>CM046005.1:19614824-20864824 GCA_025175895.1 Wurfbainia villosa | reverse complement strand
GGCCGAAACATTAGGGTATAAAGCATCATATTTCTTTCATATATCATGTCCTACAAGAGCAAATATACTGCAGGTGAGGGAATCTTACCACTTATAATTTGGTTACCCCTTAATAAGAGAGAGACCTTGATTGGAGAGGAGACTAAAATAATAATCTTGCCCTAGAACCCTTCTTGGTGCTCTTGACCCTTAGATGGAGATTAGCCCCTTAGATGAACCCTTCTCTTTGCTTAACTCACTAGGGTGGAACCCTAGTTGGCTTTGGCCGAAACTCAAAGAAGGAGCCTTAGGGTTTTGGTGGAAGGAGGAAGAAGGAAGAAGAAGTGGTCAAGTGGAACCTTCCCTCTTCTTTATAAAGGGAGGAAGAGAAGTGTCTCTTCTCTTTTCATGCCTCTTCATTTACCCTCCTCACACTCATCTAACATTTCTCCTCTTTCTCCAACAGTAAGCTACTGCTGAGCACTTGGTCATCACATGTATGGTAAAAGTTAACTCTCACCAAGAGGTTTAAGGTTCAAACCTCACCTCTCCACTTTTATTCTTTTATCATCATTTTCCATAATTCCATATATAATCTACTAGACATGAAATTAAATTCTATACAAAAATTTTGGAGAAAAATTTTTGGGGTGTTACAATCCCCCGTACCTTATGAAAAGTTCATCCCGAACTTAAAATAGTTCCGGATACTTTTGTCGCATCTCGTCTTCTCGTTCCCACGTGAACTCTTCGAACCCTTGACTTCGCCATAGGACCTTCACTAAGGGTACCTCTTTGCTCCTTAGCTTCTTGACCTCTCGATCTGTTATCTGAACAGGTCGACTTTCATAACTTAAGTCCCCTTGAATTTGTACTGCCATTGGTTCGATCACCTGGTCTGCATTGGGAACACATCTCTTGAGCTTTGATACATGGAAGACATTGTGGATAGCCGACATCTCCTGAGGTAGCTCCAGCTCATAGGCCACATTGCCGATTCTTTTCAGGATCTGATACGGTCCTACATAACGCGGACTCATCTTCCCCTTTCTTCCAAATCTCATTACTCCTTTCATAGGGGCGACCTTGAGGAACACAAAATCCCCAACTTCGAATTCCAATGGTCGTCGTCTCTTATCCGCATAACTCTTTTGCCGGCTCTGAGCAGTCCCTATCCTCTGACGGATAGTCTGTATAGCTCGGGTGGTATCGTCAATAATATCGACCTGAAGACCCATTTCCCTCCTTTCACCACCCTCGTACCAACAGATAGGAGACCTGCATCTTCTCCCGTATAGAGCTTCATATGGTGCCATTCCAATAGTAGCCTGGTAACTGTTGTTGTAAGCAAATTCTGCCAAGCACAAATATCGACACCAACTCCCCTTAAAGTCTAGAGCACAAGCCCACAACATATCTTCCAGCACCTGGTTCACTCTTTCTGTCTGACTATCGGTCTGAGGATGAAACACAGTGCTGAATCTCAACTTAGTGTTAAGAGCCTTCTGAACGCATTCCCAGAAATGGGAGGTAAAACGGCCATCACGATCAGAAATAATAGCCTTAGGCACTCCATGTAATTTGATAATTTCCTTGGCATATAATTGAGCTAGCTGCTCAACCGGATAGGTCATCTTAATTGCCAGGAAATGAGCAGACTTTGTCAACCGGTCTACGATTACCCATATAGCATCATAACCATTTGTTGTTCTGGGTAATCCCGAGATGAAATCCATAGAAATTTCTTCCCATTTCCACTCTGGAATCAGATTTACCGCAGAATCCTCCTGTTTCGTGTTTGCCTTAACCCTCCGGGCAGTCGATGTGCCGACGCATCGAGCCACATCCCTTTTCATGCCGGACCACCAAAATTTATCTCTTAAGTCTTGATACATTTTTGTAGATCTAGGATGCATGGTATAAGGTGTTCCATGGGATTCCTCGAGTATCTTCTTCCGTAATTCTGGATCATCCGGAATACATAGTCGGTCCCGGAGGTATAATAATCCACTGTCGGAAATGCGGAATCCATTATCCCTTCCTTCCAGAATTTCCTGTTTGATCTTCTGGATGTCTGGATCACCATCTTGCTTTCCCAATATATCGTCGAACAATGTCAGCGCTATCGTCATGGTGGAAAGTTGTCCAGAAATAATCTCTATTCCGTAATTCATTATTTCCCTTTTCAGGGGCTGAGATAGCATTGATAAGGACATCAAAGCGGCACAGGACTTTCTACTAAGTGCATCTGCCACTTTGTTGGCCTTTCCTGGATGATAGAATATCTCACAATCATAATCTTTGACTAGCTCGAGCCATCTGCGTTGTCTCATATTTAGATCTTTCTGAGTGAAGAAATATCTCAGACTCTGGTGGTTTGTATAAATCCTGCACCGAGCTCCGTATAAGTAGTTTCTTCATATTTTCAGAGCGAATACCACGGCTGCTAGTTCTAAGTCATGGGTAGGATAATTTCTTTTGTGCTCCTTGAGCTGTCTAGAGGCGTAAGCGATAACCTTGCCATTTTGCATAAGTACAGCTCCGAGCCCCAGTTTAGAAGCGTCACTATACATATCGAAGCTTTCATTATCTTCAGGGAGAGTCAGAATGGGAGCGCTGGTCAGTCTCCTCTTCGTCAGAAACTCCTCTCATCTCACCCATTTGTATTGCTTGTCCTTTCTGGTGAGGGCTGTCATAGGGGCTGCAATTCTAGAGAAGTCCTCTATAAACTTTCTGTAATAGCCTGCTAGCTCAAGAAAACTTCTGATTTCACTCGCATTCCTTGGCCTATTCCAGTTCCTCACAGCTTCAATCTTTATTGGGTCTACCATGATTCCTTCTTTAGAGATGACATGACCCAAGAATGACACTTGATCGAGCCAGAACTCACATTTGGAGAACTTCGCATATAGTTACTCTTTCTGAAGAATCTGTAGTATTGTCTTCAGATGTTCTGCATGCTCTTCTCGGTCTCTCGAGTAGATAAGAATATCGTCGATGAAAACGATTACAAATTTGTCGAGGAAGGCTGAGAATACTCGATTCATCAGGTCCATGAACATCGCAAGACCATTGGTTACTCCGAAGGGCATAACTACGAACTCATAATGTCCGTATCTCGTCCGGAAGGCCGTCTTTGGAATATCACCTGGCTTTACTTTTACTTGATGATAGCCAAACCTGAGATCGATCTTTGAAAAGACAGTAGCTCCCTTCAGTTGGTCGAATAGGTCATCAATCCTGGGAAGGGGGTACCTGACATTGTTCCTATATGATTTAGATGCCGAACTCTAGTAAATCACTTTACTATTACGTTCTTACCTATTCTTGATGGTCACATTGTTCAGTGCCCGATAGTCTATACACATTCGCATAGACCCATCTTTTTTCTTTATGAACAACACTGGAGCTCCCCAAGGTGAGTGACTAGGGTGGATAAATCCCTGGTCGAGTAACTCTTGTAGCTGTTTCTGAAGTTCTTTCAACTCAGTCGGCGCCATACAGTAAGGTGCCTTGGAGATCGGGTTAGTTCCGGGAATCAATTCGATCTCGAACTCAATTTCTCTATCAGGTGGTAATCCAGATAGGTCATCAGTGAATACTCCGATGGTCGATACCACTCGACATCTTCTAGCTTCGGTTCTTTGTCGATACGGTATTAACCACGCAGTGCCGGAACCGATGCCATTTTCTAACATTTTTCGGGCTTTCACACCGATAAAAATTTCCTTGTTCCTTTCTTTGGCTCCCGATAAACTCAAATGAAACCTCGCTGGGTTGGAAGATCACCTTCCGCTTTACACAATCAATTGAAGCACGAGACTTGTGCGTAAAATCCATGCCCAATATAACATCATAGTCCCGCATATCCGTAACTATCAGTCACAATAGAGCTCTCGTCATGCGTAGTCTAATTGGTGCGGCGTGTATAATATGGGTGGATGGCATCACTTCTCCAAGGTAACGCTGTTAAGAATTTATAGTCCAAATTTTGGGATGCCTATCTATCTTTCTTGAAAGGCGAGAGATGAACGAGAATGGGTGGCCCAGTGTCAAACAATACAAGAGATACCGATAAAATAAATATATGACCTGTGACAACCGTCGAGGCACTCGCTACATCTTCTCTGGTGAGGGAGAACACCCTGGCATTTGTCACAACGGGTGGGGCTTCCAGTCTCCCTTGGCTTATCTGAGGACCCTCTATCGTAGCCTGCATCTGGTGAAGCTGTGGAGGAGCACCCTGGTACTGGACATACTGTTGAGGAGGTGCCTGAACTCGGGTAGGGAAGTTCCAGGCTATGTGCCCCTCCAGTCCACAACTGTAACACTTCCTCGTGCCCTGACGACATTCCCCCGGATGCTTCTTCCTACATGTAGGACAGTCAGGATACATAGTTTGGTTGTTTCCTGGGCCCCCCTTTTGGGCCATTCCACTGTTTCTTCTTGCCACTGCGGTCCCTCTTCCAGCTAGTATTCTGAGATTTCTGACCTCCGGTCAGTGCCTTATTCTGCTGACTGATGTTGTTCAGGTAGTGCTCGGTGATCAGGGCACTACTGAACAACTCTTCTCGGCTGCAGGGTCGATTGACTCCGCCGGCCACATTCAGGGCTATCTCCGGTCGTAACATTTTCAGCATGAGTCTGATCCTCTCCCTTTCTGTACTGACTAATTCTGGGCAAAGACGAGCCAGTCGGTTGAACCTTTTCATAGCTTCACTGACTGATAGATCGCCTTGTCGGAACTCGAGGAACTCATCATAGTGCTTATTTGTGATCCGTCTCTGAAAGAACTCCTCGAAGAACTCAGATTCAAAGTCTGTCCACCTCATTTGATTTACTTGTCTCTTTGCTTTAACTCTCTCCCACCACATCCTTGCATCTCCAGAAAGACAGAATGAGGCACATTTTATCTTTTCGTGCTCGGTCCAATCCAGCAGCTCCATGATGCTCTCAACTGTTTTGAACCAGGCTTGGGCATCCCATGGTTCGCAGGCACCTGAGAACTTTTCTGGTTTCACCTCTGCCACTGAATCAGATAAGCTTCGGGTCGGACCCCGGTGGCAGAATTGACTAGTGGTGCTTGCACCATAGTGGTCATGTTTGGCGTCACGTTTGCGTCTCTGGTGTGGTGCTAGGGTTCCCTTGTTGATTCATGAGAGCATTGATAACCTGCTGTTGTTCTGCGACCTGATGCTGTAGCTCGGTAACTACCTGCATCAAATCTCCTCTATTACTACGTCTCCCAACCATGTTATCTAAGTGATAAATAAATAATTAAGGTATTATTATATTTTCTACTCATATACATGCATCTAAACATTCCTTATCATAAACAAAGTAAGGTATCCTTTCTAGTTGTAATTCTAGGTTAGTAACATGTTTCCATCATATAAAGCATGGTAAGGTATCATTACTATCGAAGTCACAAGTATGGTTCCATTCTACTAAAACATGATGAGGTATTATTTCTATCTAGATAGAAGACATTCTTCATTATAAAAGAAATTTAGGTATGCATAAAGTTACTTACTTGGAAACAGTAGGATGGAGGCTTGATATGTGATAGTGGGAAGGTGAACCCGCTCTGATACCAACCTGTAACGCCTTACTTCTTATCTTTTTTTTATAACATAACTTATATGGATCATTTCACAATCTACATAATCAAACATGTTATCATGCCATAAATCTTCTTTTATAGCATGCATCACATATCATAGACCTAATTAGCAAGTTAACATATCATAACTCCTTTTATAACATGCATTACATATCATAATCATAATTAGCATGTTAACATATCATAACTTCTTTTATAACATGCATCACATATCATAATCATAATTAGCATGTTACCACATCATATCTTATTTTATAACATGCATAACATAAAGATTAGAGAATGTAACTATTATTAACACGATCCATTCATGAGTTCTAACATATCAAACTTTCATAAGTAAGGTGAATAATAACATAAACTAAGCAACATGCAACATGGTACTAATAAATCACAAGTCATAAAAGCGGAAGCAAATGTCTTAAGTTGTTCATTGAGCATATAAATAAAAGCAGAGAGTAATAGGGTCCTTTTCCACCATGCCACTATCACACACACTCTGCCCCTCCTGCTACTTCTTCTAGTTCATGTTTCCTTTATCTGCAGTATATGGTCAACATAAACTATAAGCATATAGCTTAGTAAGATTCTTGCCTACTCACAAAAGCCACCAATTACCTCAAATAATTATAAAACATGGGCATACTAGCATAAATAACATAAGCATTGCATAACAACACTAAACATCAGAATACTAACGTAATGAAACACAAGAATGCTAAACATAATTAAATCTAAGCATGGCATAAATTAAACATAAGCATTCATGATGTCATCAGTCCTAAACATGCATAAAGGACATAATCATAAGCATTCTTAAACTTGAACATAAGCATGCACAATTTCATACAAGTCCTTTCTTTTCAAAACATATACATATAGATATTTCAACATAATCATAACATGAAGGGGGGCCCCAGGCTAAGTACCACATAAAGCACGTTCCCTAATAGGTTGGGGTAGCTAGCCACCAGACCTACTAGAGCAAGACCTCTTACGTCTTACCAGGGCAAGACCTATTACGTCTTCTTATGTCCCTTGGATTTGATTAACGACCACTTAATGGGTCGGGTACTTAACCTCTTACAAAGTAAAATACTTAATTTTCTTTCCTTTCTTTCTTATCATATCATAAAGAATGCTCTTAATCCCCTAACTTAAAAAGGGAAGCATCTCCGTCTTATCTTATCATAAAGAGAGCTCTTAATCCCAACATAAAAAGGGGAAGCATCTTCTTAGATATTTCATAGCATATATGCATTCATAACATAAGAATACCCTAAAGGGGTCTTAGATCATAAACATGTTCATCACATAGACATATTTCATGGAATATTAAATCATAAACATGTTCATCACATAGGCATAAGTCATGGAATATTAAATCATAAACATGTTCATCACATAGGCATAATTCATGGCATATTAAATCATAAACATGTTCATCACCTAGGCATAATTCATGGCTTATTAAATCATAAACATGTTCATCACATAGGCATAATTCATGGCATATTAAATCATAAACATGTTCATCACATAGGCATATTTCATGGCATAATAAATCATAAACATGTTCATCACATAGGCATATTTCATGGCATAATAAATCATAAACATGTTCATCACATAGGCATAATTCATGGCATATTAAATCATAAACATGTTCATCACATAGGCATATTTCATGGCATAATAAATCATAAACATTTTCATCACATAGGCATATTTCATATCATAATTTCATAAGGAGTGTTTTCATGCAACCCTAGCCCTAAAACCCTAGTTGGTCGAAACATTAGGGGCACCAAAACTTTATTTTTGTCGCATAAAATTCATACCTGAAGGCATACAACATATCATAATTTCATAAGGAGTATTTTCATGCAAACCTAGCCCTACAACCCTAGGTGGCCGAAACATTAGGGGCACCCAAACTTTATTTTTTTGTCACATAAAATTCATACATGAAGGCATACAACATATCATAATTTCATAAGGGGTATTTTCATGCAACCCTATCCCTAAAACCCTAGTTGTCCGAAACATTAGGGGCACCAAAATCTTATTTTTGTCACATAAAATTCATACATGAAGGCATACAACATATCATAATTTCATAAGGAGTATTTTCATGCAAACCTAGCCCTACAACCCTAGGTGGCCGAAACATTAGGGTATCAAGCATCATATTTCTTTCATATATCATGTCCTACAAGAGCAAATATACTGTAGGTGAGGGAATCTTACCACTTATAATTTGGTTACCCCTTAATAAGAGAGAGACCTTGATTGGAGAGGAGACTAAAATAATAATCTTGCCCTAGAACCCTTCTTGGTGCTCTTGACCCTTAGATGGAGATTAGCCCCTTAGATGAACCCTTCTCTTTGCTTAACTCACTAGGGTGGAACCCTAGTTGGCTTTGGCCGAAACTCAAAGAAGGAGCCTTAGGGTTTCGGTGGAAGGAGGAAGAAGGAAGAAGAAGTGGTCAAGTGGAACCTTCCCTCTTCTTTATAAAGGGAGGAAGAGAAGTGTCTCTTCTCTTTTCATGCCTCTTCATTTACCCTCCTCACACTCATCTAACATTTCTCCTCTTTCTCCAACAGTAAGCTACTGCTGAGCACTTGGTCATCACATGCATGGTAAAAGTTAACTCTCACCAAGAGGTTTAAGGTTCAAACCTCACCTCTCCACTTTTATTCTTTTATCATCATTTTCCAGGATTCCATATATAATCTACTAGACATGAAATTAAATTCTATACAAAAATTTTGGAGAAAATTTTTTGGGGTGTTACATGTTCCTCGATCCACTTCTTCATTTTGAGGAACCCTCCCTTTGGCCCTCTTGGATAATTAAATCCTTCCATCAAAATGGACCATTCTTCGATATCCATCATCATCACGAAGTCTTCAATCCTTGCCTTCCATTGGTTGAAGCCTTCTCGTCCATAGAATACATATGGGATCGGAGTGTTGATGTCTCATCCAACTTTTTCTTCAAATTCCATTTTCTTCCTCTAGCGGTGCTCTCTTGGTTGTTAATCCTTGAAGAGCGGTCTCGCTCTGATACCACTTGTTAGGACCTATGCACCCACTAGAGGGGGGTGAATAGCGTTGTCATCGTTTGATCGGAATTCGTTCATGCTTGCTACACAATGTTAGTACGCAGCTGAATATACAAAATATACAATGAAGATAAATACACAAGCACAATGATGCACGCGATCGCGACCTCAAATCTCGCGATGGAGGCCGTCGAGGACTCGAAGCGCGCGCTCGCACTCAACGCCCGCAAGTGCACGGATATCGTCAAGTAATAAAAGATTATCGATCCCACAGGGACTGAGATTCGAATATCGGTACATTCAGTGGTTTAAATTGTTCGGACGTAAACTCTAAGAGGTTTTGACTTGTGAGGGCTGTCGGTGGACTATACTCTATACGGTGTCACACGGAGGAGGAAGGGAGCATGTCGAGGTCTTCAAAAGTGATTCTAGGACTTCGGTTTCGCTTGTGTGTCACAAAACAATGCTGTCAATTGACATTGTCTAGACGTTTAGCTATGGTTTTATGGAAGGGACATCATACACTCTCCCGATGAGCCACCGCATCTACCGGGAGCTATCTTCGCCTAAAAGGACGGGATAGACGGTACGAGGATGCCGAATCAATCACTACGATGAACCGTGTCCGGTTCTATCACATCCTTCTATCCACGGTTATAGGAGATTAGGTTTACCCCTAGGTTCCTTGTATAAAATCCCCTAAATCTTAGATACAAGGGCTGTCACGCCTCGTATCGCCTAAGCATAGCAGGTAGAAAACCAAACACGCATAGATATAGTAAAAACAACTACCAATTGTCAAATTAAACTCAAAGGCAGAATTTAACATGAACCAACATTGTAATGTGCACACAAGCTACTCCCTAATCCTAGAACCGAAAGAATTACTCCATGTATATGAAGGAGAAATCACAAAGCATGTGCATGTTCGAATACATCAGAATGAAAACGTAGGAACAAGGGATTACAATGCTTTCGTAGTCTTCTCTCCGGCGTTGAAGTGCAAGGTGTGGACCTCCGGCGGCGTTCCTCCTCCCCGTTGTGAGTTCCCGAAGATTTTTAGGGCTTCGGTGTGTCGTCCTAGCCGTCGTGCCTCCCCCCTAGGGTTTGGGCGGAGCCATCCTTATATGGACATCACCTTGGACCGCTACAAAATTCAGAAAAATCCCTAGTCACGTAAATCTGGATGGCCGCCACACGGCCATGTGTGGCCCTAAGTTGGCTGATCTCGCCCATTGGACACGACTGTGTGTAGCCACACGCTCTGGTCGTGTCCCACTCTGCGTCTAGCTACAAAATGTCCGTCTTTTGCTTCGAAAGTACGCCTTTTCTCCCGAAATGCTAACCTGCATCCAAAAGTACAAAGAGCATACCTCCGAACCAGAAATAGGAAATGCGTACAAAATAGAGTAACATATGCATGAAACTAACATAAAATGTAATGAGATATGAGCGAAAACTACTCCTAAAACCCTATATGTTTTGCTCACATCACTTCCCCCAAACTTAAATCTTTGCTTGTCCTCAAACAAACCTCAGTACCATGAAATTTAGAAAAAAAGACATTGTTCCATACTTAGCATGTCAACTAAATTTATCAAGTGATATTTACAATCAAAGCAAAATAAATATGTTCTAGAAATTCACTAAGTTAGGTCCTCGTACTCGTGCTAAGCGAATCTTTCTTAGGGGATGCCAGTTCCATGGTGAGTTAAGTCATCACCCCATAACTTTCCTAAGGTTTCAGACTCTTAGGCACTTACTTGCCCAAAGCGAGGGTCGTTTCCTCAATCTAGTATAAAGTCTCAAAGGCGTGCTCGGTATTGAGAGAAATTGATAGGTATTTCCCCAGTAATCTAACTCGGTCTCAAAGGGGCACCTAGCCATTTCCACCCACGACAACTGTTTTTTATCCCTCATAATCTTCTATCTCTATCTCCTCTCTCTTTTTTTTCTTTTTCTTGTTTTCTTTTTCATCTTTTTCTCTTTTTCTCTTTTTTTTTTCTTCTTACTGGGATTTTGATTTTTCTAAATGGGATTACACAATCCGAGCATCTCCAGTAACTAAAATGCTAAACCTAGATTCACCTATGGATTTCAAAGTACTAGACTACTGAGATGAATCATAACTAGGTATGTACTAAATCATCCCTTTCGGAATGTTCAACATGTGTAAGTGTAAAGAAATAACGCTAACCAGTGTAAGTCTAGAACATTCATTAAAGCGAATAAAATAAAATACCATGAGATAAATGAAGTTAAGCTACCTATGGGAACAACTCATGTAAGCAACTTTTTATAAATACTACTGAGGCAGCTTTACAGATAACAAAAACTAAGTACTGAAAGAAATTCAACAACCCATGCATGAATAAATGAATGAAAATACCAGAAAAGAAACTACTGTTAGGAAACAAAATAAAATAAACTTTGGGGTCCTCCCCCAGACTTAAATGAAAATATACCTCTAGTATGGTGGACAAGGTGGAAAGTCTGGGAGCCTCGGCATCTCTGGATCTTGGGAGAACCTGCTGCTGAGCCACTGATGCCACATGTACATGTGGTCGATCAGGGAGCTGGTGGATGCAGCGGCTGCTCGGTGCTCCTCCTCCCTAGCCCACTGTGCCTGTTAGGCATGCATGTGCTGCCGCATCTCCGTGTGGCAGGCGGCCTCATCCTGGCGACGAGCAGCCTCCTCCTGGAAGTATATGCGGGCCTCGCCGTAGAACTCCTTAGCCCACTGGAAATGCTCCCGGAAGCCCTGGAACTCTGCCTGTGTGTAGGCGCTCTGCTCCTCCCATCGCTGCCTTTGCGTCTGCTGCTCAGTGTATATGTCGTCGAGGTGCGATCGAAACTCTAAGAAATCATAGGCCGATGTACCTGTATCCTGCTCAAAGGTGAAAAAATGTGGTGGTGCAGGTGCAGACTCATGTCGGTGTGGACTAGGTGGGCTCCTATGCATGTGTGGACTGGAGGGAGAGTGATATAAAGGTGGAGAGATGGGTGCCGATGTGGAGGGTCCCTCATGTGGAGGGGACTCCACTATCAGGTCCAAGCGACAGTTGGCGTGTGTAGTGATGGTGATACGATCAGGGTCGAGGAGCCTAAGGGCCATCAGATTTTTCCTTACAAAGCATAAGGAGTCTCCTTCTCTCACAATCATCTTCATGGCCATGCACACTCCTAGGTTGATCCTAGGACTCCCCTCTATACTTTCTAATGCAGTGTAATCATACCCCAGCCTATGGAAAATGTGGATAAGTAGGCCTCCCACATTAATCTCTCCTCGTGTTGCTTTTCCCATCTTCACTAAGTGTCTGATGAAGTGGGACCCTACATCGATGTTACTTCTTTCTTGTATCATGTCCCAGAGGCAAAGCAGCTCGCTAGCTCTAACTACACCATCACTCTCCCCACGATCAAATATAGTACTGGCCATGATGCGGCGGAGGTATCGAAAGACGGGGTTTTGGAGGCACGACGCTTTGACCCTAGAAGGGTCATATGCGTGCTCTCTTGTCAAATCGGTCCAAAATACCCGAGAGTTGAACCCAATAGGGATTCTTCTCTCTCCCCCACTTGGCAAGCTAAAGCATGAGTTCCATTGGTGAAGGGTCCATTCATGCTCAATATTAAAAAGCCTAAAAGTTATCCTACCCTCCTTGCTCTCTCTACCCATTAAAATTTCCGCCTCTAAGGAACTCAAAAATTCTAGAACTATCCTAGGGTAAGTTGGGTGCCTTATTCCCATCATCTCTTCCCACTCCATTTTTGCAAATAGGGCTTGAATATCACCCAACAACCCTAAAGACTCTAGCAAATCTTCATCTAAGTACCTAGTAGTAGTGAGTTTACGAGTAGAAAGCACATTATATCTATCTCTATGTTCGTTATTGTGAAAAAGAAGAGTGGGTAGGGCGTTACCCTCCTCCGGAGCTTGAGGGGCATCGACTCTCCTTGATCGTCGCTCTGAAGCACCGAATCGAGGTGCTACTTGCTTGGTCCTCCTCATCCTTGCTTCTTTTGGCCTCCTTTGAGGTTAAAAGTGCTTCTAGATAGCGGGGAAGACGAAACCACTCGGCTAGGGCAAGAGCATTCGAAGCACACAATGCAAATGGCGTGAAAACACATGGCTCGCTCCTTTTAACCTCGCGTGACAAGGCCGTGTGAAAACACACGGCCAGGCTGTGTGTGCCTCGGGTCAGTCGGGCACAACTATGGGAAAACACACGGGCAGGGTGTGTGCCCCCATTTCTCTCCCCATTTTGCGTTAGGGTTAGAATTTTCTCATACATTTCGCCGTGTAGGTTAATATGGATTTTATTTTTGCCTAGCTAAGTTCTTTTTTAGTCTTAACTCTAAATGAGATGTAAATCAAAACTAAAATTAAATGAATTCATACAATACAATCAAAGGGAAATCTAAAACTAAACTTGGGTTGCCTCCCAAGAAGCGCTTTGTTTAAGGTCGTTTAGCTCGACTGCACTCCACTATCAACTCGGCTCTGGAGGTTCAGTGAACCTCCTTTCATCCATCTCGGAAGCTTCATCTGGCGGTTCTGGCTTCATTCTGCTAAATGTGAAGCCGTCGAGGTAGGGGTCTCTGTGCTCCGAAAGGTTGAAGAGGATGATCTCCCCATCTACCTCCAGGGAGATCTGGTGTGCCTTTATGTCTATGCACGCCCCTGTAGTTGCCAGAAAGGCCTTCTCAGAATGATGGGATTCTGGAGATTGGGTCCTGTGTCCAGTATGATGAAGTCCATGGGTATCACGAAATCCTCAATCACCACAGGCACGTGTGGTAGCATGCCAATGAGCTCCTTGACTGAATCATCCCCCATATAAATACCAAGATTCGCTGGTTGGAGCCTGCTCAGTCCCATCTTTAGATAGTATGCGTAGAGCATCATATTGACTGATGACCCCAAGTCGCATAAAGCTTCATCGAAGCTCTCCCCATAAATTGAGCAGGGGATAACAAACTCACCGGGGTCCTCAAGCTGTAGTGGAATCTTCTCTACAATTTCAGCTTGGTCAAATAGGGTGGTAATCATGGCTGCACACCCCTTGGCGAATTTGCTACCCTGCTCCACTCCTTCCTCTTTAGCTTGACTCACCGGAGAGCTCTTCACAGGTTGCGACACAGTTTGGGCTATTTGGGCCACTTGCGTCTCCAACATCCTGGTGTGACTTGCAAGACCGTCGATGGTGGACTTCAAGTCTCTGAGTGATTCTTCAGACTTCTGATGTTGGTGACGAAATTCCTCATTGACCTTAGTTTGGGAAGCAATGAAGTCCTCCATCATCAGTTCCAGTCTGGACTTCTGTGGTCACTGCCCATTACACTGCTGCTGCCCATACCCCATTGATGGTTGTGAGTTTCCTGAGTTATTCTTATAGGAGAAATTCGGGTGATTCCTCCATCCGGAATTATAGGTGTTGGAGTATGAGTTGTTGGGCCTTTGGTCGTAGTCCCCAACCGCGTCACAGTGCTCAATCTGCTCCTCTGAGGTTCCCTGCCCTCCATAGTGGTCCTCTCGATACACTGGCGCTCCCTCTCCAAAGTCAATGGCCGCGCATGCAGATGAAGGATTCAATGATTTGAACCATCTACTGAGCGCGTCCATCCTTGCTGCGAGATGGTCCATGGAGTTGACAGTGTATCGTCCCACTGTAGACGTAGGTTGACCACATTCGGAAGCCCATTGATGGTGGTTCTGGGCCACCTCTTCTATCAGCTCCTCTGCCTCCTTTATGGTCTTGTTCATTAGTGCTCCTCCTGTAGTAGAATCCAGGAACATCTTCATGATGTACGAGATCCCATTGTAGAAGATGTGGATCACCAGCCACCTCTCCAGTCCGTGGTGGGGGCATTGGTAGAGTAGCCCCTTGTAGCGATCCCAAGCTTCGAATAAGGACTCCCCCTCCTTCTGGCGAAAGTTCATGATAAGATGGCGCATGTGAGCAGTCTTGCTTGGTGGGAAGTATTTGTTCAGAAACTGCTGCTCACATTGCTCCCATGTAGTGATGCTCCCCGTAGGTAAGGAGTGAAGTCATGTCTTAGCCTTATCCCACAGTGAGAACAGGAATAGGCTCAAACGGATCGCGTCAGTAAAGACTCTGTTCATTTTCATTGTCGATCAGATTTCTAAAAAATGCCTCAAGGTGTCGGTTCGGGTCTTCAGTCGTAGCTCCCCCGAATTGACTCTGCTGGACCATATGTATAAGTGCCGATTTCAACTCAAAGTTATTTGCTGAAATAGATGGTCCAGCTATACTCGGCCTAAATCCTCTAGAACTAGGAGATGTGTAGCCCCGCAGAGGTCGGCTACCTGTGTTCAATTTGGATGCGGCTTGATCCTCCATCCTTCGCTGCTCTGCTCTCCGACGATGAAAGGTTCGCTCAATTTCTAAGTTGATTAGAATTAGGCCTTCCGATCCTAAGCGTCTAAGCATACGACGAACCAAGCCACAAAAATTAGGAGTGTTAACTAATTCTAAAAGCAGAAAATAAAACAATCTAGCCAATAAAATCTAAGATTCAAAAAGGAAATAAAAACAACTACTCCTAGAATAAAATTAAATACTAAATCTAATTATGTAAAGTTTAGAACTAAAGTAAATAAGGAAAACTAAAAAAAAAAGAAAAATAAAGAAAGTAAATAAATCTAATCCTAAGTCCGATCCAATTCTCCACTGTTCGATTTGATATCGAATCGATCAGTCCTCGACAATGATGCCAAAAACTTGATGCACGCGATTGCGACCTCAAATCTTACGATGGAGGCTGTCGAGGACTCGAAGCACGCACTCGTGCTCAATGCCCGCAAGTGCATGGATGTCGTCAAGTAATAAAAGATTATCGATGCCACAGGGACTGGGATTTGAATATCGATACGCTCTGTGGTTTAAATTGTTTGGACGTAAACTCTAAGAGGTTTTGACTTGTGAGGGCTGTCGGTGGACTATACTCTATATGGTGTCACACGGAGGAGGAAGGGAGTGTGCCGAGGTCTTCAAAAGTGATTCTAGGACTTCGATTTCGTTTGTGTGTCACAAAACAATGCTGTCAATTAGCGTTGTCTAGATGTTTAGCTATGATTTTGTGGAAGAGACATCATACACTCTCCTGATGAGCCACCGCATCTGTCGAGAGCTATCTCTGCCTAAAAGGATGGGATAGACGGTACGAGGATGCCGAATCAATCCCTACGATGAACCGTGTCTGGTTCTATTGCATCCTTCTATCCACGGTTACAGGAGATCAGGTTTACCCCTAGGTTCCTTGTATAAAATTCCCTAAATCTTAGATACGAGGATTGTCACCTCTCGTATCGCCTAAGCACAGCAGGTAGAAAACCAAACACGCATAGATAAAGTAAAAATAACTACCAATTTCCAAATTAAACTCAAAGGTAGAATTTAACATGAACCAACATTGTAATGTGCATACAAGCTACTCCCTAATCCTAGAACCGAAAGAACTACACCATGTATATGAAGGAGAAATCACAAAGCATGTACATGTTCGAATACATCAGAATGAAAACGTAGGAACAAGGGATTACAATGCTTTCGTGGTCTTCTCTCCGGCATTGAAGTGCAAGGCGTGGACCTCCGACAGCGTTCCTCCTCCCCGTTGCGAGTTCCCGAAGCTTTTTAGGGCTTCAGTGTGCCATCCTAGCCATCGTGCCTCCCCCCTAGGGTTTGGACGGAGCCATCCTTATATAGACATCACCTTGGACCGTTGTAAAATTCAGAAAAAGCCCTAGTCGCGTAAATCTGGCTGGCCGCCACACGACTGTGTGTTTCCACACTGCCAGGCTGTGTACGACCCTAAGTTGGCTGATTTCGCCCATTGGACACGACTGTGTGTAGCCACATGCCCTGGCCGTGTCCCACTCTGCGTCTAGCTGCAAAATGTCCGTCTTTTGCTCCGAAAGTGCACCTTTTTCTCCCAAAATGCTAACCTGCATCCAAAAGTACAAAGAGCAGACCTCCAAACTAGAAAATAGGAAATGCGTACAAAATAGAGTAACATATGCATGAAACTAACATAAAATGTAATGAGATGTGAGCGAAAACTACTCCCAAAACCCTATATGTTTTGCTCACATCACACAACCACATGACAAGATGATATAACGTGGTTCGAAACCTTAGGGTTCCTACTCCACGCATGAGCTCAACAAACTCTAGTGATGCACACACAACCGCTAATCAATAACTCCTTCTCGGAACAATCTGGAGGTGGAGAAAACCTCTTACAATGGTTCTTACAACAATAAGAGTGAAATACAAGCAATTACAAATGAAATACAACAAAAGAATGCAAAGAAAACTTTATAATCGATCTTTTGGAAACTTGCTTGTTTGGTTGCTTGAGTTGCACTTGGAGACCCCAAATTGCACCAGCAAATCACCCCAAAACTCCTCAAAGAACCATGCAAAATTCTCTCCACGAGCTGCTTTTATAACCTGTATTTGGGCTGGATTTCGCCTAGCAGTCGACTGATTGAGACCATCAGTCGACTGCTCCTGTAGCCGTTGTCTCATAACGACATGAGCCACATTGGATAAGTTCTAATGAATAGACCATCAGTCGATTGATCATGCCCATCAATCGACTGATCGAGTCATCACTCAACTGTCAAACCCTAACAATTGAGTTGGAAACTTTTTGTCCCCGAAAACTCGATCAACAGTTGACTGCCATCCATGGCAGTCGACTGCTTAGGCCATCAGTCGACTGCCCAATGCTGGCAGTCGACTACTCAGCCATTTCCTGTAGTCGAACTCTAGTCGACTCCCATCAATCGACTAACCATAATATTAGTCGACTGATAACCTCATCCATGAGATTTTAACCCCAAGTATGGTTCCCCCATACTTGCTAGACCACTCTTAGCCTAGACCTAAGCCTTCTAGCCACCTCCATCAACCTCAAGCCTATCGGATCCCTCCAAGTCATCCATGACTTGTTCATCCATACGCTAGCCTTCAGGTGCTTCCATCAGCTATTGTTATGCTAATGTGGTCTACACCGCCAAGGCACATTGGGCTTACGCTGCCAAGACTCCCTCTTTGACTTTACACTGCCAACCATTAGACTTATACTACCAAGACTTCACCCTTGGACTTTATACCGCCAATATTCCCTTGGACTTCCCAAATGCCAAGTACCCATGACTTGGACTTTTACCCGCCAAGACTATACCCTTGGACTTACGTGGCCAAGACTACACTCTTGGACTTTCCATGCCAACCCAATGTAGAACTTTCCAAATGCCAAGACTCAAGCTTAGACTTTCCCTTTCCAAGACCCATGCTTGGACTTTCCATGCCAAGTACCCATGACTTGGACTTTTCCCATGACAATGGTCAAACCATCGTCAAACATCAAAATACCACTCGAGTCAAACTCGAGTCTGGTCAATCATAACCCAGGTCGATTGCACCAATAATCTACCCAACACATTATCAGACATCACTGTCAAACATCAAAATACTACTCGAGTCAAACTCGAGTCTGATCAATCGTGACCTGGGCTGATTGCACCAATAGATAACTCCGATTGAATTCATTCCAATTCCTATGGTTTTTTACAATGCTCCGGAGTCCAAATATGTCATTCTTTACTATTTAAAAAAAAATGAACATCACAATTTAACACCAACACTATGATGGTGCTAGAAAAAATTCAGCACCACCTAGATGTTGTTGGTTTTCAAAATCTAGCATCACAATGGTGTTGATTTTCGAAAATCAGCACCATCGTGCTAGATTTTAATCAGAACCTCCATGGTGTTGGTTTATGGTGGCACTGGTTTTCGAAAACCAGCACCACCTTGTGGTGCTAGAATCAAACACCAGCACTATGGTAGTGTTGGTTTTTGGACACTAGCATTATATGGATTATTACATGTATGCAAATAAAAGAGAAAAATTTAATTGACATATAATTTATCGTAGGAATGTTAAAATAAGGTATGAACACCATAAATATCTTCACCATACTACCCTCTTTTATTGCATGCCAACTTTTCAAAAATTCAAATCTCATAGGCCCATTAATGGATTTCGATAAAAATCCATTGATGGACTTAGAAAACTCCAATCAAATTCATTCCAAATGCTATAAGTTTCTTATGTATATTAGAGTTTATATGTGCCCAAAAATATGCTCAAAGTCATCCACAACAGTGATCAGAAAATTTTTAAAGCTTTTGACTTTAAGATAATTGGCACATATGCATAACTTAACATAGGAATGTCGAATCTAGGGATGGACATCATAAATACCTTCACTATATTATCCTCTTCCATTACATGTCAACTTTTTAAAAATCCAAATCTCGTAAGCCCATCAATGAGTTTCTGTCAAAACTCATTGGTGGGCCTAGAGAATTCTGATTGAATTCATTCCAACTCAAGTGGATTTTTACAATACTCAGGAGTCCAAATATGTCATTATTTACTATTAAAAAAAACACACATCACAATTTAACACCAGCACTATGATGGTGTTAAAAAAATTCAGCACCACTAGGTGGTGATGGTTTTCGAAATCCAACACCACCATGGTGCTGGTTTTCAAAAACCAAGCACCATGGTGCTTGATTTTAACTAGCACCACTTTTGTGGTGTTGGAAAAATTTTGTATTGAAAAAATTCCAGCACCACCTTTTATGGTGTTGGTTTTCGAACAACAACACCGTGGTGGTGCTGGTTTTCGAACACCAACATCATATGGATAATTGCATGTATGCAAATAAAAGAAAAAAAATAATTGACATATAATTTATCGTAGGAATGTCAAAATAAGGTATGAACATCATAAATATCTTCACCGCACTATTCTCTTCCATTGCATGTCAACTTTTCAAAAATCAAAATCTCTTAGGCCGATCAATGAATTTCGGTCAAAATTCATTGATAGACTTAAAAAACTCAATCAGATTCATTCTAATGCTATAAGTATCTCAAATATCTCAGAATCTATATATGCCCCAAAAAATGCTCAAAGTCATTAACAATAGTGATTAGGAGATTTCAAAATTTTTAACTTTAAGACAATTGACACATATGCATAACTTATCCTAGAAATATCAAAACTAGAGATGGATATTATAAATACCTGTAGGGATCTTGTGCGAAAAAGAATCGCAAAATGCAGCGAAAAAACTGGATCCCTCTAGAGATCCATGTGTATACATAAAACTAATTGTTCTTACAACTACATCTAGTTGAGAGATTACCCTTGATGCGTAGCCCTTCGTAATCCCGACAACAACTTTTCTTCGAAGGATCTCAGCGCGATTAGGATGGTCGCGCCTCTATGGTATCCACACGAACACACACTTTGAAGAATCAAAGTTGTGCTAGAAACACCACACAAGGGGTCTAGGCCAAGAAGATGAAGAAGAAGAACAATGGCAATCTCTACCAAGCATCATGATCCAAAGCCCCCCTTTTTATATTCATCCTATGAATGTGAGAGTTTTTTTTTTTTGCATCCTTTTGTATTCCCTCTTCAATGCATGATTAATCCACATTAATCATGCATGATAAGAGGTTTCTTCCAGCCTTTGGTTTTCCCTTTTCCATGCATGATTAATTCACATTAATCATGCATGATGAATTCATGATGAATCCATAACCCTTTATCTTCTTCAATTGATTTGATTTGAGTCTAACTCAAATTAATCCAAATTGAGTCTAACTCAAATTCAGCCAATCATATTTGAGTCTAACTTATATCCAACCCTTTCAATGAGTCTAACTCAACGAATCCAATTCAATAGCCTAATGGTTCATTTAGTCAAACTAAAATGAACCCCATCTCCAAAATAACATGTTCTTTGTGTGTGACCCAATAGATTCTCATAACATTGGCAATGTCTCTAAAACCCTTTTAGAAACATAAGCAATGAGTGACATCTAGCAATGCATCATTGTAACCCAAGTGATGAGAATGTCGAGATCCAACATCACCTTTTTGTGACTATTATCTTGTATGAGTCAATCCTTCTATCCTTGATATCTAGATTGATCAATGAGACATAGCTTGTGTCATCCTCTTATCAGTCTTTGCATTTCTTGATCCCCAAGTAGACTATCCCAATCAAATGAGCTCAATATCTCATATTGTCTTATTTGAGCATGGCCATGCATTTTAGTAGTTTTACTTTATCAAGGGGCCCATAGATATCACTTTCATCATATGAAAGGGATATATCACATCTACATCACTCACATCCCTCCGCATAATTCATTGCATACTCAGTGATCGACTTTATAGTCCACCTTGTTATAAGTGATGTTTGATGATACCAAAGTATACAACTCCTTATGTAGGTGAACCATAGTGATTTCAGGTCTAAGGACTATTCAAATCAATAGTCACTATGAGAATGTTTATGACACTCATATGACGATCCATGAAACATTCTCATGGCGGGTCAGTTCAGTACATATTCTCTAATATATACCCATGTGTCAACTTGATATCCTATATCCATGACTTGTGAGATTAAGTCATCAGTTGACCTACATGATAGTCTCAACATATTAATATTATCCTTGTGTATTAATACTTGACTAGGAACAGTTATGAGTAGTGTTCTATATATCTACAGTATCTCACTATCAAGTCACCAACTTGATTTGTCGTAGACTAGAACCAACTACCCTAGGATATTATTATATTTATTCAAATGTCACATCAATGAAGTAAATATAATTGTTGGTGCAATCGACCCAGGTCACGATTGACCAAACTCGAGTGGGACTCGAGTAGGATTTTGATGTTCGACAATGGTTTACAATATGGTTTGACCATGTGACTAGTGGATGGTATGGGACATCCAAGGTCATATGAGAGAGACTATTGGAGAAATCCAAATCGGTCAAGGTTGATCGGACACTTAGTGTGGAGAAGTCCAAGTATGGTGACTTGGCAAGGAAAAGTCCAAGTATAAATACTTGGCAAGAGAAAATCTAAGTCGGTCAAGAGAGACCAGACACTTAGTGTTGGAAAGACCAACGGGGAGTTGGTGAGGGAAGTCCCGGCAGGTTTGGGAGACTGTGCTTGGCAAGTCAAGTCCCAGACGAGGAGTCTTAGCAGTGAAGTCCCGGAGGCATGACCTCTTAACAATGAAGTCCCGGACGAGGAGTCTTGGCAGTGAAGTCCCAGAGGCATGACCTCTTGGCAGTGAAGTCCTAGACGAGGAGTCTTAGCAGTGAAGTCCAAGAGGTGTGACCTCTTAGTAGTGAAGTCTCGGATGAGGAGTCTTGGCAAGGGAAGGCCCGGCTGATCAAGGAGATCGAGCTTGGCAAAGGGGAAGTCCCGGAGGCGAGGCCTCTTAGCAAAGGTAGACCCGAGAGCATGACGATAGCCGATGGAAGCACTTGAAGGCTAACGCAAGGATAAAGATTCACGGACTCGAGGGATCCGGGAGGTGTGAGGCTGATGGAAGTAGATTGAAGGCTTAGGTATAGGCTTAGGGTGAGTATCAAGTATGAAGGGATCATACTTGGGGTGTTAAACCTTAGTGTAGAGGTATAACAGTCGATTGCCATCTCGGTTCAGTCGAGTAGGCTTCGTTTGTAGGCAAACAGAAGCAATGTGACCTCGATCATCGCCTCGACTAGACTGTAGTCGAGGCGGCACCTCGATTGGTAAGGGGTGTGCTTGGAGGTGGGACTTAGAGAGTTGAGTGAGTGTTATGGAAGCACTCGATTGGCGGCTTGACTGGAGTATCAGTTGAGGAGGTGCCTCGACTGGACCAGCACCTTGACTGGTTAGGGGACTGAGCATGAGAGGATTCACTCAGAAGTGAGGCAGGCTGGATGAGCACCTTGACTAGAGTCTAGTTGAGATGGTGCCTCGACTGGGTTTAGAACAGGCATGAAAATAGTTGTTCAGACGCAAGGTAGACTCGACTGGCGCCTCGACTGGGGTATCAGTCGAGGCGCCGCCTCGACTGGCGAAGCGACCATTGCAGATTGTGAAGCTTCGACGGGGATTTATAAGAGGAGGCTTGAGGGCATCTTCGAGCAAGGTTTTGAGGGGCAATTTGAGGTGAGGTGCTGCTGCATTTCAGGGCCTTCAAAGTCATCCCAAAGCTACCAACAAACAAGCATTCAAAAGCACTAACTTGTAAAGTGTGTTCATTTGTTTTCTCCATTTGCTTTTGTAATTATTGTATTTGCTTGTTGTATCTCATTCTTATTATTGTAAGAGGTTCCTCCACCTCCGATGTGTAATCGAGAAGGAGAAGTGTGATAGTGGTGGTGTGCATCACTAGAGCTCGCTAGGGCTCGCCCGTGAAGTAGGAACTAGGGTTCCGAACTATGTAAAATCCATGTGTTGTGCTTGTGCTATGATTTGTATGTATATTTGTTTTTGTATTTGTATTTCCACTATGTACTAACAATTGTAGACAAGCACGATAAATTTCATCAACGAAATCGACGTTAATTGCTAGTCACCCCCCTCTAGCGATGCCAATGGTCCTACAAGTGGTATCAGAGCCTGGTCGACTCTAGGAAGAAGAATACGCTCCGATATCTGCAAGTGTTCTTCAATCGGACTAACCGCCGGGGGAACTAAAGCTAAAGGCGATGGAATTTGAAGATGGATTTGGGTGTGATGTTCGATTTCCACCACCCTATGGATTTGGAGGATTTGTGCAATGGAAGACGATGACTGAATTCTTCTTCCAAATGAACATAGAGGAGTGATTCGCACTAACGTAAGAGTTCAAAACTCCAACGGACAAGAAGGGGAGAACTCTAGACCAAAGTAAATGGACTGAGGGGGAAGTCCAAAGATTTGAAGCAAATGAAAAGGTAATGAATATTTTAGTTAATTTAATACCTAATAACATTTTGTGCAAATTAGGGAAGTTCATGGATGCTAAAGAATTATGGAGCAAACTTGCTAAGCTCAATGGCGAAACTTCCATGATCCAAGAGGATGAGGATAAATCCAAAGAATTAGAATGTTCATCCTCTCAAGAGAGTGAAGATCTGGAAGATGATAGGTGTTCAACTTCTGAGATAGAAGAAATTATGGAAGTCTCCACTTCAAGGATTGAGGGGGAGGTTAGCTCTTTAACCCCGAAACAAGACCAAGAGGAGGAGTTCTCTACCTCCGGGAGGAATGAAGAAGAAGTCCAAAATTCTCTAATCATTCAAGAAGGTAATTTAAATGCAATTCATAAGGATAAAAGTCATATAACATGCTTTGAGTGTAGGAAAGTAGAACATTATAAGAGTAAATGCCCAAAAAAGAGTCAAGAAGGCTCAACCGACACCAAGGGACAAATAAAAATCAAAGAAAGTCGGAGCCCCGATTCATAAGAGCAAGGAACATATAGTATGCTTCAGGTGCAACAAAAGGGGACATTACCAGAGCCAATGTTCTAAGGGGAGTCACCCTCGGAAGGGAAAAGGAGAGAGTTCAAATATAGGGGAAGCTAAGGCAAACCCTCAGGTAAATTTAAATAATGCTCTTCGTTTACATAATGTTAGAAAGCATGCTCATAATTTTATTGTTATCTATCATGACAAAAAGCATGTTAAAAATAGATTTTATATCTTATGTGCTAAGCATGTCAATTTATTTAAGGACAATGCTAGATCAACCTTACCTAAGGATAGGAAGGTAGAGAACAACAATTTAGACATCGATTCTAAATGAACTAGACATATACCTAGGAAGAAGAACATCTCAAGAGTCAATGAAAAATCAAAACTTGAGATCTTAGAAATTGAAAATCAAGCCTTGAGGTCAAGGCTTGAAAAATTAAAAAAGACCCTTTATAAGATGAAAACTTCAATTCAGGGGTCAAATAGTCAAAGTGTAGGTTCTATGAGGCAAGGTACATCTAGGGACAAGCAAGGCTTGGGTCACAAGCCTAGGTCCAAGGTAGATAGGCCTACCTACCATAGTGTTCCATATAGTTATGGAACAAGTTCTAGGTCTAGGAGTACTAGGGTGACAAGGGAAGTCATCCCTAGAGTTGACCATGGTAAGTGTCTAGTGGCTACGGTTTCAATGAAACCTAGGAAAGCCACTAACAAGGTTACAAGGGAAGCAATCCCTAGGGTTAACCTTGACAAGACCAAAATGACCAAGGCTTCCAAGCTTAGGAGGGTCATTAGAAAGGTACTAAGGGAAGTTATCCCTAGTGAGTATCTAGTAAACCCAAGGAGCTCCAATAGGTATTGCGTTCATAGGAGTCCTCACGCTAGATGGGTTTAGGGTATGCCAATCTTGAATGAATAGGTAGTTAACCTAACCATGGGAAAGGTGACATTTTAGGTCATTTTTAAGGTTTTGGGATTCCTTGGAAATGAGGTTGAATTATGTTCTAAAAGATTTTAGGATGTGCCAATGAATTGTATGGAAGTTGAAAAATCGATCAAAATTGACACAATTAGGTTTAGAGTAATGGTGTGCCATTATTGGATTTTTGGCACACTTGGGAGACTTGATTTATTATTGAAAAATGAGGTTAAATTTAGAAAATGACAATTAGTTTAAAAAAATATAGGTTTTTTTATCTTATTTGTCTTGCCATGTCATGACATCATATTTCATTTAATCATATAAAATGTCATGATAATGTTTAGGTTTAATTTTTATGTCATGTTAGTGTTTAGATTTTATTTATATGCCATGACATCATGATTATTGTCTATGTGCTAATTTATGCTATATATAATGCCATGATCATCATTCATGCATTTAGGATTAATTAAAATTGATTTAAGGACTATGACATGATTTGAAATCCCATGTATAAGGGAATCAAATAAGTTTGCCTAGGAAAATGCATGAGACCGTAGATTAAGAAAATGGAAACCCATATCTCACAAGAACACTTGACTTGTATGTGTATTGATACACCTAGATACATGTGAGATGCTAGGAAGTGAGTCAAGTTCAAGGTGCATAGATGTTGCATCTAGATGAACTTAAACTTATCTCAATCATAGGTATAAATCATGAGGAAAGCTAGTATACAAGTCATATATACTTAGCCCATATACCATGATTGAAATTAAGGTTTTGAAAATATTTTAAAATCATTTTGAAAAACCTTGGTGAAACCTATCTTTTGATAGCAATCACCATTAAGAAAATTGAAACAAAGTTGACTAAAAACATTGAAGGTTTTAATGCTTTTGAACTTTGTATCATTCTTTGAATTTAAAAGTTATTTTCATAGAAAACTATTTTTCCCCTATAGTATTTGACATAAGTAATGTGTGGTTAAAATTTTAAGATTTTTTGAATTTTCTAGAATTATTTATGCATTTTTGAAGTTTGTTTGAAAACTCAATTTCAGAAAAGTCAGAAATCAATCGAGGCACTGCCTCGACTGGAGCTGCTACCACTCGACTGGATTGTTCTCAGTCGACTGTTAGCACTATTTTTGGCTTACCAATGTTGGGTTAAGCCATCTGACCATAACTCTTGGCTAGATAACTATTCCTACACCTCTAATATGCTTAGACAAGCATTGAAAGGGTGAGATTTTCATTGAAAATGAATTGGAGAGTTAATTAGGGTAAAAATCAAATGTTAAAGGAGCTTAAAGTTCAAGTTTGAACTTTTATCCTTATTTTTTGATTGTTTAAGGTTCCTATTGGCTTAGGAACTCTCCAAGGACATTGTTGGTGCAATGGTCTAGGGGGAGTAAGCTTTTAGTAAGAGATTATCCATCTAGGTATGATGGATGAAGAGTTATCACAAGGGGGAAAATGGAAGATTATTTTTCATTTAATGATAGATCACTAAGGAAAATGAAGGCATTCAAGATGATTTTTGACCAAGGGGGAGAAGGAAGAATCTTATTGAAAATGAGATATAGTAAACCTTGGTGGACCTTTTGATGTGTGTAAAGAAGGGGGAGAAATGGAAGGGGTTAAGTTAGTAGGTTTTTTAACTTAGGATACCCAAATATACACTAAACCCCAAAAAAAAAATTAAAAAATTTGAAATTCTGATTTGGGAACACTTCGTTATGCTTTGGCATAAGAAGAGTCAAGTTGGGTTATGGGATAACCTAACTTAACGGTATTGTCAAACATCAAAAAGGGGGAGATTATTGGTGCAATCAACCCAGGTCATGATTGACCAGACTCGAGTAGGGTTTTGATGTTCGATAATGATTTATAATATGATTTGATCATATGACTAGTGGATGGTATGAGATATCCAAGGTTATATAAGGGAGACTATTAGCGAAATCCAAGTCGGTCAAGGTTGACCGGACACTTGGTGTGGAGAAGTCCAAGTATGGTGACTTGGAAAGGAAAAGTCCATGTATGAATACTTAGCAAGAGAAAATCCAAGTCGATCAAGGGAGACTGGACACTTGGTGTTGGAAAGACCAATGGGGAGTTGGCAAGGGAAGTCCCGACAGGTCTGAGAGACCGTGCTTGGCAAGTGAAGTCTTGGACGAGGAGTCTTGGTTGTGAAGTCCCGGAGGCATGGCCTCTTGGCAGTGAAGTCCCGGATGAGAAGTTTTGGCAGTGAAGTCCCGGAGGCGTGGCCTCTTGGCAGTGAAGTCCCGGATGAGGAGTCTTGGCAGTGATGTCCCAGAGGCGTGGCCTCTTGGTAGTGAAGTCCCGGATGAGGAGTCTTGGAAAGGGAAGACCCGACTGATCAGGGAGATCGAGTTTGGCAAAGGGGAAGTCCCCGGAGGCGAGGTCTCTTTGCAAAGGTAGACTCGAGAGCATGATGATAGCCAATGGAAGCACTTGAAGGCTAGCGTAAGGATGAAGAGTCACGGACTTGAGGGATCCGGGAGGCGTGAGGCTGATGGAAGTGGGTTGAAAGCTTAGGTCTAGGCTTAGGGTGAGTATCAAGTATGAAGGGATCATACTTGGGGTGTTAAACCTCAGTGTAGAGGTATAACAGTCAACTGCCAGCTCGGTTCCATCGACTGGGCTTCATTTGTAGGCAAACAGAAGCAAGGTGACCTCGAACAACGCCTCGACTGGACTGTAGTCGAGGTCACACCTCGACTGGTAAGGGGTGTGCTTGGAGGTGGGACTTAGAGAGTCGAGTGAGTGCTATGGAAGCACTCGAATGGCAGCTCAACTGGAGTATCAGTCGAGGCGGTGCTTCGACTGGACTAGCACCTTGACTGGTTAGGGGACTGAGTATGAGAGGATTCACTCAAAAGTGAGGCAGGCTCGACTAGCGCCTCGACTAGAGTCTAGTCATTGGATTATGTTGTTCCTTTTCACTCATCTATACCCACTTAGTTCAAGACATGGTCTATGTGTTCGTCTCCACTAGGCTAACTACGTCACACCTATCCCAAGTTAGTTTTCTTGTCCTGTGGATTCAAGTTACTTTTACATGTTCCCAAGAAGACCATCTTCTTAACATGTTTGCTCTGGCCAGAGACTTCTGAGTAACAATCCTGACAAGAGGCTTAGTGTATACATCTCCTTTATCAGGAGTGGTGAATCCTCTGTGGGCTATTCAAACACCTTCGATCACTTTGGCTTATACCCAATCATCCCAGAGTTACACCTCCTATGGAGATTGTTGGAGGATTATGGCCCGGCTAGAAGGGGGGATGAATATCCTTGTGATGGACGATGGAATTTGCTTGTGATTAATTGCCTATAATCTTGTTAGCACAGCAGAATAGTGATAATAAAGACAATTAAGCTAAGAAACAAAGATAAAGAAGAATATATGAACACAAGCGATGTAACGTGGTTCACGACCCTCGCCGTTAATCCACGACAATCCATTAGGCTGATCACTCCCTCAATCAATTCACTAAACTTCTCCTTGAGCTTAAACAAGCTGGAGAAGAAACCTTCTTACACAATCTCTCCCTCTTACAATAAGATTGAGATAGAAATAGGGAAGAGGAGAGTAAAAACATTTTGAGCACTTGGAGCAAAGTTTGGAGTTAAAACATTAGCTGCCCCAAGGCCCCCAAGATCTCTTTTTATAGATAATAGAGCTTTCTTCCCGTTGGGCATGTAGCAGTTGATTGCTGCATGCCATCAGTCGACTGCTATCGTCCAAATGGCTTCTGACCATGCCTGATTCACGGTCATCATAGCCCACCGGCACACAGATTAGTCGACTGCTCTTGCGAGCAGTTGACTGATTGAGCCATCAATCAATTGCTTCAAGCAATCAATCGACTCAAAATGTTTCTTTGCTCGTCTCCACTTATAACAGTCAATTGCCAGCCCTTGGAAGTCGACTGTTGGGCTACAAAAACCTATTTAACACCAGTCAACTAGAAGTTAACTCAGACCAGTCGACGAATATCTATATCAGTCGACTGTTGTCGGGTAAAACCTCAAACAATAAGTTGTTTGAGCATTCGACTGTCGGGTAAAACCTCAAACACCTTGTTTGAGCATTCAACACTTGATCATAGCCATTTGGCTAAGTCCACCTACATTGAGCTACCCCGACCCGGGTTATAATCGCTCAACTCTCATCTCCCATGGAGTCTCTCACCGAAGCTCTCTTCGTTCGGCCTGCGTCCCTTGGATGCACTAAGCTCGCGACTTCTCCCGTGCCATCCTTTACGTCTTACCTTGAAGTTTGCTTCCTTTGGCTTAACTCCATTTTCTCCTTGTCCAGCAGCCCCTTGGATGCACCAAGCTCACAACTTCTCCCTGTTCTATCCTTCACCGACTCAAGGACCCAAGCCATGAGATGATGAACTTTCCAATGCTTCATCAAGTAAACCATGTGTGATTCACCAAGTCCTGCACAACTTGAACATACACATCAAAACACATAACATCCTAACTTAAACCCTTTGTCACACACATCAAAACCAAGATCATACTTGGGTTGATTGCCCTAACAATCTCCCCCTTTTTGATGTGTGACAATACGTTTAAATTAGGTAAAAACAACTTAAGGAAAGTAAGCATGTAAATCAAACATGGAAATCAAACTCCCCCTTAACACATGCTAGACATGATTAACTTAAACCTTAACAAATCTCCCCCTTTAACACTATCAAAAACATCATACATATGTCATACAATGAGGTATCACTATCTAAGGGAAGAAAAATACCAAAAATTGACTGAAAAAGCTCAAAACTGAGCTGCTGTGCCCGTGCACAGTGTCATCAGTCGACTAGAATAGTCACTAGTCAACTGGTAATTGATAAATCCGAATTCCTGATTTCTGATGCCAACTTCATAAATGGATTAAAAAATCATGAAATTTGGGGAACACATTTCTTATAAGTTCCTTTATCATGATAAAATGAGTTTTTCATGAAAATGCATTCAATTTTCAAACGTAAGGCAAGAACTCAAAAGTTTCAAAATCCTCTAAAGTTGTGTCAACTTTGAAAGCTAATTTTGTCTTAAAATGTTTCAAAACATAAACTTTCAGTTTTCAAAACATGAAATATTTTTAAATCATTAAAAATATCCAACTATGATCTTTGGGAAAAATGTTCATGAATTAAATATTTGCTTCACCCTCATCAGTCGACTTATTCACCATCAATTGATTGATATAAGACATCAGTCGACTCTTGGCTAGGGTTTTCGACTGCATCAAGAGTTAGCTCAAAAATGATAATCAACTAAGTGTTTTCGACAACCACCAACCGTTCGATCCCGACATAGACCTTCCATGAGATATCTTAGTTGGATTGTCACCTAAGGACGTCCCTGTACCGAGGACTCGACCTTACTTACACTTACTCACACGAGCTTACCTCAAGCTTTACCTTTGTAGATTTTGCTTCCGGTCTCCATCTTATTTCTTCAGCTCCCTCCGAAGTCCTCCCGGTGTCGCCCGACCACTACGGTTTCTCAACACGAGAACCTCCGAGTGTCGCCGACCTTCAGCTTAGCTTAGCATTCCTACACACTTGATTCACCAACAATCTTTCCCTTTTTGATCTATGACAAACCAACACAAAGTTAAGGAAATGCATTAAGTGAATTGAATATCATGAAGCATGAATACGAAATATGAAAGAGTATACTTAACTTAAAAAGTTAAGTAGGAGTATGAAAAAACTCTTTTTCAAGTCCTCCCCTTGAGGTAACATCCCCCTTGACTGAGGGTGAGTACTTAAAAAAGGGTCTTAACCCTCTCCTTTGATGTTTGCTACTTAAGAAGAGTTTAAGTAATCGAAATTACTTAACATTGGCCTTAGTGTTTAGAATAAGTTTAAGTTAAGTAATCAAAAACTAATTTTTGATTTCTTAACCTTGGCCTTTCTCCCCTTTTTCAATTAAGAAGGTTTAACCATAAAGGTTAAGTTTTTAAAAATTAAGTTAAGTAAACATTTACTTAACTCAGGCCATTAAAAGATACATAATATGTGTATTAAGTTAAGTTATCAAAAACTTGATCCTTTAACTTTGACCTTTTCTCCCCCTTTTGCCATAAATCGAAAAGAGCGGGGTTTTTTTTTTGAAAAACATAGTTTTTGAATTTTGTTGTAAATTAAATTTTAAGTCCAAGCATGTTCCAAATAAATTTTGAAAATAGTAGTTTAAACATAAGCTCATCTATTTGGATGTTTAACTCTATTTGACTTGATTGATATGGAATAATCAACAAGTCCTGATTAGAGTTGGTTAATTTATGTAATTATACTCCGTGGTTCATGTCAATGCACTAGATCTACATCTGGAACCAGGAGTAAGGTCCTAACATCTCACGCCCATCTACGTGGCTAAGTACACAAACACATTAGTCATATGTGTTGTGAGATGTGTTGGCTCCTTAATTCTATAGGTGCATGATTTCTAGGATAAGCCCTAAGCTAGTTTCATTTTGCATGAAAAGTAAATAATAGAGTGTAGCAAAAATATAAGTTTAAGTCCTACTCTATTATGCACATGCCTAATTTATGTCTTAGTAGACTAAATTCGGCTTCGGGTAGAGGTTTGGTAAAAAGGTCTGCTAGGTTCGATTTGGACTCCACGTATTCAAGTTGTATGGTTCCGTTAGCTACATGTTCTCGAATAAAGTGGTGTTTGACTTCTATATGCTTGGTCCTAGAGTGACATATGAGATTCTTGGTCAAGTGAATTGAACTTATGTTATCTATGTGAATTCTAGTATTGTTGAAGTTTAACTTAAAGTCTTGGAGAGTGTGCTTCATCCAAAGAAGCTGAGCTACACACTCACTCATTGCGACGTATTCGGCTTCGGTGGTAGATAAGACAACACAGTGTTGCTTCCTACTGCACCAACTCACTAGATTCGAGCCAAGAAGTTGACATCAACCACTCGTGCTCTTTCTATCAAGTTTACTATTGGCATAATCCGAGTCGGAGTAGCCGAATAGTTCGAACTTGGTAGATCTAGGGTACCAAATACCTACGCTTAGTGTGCCCTTTAGATATCTAAGGATACACTTAACTAATGTTAGGTGTGACTCCTTAGCACAAGTTTGAAACCTTGCGCACATACTGCGAATAATATATCGGATCGACTTGCAGTTAAGTAAAGGAGACTCCCTATCACGCTCCTATAGTATTTTAGGTCAATTGGTTTTCCTTCTACATCTTCTTTTATATTAACATTTGTTGCCATAGGTGTATTAATTATTTTAGCATTTTGCATCCCGAATCGGTTAATTAGCTCCTTAGCGTATTTTTATTGATGCAGATAGATTCCTTCTTTAGTTTGTTTAATTTGTAATCCTAGGAAGAAATTTAATTCTCCTACTAAGTTCATTTCAAATTCACTTTCCATTAGCGAAATGAACTCGTTTAGTAGGATTGAGTTAGTTGTTCCAAATATTATATCATATACGTAGATTTGGGCTATAAAAATTTCTTTGCCTACGGATTTTACGAAAAGGGTCGGGTCGACTAAGCCTTGGCTAAACCCTTTAGACTTAAGTTATACTGAAAGTCTCTCATACCAAGCTCTAGGAGCTTGTTTTAGTCCATATAAGGCTTTGTTGAGTTTAAAGACATGGTTGGGTTTGTCTAAGCTTTCGAATCCTGGGGGTTGGCTAACGTACACCTCTTCCTTAATAATTCCATTCAAGAACGCTGACTTGACATCCATTTGAAATAATTTAAATCCTCGATGTACAGTGTATGCTAATAACATTCGGATGGATTCTAATCTAGCTATGGGAGCATAGGTCTCATCATAATCTAACCCTTCTACTTGACTAAATTCTTTCGCGACTAACCTTGCTTGGTTTCTAGCTACTTCACCTTTGTCATTGAGTTTGTTTCAGAAGACCCACTTTGTTCCAATAATTGATTTATCTTTAGGTGGTGGTACTAATTCCCAAACTTCATTCCTAGTGAATTGAGCTAGCTCTTCCTGCATTGTAATAATCCAATTGGGATCAAAAAGAGCTTGTTTAATTGACTTGGGTTCGATTTTCGAAATCAACAAGATTTGACTAAGGTTTTGATATGACACTCTAGTTTGAACCCCTAGGTTAGAATCACCTATCACTTGGTTGATAGGATGATTTGATTGTAACCTAGACAGACTTGGGTTAGGGTCACCTATCACTTGGTCAATAGGATGATTTGATCGAATCCTAGACTGACTCGGGTTAGGATTAATACTAGACTCGATTTCATGGTCAGAGTCGAGTCTGGTATGAGTCGGTTCGTCAGTTGATTTTACTATGGGTTTTGTGGGTTCATGTCCTTCGTCGAATACTACATTAATGGTTTCCTCAATCTTAAGGGTTTCATTATTGTAGACCCTACTCGTAGTTGAGTATCCTAGGAAGATTCTGTTGGGATGTATACTGAAAGCCTAGCTCTTTTGTATGAACATCTTTATTTTGAAATAAGAATCACATGATCATTGTTTGCACGTCATATTTATATGTGTGCATATTGTCTAATATTTTACATTGTAGATAACATGGTGCCTGGGTGCGGCACAGAAGATCATGTTATCAGTCCCTTGTAGAATATAAGTAAAGGCTCACAACCAAGATGGTTTTGGACAAACCATTGGCATGGTTGTAGTGTAGCTTGGCATTGTTTTGTCTTGAACATAGAGTTACACTAGTACACCTCGGTGTATTGAGCAGGACCGACATAGAGGTGATTCAATTTATTGCTGACTGCATAATTGAATCAGACATCAGATATTATGTTGTACATGCTCTTAATCCCGATATAATAACGGGCACATGTACTTAATATTTATTTCTTTGATTTACCAGAGGGTGAGATTTCTATGGATTAAATCAATATGCCCGGTAAGTTGGGAAATAATATTATTTACATGGTGTGCCGTTGATTATAGGAGGAAACCGTGTCCTATATATTAGGTTGATGATGTCCCCTTAAGGAGCTCATAAGGTTCATCATGTAAACCCTGCAGGTTGACTTAGTCAACATGATGATAAGGTTGAGTGGTACTACTCGAGGAGTTAGATGTTAATTGATTGATGGTCAGTAAATCAATCAATTGACGGACATTCGATATCTTAAACACGGGGAGATGGATGTACAAATAATATATGGAGCCCATATTAATTTATGGGGGTTGGTGAGGTAGTTCGATGATGATCCTCTAGTGGAATGGAACATCATTGATGGATCAAGTTTGTGTGGTTCCGATCCATCTGGTGGCCAAGACCCAACTCCTCCTCATGGTCCCTATCGTAGCCTAATATAAACCTCATGAAGTCTAAATCAAATAATGGAAAACAAATCTCTAGATCCGACGGTTGGGATTAAATTCCTAGAACCGACGATGGAGATTAAATCTCTAGATCCGACGGTTGGGATTAAATTTCTAAAGACCGACGATAGAGATTAAATCTCTAGATCCGACGGTTGGGATTAAAACCCTAGAACCGACGGTTGAGATTAAATCTCTAGATTTGACGGTTGAGATTAAAACCCTAGAACCGGCGGTGGAGATTAAACCAAGGCCTAAACCCTAACTCTATAAAAGGGTGGCTATGGGTTGGGCGACAATAAGTTTTTTTAGAGGTTGGATGATGGATGCTAAGGAGATTAGGGTTTAGCCTCCAATCGTTTGGGCGGCAAGCAACCCTAGGAGGAAACCCTAATTAGGGTTTGGCTCTTTTGGGTTGGGCGGCCAAGGTGAGGAAGAAGAGTGGGCGGCAACTTGTGGAGGAGCTTGTCTTCTTCCATGGAGGTGGCTAGCTCCTAGATCTCTTCTCTCCACCATGCTTGGGCGGCAAGGAACCCTATGGAGGAAACCCTAATTTGATTAGGGTTTTGGCTCCTATGCATGGGCGGCCATGGATGGGAATGAAGGATGGGCGACCACTTGTGGAGGAGTTTGTCTTCTTCATTGGAGGTGGCTAGCTCCTAGATCTCTTCTCTCCACCATGGTTGGGCGGCAAGAAAGCCTAAGGAGAAACCCTAATTAGGGTTTCCTCCTTAGGTTGGGCGGCTAGGGATTGCAAGGAAGTTGGGCGGCAACTATAGGAGAGGAGGTCTTCTTCTTCCTAGGGTGTGGCCGACTCCTTCCTCTATTCCCTCCACCGTGGCCGGCGCCCAACATATTCCTTTTCTCCTATTCACTCCATCTTGGCCGGCAGCACCAAAACTAGGGTTTGTCCCTAGTTCGGTTCCTTGGTTGTTTCCATATTATTCTCTCTATTCTTGGGGCCGGCGGCATCAATCCTTTATGGATTGGTGGTTGGCTCAAGCAAGAAGGGAAAGAGAGTTCTTCATTCTTTGGATTGAAGAAGATCTAGGATGCTTCAACTTGTGGAGGATCTTCGCCCACACGAAGTCTACAAGGAGGTTAGGACATACGATAGAAGATCAAGAGGTATAAAAGTTTTATAACTTTTATTATTGTTCTTTGCATGTTCTTATTGATATGCTAGCTTATGTTCTTTATGTTAGTATATGTTGATTATACTAGTTTACATTTGTATGTATTTGTATAATCATGGACCCCGAATAAGAAACACAAAAACCGGCGATCCGTCCGTCGTCTCTTCCGCGGCTAATCGACTAGAAGAGTTTGGTTGCTTGAATAACTAGTTTGTTCAAGCGATCGCTCAAGTCGTTGGCACGACGACGAATTAGTTGTGCTTAGGAAACTCATCCCATCCAGATTAGTTTTCATTAGTGAAAATTTTAATCCGGGGACATGGGAGCCTATGAGCATTCTGAGAAATAGCACGATTGCCAACAGATTCCAATGGACGTTTTGGATGTGAATTTTCCTAGGTAGTCTTTAGTGTTTAGGATATGTACCTTACATCCAAATACCTTAAAGTATTTAATGTTAGGCACTCTATCATGGTAGGTTTCGTATGAGGTCTTAAGGTGCCTCTTGACCAGTAGAATTCTATTTTGGACATAACAAGCTGTATTAACGGCTTCTGCCCAAAATCTATCGGGTAGTTTATACTCGTTCAATATGGTTCTAGCAGCTTCTTGCAGGGTTCTATTTTCCACTTGACTAGATCATTTTGTTGTGGGGTTCTAGGACAGGAGAATTCATGGTGGTATCCTTTTAGGTTACAGAAGTCGGTGAACCTATGATTTTCGAATTCACCACCATGATCGCTTTTAAGTCTTTTAATCTTATGGTTCTTTTGGTTTTCGATTAGTTTACATAAGTTGGTTAGTTGGTATAAAGTATCACTTTTGTGTTTAAGGAACCTAACCCAAGTAAACCTAGAATAGTCGTCAATTATGACTAAGCAAAATTGACTCCCATTAAGTGACTTGGCTCCATGAGAATTGAATAGATCCAAATGTAGGAGCTCAAGCATACTTTTGGTTCGTTCTTGGTTAGTTAGTTGATGTTGTGCCCTAGGTTGTTTACCTTGTTGACAAGCATTACAGATTTTATTGTCTAAGTCGTTAAGGTTAGGCAACCCTCTGACTAAGCCACTCTGACTCATCTTGTGAACGAGTCTTGGGTGTGAGTGACCGAGTCATCGGTGCCACAACCAAGATTCCTCTTGCTGTGTCATAAGACACTTGGTTGAGGAATTGGGTAAGTTAATTGTGTAGATGTTTCTATTCCTAGTTCCTTTAAGTATTATTTTAGAGGTTTCATTAGTTTTAATTAAACATTCATTTTCTAGGAATATAACCTTATAGTTATTATCACACAACTGGCTTACACTAAGTAAGTTATATTCAAAATCTTCGACTAATAAAACATTTTGAATCGTAAAATTGGAATTTAGCTCAATATCACCTGATCCGATGATTTTGAGCTTGCCATTGTTTCCGAAAGCTACCAATCCTTGTCATTTGAATCTAAGCTTTGAAAACTTCAGTTGGTCTCCAGTCATATGTCGGGAGCACCCACTGTCCAACATCCATTGATCCTATACATATAGTAGTTTGATTGAATATTGGAATTTAAAAGTTGGTAGAAGATTATTAGTCCTAGAATCATTTCACCCTTTTCTACATGATCAAACACGTTATCCTTATGTGTTCTTGTGAGATGACTTCACTTTTACTTGTTTAAATTTAATGAATTGAAACTAGTTAACCTTGGGTTAGATTCGGATTTAACCCTAAGCTCATTAAGTCACCTTTTCAAGAAATTGGCTTCCAGGTAATGGCGAGGCACAAAGGCTTTCTTTGATCAGAACAACGACCACTTCCTTAGACAAAGCCAAGTTCGGGAAAATGATAACTTGATTCACTTAAGATTATTTCCTGGTCTAACTAGTTAAGTGATTCACGCGAACGAGACCTCAAATCTTGCAATGGAGACCGTCAAGGACTCGAAGCGCGCGCTCGCGCTCAACGCCCGCAAGTGCATGGGTGTCGTCAAGTAATAAAGATTTATCTATCCCACAGGGACTGAGATTCGAGTACCGATCTATTTGGTGGACGTTATTGTTAGGAAATCGATTCTAATGGTTACGATTCAGAGGGTTGTTGGCGGTCCTAACTCTAGTACGGTGTCACACGGAGGAAGAGAAGGGATGCTTCGAGTCTTTGGATGGATTCTAGGATTTCAGTTTCGTTTGTGTGTCATAGAACACGTTGTCATTTGGGTTTTAGTCTAGGTTTCTAGCTATGGTTTTGTGGAAAGGACATCATACACTCCCCCGATGAGCCTTCGCATCTATTGGAAGCTACCTCTGCCATACCAGGTCAACCCCTGGCTTTAGGACGGGATAGTCGGTACGAGGATGCCGAATCGATCCCTGCGACGAGTCGAAAATGGGGCGCATTTCCTACTCTATCGCATCCTTCTACCCACAATTACCGACGATGAGAACAACCCCTAGGTTCCTCTTTAAATTCCCCTAAATCTTTTATATGAGGGCTATCACCCCTCATATCAGCTAAGCACAGTGACTAGAAAACCAAAACAATAGCTATAGATCTAAACCAAACACCAATTGTAAATATAGATTCAAGAACAAAAAGATATTTGAACCAACATGTTCTACCTCAACACAAACTACTCCCTAGTTCTAGAATCAGAGAATCTACTCCATGAATGAGAGAAAAAAATCACAAGGCATTGTCGAATTCATATATACAAGATAAAGTATGGAAAAAATATAGATTACAATGCGTTGAGGCTCTTCTCCCTGGCGTTCAGGTGCAGAACTTGGATCTCGAGCTGCTTCCTTCCTCCCCATTGCGAGTTTCCAAAGCTTTTTAGGGCTTCGAAGTGTTGTCCTAGTCGTCGTGCCTCCCCCTAGGGTATGGGCGTGACTTTCTTTATATAGACATGAGGTCGGCTCTTCACAAAATCTGAAAACATACCTAATTGTGCCAAAACGCTGGGTCACCACACGACCGTATGTTTCTACATGACCAGGGCATGTGTGGCCCTGTGGTGGCCAATCTTGAGCTTTGGACACAACCGTGTGTAGCTACATGCCCTAACCATGTGCCCTACTGCATCCAGCTGCCAAATGTGTTGGGATGTATACTGAAAGCCTAGCTCTTTGGTATGAACATTTTATTTTGAAATAAGAATCACATGATCATTGTTTGCACTTTATAATAATATATGTGCATATTGTCTAATACTTTACATTGTAGATAACATGGTGCTTGGGTGTGGCACAGAAGATCATGTTATCAGTTCCTTGTAGAGTATAAGTAAAGGCTCACAACCAAGATGGTTTTGGACAAACCATTGGCATGGTTGTAGTGTAGCTTGGTATTGGTTTGTCTTGACCATAGAGTTACACTAGTACACCTCGGTGTATTGAGAAGGATCGACATAGAGGTGATTCAATTTGTTGCTGACTACATAATTGAATCGGACCTCGGATATTATGTTGTACATGCTCTTAATCCCGATATAATAACGGGTACATGTACTTAGTATTTATTTCTTTGATTTACCAGAGGGTGAGATTTCTATGGATTAAATCAATATGGCCGGTAAGTTGGGAAATGATATTATTTACATGGTGTGTCGTTGATTATAGGAGGAATCCGTGTCCTATGTATTGAGTTGATAATGTCCCCTTGAGGAGCTCATAAGGTTCATCATGTAAACCCTGCAGGTTGACTTAGTCAACATGATGATAAGGTTGAGTGGTACTACTCGAAGAATTAGATGTTAATTAATTGATGGTCAGTAAATCAATTAATTGATGGACATTCGATATCTTAAACACGGGGAGATGAATGTTCAAATAATATATGGAGCCCATATTAATTTATGGGGGTTGGTGAGGTAGTTCGATGATGATCCTCTAGTGGAATGGAACATCATTGATGGATCAAGTTTGTGTGGTTCCGATCCATCGGGTGGCCAAGACCCAACTCCTCCTCATGGTCCCTATCGTAGCCTAATATAAACCTCATAAAGTCTAGATCAAATGATGGAAAACAAATCTCTAGATCCAACGGTTGGGATTAAATCCCTAGAACCGACGGTGGAGATTAAATCTCTAGATCCGACAGTTGGAATTAAAACCCTAGAACCGACGGTTGAGATTAAATCTCTAGATCCGATGGTTAGGATTAAAACCCTAGAACCGACGGTTGAGATTAAATCTCTAGATCCGACGGTTGGGATTAAAACCCTAGAACCAACGGTGGAGATTAAACCAAGGCCTAAACCTAACTCTATATATATATAGGCTTAAGGTGGGCGACAAGGGTAATTGATGATGGATGGTTTAGGGGATTAGGGTTTGCTTCCTTGGGAGGCTAGGAACCCTAGTTGGTTTAGAATCTTTTGGGTTGCTAGGGTTTGGGAGAAAGGCATGGGGCGGCAACAAGTGGAAGAAGAGTTTCTTCTTCTTCCTAAGGCATGGTCGGTCCCTTCCTTCTACCCTTCTACCTTGGTTGGTCCACATTCTATTCTTCTATCCCTTCTTCCATGGCCGGCGCATAGTTGATGGAGTTGGATGGCTTGGGCGGCAAGCAAACCTAAGGAGGAAACCCTAATTAGGGTTTGGCTCCTTTAGGGTTGGGCGGCCAAGGTTTGGAAGGAGGGTAGGCGGCATCTTGTGGAAGAGTTCTTCTTCTTCCTAGGAAAGGTGGCCGGTTTAGATCTCCTCCTTCCACCTTGGTTGGGCGGCAAGAAGACCAAAGGAGGAAACCCTAATTAGGGTTTGGCTCCTATGGTTGGGCGGCTAGGGATTGCAAGGAAGTTGGGCGGCAACTATAGGAGAGGAGCTCTTCCTCTTCCTAGGTTGTGGCCGGCTCCTTCCTCTATTCCCTCCACCGTGGCCGGCGCCCAACATATTCCCTTTCTCCTCTTTACTCTATCTTGGCCGGCGGCACAAGAAGCTAGGGTTTGTCCCTAGTTTGGTTCCTTGGTGGTTTCCATTATGTTCTCTCTATTCTTGGGGCCGGCGGCATCAATCCTTTGTGGATTGGTGGTTGGCTCAAGCAAGAAGGGAAAGAGAGTTCTTCTTTCTTTGGATTGAAGAAGATCTAGGAAGCTTCAACTTGTGGAGGATCTTCGCCCACACGAAGTCTACAAGGAGGTTAGGACATACGATAGAAGATCAAGAGGTATAAAAGTTTTACAACTTTTATTATTGTTCTTTGCATGTTCTTATTGATATGCTAGCTTATATTCTTTATGTTAGTATATGTTGATTATACTAGTTTACATTTGCATGTATTTGTATAATCATGGACCCCAAATAAGAAACACAAAAACCGGCGATCCGTCCGTCGTCTCTTCCGCGGCTAACCGACTAGAAGAGTTGATTGCTTGAACAACAAGTTTGTTCAAGCGATCGCTCGAGTCGTTGGCACGATGACGAATTGGTTGTGCTTAAGAAACTCATCTCATCCAGATTAGTTTTCATTAGTGCAAATTTTAATCCGGGGACATGGGAGCCAATGAGCCTCCGAGGAATAGCACATTGCCAACAAAATGCTCTTTTTCGCTCGGAAAGTGCGCCGTTTTCCCCATGAAATGCTATCCTATACACAAAAGTACAAAGAGCAGATATCCGAATCAGAAAATAGAAAATGCATGCAAAACAAAGTAAAATATGCATGAAACAAACATAAAATTAAATGAGATGTGAGCGAAAGCTACTTCTAAAACCCTATATATTTTGCTCACATCAATTCTCCCAGACTTAGATCTTTGCTTGTCCTCAAGCAAACCTCAGTGCCATGAAATTTTAAAAAGGTATCATTCCATACTTAGCATGTTAACTAGATTTATCAAGTGGTATTTTCAATCAAAGCAAAATAGATGTGTTTTAAAAATTCACTAAGTTAGCTCCTCGTGCACGTGCCAAGTGAATCTTCATAGGGGATACTCGTTTCATGGTAAGTTAAGTTGTCATCCTATAACTTTCATAAGGTCTCCGGCTCTTAGGCACTTACCTGCCCAAAGCGAGGGTAGTTCCCTAGATCTAGTACAAAGTCTCAAAGGCATGCTCGGTATTGAGAGAAATTGGTAGGTGTTTCCCCCAGTAACCTAACTCGATCTCAAAGGGGAACCTAACCATTTCTACCCATGACAACTATTTTTTTTATCCCTCATAATCTTTTTTTTTTTAATTTTTTTTACTCTCTTTTTCTTTCTCTCTTGGGATTTTGATTTTTCTGATTGGGCTTCGACAATCCGAGCATCTCTAGTAACTAAAATGCTAAATCTTGAGTCACATATGGATTCTAAAGTACTAGACTACTGAGATGAATCATAACTAGGTACGTACTAGATTTTCCCTTTCAGAATGTTTGTCATGTGTAGGTGCAAAAATAAAAGCTAACCGGTGTAAGTCTAGACCATTCATTAGAGCAAATAAAATAAAATACCACGAGATAAATGAAGTTAAGCTACCCATGGAAACAACTCATGAACAAAATTTAGAAATACTACTGAGGCAGCTTTATAGATAACAAAAATTAAGTGCTGAAAGAAAATAAACAACTTATGCATGAGCAAATGAATGCTAACCATAATGCAAATATCTGGATAGAAACTACTGCTAGAAACTGTTGGGTTTCCGGCACCGCGGCGTGTGTGTGTTTGATCATGTTTCGTAAACATGAGCACAGCGGAAGCAATAAAAAATAATAAATACTCCTATTTATTACAACACACACAACACACGCATGCTATTACAACAAGTGTAGACATAACCGTAAATTAAAATTGCAATAAAAGGAAATTAAACTACGTTATACCTTCCGTATGACGTGTAGCGGGAACGGCATCAACCGGAACGATCCTTGTAAGAATCGTCTCTATCCGTATCCACGCCGAGCTCCTCGGGATGACTTCGCTAAGCCACGAGCTTCGTCTTCGTACGGGTTACTAGCCTCGTGTTGAAGACGACGTGATCGAGAGATGATCACGATCCGAATCCAAATTCGATCCAAAACGAGTTCTCAACGCTTCTCCGAGAGGTATTCGCCAACCGCTTGACGAATCCTTCGCCCTCCACTCAGAGGATTACCGGAGATCAAATCGTATGTTAGCCGCTGTCGAGCACTAAACCGCCGCCCAAACGACGCCCGATGAGAGAAGAAGCTGTCCAGAAAAACTGGACAGCTTGGTGGAGGAGATAGGCGCCGCCAACAAAGGAAGCCAAGTGCTTACCTTGATGCCAAACCTAAGGAGGATCGCCGAACTCTTCCGCAGCAGCTCGACGCCCGAGGAGGAAGGAAGCCGCTTCGACGCCGGATGGAGGTGCTATGGGTCGGGCGCAACACAAGCCGGGCGGCAACAATGTGTTGGGCGGCTATAGGGTTTGGATGATTGGATTAGTTAGGTTTAACAATCCCTTAAGCCCACTTTTATAGAGAACTAATTCTCTTAATGGTTAATGGATCATATCCATAAAGCCCGTTAACCCGCTCCATTAAGATAAGTTAAAATAAACCAAACCATGATGGTTTATTTTAAGTTAAAACGAACCGAACCAACCTTTGGTTCATTCGTTTAATATAAACCAAACCCTTTGGTTTATTCTTATCCATTGGATTAGAACCAAACCATTTTGGTCCATCCATTATGTCTTCATAAGACGCAGCCCATCCACGCTTCCATTGCGACTGAAACAATTTCATGCTCGCTTTATGTTTGGTCCAACCAAACATAGTTTCTCTCGGTCTGAGAATCTCATTCTCAAGCTCGTTTTAAATCCTTTGGATTACACTCGGTGTGCGTGTGACCAAATAGGTTCTCGGTTTATGTTGGCCGTCTATAATTAACCATTAATTATAGAACGATCATGAGTGGCACCTAGTAGTACATCATGATCCCCAATTAACCGAAAAGATCAACGGTTGATCCAGAACTATTTCTGAAACCCTTCAGTAGCTCGAATGAATCGTGCCGCATTCCCTTCACTCATCTTATACCCACTTGGTTCAGGACATGGTCTATTGTGTCAGTCCCCACTAGGCTGACTACGTCACACCTAGCCCAAGTATCATTTCCTCGTCCTACGGATTCTAGTTACTCCACATGTATCGAAGAGTACCTTACTCTAAACATGTATTGCTTTGGCCAAAGACTTTAGTAACAATCCGACGAGAGGCCATGGGTATACATCTCCTCGCAAGGAGTGGTGAATCCTTTATAGGCTATTCAAACACCTTCGATCACTTCGACTTATACCCAATCATCTCGGTCCACATCTCCTTAGAGATGTTTGCTTAAGATGTCAAAGCATAAGTCTCCATGATCAAGATGACTTGAATACCGCAAGTCAAAGGAACATCGTGACTTAAGCTACAAGAAGAACTTCATTGACATATCTATATATGCAGAGAACCATATGAAGTCTTACTACCGGTCACTCCAATGAACTAGTTACCATAACTAGCATCCACGATCAACTCCGACATCACTATGTCTCCACCAAGGAGAATCACCGCTTGATACACCAAGGAGTATGCCTGCGGTTAGTCTCGATGTAACTGATGGTGTCCAAATCCATCAATTCATCGACTAGGATAATTCCGATACATCACAATTACACATGTAGAGATACTCACTAGTTGTGATCCAATCACAAATTCTCTCATGCCGTGAATCGATCGTGGACATTCAAGAAATGAGTTTAAGATCCAATCAAATACATTAAACATGTATACTCAAATAGTGAATCTTCATTTATCATATAAATGGTTCATACATAAGGCGATTGCCTTAGGACATCTCTCATATATTACTAACAGACTCCCACTTGGCCTAATGCCAATCGCTACGGTATCCAATACCATAAGCACCAACATGACCCTCAAACTTACTTTGAGGTAATGCTTTAGTCAAAGGATCCGCTAAGTTCCTTTCAGTGGGAATTTTCTCGATTTGTATTTCATTCCTACTGATGATCTCTCCGATAAGATGATAGCGCGGCACATGTTTGGATCGCTGATGAGACCTTGGCTCTTCGCTCGCAATTGCTCCATTGTTGTCGCAGAGACCGGTATTGCTTCAACAATGGCCGAATCACACCAAGTTCATGAACGAACTTCGATCCAAACCGCCTCTTTGCCGCCTGCCGCAATATATTCTCGCCGGGTAGAATCCGCCATAGCCTCTTGTTTGGAACTTTTCCAACTCATCGCGCTCTATTCAAGGTGAACACGATCCGCATCGAGACCGAATCATCCTTGTCCGTCCGAAGCCGCATCCGTGATACCCCGCCAGTATCACCATGTCCCCTTCTCCATATATTAGAACACATCCTTAGTTCTTCTCAAGTACTTAAGGATCGCTCTTAATACCGCCCAATGATCCATTCTCGATCAGACCGTATCCGCCGTGACACTCAGAGCATACGATACATCGGGCCTCGTACATAACATAGCATACATGATAGATCCTATTATGGATGCATAGGGAATCTTACTCATGCAAATCCTCTCGCCTTCTCGGCGCGGACACATAGACTTCGAAAGGTGTACCCTATGCCCGATGGGCGATAACCTTTCTTGATTCCGACATGCTAAACCTCTTTAGCACTCGGCCTATATATGTAGATCGCGAAAAGACCAAGCAACCGCTTCGATCTATCTCTATAGATCTTAATCCCAAGGATGTAGGTTGCTTCTCCTGTGTCTTTCATGGAGAATGTCTTGGATAACCAAACCTTAATCGATCAGAAGATTGACACATCGCTTCCTATAAGTAATATGTCATCGACATACAATACTAGGAATACGATCGCACTCTACCACTAACCTTCTTGTACACACAAGGTTCGTCTGGATTTTGTGAGAAATCAAACTTTTGATCGTCTCATCAAAACGGATATTCCAGCTCCTCGATGCTTGCTTCAATCCATAAATGGATCGTCGCAATTTGCATACCTTGGTTTTATCAACCGATGTGAAACCCTCAGGCTGTATCATATACACGTCCTCGAGCAGGTTTCCATTAAGGAAAGCTATTTTCACATCCATCTGCCATATCTCATAATCATAATGAGTCGCTATGGCCAGGAGCATCCGAATGGATTTAAGCATAGCTACAAAGTAATAGGTTTCGCCATAATCAACACCTTGTTTTGACGATATCCTTTCGCCACCAATCTAGCCTTATAGGTAATCACATTATCCATGTCGGTTTTCTTCTTGAAAACCCACTTGCACCCTATAGGCTTTATGCCTTCAGTGGGTCAACCAAGTTCCAAACTTGGTTTTCGTGACATGGAATCCATTTCCACTTCATGGCACCAAGCCACTTATCCCTTTCTCGAACTTGTCAAGACTTCTTCATAACTGTAGGCCTCATCATCAATGAGTAACACGCCGCTCGATTCACTTACGAGAAATCCATATCTCTCGTGAATATTATGTGTGTTCTACCAGATCTACGAAGATGTGGTGTTACATTAGGTCCAAATGATTGCTCATCACTATGAGTTGTCACCGCTGTGCTTCACTGTATCTCATCAATGTCTATTTGAGTCTCGAGCCTCCTCAAGCTCAACGACACTTTTCTTGCAAGAGAAACTCTTTCTAGAAACACAAAGATGCCTTGAAACAAACACCTTTTGTTCCACAGATGATAGAATTGGTAACCCTTGTTTCCTTAGGGTATCCAATAAATAGACATTTATCGACTTAGCATCCAGCTTTGTCGATACACCCGCTTTCACATAAGCAGACAACCCCATATCTTCAAGTAAGATACATGAGGTTTCTTACTAGCCCATATCTCATATGGAGTAGTAGAGACTACCTGGTAGGCATTCTGCTTAACAAGTAAACAGTCCAAGTGCATAACCCCAAAAGGACTTGGGAAGAGTCGCATGATTCATCATTGACCGACCATGTCCAACAAGGTCCTAAGCATGCCTCGATACACCATTATGTCATGGTGTATAGGGCGGAGTCCATTGAGACAATATGCCATTGTCTCTTAGATAATCAAGAAACTCTTGACTTAAGTATTCACCACCTCGATCCGATCAAGTATTTTAATACTTTGTCATGTTGTTTCTCTACTTCATTTCTCAATTCTTCAACCTTTCAAAGGCTTCAGACTTGTGTTTCATCAAGAACACATACCCAAACCGTGAGTGATCATCGGTGAAGGTAATGAAGTAGCTATAGCCTTCTAAAGCTTGAGTTGACATAGGTCCACATACATCAGTATGTATTAGACCTAGTAACTCTCCCACTCGTTCACCCTTTCCAGTAAAAGGTAACTTGGTCATCTTGCCTTTTAAGCATGATTCGCATGTATCGTATGAATCCAATTCAAACGATTCTAGAATTCCTCATCGGTGTAATTCGTACATGCGTTTCTTGCTTATATGGCCAAGACGACAATGCCACATATAGGAGTCTATGTGATTATCCTTTCGAGCACGCGTGTTGCTCGCTTCGATATTGAAAATGTCACTGGATACGTCCAATGTATAATTGCCATTACTCAAAGTTCTTCCATAAAGTACGCCATTCAAAGTTATATAACAACAATTGTTACTAAACGTTAAATGGAAACCATTTCTATTTAAGCAGGAAATAGAAACAATGTTCTTTATTAGAGAAGGAACATAATAGCAATTGTCCAGTTCAAAGACTAGTCCACTAGGGAGCTTCAGCAAATAAGTTCCGATGGCGACCGCAGCAACCTTTGCTCCATTGCCAACTCGCAAATTTGACTCCCCTCTGACAAGTCTTCTTCTATTCCTTAGCCCCTGTATGTCATTACATATATGTGAGCCACACCCAGTATCCAATACCCAAGTGTCTAAGGAAATAGAATGACAATCAATAACGAAGATACCTGAAGAGGATGGGGCATCGGATGCCTTCTTCTTCTTCATGGACTCAAGATAAATCTTGCAGTTTCTTCGCCAGTGGCCTTCCTTGCCACAGTGATGGCAAGTGCCCTTTTGCGCTGGTTCCGCCTTCTTTGCCCTTTTCTTTCCTTTCTTCTGTTCTTTTGCCTTCCTCTTAGAACCTTTCTTTGAGGAATCAACTAACAGAACCGCCTTCTCCTCATGCTTCACAGAAGGCTCCACAGTCTTCAGCATATTGAGGAGCTCGGGAATGGTGGATTCCAATTTGTTCATCCGATAGTTCATCACAAATTGCGAGAAACTCTTGGGCAAACAATGCAGAATTAAGTCAATACTTAACTCATGATCCATCACAAAACCGAGGGTAGCTAGCCGCTCGATGTACCCGTTCATCTTTAGCACAAACTGTACTATAGACGAACCTTCTTGCATCTTCGTGGTGAAGAGGAGCCTAGAGACCTCGAACCTTTCGGATCTCGCTTGCTCATCGAACAACTCATGAAGATGGAAGACCATAGTGTTAGCATCCATATGCTCATGCTGCTTCTGCAGCTCAGGTACCATCGCCGCTAGCATGATGCAACTCGCCAGCTCAGAATCTGCCACATGCTTCTGATAGACCAACATTTGGTCTGGAGTTGCATCGTCCTTAGGACGGTCAGGAAGAGGCTCTTCAAGGACATATGCAAGCTTTTCCGCCTTGAGAACAATTCTCAGGTTTCTAAGCCAGTCCAGGAAGTTAGGCCCAGTCAGTTTGTTCGAATCCAAAATAGTGCGCAAATTCAAAGACGTCATGATCAATATATTAACTTAGAAATACAAAACGAGCATATATGAGAAAGATGATTTTAAAATGCATCAATATACATTTATAAATCCCATTCATTTTTCGAATTCAAAAACCCCAAAATCACTTCGGGAGATCGTAGGTCCATCTCCGAATGGGCTGATATCCATCATAAATAAGAACAACCTTGGAGTGAGTCCAACAAACCATTCTTAGCTATGATGGTGGGTATCAAGTATACCGATTACATATCATGTATATGTAACTATCACAATGTGCTATCAACTAATTGAATGTTTACACATACATTGGGTTGTTAACACATTAACAAGTATGCATCATATGCATAGCACCCAACTTCACCTCTCTTCACATCGACCTTGGAGTGAGTCCAACAAATCGATGCTCCAAGTTAAAGCCGACCCATTAATCGCGAAATAGTTTTAATATGGTTAGAGCGCATTCAACCAATTAGCCAGGCTTGGAGTGAGTCCAACAACCCAAACTAACGATTGACCTCTTACTCTTACCATATTAGAGTTAAACTATTCCAATGATTTGAACATGTTCAGGTTCGAGCCGGGCTTGGAGTGAGTCCAACAACCCAAACAAGAAACAGAACTCTGGTTCTAACCATATTAATGGAAGGTGTAGGCTTTAATATTGAGTTAGGGTTTTATGTCTCATCCTCTTTGCATGCAAATAACTATTATCTACATGGCATGACATACATGGCATACATCTACATGTCACGACACGCATGGCATAATGTTATGCATCTAATGCAATTACATGGCATACAATTATGTCATGTATATATTTCCTTATATGTCATAACTATTTATGGAAATAAAATATGTTTAAGATTTGATTCTCCAAATCAAATCATAATTAAATTAGAAACAAATTTCCAAATCTAATCACATATTTTATTCATGGAATTATTTGATTAAGGAAAATCTATTTAGGAAACCAATTTCCTAAATCATTAAAACTACTTATGGAAATAAAATATTTTAAGATTTGATTTCCCAAATCAAATCATGATTAAATTAGGAAACAAATTTCCAGAATCTAATCAAATATTTTATTTATGGAAAATATCAATTTCCATAAATACTTCCAACTTTCCAAAAGTGGAAGATTTCCATAAATACTTCTAGACTTTCCAAAATTGAAAAATTTCCATAAATACTTCTAAATTTCCAAAATTTAGAAAACTTCCAGAAATACATTATGACTATCGCAAAACCATTTTTACGATTATGTCGAAACACAACCTGGGCTCTGATACCACTGTTGGGTTTCCGGCACCGCGGCGTGTGTGTGTTCGATCATGTTTCGTAAACATGAGCACAAGTGAAGCAATAAAATAATAAATACTCCTATTTATTACAACACACACAACACCGCATGCTATTACAACAAGTGTAGACATAACCGTAAATTAAAATTGCAATAAAGGAAATTAAACTACGTTATACCTTCCGTATGGCGTGTAGCGAAACGACATCAACCGGAGCGATCCTCGTAAGAATCGTCTCTATCCGTATCCACGCCGAGCTCCTCGGGATGACTTCGCTAAGCCACGAGCCGTCTTCGTGCGGGTTACTAGCCTCGTGTTGAAGGCGGCGTGATCGAAGATGATCACGATCCGAATCCAAATTCGGATCCAAAATGAGTTCTCAAAACTCGCTTCTCCGGAGAGGTATTCGTCAACCGTTTGGCGAATCCCGCCCTCCACCTCAGAGGATTACCGGAGATCAAATCCCGGTATGTTAGCCGCTGTCGGAGCACTAACCGTCGTCAAGCGGCAGCTCCGGCGAAGGAGAAGAAGCTGTCAGAAAAACTGGACAGCTTGGTGGAGAGATAGGCGCCCGGCCAACAAAGGAAGCCAAGTGCTTACCTTGATGCCAAACCTAAGGAGGATCGCCGGAACTCTTCCGCAGCAGCTCGACGCCGGCGAGGAAGGAAGCCGCCTTCGACGCGGATGGAGGTGCTATGGGCTGGCGGCAACACAAGCTGGGCGGCAACAATGTGTTGGGCGGCTAGGGTTTGGATGATTGGATTAGTTAGGGTTTAACAATCCCTTAAGCCCACTTTTATAGAGAACTAATTCTCTTAATGGTTAATGGATCATATCCATAAAGCCCGTTAACCCGCTCCATTAAGATAAGTTAAAATAAACCAAACCATGATGGTTTATTTTAAGTTAAAACGAACCGAACCAACTTTTGGTTCATTCGTTTAAAATAAACCAAACCCTTTGGTTTATTCTTATCCATTGGATTAGAACCAAACCATTTTGGTCCATCCATTATGTCTTCATAAGACACTGCCCATCCACGCTTCCATTGCGACTGAAACAATTTCATGCTCGCTTTATGTTTGGTCCAACCAAACATAGTTTCTCTCGGTCTGAGAATCCCATTCTCAAGCTCGTTTTAAATCCTTTGGATTACACTCATTGTGCGTGTGACCAAATAGGTTCTCGGTTTATGTTGGCCGTCTATAATTAACCATTAATTATAGAACGATCATGAGTGGCACCTAGTAATACATCATGATCCCCAATTAACCGAAAAGATCAACGGTTGATCCAGAACTATTTCTGAAACCCTTCAGTAGCTCGAATGAATCGTGCCCCATTCCCTTCACTCATCTTATACCCACTTGGTTGACATGGTCTATTGTGTCATCCCCACTAACGACTCGTCACACTTAGCCCAAGTATCATTTCCTCGTCCTACAGATTCTAGTTACTCCACATGTATCGAAGAGTACCTTACTCTAAACATGTATTGCTTTGGCCAAAGACTTTAGTAACAATCCGACGAGAGGCCATGGGTATACATCTCCTCGCAAGGAGTGGTGAATCCTTTATAGGCTATTCAAACACCTTCGATCACTTCGACTTATACCCAATCATCCCGGGTCCACATCTCCTTAGAGATGTTTGCTTAAGATGTCAAAGCATAAGTCTCCATGATCAAGATGACTTGAATACCGCAAGTCAAAGGAACATCGCACTTAAGCTACAGTAAGAACTTCATTGACATATCTATATATGCAGAGAACCATATGAAGTCTTACGGCTGGTCACTCCAATGAACTAGTTACCATAACTAGCATCCACGATCAACTCCGGACATCACTATGTCTCCAGCCAGTGAGAATCAGCTGCTTGGATACACCAAGGAGTATGCCTCGTGCTAGTCTCGACAGAATTGATGGTGTCCAAATCCATCAATTCATCGACTAGGGATAATTCCGATACATCACAATTACACATGTAGAGATACTCACTAGTTGTGATCCAATCACAAATTCTCTCATCTTTGTGAATCGATCGTGGACATTCAGTAAATGAGTTTAAGATCCAATCAAATACATTAAACATGTATACTCAAATAGTGAATCTTCATTTATCATATAAATGGTTCATACATAAGGCGATTGCCTTAGGACATCTCTCATATATTACTAACAGAAACAAAATAAATCAAAACTTGGGGTCCCCTCCAGACTTAAGCAAAGTATACCTCTAGTATGGTGGACGAGGTGGAAAGTTCGGTAGCCTCGGCATCTCGGGATCCTGGGAGAATCTAGTGTTGAGCCGCTGATGCCACATGTATATGTGGTCGATCTGAGAGCTAGTGGAAGTAGCGGCTGCTCGGTGCTCCTCCTCCCTAGCCCACTGTGCCTGCTAGGCACGCATGTGCTGCCTCATCTCCTGACGATGGGTGACCTCCTCCTGGCGACTGGCAACCTCCTCCTGGAAGTAGATACGGGCCTTGTCGTAGAACTCCTCGGCCTGCTGAAAGTGCTCCCGGAAGACCTGAAACTCTGCCTGCGTGTAGGCGCTCTGCTCCTCCCATCGCTGCCTTTGCGTCTGCTACTTGGTATATATGTCTTCGAGGCACGATCGGAACTCTAAAAAATCATAGGCATATGTACCTACATCCTCCTCAAAAGTAGAAAAAGGTGGCGGTGTAGGTGCAGGCTCATGTCGACGTGGACTAGGTGGGCTCAAAATGATCTTCGCTTCTTCCTAGCAGGTTTTTCCCTAATCCTAGGCTATTTGCAAAGAACATAAGCGACAATAAATCAAAGTCTAAATTATACACATGAATGCAGAAAGATTAAAAACATGTAAAAGTAAACTTGGGTTGCCTCCCAAGAAGCGCTTTGTTTTCAGACTTTTAGCTCGACCACAGTCCATTACTTGAAGGGAGGAAACTTCGCTTCCCACTTCAACTTGGTCGCTTGTCCATGACGATCCCATCTACTTCCCTGGATAAAAAAATTAATCCATGACATAGAGGGATTGCCCAAGCAACCATTCCATCATCGTGCTATTCGATTAGAGTGGTCACTTGAACAAACTTGTTGTTCAAGTTGTTGGATCGAAGCGGATCGCTAGAGGGGGGTGAATAGTGATAAAAACTTTTCTTTTAAAAACGTTCGATGGACAATTAAACGCAGCGGAAATGTAAATAAAACCTAAATGAGACAAATAATTTTTTACTTGGTTCGTAGCCTTCGGCTACTACTCCAAGGCCCTAACGGTCCTAGACCGTGTACGGAGGGCAATTCACTAAAACACTCCTCCTCGTTGGAGGTAGGAGTTTTACGATTACAAAAGCCTTCGAAGCAAAAAGATAGAGAGACAAACCCTCTCTTCTATTAAAGTAAAATGCAACGAAAAACCTCGATTGAAAGGAATTGCAATATTGAAAGCAATAACAAATTAAGATTATACCAACAACTAAACAAAAGAAACTTTAAGCTAGGGTTGTTGGCAGCACTTCATTGTTGTAGAGTCGTCGGAGAGTTGCGGCGTAACGGAGGCTTTTTAGCACTTAGAATTGTTGACGAAACCCTAGGTTTGGCCCTCCTTTTATAGCCTTTGAGCCCCTTTTTGAGAGGAACCCTAGCCAATGAAATTTGAGCACAACTCCCCTTGAAACTTGGTGATAAACCTTGACTCCTCGAGGCTGATCCTTTGACCGTGATCGTGATGGCCATCACCGATCATTCTGGCGACATCGATCGAGTGCTAGCCATAGTCACCCGATCGATGGGACGATCGAGTCCTTTAGGTTAGCGATCGATGTCTTGTCAGTAAGGCAATGTTAGCTTAAAGAAAACATTATTTCGACGGTCGTCGACCGTCCGATCTCGACCTAGACCACCTATGAGATGTCTTGGGTCGGATCTACGCTTAAGTCTTTCCTCGTAACGAGGGTACGACCTTACTTACACTTGCACACACGAGCTTACCTCGATACTTACGTGTTGCTTTTGCTTCCGGCCTTCCACTCAATTCCTTCGGCTCCCTCCGAAGTCACTTGAGTGTCGCCCGACCACGGCGGCTTCCTCCGGGTGTCGCTAGCCTTCAGCTCCAGCTATAGCAATTTTCTGCACACTCGATTCAGCTCGTGAGATAACAACATGAGCTTAACTTTGTATCGTTTGCTATAATCAAAACTCAGGTTCGACTTAGGTGCCTACTGCACCAACACAAGTAACCTACCTCTTTTCTTCGATTAGCCGTGGAATAGAGGATGTACGGATCGTCGGTTTTTTTGTTTGTATTCGGGGTCCAAGTAAATTAGCCACATATAAAATATACAACATGCATAGAATAAGAAAAGATTCATAAACAAGAATTATACCTCTTGTTATACCTCTTGATCTTTTATTGTATGTCCTTCCTCCTTTTGGACATCGTGTGGGCGACGATCTTCCAAAAGTCGAAGCCTCCTAGAACACGTTCTTCCCTTCCTTGCTCGCTCCGAACAAAAGGAAGAATGAAATGAAACCCTTCTCCTATCTAGGACCGACCACCAATTCAAGAGACTTGATGTTGCTGCCGGCCAAGGAATAGAAGATGGAGTGGGCGCCGACCAAGAGCTCCAAGGGAAAAACCCTAACCCTTGTTCCCACCGGTCAAGGAGAAGAGGAAGAAGATTGGGACATCGGCCAAGAAGAGAAAGGAGAAGAGGGGCGCCAGCCAAAACCCTAGGAAGATAGGAAATCTTGTCGCCCAAGACTTCTCCAAAACCTAGCCACCCAATGCTTCTCCAAACCCTAATCTCCCTTGAGTATCCTTGCCGCCCACCCCTTAAGCCTTATTTATAGAGTTAGGCTTAAGCCTCCTTTTAATCTCCACCGTTGGATCTAGGGATTTAATCTCAACTGTCGGATCTAGGGATTTAATCTCCACCATCAGATCTAGAGATTTAATCTCAACCGTCGAATCTAGGGATTTAATCTCAACCGTCAGATCTAGAGATTTAACCTCCACCGTTGGATCGAGAGTTTCATTTTCCATCATCGGATCTAGGCTCCATGAGGGTTTTAATAGGCTACAATAGGGACCATGAGGAGGAGTTGGATCTTGGCCACCCAATGGATCAAGCCCACATAAAGTCCGATCCATTAATGATAATCCATTCCACTAGAGGATTATCATTGATCTACCTCACCAACCCCATAAATAAATATGGGATCCATATATTATTTGTACAAATGTCTCCCTGTGTTTAAGATCTCGAATGTCCGTCAATTAATTAATTTACTGACAATTAATTAATCAACATATAACTCCATGAGTAGTACCACTCAACCTTATCATCATACAGGACCAAGTCCACCTGCAGGGTTTACATGATGAACCTTATGAGCTCCTCAAGGGGACATCATCATTCTAATATATAGGACACAGTTTCCTCCTATAATTAATGACACACCATATAAATAATATCATTTTCCAACTTATCGAGCCTATCAATTTACTCTATAAATCTCGCCCATTGGTAAATCAAGGAAATAAATACTAAGTATATGTGCCCGTTATTATATCGGGATTAAGAGCATGTACACCATAATATTTGAGGTCCGATTCAATTATATAGTCAGTAATAAATTGAATCACCTCTAAGTCGATCCTGCTCAATATACACAAAGTGTACTAGTGTAATTCTATGGTCAAGACAAACCAATACCAAATCACACTGCAACCATACCAATGGTTTGTCCAAAACCATCTCGGTTGTGAGCCTTTACTTATACTTTACAAGGAACTGATAACATGATCTTTCGTGTGACACTACACACCATGTTATCTACAATGTAATGTATTAGACAATATGCATAACCATAAAATGCAAACAATGATCATGTGATTCTTATTTCAAAAATAAATATGTTCATTATACAAAAGATAGACTTTTCAGTATACATGCCAACACCATTATCTTCAACTTGGCTCCGAAGACTCTGTGAACCTCCATTCATCCATCTCAGTGCTAATATCCAGTGGGTTCGGCTTTACCCTGCTAAAAGTGTAGTCGTCTAAGAAGGGAGCTCTACACTCTAATAGATTGAAGAGGATGATCTCTCCATCTACCTCTAAGGAGATCTTGTGCGCCTTTACATTTATGCATGCTCCCGCAGTCGCCAGAAAGGGTATTCCTAAGATGATGGGATTCTGGGGATTTAGTTCTGTGTCGAGTATAATAAAATCTATACGTACAATGAAGTTCTCAATGACCACAGATACATGTGCTAGCATGCCGACGAGTTCCTTGACTGAGTCGTCCCCCATATGAATACCAAGGTTCACTGGTTGGATCCCATTCAGTCCCATCTTCAGATAGAGTGTGCAGAGCATCACGCTGACTGATGACCCTAAATCACACAGTGCTTTATTGAAGCTCTCCCCATAAATTGAGCAGGGCATAACAAATTCACCAGGGTCCTCAAGCTGCAGTGGAATCTTATCTTCAATTTCAGCTTGGTCGAGTAGGGTGGAAATCATGGCTGAAAACCCCTTGGCGAATCTGTTTATGTGTGCCACTCTCTCGCTGCACACTCCCTCTTCCTTGACTTGATTCGGCTCGGGTAATGACAGAGAACTATCCATAGGTTGTGACATGGTTTGGGCTATCTGTGCCACTTGTGTTTCCAACATCCTCGTGTGACTTGCAAGACCGTCAACAGTGGCCTTTAAATCCTTAAGTGACTCTTCTATCTTCTGATGTTGGTGTCGGAATTCTTCATTCGCCTTTGTTTTGGTAGCAATGAAGTCTTCCATCATCAATTCTAGCCTAGACTTCTGTAGTTGTTGCTGCCCATTGCCCTGTTGTTGCCCATACCCTCCTGATGGTTTGAAGTTTCCCGAGTTATTTCAATAGGAAAAATTCGGGTGATTCCTCCATCTGGGATTGTAAGTACTGAAGTATGAGTTGTTGGGCCTTTGATTATAATCCCCAACCGCATCGACATGCTCAAGCTGCTCTTCTAAGCCACCCTGCCCTCCATAGTAGTCCTCTCGATACGATGTTGCTCCTTCTCCAAAGTCATTGGCCACACATGTAGATACAGGATTTAAAGAGTCGAACTGTCTACTAAGTGCGTCCATCCTTGTTGCTAGATGGTCAACGGAGTTGACAGCATATCGTCCCGTTGCAGGAGATGGGTGACTACGTTCAGAAGCCCATTGATGGTGGTTCTGGGTCACCTCTTCTATCAGCTCCCCCGCTTCCTCGATAGTCTTGTTCATTAGTGCTCCTCCTGCAGCAGAATCGAGGGACATCTTTGTGGCGTACATGATCCCATTATAGAAGATGTTGATCACCAGTCACCTTTCCGGTCCATGGTGGGGGACATTGGTAGAGTAGCCCCTTGTAGCGATCTCAGACTTCAAATAGGGACTCCCCTTCCTTTTGACGGAAGCTCGTGATTAGATGGCGCATGTGAGCAGTCTTGCTTGGTGGGAAGTACTTGTTCAAAAATTGCTGCTCACACTACTCCCATGTAGTAATGCTTCTCGATGGCAGGGAGTGAAGCCATGCCTTAGCCTTATCCCGCAATGAGAAAGGGAATAGGCTTAGGCGGATCGCATCGGCAGGGACTCCGTTGATCTTCATTGTCGAGCATATTTCTAAAAATGTCTCTAGGTGCCGATTCGGGTCTTCAGTCGCAGGTCCCCCGAATTGACTCTGTTGGACCATGTGTATGAGTGCCGATTTTAGCTCAAAGTTGTTTGATGAAATGGACGGTCCAGCTATACTCGACCTAAATCCTCTAGCACTAGGGGTTGCGTACTCCCGCAAAGGTCGGCTACCTACGTTTACCACGGATGTAGATTGGTCCTCCATCCTCTTCTGTTTAGCTCTCCGGTGATGGTAGGTTCGTTCGATTTCTAGATCGATCGGAATTAGGCCTTCTGATCCTAGGCATCTAAGCATATGAAGAATCGATCCACAAAATTAGGAGTATTGCCTAATGCTCAAAAACAAGAAATAAATTAATCTAGCTAACTAAATCAAATGAAGAAGAACTAAAAAGAAAACGTAGAACTACTGCTAAAATAAAATCTAATTCTAGATATGGAAAATCTAAAATTGAAGTAAATACAATAAAAGAAATAAAAAAAATAAAAAATAAAAAATAAAAGTAAAGCAAGTAAATAAATCTAACCTAAGTCCGATCCAATTATCCACTTCTTAATTCGATATCGAATCAATCAGTCCCTGGCAATAGCGCCAAAAACTTGATGCACGTGAACACGACCTCAAATCTTACAATGGAGACCGTCGAGAACTCGAAGCGTGTGCTCACACTTAACGCCCACAAGTTCATGGGTGTTGTGAAGTAATAAAGATTTATTGATCCCATAGGGACTGAGATTCGAGTACCGATCTATTCGGTGGACGTTATTGTTCGGAAATCGATTCAGAGGGTTGTCAGCGATCCTAACTCGAGTATGGTGTCACATGGAGGAAGAGAAGGGACGCTTCGAGTCTTTGGATGGATTCTAGGATTTCAGTTTCGTTTGTGTGTCGCAGAACATGTTGTTAATTGAGTTTTTGTCTAGGTTTCTAGCTACAGTTTTGTGAAAAGGACATCATACACTCCCCCCTTGAGCCTTCGCATCTATCAAAAGCTACCTCTGCCATACCAGGTCAACCCCTAGCTTTAGGATGGGATAGTCAGTACGAGGATGCCGAATCGATCCCTGCGACGAGTCAAAAATGGGGCACATTTCCTACTCTATCGCATCCTTCTACCCATAATTACCGGCGATGAGGACAACCCCTAGGTTCCTCTTTAAATTCCCCTAAATATTTGATACGAGGGTTGTCACCCCTCGTATCGGCTAAGCACAATGACTAGAAAATCAAAATAATAGCTATAGATCTAAACCAAACACTAATTGCAAATATAGAATCAAGAATGAAAAGATATTTGAACCAACATGTTCTAACTCAACACAAGCTACTCCCTAGTCTTAGAATCAGAGAATCTACTCCATGAATGCGAGAAAAGAATCACAAGCCATTGTCGAATTCATATATACAAGATAAAGTATGGAAAGAATATAGATTAAAATGCATTGAGTCTCTTCTCCCTGGCGTTGAGGTGCAGAACTTGGATCTCGAGCGGCTTCCTTCCTCCCCGTTGTGAGTTTTTGAATTTTTTTAGGGATTCAGAGTGTTGTCCTGACCGTCGTGCCTGCCCCTAGGGTTTGGGAGTGGCTTTCTTTATATAGACATGAGGTCGGCTCTTCACGATATTTGGAAAAAGACCTAATCACACCAAAACACTAGGCCGCCACACGACCGTGTGTTTCCACATGACCAAGCCGTGTGTGGCCTTGGGTGGTCAATCTCGAACTTCGAATACAACCCTGTGTAGCCACATGCCCTAGCCATGTGCTCTACTGCATCCAGCTGCCAAATGCTCTTTTTCGCTCCGAAAGTGCGCCGTTTTCCTCATAAAATGCTATCCTGGACACAAAAGTACAAAGAGCAGATCTCCGAACCAGAAAACAAGAAATGCATGCAAAACAAAGTAAAATATGCATGAAACAAACATAAAATGAAATGAGATGTGAGCGAAAACTACTTCTAAAACCCCATATGTTTTGCTCACATCATTAAGGATACGATGAGGTAGCTTTAGTTTGTTCCACTTAGTCGAGTGCACCGAGCTAGATACTCCTTATCTAGCTTGGACACACGGGACTTCGCTTCCCTAGCGTACTATCATCTCGCCGTGTCCTAGTACTATGTTGTCAAGAATTGACTAGTTATAAGTCCTATCTAACCATTCTAAAAATAAAAATAAAAATATCTAAGCATGCAAAATCTAATTTTAAGTAATAGCACAAACAAATTTTGTACTAGCTCCCCCTGGACCCATTGAATCAGTTTGGTCTTTCCACGTAGTGGATTTGGTCCTTGGGAACCCAGTACTTGTTAGATCCTAATTGAGAAATCAAAGTGGTCTTAGGGACCTATGCTTGGACTTGTTTTCTATTGCAATTAACTATTGACATATACGACTTGTTAGTCGTATTTGAGCTAAAACCTAGTCTGGCCTTGTTGTACATGACCCTTTGCAATCCAAGTAATAGGTCAAGTCCCTTGGATTCCAAAGTAAACCTTTCCAACGTTTGCCTAAGATCTTTGACTTATCCTTTCAAGAGTGAATTCTCAACTTCGAGCTTTTCAACTCGAGTTGAGTCCTCCTCTTGAACTTGACTAGTCGAAGAGGTTAGGGAAACCTCGTGTTTAAGGAGTTTAACCTCCTCAACTAAGGTCTCGACCTTGGACTCGGACTTAGCTAATTTTCTAGTTAGAAATTTGATTGTGTTATACAATGTACTAAGCAAAGATCGACTTAGCTTAAGTGAACCTTTTGAACCGGAAGCGGATCTGTGGCTTGTCTTGAATAGTGGCTCATCGTCGGATCCGGAATTAAACTCTTCCTTGGGTTAGGACTCTTGCTCAGGATCGGACTCTTGCTCAGGTTCGGTGGGTTTAGACATGAAGATGAGGTTGTCATCTTCCTCCTCCGATGATTCCTCCCATGTGGCGTTAAGTGCTTTCTTGAACTTAGGTGCTTTGTTCTTGAGTTTCGGACATTCCGACTTGATGTGTCCTAACCTGTTACATTCATAGCATCTAATATTGGAATTTACTTTGGACTTACCTTCTTTAGATTGGTTGACGGGTCATCTTCGACTTTTGATCATCTTCCGAACTAGATTCACTAGTTCGGTTTCCATCTCACCATCTATTTCGGACTCGTACTCGTCTTCTTCCTCCGAAGGTGGTTTGCTTTTGGGCTTCTTTTTTGATCCTGCAAATAGAGAAATTCCTTTCTTGGCCTGGTCCACGTTAGTTTGTTCGTCAAGTTCGAATTCTGAAAACATCTCATCTAATCTAATCTTAGAAAGGTCCTTAGAGACCTTGTAGGCATCAACCATGGATGCCCACAAGGTAGTCCTAGGAAAAGCATTGAGAGCATACCTTATAAGGTCTCGATTTTTGACCTTTTGTCCGATGGAGTGCAGACTATTGACGATATCTTGTATGCGGGCATGTAGTTGGGTTGCCGTCTCATTTTCCTGCATCTTAAGGTTATATAATTTATTAAACAAAAGATCTCTTTTTCATACCTTTGCATCATCGGTTCCTTCGTGCAGCTCTACGAGCTTGTTCCATAGGTCCTTCACACTGATGAAGGGGCCGATGCGGTTGAGCTCCTCTTTGGATAAACCACATTGTAGAATTTGGGTAGCCTTGGCATTGGCTTCCACTTGTCTTTTCATGGTGTTCGTCCATTGATCATAATCCAACGATTCACCAACTTCATTAGTAGGAAGTGTGAATCCGATTTGGATTATGATCCACATCTCGATTTGGATTTTCAGAAAGCATTCCATCTGATCCTTCCAGTAACGGAAGTCATCTCCATTGTAAAATGAAGGTCGGACGGTGCTAAACCCTTCGAGATGGGCCATTTAAGAAAAAGAAAGTACCTCGCAATGACAAAGACAAAAGAATGTACCAAGACTTTCGTCTTGTATTAGTAGTGCGGGAGAATGAGTTTAAATGGAACGAAAAAGTCTTAAAACCAAAAAATGAAAAGAAAAACTTTAAAAAGTTGCAAGATTAGTGGTTGCACCAAATCGTAGCGCCCCCGCTCTGATACCACTTGTTGGATCGAAATGAGCGCTAGAGAGGGGGGGGGGGGTGAATAGCGCACAAGAATCTTTCTTTTCGTTCGAATAAGACACAAGAAAATAGAGTAAAATGCAGTGGAAATAGAGAGACAAAAGTTCATTTTTTACTTGGTTCACAGCCTACCGGCTGCTAATCCAAGGCCCTAGCGATCCGAGATCATGCACGGAGGGCAAATCACTAAAATAGTCTTCTCCTCATTGGATGTAGAAGACAACAATAACAAAACTTCGAAAAGCTTAGAGGTAAAGAGACAAACCCTCTCTCCTCATTATGATGAAAGCTCAAAAAAAAAAAGTAAATACAACAACTAGAAAGGACAACTTAATAAACTTATACCGATGACTAATGAAGTAGGGTTTGAGCTATTATCGTCGGTGTTGCGGCAACACTTCGTTGTCGTAGGATCGTCATAGAAGAGTAGCATTGCGGAGGCATTTGGAGAGCTTGAATTGATGAAAATGGTGAAGAACACTCCTTTTATAGCCTTTGAGAACCCTAAACGTTGAGCTCAATCCTTATCACCAAAGGCCACACCACCCTAAGATAAGGGGATAAAGTTTGACTCTCCTCGAAGCTAGAATTTGAATGACAGTTGACTGTTCACCCTCATCAGTCGACTTATTCACCATCAGTCGATTGATATAAGCCATCAGTCGACTGTTGGCTAGGGTTTTCGATTGCATCAAGAGTTAGCTAAAAAATGATACTCAACTAAGTGTTTTTGATAGCCACCAATCATCCGATCTCGACATAGACCTTCCATGGGATGTCTTAGTCGGATTGTCGCCTAAGGATGTCCCCGTACCGAGGACTCAACCTTACTTACACTTACTCACATGAGCTTACCTCAAGCTTTACCTTTGTAACTTTTGCTTCCGGTGTGAGTACCAAAAAAAAATTAAAATTTATTAGGTATATGGATTTAATACCTAAGTAGCTATTTGGGGGTTTAAAAAGGTGGTTGGATCAATTTAGGATAACTTGGACTTAACCTAGGTTAGCTTAACCATAAGTAAATGGCTTATATAAGTCTTAAACCCAACCCGATTGTTTTCAAAACCCGACCCATTTTCTTAAACCACGCATTTCTTCCGTTTCTGCATTTTACTCTTCATCGAGCGTTTCCTCAACCGCAGCCCGATTCTTCTTCGGCCGTGATTCTCTTCATTTCCTGATCGCGCCTCCTCTTCCCTTCTCCCCGATCCGGTCGGTTACTCATCGCCAAACTCCCTTATTTCCCCGTGCATTCTCCCGATCGTGATCCTTCTACTCAATCTCGCCATCGACCGACTGCCGATCGCGCGCCTACCTTGTCGCTGCCTTTGCCCTCACGACCGTCGTCGACTGCTTGCTCCGACTACCTCACACCGTGACTTTTCTTTTCCCCATTGCCGATCGTCATCGTCTCTTCTCCTGTAACACCCCCCTATCCTTATGCTAGTAAAGAAGGTGTTACTGCCATACTTTATCTTACTCTTGTATCGATCAAGTATATCATGACTCAATCATTCCATAAACTCACATACACTATTTGTAAGTTAACTAATACCTGATTTAAATCAAAGAGTATCAACAACTTGTACCAAGATCTAAACCTGGTTTCTAAACGAGTAGCATAATTCAAACTCTTAACTTTTAACAGCGGAAGCTAAAGAAACAAACCAACTATATTCACATGTTGACACTAGGCTATTTCACAAATTCTTAACCTATCTAAGCATGCACATTCACTAGAGTTCTAATGTAGAACATTCTTAAGTAACTCAACCTCATGCATGACGATATTAATGATATGCATCTTTGACATGAACATGAACGTAAAAAACAATACATAACATCAACCCTAGCGCCTAACATGAACACTAGCACACTAGCAAGTTCAAAGTTCTTAGCATAGCATAATACTAGAAAGTTCGACATTCTTAGACACAACATGATCAAACACATAACATGAACACTACCACACGAACAAGTTTGAAAATCTTAACATAACAGAATACTAGCAAGTCCAGGATCATAATCCACTATTATGCCGCCACACACACCAAACACTTCATCCCCTGCCCCCTCTTAGTCCAATCTTGCTTTACCCTTATCTGCAGTATAAGGAATGCAAACTATAAGCAATGAAGCTTAGTAAGTACTTCCTATTCTCACAAAACTTCACATTAGGGAAAACATGCTATTAGAATACTTGCATGCAACACATGCTCATACTTGCATTTGAGAAAATTCTACATTAAACATTTAAAACACTTGCACATGATACAAGGATTCAACTTGACAGGCATGAACTTTATGTATCAGACATATAGAGACACTTGTACATAACACAATGGCTCAACTTGAAATGAATGAACTTAACATACGCAACTTGCAATACATGCTTGAAATATGCTTCGCTTGTAGAAACATATACATGAGTCATACTATACTTGAACTTGTAAACATTGTGCCTTGGTTAACTTTCGAAACCATATATACATATATACTTTAAAATACTAATCATCCTTGGTTGGGCAGCCCGGCATTGTACCAATTTGCACGCAACCCTAAGAGAACTCGGGGTAGCTAGCCACTGAACTTATTAGGGCAACTTTCAAGGGCGATCTAGGGGCCCGTGGAACTTTCAAGGGCGGTCTAGGACCCGTGGGCGATCTAAGAGCCCGGTATATGCCACTTCAAAGTAAAATACTTTCTTTATATATGACTTAATTATTTTCATCATTTAACAAGTATTTTACATGATCATAATCAGAAACCCATATAGGAAGCCTTCCAAGACATTTGATCATACTCTTTGTCTCCAAAACTCGTAGGGGAAGCATCTTGTGATCTTTACATCTTGATTCCAATGAAATATTCAAAGTGAAATATTTCCCTTATATATGACTTACTGATCTTGGTCATTTATCAAATATTTAACATGATCATACTCTCAAAACTCATATAGGAAGCCTTTCAAGACATGCGATCATGCTCTTTGTCCCCAAAACTTATAGGGGAAGCATCTTTGCGATCTTATGTCTTACTTCAATATGAAATATACCTATAAATATATATGACCTACTGATTTTGTCATTTAACCAACATGTAACATGCTCATACTACCAAAACTCATATAGGGAGCATTTCAAGACATTTAATCATGTTCTTTGTCCCCGAAACTCGTAGGGGAAGCCTCTTTGAAATCTCTACATCTTGTCCCACAAGAAATATACCTAAAATACCTAAAAATCCAACCAAACATAATCTGTAAAGAACCTATAAATATGAATAAAAACATGATACTAAAAGCTAGATGTGCAAATCAAAGAGTTACTTATGCTATAGGTGAAAGATAACATCCTAGTGAACTTATGTCTTGCTTAAAACAAAATATACCTTACCTATAAGTATAAACACACCCATATAATCTGATCAAAACATATTTTTGTCATTTAACAAGTATTTTATAGGATCATACTCAACAATGCATATAGGAAGCCTTTCAAGACATTCGATCATGCTCTTTGTCCCCAAAACTCGTAGCGGAAGCATCTTTGCAATCTTTACATCTTGCTTCCAATGAAATATACTTAAAATACCTAAAAGTCCAAAAAAACATAATCTGGACAGAACATATAAATCCAAATAAAACATGATAATAGAACCTAGATGGGCAAATCAAAGAGTTACTTATACTCTAGGTGAGAAATAACATCTTGGTGATCTTAGATCTTGCTTAAAAAGACCTATACCTCAACTATAAATCTGATCACACACATATATCATCTGATCCAAACATATAATCTTCAAAACATATAAAAAAAAGTCATATAAAACAATCAAAGAACTACTTATACTGTAGGTGAGAGATACTTACATCCTCTCGCTATCGTACTAGTATACCGCTAGGGTTTTTATGAGATGAAGACCTTCCCTTGTTCCTTAGCCTTAGGAGTTATCCTCTAGCATATACTAAGCCTTTGTATCCCCTTGAAATCCTCTCAAGAACACCAAACAAGGCTTTAGGGTTTCAGATGGAGTTGGAGGAAGGAGGAGGAGTTCGGTGGAGTTGGGTCTTCTAGCAATACCAAGACTCTCTCCTTGAAAAACCCTCTCGAGAATCCCAACACAAGGAGTCCTAAAGCTTGGATGGAAGTGGGAGGAAGAAGAAGGAGATAGGTTTCGGCCAAGAATGAGGGAGGAAGAAGAAAAAGGAAGATGAAGTGGGTTTGCTTTCTTTCTCCCTTTAATCCCAATGTTAATGGCTAGGAAGATGAAAAGAAAAGAAAAACTCTCCATCTTCTCATGGGGAGATGAAACAACTCTTCATTCTCTCATCTTCTCATTTTTCTTCTTTGTATATTCCTTATCTATTCTACCCAAGAATCATCCTATGGCCTAGTGGTAGCAAGGCTACCTTCCTATTAGGAGGTTCATGGTTCAAATCCTAGCTATAGCGAACCATATTTTTTATTTTATTTTTTTTATTTTAAATATTTTATGGGCATTAAAATCCATATAATTACTTTGAAGAGTTTTAGAATTTTACGGGCGTTACAATCCTTCATACCTTATAAAAGTTTCGTCCTCGAAACTTAGAATAACTCCGGATAATTTTGTTTCATGTCATCCTCACGTTCCCAAGTTGCTTCTTCAAACTTTTGATTTTGCCACATGACTTTAACTAAGGGTACTTCTTTGTTTCTCAATTTTTTGATTTCTCGATCTATTATCTGAATAGGTCGACTTCCATAACTTAAATCTTCTTGAACTTGTACCGTCTATAGCTCAATCACATAGTCCGCATCAAGAACGTACTTTTTCAGCATTGAGACATGAAATATGTTGTGAATAGCTGACATTTCTTGAGGTAACTCTAACTCATAAGCTACTTTACCAATTCTTTTTGTGATCTGGTAAGGTCCTACATAGCGTGGACTCAGCTTGCCTTTCTTCCCAAATCTCATCACCCCTTTCATAGGAGCTACTTTAAGAAATACAGAATCCCCAACTTCGAATTCAAGCAGTCTACGTCTTACATCGGCATAACTCTTCTGCCGACTCTGAGCAGCCTCTATTCTTTGGCGGATGCTCTTTATTGCTTTGGTGGTGTCATCTATAAAGTCTATCTTAAGCCACATTTCTTTCTTCTCACCACCTTCATACCAACAAATAGGAGACCTACACTTCCTTCCATATAAAGCTTCATAGGGTGCCATTCCAATTATAGCTTGGTAGCTATTATTGTAAGCAAATTCTGCCAAACATAGGTATTTGCACCAGTTTCCTTTAAATTCTAAAGCACAAGCTCTTAGCATATCCTCTAGAATTTGATTTACTCATTCGGTTTGCCCGTCTGTTTGAGGATGAAATGCTGTGCTAAATCGTAGCTTAGTGCCAAGGGCCTTCTGAACACACTCCCAAAAGTGTGAAGTAAATCGACTATCCCTATAAAAAATGATGGTCTTAGGAACTCCATGCAATCTAATCACCTCCTTAACGTACAACTGAGCTAGTTGTTCCATTGAGTACGATATTTTGATTGCCAGAAAATGAGCAGTTTTGTCAATCTATCAACAATCACCCAAATAGCATCATAACCATTAGTTGTTTTGGGTAGTCCTACTATGAAATCCATAGCTATATCTTCCCACTTCCATTCTAGGATCTGAATAGGCTGCAGAACTCCTCCGGGTCTCTGATGTTCTGCTTTGACTTTTTGACACGTCAGGCATGTACTGACATATTTAGCCACATCCCTTTTCATACCGAACCACCAAAACTTTTCTTTCAAATCTTGATACATCTTGGTAGATCTAGGATGCATTGAATATGGGGTCCCATGAGCTTCTTCTAAAATTCTCTTTCTCAACTTTGGATCATTGGGAATACATAAGCGTTCACCAAGATATAGTACCCCACTGTTTGAGACACGAAATCCTTCATCCTTTCATTCTTGGATCTCTTGCTTGATCCTTTGGATGCTTGGATCTTCATCTTGCTTCGCTAGTATATCATCAAACAGTGTTGGCGCTATTGTCAAGGTAGAAAGCTGTCTAGAAATAATCTCAACCCCAAAGTTCAACATCTCTTTCTCCAATGGTTGGGATAATAAAGTTAAGGACATTAAGGTGGCGCATGATTTCCTACTCAGTGCATTTGCCACTTTGTTTGCCTTTCCAGGATGGTATAAGATTTCACAGTCATAATCTTTAACCAGCTCAAGCCATCTACGATGTCTCATGTTTAAATCATTCTAAGTGAAGAAATATTTCAGACTCTAGTGTGTTGGTGCAGGGGCACTAGATAATCAAACCTGTATTTTGATTATGGCAAAGACACAAAGTTAAGTTTATATTGTTATCTCACGAGCTAAATCAAGTGTGCAGAAAAGTACTAAAGCTGGAGCTGAAGGCTAGCGACACCCGGAGGAAGCCGTGGTGGTCGGGCGACACTTGAGTGAATTCGGAGGGAGCCGAAGGAATCGAGTGGAAGGCCGGAAGCGAGAGCTACTATCGAGGTAAGCTCGTGTGAGTGAGAGATTGTAAGGTCGTGTCCTCTTTACGGGGACGACCGTAGGCGACGATTCGACTAAGACTTCCTGTGGAAGGTCTAGGTTGAGATCGGACGGTTAGAAACCGTCGTATTTATCATTTTCCGAGCTAATCTCTTACTGCAGGGAAGTGGCCAGGTTAGCGATCGGACATTGGGGCGATCATTATCGGATCGATGATGAGATGCATCGATCGCATCGATCACCGATCGATGAGAGGCATCAGTCGACTGATGGCGACGATTCAGCTTTTGCGCTAGGTCAAAACGGATAACGTTTGACGCGGCCACTTCGCGATAAAAATTTGGAAAAATTCATGATCCGTTCCAAAGAAATAGGAGACAAATTCAGAGGCTAAAGTCTATAAAAGGAGGGGAGGATTCATCTCCAAAGATCATCAATTATTCATCAAGTGCTCCTACAACGCCAACGCTTCAACACCGTCATAACGCCGACGCGACGACAACCTCAGATCTTCTTCGTCGGCAGCAGATTCAAGTAATATTTTTGATATTATATTCTGTGTTTTTTATCTTCATAACGAGGTGAGGTAGGCTTGTTGCCTCATCCTCGTGTATTCGGTTTTTGTAATCGTTGTCTCCTACCTCCAACGAGGAGGAGACGTTTTAGTGCTTTGCCCTCCGTACGCGGTCTAGGACCGATAGGGCCTTGGAGTAGCAACCGCTGGGTTGTGAACCAAGTAAAATAAACGTGTTCATTTATTTTCCGCTGTGCTTACTTTGCGTATTGAACGAACGAAAAAGAAAAGATTTACGATCGCTATTCACCCCCCCCTCTAGCGACGCTTCTCGATCCAACATAGTGATCTATATAAATCTTACACTGGACTCTATACAAATAATGTCTCCAAATTTTGAGAGTGAAGACCACTGCTGCCAACTCAAGGTCATGAGTGGGATAATTCTTTTCATAATCCTTGAGTTGTCTAGATGCATAGGCAATGACTTTACCATTCTGCATAAGCACAACTCTGAGTCCCATTTTTGGATGCATCACTATACATATCAAAGCTTCCATTACTTTCTGGAAGGGTAAGAATTGGAGCACTTGTTAATCTCCTCTTTAGTTCAAGGAAACTTTTCTCACAATCCTCATTCCATTCAAACTTTCTATTCTTTCTGGTAAGAACCGTCAATGGTGAAGCTATCCTTGAGAAGTTTTCTACAAAATTTCTGTAGTACCCTGCTAATCCAAGGAAACTTCTAATTTCACTGGCATTTTTTGGTCAACTCCAGTTACTAACAACTTCTATCTTTGTTAGATCTACCATAACCCCATCTTTTGAAGTAATGTGACCCAAGAAAGATACTCGATTGAGCCAAAATTCACACTTGGAGAACTTGGCATACAATTGTCCAAGGAAACTCGATTGGCATAAAATTCACACTTGGAGAACTTGGAGAACTTGGCATACAATTGTCCAAGAAAAGATACTCGATTGGTCCAAGGAAACTTTCTATTTATTTTGAAGTAAATAAGGATATTATCAATGAAGACGATCACAAACTTGTCAAGGAATGCCTTGAATACTCGATTCATTAGTCCATAAAGGTTGTTGGAGCATTTATCACTCCGAAGGGCATGACCACAAACTCATAATGTTCATACCTCGTTCAGAAAGCTATTTTCGGTACATCATCATCTTTAACTTTTACTTGATGATAACCGAACCGCAAGTTAATCTTGGAGAAAACTATGGCTCCCCTCAATTGATCAAACAGATCATCAATCCTTGGAAAGGGATATCTATTTTTGATTGTCACCTTATTCAGTGCTCGATAATCTATGCACATTCTCATAGATCCATCTTTCTTCTTTACGAACAATACCAGAGCTCCCCACGGTGAGTGACTAGGGCGAATGAATCCCTTGTCGAGTAACTCATGTAATTGTTTCTGAAGCTCTTTCAATTCTACTGGAGCCATACGATAGGGTGCTTTTGAGATTGGTTTGGTACTAGGAATAAGTTCAATCTCAAATTCGATTTCTCTTTTAGGAGCCAACCCTAGCAACTCATCAGGGAATACTTCTGGGTAGTCACATCCAACTCGCACTTCTTCGAGCCTTTGTCCTTTTTCTTGCTTGGTATCTACCACATGTGCTAGATACCCAGCGCATCTGCTGACTAACGTCTTTTGAGCTTTTATGGCAGATAAGAACTTCTTAGTTCTTTTCTTTGGTTCTCCTATAAATTCAAACTTAGACTCTGCCTCAGGTTGGAATACGACTCTTCGCTTACGACACTCAATGGAAGCATCGTACTTGCTCAGAAAGTCCATTCCCAAGATGACATCATAATCATGCATGTCCAGAATTATCAGATCACTATAAAGTTCTCTTCCTGAAATTCGGACTAGTGCGACACGTAACTATTGGTCTTACTTCTTCTTCATAAAGTAAGACCAATATAAGACTACTACTATAGTCCGTGTTCTAGCCATTTTTTTTCATAAAGTAAGACCAATATTAGACTACTACTATGGTCCGTGTTCTAGCCATTTTTCTTCATAAAGTAAGACCAATATAAGACTACTACTATTACTTACTTTCTATCATCCTCACCTACATATGTAAGCATGTTTAACAAAAAAAAACATTCTTTACTAAGCATAGAAGAAAGTAAAATATATATGTACTTTCTTACTTGGAAGCGGCAGGATTGATGCTCGATGTGCGTGCGACGGAAGGGCGGAACTGACTCTGATACCATACTGTAACACCCCCCCTATCCTTACGCTAGTAAAGGAGGTGTTACTGCCATACTTTATCTTACTCTTGTATTGATCAGGTATATCATGACTCAATCATTCCATAAACTCACATACACTATTTGTAAGTTAACTAATACTTGATTTAAATCAAAGAGTATCAACAACTCGTACCAAGATCTAAACCTAGTTTCTAAATGAGTAGCATAATTCAAACTCTTAACTTTTAACAGCGGAAGCTAAAGAAACAAACCAACTATATTCACATGTTGACACTAGGCTATTTCACAAATTCTTAACCTATCTAAGAATGCACATTCACTAGAGTTCTAATGTAGAATATTCTTAAGTAACTCAACCTCATGCATGACGATAGTAATGATATGCATCTTTGACATGAACATGAACGTAAAAAATAATACATAACATCAACCCTAGCACCTAACATGAACACTAGCACATAACATGAACACTAGCACACTAGCAAGTTCAAAGTTCTTAGCATAGCATAATACTAGCAAGTTCGACATTCTTAGACACAACATGATCAAACACATAACATGAACACTACCACACGAACAAGTTCGAAGGTCTTAACATAACATAATACTAGCAAGTCCAGAATCATAATCCACTGTTCTGCCGCCACACACACCACGCACTTCATCCACTGCCCCCTCTTACTCCAATCTTGCTTTACCTTTATCTGTGTTGGACTATCCGAGCTGCAAAAACCATTTTTTGCATTGCGAAAACCTCGAAAGTCGGCCACGGATCCGTGCGAAGGTAAATAAAACTACATGTACGTGTTTAATAAACTTTAGATCTACTCTAGATCTACATGTTAAAAGTTTACCCTCGATGGGACACCTTTCACTTATCCCACTCGTCCAAACGGCTTGCCGGAAATCGAGAGTTACAAGTGTACACTCCTCTATTGGTATCTACACAAGCAATAGGTGGAGAAAAGCAACCTAGAGTGTGCTAGCACCCCTTGGAGGCTCACGGCAAGATGAGGAAGATTAGGGAGAGAGCTTGAGGGAAGATCCAAGGAAGAAGATGATGAAGTTACACAAATTAACTTCAACCTAATGCTAACTTAAGTGGACGGCCACTCTTTTGGGGGGTTACATGCATGCATATAACTTCAAGAGCCAATGGCTCTTGGTCTCCCTCATGAGGTGGCACCCCATGATGAGTCCATGATGATGTGGAACATCATCATTGGCCAGCCCCCATGCCAAGTCACCATGACATGACAATTGGTCAAGTCAAAATTGACCATTCATCTGTTGGATCGAAGCGGATCGCTAGAGGGGGGGGGGGTGAATAGCGATAAAAACTTTTCTTTTAAAACGTTCGATGGACAATTAAACGCAGCGGAAATGTAAATAAAACCTAAATGAGACAAATAGTTTTTTTACTTGGTTCGTAGCCTTCGGCTACTACTCTAAGGCCCTAACGGTCCTAGACCGTGTACGGAGGGCAATTCACTAAAACACTCCTCCTCGTTGGAGGTAGGAGTTTTACGATTACAAAAGCCTTCGAAGCAAAAAGATAGAGAGACAAACCCTCTCTTCTATTAAAGTAAAATGCAACGAAAAACCTCGATTGAAAAGAATTGCAATATTGAAAGCAATAACAAATTAAGATTATACCAACAACTAAACAAAAGAAACTTTAAGCTAAGGTTGTTGGCAGCACTTCGTTGTTGTAGAGTCGTCGGAGAGTTGCAGCGTAACGGAGGCTTTTTAGCACTTAGAATTGTTGATGAAACCCTAGGTTTGGCCCTCCTTTTATAGCCTTTGAGCCCCTTTTCGAGAGGAACCCTAGCCAATCAAATTTGAGCACAACTCCCCTTGAAAATTGGTGATAAACCTTGACTCCTCGAGGCTGATCCTTTGACCGATCGAGATGGCCATCACCACCGATCATTCGGCGCATCGATCGAGTGCTAGCCGTAGTCACCCGACTGATGGACGACAGTTGAGTCCTTCAGGTTGGCAGTCGACTGATGCTCGCTGCAAGGCAATGTTAGCTTAAAGAAAACATTATTTCGACGGTCGTCGATCCGTCTAGACCACCTATGAGATGTCTTGGGTCAGATCTACGCTTAAGTCTTTCCCCGTAACGAGGATACGACCTTACTTACACTCGCACACACGAGCTTACCTCGATACTTACATGTTGCTTTTGATTCCGGCCTTCCACTCAATTCCTTCGGCTCCCTCCGAAGTCACTTGAGTGTCGCCCGACCACCGCGGCTTCCTCCGGGTGTCGCTAGCCTTCTGCTCCAGCTATAGCAATTTTCTGCACACTCGATTCAGCTCGTGAGATAACAACATGAGCTTAACTTTGTATCGTTTGCTATAATCAAAACTCAGGTTCGACTTAGGTGCCTACTGCACCAACAATCTCCCTTTTTTTGATTTATGGCAAACCCACATACAAAGTTAAGTGCATTAAGAAAAGATATGCATGAATGAGCAGGAGTGTTAAGAGCATGAATGAACAGGAGTATAAAAACTCTTTTTCAAGTGCTCCCCCTTGAGGAATCCTCCCCCTTGACCGAGGGTGAGTAATTGAGAAAGAGTTTTAACTCTCCCCCTTGATGTTTGCTACTAAAAAAAGAATTAAGTAACCGAAATTACTTAATATCGGCCATAGTATTTAAAATTAGTTTTAAGTTAAGAAATCAAAAAATTGATTTCTTAACCTTGGCCTTTACTTCCATTTTGTTATCAAGTTAACTTAAAGTTTAAGTAAATTACTTTCTGTTAACAAGTTAACTAAAGTTTGTAAGTCTTGGCAAGAAAAAATATTGATCCCTTAACTTTGGCCTTTTTCTCTCCCTTTTGCTATACATCGAAAAGAGTGAGAGTGTGTGTGAAAAAAAAGTTTTACTTTTAAAGTCCAAGCATGTTCCACATTATTTTGAAAATAATATACTGAAAATAAGTGCATCTATAAAATGTTCGACTCATATTTGGCTTGATTGATATAAAAGATCAACCAGTCCTGGTCAGAGTCGGTTAGTATGTATGATTATACTCCGTGGTTCATAGCGATGCACTAGCTCTACATCTGGAACCAGGAGTAGGGTCCTAACATCTCACGCCCATCTACGTGGCTAAGTACACAAACACATTAGTCCTATGTGTTGTGAGATGTACTGACTCCTTAAATCTATAGGTGCATGATATCTAAGGTATGTCCTATGCTAGTTCCATGAAAATTAAGAAATAGTAGTAAGAAAATATAATTTGCAAGTTCCTATTCTACTATGCACATGCCCAATTTTCGTCTCAAGAGACTAAATTGCCGGTAGTGGTTTAGTAGCAATGCAGTGCTAGGTTAGACTTCGAGTCAACATATTCGAGGTGTATGGAGCCGTTGGCTACATGTTCTCGAATGAAATGGTGTTTTACCTCTATATGCTTTGTCCTTGAATGGCATATAGGGTTCTTAGTTAGATTTATCGAACTTATGTTGTCTATAAAAATTTTAGTTTTGGTGAAGTCCAACCTAAAGTCTCGGAGAGTGTGCTTCATCCAAAGAAGCTGAGTTACACACTCACCCATCGCAACATATTCGGCTTCGGTGGTAGATAAGGCAACACAATGTTGCTTCCTACTGCACCAACTTACTAGACTCGAGCTGAGTAGTTGACAACAACCACTCGTGCTCTTTCTATCGAGTTTATTACCGGCATAATCCGAATCGGAGTAGCCGATTAGTTCAAACTCCGTAGATCTAGGGTACCAAATACCAACGTTAAGTGTACCCTTAAGATATCTAAGGATACGCTTAACTAGGGTTAGGTGAGACTCCTTAGCACAGGTTTGAAACCTGGCGCACATACTTACTGCGAATAGGATGTCGAATTATTCATGATTAAGTATAGGAGACTTCCTATCGCGCTCCTATAGTACTTTAAGTCAATGGACTTACTTTCTAGGTCTTCTCCTATGTTAACATTAATCGCCATTGGGGTGTTTATTATCTTAGCGTCTTGCATTCCAAATCTTTTAATTAACTCCTTAGTGTAATTTTGTTGATATAGGTATATACCATCCTTAGTTTTTTAATTTGTAGACCTAAAAAGAAATTTAACTCGCCTACCAAGTTCATTTCGAACTCACTTTCCATGAGTGAAATGAACTCATTTAGTAAGGCTGAGTTAGAGGTCCCAAAAATTATATCGTCTACGTAAATTTGAGCTATGAATATTTCTTTACCTAAGGTTTTTACGAAGAGAGTTGGGTCAACTAAGCCTTGGTTAAACCCTTTTGACTTAAGATGGATTGAAAGTCTCTCGTACCAAGCTCGAGGAGCTTGTTTAAGTCCATAGAGAGCTTTCTTAAGTTTTAGAACATGGTCGGGTTTATCTAGATTTTCGAATCCGGGGGGTTGACTAACATAAACTTCTTCTTTAATGTATCCATTTAGGAATGCCGACTTAACATCCATTTGAAACAGCTTAAATCCTCGATGTGCGACATAAGCTAGCAACATTCGAATGGATTCGAGTCTAGCTACTGGGGCATAGGTTTCGTCGTAATCTAAGCCTTCGACTTGACTAAACCCTTTGGCGACTAACCTAGCCTTGTTTCTAACTACTTCACCTTTATCATCAAGCTTATTTCGAAACACCCACCTTGTTCCAATTATCGTTTTGTCTTTAGGTGGTGGTACTAATTCCCACACTTCATTCCTAGTACATTGAGCTAGCTCTTCTTGCATTGCAATAATCCAATCGGGATCAAGAAGATCTTGTTCAATTGATTTGGGTTCTATCTTTGAAATTAAGGAAATTTGACTAAGGTTCCTATAGGATGCTCTAGTTCGAACTCTTAGATTAGGATCTCCTATCACTTGATCGATAGGGTGGTTAGTTTGAATCCTAGATTGGGTTGGGTTTGTGTCACCTAATGCTTGATCAATGGGGTGACTTGGTTGAACACTAGTTTGACTCGGATCACTTGTCACTTGGTCGACAAGAGGAGTTGGTTGATGTGGATTAGACTCGATCTCAGGGTCGGAGATGAGTTTGGTATCAGTGGGCTCAACACTTGGGGTCATTAAGGGTTTTGTAAGTTCGGGTACTTCATCAAATACTACATTGATAGTCTCCTCGGCTCTAAGGGTGTCGTGGTTATATACTCTATAAGCTCGACTTGTAGTCGAGTATCCTAGAAAGATTCCGGTCGTGGTTTTGGATGTAAATTTCCCTAGGTAATCCTTAGTGTTTAGGATATGTACCTTACACCCAAATACCCTAAAGTACTTGATGTTAGGTATTTTATCGTGATAGATCTCGTATGAGGTCTTAAGGTGCCTTTTTACCATAAGGATCCTATTTTGGACATAGCATGCCGTACTCACGGCTTCTGCCCAAAACCTATCGAGTAGGTCGTATTCGTTCAACATGGTCCTAGCGGCTTCTTGTAGAGTTCGGTTTTTCTGCTCCACTAGGCCATTTTGTTGAGGGGTCCTAGGGCAAGAGAATTCATGGTGGTATCCGTTTAGGTTACAGAAGTCGATGAACCTTTGATTTTCGAATTCACCACCATGATCGCTTCTAAGTCTTTTAACCTTAAGGTCTTTTTGATTCTCGATTAATTTGAATAGATTGATTAATTGATCTAGGGTATCATTTTTATGTTTGATGAACCTAACCCAGGTAAACCTGGAGTAGTCGTCAATTATGACTAAGCAATATTGACTTCTATTGAGTGACTTGGCTCCATGTGAATCGAATAGATCCATATGCAGGAGCTCAAGTACACTTGAGGTTCGTTCTTGGTTAGTTAACTTGTGTTGTGTCCTAGGTTGTTTTCCTTGTTGACAAGCATTACAGATTTTATTAACCAAGTTGTTGAGGTTGGGTAAGCCTCTGACTAAGCCACTCTGACTCATCTTGTGGATGAGTCTTGGGTGCGAGTGACCGAGTCGTCGGTGCCACAACCATGATTCCTCTTCCTGTGTCATAAGACATTTGGCTGAGGAATTGATTAAGTTAATTGTATAAATGTTATTTGTCCTAGTTCCTTTGAGTATTGTTTTAGTTGTTTTATTTGTTTTAATTACACATTCATTTTCTAAAAATACAACCTTATAGTTATTGTCACATAATTGGCTTACGCTAAGCAGGTTATATTCAAAATTCTCTACAAGTAATACATTTTTAATAACAAAATTCGAGTTAAGCTCGATATCACCTGATCCGATGATTTTGAGCTTGTCGTTATTCCCAAAGGCTACCGATCCTTGTCGTTTGAATCGAAGCTTCATGAATTTGAGTTGATCCCCGGTCATGTGTCGGGAGCAACCGCTATCCAACATCCATTGATCCTACACACAAGGTGGTTGGATTGGATGTTAGATAATTTTTTTTTAAAAGGAATTGGTTGTAAGTTGTTAAACCTAGGTCATCTCACCTATGTCTATATGATCAAGCATGTTATACTTATGTGGTTTTTGTGAGATGACTTCCAATTAAGTTGATTAAGTGGATTTAGGTTCAAGTAATTTTATGTTAGATTTGGATTTGACCCTAGGCTTGTCAAGTTTACCTTTTCAAGATCATGGTTTCCAGGTCGTGGCGAGGCACAGGGGCCTTCTTTTATCGGATCATCGACCACTTCCTTAGACAAAGCCATGTTCAAGAAAATGATGACTTGACTCACCTAAGATTATTTCCTAGTCTAACTGGTTATTTTTGAAAAGAGGCTCCCCGAGGCTCAATATTTTCGAAGAATTTTAGTTGGTTATGTTTTTTTTTTTTTTGAAAAGAGGCTCCCCGAGGCTCAATCTTTTCGAAGAATTTTAGTTGGTTATGTTCATGTTCTAAGTGAGTTCACAAGTTTTAAAGCACAAACTTTCTAAGTTAAAGCATGCAATTTCTAAGTTAAATCACAAACTTTCTAAGTTAAAACATGCAATTTCTAAGTTAAAGCACAAACATGTTTTGTACTGGCTCCCCCTAGACGGTTGAATCGGTTCGGTTTATCCACATAGTGGATTTGGTCCTTGGGAATCCAGTACGGGTTGGATCCTAGAGTTGAAATCAAAAGGTTCTTAGGGACCCATGCTTGGACATGTTTCCTATGTCGACTTACAATCGACATATATGACCTATTAGTCGTGTTTGAGTTAAACCCTAGTCCAGCCTTGTTGTACACGGCCCTTTGAGATCCAAGTAGGAGGTCAAGTCCTTTGGATCCCGAATTGAACCTTTCCAACGTGCTCCTAAGATCTTCGACTTGACTTTTCAAGAGTGAGTTCTCAACTTCGAGTTTTTCAACCCGAGTTGAGTCCTTCTCTTGAACTCGACTAGTCGAAGAGGTTAGGGAGACCTTGTGTTTAAGGAGTTTGACCTCCTCAACCAGGGTCTCGACCTTGGACTCGGATTTAACTAATTTCCTAGACAAAAACCTAACCGTATTTTGTAAAGTATTAAATAAAGTTCGACTTACTTTAAGGGTATCTTTTGAACCGGATGCGTTGTCATGCCCGCCCTTTTCGGACCCAGAATCCGGAAGGGGCGGCGCGTGACGCGACCGTACATACATACATTATATACAGCGGAAGACTTTATACATACTTCTTTATTTCTTTCAGCGGAAGACTTTAGACTTTTTTTTTTTTCTTTTAAACATGTGCATTGACATATACATATATATATACTTCTTCTTCTTAACATAGGGCATGCATCATAGCATATATAGATACTTCTTCTTACTTCTTCCTTACTTCTTCTTATTAACATAGAGCATGCATCATAACATCTATAGATACTTAGTGCTTAGTTCAAGTTCTTAAACATCGTCGTCATACGGAGACATAAGTAAGGACATCCATAAACGTCATCATCATAGGTAAACAAATATATATAGACCTAACGGATCTTCTCCACCATGCCACACCACTTTGGCCCCTCCTGCCTCCCTTTAGTTTATCCATCCCTTACCCTTATCTGCGATGAGGAAAGATAAACTATAAGCACATAGGCTTAGTAAGATCCAGTCCTACTCACAAAACCATATATCGACATTAATCATGGCATGTAACATTCCTAACATATAAGCATGTAACATTCATAACATATAAGCCATATAACATGTAACATACATGGCGTAATCAACTTAACATGTAGCATAAGTAACGTGAGTAAACATAACATGTCTCATCCATAGCATGGCAGCATAACATGTATCATCTATAACATAGCATCATATCATGTACATTTAGGACTTAATTAAACATAACATATAACATACGTAGCAAATCAACATAACATACAACATATATGTATGACCTATCAAACATAACATACATCATTAATCAGGTAACATATGCAAGATGCTTTTGAAAACATATATTATAGGTACGTAAATATAAATCTCAACATATTTGGGCCCGGCATTGTACCACTTCTTCATTATCATAGCGCGCATCCCTAAATAGGCCCGAGGTAGCAAGTCTCGAACCTAATAGGTTACTAGGCCCGATCTTAGTCCGTCGACCTAGGGCAATCGTCATAGCGTAGAAGCCCATCCTAGGCCCGAGTCTTACTCCATCGACCTAAGGCATCTTGGAGCCCATCCCGTACTAGGCCCAAGTCTTATTCCATCGACCTAGGGGCAATCATACATATAAGCCCATCCTAGACCCGAGTCTTATTCCATCGACCTAGGGCATCTTAGGAGCCCATCCCTTCTTGGACCCTGTTAGGGTCTTGGTATAAGCCATGCAGAAGGTAAAATACTTATATGCTTATTTTATAACATAGCTTATTTCATTTTGCAAACATAGCATACTTCATTTCATAACACATCATTCTTCCCTTCATGAACATATCATCTTTCATTTCGTAAACATACCATTCTTCATTCCATAACATATCATTCTTCATTTCATCATTATGTCATATTCATGTCGTAAACATATCATTTTGTTTCATTTCATAATCTTATCTTCTTCCATTTCATAACATATTTTAAATATTGCATACACATAGACATGGCAAAAGGCATGGCATCAAAAGTAAGTAAACACTAACCTAAGGCATGTTATCTTCATCTAGCATTATTTAATATCACAAGTCAACATGAATTCACCCAACATAAAACACATGTTAACCTATTCATTTAATTTAACAACAACTTCATATGCACATAAGACTTGAATTAAAACTTCATCTAATCCCCAAAAATACATGGTGGCCGAATGGTCCATAGGGGTTTCTAGGGTTATCCTTCATCCTAATTCATTTAACACAACTACAACTTCATTTGCACATAGAACATGAACTAGACTTCATTTAATCACCCAAAATTCATGGTGGCCGAATGATCCATAGGGTTTTCTAGGGTTATCTTTTAACCTAATTCATTTAACCTAACAACAACTTCATTTGCATATAAAACAAGAATTTGACTTCATTTAATCACCCAAAATTCATGGTGGCCGAATGATCCATAGGGTTTTCTAGGGTTATCTTTTAACCTAATTCATTTAACATAACAACAACTTCATATGCATATAAAACATGGGTTAAACTTCATGGAGTCATCAAAATAGAGAGGTGGCCGAATGGTCCAAGTAGGTTTTTAGGGTTAGCTTTTGTCCTAATCCATCTTAAATCCTAACATCATCATATAGTTACAAAAACATAGCATAGAACTTCATTAAAAACCCTAAAACATGGCTTGGCCAAATGGATCTTGGTGGCTATTAGGGTTAACCTTTAACCTAATTCATTTTAACATAACAACAACATCATAAGCCTACAAAAATATGGATTAAACTTCATTGAATCATCAAGATCTAGGGGTGGCCGAAGGGTCCATGTAGGTCTTTAGGGTTAACCTTTAACCTATTCCATTTTAAATCCTAGCATCATCATATAGTTACAAAAAAACAACATAGCATGGAACTCATTGAAACCTAGAATCATGGCTTGGCCGAATAGGCTTTAGTGGCTATTAGGGTTAGCTTTTAACCTAATCCCTTTTTCCATGTTAACATCATCATCTACTTCCTAAACATAGCATACAACTTCATTGATAAACTAAAACATAGCTTGGCCGGATATAACATATAGATTTCTTTTACAAACATCAATCGAAGCTACTCATATGCAGGTGAGGGATACTTACATCCTTCGCTTTGCTTGTAGTGTGAGATAAACTAAGGAACACAAAACCTAGCCCTTGCTTCTTGCTTGAAGGAGTTTCGGCCAAGAGTGGAAATGGAGAGGAAATGGAGAGGGAGAGCTTTAGGATTTCAGTGAGAAGAAGAAGAGAAGTGGAGAAAGTGAAGTTGCTCACTCATGCCTCCTCATCCCCCCCTATTTATTCACCTAAAGAGTCCCTTAATCTCCCTTACACTTAACCATAATTTCCCTTATTCCTTTAATGATATAGTCCTATTGGGCTTCTGGTTAGTGGGTGCATCTATAGGGCTTGGCTATCTCTAAAGGTTTGGGGTTCAATTCCTAGGCCTTGCACCCCTTTTTGGCTTATTTTCTTTTATTTTTGAAAAGGCCCACATAAAGCCCATGATCATCAAGCCAAAAATTCTTGTAAAATTGCTAGGAATTTTACGGGCGTTACATGCGTATCCATGGCTTGACTTGAAGATAGCTTCGTAGTCCGAGTCATCCTCAGGTTCTGACTCAAGTTCAGGTTCGGTCTCCGTGTCTGACTCAATCGATTTCGCCATGAAGACGTGGTCTTCGTCTTCTTCGGATGACGCTTCTTCCCATGTCGCGTTGAGGGCCTTCTTGTGCTTAGGTGCTCGGTGGTTGAGCTTGGGGCACTCGGACTTGATATGTCCAAACCTGTTACACTCATAACACCTAATATTAGAACTTTTAGGCTTACCTTGGTTGGGTCGAGTCGTGGTTCACTTTCGTCCCTTGGCTATCCTTCGAGCTAGGTTCATTAGTTTGGCAGTCAATTCCGGGTCAACTTCTTCTTCGGACTCGTCTTCCTCCTCGGTTGGTGGTGGCTTACTTGCGATTTTCTTCTTTGAACCTACAAACAAGGCTATACCCCTCTCGGGTTTCGAGTTAGACTGCTCATGTAATTCGAAATCAGAAAAGAGTTCATCTAACCTAATTTTAGAAAGATCCTTGGAGACCTTGTAGGCATCGACCATGGATGCCCACAAGGTAGTCCTCGGAAACGAGTTTAGAACATACCTTATAAGGTCGCGGTTTTCGACCTTTTGCCCGATTGCGTGTAGGTTGTTGACTATGTCTTGGACACGGGCATGGAGTTACGTCGCGGACTCGTGTTCCTGCATTTTTAGTGTGTACAATTTATTGAACAACAAATCGCGTTTGCAAACCTTAGCTTGATCCGATCCTTCGTGTAACTCGATTAGTTTTGTCCAAAGATCCTTTGCGCTTATGAAGGGGCCGACACGATTTAGCTCCTCCTTGGATAGACCGCATTGGAGGATTTGTGTTGCCTTGGCGTCGGCTTCGACTTGTCGTTTTGTCGCAATGGTCCATTGATCATAATCCAAGGAGTCACCCACTTCATTAGTCGGAAGTGTGAAACCCGTTTGGATTATGATCCACATCTCGATTTGGGTTTTGAGAAAGCATTCCATCCGACCCTTCCAATAACGGAAGTCATCTCCGTTGTAAAATGGAGGTCGGACGGTGCTAAAACCCTCGAGATGGGCCATTAGAACAAAAGACACAAGGAGACGAAGACGAAGAAACTAGCAATGACAAAAACACAAAGAAGAGTACCAAGACTCGCGTCTTGGATTAGTAGTGCGGGAGAAAACTTAACAAAGCGAAATAAATAGAAATAAACAGAATTAAAAGAACAATAAATCTGTAAAAATGGCTAGATTGGTGGTTTCACCAAATCTTAGCAACCCCCGGCTCTGATACCAATTGTTGGATCGAAGCGGATCGCTAGAGGGGGGGTGAATAGCGATAAAAACTTTTCTTTTAAAATGTTCGATGGACAATTAAACGCAGCGGAAATGTAAATAAAACCTAAATGAGACAAATAGTTTTTTTACTTGGTTCGTAGCCTTCGGCTACTACTCCAAGGCCCTAATGGTCCTAGACCGTGTACGGAGGGCAATTCACTAAAACACTCCTCCTCGTTGGAGGTAGGAGTTTTACGATTACAAAAGCCTTCGAAGCAAAAAGATAGAGAGACAAACCCTCTCTTCTATTAAAGTAAAATGCAACGAAAAACCTCATTTGAAAAGAATTGCAATATTGAAAGCAATAACAAATTAAGATTATACCAACAACTAAACAAAAGAAACATTAAGCTAGGGTTGTTGTAGAGTCGTCGGAGAGTTGCAGCGTAACGGAGGCTTTTTAGCACTTAGAATTGTTGATGAAACCCTAGGTTTGGCCCTCCTTTTATAGCCTTTGAGCCCCTTTTCGAGAGGAACCCTAGCTAATCAAATTTGAGCACAACTCCCCTTGAAACTTGGTGATAAACCTTGACTCCTTGAGGCTGATCCTTTGACAGATCGTGATGGCCATCACCACCGATCACGCGCAAGATCGCTTGAGTGCTAGCCATAGTCACCCGACTGATGGACGACAGTCGAGTCCTTCAGGTTGGCAGTCGACTAATGCTGGCTGCAAGGCAATGTTAGCTTAAAGAAAACATTATTTCGACAGTCGTCGACCGTCCGATCTCGACCTAGACCACCTATGAGATGTCTTGGGTCAGATCTACGCTTAAGTCTTTCCCCGTAACGAGGATACGACCTTACTTACACTCGCACACACGAGCTTACCTCGATACTTACGTGTTGCTTTTGCTTCCGGCCTTCCACTCATTTCCTTCGGCTCCCTCTGAAGTCACTTGAGTGTCGCCCGACCACCGCGGCTTCCTCCGGGTGTCGCTAGCCTTCTGCTCCAGCTATAGCAATTTTCTGCACACTCGATTCAGCTCGTGAGATAACAACATGAGCTTAACTTTGTATTGTTTGATATAATCAAAACTCAGGTTCGACTTAGGTGCCTACTGCACCAACAACATCTTCCCTCTCAAGTCAAGTCAAACTTGACCTCTTATCTCCCATGGTTGATCAAATCCAACCAGTTGATTCAAGTCAATTTGATTTAATGAATCTCTATTCATTATTTTAAATTGACTCAATGAATCAAATCTAAATTAGACTCATTCAACACTTGAATCAAATTGAGTCTAACTCAATTAGTCGAATTTGTATTACCCTTAATCCAATTTGGTTCATCCCATGAACCTAATCCTCATGGTTTATCATATGAACTTAATCTCCATCTAATTGCCCTTTGTGTGTGACCCTATAGGTTCTTGTAACGTTGGAAATGCTCCTAAACCAATTTAGAAGCATAAGCAATGAGCGGTATCTAGCAACACATCATTGCTACCCAAGTTACAAGAATGTTGAGATCCAACATCACCTTTATGACTACTAATTGTGACTCTCACAATATGTGACAATGTCCCTCTATCCTTGACATCTAGATTGACCAACTGAGGCATAGACCGTATCATCCTCGCTACAATCTATATCTTGAACTCCAAGTAGACTCACTCTAATCAAATGAGCTCAATATATCATATTGACTCAATTGGGCATGGCCATGCACTTCGTGGTCTCACTCTATCAAGAATAACGATGTCACTCCCGTCATATAGGAGGGATAGATCCCATCTACATCACTCACATCCCTTCGCATAATTTGTTACATACCCAGTAATCGCCTTTATAGTCCACCCATTTACGGGTGACGTTTGACGAAGCTAAAGTATGCAACTCCTTATGTAGGGAACCATGGTGACTTTAGGTCCAAGGACTAATAGTCACATGAGAAAGTATATGACACTCATATAACGATCCATGATACTTTCTCATGGTGGGTCATTTAGTATACATTCTCCAATGCATACCTATGTGTCAACTTGATATCACATATCCATGACTTGTGAGATCAAGTCATCGAGTTGACCTACATGCTAGTCTCTTTGCATTAACATTTTCTCTGAATGTTAATACTTGACTAGGAATGATTAAGAGTAGTGTTCTCTATATCATCTCATTATCGATTCAACCAATCGATTGATATAGATAAGAACCTTCTACTCAAGGACGTTATTATACTTAGTTATTTGGCACCAATACAAGTAAATATAATAACTATGCCTGTATAAATAGGAATATGATACAACAAAGTCCATACAACAATCATCACATGATTGGCTCTAGGGCTTCCACTAACAATCTCTCACTAGCACTAGCACCAATCACTGTAGTATCTAATACCCAATGACCTAGTGTGGCCATCATGCTTTTTCTGTGCCAAAGCCTTAGTCAAGGGATCTACGATGTTAGCCTCTGTGGGTACTCTACAAATCTTCACATCTCCTCTATCGATAATCTCTCGAATGAGATGGAAGCACCGTAGTATGTGTTTGGTCCGCTGGTGTGAGCGAGGTTCCTTAGCCTACACAATCGCTCCATTGTTGTCACAATAGAGCTCTATTGGATCTTCTATGCTAGGAACCACCCTAAGCTCAGTAATGAACTTGCAGATCCAAACTGCCTCCTTTGCTGCCTCTGATGCAGTGATATACTCGGCCTCTGTTGTAGAATCAGCAACTATGTTATACTTCAAACTCTTCCAGCTCACAACGCCACCGTTCAAGCAAAACACGAATCCTAACTATGATCTATAATCATCCTGGTCAATTTGGAAGTTGGCATCGCTGTAACCCTTTACAGCTAGCTCCTCATCGCCTCCAAATATCAAGAAATATTCTTTGGTCCTTCTCAAGTACTTAAGAATATTCTTGACTGCTATCCAGTGACGCTCACCTGGATCTGACTGGTATCTACTCATCAAGCTCAAAGCATACGAGACATCAAGATGAGTACATAGTATGGCGTACATGATAGATTCTATGGCCGATGCATAAGGGATCTTATCCATGCAGTCTCTCTCCTCTCTAGAAGAGGGACTTTGAGTCTTCGAAAGACTCACACCATGTGACATCGGCAGAAGTCCTTTCTTGGAATTCTGCATGGCAAACCGTAGTAATACCGTGTCAATATATGTACTCTGACTTAGGCCAAGCAATCTCTTAGATCTATCTCTATAGATCTTGATGCCTAGAATACATGCTGCTTCACCTAAGTCTTTCATTGAGAAGCACGTCCCTAGCCAAGTCTTCACAGACTGTAGCGAAGGGATGTCATTCCCAATGAGTAGTATGTCATCCACATATAATACAAGGAAGACAACTGTGTTTCCATTAACCCTCTTGTAGACATAGGGTTCATCTTCATTCTTGATGAAACCAAACTGTTTGATTGCATCATCGAATTGAAGATTCTAGCTCCGAGAAGCTTGCTTTAGCCCATAAATGTAACTTTGCAACTTGCATACTTACCCAGTATGCTGTGGATCTACAAAACCCTCAGGCTGTGTCATGTACACATCCTTGAGCAAGTTTCCATTTAGAAATGCGGTTTTGACATCCATCTGCCAGATCTCATAATTGTGGTATGCTGCAATAGCAAGCATGATCCGAATGAACTTAAACATCGCCACTGGAGAAAAGGTTTCATCATAGTCAATACCATGAATTTGCTTGAAACCTTTAGCCACCAATCGTCCCTTATAGGTATACGTAAGTCCATCCAAGTCAGTCTTTCTCTTAAAGACCCACTTACACCCAATGGATTTGACGCCTTCAGGTGGATCAACCAAAGTCCATACATGATTGGTGTACATGGATTCCATCTCGAATCTCATGGCCTCTAGCCATTCTCAGAATCTGGGCTTGTCAAAACTTCCTGATAGGAGGTAGGCTCATTCTCAATGAGCATAACATCATCATGGTCAGACAAGAGAAATGAGTATCTCTCAGGTTGACGACGTACCCTATTAGACCTGCGAAGAGGTAGGTCTACCTGAATAGGTTGTTTTTCCATAACTCTTTGTGCAACAATCTCATCACCCACAACACTTTGTGGTTCCTGTTCAACCTCTATCAAGGCCTCAGTGATATGGTCCTTATCTTGAATTTCTTCAAGATCGAATGTACTCCCACTAGTTTTTCTAGAAACAAAATCCCTTTCTAGAAATATCCCAATCTTTGCCACAAATACTTTGTGTTGACTGGGAATGTAGAAGTAATATCCCTTCGTTTCCTTGGGATATCCAACAAAATAATACTTATTGAATTTGGGTCCCAGTTTGTTTGAGACTTGACGTCGAACATAAGTCTCAAAATCCCAAATCCTCATGAAACACATCTTGGGATTGCTCCCTGTCCATATCGTATATGATGTCTTTATCACAGCCTTGGATGGAACACAGTTAAGTGTGAAGGCTGCTGTGTCTAGAGCACATCCCCAAAAGGATATAGGAAGATCTGTGTGACTCATCATAGATCGTACCATATCTAATAGGGTTCGATTCCTTCTTTCAGATACACCATTCCACTGTGGTGTTCCAGGAGGAGTGAGTTGGGATAGAATCTCACACTCAGCTAGATAGTCGTGAAACTCATGGCTAAGGTATTCACCACCTCGATCTGATCGAAGTATCTTAATACTCTTGCCAAGCTAGTTTTGTACTTCATTCTTGAATTCTTTGAACTTTTCAAAGGATTTAGACTTATGTGTCATCAGATACACATAACCATATCTACTGAAGTCATCAGTAAATGTAATAAAGTATCTATAACCACCTTTAGCAGCAACATTGAAAGGGCCACATACATTACTATGTATAAGTCCTAACAAGTCTGTTGCTCTTTCGCTGTGTCCACTAAAGGGAGTTTTGTTCATCTTGCCTAGAAGGCAAGACTCGCATGTCTCATATGATTCAAAATCAAATGAGTCCAGCATCCCATCCTTATGGAGCTGGGATAAGCGACTCTCATTTATGTGACCTAAGCGACAATGCCAGAGATAGGTTTGGTTCAACTCATTTGACTTGAACCTTTTGGTACTTATGTTATAGATAGGGCTCTCTAAGTCTAGAATGTAGAGTCTGTTCATTAGAGGTGCACTACAATAGAACATAACATTTAAATAAACTGAATAACATTTGTTCTTTATTATAAATGAAAATCCTTTCTTGTCCAAACAAGAAACTGAAATTATGTTCTTAGTTAAAGCAGACACATAACAACATTCATCTAGTTCTAGTACAAGCCTAGAGGGCAGAGATAGAAAATAAGTTTCTACAGTACAGCAGTAATCCTTGCTCCATTGCCTACTCGTAGGTCCACCTCGCCCTTCGTCAATGCCCTGCTATTTCTCAGCACCAGCACATTGGTACAAATGTGAGATGCACATCCGGTATCTAATACCCATGATGAAGAAATAGATAGATTGACTTCTATAACATTTATACTTGAAGTAGAAGTCTCACTTCTCTTCTTCTTAAGATCTTCCAGGTATGCTTTGCAGTTATGCTTCCAGTGTCCAACTTCCTTGCAGTGGAAGCAAGTCCCTTCTTTGGCCACCCCTCCTTTCGGTTCCAGTTCCTTGCCTTTTCCCTTGGCTTGGGACTTTCCCTTACCTTTAGGCTTGCCCTTGCCTTTCTTCTTTTGCACCATCAAAATGGAGTCAGGTTTTAACTTCTTAAGGTTGAGCTCAGCAGTTCTCAACATGCTAAGCATCTCAGGCAGTGACTTATCAATTTCATTCATGTTGTAATCTATGACAAATTGATTGTAGTTTTGTGGCAAAGATTGCAAGATCAAGTCAGTGGCCAGCTCTTGGCCAAGTGGAAATCCCAACCTCTGTAGGTTTTCTATGTACCCAATCATCTTGAGTACATATGGACCTACGGGAGTCCCATCTTGCATCTTGGACTGAAACAGTACCTTAGAGATCTCATATCTCTCGTGCCTTGCTTGTCCTTGATACAGTTGACGAAGATGTTCAACCATATCAAAAGCATTCATGAACTCGTGTTGCTTCTGAAGCTCAGAGTTCATGGTCGCGAGCAAGAGACATGACACATCTAATGCATCATCTTGATGCTTCTTGTAAGCATCTCGGTCAGTTCGCGAGGCAGTGGCAAGAGGTGCCTCCGGAATGGGCTGCTCCAGGACGTACAATTTTCTTTCTTGGGTGAGAACAATTCTTAGATTCCTGTACCAGTCTAGGAAATTAGCTCCATTGAGCTTGTCCTTCTCAAGGACAGAATGCAGGGAGAGAGTGTTCGTGTTTGTCGACATGGTAATCTACAACATACACAATGCAGAAAATGAATATCATATTCCATTTATCATTTAATTAGGCCTTTAATCAAATGAGGCTCCCACTAAATTATAGGACTTTTGTAGAATCGAGTCATGGATGTGGTCAAACCACATTACTAGATTCATACAAACTAGCTATAATTCTTGCGGAACAAGATCCACATCATACTACGCCTTAAGTTAACTTTGGCTAAATCGCCCAAGACTTAGTATGATCGGTAGGTAACATATTACCGATACATCTCTATGCAACTCTTGTTTATAAGATCAAGATCCACATTTACAAAAGACCTTGAGTTAGCTTTGGCTAAATCGACCAAGATTTAGTGTAAATGTAACCTTATCCTACCTTTCCAATGGTTGGAATATGCCTATAGTTTTACTCGATCCAATTGAGTTAACTAGTTTTACTCAATCTAATTGAGCTTATTCTCACCCAAGCTGTGATAGGCGGGACCAAGATTGTCCCTCCGCACCCTACCAAGATAATATGCGTTGCTCTACTTTGACAGATTCAACAACAACAAATGATCGAGGTAGTGATGGGTATCAAAACTTGGTAGGCATTTTTTGAGTTGATTCGATTAAGATCTAATCTAATTGTGAATGTGTATTATATACACATCAAGGCCTTTATTACCCTACACTAGCATGAATCACATACATACAAGCAATATACTAGCATGCATCATATACATACAAGCAAAATATCCTAGCATGCATCATATACATACAAGCAAAATTTACTAGCATGCATCACATACATACAAGCAAAACAAATATATATATATATATATATATATATATATATATATATATATATATATAAATTAATTGTGATGAGGTCATGTCCCTACTACGATCTTCTCAAGACAATGAGAAGATCGGACGGTCAACCTAGGGTTAGCGGCTTCTCTAAGCGCCTCTTTTGACCGTTATGTGTCGTCGGCACCCTCCTCATAATTCCGTCTACTAGTGGACCTTCCACCGCTCCATTTTGTACATTACAAACATGAAAATCGAGTTACATTTGAGTCTAAAACTATTTACAACTGGAATTTTAAAAGAAGAGACACGACGCGCAGGTCGCATACCCTATACAACATGCACAACCACAAAACGACGCGCAAGTCGTATTATGAATTATAACACATTTATCCAATAATATTGAGGTTTTTGGGACATGACCATCACATAATTATACATAATTCTAAATTATATATTTTACAGAAATTTTTATAATTTTTCTTATTTTTTTTTCAATTTTATGAGTCACATCTCCGTAATGGTCCCGCTAAGCGATTTCCGGGCATGATCGTGGGACAATGCCCCTTTCGGGGTTAGGGGTAGCGCTCCTACTCACAAAATGAACTTTGCGAGTGTCCCATCTTGATTTTATAGCGACTTAAGTCGCTGTCCCAAAAACCTAAAGCGAGAACTCGCCGTTTTGAAGAGTTTTTCTCGGTGGTTGAAGCCTACAAGTGTCCCAACACTTGTTTCTTCGACTCTTCGAGAAAAATACCCAAAAAATATATATAAAAAAATAAATTTATAGAAAATTATAGATCTGTAATTTTTATATATAATACAAAAACTAAAAAACTAAAACACATACAAGCTTCGCATGTGGCTCTGATACCACTGTTGGACTATCCGAGCCGTAAAAACTGCTTTTTGCGTTGCGGAAACCCCGAAAGTCGGTCACGAATCCATGCGAAGGTAAATAAAACTACATGTATGTGTTTAAAAAACTTTAGATCTACTCTAGATCTACATGTTAAGAGTTTACCCTCGATGCGACGCCGTTCGCTTATCCCGCTCGTCCAAACGGTTTGCCGGAACTCGAGAGTGTCAAGTGTACACTCCTCTATTGGTATCCACACAAGCAATAGGTGGAGAAAAGAAACCTAGAGTGTGCTATCACCCCTTGGAGGCTCACAGAAAGATGAGGAAGATTAGGGAGAGAGCTTGAGGGAAGATCCAAGGAAGAAGATGATGAAGTTACACAAATTAACTTCAACCTAATGCTAACTTAAGTGGTCGTCCACTCTTTTGGGGGGTTACATGCATGCATGTAACTCAAGAGCTAATGGCTCTTGGTCTCCCTCATGAGGTGGCACCCCATGATGAGTCCATGATGATGTGGAACATCATCATTGGCCGGCCCCCATGCCAAGTCACCATGACATGACAATTGGTCAAGTCAAAATTGACCATTCATCTTCCCTCTCAAGTCAAGTCAAACTTAACCTCTTATCTCCCATGGTTGATCAAATCTAACCATTTGATTCAAGTAAATTTGATTTAATAAATCTCTATTCATTATTTTAAATTGACTCAATGAATCAAATCTAAATTAGACTCATTCAACACTTGAATCAAATTGAGTCTAACTCAATTAGTCTAAGTTGGATTACCCTTAATCCAATTTGGTTCATCCCATGAACCTAATCCTCAAGGTTTATCATATGAACCTAATCTCCATCTAATTGCCCTTTGTGTGTGACCCTATAGGTTCTTGTAACGTTGGCAATGCTCCTAAACCGATTTAGAAGCATAAGCAATGAGCGGTATCTAGCAACACATCATTGCTACCCAAGTTACAAGAATGCTGAGATCCAACATCACCTTTATGACTACTAATTGTGACTCTCACAATATGTGACAATGTCCCTCTATCCTTGACATCTAGATTGACCAACTAAGACATAGACCGTGTCATCCTCGCTACAATCTATATCTTGAACTCCAAGTAGACTCACTCTAATCAAATGAGCTCAATATCTCATATTGACTCATTTGGGCATGACCATGCACTTCGTGGTCTTACTCTATCAAGAATAACGATGTCACTCCTGTCATATAGGAGGGATAGATCCCATCTACATCACTCACATCCCTTCTCATAATTTGTTACATACCCAGTAATTGCCTTTATAGTCCACCCATTTACGGGTGACGTTTGACGAAGCCAAAGTATGTAACTCCTTATGTAGGGAACCATGGTGACTTCAGGTCCAAGGACTAATAGTCATACTAATAGTCACATGAGAAAGTATATGCCACTCATATAACGATCCATGATACTTTCTTATGGCAGGTCATTCAGTATACATTCTCCAATGCATCCCCATGTGTCAACTTGATATCACATATCCATGACTTGTGAGATCAAGTCATCGAGTTAACCTACATGCTAGTCTCTTTGCATTAACATTGTCTCTGAATCTTAATATTTAACTAGGAATTATTAAGAGTAGTGTTCTCTATATCATCTCATTATTGATTCAACCAATCGATTGATATAGATAAGAATCTTCTACTCAAGGACGTTATTATACTTAGTTATTTGACACCAATATAAGTAAATATAATAATCATGCCTTTATAAATAGGAATATAATACAACAAAGTCCATACAATAATCATCACATGATTGACTCTAGGGCTTTCACTAAAAATTTGCAATATAAGGAATGAAGTTTAGTAAGTACTTCCTATTCTCACAAAACTTCACATTAGGGAAAACATGCTATTAGAATACTTGTATGCAACACATGCTAATACTTGCTTTTGAGAAAATTCTGCATTAAACATTTAAAACACTTGCACATTATACAAAGATTCAACTTGACAGGCATGAACTTTCTGTATCAGACATATAGAGACACTTGTACATAACACAATGACTCAACTTGAAATGCATGAACTTAACATACGCAACTTGCAATACATGCTTGAAATATGCTTTGCTTGTAGAAACATATACATGAGTCATACTATACTTAAACTTGTAAACATTGTGCCTTGGTTAACTTTCGAAACCATATATACATATATACTTTAAAATACTAATCATCCTTGATTGGGCAACCCGACATTGTACCAATTTGCACGCAACCCTAAGAGAACTGGGGGTAGCTAGCCACCAAACTTATTAGGGCAACTTTCAAGGGCGGTCTAGGGCCTGTGGGCGATCTAAGAGCCCGGTACATGCCACTTCAAAGTAAAATACTTTCTTTATATATGACTTATTTATTTTTGTCATTTAACGAGTATTTTACATGATCATAATCAGAAACCCATATAGGAAGCCTTCCAAGACATTTGATCATGCTCTTTGTCCCCAAAACTCGTAGGGGAAGCATCTTGTGATCTTTACATCTTGCTTCCAATGAAATATTCAAAGTGAAATATTTCCCTGATATATGACTTACTGATCTTGGTCATTTATCAAACATTTAACATGATCATACTCTCAAAACTCATATAGGAAGCCTTTCAAGACATGCGATCATTCTCTTTGTCCCCAAAACTTATTGGGGAAGCATCTTTGCGATCTTATGTCTTGCTTCAACATGAAATATACCTATAAATATATATGACCTACTGATTTTGTCATTTAACCAACATGTAACATGCTCATACTCCCAAAACTCATATAGGGAGCCTTTCAAGACATTTAATTATGTTCTTTGTCCCCGAAACTCGTAGGGGAAGCCTCTTTGAAATCTCTACATCTTGCCCCACGAGAAATATACCTAAAATACCTAAAAATCCAACCAAACATAATCTTGATAGAACCTATAAATCTGAATAAAAACATGATACTAGAAGCTATATGTGCAAATCAAAGAGTTACTTATGCTATAGGTGAGAGATAGCATCCTAGTGATCTTATGTCTTGCTTAAAACAAAATATACCTTACCTATAAGTCTAAACACACCCATATAATCTGATCAAAACATATTTTTGTCATTTAACAAGTATTTTATAGGATCATACTCAACAACCCATATAGGAAGTCTTTCAAGACATTCGATCATGCTCTTTGTCCCCAAAACTCGTAGGGGAAGCATCTTTGTGATCTTTACATCTTGCTTCCAATGAAATATACTTAAAATACCTAAAAGTCCAAACAAACATAATCTGGACAGAACATATAAATCCAAATAAAACATGATAATAGAACCTAGATGGGCAAATCAAAGAGTTACTTATACTCTAGGTGAGAAATAACATCTTGGTGATCTTAGATCTTGCTTAAAAAGACCTATACCTCAACTATAAATCTGATCACACACATATATCATCTGATCCAAACATATAATCTTCAAAGCATATGAAAAGAAGCCATATAAAACAATCGAAGAACTACTTATACTGCAAGTGAGAGATACTTACATCCTCTCGCTATCGTACTAGTATACCGCTAGGGTTTTTATGAGATGAAGACCTTCCCTTGTTCCTTAGCCTTAGGAGTGATCCGCTAGCATATACTAAGCCTTTGTATCCCCTTTAAACTCTCTCAAGAACACCAAACAAGTCTTTAGGGTTTCGGATGGAGTTGGAGGAAGGAGGAGGAGTTCGGTGGAGTTGGATCTTCTAGCAATACCAAGACTCTCTCCTTGAAAAACCCTCTTGAGAATCCCAACACAAGGAGTCCTAAAGCTTGGATGGAAGTGGTAGGAAGAAGAAGGAGATAGGTTTCGGCCAAGAATGAGGGAGGAAGAAGAAAAAGGAAGATGAAGGGGGTTTGCTTTCTTTCTCCTTTTAATTTCAACGTTAATGGCTAGGAAGATGAAAAGAAAAGAAAACTCTCCATCTTCTCATGGGGAGATGAAATAACTCTTCATCCTCTCATCTTCTCATTTATGTTCTTTGTATATTCCTTATCTATTCTAGCTAAGAATCATCCTATTGCCTAGTGGTAGCAAGGCTACCTCCCTATTAGGAGGTTCATGGTTCAAATCCTAGCTATAGCGAACCATACTTTTTATTTTATTTTAAACCTTTTATGGGCATTAAAATCCATATAATTACTTTGAACAGTTTTAGAATTTTACGGGTGTTACATCTCCCCTTTGCTTCGTCGCCACAACTCCTCTTCCGACGCCGATTTCGATCTACAGTCGCCTTGGATCGCTCCAAGCTTGGCTTTGTCGGCACTGTTACCCTCTCACTGGTCCATCTCTTCGGTTGTTGGCCTCCAGTTTTTACATCCCAGTCGATCCCTTTTCTCCCTTCCACCCCAGGCGCCCTTGCCCACGACGGTTGGCGCCCACAGCCCACGCTGGTGCATCTTTCCCTTCCGATTGTGTGCCTTGGTTGAGCGCTGTGAGTTCGGCCTACCTCCGGCAACATCAGTGACTAATTGCAGCGATGTTTTCCACCGTAGGTTACTACTCTAGGTGCTGTTCTCGGTGTCTCTATTAGTTGCCATTGACATGATCTTATGGAGCATACAATGGAGGTGAGTGCTTGATCTAGTTCTAAATCAGAAGAGTTAGATTCGGGAGCCTAATGTTAGCTGTGGATTCTTGATTTTTGTAGGTAAGAAGCGTAATCGGATCAAGGGTTGTGATCGAACAAGTTGATCATTCCAGATTTGGAAACTTCAAATTGTTGGATCCAAAAGTTGAGTAGCCGAGATCGGTAAAGGTAAGTTTGATATGGATGATTGATGATGGTATGCTATGAATTACAATTTGTGGTATGAAAATTATAGTGGATGTTCTAGTTGAATTGATGTTTAATAGCTAGCAAACGATGTTGTTCTATTAGAGAATATCGATTGTGGATTGATGGTAATAGTGTTAATGGTGGAGTTAATTGCAGTATAGGGTAAGGTGAAGGGTTAATTTTGGTGGATGAGATATAAAGTTGATGCAGGATTAGGATTTGATCCTAATATTGGAATTGACAGTATGATTGGATCGAATATGTTTTATTTGCAGGATGTTGATTTTAGGACCTTGGTTCAAGATAGGTTCATGGACGTGAAGACTATCGACATAGTCTATATGGCAGGTGGGTAATTTCCTACCCTGGTCAGGTAGCATCTAAACCCTAGAGTATATAACTCCATATTATTGTCACTTTGACCTTAAATCCACTCTAGTTTTTCTGATTCTTGATACTTGCCTTTGCACTTAAATACTCTATTATTGTTGTCATCTATTCATTCATCTTTGTTATGAATTATAGATATTGTGGTAAGTGGACCTGTAGTGGTTTACCTATGTGTACGTAGCCAAATTCGATTGTAAAATTGAATTGTGCAATCTAGATAAATCATCCGGGGATGAGTAGGATTCTAGGAGTAAAGTTGAGTTTCCATGTTATATCCTGATGATGTGTACATACCCACTATGGATCAGGTAGTCGTGTATGGACGTGTGATTGTCGATACAGCGTCGCTACGGATTGGTGGTCCTAGCTTGGTTGGGATCAATTGAGTATGACTCTCTGTAGAATAGAGAGTGTGTCGATCAGTCAAGTATGACTCTCTGTAGAATAGAGAGTGTTATGATCAGTTGTGTGCGACTCTCTGTAGGATAGAGTGCGTTGATCAGTCGAGTATGACTCTCTACAAAATAGAGACTATTATGATCAGTTGTGCATGACTCTCTGCAGGATAGAGAGTGTGTTGATCAGTCGAGTATGACTCTCTGCAGGATAGATAGTGTTATGATCAGTTGAGTACGACTCTCTGCATGATAGAGAGTGTATTGATCAGATTGGTATGACTCTCTGTAGGATAGAGAGTCTGTGGTGGATATATGTTTGTGTGACTGTGCATTCATGTCATTTACATGCATGCTAGCGACTTGGTCTCCCTTGTGGTTGAGAGAGTCGTCAGTCATCCTGCCTCCCAGGTTACTCATAGGAGGAGTAACTGGTGTGAGGGCAAAGCATTTGATGAGCCGCACTCTACCACTATAGATGGTGATAGTTGGAGTTGCGTGCAGTTGTCCTGTGTGTGTGACACTCGACGACTCATGGGTAGTGACTATCAGAGTGACCAACAGTAGGGACCCCCGTCGGGTAGCTTTCTCTTTACGCTTATATGCTACTCGATCATACTGCCCACTCGACCACTCGAGAGTAGTGGTTGATATTGAGTTAGGACATTTGTCATGTCGAGCCACCGAGGCCACACTGGGGTCGTGGTAGCTTTAGGGTGAGTCGGCATTACCATGCATCCTGTATTGTCGTGTCTTATTGCCTATTACATATTGCCATATATATATATATATGCATGTGTATATATATATGGATGGTTGTAATTAGTATATATATAGATGCAGTCTATATGTATGCTTACTGTGATGTTGTATTTGTTTGTACTATGCTTACTGTATTTGTTTGTACATCATCTTACATGCCACTGCATTTGCTATATGATAGTGTGTGGGATACCTGTGTATGAGTTGGTTGGACTATTGCATATCTTTGACCAATATTCATGGTGTAGTAAGAGTTAGACCAGATTTCTTATTATATATTGTGGATATATGCTCAGGTTGGATATATGTAGCATAGCAGACTTTCAGGTATGTCTGCACTTTACGTTGTTCATTTTGTTTAGGGAGTATATGCGTGTATTTATATACTATACTGGTGTATACCTGATGTACCTATAGGTTATATTGTTGAATTACATGTGATATTTGATATATACATATTCTCTCATATTACTACTGAGTTATACTCACCACCACAGACCTTGGGTTTTTTTATTGCCAAGGTAACAGGTAGAAGTCTTCGTGACGGCTTGGAGCATCGTTGGCTGGCATCGTCTCATCTCAACTCCGAGAGTCCGAGCTTTTGGGTTTATCGTAGGTGTTTCGTTATGGATTTGGTTTTATATGATGATTTTTAGTGTTGGACACTGCTGTTGTTATACCGTTTCTTTCTGGTTTTGTTACGACATTTTCTTAATTTGGTGTTAGTCATACCGGTATGCATGGTGTGTGGTTTGTATTGTAGTTGTGTTAGTTCCGTTGTGCTTTGTTATGTTGTTATGTTTACATTTGTATATGTTATTGTTGTTCTGGCCGAAAGGCTTGTATAAATAGGATATGTTGCCACGTACAGGGGAGATGCCGTCCATTTGCTTTTCGGCTTGGCATACTCTCGGGGTGTGACATCCGATCTCCACCTGATTCGAAGTCCTCCCGATGTCGCCCGACCACCACGATTTCTCAACACGAGAACCTCCGAGTGTCATTGACCTTCAACTTAGCTTAGCATTCCTGCACATTTGATTCAACTCATGAGATAACAATATGAGCTTAACTTTGTGTCTTTGCTATAATCAAAACTTAGGTTCGATTCTGGTGCCTACTGCACCAACAACAACATCATCATGTGAGCATGCATTTTTGAGTTTTTCTTCTAGATTTCTAATTTTGTTTTGCATGCATTTATTTTTATTCTTAGTCCTAAACAAATCCTTAGTTAAACTAGAAATCATGCTAATTACATTTTTAGAAGGGAGATTCCTTACCTTACTTACCCAATCTCCTTCCGATTCCGAGGTTTGTGCTCTCCCTACACTTGAGCTCTCCTCCTCACTTGTGCTTCCTTCTTCTTGCTCGGATGAGGTGGAGGCAATGTCATCTATTTTCATTAGTGCAAAATAGAAGACGATTTCTATTTCTTCCGATGAGGATGAGTCGTCCCATGTGGCTTTTAGGTTCTGGGGTTTAGACTTCTCTTTTTTCCTTTGATTTCTTTTCTTTTTTCTTCTTTCCTTTCTTCTTATCATCCTTCTTCTTTTCTTCCTTGCTCTTGTTCAACAAAGGACACTCATCCCTCATGTGTCTTTCTCCTTGGAAATTGTAGCAAATGACCTTCCTTCTTCTTTTCCTATCATTAGACTTGTTAAATTTAAAACTTTTCAAGGTACGTCTTACCTTTCTTACCATGTATGCCTCTTCATCGGTGTTCATTGAAGATTGAGAGTCATCATCCGATGAGGAGGGTCTTGTCTCCTTCTTCTTCCCTTTGTTTGCTACATGCGCTACTCCCCTTGATTTGTTGCTTGGTTCTTCTACTATTCCTTCAAGGTGAGTCTCATGAAGCTCCATAGTAGAGAAAAATTCTTCTAGAGTATTAACCTCTAGATTCCTTGAGATGTAGAAGGAATCCACCATGGAGCTCCATTTGGATGATTGGAGGAATGCATCAATGACCTTCATTATCATATCCCGATTTGAAAGCTTCTTCCCTACACTTGATAAACCATTTATTATTTCCTTAAATCTAGAATGCAAAGACAATACCTTTTCTTGTCCAATTTTATGTTGTTGAGTTGAGATCGGAGAAGGTCTCGTCTTGCTAGTTTTGCTTCGGATATGCCGTCGTGAAGCTCAACTAGCCTTTCCCACATATGCTTGGCGCTCGAGCATTCTCCTATCCGATTTATCTCTTGTTGAGGAAGAACATTTAGAAGGTGGTGCTTGGCTTTTGAGTTTGCTAGATGTTTCTCCTTTTGCTTCTTGGTCAATCTTGATTTTTCGATTGACCTCCCTTCTTCATCCCTAGGTATCGTGGAACCACTTTCCATAATTAACATAATATCGAAGTCGATTTCAAAGAATACCTCCATCCGCTTTTTCCACCACGAGAAGTTTCCTTCGAACTTAGGTGAGTGGATGTTCATGTCAGCCATTGTTGTTGTGCTTGTTGCGGCGATGAGTCCGTTGACAAGCAACTTGGCTCTGATACCACTTGTTAGTTGATCGTGGCCCGACTAGAAGGGGGGGGGATGAATAGCCTTGTGATGGACGATGGAATTTGCTCGTGCTTAATTGCCTATAATCTTGTTAGCGTAGCGAAATAATGATAATAAAGACAATTAAGCTAAGAAACAAAGATAAAGAAGAATGCACAAACACAAGCGATGTAACGTGGTTCATGACCCTCGTCGCTAATCCACGATAATCTGTTAGGTGGATCAGTCCCTCAATCAATCCACTAAACTTCTCCTTGAGCTCAAACAAGGTGGAGAAGAAACCTTCTTACACAATCTCTCCCTCTTACAATAAGATTGAGATAGAAATAGGGAAGAGAAGAGTAAAAATGTTTTAGGTACTTGGAGTAAAGTTTGGAATTAAAGCATTAGCTGGCCCAAGGACCCCAAGCTCTCTTTTTATAGAGAAGAGTGCTTTCTTCCTGTTGGGCAAGCAGCAGTTGACTACTGCATGCCATCAGTCGACTGCTGCCTTTCCAACGACTTTTGACCACGCCTGTTTCGCGGTCGTCACAACCCAACTACACACAGATCAATCGACTGCTCTTGCCAGCAGTTGACTTATTGAGCCATCAATTGACTACTTCAAGCAATCAGTTGACTCAAAATGTTTCTGTGCCCGCGTCCACTTATAACAGTCGACTGATGGTGGAGCAGTCGATCATTTAGGCCACAAAATCCTAGTTGACATGGATCAGCTAGCAGTCAACTCGGACCAGTCAATTGATATCTATATTAGTCGACTGTTATCGAGTAAAACCTCAAACAACAAGTTGTTTGAGCATCCGACCGTCGAGTAAAATCTCAAACACCATGTTTGAGCATCCGACACTTGATCATAGCCATTTGGATAAGTCCACCTACATTGAGCTACCCCGACCTAGGTTACAATCGCTGAACTCTCATCTCCCTTGGAGTCCCTCACCGAAGCTCTCTTTGTTCGGCCTGCGTCCCTCGGATGCACTAAGTTCATGGCTTCTCCCGTGCCATCCTTCGCATCTTGTCCTGAAGTCTGCTTCCTTTGGCTTCACTCTATTTGCTCCTTGTTCGGCGGTCCCTCGGATGCACCAAGCTCACGACTTCTCCCCATGCCATCCTTCACCGACTCAAGGACCCGAGCCATGAGATGATGAACTTGCTAATGCTTCATCAAGTAAACCATGTGTGATTCACCAAGTCTTGCACAACTTGAACACACACATCAAAACACATAACATCCTAACTTAAACCCTTTATCACACACATCAAAACCAAGATCATACTTGAGTTAATTGCCTTAATAGAGATGGCTGCAAAGAAGTCAAAGTATAAGGCCCCATGATCAAGGTGACTTGAATACCTCAAGTCTAAGGAAGCTCGCACTCGAGCTGTAATGAGATCTTCAACGACATATAGAACCATATGAAGTCTTATCGCAGGTCACTTCAATGAACTAGTTACCATAACTTGCATCCACATATTCACTCTCAGCATCCCTATGCTTCCATTCAGTGAGTACCGATGATGCATGCGAACGCGACCTCAAATCTCGCTACAGGAACCGTCGAGGACTTGAAGCTTGTGCTCGCGCTCAACGCCCACAAGTGCACGGATGTCGTCAAGTAATAAAAAGATTATCGATTCCACAGGGACTGAGATTCGAGTACGATGGACTTAACTCAAGTACGGTATCACACGAAGGAAGAGAAGGTTTGCTATGAGTCTTTGAATGGGATTCTAGGACTTCGATTTCTCCTGTGTGTCACAGAACACACTATCAATTGAATGCCATCTAGATTTCTAACTACGGTTTTGTGGAAGGGACATCATCCACTTCCTCGATGAGCTTTTGCATCTATCGGGAACTACCTCTGCCATACCAAGTCGACCCCTGGCTTTAGGACGGGGTAGGCAGTACGAGGATGCTGAATCAATCCCTGTGACGAATCGAAACATGTCCTGTTTTCGACTCTATCACACCCTTCTATCTACGGTTACCGAAGATAAGGCCAACCCCTAGGTTCCTCCTTAATTTTCCTAAATATTTGATACGAGGGATGTCACCCCTCGTATTGGCTACGCATAGTAAATAGAAGACCAAAACAAATAACTATCGATCTAAACAATCACCAATTGCAAATATGATTTGTAGAACAGAAATATATTTGAAATAACATGTTCTATGCACACAAACTACTCCCTAATCTTAGAATAGGAGAATCTACTCCATGAATACGAGAAGAGAAACACAAAGCATAATCAAATTCATAGAAATAATGTAAATTGCATAATGAACGTGAATTACAATGCAATGTGGCTCTTCTCTCTGGCGTTGAAGTGCAGAACTTGATCCTCGAGCAGCTTCCTTCCTCCCCAGATCTCCCCAAAACTTGAAAAATAATTGAATCGCATCAAAATTGTCCAGTGCCACACGACCGTGTGGATTCACATGGCCAGGCCGTATGTGGCGCTAGGGTGTGAGTTGTGTGGATTCATAGGGCCAGGGTGTGTGTCTTTCTGTTCTAGCTGCCAAATGCCTTCTTTTCGCTCCAAAAGTGCGCCATTTTCCCTATAGAATGCTATCCTGCACACAAGAGTACAAAGAGCAGATCTCCGAACCAGAAAATAGAAAATGCATGCAAAATAAAGTGAAATATGCTAGAATCAAATATAAAATGCAATGAGATATGAGCAAAAATTACTCCTAAAACCCTATATGTTTTTCTCACATCAATCGAATGCTTGGATAAACCAAGGAGCATAACATGTGCTAGTCTCACAGAATTGATGATGTCCAATGTCATCAATTCATGGACTAGGGACAGTTTCAATACTTACATATTTACACATGAGAAAATAGCCACTAGCTGTGATCCAATCACAATTTCTCTCATGCTATGCATTGTATTATGGACTTTAGTACATGAGTTTGAGATCCAATCAAATAGATACATAATGTATGGTCAAATAATGAATTTTATTAATAACTTCTAAGGCGATTGCCTTAGGACACTTCTCAATTACATCAAACTCCCACTTGGCCTTCAGCCAATCGCCTTGGTATCTAATACCATAAGCCTCTATATGCCTCTCGGACTTTTCTTAGGAAAGAGACTTTGTTAAAGGATATGCTAACTACCTATCAATGGGAACTTTCTCTATTTGTACATCTCTTCTACCTATGATCTCTCTGATCAGATGGTAATGGCGTAGTATGTGCTTGGATTGCTGATGGGACCGTGGTTCCTTCGCCTGTGCAATAGCGCTATTGTTGTCACAGTAAATTGGTAATGCTTCAACAATGCTTGGAACTACTCCAAGTTCAGAAATGAACTTCTTGATCCTGACCGCCTCCTTTGCTGCTTCAGAAGCTGAAATGTATTCTACCTCTATAGTAGAATCAGCAACGATGTCTTTCTTGGAACTTTTCCAACTCACCACACCTCCATTCAAGATGAATATGTATCCAGACTAAGATTTGGAATCATCCTTATATGTTTGGAAGCTTACATCAGTATACCTGCTTACTACCATATCACCTCCTCCATATACCAAGAACAAATCCTTGTCCTTCACAAGTAGTTAAGGATTGTCTTGACAGCCACCCAATGGTCCATACCATGATCCGACTGGTATCTACTCATAATGCTCAAAGCGTACGATACATCAGGCCTAGTACATAACATAGCATACATGATCGATCCTATAGCTGATGCATATGGGATCTGACTCATGCGAATCCTCTCGTCTTTAGTGCACATGCACATAGACTTCGAAAGGTGACTTCCATGCCTCATGGGAATAAAACCTTTCTTGGATTCTTCCATGCTAAACTATTTTAGCACTTTGTCTATGTATGTAGACTGTGAAAGACCAAGCAAGTGATTTGATTTATCTCTATAGATCTTAATCCCCAAAATATAGATTGCTTCTCCCATGTTAGACAACTAGACTTTGACTGTTTGCAAAATAGGAATGTATTTTCCTATAATTAATATGTTATCAACATACAATACTAGGAACACGATCGCACTCCCACTAACCTTCTTATACACATAGGGCTCCTCAAGATTTTGTGAGAAATCAAACTGTTTGATTGTCTCATCAAAATAGATATTTTAACTCCTAGATGCTTACTTCAATCCATAAATGGATTGTTGAAGCTTACATACTTTGTTCTTGTCAATGGATATGAAACCCTAAGGTTGTATCATATATACATCCTCAGACAGGTTTCCATTAAGGAAAGCTATTTTCACATCCATCTACCATATCTCATAATCAAAATGAGTCACTATGGCAAGGAGTATCCAAATGGATTTAAGCATAGCTACTGGTGAAAAAGTTTTGTCATAGTCAACACCTTGTCTTTGACGATAGCCTTTTGCCACTAATCTAGCTTTATAGGTAATAACATTACCATCCATGTCGATTTTCTTCTTGAAAATCCACTTGCACCCTATAGGCGTTATGCCTTCGGGTGGGTCTACGAAGTTCCAAACTTGGTTTTCATACATGGAACCCATTTTTGATTTCATGGCTGTTAGCCACCTATCCCTGTCTAAACTATTCAGTGCCTCTTCATAACTAGTGGGTTCCTCATCCTCTATGAGCAACACGTCATTAGATTCACTTATGAGAAATCCATATCTCTCAGAAATCCTACGTGTCCTACTAGATCTATGAGGAAGTGGTGTATCATCAGGTTTAGCTATTACCTCATTCGAATGAGTAATCAGCTGTGGTTCTTGACTAGGCACCTCTTCTATGTCTATTAGAGTCTCTTGAACTATGCTTAGTTCAATCTCACTCCCACTGTTTTCCTGTAATAGAAACTCCTTCTCTAGGAATATAGCATGCCTTGAAATAAACACCTTTTCTTCCAATGGATGAAAGAATTGGTAACCCCTTTGTTTCCTTAGGGTAACCAATAAATAGACACTTATCAGACTTAGCCTCCATCTTGTCTGATACTGTCCTCTTCACATAAGCAGGACAACCCCATATCTTCAAATAAGATAAATAAGATTTTCTACTATTCCACATCTCATATGGAGTAGTAGAGATTGTCGTAGTTGAGACTCTATTTAACAAGTAAACAAATATCTCGAGTGCGTAAATCCAAAAGATTTTTAGAAGACTTGCATGCTGCATCATTGATCTAACCATGTCCAACAGGATTCGGTTTCGCCTTTCAGCCACACCATTATGTTGTGGCGTTAAGGTGGAGTCCTTTGGGATAAGATGCCATTGTCCCTTATATAATCTTGAAACTCTTGGCTTAAGTATTCACCACCTCGATCCGATCGAAGTACTTTAATACTTTTCCCAAGTTGTTTCTCTACTTCCTTTCTGAAATCTTTAAACCTTTCAAATGTTGGTGCAGGGGCACCAGATGATCGAACCTGTATTTTGATTATGGAAAAAGACGCAAAGTTAAGATTACATCATTATCTCACGGGCTTAATCGAGTGTGTAAAAAAGTGCTAAAGCAGGAGTTGAAGGCTGGCAACACCCAGAGGAAGCCGCGGTGGTTGGGCGACACTCGAGTGACTTCGGAGGGAGCCGAAGGAATCGAGTGGAAGGCCGGGAGCAAGAGCTACAAAGTAAGTATCGAGGTAAGCTCGTGTGTGTGAGCATAAGTGAGGTCGTATCCCCCTTATGGGGATGGTCTTAAGTGTAGATCCGACCAAAGACATCCCATGGATGGTCTAGGTTGAGGTTGGATGGTCGGCGACCATTGAAATTATGTTTTTATTAAGCTAACTTATGATTTCGGCAAGCATCACGATCGACAAGAGCCACTCGATCGCCTTAAATCGATCACTGAGTGTTGCGACTGACCGGGCGCGCCATCGACTGATGATGGCCATCAGTCGACTGATGATGGCCATCAGCTTCGAGGAGTCAAGCCTTATCACCTCATTCCAAGGAGCTTGGTGCCTAATTTTGATTGGCTGAAGACCCACTCGATGAGGGGCTCAAAAGCTATAAAAGGAGTGCTTCTCTAAGGGTTTTTTCATCAATTCTAAAAGCCTCCAAGTGCTTCCGATATGCTACGACTCTCCGACATCCCTACGACGAAGTGCTGCAGAAACGACGACTAGATCTCAATCTTCTTCATCTACGAGTTATCGGTATAAGTGTTTTTATAGTTTCAATCTGTACTTAAGTTCATTATCGTGCTTTTATTGTAACAAGAAGAGGGGGAGTGTCCCTCTATCTCGATCCTTTTTGTGGTTTTTGTATTCGATTAACTCCTACCTTCAACGAGGAGGAGTTCGTTAGTGATTTGCCCTCCGTGTGTGGTGAAGGACCACTAGGGCCTTGGAGTAGTAGCCGTAGGCTACAAACCAAGTAAAAAACCATCTTGTCTTCTTTATTTTTATATTGTTTTATTCTTTCCACTGCGTAACTCAAGTATCGAAATGAACGAAAGTTTTTATTGCTATTCACCCCCCTCTAGCGATTCGCTCGATCCAACAATTGGTATCAGAGCCGGAGGTGCTAAGATTTTGTGAAACCACCAATCTATCTTTTCTATAGATTTTTTTAATTTTTATTTCTGTTTATTTCATTTTTTTAAGCTCTTTCACTCATTGAGTTTTTCTCCCGCACTACTAATCCAAGACGCGAGTCTTGGTACATTTCGCTCGTTTGTGTCGTTGCTAGGTTTTCCTTTGTTCTCTCTTCATTTTCTTGCTCTTTTTGTGTCAATGGCCCATCTCGAGGGTTTTAGCACTGTCCAACCTCCGTTTTACAATGGAGATGACTTCCGTTATTGGAAGGGTCGGATGGAGTGCTTCCTTAAGACCCAAATCAAGATGTGTATCATAATCCAAACGGGATTCACACTTCCGACTAACGAAGTGGGTGAATCTTTGGATTATGACCAATGGACCAATGCTACAAAAAGACAAGTTGAAGTCAACGCCAAGGTGACTCAAATCCTCCAATGCATCTTGTCCAAGGAGGAGCTTAATCACGTCGGCCCATTCATCATTGCCAAAGACTTTTGGACAAAGTTGGTAGAATTACACGAAGGGACCGACGAAGCTAAGGTTTGTAAGCGCGGCCTCGTTCTCAATAAGTTGTATAATCTAAGAATACAGGAACACGAGATGGCATCACAACTACACGCCCGGGTCCAAGACATTGTCAACGGCTTACATACTATCGGACACAAGGTCAAAAACCGCGACCTCCTAAGGTACGCTCTTAACTCATTTCCTAGGACTACCTTGTGGGCATCCATGGTCGATGCCTACAAGGTCTCTAAGGACCTTTCGAAGCTTAGGTTAGATGAATTATTTTACGAGTTTGAACTTCATGAGCAGACTAACGTGGTCCGAGCCGAGAGAGGTATTGCTCTACTTGCAGGACAAAGAAGCAAGCCATCTACCAGGCAAGATGGACTCGAACCCGAAGATGAATTAGAGTCTGAATCCGAAGAGGTGGAAGCAATAGTGAACGTAGTGCGGAAGATCGTTCGGAGGGAAAGGAGGCTACTAAAGAACCAAAAGAGGGCACAATTCAAATCAAATCAAAAGAAGGCTTTTCATGCAACATGGGACAACGAAGAAGGCGTCGACATAGCGTGCATGGCAAGACCCGAAGAGTCCGAATCCGAATCCAATTACTATTAGTATGAGCCCTTAGTGCCAATTATGAGATGATTGGTGAGGGAGACTTTTGTATTATATTCTTATATTAATAAAGGCAAAGATTGATTATTATATTTCTTTATGTGTGTGCCAGCTAAATAAATATAATAATACCCTTGAATAGTAGGTTCTTATCTACAGTATATCAATTGGTAAAATTGATTATGAGAAGCTGTAGAGAACACTATTCTTAAATATTTCTAGTTGAGTATTGTATTAATAGACAAGGGATATATTGATACATTGAGACTAGCATGTAGGTCAATAGATGACTTGATCTCACAAGTCATGGATATGTGATATCACATTGACACATGGGTATATATATTGGAGACTATATATACTGAATTGACCCGCCATGAGAAAGTATCATGGATCGTTATATGAGTGTCATATACTTTCTCATGTGAATATTGGTATGAATAGTCCTTAGACCTGAAGTCACTACGGTTCCCTACATAAGGAGTTATGTATTTTGGTATCATCAAACATCACCCGTAACAGGGTGGACTATAAAGGCGTTCACTGGATATGTAATAAATTATGTGGAGGGATGTGAGTGATGTAGATGGGATCTATCCCTCCCATATGACGGGAGTGATATCTTTGGCCTCTTGATAAAGTAGGACCACGAAATGCATGACCATGCTCAAATGAGTCAATATGAGATATTGAGCTCATTTGTTTGAGTGAGTCTACTTGGGGATCAAGAAACATAAATATCGGTAAGAGGGTGACACGGTCTATGCCTCATTGATCGATCTGAGATATCAAGGATAGAAGGACACCGTCATATGATAATAGTCACAGAAGAGGTTGTCGGATCTCGACATTCTCATCACTTGGGTAGCAATGATGTATTGCTAGATGCCGCTCATTGCTTATGTATCTAAAATGGTTTTTGGATACATTGTCAACGTTATGAGAGCCTATAGGGTCACACACAAAGAACATATTATTTTGGAGATGAAATCATTTTAGTTTGACTAAATGAATTATTAGTTAATTAGATTAACTAGAATGAGTAAGACTCATTACTTGGCTAAATTTGAGTTGGACTCAAATTGGTTTATGTTGAGTTAGACTCAAGTCAAACCAAGTGAAGAAGGCTAAAATGATTAATTATGATTAATCATGGTTTACACAGATTAATGATTAATTGTGATTAATCATGGTTTACACGAATTAATAAAATGGGGTTTTAAATGGGATTTAAAAGCTCATTAATATGCATTTAATGAGCATTAATTGGCTTCCTTTCTTTCAACGTGGAGAATAAGGAAGAGTGGAAGTGCATTTAATGTCTCATTAATGTGCATTATTTGTGTTTTTGATTTCAACGTGGTGAATGAGAATAATTTTAATTAATCTCATATTGCTTTTCTCTTGAAGCCGAGAATAGAGTGAACGAAGAGAGACCTTGGTGTGGTTGCTAGCACAACCAATAGGTTCACCTCTTCTCTCCAAGATCGTGTGTGTGTGGATACCTTAGAGATACAGTTACCCTAACCGTATTGTGATCCGACCAAGTCTTGGACGAGCGGGATAAGCGAAGGGCGTCACATTGAAGGTATACTTCTTTCTCTAGATGAGATCTAGCAAAAGTAGGATACGAAACGTTTATGATTTTTCGCTTAGCTCTTTGGAGGGATCCTAATTTTTTCCACTGTGATTTTTTTTTTATCACTCAGGATCCCTACAATTACAACATCGACTCCGAACTCGAGGACTACTTCGAGAAGCAACTCAAAGCCAGACCAAAAGGGAAAATTAAGTTTAGCCACTCACTAATTCATACGCTTTACAATACAATTAAATTGCTAACTAGGAAATTAGCTAAATCCGAGTCTAGGGTCGAGTCCTTGGTTGAGGAGATTGAAACCCTCAAACAAGAGACACCCCTAAACTCCTCGACTAGTCGAGTTCAAGAGGAGGACTCAACTCAAGTTGAAAAACTCGAAGAAGAGAACTCTCTCTTGAAAGGATGAGTCCAAGAGCCCGAAGCTCGGTTGAACAAGTTCTCGACGGGGTCCAAGAATTTTAATCGACTTCTTGGAACTCAGAGAGCCGTGTACAATAGAGCCGGACTCGAATATAGCTCAAAGACTACGAATATATCTTACATGTCTATCGTAAACCGCAGTCATCATCGAATCCAAGCGTGGGTCCCAAAAACTTTATTAAACTCACATATAAAGAGACCAATAGGTTTTGGATTCCCCAGGATCAAGTTCATTACTTGACCAGACCATATTGGTTCAATGATCCAGGTGGAGCTAATACCAAAATAGTATATCCGGTAACTTAATTTTTTTTTAAATGGCTAGATAGGACTATAACTCGTCAATGCTTGATAACATAGTATCAGGACACGACGAGATGATAGTACACTAGGAAAATGGAGTCTCGTGTATTCGGGCTAGATAAGACGTATCTAGTTCGGTTCACTTGACCGAGTGGAACTAGCTGAAGCTATCTTGTCGTATCCTAGACTAGTTAGACCAGGAAGTGGTCTTAGGTGAGTCAAGTTACTATTTTCTCAAAATTGGCTTTGTCTAAGGAAGTGGTCATTTTTCCGATCAAAGAAGGCCCCTGTGCCTCGCCACGACCTAGAAGCCAAGATATTGAAAAGGTGACTTGATGAACTTAGGATCAAATTCGAATCTAACGCAAGGTTGACCAGTTTCAAATCATTAAATTTAATCAAGATAAAATTGGAATCATCTCACACAACATATAAGGTGAACCAATTCTAAGACACTTAGAATGGGTGAGATGAATAAGGAACAATTTCACTTACATAATCTTTTCAAAAATGTTATCTATTTTTCAAACTATCGAGCTTAAATGTTTACTTATACTCGGACAAAACTCTAAATATACAACCTTCTAGGTCAATGTTTAGCGCCCCCTAACTCTTCTATACCTTATATACTTGATTAAGTGGGAGAGCAAACTAACCCTAAGGCTTATATATTTTCAAAAGTTATTAGCGTATAAGTATTTCGAAACTCAAAGCTAATTTTATAAGTATTTTGAAAATCAAATTAGTCTCAAGACTTATATTATTGGTGCAGAGCGTTATACCTCGAACCAAAGTAAATCGAGACACATGCTTGGACTCATGTTAGATAATCTTTATGCATGCTACTTTTTGTTAAAAACCACTACTTTTTATATACAACCCCAATTGTTTTTTGATTTATTGAAAAAGGGGGAGAAGAGTGCAAGTTAAGGGGGAGAACAAAAATGAACAAAAATTTAAACAAAAATGAACAAAAATTTAAACAAAAATTTAAAATTTTTAAGATTAACTTCTTTTTAAGATTAACCTCACCTAAGGTTAGGGGGGAATTGATTATAATGAGTGCATCATTTACATTTACTCATTTTCCACATTATATTTTTCCTTAAGTTTGCGTAAGTTTGCCATAGATAAAAAATGGGGAGATTGTTGGTGTAGGGGCACTAGATGATCGAACCTGTGTTTTGATTATGGCAAAAGAAGCAAAGTTAAGATTACATCGTTATCTCACGGGCTTAATCGAGTGTGTAAAAAAGTGCTAAAGCAGGAGCTGAAGGCTGGCAACATCCGGAGGAAGCCGCAGTGGTCGGGCGACACTCGAGTGACTTCGGAGGGAGCCAAAGAAATCGAGTGGAAGGCCGAAAGAAAGAGCTACAAAGTAAGTATCGAGGTAAACTTGTGTGTGTGAGCATAAGTGAGGTCGTATCCTCCTTACGGGGATGGTCTTAAGCATAGATCCAACCAAAGACATCCCATGGATGGTCTAGGTTGAGGTCGGACGATCGGTGGCCGTCGAAATTATGTTTTTATTAAGCTAACTTGTGATTTTAGAAAGCATCAGTCGACTGCCCACAAGAGCCACTCGACTGCCTTAAATCAGTTGACTGCTGAGTGTTGTGTTGGATCGAAGCGAATCGCTAGAGAAAGGGGGGGGGTGAATAGTGATAAAACCTTTTTTTTGCTCGTTCGTTAAAACCCAAGTAGATAATTAATTGCAGCGGAAAGATAAGCAATAAATAAAGGAGACAAATATTTTTACTTGGTTCGTAGCCTTCGGCTACTACTCTAAGGCCCTAGTGGTCCTTGACCACGCACGGAGGGCAAAACACTAAAGAACTCCTCCTCGTTAGAGGTAGGAGTTAATCGTTACAAATAAAAGCAAAAAGCTTGAGGTAGAGGGACACTCCTTCTCTCCTCGTTACGATAAAAGCTCCGAGATTTCAAAGTAATGAACTGAAATAAACAACTTAAACCGATGTAATAAAAAGAAAACAATTAAACCTAGACGTCGGAGAAGAAGAAATTTGTTGTCGGAAAGTTGTAGCTTGGTGGAGGCTTTTGGAAGCTTAGAATTGATGATGAAACCCTAGGATTGACCCTCCTTTTATAGCCTTTGAGCCTCTTTTCGAGAGGAACTTCACCCAATAGAGTTTTGGCACATGGCTCCTTGAAAAATGGTGATAAGACTTGACTCCTCGAGGCTGATCCTTGACCATCAGTCGACTGATGGCCATCATCAGTCGACTGATGGTAGCATCAGTCGAATGCTAACCTCTGACAGTCGACTGTTGGACGACAGTCGAGTCCTCCAAGCTGGCAGTTGACTGATGCTAGCTGCAAGGCAAAGTTAGCTTAACAAAAACATTATTTTGACGATCTCCGACGATTCGATCTCGACCTAGACCACCTATAGGATGTCTTTGGTCGGATCTACGCTTAAGATCATCCCCGTAAAGAGGATACGACCTTACTTACGCTCGCACACATGAGCTTACCTCGATACTTACTGTGTTGCTTTTGCTTCCGGCCTTCCACTCGATTCCTTCGGCTCCCTCCGAAGTCACTCGAGTGTCGCCCGACCACCGCGCCTTCCTCCTGGTGTGCTAGCCTTCAGCTCCACCTATAGAAATTTTTTGCACACTCGATTCAGCTCGTGAGATAACGACATGAGCTTAACTTTGTATCGTTTGTTATAATCAAAACTCAAGTTTGACTTAGGTGCCTACTGCACCAACAATCTCCCCCTTTTTGATTTATGGCAAACCCACATACAAAGTTAAGAACATAGCATGCATGAAGAATAAAAATAGCATGCATGAAGAATAAAAATAGCATGCATGAAGAATAATAGTGCGCATAAAATATCATGCATGAAAAATAATAATGTGCATGAAAAACAAAAATAAAGATTAAGTTGGAGTAGTAAGAATTTTCTTCAAGTACTCCCCCTTGAGGAAACCTCCCCCTTGACCGAGAGTGAGTCTTGAAAGAAGACCTTAGTCCTCCCCCTTGAGGATTGCTATTTAGGAAGAGTTTAAGTAATTAACATTACTTAAAGTTGGCCTTAGTAAAACATTTAAGTTAAGAAGATTTCTTAACTTGGCCAGTTGGCCTTAGTAAAACATTTAAGTTAAGAAGATTTCTTAACTTGACCCTTTCTCCCTCTTTCTTAAGTAAAGCATTAGCATAGTGTTTAAAAAATAATAAGTTTAAGTTAAGAATTCTCTTAACTTGGCCTTTACTTCCTTTTAAGTAAATTTTTAAAACTTAAATTTAAGTAAACATTTACTTAACTTTTGGCCATGAAAATTTTTGATCCCTTAACTTTGGCCTTTTTCTCCCCCTTTTGCCATATATCGAAAAGTGGAAGGGTGTGTGGAAAATAAGTATTAAATTTAAAGTCCAAGCATGTTCCACATTATTTTGAAAATAATATATTGAAAATAAGCTCATCTATAAAATGTTCGACTCATATTTGGCTTGATTGATATGAAAGATCAACCAATCCTGGTCAGAGTCGGTTAGTATGTATGATTATACTCCGTGGTTCATGGCGATGCACTAGCTCTACATCTGGAACTAGGAGTAAGGTCTTAACATCTCACGCCCATCTACGTGGCTAAGTACACAAACACATTAGTCCTATGTGTTGTGAGATGTACTGGCTCCTTAAATCTATAGGTGCATGATATATAAGGTATGTCCTATGCTAGTTCCATGAAAATGAAAAGTAAGAAATAGTAATAATATAATTTACAAAGTCCTATTCTACTACGCACATGCCCAATTTTCGTCTTAATAGACTAAATTCGGCTTCGGGTAGGGGTTTAGTAAATAGGTCTGCCAAGTTAGACTTCGATTCGACGTATTCGAGTTGTATGGCTCTGTTGGCCACATGTTCTCGAATGAAATGATGTTTGACCTCTATATGTTTGGTACTAGAGTGACATATCGGATTCTTAGTAAGATTAATTGAACTAATGTTATCTACGTGAAGTTTAGTATTTGTGAAGTCTAACTTAAAGTCGCGGAGAGTGTGCTTCATCCAAAGAAGCTGAGTGACACACTCACCCAAAGCAATGTATTCGGCTTTGGTGGTAGATAAGGCAACACAGTGTTGCTTCCGACTGCACCAACTTACTAGACTCGAGCCAAGAAGTTGACAACAACCACTCGTACTCTTTCAATCGAGCTTACTACCGGCATAGTCCGAATCGGAGTAGACGGTTAGTTCGAACTCGGTAGATCTAGGGTACCAAATACCGACATTAAGTGTACCCTTTAGATATCTAAGGATACGCTTGACTAGAGTTAGGTGAGACTCCTTGGCACAGGTTTGGAACCTTGCGCACATACTTACTGCAAATAGGATATCAGGTCGGCTCACAGTTAAGTAAAGGTGACTCCCTATTATGCTCCTATAGTATTTTAAATCAATTGAGTTTCCGATTAAATCTTCTTCTATATTCACATTAGTTGCCATTGGGGTATTAATAATTTTAGCGTCTTGCATTCCAAAGCATTTGATTAATTCCTTAGTATATTTACGTTGATGTAGGTATATTCCATCTTTAGTTTGTTTAATTTGTAGACCTAAGAAGAAACTCAACTCTCCTACTAAATTCATTTCAAATTCACTTTCCATAAGTGAAATGAACTCATTCAGTAGGATCGAGTTGGTGGTTCTGAAAATAATATCATCTACGTAGATTTGGGCTATGAATATGTCTTTGCCTAAGGTTTTTACGAAAAGGGTTGGGTCAACTACACCTTGGTTAAATCCTTTAGACTTAAGATAAATCGAAAGTCTCTCGTACCAAGCTCGAGGAGCTTGTTTAAGTCCATAGAGAGCTTTCTTTAACCTAAGGACATGGTCGGGTTTATCTAAACTTTTGAAACCAGGGGGTTGACTAACATAAACTTCTTCTTTAATGTATCCATTTAAGAACGCAGATTTCACATCCATATGAAACAACTAAAATCCTCGATGTGCTGCATATGCTAATAGCATTCGAATGAACTCTAATCTAGCTACTGGGCATAGGTCTCATCGTAATCTAAACCTTCAACTTGACTAAACCCTTTAGCGACTAGTCTGGCTTTATTTCTAACTACTTCACCTTTATCATCAAGTTTATTTCTAAACACCCACCTTGTTCCAACGATTGTTTTATCTTTAGGTGGTGGTACTAATTCCCATACTTCGTTCCTAGTGAATTGAGCCAGCTCTTCTTGCATTGCAATAATCCAATCGCGATCAAGAAGAGCTTGGTCAATAGTTTTGGGTTCAATTTTAGAAATCAAGGAGATTTGACTAAGGTTTCTGTATGAGGCTCTAGTTCGAACTCCTAGACTTGGATCACCTATCACTTGGTCGATAGGATGATTCGTTTGAGTCCTAGTTGGATTTGGGTTTGAGTCTACAACTTGATCCATAGGATGACTCGTTTGAGTTCTAGTTTGGTTGGAGTCATCTATCACTTGGTCGATAGAGTGACTTGGTTGACTTAGGTTAGGGTTAACACTAGACATGATCTCCGGATCAGAGTTAGGTCTAGTATGAATCGGCTCGCTAATTGGGGTTGCCGGGGGATTTGTAGGTTCGTGTCCTTTATCAAATACTACATTGATAGTCTCCTCGACTCTAAGGATGTCATGGTTATATACTCTATAAGCTCTACTTGTAGTCGAGTATCCTAGAAAGATTCCGGTCGTGGTTTTGGATGTAAATTTCCCTAGGTAATCCTTAGTGTTTAGGATATGTACCTTACACCCAAATACCCTAAAGTACTTGATGTTAGGTATTTTATCATGATAAATCTCGTATGAGGTCTTAAGGTGCCTCTTTACCATAAGGATCCTATTTTGGACATAACACGTCGTACTCACGGCTTCCGCCCAAAACCTATCAGGTAGGTTATACTCATTTAACATTGTCCTAGCGGCTTCTTGTAGGGTTCTATTTTTGCGTTCTACTAAGCCATTTTGTCGTTGAGTTCTAGGGCAAGAGAACTCATGGTGGTATCCATTTAGGTTATAGAATTCTGTAAACCTATGGTTCTCGAATTCACCACCATGATCAGTCCTAAGTCTTTTGATTTTAATGTTTTGTTGATATTCTATTAATTTAAATAGGTTGATTAATTGATCTAGGGTTTCACTTTTGTGTTTGATGAACCTAACCCACGTAAGTCTAGAATAGTCATCAATTATGACTAAGCAGAATTTACTTCCATTAAGTGACTTAGCTCCGTGTGAATCAAATAGATCCATGTGTAGGAGCTCAAGCACACTTTTAGTTCGTTCTTGATTAGTTAGTTGATGTTGTGTCCTAGATTGTTTACCTTGTTGACACACATTACATATTTTATTGTTCAAGTTATTGAGGTTAGGCAAACCTCTGACTAAGTCACTCTGACTCCTCTTATGGATGAGTCTTGGGTGTGAGTGACCGAGTCGTTGGTGCCACAACCATGATTCCTCTTGCCGTGTCATAAGACACTTAGTTGAGGAGTTAGTTAAGTTAATGGTGTAAATATTGTTATTTCTAGTTCCCTTAAGAATTGTTTTAGAAGTTTCATTTGTATTAATTACGCATTCATTTTCTAGAAATATGACCTTATAGTTATTATCACACAATTGGCTTACACTAAGTAAATTATATTGAAAATTTTCTACTAATAAAATATTTTGAATAACAAAATTTGAGTTAAGCTCAATATCACCTTATCCGATGATTTTGAGCTTGCCGTTATTTCCGAAGGCTACCGATCCTTGTCGTTTGAATCGAAGCTTCGAAAACTTGAGTTGATCCCCGGTCATGTGTCAGGAGCAACCACTGTCCAACATCCATTGATCCTACACGCAAGGTAGTTGGATCGGATATTGGATTTATTAAAGATTGGTTGAAAATTATTGACCTAAATCATCTCACCCATGTCTACATGATTAAACACGTTAACCCTATATGTTCTTGTGAGATGACTTCCAATTTTACTTGATTTAAATTTAATGACTTAAACACTTGTCAACCTTGCGTTAGATTCAGATTTGACCTTAGGCTCATCAAGTCACCTTTTCAAGATCATGTCTTCCAGGTCATGGCGAGGCACAGAGGCCTTCTTGTTGGGTTTCCGGCACCGCGGCGTGTGTGTGTTCGATCATGTTTCGTAAACATGAGCACAGCGGAAGCAATTAAAAATAATAAATCTATATTTATTACAACACACACAACACACGCATGCTATTACAACAAGTGTAGACATAACCATAAATTAAAATTTGCAATAAAAGGAAATTAAACTACGTTATACCTTCCGTATGACGTGTAGCGGGAACGACATCAACCGGAACGATCCTCGTAAGAATCGTCTCTATCCGTATCCACACCGAGCTCCTCGGGATGACTTCGCTAAGCCACGAGCTTCGTCTTCGTACGGGTTACTAGCCTCGTGTTGAAGACGACGTGATCGAGAGATGATCACAATCCGAATCCAAATTCGGATCCTAAAACGAGTTCTCAAAACTCGCTTCTCCGGAGAGGTATTCGTCAACCAATTGATGAATCCTTCGTCCTCCACCTCAGAGGATTACCGGAGATCAAATCTCCGGTAAGTTAGCCGCTGTCGGAGCACTAACCGTCGTCCAAACGACGCTCCGACGAGAGGAGGAGAAGCTGTCCAGAAAACTGGACAGCTTGGTGGAGGAGTAGGCGCCGACCAAAACAAGGAGAGGAAAAACCCACCTTGATGCCGAACCTATAGGAGATCACCGGAGGGTCGCCGGAGGTTCACCGGCTGGAGCTTGGACGCCGGAAAGGGTCTTGGACGGCGGCACAAAGCTGGGCGGTGGCAGCTTGTAGTTGGGCGCCGAAATCACCAAGGAGGTGGGCGGCAACTATGTTGGGCGGCCAAAATAGATTAGGGTTTTGGATTAGGGTTTAAGCCCTATTTTATAGAGAACTAATTCTCTTAATGGTTAATGGATCATATCCATAAAGTCCGTTAACCCGCTCCATTAAGATAAGTTAAAATAAACCAAACCATGATGGTTTATTTTAAGTTAAAACGAACCGAACCAACCTTTGGTTCATTCGTTTAATATAAACCAAACCCTTTGGTTTATTCTCATCCATTGGATTAGAACCAAACCATTTTGGTCCATCCATTATGTCTTCATAAGACACGGCCCATCCACGCTTCCTCGCGATCAAACAATTTCATGCTCGCTTTATGTTTGGTCCAACCAAACATAGTTTCTCTCGGTCTGAGAATCCCATTCTCAAGCTCGTTTTAAATCCTTTGGATTACACTCGTTGTGCATGTGACCAAATAGGTTCTCGATTTATGTTGGCCGTCTATAATTAACCATTAATTATAGAACGATCATGAGTGGCACCTAGTAGTACATCATGATCCCCAATTAACCGAAAAGATCAACGGTTGATCCAGAACTATTTCTGAAACCCTTCAGTAGCTCGAATGAATCGTGCCCCATTCTCTTCACTCATCTTATACCCACTTGGTTCAGGACATGGTCTATTGTGTCAGTCCCCACTAGGCTGACTACGTCACACCTAGCCCAAGTATCATTTCCTCGTCCTACGGATTCTAGTTACTCCACATGTATTGAAGAGTACCTTACTCTAAACATGTAATGCTTTGGCCAAAGACTTTAGTAACAATCCGACGAGAGGCCATGGGTATACATCTCCTCGCAAGGAGTGGTGAATCCTTTATAGGCTATTCAAACACCTTCGATCACTTCGACTTATACCCAATCATCCCGGGTCCACATCTCCTTAGAGATGTTTGCTTAAGATGTCAAAGCATAAGTCTCCATGATCAAGATGACTTGAATACTGCAAGTCAAAGGAACATCGCACTTAAGCCACAGTAAGAACTTCATTGACATATCTATATATGCAGAGAACCATATGAAGTCTTACGGTTGGTCACTCCAATGAACTAGTTACCATAACTAGCATCCACGATTAACTCCGGACATCACTATGTCTCCAGCCAGTGAGAATCAGCTGCTTGGATACACCAAGGAGTATACCTCGTGCTAGTCTCAACAGAATTGATGGTGTCCAGATCCATCAATTCATCGACTAGGGATAATTCCGATACATCACAATTACACATGTAGAGATACTCACTAGTTGTGATCCAATCACAAATTCTCTCATGCTGTGAATCGTATCGTGGACATTCAGTAAATGAGTTTAAGATCCAATCAAATACATAAAACATGTATACTCAAATAGTGAATCTTCATTTATCATATAAATGGTTCATACATAAGGCGATTGCCTTAGGACATCTCTCATATATTACTAACACTTCTTTGATCGGAACAACGACCACTTCCTTAGACAAAGCCATTTTTAAGAAAATAGAGACTTGACTTACCTAAGACCACTTCCTGGTCTAATTAGTCTAGGATACGGCGAGGTAGCTTCAGCTAGTTCTGCTCGGTCAAGTGCACCGAACTAGATATGCCTTATCTAGCCCGAATACACAAGACTCCGCTTTCCTAGCGTACTATCATCTCGCCGCATCCTGGTACTATGTTATCAAGTATTGACGAGTTATAGTCCTATCTAACCATTCTAAAAAGGAAAATCAAACTAAATAAAAACCTAAGCATGCAATTTCTAGGTTAAAACACAAACAAGTTTCGTACTAGCTCCTCCTGGACCGTTGAATCGATTCGGTCTCTCCACATAGTGGATTTGGTCCTTGGGAACCCAGTACTGGTTCGATCCTAAGTTTGAAATTAAGGTGGTCTTAGGGACCCATGCTTGGACATGTTTTTATGTCGACTTACAATCGACATATACGACTTGTTGGTCGTATTTGAGCTAAACCCTAGCCCGGCCTTGTTGTACACGGCCCTTTGTGATCCAAGTAGGAGGTCAAGTCCTTTGGATCCCAAAGTAAACCTTTCCAACGTATTCCTAAGATCTTCGACTTGACTCTTCAAGAGTGAGTTCTCAACTTCGAGTTTTTCAACCCGAGTTGAGTCCTCCTCTTGAAATCGACTAGTCGAAGAGGTTAGGGAGACCTCGTGTTTGAGGAGTTTAACTTCCTCAACTAGGGTCTCGACCTTGGACTCGGACTTAGCTAACTTTCTAGTTAAAAACTTAATTGCACTATAAAGTGTACTAATGAGAGACCGACTTACCTTGAGTGTATCTTTTGAACCGGATGCGTATCCGTGGCTTGTCTTGAATAGTGTTTCGCAGTCCGACTCATCTTCGGTTTCCGATTCAGGTTTCGGTTTCGACTCCGTCTCAGATTCCACCGGTTTAGCCATGAGAACACGATCATTATCTTCTTCCTCGGATGCTTCTTCCCAAGTAGCATTGAGTGCCTTTTTGTGTTTTGGTACTTTGCTCTTGAGTTTTGGGCATTCGGACTTGATATGTCCAAACCTGTTGCATTCATAACATCTAATATTTGAACTTTTAGGCTTACCTTCGTTGGGTCGAGTGACAGTTCATTTTCGGCCCTTGACTATCCTCTGAACTAGGTTGACTAGTTCGGCCTCCATTTCTGAGTCGACCTCCGAATCAGACTCATCCTCTTCTTCCTTCGGGGGTGGCTTACTTGCGGTTTTCTTCCTTGAACCTGCAAAAAGTGCTATACCCTTCTCGGGTTCCGAGTTAGACTACTCATGAAGTTCAAAATCAGAAAATAGTTCATCTAACCTAAGTTTCGAAAGATCCTTGGAGACCTTGTATGCATCGACCATGGATGCCCACAAGGTAGTCCTCGGAAAGGAGTTTAGGACATACCTTATAAGGGTGCGGTTTTCGACCTTTTGCCTGATCGCGTGTAGATTGTTGACTATGTCTTGGACGTGGGCGTGAAGTTGCATCGCGGACTCGTGTTCATGCATTTTTAGATTATATAGTTTATTAAATAAAAGATCACGCTTACATACCTTGGCTTCATCAGTCCCTTCGTGTAGCTCCACTAGCTTTGTCCAAAGGTCCTTTGCGCTTATGAAGGGGCCGACGCGATTTAGCTCCTCCTTGGACAAACCGCATTGGAGAATTTGAGTTGCCTTGGCGTCGGCTTCGACTTGTCGTTTTGTCGCAATGGTCCATTGGTCATAACCCAAGGATTCACCCACTTCGTTAGTCGGAAGTGTGAAATCCGTTTGGATTATGATCCACATCTTGATTTGAGTTTTGAGAAAGCATTCCATCCGACCTTTCCAGTAACGGAAATCATCTCCGTTGTAAAACGGAGGTCGGACGGTGCTAAAACCCTCGAGATGGGCCATTTGGAAGGGAAACCTTGCACAAAAAATACCAAATAAAACATGAAAAAGGTTCCAAGACTTTGCCTTGGATTAGTAATGTAGGAAATGAAAAGAAACAAAAGGAATAAATGAGAAATAACCAACTCAAATAAAAGATGTGCACTTACAACCTTCGATGTCCCAGAAATGGTACTAAACGATAGTTTTTGGGGATGAAAATAGCTTGTTACGAGGGTTTACCCTCATAAGAAGTGTAGATCTCTTTGAGAGCTTCATTTTGGTAGGTAGCCCGTTTCATGGGTCAACTTGTACAAAAAGTTATGCCCATTTTACCGTCGGCTACTCCAAAAGCGAATACTTGCAAAACAAAACCAAACGAAGAGTACCAAGACTTCATCTTGGATTAGTAGTGTGGGAGAAAAATTTAAACGAACGAAAAACAAATCTGTATAAAATGCTAGATTGGTGGTTTCACCAAATCTAAGCGCCCCTGACTCTGATACCAATTGTTGGATCGAAGCGAATCGCTAGAGGGGGGGTGAATAGCGATAAAACCTTTTTTTTGTTCTTCGTTAAAACCCGAGTAGATAATTAATTGTAGCAGAAAAATAAGTAATAAATAAAGGAGACAAATATTTTTACTTGGTTCGTAGCCTTCGGCTACTACTCCAAGGCCCTAGTGGTCCTTGACCACGCACGGAGGGCAAAACACTAAAGAACTCCTCCAAGTTAGAGGTAGGAGTTAATCGTTACAAATAAAAGCAAAAAGCTTGAGGTAGAGGGACACTCCCCCTCTCCTCGTTACGATAAAAGCTCCAAGATTTCAAAGTAATGAACTGAAATAAACAACTTAAACTGACATAATAAAAAGAAAACAATTAAACCTAGACGTTGGAGAAGAAGCAATTCGTTGTCGGAAAGTTGTAGCTTGGTGGAGGCTTTTGGAAGCTTAGAATTGATGATGAAACCCTAGGATTGGCCCTCCTTTTATAGCCTTTGAGCCTTTTTTTGAGAGGAACTTCACCCAATAGAGTTTTGGCACATGGCTCCTTGAAAAATGGTGATAAGGCTTGACTCCTCGAGGCTGATCCTTGACCATCAGTCGACTGATGGCCATCATCAGTCGACTGATGGTAGCATCAGTCGAATGCTAACCTCCGACAGTCGACTGTTGGATGGCAGTCGAGTCCTCCAAGCTGGCAGTCGACTGATGCTTGCTACAAGGTAAAGTTAGCTTAACAAAAACATTATTTTGAAGGCCTCCGACCATCCGATCTCGACCTAGACCACCTATAGGATGTCTTTGGTCGGATCTACGCTTAAGATCATCCCCGTAAAGAGGATACGACCTTACTTACGCTCGCACACATGAGCTTACCTCGATACTTACTTTGTTGCTTTTTCTTCCGGCCTTCCACTCGGCCTCCAATTCAAGTCACTCGAAAGGTCGGATTCCTTCGACCCACCGCGGCTATCCTCCGTGCTCAGCCTTCACTCAACTATAGCAATTTTCTGCACACTCGATTCAGCTCGTGAGATAATGACATGAGCTTAACTTTGTATCGTTTGCTATAATCAAAACTCAAGTTCGACTTAGGTGCCTACTGCACCAACATGTTGTGACTCAACTGGCACTGCCATTAGTCGACTGATGGTCAAGGATCAGCTTCGAGGAGTCAAGCCTTATCACCTCATTCCAAGGAGCTTGGTGCCTAATTTTGATTGGCTGAAGACCCACTCGATGAGGGGCTCAAAAACTATAAAAGGAGGGCTTCTCTAAGGGTTTTTCATCAATTCTAAAAGCCTCCAAGTGCTTTTGATATGCTACGACTCTCCGACATCCCTACGACGAAGTGCTGCAGAAACGACGACTAGATCTCAATCTTCTTCATCTATGAGTCATCGGTATAAGTGTTTTTATAGTTTCAATCTGTACTTAAGTTCATTATCGTGCTTTTATCGTAACGAGAAGAGGGGGAGTGTCCCTCTATCTCGATCATTTTCGTGGTTTTTGTATTCGATTAACTCCTACCTCCAACGAGGAGGAGTTTGTTAGTGATTTGCCCTCCGTACGTGGTCAAGGACCACTAGGGCCTTGGAGTAGTAGCCGTAGGCTACAAACCAAGTAAAAACCCTCTTGTCTTCTTTATTTTTATATTGTTTTATTCTTTCCGTTGCGTAACTCAAGTATCGAAACAAACGAAAGTTTTTATCGCTATTCACCCCCCCTTTAGCGATCCGCTTGATCCAACATCAAAGACTTCAGATTTGTATGTTAACATATACAAATACCCATATTCTGAATAATCATCGATAAAAGTAACAAAGTAGCTATAACCTCCTTTGGCATGAGTTGACATTGGTCCACATACATCGGTGTGTATAATGCTCAATACCTCTACTGCTCGTTAACCTTTTCCACGAAAAGGTGACTTAGTCATCTTTCCTTTTAAGCATGAAACACATGTGTCTAATGAATATCATTCATAAAACTCCAAAATGCCATGCTTATGTAGTTTGGACATGCGTTCATAATTTATATGACCAAGAAGACAATGCCATAATTGCGAGGTTAACTGATTATCTAACTTAGCGTGTTTGCTATTTGATTCGATATTAAATATCTCGTTGGATATATCTAACGTATAGATTCTATTATTTAACATCCAGTAGCATAAAAAACATCATTTAACATAATGTAACAACAATTATTACTAAACGTCAAATGATAACCTTTCTTATTTAAACATGAAATAAAAATAATGTTCTTTATTAATGCAGGAATATAAAAACAATCATCCAACTATAAAACTAGTCCCGTAGAAAGTGACAACATATAAGTACCCTTGGCTACAACAGCAACTTTTGCTCCATTGCCAACCCTTAGATTTTCTTCTCCCTTAACCAGTCTTCTTTTGTTCCTAAGCCCCTGTATGTCATTACATATATGTGAGCCACATCCGGTATCCAATACCCAAGTGTTAGAAGAAATAGTATGATATTCAATAACAAATATACCGGAAGTAGATTGGGAATTAGATGCCTTTTTCTGCTTCAGTGACTCCAGGTGCTCCTTGCAGTTTCTCTTCCAATGCTCATCCTTGCCACAATGATGGCAAGTGCTCTTGGGAGTTAATTCTTTCTTCTTTGCCTTTTTCTTCCCTTTATCTTTGGTTTTTGACTTCCTCTTAGAACCTTTCTTTGAGGAGTCAACCAGCATCACTGCCTTCTATTTTTTAGCAACAGATGGCTCCACTGTTTTAAGCATATTGATCAATTCAGGAATAGTGGACTTAATCTTATTCATTTGATAGTTCATCATAAATTATGAATAGCTACCAGTCATATTATGAAGAATTAAATCAATACTTAATTCATGGTCCATGAAAAACCCTAATGATCTCAATCACTCAATATAGCTATTCATCCTTAGTGCAAATTGCACTACAGATGAACCTTCCTGCATCTTCGAGTGAAAGAGGAGCTGGGTGACCTCGAACCTTTCAGATCACGCTTGCTCATCAAAAAACTCTCGAAGATGGAAGACAATTGTATTAGCATCCATATTCTCATGTTGCTTCTGCAACTTAGGAGACATCGACGCTAGCATAATGCAACTCGCCATCTCAGAGTCAGCAACATGTTTCTAGTAAGCCAACTTTTGGTCACCAGATGCATTTTCTGTAGGAGGTTGGGCAAGAACCTCTTCAAGAACATAAGCTAGCTTTTTAGCCTTGAGAACAATTCTCAGGTTGCGAAGACAGTCCAAGAAGTTTGGCCCAGTCAATTTGTTGTTGTTCAAAATAGAACATAAATTAATAGAGGTCGGCATGCTGTTCTAATTAGTACCTAGACATACAAAAGAGGTGTATAAGAGAGATGAATTTATAGTAATGCAAACAATTTACATTAACAAGAAACTCCCACTATTTTTATCAAATTCAATAGGCCTCACTTTGAATTCGAGAGATGGTAGGTTATCTCCTAGTGGGTTGATATCCATTATAACTAAGAGCAACCTTGGAGAGAGTCCAACAAGCCATTTTTAATCATAATGTTAGGTATCAACAGTACCCATTATATATCAAATATATAACTATCACTTTATGCTATCAACTAATTGAATGTTCACATGCACATTAGTTTGTTAACTCATTAACATATATACATTCAATGCATATCACCTAATTGCACCTCTATCCACATTGATCTTGGAGAGAGTCCAACAAATCAATGCTTTCAATTAAGGCCAGCCCATTAATCATGAGATCGAATTTAAATGGTTTGAACACATCCAATTTACAAGCCAAGCTTGGAGAGAGTTCAACAACCCAAACTTGAAATTAACCTCTGGCCTTTCCATTTAAAATAAACATCGAATCTCATATGAAACGAACATGCTCGATGTCATGCCAGGCTTGGAGAGAGTCAAACAAACCAAACTCGAAAAAGAACTCTGGTTCAACCATATTAATGGAAGATGTTAGCCCTAATATTTGCACGAGGGATTTAAGGTTATTATGGGTCTCATCTATAAAAGGAAATAAACCTAAATATGGAAAAACCAAGGTCAAATCAGGAAATAAATTTCCCGATGTGAATGTGAGTCTATGCTTAGGCTCTAAATATGCAGCCAACACCTTCGGTGTTTCCAGGTGCATCCTCGATATTTCCTTTTAGGTTACGAACATATCTTATATGTAGAATCATGCATACTCTAATCTATCATATAGAAAAACATGACACAGGTATATTAAAACATCATACATGCTTTAAATATTCTCCTACAACATGCAATCTATGCCAAATATACAAGGTGGCTATGATACCACTTGTTAGAGATTCCGGGTTCATACATAGTGGAATAAAGCGAATAAAATTATTTTTATTACATATGCTACATCCCTTGGGGGACAGAAAAGCTTACTTTGACATAACCACATGTAAACACACAAAGGAGAAGAAGTTATACCTTTGAGATTCTTTCGAATCCGTCAAAACCACAAGCAAGACCAACGGGCCTTGCCTCTATCGGTATCCACGTTGGGATCACCTGAGACAACTCCTAGAGCAGCAAGCCTTTGTCTCCGATTGGTGCTAGCCAACCGACGGAGACAAGAGAAGAAGAGAGAGGAATACGACTACGAAGGAAGAAAACCTATGAAAAAACTCTCTCTCCAAAGATTATCAAGGGATATATTTATAGATCTCTTGATTAGGTCATCTTAGGAGGCTTAAACGGAACCTATCTTACCATAATTATCCCATAATTAAGGTAAGAACAATCCAGGAGATTTCCATAAGAGAAATCTCTAAAAATGGCGGAACCGCGACACGACCGTGTGTCTTACACACGACCATGTGTCTTACACACGATCGGCCATGCCAAAAGGCACGGTCATGCCAGGACACATGACCAGCCATGTGTCCTTCTGGGCACAACCCAGGTTTTGGCTATTTTTTTTGCCAAAGCTAGGTACGACCCGTGCCTAGTTAGGCATGACCGTGTGAAGCTTTGTATGGTCCGTTTGAATTCGTTTAGGTGCGATATGGGTGTGCTAAGTCTGACAAGTCCATAAGAGGTTCCATAGCCTCCGCTTCACACCCCCTTGGCCTGGTCCAACTAGATATATCCTCTCTCATTGAGAATCTCATTCTAAGACTTGTTTTACATCCCGAGATCACCCGTATTGCATATGACCCAATAGATTCCCGGCTATGTTGGCCATTCATAATTAACTCCTTAATTATGAATAGATCATGAGTGACACCTAGCAGTACATCATTACCCCCAATTAACCGGAAAGTATAAATTGACTCCAGAACATTTCTGAACCCTTCAGCAGCTACAATTGTTTGTGCCTTGTTCCTTTTCACTCATCCTATACCTACTTGGTTCAAGACATGGTCTATGTGTTCGTCTCTACTAGGCTGACTACATCACACCTAGCCCAAGTTAGTTTTATTATCCTCTGGATTCAAGTTATTTCTACATGTTCCCAAGAAGAACATCTTCTTAACATGTTTGCTCTGGCCAGAGACTTCTGAGTAACAATCATGACAAGAGGCCTAGGGTATACATTGTTTGGTTTTTTTGGTTTTCTCTTCCTTTAGAGTTGATGTCATGCGTGTATAACATTTAGACAATGTTTTTGATGGTGTCAAAGGGGGAGAATTGATAAGTTTAAGTTAATCATGCTAAAAGGGAAAATTTAGCATGTCTTAAGGGGGAGTTGCATGTTTAAGGGGGAGTTTTCATACTCATATTATTTACATGCTTTCTTACCTTATGTTGTTATTGTTATTTGTTTTACCTAACTTAAACAGATTGCCACACATCAAAAAGGGAGAGATTGTTAGGGCAATTAACCTAGTGATATGGTTTTGATGTGTGTGGTAAAGGGTTTAAGTTAGGTTTGACATGGATTTGATATGTGCGTTGGAGTCTTGCAGGACTTAGTAATTAGCACATGGAGTATTGGTGAGTTTCACCTCTCATGACTCGATCCTTGAGTCGGTGAAGGATAGCTTTATTGAAGCTATGAGCTTGGGGCATCCGAGGGACCGTCGGACGAGAAGCATTGGAGTGAAGCCGGAGGAAGTAGACTTTAGGGCGAGACGTGAAGGATGGCACTGCGAAGCCGTACGCTCAGCGCATCTGAGGGACATGGCCGGACAAAGACAACTTCGAAGGCGAGGGACTCCAAAGGAATGAGAGTGAGCGATTGTAATTCGGGATGGGGTAGATCGTAGGTGAAACTTGGCCATTTGGCTAAGTGTCGGATGGGATTTCCCAACATCGATCAGCCATGACATGACATGATGCTCTATCGCCCAAGTCGACAGACTTGACCGGTGTTCGAGTCAGTTTGTGTCATAGCGATCGATCACAAGGGTTGGCGATGACCGCTGAACCATTAGTCGATCGATGGTGGCAATCGGTGATCACAAGGGTTTTGGGCACAGAATGTTGATCAGTCGAGTGCTCACTTCCGACACTCGACTGTTGGCTCCATCAGTCAACTGATGGGATGATCAGTCGACTGATGTGGGAGCCGTTGGATAAAATCTAACGTGGAAGAAGTCGTTATTGGGCAACAACTACAGGAGCAGTCGACTGATCGGGGTATCAGTCAATTGTCAGGTGCCCAACGAGAAGAATAAGTTCTTCTTTATAAAATGGGGCCTTTGGACACTTGGGGAGTCGAATGCTTCTACTCTAAACATCTACCAAAGTGCCCAAACGAATTTCTTCCTCTTCCTTGTGCTTATATTCATCTTATTGTAAGTGGAATGATTTTGTAAGAAAAGGTTACCTCCACCTAGATTTGTGCAAAGGAGAGATTAGTGGAAGGTTTAAGGCGTGATTCACCTTGGACGAATCGGGTCGTGGATTAGTGACAAGGCCGTGAACCAAGTTACATCGCCGTGTTAGCATTGCTCTTTACTTTGTGTTGTTCTTAATTGTCTTAGCTTTATATTTCCGCTTGCGCTAATAGAATTTATAGACAATCAACGAAGCAATTACCATCATTGTACGAAGATGGCTATTCACCCCCCTCTAGTCGGCCACCTACTCTCCAACATACATCTCCTTTATCAGAAGTAGTGAATCCTCTGTGGGTTATTCAAACACCTTCGATCACTTTGGTTTATACCCAATTATCTCGGAATTACACCTCTTATGGAGATGACTGCAAAGAAGGCAAAGTATAAGGCACCATGATCAAGGTGACTTGAATACCTCAAGTCTAAGGAAGCTCGCACTCGAGCTGCAATGAGATCTTCAATGACATATAGAACCATATGAAGTCTCATAGAAGTCACTCCAATGAACTAGTTACCATAACTGGCATCCACATGCTCACTCTCAGCATCCCTATGCTTTCATTCAGTGAGTACTGAATACTTGGATAAACCAAGGAGCATAACATGTGCTAGTCTCATAGAATTGATGATGTCTAATCTCATCAATTCATCGACTAGGGAGAGTTTCAATACTTGCATATTCACACATAATTGTTGGGGATCGGTACGGCCGGCTAGAGGGGGGTGAATATCCCTCGTTCGTTGGATGCCGTATTTTGCTCGTCTACGAAAACGTTAGCGCAAGCGGAAGCAATAAACTAAGACAAGCAAATAGAAATAAAACAAAGACAATACAAACACGGAGATGTAACGTGGTTCACGGCTACGCCGCTAATCCATGGTCCGATTCGTCCACGGTGAATCACTCCGCAATCTATCCACTAGATCTCTCCTTTGCACAAAGCTAGGTGGAGGTAACCTCTTTACAACCACACTCCTCTTACAAATATAATGAAAATAAGCTTGGGTAAGAGGATGGAAAGTTTTAGGGAACTTTGGGAGAGTGTTAGAGTGTAAGCATTTTTCTCCCAAAGCCTTACCCCCTTCCTTTTTATAGAGGAAAAGGGTTTCTTTCCGTTGACACAGGATCAGTCGACTGATGGCACCCATCAGTCGACTGGTGCTGTAGCCGTTGCCCAATAACGGCCGCTTTCCACGTTGGATACTATCCAACGGTACTGGCATCAGTCGACTGATGGCACCCATCAGTCGACTGATGTCAACCAGTCGAGTCCTCAACGAGGTCGACTCCGATACATGCCCATGCACAGCGGTGACATCGATCATTCGGTCCCTTGGCGATCGTGATCAAGCCATCGATCGGCCCATCTTTGCCGATCGATTGATCAACAGTTGACCACATTAGACCCGGTCGATCGAACCATCGACTCGAGCGATGGAAAAACTCATTCGACACTTGGCCAAATGACCAAGTTTCACCTAAAAGCTACCCCTTCCCGGGTTACAATCGCTCACTCTCATCCCTCGGAGTCCCTCGCATTCGAAGTTCTCTTCGTTCGTGGCCACGTCCCTCGGCAGCATCAGGCGCACGACTCTGCAATGCTCCTTCGCGTCTCTTGCCTCGAAGTATACTTCCTCCGGCTTCGCTCCAAGCTCCTCGTCCGGCGGTCCCTCGGATGCTCCAAGCGCACGGCTTCCGCAAAGCTATCCTTCACCGACTCAAGGCACGAGTCATGAGATGTGAAACTCGTCATGGCTCCATGTGCGAATTACTAAGTCCTGCACGACTTCAACGCACATATCAAATCACATATTAAACTAACTTAAACCCTTTGCCACACCATCAAAACCATATTACGGCAAGAGATTGCCCTAACAATAATGAGATACCAACTAACTGTGATCCAATCACAATTTCTCTCATGCTATGCATCGTATTGTGGACTTCAATACATGAGTTTAAGATCCAATCAAATACATAGATAATGTATACTTAAATAGTAAATTTTATTAATAACTTCTGAGGCAATTGCCTTAGGACACCTCTCAATTACATCATCGCCAACCATCTATTGGAGGTCAATGAGTAACCCCTCAGAGAGCCCCAACCCTTATCACTACCAATGGGGTAATAGACATAGCGTGTATACCATACTCACTTAGCTAGTAAAGGATCATTTTACCTTGGGGATACATATCCATGGACTGTTCCTGTATGGATGCAGAGAAGGCAGAGCTTGCTGTGTATCACTTACGAAGCCAGACCATCACATGGTAAAAAATGCCATAGACAATTTTTGAGGAGCAGTGTATCACTTGGAGACTATTCTGAGAGGCTTTTGAGAGACAATATTTTTCGACCTCTTTCTGTATAGGTTGTTGTTAGGAGTTTCTAGACCTTAAGCAAGGCGATCGAAGCATCATGGAGTACAATGCAGAGTTTAGTCGACTTGTGGAATTTTGCCCTCACTTGGTAGCTCAGGACTATGATCGTTTTCTCTAGTTCGTCCAAGGTCTTGTAACCAATATTCAGATTCGGATGTCCAGATTCTCCATTGGTATCTATCGAGAAGCACTAGATCTAACCATATTATTCGAGATAACTCAACAACAAGTAACTCAGGAGAAGGAATCAGAGAGGCAGATATCGTAGATAATGTCTCAGACTAGGACCAACAACCTAGTGATTAGAAAGCGCCAAGTCATACTCAAAAGTCATGATCCAACACTGGAGAAGCCTCCCAACCACAGAAGATAGCTTGAACATCCTTCGAGTCAACCTATCAAAGTCAACCATATGACACTTGTTTGGTAAGATGTTATCATTGTAGATTAGTTGTAATGACATACCAAGGGAGACTCTAACATCCCACCATGAAGTTAAGGGTTATCCCTTGGATTTTGATAGTCATATATTGACATGAGATCATGCTACTATCAACCTAGAGTAAGAGACTTTGACATACAAAAGTTCAACACAAATGCACTGGATCTCACACTGCTGAAAATGAGAAATCTAGTAACCGATTGAGGATATGGATCAGAGTTGTGCAACGGAAGCATGGTGAACCCATAACCCACAGAGAAGTATAAGAGAAGTTTATGCTCTGACAATGTTGAGATGTTAAGGTATACGAATAAGCTAGAAGAATAACATAACACTTAGGGTCAACTAACCGTAGAAGTACATAATGACTTTCATATTTTATTAATATGGAAGTGTGTACTTAACTTATTTATATTGCAAAGTATATAGTTGGAGTTCTAGATCATATTCCAGATGCAAATAATGTTGATTAAAAAGCAAAGTCATCCGTTGGATAGAGGTTGGATGATAACGTGATTCTGATTAGAGCTGTCAAGTTGGGTTAGGCCCGTCAGGTTGACCCGCCCCTCCACATAATTTAGGCAGGTTGGGTTAAAATTTTATCAACCCGCCATTTTGGCGGGCCTAGACGGAACGACCCACGCGAGTTGCGGGTCTAGACGGGTCGGCCCGCCATGGGCACGGGTTGGCCCGCGGGTTGAAAAATATCAAAAGATGGAACATGTGAAAATAAAATTATATAATTTTTTTACCAATATTCTAATATTAATTAATTAAAAAAGTTTTTCACCATCACAATCTTCTTCTATCACATATACACCTCAACAAAGTGTAAGAGAAATTAAGAGGAAAGAACAAAATAATATTTGATGTACTCTAATACTTTTTTTTCTCCTTATATAATTTAATTGTTTTATATTATCTTATCATTACTATTCCAATCGATGTAGGAAATGATGACATATCAAAGTCAAATAATTATAAGAGCTAAAAAATCTCAATTGGATCTCTATTTAGAGGAGTAAAAATTTAAATTTATATATTATCAAGATTTGGATATTTTGGATCATTAGAAAATAAAAAATATCGGTACTCAACTTTGTCGGTCGATAATTAAATCTCAATTATAAGATTTTAGTTACTTCAAATGTTTATTTTTTAATCATGGTACTCCATTTGTCTTACCGATCATCGTCACAAACTCTCCACACCTTAGTAATTTTAGATATAGTTTTTTAATTTTTGTGGCCCGCGGTTTGGCCTGCCTAACCCACAACCCGCCTTGGGTTGGAGATTTCTTAACCCGCCAAGATGGCGGGTCGACCTGCCCCTCTCTGTTAAATGTTGGGTTAATGACGGGTTGGCCCGCCCCGCCATGAGTCGGCTTGTTTGACAGCTCTAATTCTGATGGAAAAACTATTGGGGACAGAAGAATGACGTGCAAATAGGATATCTTCATTAGCACATCTTAAGTAGGAAAATTGAGGACCAAATTTTTATTAGTGGGGGAGAATATAATATATGGAGCAATAATAATAATAATATAATAAACTAATCATGAAATAATAAAATAGATAGATAAATAAATAAATTTATTATAAATTTAAGTAAAAAATGAAATTTAGTTGTTAACATTTATTAAGAAATTCGGAATAAATTTTATTAGATTTGGCTAAGTCTAATTAAATTTTATCGAGAATGTTGAGTAAGTCAATTAGCCTAAGTATATATAAATTAAACCCTAGGTTAAGATTTAATTAAAAGGCTTAAGTTTAGGGATTTAATCCCGTTTTCCCTCCACCCCATGTGTTCATAGTGTCATCCACCCACAACGCCGCCTCTTTGTCGCGTTGCCTCTCCGTCGCGCCACCTCTTCGCTGTGCATCCCACTTTTCTCGTAGACCCCCACAAGCCACCTGTTGGCCAACCTCTAGCCACGACCTTCCCTTTGCACAACAGCTACGCTACTGCCGCGTCATCGCCTCCTGTCCATCGTTGTTAACCCATCGCCGTCAGCCTCTGTCACTGTCGGCCTCACCTCCAACTATCACCACCGTCATCACCACTGTCAGTACACATCCACAGTTGTTGCCACATCACCCCCGACTCACTGGATCCACCTAGGTATCCCGCCATTGGCTTCTCGGCTGACTGTGAATGAAACTTGACCACCGTTGGCATCGACAACGCTGGACTCTGTTGTCAGCTATAGTAGTATTAAGGTTTAATTGAGTTGGTTTTGGATTTAATCTGGTTAATCCATTTAAAATTGTTTTAATTTCATTAATAAAGTCTTTAATTAATTCAATTAAGCCTTTAATTAATCCAGATTTATTTAGTTAATTGATTTAGATTAATTGATTTGTTATAATTGATTAATTAGTATTAGATTAATTAAATTGGTTTAAATGATTAATTAGTTTTAGAGTAATTAATCAAAATTTTTATTAATTGAATTATTAATTAATCTGAATTATTTATTTAAGTAATTAACCTGTTTTGATTTAATTTGTTGATTGAATTAATTCATTAAATTAAATCCGTATCTAATTAATCTAGTTTATTTAATTTACTTATGGAATTTGATCGATTAATTAATTAGTTAGATTGTTATAATTAATTAGTTAAGTTGTGACTAATCTGTTAATGGGATTAATTGATTTAAGTAAATCTAATTAAGTTAAGTGAGTTGGATTGGTTAAATGGTTAATGGGATTAATTAGGTTAACATAATTAATCTAATTAATTAGGTATATTAGTGGCTTAATAAAATAATTAAGTTAAGAGCTAATGAAATCCAAAAGTAGATTCATAAATTGATTAGATAATCAATTAAAAGATTAATTGAATTATTAAATAGTTGGTCGCTAGTTAGTTAAAATGCTGATTAGGTTCAATAACATATTCGAGATCTAAAGTAGACATTCACATAGGGAGATAGCTAGGACACTCTACAGTCGGAGATGGGTGGATCCTTCTTTTGACTTCTTTAGATCTTATGATTTTTGTGCATTATTATTTTGATTACGTTGTTTATTTAGGTTATAGTACATTTCTACTCTATATTTTTTATGGATTACTTTGACCTTATATTGTGCTTGATCTTTTTATGTTTTACTTGATTTCTGGATTGCTTGTTCTTCATATAGTTATTTGATTGATTTTTTGGTATGTGATTATCTTTTTATTATTTCGATTGATATTGTAATTGGACTGGTAGAGATAGTATAATTAAGATGGAATTATTCCTTAGAAGTGAATCTAAGGAATGAAATAACATTAATAGAACACATACTTATTAGTAGATGATGCGAAACAGGTGAAAATCTGTTCACTCCTTTCCAATGCAGTGAAGCACGGAGGGAGATCTCAGAGGGTTCTTACGGGCCGCAATCAGTAAAGAAGAAGAAGATGAAGTAGATGAAACGCAAGAAACCGACGCCATCAATCGAGACTCAGACACAAGATGTAACGTGGTTCGGAATAAGGATTCCTACTCCACGGAGGTGAGCTTTTCTCACCGGATGCAGTGCCTAAGCACTTTCACTATGAAGGTCCTCCTTTACGGAAAGTAAGTTTCCGAAGGTGGAGGAGAAAAACCTCTTACAGTAATATCACAAGACGAGAAAAATACAAGAGATGTAACAACGACAGATCTCCGTCCTTCTTCTCCGACGAGGCAGTTGTCGCTCCCCTTCTCCTCCTGTATCTCCTTCTCTCTTGCTGGGTTGGAATAATTGCGGATCCTCTTTGCTTCCTCCCTTTTATCTTCCCCCTTCCGTCATTGTAACGTTGTGGGTTATCTCCATCGTACACGTGGCCACCACCTCCACCTGGGGAATAATTCTATTACAGATATAAGGAGTGAAGACTCCTTGGAATATTGCGTGGGGCCTCCCCAGCCGTTGCCTAATACCTTTTCCTCTACTTTTCGGGAAAATAGGTTAGACTATTTCCCTCAACCCTCCACTTTGAGTGAAGCTAGCTTAGGTCTATAGCCCACGGGTGCCCTAGCCCTAGGGTTCCTCAATAACCCGAACCAATTCCTCTTTTCCCTGTGCTAGACTTCCTTCGTATAACCGTATCGATCAGGTTAAGTTGACCCTCTATCCATCCCATCAGATTCTGGAATTATCTAGCTGAACCAATTCTTGCTCCACTCTTTAGCGAAGTGCCTTCTGTCTCTTCTTTGCTGTATCAATTACTTCTGCTGACTCTCCCGTGCCAATTGCTTTCGATATTCTCCCGTATCAATGGCCACTGATATTCGCGCCCGAACCAATTCTTCCTTTTCTCCCTTCGCCGAGCCAAATATTTTGGATCGGATCATGGGTCCCTGCTAACCATTCTATCGGGGATTATGTAGAAAAGGTACCAGCAGTATCATTAGTCAACCCCGAAAAATAGTCAAGCGAAGTTATAAGCTTGACTTTCCAAATGTACATAAAGTTTCTGACCTACTCTTCATTTCTCAACTTAAATCCATCCGTTCCCTTATACCTCCCTTAGGTATACTCAAGGAGGCCCGATGGGCTTATGGGCTCCGCTCCTCCTCCTTTCGTGCAGTTGAATCGTCACGGAAAACCCTATATAAACCCCTGCCTTCTCCTTTTAGGTATCATTTAGCGAGCTTAACAATCCAGCCTGTTCTTCTCCTTCCATGATTTTCACCGGCGGCGTTTCGGCGACCCAGTCCTTCCTTTTCCCACACGATTCTTCCTTAACCTCCGAGTAAGTGCTCTGCTTTGTTCACACCCATGGCTCCTAGGACCATCTCTTCACCCGCCTGGTATGAACATACCATAACCCAGTTAGATTGTAACCATTATTTCTTTAATATTAAGAACAACTACATAGACCCCTCTATAAAATGTTGTTTCACGACTAAACTGCATCGGCCCCATAATCCTCCTCCCGGTTTGACATGCTTTTTCTCTAAACAATTTCTTAACGGCCTATCCTGACCGTTACCTTCTAAACTTCTATGGACTACCCCTGAACCAATTCACCCCCAACTCCTTTCGAATTTTATCGGGAGCTCACATAGTGTTCCAACACTTGAACCTCTCTTTAACCCCCGAAATATTCCATTGCTTCTTCCAATTAAAGTCTTCCAAGGCAGGTCTCTTCTATTTATCTAGCCGTTCAGACTGCCAATTTTTGGTGAACCTGCCCACTTCCCACAAGGGTTGGGAAGAATTGTATTTCTTTGTACAACTTCTCGAGTCTCTACCCTATTCTGACACATGGAAGGTAGCCCTTCCCGAATTGCCTCCCTTCCGGGAAATGAGGACCAAATGTCCCTTCCCGGAAGTATATAGAGTATTAGGAGAGTTACATTACTGCTCAAACCATCTAATAGAAACTCCTCTTTTAAGCCATTTTGGATTGTCTCCTCTATCTTTGACGACTTCGGTTGCTGTAGGTAGGATGATACTTACCCTGCAATATAACTTCCTTTCTATGTTATTCATCTTTCTTATCAGCATACCTTGCAGATAATCTAATGCAGAAGGCTTTAGTGGAAGGGGAGGCGATCGAGGCTGCCAAGAAGAAGAAAACCTCGACCAAAAGAGGAAAATCAGTAGCCGCTCCATCATCCCCCCGGAAAAAGCTGCGACTCATCAAGAAAGGAGCCCCAAGTTCATCGGCTCGTCTCCCCTCGCCCTCAGACCAACCGGGGTCTCAGCCCCTAACCATTTATGAGCCAAGAAGAGGAGGCACTACCTCATCTGCCCTTTCTCCCTCTCCTCGAGGAGGGGATTCTCCCTCCCAGTTTCTTCATTCCTCCCCATCTGCATAAAATTCACCCCCACCTTCTTATGTGGAGTCCCTCCAAGCTCATATACCTTCCGACTCAAGAGCTGCTCCTACCCCCCTTTGTCGTCTCAGGCCCCCATCTTCCTCGGAAGGAGAGGATCTTTCCCTTCCCGTTCCTCCGAAGGCCACGCTGGGATCCCTGCTGAAGATTCAACACCCCTCGGAGGTAAAATTCTTCAATCAGTCAGACATACAAGGCCCGTGCGAACAAGTGAGCAAACTATTGGCAGAGTTATCTACTCTTTCTTTTTCTCCTCTTCATTATGAGTATCTCTCTATGCCGATATATACTGATAATTTTTCCTTCCATTTAGGCCTCCACCCAACATAACAAAATGGTGGTTCAGCTGGCCCAATTCCAATCTAGTGTGGAAACTCACCACTTTGCTGCCGTATCACAACAAAAGGAGCTCGTTCGACGGTTAAACGAGCAAGAGGCCAAGGAGGCAGACTTCAGGGGCCAGTGTGAAGATGCCATGATACAACTAGCCCTGGTCCGAAGCGAGAAAGAGGAGCTGCAATGAAAAAATGAAGAACTTGACTCTTCTTACAAATCCAGTGACGCAATGTAGATGTCCGACTCGTGGTGAGAGTACAAGGGATATCTTGGGGATGCCATGATCAAGGTCACGACTCGACTACTATTATACAAATTTTAGCAAGAGCGACACCTACTGAACTGAACGTCAAACATGGGAAACCACCAAGGAATCCTGTACAGAGAAATGTCAGGAGCTTTCCTCCATGGTGGCAGCTCTTTCTCACACCTTATCGCCGGTGGCTCAGCAACAGTCTACCCTCCACCAGGAGTACCTAGAAGCTCTTTCAGCCTTAGGGAAGCAATCTATAAAGGCAGTCACCTAAAGAGATGCTTTGGCGGTTGAATTGGTAGAAAGTCAAGCTCAGGTGGTTCAATATCAAGACCAACTGAAGGAGCAAGAAGCCGACCTCAAAGGACGCTATGTCAAGAAGGGGGTAGATTTATTTATACTAGGTTTTGAGGGGTCCTCGGCTCAAAATGCCGAACAAGGATACCCGCTTCCTGGCACGGACACTAGCTATTTAGATCCCACGGAGGCGCTAGCTAAGTGTCCGCCCGAACTTTTTGAGTTGTAATTTCTACTATTCTCGTTTTTGGTAATTTTTGTCAATAGCCTTTCTTTTGCTTCTGAATGATGAATTTGTCCATATGTTTAGCTATCATCATCTTGTCATGTTTCTTGACGGATCGGGAATTCTAGACCTATTTTAAACTCCTCCCTCTTTGTACCGTCATCTCTTTCCCCGTATTGTATGGCACAATCACCTTGTTGGTTCGGGCTTATTTGAGGTATCTCTAATAACATTATTCACCTCTGTCCCAATTTTGGTTCGGGAATCCGCCTGAAGTATCTTGCCTGATTTTATGTACATCCGTCCCGATTTCAGCTCGGGGATTTACTTTAAGTGACTCTTGCCTATTGGTTTTCCCCATTCCCTTTACTGCTTCGGAAACTGTATCAACCTCTTCGTCTTATTCCCCTTCCTAAGAACCTTTGTTGTCACTTTTCTTCCATTATAAATCATTGCCCTCCATGTCTTCGTCCTCCTATCTTACTATCATGGCTTCGGAGGGACACCCCATCGAAATTTCTTCCAATTCAAAATCTTTCAAGTTGCAGGACTGGGTTTCTGAAGACACTGAAGATTCGGAGACCCGCTCAACTGCCACTTCAGCTTTTCGTCCTCTTCCTTTTCTGCCTCACACTCCAACTCCAACCCCTCCTATAGGGAGGTCCTTTCGTGCTCCCTTCCCTTCCTTCCGCAATAGAGTGTGGAATCCTCCCTTCACATGGGAGTATACAGTGGGAGACCCCCATGCCGCTGCCGAACTTCCTCCACTTCCACCAGCGCTGGCTTTCATCCCCGTCCCCCCGGCGGAAGCTCATCCTTCTCCGTTTGATGAAGGTCCATCTGCCATTCCTCCACCTCAAGGCGAGCGCTTCAAGGACATCTTGGCACCCTCTCCCCTCAAAGAGGCCTCTCCCGCTCTGTCTGTTAGGAGTAATCAGAGAAAATCTGTATAGATCAATTTACTGTAATCATTTCAAATATATCAATAAAAAACAAGGGGGGGAACTTGATGTTTGCTTTTGTCTTTTTCTCGTAGAAGTAAGGTTTATGTCTTCACAAGGACGGTAATCTGGTCCGAACATACCTTCTTCTATCCTCGCCCGGGGATTCGGACCCTCTTAATTGCAGTTATAGTCCCGTCGACCTTCCCCCTTACTGCCCCCACGTTTCCTCTTCTTTACTGGCATTTATTGTCCCTATTTCTTCTACCAATAAATGCACTTTCCCCCTTCGTCGCTATAAAAACCTCCGCCCCTTACCTGATAGCTTCCATCCTTTCCCTTTTCTTTTATTTGCCATGGACAGAATATCTGAACAGGGTAGCAGTTCCTCTCCTGCTGAAGAGCAGATAAACGAACGTCGTTACATATCTAGTCTGGAGGAGCAAGTGAAGTATTTACAACAACAGCTGAAGGAAATTTCCGCCAGTAATCGCTCCCTGCGTCAACAACTGGTCGGGTCCCAAAAGGAATTGGCCAAGCAAATCTTCCTGCGAAGAATCTTACTGTGCAATTATCGTGCCAACCTCGACTGCAGATAAAGGAGCTCCATCCGTTCCTCCCAACAAAAAGCTGTAATACACTAGATGTATAAGGGTTTTCCTTTTGTTATTTCCCTCTTGTAAATGACTTGAAATATGTAATTTTTCCGCATCAATGAACTTTCCCCTGTTTATCTTCTTCTTCCCGTATCTCTTGGTACAGTAGTGCTTTACTTCTCTTAAATCTTGACATATAGTTGAGACATATTTTGGTTCTCCTTCCTTTTCACCCTACCGGGAATATAGAACCGTTAAATGAATTGACTTTGCTATTTTACAGGAATAAAACAATATCAAATTAAACAAGGACTTCAACTTCTCCCCCTTTAGGGGGACAAAAAGTAATATATAACTGAGAAGATCTCAGTTCTTCCGTTCCGCCGCCACACGGGGATATCTTCCGCTTCGCGGGGATAAAAATTTTGAGTATAACCGAATGAATTTTGGTTCTTCCGTTCCGCCACCACACGGGGATATCTTCAGCTTCGCGGGGATAGAAATTTATATATATATATATATATATATATATATATATATAATCGAAGAATTTTGGTTCTTCCGTTCCGCCACCACACGGGGATATCTTCCGCTTCGCGGGGATAGAAATTTATATATATATATAATATATAACCGAGGAATTTCGGTTCTTCCGTTCCACCACCACACGGGGATATCTTCCACTTCGCGGGGATAAAAATTTTGAGTATAACCGAATGAATTTCGGTTCTTCCGTTCCGCCACCACACGGGGATATCTTCCGCTTCGCGGGGATAGAAATTTATATATATATAATACATAACCGAGGAATCTCGGTTCTTCCATTCCGCCACCACACGGGGATATCTTCCGCTTCGCCTTGCGGGGATAGAAATTTTGAGTATAACCGAATGAATTTCGGTTCTTCCGTTCCGCCACCACACGGGGATATCTTCCGCTTCGCGGGGATAGAAATTTATATATATATAATATATAATCGAGGAATTTTGGTTCTTCCGTTCCACCACCACACGGGGATATCTTCCGCTTCGCAGGGATAAAATTTTTGAGTATAACCGAATGAATTTCGGTTCTTCCGTTCCTCCACCACACGGGGATATCTTCTGCTTTGCCTCGCGGGGATAGAAATTTATATATATATATATAATACATAACCGAGGAATCTTGGTTCTTCCGTTCCGCCACCGCACAGGGATATCTTCCGCTTCGCCTCGCGGGGATAGAAATTTTGAGTATAACCGAATGAATTTCGGTTCTTCCGTTCCGCCACCACACGGGGATATCTTCCGCTTCGCGGGGATAGAAATTTATATATATATAATATATAACCGAGGAATTTCGGTTCTTCCGTTCCGCCACCACACGGGGATATCTTCCGCTTCGCGGGGATAAAAATTTTTAGTATAACCGAATGAATTTCGGTTCTTCGTTCCGCCACCACACGGGGATATCTTCCGCTTCGCGGGGATAGAAATATATATATATATATATATATATAATATAACCGAGGAATTTAGATTCTTCCGTTCCACCACCACACGGGGATATCTTCCGCTTCGCGGGGATAAAATTTTTGAGTATAACCGAATGAATTTCGGTTCTTCCGTTCCGCCACCACACGGGGATATCTTCCGCTTCGCTTCACGGGGATAGAAATTTATATATATAATACATAACCGAGGAATCTCGGTTCTTCCGTTCCGCCACCGCACGGGGATATCTTTCGCTTCTCCTCGCGGGGATAGAAGTTGATATATATATATATGGCTTAGAAGCCATCAACATAAAGGAGGCAACGTTTTCATATCATCCCTCTTTTGTGTTTGTCTTCCGTAGGGGAACGCCTATATCCGCCCCTTCCCATGCAAATGAAGGCTTTAGTACATAACAGACCATTTAGAAAAAATAACCCTTCTTTCCCTTTCACTTAGGGCCTCCTTCACCACAGACGAGGAGCCCAATAATGGTTATAGGCCCACTCTCCTCCCTTTTATAGGGGATCCTTTTGTCTTCGTTTCTTTTGCTATCTTCATCCCTTTGCCTTTTCATTTCCTTCTTCTCTCTGCACGTTCCTCCTGCCATACTCCGTTGCCTCAATCCCTTTTTTCAGCCCTTTCTCTTTATTCTCAGACCCTCAAAATGCATTCTACCTTCTTCCAGGAGATAGCGGGTCGTTATCCACATCGCAAGAGGAAGGCCGGCCAGCCGTCGGCTCTGTCTTCTTCTTCACTTTCCCCGGTCACCACCACACCTGCTTCATCTCATCTGTCTTTCTCTCCTCCCCCTGCATCCCTTGTTAATTCTGCCCCGGAGGAAATCGGGACAATTAGTCCTTCCTCGATTTCTCCGGCATTTACAAACCCTAGCTCTCATACTTTTTCTTTCTCTGCCACCAATATTCAGAAGTCGCCTTCTCCTTCACTGCGACCTGAGGATGAACCTGGGGAGGATGCACTTCCATGTCAGCCGATGACAGAGGTTGGCTCACCGCTGCCTTCTATCTCCTCTGAATACCATTCTTCCTCCGAACCCATGGCGGTTGATATCCCCTTACTGCAAACTTCTCCCTCCACTCATTGCCTGAAGAGCCCTTCTCCTCCCACAAATATCATCCCCCTTCTCCCCATCACCAGTGAACTTCCCACCTCAGTATCATCTGTCCCATCTTCTTCCTTTTCTCCCAGGAGTCTTCGGATCCTGAACTTAGAGGAAGTGGTTCCTCGCATGGAAAGCCTACGCCATGCTCTGGATTTGGTACGTTTTCTCAATTAGCTTCCTTAGCTTTGTCTTACTAACCGATTTCTTTTTCACAACCGGCATGCAGGCCTTGACCAACCATCAAGAGTTGGATCGCTCCCTCCATCAATATCGGGCTCAAGCTCAAGAATGGGAGCGGCAACAACGGGAAGATTTGGCGAATACTCAAAATCAAGAACGGCTCCTGTTGCAACAATTGCACCTGTGCCAGGAGAAATTAGCCGAAGCTCGCCAACAAATTCAGAAGGATGCTGATACTATCGCAGCGTTAAAGGAACAACAGCGATCAGGTGTGGAGCCACCCGTCCCCCAGCGGGAAGTCCAATCGGCTCCTCTTGATAAGGAGTCTTCCTCGGCTCAAGAGTTAATATGTCTCCAAGGGCAAGTAGCAGAGCTCCTCAAGGGGAAGCAACAGGATTCCGACACCATCGCTCGCCTTCAGGTTCAATACCAGCAAGCACAGGATAAGATAGGAGACCTCCGCACCCACTTGTGCAAGGGGGTACAAGAAAACTCATCCCTCATAAATTCCAGGGCGCATGCTCACGCCCATCTACGCAGGAAAGAGACTTCCCTCCAGAGGCTAGGCACTGAACTCACCTGGACCAGATCTTATTCTGAAGCAGTGGAGGGGATTTTAGCTTCTATGCATCAAAATATGATGGAGATGACGCACCTTATGCAGCAGGACCAAAATTCCCGATCCGACGATGTTTCCATACTAGCCGATGCCATAATGGAGGTGTCACGCCGCTATGTTGATGTACGCCGAGAACTTCAAGCACAACAAGAAAAATGCCAAAGGCTTCATCGAGAGCGAAGCCCTGACCGTCCGAACCGCCAGGAGCGACTTATCATTTTATTGCGCGCCACTTATCAGGACGGATTTAATGAAGCGGTTTGGCAGTATGCCTACCAAGGATTACCTCCCCCAACTTATCCTTCATTTTCTTTAAATTGGGAGGTTGGCTTTCGACTTTATCCTCCCGACCGATTTAAGCTGTAATTCGATATCTTGTTTTGAAACGGGAATTTCCTTTCCATTTTCTTTCTCTTCTTCAAGGTTTATTGACAGTACCGTATTGCTCTTGTAAATAACTCATTAATGAAATTTAAAGAGTACTTGGCATCTAATTAACGCGATCAAGTAAGGAGTACACTCCTTCAGAGTCTCATAATTTCTCTTCTTCTATTCTCTACTCCTCATACAGTGTGAAAAAGTTTTAAATGAATGACATTCCAAGGTCATGGAAGCTCTTTACCTTGGTCATCTTTCAGATAATATGCTGACCCTGCTACGCAGCGCGTTATTTCATAGGGTCCTTCCCAGTTTGGAGCTAGCTTTTCGGGGTCTCCAGCGGGATTAACTTTACGCAAAACCCAATCCCCTTCTTGAAATCTTCGAGGCATCACTTTCTTATTAAAGGCTCGCTGCACTCTTTGCTTGTAGAATTCCGCTCGCCTCCGTGCCATTTCCCGCTTTTCCTCCACCAAGTCCAATTCAGTGCTTTGAATAAGTTGGTTCTGATTTGGTTCGTACGCCTTTATCCGAGCGCTATTTAATAGAACTTTGACCGGAATAACAGCTTCCATCCCGTACACCAAACTGAAGGGAGTTTCTCCTGTTGTTGTCTTGGGTGTAGTTCGATAGGCCCACAGGACACCTGGTAACTCTTCTACCCAGTTTCCCCTCTGAGCCCCCAACTTGGTCTTTAATCCTTGAATGAGGATCCTGTTAGTCACCTCCACTTGCCCGTTCGCTTGAGGGTGAGCTACCGAAGTGAAAGCCTGCTGCATGTTGAGACTTTGACACCATTCTTGGATCTTTTTTCCTTGGAACTGTCGTCCATTGCCACTGACTATTTTCCGAGGAATACCGTATCGACAAACAATGTTTCTCCATAAGAACTGTATTACGGCATTCTCAGTAATTCTGGCTAGAGGCTCTGCCTCCACCTATTTGGAAAAATAATCCACAGCCACCAATAAAAACTTCTTCTGTAAAGGTACCGCTGGCATCAGACCTACTATATCCATTCCCCATTGATCGAAAGGACAGGAAGAGACCACGACTTTCATTAACTTAGCCGGCCGTTCGGAACAGTTGCTATGCTTCTGACAAGCGAGGCAAGCTTGCACTATATGAGCAGCATCTTGCTGGAGAGTAGGCCAAAAATATCCAGCTAATAGGGCCTTTCTTGCTAAAGATTTCCCTCCTAAATGATTGCTGCAGCAACCTTCATGAATCTCCCGGAGTACCCATTCCGCATCCTCATTTCCCAAGCATTTCAATAAAGGTCGTCCGAAAGAAGTCTTGTACAAATCTCCATTTAAGAGGGTGAACCATTTGGCTCGGCTTATTAAAGCGGATGCCGCTATTTTTTCTTCCGGGACCTTCCCGTGCCGTAAATAGGCTATGATGTCAGTCCTCCAATCAAGAATTAGGCTTGATTCGGGTGCATCTTCCTCCACGCTGCATATTGCTAGGGAAGTATGGATTTTCGTATGGATCATTTCCGAGGACTTCATTCCTTCCATAGCACTAGCCATCCGAGCCAATTCATCTGCCTTCTCGTTATTCTCCCGCGGGATTTGCTTTAAGAGGACCTGACGGAATTGAGTCTTTTCTTTCTCAAAATCCTTTAAGTACTTATGCAGCCTTTCCTCTCGAACCGCAAAAGAACCTTGAAGTTGTGATATTACCAACTGGGAATCCGAATGGATTACAATGGAAGAAGCCCCCACCGCTTTAGCAGCCTGCAATCCCGCTAGGATGGCTTCATATTCTGCCTCATTATTAGATGCCCGATATCCCAGGCGAACGACTACTCGAGTTTCTTCACCATCAGGGGAAATTAGTAGAACAGCGCGCTCGTAGATCCCAAGAATCGTCTACTGAATATATTCCATGCCTCCGATCCTTCCTCTTTTGTCTTGAACCATCTTCCAGAACGCAGGTACCTCCTCCAAAATCGTGGCGCTTGGGCCTTGATAACTGTTCGAGGTTGGTAGTGAATATCATACTCGCTTAGCTCTACCACCCATTTGGCCAATCTTCCAGAGAAATTGGGCTTAGTGACGACCTTGGACAATTTGCTGTGTGTTAGAATGGTGATGGGATGAGCCAAAAAGTATGGCCTTAACTTGTGGGCGGTTAGCACTAGGACATAGGCCAACTTCTCTAGCTTCGTATAACGGAATTCCGCCCCCTTCAGGATGTAGCTGGTATAATAAATAGGTTGCTGGTGAGAACCTTCTTGTCTCAATAATATCGAACTAATGGCTCCCTCCGAGATGGCCAGATACATCCATAGTGGTTCTCCAGCTATTGGTTTGGCTAACAGTGGGAGTCCAGCCAAATATTTCTTCAACTCCTGGAAAGCTTGTTCACATTGATCATCCCACTGAAATTTAGTAGCCTTGCGCAAGATCTTGAAGAAAGGCAACCCTTTGTCCGCCGATCTGGCTATGAATCATGATAAAGAAACGATCCTGCCTACCAGCTTCTGGGTTTCCCGCAGATTAGCGGGTGACTTCATGTTACATAGTGCTTGAACCTTCTCAGGGTTGGCTTGCAACCCTTTTTCAGTCACGATGTTGTAGGGGATCGAACGGCCGGCTAGAGGGGGGTGAATAGCCCTCATACGTAGGATGTCATATTTTGCTCGTCTACAAAACGTTAGCGCAAGCGGAAGCAATAAAATAAGACAAGCAAATAGAAATAAAACAAAGACAATACAAACACGGAGATGTAACGTGGTTCACGGCTGCGCCGCTAATCCACGGTCCGATTCGTCCACGGTGAATCACTCCACAATCTATCCACTAGATCTCTCCTTTGCACAAAGCTAGGTGGAGGTAACCTCTTTTACACAAAGATCACTCTTCTACAATGGAATGAAGATTAGATCAAGTAGAAGAGTGGGAAATCATTTAGGGCACTTTGGGAGTAGTTGGGCGTTCAAGCATTAACCCCCCAAAGCCCCATCCCCTTCCTTTTTATAGAGGAAGAGGGTTTCTTCCCGTTGACACAGGAGCAGTCGACTGATGCCCTCGATCAGTCGACTGGTCCTGTAGCCGTTGCCCAATAACGGCCGCTTTCCACGTTGGATACCATCCAACGGTCGCGCATCACGATCGATCCTACCATCGATCGATGCTTGATCATCGAGTGCTCAATCGAGTCGACTCCATTCTGCGTCGTGCGGTGCCATCATTCGACCGCCATTCCTCGGCGATCATTGCATCGACATCGATCATTGCCGATCCATGCGATCGCCAAGCACTAAATCAGATTATACCAGTCGATCGAACCATCGACTTAGAGCAGTCGACTGCCATGACATAGCAGTCGACTGGTGTTGGGAAAACCCATCCGACACTTGGCCAAATGGCCAAGTTTCACCTAAGAGCTACCCTTCTCGGGTTACAATCGCTCACTCTCATCCCTCGGAGTCCCTCGCCTTCGAAGTTCTCTTCGTTCGCGACCACGTCCCTCGGCAGCATCAAGCGCATGGCTCTGCAATGCTCCTTCGCATCTCCTCGAAGTCTACTTCCTCCGGCTTTGCTCCAAGCTTCTCATCCGGCGGTCCCTTGGATGCTCCAAGCGCACGGCTTCCGCAAAGCTATCCTTCACCGACTCAAGGCACGAGTCATGAGATGTGAAACTCGCCACGGCTCCATGTGCGAATTACTAAGTCCTGCACGACTTCAACGCACATATCAAATCAACATATCAAACTAACTTAAACCCTTTGCCACACCATCAAAACCATATTACGGCAAGAGATTGCCCTAACAATCTCCCCCTTTTTGATGTGTGGCAATCCGTTTAAGTTAGGTAAAAACATTTGATATTAATTTTAAGGTAAGAAAGCATGTAAACATAAACATGATATAGCAACATGCAACTCCCCCTTAATCTATGAAACTCTCTATACAAATTTTCTCCCCCTATCATATATTTCTCTCCCTAAAATAATTAACTTAAACATAATTATTTCTCCCCCTTTGACACCATCAAAAAGATTAACACTAAGTTAAAAGCACATGACATCAAGTCTAATAGAAAGAAAATACCACAAGTTGATTTAAAATCGGAATTCAGCCTTTCGTCCGATATTCATCATCGATCGTTCGATACGATCATTGGCACATGATTTTCGGGATTTTCTGATTTTCAGACCGAATTTCAGAAATGCATTAAAAATTCCAAAAAATTCAAAAAATCATGAAATTTGGGGAACACATTTCTTTTAAGTATATCTATCAGTGAAAAATATGTTTTTATGAAAAATCATTATATTTCCACATATTTTCCAAAAATCCAAAAGCTTTAAAAACTACTAGGTTTTTTATCATAAGAGTATCCATTTTAACACCTAGTCTTGCTTTGAATTGTTTCAAAACATGAATACATAGATTTTAGATTAAGAAATTGTTTTGAAAACATATGAAATATCCAACCATGATCTTTGGGCAATATGTCTATGAATTAAACATAAGCCTTCCCCATGATCGGTCTATTATTGCTATTTTGATACTTTAAATGACCATCTAAATGCCATAGGCATTAGTGGACATTTGTATCATCCTAACATCTCACCCATGCTAAGTTTGCAATTAAGTTAGTCTATAATGAGTGTGAGATGCATCCTAGGGGGTATTTGTATATACTTAACCCTTGTATTCATGCAATTCTATCATGGTTAAGTATCAACCCAACAACCTACATGATCATAATGACATATATGAATGAATTCTACATTATGATCATGAAACTCATGTATTCATCAAATAATAGTCATGCATTAGGTATTATATGATGATAATGAACAAAGTATCACCTAAAGCATGATTCAAACCTATTTCCCATGATTATGTGCCAAATATCAATATCGTAAATCATGATTGCAAACATACATAGCAATTACATTAATCATCATGATTTAAGCAATATTATCTATTTATGGGCACGTTATCATCACCCAACACTATCTAAAAAATGTTGTCCCGTCATCCTAAGTCAACCAAAATATGATATAGGTTAGGTCCATGTGGTTGACTACCCTAGGGTTATTCTAACCCTTAAGGATGGATTTTGGAACCCAAAATAAGTTCTTTCCTATTGGGTTCACTAAGTACTCCTTGGGGATCCATTTTCTAGCTATTACCTTCTTCTTATCTTGTCCCCTAGCAATTAGGCATTTGTAGGCCTTTTCATTTTTCTTTTCCTTATATCCTAGGCCTTTCTTATTGAAGCTAGCTCTTTGGCTCCCAATGATCATATTTAATGTGTTGGAGCCAATTGTGAATTTCTCTAGGGCTTTGGTTAAATAATCTACTTTTTCCCTTAATGCCCTATTTTCCTCTATGCATGCATCATTAACATCCAAAAGCATATAGTCATGTGAGCATGCATCATCATGGCAAGAAGAAGTATCGTTATTATTTAAGCATGCATTTTCTAGCTTATTTTCTAATGCCTTAATTTGATTAAGCATGCTTTTATTTTTCTTCTTCATTCCAAATAAGTCCTTAGTTAAACTAGAGATTATGGAAACTATTTTCTTAGGAGAGGCATTCGTTACCATAGTTTCCATGTCTTCTTCTTCTTCTTCGGATGAGGAGGATGTAGAAGCTCCCCCTTCACTTGAGCTCTCTCCACTTGAGCTTGATTCTTCATTTTCGGTGGAGGAGGAGGAGCAATCCGAGTCATGAAGAGCCATTAGTGCTAGGTTGGAGTAGACATGCTCTTCTTCATCGGATGAGGAAGAGGAGGCAAGGTCATCCCATGTCTTTGCTTTGAAAGCCATAGCCTTCCCTTTTCCTTTTGTCTTCTTTTCTTCTTCCTTTCTCTTGCTCCCCTTCTTCTTCCTCTTTTCTTCTTTCTTTTTCTTCTCTTCCTTGCTCTTGTTTAGGAGGGGACAATTATCCCTTATGTGTCCCTCTCCTTGGCAATTGTAGCATATGACCTTCCCCCTTGGTCTTCTATTCCTATCATTAGATTTATTAAAATGAAAACCCCTTAAAGCACGTCTTACCCTCCTTACCATATATGCTTCTTCGGTGCTATCCATGGAGAAGGATGAGGATGCTTCATCATCGGAGGAGGAGGGGATTTCCATCTTCTTCTTTCCCTTGTTTGCTATCAAGGCTACTCCTCTTGAGGGTTGAATTCTAGGTTCTTCTTGTATTCCTTTAAGCCTAGTTTCGTGGAGCTCCATTGTTGAGAAAAATTCCTCCAAGGTACTTACTTCCAAGTTCTTGGAGATGTAAAATGAATCCACCATGGACCTCCATCTTGAGGACCGGGGAAAGGCATCTATGGCCTTCATTACCATATCCCAGTTGGAGAGCCTTTCACCTACACTTGTTAGCCCAATCAAAATTTCTTTAAACCTAGAATGCAATGAAGTTACCTTTTCTCCCTTTTCTAATTTGATGTTTGATAGTTGGGAGCTGAGGAGGTCTCTTTTTGCTAGCTTAGCCTCCGAGGTACCTTCATGAAGCTCAACTAGCTTCTCCCACATCTCCTTAGCACTAGAACATTCCCCTATCCTATTGACTTCTTGTTGGGGGAGTACATTGTATAGGTGGTGTTTGGCCTTTGAATTTGCCAAATATTCTTCTCTTTGCCTCTTGCTCCACCTTGATTTCTCCAATGGCTCCCCATTTTCGTTCCTAGGCAACTCGAAACCGTTTTCCATTATTAATAGAATTTCAAAGTCGGTTTCGAAGAATACCTCCATTCCCTTTTTCCACCAAGAGAATTCGCCGTCGAACTTCGGTGGGTGGATGTTTGAGCCGGCCATTTTGAAAGTTGCTTGTTGTGGCGGTTAGTCCTCGACAAACTTTCCTTGGCTCTAATACCACTTGTAGGGGATCGAACGGCCGGCTAGAGGGGGGTGAATAGCCCTCGTACGTAGGATGTCGTATTTTGCTCGTCTACAAAACGTTAGCGCAAGCGGAAGCAATAAACTAAGACAAGAAAATAGAAATAAAACAAAGACAATACAAACACGGAGATGTAACGTGGTTCACGGCTGCGCCGCTAATCCACGGTCCGATTCGTCCACGGTGAATCACTCCGCAATCTATCCACTAGATCTCTCCTTTGCACAAAGCTAGGTGGAGGTAACCTCTTTTACACAAAGATCACTCTTCTACAATGGAATGAAGATTAGAGCAAGTAGAAGAGTGGGAAATCGTTTAGGGCACTTTGGGAGAGTTGGGTGAGCATTACCTCTCAAGCCCCATCCCCTTCCTTTTTATAGAGGAAGAGGTTTCTTCCGTTTGACACCGATCGGTGATGCCCCATCGGTCGGCCCGGATCCTCTAGCCGATTCCGAACAGCGGCGCTTTCCCGTTGGATACCATCAGCGGTGCGGCATCGATCGGTGATGGACCTCATCGGTCGGCCCGCTCATCGTCGAGTGCTCGCGTCGACTCCCATTCGTGCGTGCCCTGATTCGATCATTGCGCCGTTCCTTGGCGATCGGTATCAACATCGATCTGCGATCCATGTTGCGATCGGCATCCCACTCGATCGATCGTATACGGTCGATCGAACCATCGACTCGGAAGCGATCATTGCCATGACATAGCGATCGGCGGTGTCGGAAAACCCATCCGACACTTGGCCCAAATGGCCAAGATTTCACCTAAAACTACCCTTCGGGTTACAATCGCTCACTCTCATCCCTCGAGTCCCTCGCCTTGAAGTTCTCTTCGTTCGGCCCGTCCCTCGGCGGCATCGGGCGGCGCTCTGCAATGCTCCTTCGCGTCTCTTGCCTCGAAGTCTACTTCCTCCGGCTTCACTCCAAGCTTCTCGTCCGGCGGTCCCTCGGATGCTCCAAGCGCACGGCTTCCGCAAAGCTATCCTTCACCGACTCATGGCACGAGTCATGAGATGTGAAACTCGCCACAGCTCCATGTGCGAATTACTAAGTCCTGCACGACTTCAACGCACATATCAAATCAACATATCAAACTAACTTAAACCCTTTGCCACACCATCAAAACCATATTACGGTAAGAGATTGCCCTAACAATCTCTCTTGCCGTAATAGATGTACCCCAAGAACTTGCCGCTCTTTACCCCGAACAGGCATTTGTTAGGGTTTAGCTTCATATTAAACCGCCTTAATGTAGCGAAGGTTTCATTTAAATCCTTGACTAAATCCCGAGTGGCCTTCGATTTGACTAATATGTCATCCACGTAGACTTCCACATTTTTACCTTTCTGTTCTGTGAAGATTTTGTCCATAAGGCGCTGATAAGTGGCCCCTGCATTCTTTAATCCGAACGACATTACCACATAAGCATATAACCCTCCTGCAGTCACAAAGCTAACTCTCTTTTGATCTTCTTTGGCCAAAGGTATTTGATGATATCCTTGATATGCATTCATTAGGGACACCACTTCATAACCCACAGTAGAATCCACCAATTGATCAATACGAGGCAAGGGGTAGCAGTCTTCAGGGCATGCTTTATTTAAATCACGAAAATCGATACACATCCTCCATTGCCCCGAAGGTTTGGGGACCAGGACTACATTGGAAACCCATTCGGGAAACTGGATCTCCTTTACATGACCCACTTTTAGCAGTTTGTCTACTTCTTCGGCTATGACCTTGTCCTTTTCCGGTCCAAAATGTTGCCTCTTCTGTTGGACGGGTCGAGCTCCTTTAGCGATATTGAGATGGTGTTCAGCCACTCGAGGGTTGATCCCCGTGAGATCATGCACATCTTTTGCAAAGATGTCTTCATTCTCCTTCAGGCAAGCCACCATCTCTTCTTTGGTTTCCAGCTGTTGTGCTATCCGTATAGCCTTTCCTGGAGCAATTTCCACCAGTTCTCCTTCCTCTATTTTGCCAGCCTTGGGAGGGGATTCCTCCAGGACACAGACATCAGTGATGATGACAACTTTGCCTTTGAGGTCATCGGTTCGGGATTTCTTCTGATCGTCCCGAACCATTTGCATGTAGCAGCTCCTGGAGGCCTTCTGTTCTCCACGGACTTCTCCCACCAATTGACCCACTGGAAACTTCAGCTTCTGGTGGTACGGGGAGGCCACGGCCTGAAAAAGGGTGAGGAAAGGGCGCCCAAGAATAGCGTTATAAGTGGACGGAGCGTCCACAATAAGGAAAGGGATTATACTGGTTTTTTGGCTGGGCTTTACGCCCAGAGTTAGAGGCAATGAAATCTGCCCCGTAGGGTGTACTACATGCCCTGCGAATCCAAAGAGAGGGGTGGACACATCTTCTAGCTGGGCATTTCCCAGCTGCATCTGTCCGAAGGCTTCCTGAAAGAGGATGTTGACGGAACTTCCCAAATCGACCAACACCCGGGCCACTTCATAATTGGCCAAGGATATACGAATAACCAAGGCGTCCATATGGTGCAGTAGGACACCCTGTAAATCTTCTGGCCCGAATGAAACGGGTGGTGCAACTTGAATAGTCTAGTCAGTGACGATGGCCAAACTCTCCATGAGACGGGCATATGACTTCCGTGCTCGGTTGGAGTCCCTATCAGTAGGTCCTCTAGCTATAACATGAATAACTCCTTGTGTGGGAACGTTATCTAGACTGGATGAAGGGCCCTCACCTGATGGGCCTCCTTGGGAGACAACCTCTTGGGACAGCGTTTGAGGGAAAGTGACTTGAGGTGGTTGATTGTAGGGCCCTGGACGAGTTACATTAGGTCGGGGGCCTCACCGTGCCGGTCCTCCTGCCTGTAACCTTACTTGCAGATATACAGTATGGAGGCGATCCAATTCCTCTTGCAACTTGAAACATCGGCCACTAGTGTGGCCATATTTCGTATGATATTGGCAGAAGAATGGGGCAGGGGGGTTACGTGGGATCCCCCTGTATCCTAAAGGTCATTGCAGCAGACCCTGTTGGTCATAGAATTCCATTTCCCGTTCTTTCCAAGTCCTCACAGGAGGAAGTGCTTCAGCGGCCATGATTTGTAATGGCGGGATGGGGCGAACACCTTGCAGCATAGGACGAGGCCTCGGAAGCTCCTATCGAAAATGTCTTGTATACTCCCGCCGAGGGGGCACTTGAGGAACAGCAGGACGAGCTCTTTCAATTGGGATTGCTGCGGCAGTCTGTTCAGCTCTTCGTACCTTTAATCCTTCTTCTTCATGGATAAACTGCTCCGCACGGCTCAGTAGATCCTCATAACTATCCGCAGGTTGTCTTAACAAGGAACTGAGGAAGGGGCCCTCTTTCAGCCCGTGCTGAATAGCGCCTCTGAAAGATTCGGATCGTACTGAGGGGATTCCCCTAGCCGCAGAAGTGAATCGATGAAGATACCCCCTAAGGGATTCTGAAGGTCCCTGGGTGATATGCATTAACATAGAGGCGTCCTATTTATACGCCTTGCAGCTGACAAATTTCCGACTGAACATTCTCTGGAAATCAGCGAAACAAGTGATGGATCCTGGGGGCAGAGTATTAAACCACTTTTGTGCCGAGCCAGTTAGGGTGGTTCGGAAGACTCGACACTTGAGAGCGTCAGTATAACAGTGGAGCGAGGCCGCTCCGTCAAATTGAGATATGTGCTCTTCGGGGTCCGTCGAACCATCATACTTATTGATCTGAGGATTCCGGAAGTAAGATGGAGGGAGCTCAGAGAGAATGTCCATTGTAAAGGGACTGGGCTAGTATATTTCCGGAGGTCTGGTTGATTGACTTTCGCCCTGTTCTTCCCTGCGCATTTGGGTGAAGGGCATAGTGTTCGGAGGCGTTCTTCCCCCAAGTCCGCCTCCAGGCAATATTTCCCCATTAATGGCTGTACGAGATGGAGGAGGCATTTTTTGTTAGTGCTTATAAGCTCCACATATCTCCACAATGGCATGATATTGTCCACTTTGGGTCTAAGCCCTCATGGTTTTATTTTTGGGCTTTACCCAAAAGGCCTCATACCAATGGAGATATCTTTTTTCTTATAAGCACATGATCTTTTCCATGTCTTACCAATGTGGGACTTTGATTGTATTCCCCATACTCCCAACAATCCCCCCCTCAAACGAAGGACCACATTGGGCCCCCCCTCAAGCCTATCCCTCCTCGAAGGATTTTCTCTGCTTGATGTCCGATCTTCAACCCACCAGGACTTCCTGTCAGTTGTTCGGTCCCCCCGACCCAACTAGACTTCTTTCCTGATGTCTGGTTCTCTTGATCCGGACGTGGGAGCTCAACTTCCTTCGTTCGAGGTTCATGGCTTGACATGGACCATGGCTCTGATACCAATTGTTAGTGCTTATAAGCTCCACATATCTCCACAATGGCATGATATTGTCCACTTTGGGTCTAAGCCCTCATGGTTTTATTTTTGGGCTTTACCCAAAAGGCCTCATACCAATGGAGATATCTTTTTTCTTATAAGCACATGATCTTTTCCATGTCTTACCAATGTGGGACTTTGATTGTATTCCCCATACTCCCAACATTTTTGGGGGTGGGCCTCTGGAAGAAGGTTCACCGGAATACGGATGCAGATATCATATCCTTCTCCTTTCCCTAGCGAGGGCTTCTGTAATAGAGTCATCCATCAGGGCCTTCAACTGCGATGGTAGAAGGGTTATGGGGCGCTCCTCCGCTGCAGAGGTAGCAGGTTGTTGTACTTCTTCAGGTTGCATCTCGACGTCCAGCTCAAAGTTTCCCACAGACGGCGCCAACTGATGCGGAACGGGTGAAAATCTGTTCACTCCTTTCCAATGCAGTGAAGCACGGAGGGAGATCTCAGAGGGTTCTCACGGGCCGCAATCAGTAAAGAAGAAGAAGATGAAGTAGATTAAACGCAAGAAACCGACGCCAGCAATCGAGACTCAGACACAAGATGTAACGTGGTTCGGAATAAGGATTCCTACTCCACGGAGGTGAGCTTTTCTCACCGGATGCAGTGCCTAAGCACTTTCACAATGAAGGTCCTCCTTTACGGAAAGTAAGTTTCCGAAGGTGGAGGAGAAAAACCTCTTACAGTAATATCACAAGACGAGAAAAATACAAGAGATGTAACAACGATAGATCTCCGTCCTTCTTCTCCGACGAGGCGGTTGTCGCTCCCCTTCTCCTCCTGCGTCTCCTTCTCTCTTGCTGGGTTGGTGTTAGTAATATATGAGAGATGTCCTAAGGCAATCGCCTTATGTATGAACCATTTATATGATAAATGAAGATTCACTATTTGAGTATACATGTTTTATGTATTTGATTGGATCTTAAACTCAATTACTGAATGTCCACGATACGATTCACAGCATGAGAGAATTTGTGATTGGATCACAACTAGTGAGTATCTCTACATGTGTAATTGTGATGTATCGAAATTATCCCTAGTCGATGAATTGATGGATTTGGACACCATCAATTCTGTCGAGACTAGCACGAGGTATACTCCTTGGTGTATCCAAGCAACTGATTCTCACTGGCTGGAGACATAGTGATGTCCGGAGTTAATCGTGGATGCTAGTTATGGTAACTAGTTCATTGGAGTGACCAGCCGTAAGACTTCATATGGTTCTCTGCATATATAGATATGTCAATGAAGTTCTTACTGTGGCTTAAGTGCGATGTTCCTTTGACTTGCGGTATTCAAGTCATCTTGATCATGGAGACTTATGCTTTGACATCTTAAGCAAACATCTCAGGAGATGTGGACCCGGATGATTGGGTATAAGTCGAGTGATCAAGGTGTTTGAATAGCCTATAAAGGATTCACCACTCCTTGCGAGGAGATGTATACCCATGGCCTCTCGTGGATTGTTACTAAAGTCTTTGGCCAAAGCATTACATGTTTAGAGTAAAGTACTCTTCGATACATGTGGAGTAACTAGAATCAGAGGGACGAGGAAATGATACTTGGGCTAGGTGTGACGAGTCGACCTAGTGAGGCTCGACACAATAGACCATGTCCTGAACCAAGTGGGTATAAGATGAGTGAAGGGAATGGGGCACGATTCATTCGAGCTACTGAAGGGTTTCAGAAATAGTTCTGGATCAACCGTTGATCTTTTCGGTTAATTGGGGATCATGATGTACTACTATGTGACACTCATGATCGATCTATAATTAATGGATAATTATAGACGGCCAACATAAACCGAGAACCTATTTGGTCACACGCACCATGAGAGTAATCCAAAGGATTTAAAACGAGCTTGAGAATGGGATTCTCAGACCGAGAGAAACTATGTTTGGTTGGACCAAACATAAAGCGAGCATGAAATTGTTTCAGTCGCAGAGGAAGCGTGGATGGGCCGTGTCTTATGAAGACATAATGGATGGACCAAAATGGTTTGGTTCTAATCCAATGGATGAGAATAAACCAAAGGGTTTGGTTTATATTAAACGAATGAACCAAAGGTTGGTTCGGTTCGTTTTAACTTAAAATAAACCATCATGGTTTGGTTTATTTTAACTTATCTTTATGGAGCGGGTTAACGGGCTTTATGGATATGATCCATTAACCATTAAGAGAATTAGTTCTCTATAAAATAGGGCTTAAACCCTAATCCAAAACCCTAATCTATTTTGGCCGCCCAACCTAGTTGCCGCCCACCCCTTGTTGGTGATTTCGGCGCCCAACTACAAGCTGTCGCCGCCCAGCTTTGTGTCGCCGTCCAAGATCCTTGCCGGCGTCCAAGCTCTAGCCGGTGAACCTCCGGCGACTCTCCGGTGATCTCCTATAGGTTCGGCATCAAGGTGGCCTTTTTCTCTCCTTGTTTTTGGCTGGCGCCTACTCCTCCACCAAGCTGTCCAGTTTTCTGGACAGCTTCTCCTCCTCTCGTCGGAGCGTCGTTTGGACGACGGTTAGTGCTCCGACAGCGGCTAACTTACCGGAGATTTGATCTCCGGTAATCCTCTGAGGTGGAGGACGAAGGATTCGTCAAACGGTTGACGAATACCTCTCCGGAGAAGCGAGTTTTGAGAACTCGTTTAGGATCCGAATTTGGATTAGGATCGTGATCATCTCTCGATCACGTCGTCTTCAACACTAGGCTAGTAACCCGTCACGAAGACGGCTCGTGACTTAGCGAAGTCATCCCGAGGAGCTCGGCGTGGATACGGATAGAGACGATTCTTACGAGGATCGTTCCGGTTGATGCCGTTCCCGCTACACGTCATACGGAAGGTATAACGTAGTTTAATTTCCTTTTATTGTAAATTTTAATTTACGGTTATGTCTACACTTGTTGTAATAGCATGCGTGTGTTGTGTGTGTTGTAATAAATATAGATTTATTATTTTTAATTGCTTCCGCTGTGCTCATGTTTACGAAACATGATCGAACACACACATGCCGCGGTGCCGGAAACCCAACAGTGGTATCAGAGCCCAGGTTGTGTTTCGACATAATCGTAAAATGGTTTTGCGATAGTCATAACGTATTTCTGGAAATTTTCTGAATTTTGGAAATTTAGAAGTATTTATGGAAATTTTTCAATTTTGGAAAGTCTAGAAGTATTTATGGAAATCTTCCACTTTTGGAAAGTTGGAAGTATTTATAGAAATTGATATTTTCTATAAATAAAATATTTGATTAGATTCTGGAAATTTGCTTCCTAATTTAATCATGATTTGATTTGGGAAATCAAATCTTAAAATATTTTATTTCCATAAGTAGTTTTAAAGATTTAGGAAATTGGTTTCCTAAATAGATTTTCCTTAATCAAATAATTCCATGAATAAAATATGTGATTAGATTTGGAAATTTGTTTCCTAATTTAATTATGATTTGATTTGGAGAATCAAATCTTAAACATATTTTATTTCCATAAATAGTTATGACATATAAGGAAATTATATACATGACATAATTGTATGCCATGTAATTGCATTAGATGCATAACATTATGCCATGTGTCGACATGTAGATGTATGCCATGTATGTCATGCCATGTAGATAATAGTTATTTGCATGCAAAGAGGATGAGACATAAAACCCTTAATCAATATTAAAGCCTACACCTTCCATTAATATGGTTAGAACCAGAGTTCCGCTTCTTGTTTGGGTTGTTGGACTCTCTCCAAGCCCTACAACCTCAATATGTTCAAACCATGGAATAGTTTAATACTAATATGGTAAGAGCCGAGGTCAATCGTTAGCTTTGGTTGTTGGACTCTCTCCAAGCTGGGCTAATTGGTTGAATGCGCCTAACCATATTAAAACTATGTCCCGATTAATGGGTTGGCTTTAACGAGCATCGCTTGTTGGACTCTCTCCAAGGTCGATGTAAAGGAGGTGAAGTTGGGTGCTATGCATATGATGCATACTTGTTAATGTGTTAACAACCCGATGTATGTGTGAACATTCAATTAGTTGATAGCACATTGTGATAGTTGCATATACGGATATGCAATCGTATAGTTGATACCTACCGTCGTAGTTACGAATGGCTCGCTGACTCTCTCTCCAAGGTTGTTCATAACTATGATAGATATCAGCCCATTCGGAGATGGACCTACGATCTCAGTGATTTTGGGGTTTTGAAATTGAAAAATGAATGGGATTAATAAATGTATATTGATGCATTTTAAAATCATCTTTCTCATATATGCTCGTTTTGTATTTCTAGGTCAATAAATTGATCATGACGTCTTTGAATTTGCGCACTATTTTGGATTTGAACAAACTGACTGGGCCTAACTTCCTGGACTGGCTTAGAAACCTGAGAATTGTTCTCAAGGCAGAAAAGCTTGCATATGTCCTTGAAGAGCCTCTTCTGGCCGTCTAAGGGCGATGCAACTCAGACCAAATGTTGGTCTATCGTAAACATGTGGCGGCGATTTGGCGAGTTGCATCATGCTAGCGGCGATGGTACGAGTGCGAGCGGCATGAGCATATGGATGCTAACACTATGGTCTTCCATCTTCATGAGTTGTTCGATGAGCAAGCGAGATCCGAAAGGTTCGAGGTCTCTAGGCTCCTCTTCACCACGAAGATGCAAGAAGGTTAAATCGTAAATGCAGTTTGTGCTAAAGATGAACGGGTACATCGAGCGGCTAGCTACCCTCGGTTTTGTGATGGATCATGAGTTAAGTATTGACTTAATTCTGCATTGTTTTCCCAAGAGTTTCTCGCAATTTGTGATGAACTATCGGATGAACAAATTGGAATCCACCATTCCCGAGCTCCTCAATATCGAAGATTGTGGAGCCTTACGTAAAGCATGAGGAGAAGGCGGTTCTGTTAGTTGATTCCTCAAAGAAAGGTTCTAAGAGGAAGGCAAAAGAACAGAAGAAAGGAAAGAAAAAGGCAAAGAAGGCGGAACCAGCACAAAAGGGCACTTGCCATCACTGTGGCAAGGAAGGCCACTGGCGAAGAAACTGCAAGATTTATCTTGAGTCCATGAAGAAGAAGAAGGCATCCGATGCCCCATCCTCTTCAGGTATCTTCGTTATTGATTGTCATTCTATTTCCTTAGACACTTGGGTATTGGATACTGCGTGTAGCTCACATATATGTAATGACATACAGGGGCTAAGGAATAGAAGAAGACTTGTCAGAGGGGAGTCAAATTTGCGAGTTGGCAATGGAGCAAAGGTTCGCAGCCATCGGAACTTATTTGCTGAAGCTCCCTAGTGGACTAGTCTTGGAACTGGACAATTACTATTATGTTCCTTCTCTAATAAAGAACATTGTTTCTATTTCCTGCTTAAATAAAAATGGTTTCCATTTAACGTTTAGTAACAATTGTTGTTATATAACTTTGAATGGCGTACTTTATGGAACTGGAACTTTGAGTAATGGCATTTATACGTTGGACGTATCCAGTGACATTTTCAATATCGAAGCGAGCAACACGCGTGCTCGAAAGGATAATCACAGCACTCTATATGTGGCATTGTCGTCTTGGCCATATAAGACAGAAACGCATGTCCGAATTACACCGATGTGGAATTCTGGAATCGTTTGAATTGGATTCATACGATACATGCGAATCATGCTTAAAAGGCAAGATGACTAAGTTACCTTTTACTGGAAAAGGTGAATGAGTGGGAGAGTTACTAGGTCTAGTACATACTGATGTATGTGGACCTATGTCAACTCAAGCATTAGGAGGCTATAGCTACTTCATTACCTTCACCGATGATCACTCACGGTTTGGGTATGTGTTCTTGATGAAACACAAGTCCAAGCCTTTGAAAGGTTCAAAGAATTCAGAAATGAAGTAGAGAAACAACATGACAAGAGTATTAAAATACTTGATCGGATCGAGGTGGTGAATACTTAAGTCAAGAGTTTCTTGATTATCTAAGAGACAATGGCATATTGTCTCAATGGACTCCGCCCTATACACCACACATAATGGTGTATCCGAGAGGCGATGCTTGGACCTTGTTGGACATGGTCGGTCAATGATGAATCATGCAACTCTTCCCAAGTCCTTTTGGGGTTATGCACTTGAGATTTGTTTACTTGTTAAGCAGAATGCCTACGTAGTCTCAACCACTCCATATGAGATATGGAATGGTAAGAAACCTCATGTATCTTACTTGAAGATATGGGGTTGTCTGCTTATGTGAAGCGGATGTATCAGATCGATAAATGTCTATTTATTGGATACCCTAAGGAAACAAGGGGTTACAAATTCTATCATCCTGTGGAACAAAAGGTGTTTGTTTCAAGGCATGCTGTGTTTCTAGAGAAAGAGTTTCTCTTGCAAGAAAATAGTGGGAGTGTCGTCGAGCTTGAGGAAGCTCGAGAGACTCAAATAGACATTGATGAGATACCTGGTGAAGCACAACAGCCGACAACTCATAGTGATGAGCAATCGGCTGGACCTATTGTAACACCACATCTTCGTAGATCTGGTAGAACACGCAATATTCTTGAGAGATATGGATTTATCGTAAGTGAATCGAACGACGTGTTACTCATTGATGATGAGGAGCCTACCAGTTATGAAGAAGTGCTGACAAGTTCAGAAAGGGATAAGTGGCTTGGTGCCATGAAGTCGGAAATGGATTCCATGTATGAAAAACAAGTTTGGAACTTGGTTGACCCACCTGAATGGATAAAGCCTATAGGGTGCAAGTGGGTTTTCAAGAAGAAAACCGACATGGATGGTAATGTGATTACCTATAAGGCTAGATTGGTGGCGAAAGGATATCGTCAAAAACAAGGTGTTGATTATGACGAAACCTATTCGCCTGTAGCTATGCTTAAATCCATTCGGATGCTCCTGGCCATAGCGGCTCATTATGATTATGAGATATGGCAGATGGATGTGAAAACAGCTTTCTTTAATGGAAACCTGCTCGAGGACGTGTATATGATACAGCCTGAGGGTTTCACATCGGTTGATAAAACCAAGGTATGCAAATTGCGACGATCCATTTATGGATTGAAGCAAGCATCCAGGAGCTGGAATATCCGTTTTGATGAGACGATCAAAATGTTTGATTTCTCACAAAATCCAGACGAACCTTGTGTGTACAAGAAGGTTCGTGGGAGTGCAGTCGTGTTCCTAGTATTGTATGTCGATGACATATTACTTATAGGAAACGATGTGTCAATCTTCTGATCGATTAAGGTTTGGTTATCCAAGACATTCTCCATGAAAGACCTGGGAGAAGCAACCTACATCCTTGGGATTAAGATCTATAGAGATAGATCGAAACGGTTGCTTGGTCTTTCGCAGTCTACATATATAGACCGAGTGCTAAAGAGGTTTAGCATGTCGGAATCCAAGAAAGGTTATCTGCCCATCAGGCATGGGGTACACCTTTCGAAGTCTATGTGTCCGCGCACAGAAGACGAGAGGATTTGCATGAGTAAGATTCCCTATGCATTCGCAATAGGATCTATCATGTATGCTATGTTATGTACGAGGCCCGATGTATCGTACGCTCTGAGTGTCACGAGCAGATACCAATCCGATCCAGGGATGGATCATTGGGCGGCTGTTAAGACAATCCTTAAGTACTTGAGAAGAACTAAGGATGTGTTCCTAATATATGGAGAAGGGGACATGGTGATACGAGGGTATACGGATGCCAGCTTCCAGACAGACAAGGATGATTCCAGGTCTCAGTCTGGATACGTGTTCACCTTGAATGGGGGCGCAGTGAGTTGGAAAAGTTCCAAACAAGAGACTGTAGCGGATTCTACCACTGAGGCAGAATATATTGCAGCTTCGGAAGCAGCAAAGGAAGCGGTTTGGATCAAGAAGTTCGTTCATGAACTTGGTGTGATTCCGGCCATTGTTGAAGCAATACCGGTCTACTGCGACAACAATGGAGCAATTGCACAGGCGAAAGAGCCAAGGTCTCATCAACGATCCAAACATGTGCTTCGCCGCTATCATCTTATCAGAGAGATCATAAGTAGGAACGAAATACAAATCGAGAAAATTCCCACTGAAAGGAACTTAGCGGATCCTTTGACTAAAGCATTACCTCAAAATAAGTTTGAGGGTCATGTTAGAGCTTATGGTATTGGATACCGTAGCGATTGGCATTAGGCCAAGTGGGAGTCTGTTAGTAATATATGAGAGATGTCCTAAGGCAATCGCCTTATGTATGAACCATTTATATGATAAATGAAGATTCACTATTTGAGTATACATGTTTTATGTATTTGATTGGATCTTAAACTCATTTACTGAATGTCCACGATACGATTCACAGCATGAGAGAATTTGTGATTGGATCACAACTAGTGAGTATCTCTACATGTGTAATTGTGATGTATCGGAATTATCCCTAGTCGATGAATTGATGGATTTGGACACCATCAATTCTGTCGAGACTAGCACGAGGTATACTCCTTGGTGTATCCAAGCGGTGATTCTCCTTGGCCGAGACATAGTGATGTCCGGAGTTAATCGTGGATGCTAGTTATGGTAACTAGTTCATTGGAGTGACCAGCCGTAAGACTTCATATGGTTCTCTGCATATATAGATATGCCAATGAAGTTCTTACTGTGGCTTAAGTGCGATGTTCCTTTGACTTGCGGTATTCAAGTCATCTTGATCATGGAGACTTATGCTTTGACATCTTAAGCAAACATCTCTAAGGAGATGTGGACCCGGGATGATTGGGTATAAGTCGGTGATCGAAGGTGTTTGAATAGCCTATAAAGGATTCACCACTCCTTGCGAGGAGATGTATACCCATGGCCTCTCGTCGGATTGTTACTAAAGTCTTTGGCCAAAGCATTACATGTTTAGAGTAAAGTACTCTTCGATACATGTGGAGTAACTAGAATCAGTGAGGGAGGAAATGATACTTGGGCTAGGTGTGGACGTGAGTCGACCTAGTGAGGGATGACACAATAGACCATGTCCTGAACCAAGTGGGTATAAGATGAGTGAAGGGAATGGGGCACGATTCATTCGAGCTACTGAAGGGTTTCAGAAATAGTTCTGGATCAACCGTTGATCTTTTCGGTTAATTGGGGATCATGATGTACTACTAGGTGCCACTCATGATCGATCTATAATTAATGGTTAATTATAGACGGCCAACATAAACCGAGAACCTATTTGGTCACACGCACAACGAGTGTAATCCAAAGGATTTAAAACGAGCTTGAGAATGGGATTCTCAGACCGAGAGAAACTATGTTTGGTTGGACCAAACATAAAGCGAGCATGAAATTGTTTCAGTCGCAGAGGAAGCGTGGATGGGCCGTGTCTTATGAAGACATAATGGATGGACCAAAATGGTTTGGTTCTAATCCAATGGATGAGAATAAACCAAAGGGTTTGGTTTATATTAAACGAATGAACCAAAGGTTGGTTCGGTTCGTTTTAACTTAAAATAAACCATCATGGTTTGGTTTATTTTAACTTATCTTAATGGAGCGGGTTAACGGGCTTTATGGATATTATCCATTAACCATTAAGAGAATTAGTTCTCTATAAAATAGGGCTTAAACCCTAATCCAAAACCCTAATCTATTTTGGCCGCCCAACCTAGTTGCCGCCCACCCCTTGTTGGTGATTTCGGCGCCCAACTACAAGCTGCCGCCGCCCAGCTTTGTGCCGCCGTCCAAGACCCTTGCCGGCGTCCAAGCTCCAGCCGGTGAACCTCCGGCGACCCTCCGGTTATCTCCTATAGGTTCGGCATCAAGGTGGTCTTTTTCTCTCCTTGTTTTTGGCCGACGCCTACTCCTCCACCAAGCTGTCCAGTTTTCTGGACAGCTTCTCCTCCTCTCGTCGGAGCGTCGTTTGGACGACGGTTAGTGCTCCGACAGCGGCTAACTTACCGGGGATTTGATCTCCGGTAATCCTCTGAGGTGGAGGACGAAGGATTCGTCAAACGGTTGACGAATACCTCTCCGGAGAAGCGAGTTTTGAGAACTTGTTTTAGGATCCGAATTTGGATTCGGATCGTGATCATCTCTCGATCACGTCGTCTTCAACACGAGGCTAGTAACCCGTACGAAGACGAAGCTCGTGACTTAGCGAAGTCATCCCGAGGAGCTCGGCGTGGATACGGATAGAGACGATTCTTACGAGGATCGTTTCGGTTGATGCCGTTCCCGCTACACGTCATACGGAAGGTATAACGTAGTTTAATTTCCTTTTATTGCAAATTTTAATTTACGGTTATGTCTACACTTGTTGTAATAGCATGCGTGTGTTGTGTGTGTTGTAATAAATATAGATTTATTATTTTTAATTGCTTCCGCTGTGCTCATGTTTACGAAACATGATCGAACACACACATGCCGCGGTGCCGGAAACCCAACAGTTGGAATAATTGCGGATCCTCTTTTCCTCCTTGCTTCCTCCCTTTTATCTTCCCCCTTCCGTCATTGTAACGTCGTGGGTTATCTCCATCGTACACGTGGCCACCACCTCCACCTGGGGAATAATTCTGTTACAGATATAAGGAGTGAAGACTCCTTGGAATATTGCGTGGGGCCTCCCCAGCTGTTGCCTAATACCTTTTCCTCTACTTTTCGGGAAAATAGGTTAGACTATTTCCCTCAACCCTCCGCTTTGAGTGAAGCTAGCTTAGGTCTATAGCCCACGGGTGCCCTAGCCCTAGGGTTTCTCATCAACCTGAACCAATTCCACTTTTCCCCGTACCAAACTTCCTTCGTATAACCGTATCGATCAGGTTAAGTCGACCCTCTATCCATCCCATCGGCTTCTGGAATTATCTAGCTGAACCAATTCTTGCTCCACTCTTTAGCGAAGTGCCTTCCGTCTCTTCTTTGCTGTATCAATTACTTCTGCTGACTCTCCCGTGCCAATTGCTTTCGATATTCTCCCGTATCAATGGCCTCTGATATTCACGCCCGAACCAATTCTTCCTTTTCTCCCTTCGTCGAGCCAAATATTTTGGATCGGATCATGGGTCCCCGCTAACCCTTCTATCGGGGATTATGTAGAAAAGGTACCAGCAGTATCAGTAGATTTGTTTTCTTTATCGGTCTTGATAGACATTTCTTGTTAGATGTGTTGAAATCTAGGATAATCGACTACCTATGAGACTCGTTCGTAGTAGCATATTGTTGTGTGTAATCAATAGCTAGATAGCTATATACTTTGTCTATCCATGAGATTCGTTTGTGGTAGCATGTTATTGCCTGCAGAAATTGAGTCCTTATATTTCGTGACTTCTCATGAAACATGTTCGTGGTAGCATGTTATTGTGTGCAGTCAATTACTAGATAGCTATATACTCTGTTTGCCCATGAGACCCATTCGTGGTAGCATATTTGTAAGATACGAAAAAAAAGAATAAATCTAATTTATTGTATAGGGATTAAACCTCATTTGCTAGCTAAGTGGGTTTAATTAGGGGTTAGGTTTAATTAAGGTTGGTATTAATTAGGGCTTGGTTTGAACTGGGTGGCGTGAACCAAAAACGCGAACGACGTTTAAAAAGGGCCGTGTAAAATTGATCAACCGCATCTTCACTTTGCGATCGCCTCTTCTTTGTCATCTCGCGCGATTGGGATTTCTTCATCCTTTCTTCTTCCTCCGTGAGCCGTCGTTGCCGACGCACTTGGTCGGAGATCCGACCGGAGGGAGGACGTTGAGCAAGTTGGAAATGGGTGGAGGCCGATTTGGGAGCTGAGAGCGCTGCGGCGGTGGCATGCCAAGAGGGAGGGATTTCGTTGCCAATCATCATCGGAGTTAGGTAAGAGGTCGATTTTTCCTTCCTCCTTAAGCTGAGAGTGAGATCTAGCTGTGGGCTTCTGATTTTGGTTTCAATCGGTGGTTTTAGGCAGTGTTTTGGAGCTGTGATTTCTCTGGTGAACTGGGAAGCTGGGGGGGGGGGGAAACGATGGTTGATGGAGATTTGAGCTCGATAAGTTTGGTTTACTTTTCTATATTGGCTGTAGATTGTTGTGAATCATGTGATCTGTCAATGTTATTGAGATCTGATGGGTGTTGTGTTATGGATCATCGTGTGTGGCTATTTGGAGTGGGATCTGATTGATGTAGGTGCTGTCAATGGTGTTTGTGGATCGATTTCGGTGGCAAGGAGCCAGATTCGGATGGGCAACAATCTCGTGTGGTGTTGTTGTCCTGCTGTGATCGAAGTTGAGCTGGGAATGCTAGATTTGTATTGGCAGTATAAGGTAAGCTGTTATTTGGTTATGTTTTGGAGTAAACTAGGTTGTGACAGCAAAATATTTTATGATTAGATTTAGGTTCGATTTGAGATGTGATATCATCATTGGACTTATGATAGTACTGGTCAATGTTGTATGTTGATTTCAGGACTTTGATTAGTGATGGATGCTCATATGCATGGACAGTTAGCCGGGCTACATAGCAGGTGGGTAATATCTACCCTGGTCAGGTAGTTTAATCTGAATCTGGGGCATGAATTTGGACTTATGCTATTACTTTGATATTAGATCCACTCTTATTTAATCATATGCTTGTACTGCCTTGACCTTTGAGATATATTGTTGTTACTTCATTGATTATCTAGCACAGATATGAACTACAAATCCGATTGTGAGTTAGCTGATGGATGTTCAGTAAGTACCTGTGGTTAGGGTTATCTTTGTGACCTCATATTGGGTTACTGTGTACATCACTAGGGTTAGGTGATGGATTATATTATGGAGTTGGTTGTTGTATCATATACTTATTAGTTGTGCATCTATGGTGGATCTAGTTGTCTTTGCATAGATAAGTGTGTGGTTGTCAGTATGTGGCCATGGACTAGAGGTCCTAGCGTGATGGTATATTCATTATGGATTGTGTGCCTGTGTATGGTTATATGGATGGTCGATAGTATATCGCTACTGACTAGAGGTCTTAGCGTCGTTGACTGTCAGATGTGTATGACTCTTTGTGCGATAGAAAGAGTCTTGTGGATTGTAGTCCTTGCATAGTTGACTTTTGGTTGACCAGGACTCCCCGTGGGATAGGGAGTGTGGCAAGGATACATGTATGGAGCTATGCATCATTACATTGCATTCATGCTGGCGATTAAGTCTCCCTTGTGGTTGAGAGGATCGTCAATCATCCTGCCTCCCTGCCCACTCAAGATAGTGGTTGCAGGGTTGAGTGCAGAGCATTATTGTGTGTGCCGTTCTCGGGCACTATGGATGGTGGTAGTTGGAGATGCACACTTGGCCACTGTGCGGAGTGGTAGTTAGCGCACTCATCCACTATAGACGGTGGTCGTGTGATGTGCAGTTGTCCTGTGTGTGGTACTCATCTACTCATGGGTAGGGACGGAGCGGCTAGCAGTAGGGACCCCTGTGTGAGTAGCATATAGCTCTATGGCGGCTAGCTACTATTTTATACTACCTAACTCGGTCACTCGAGAGTGGTGGTGGCGGCTGGAGTCGGGATAGTTGTCATGTCGTGCCACCCTGGCCATACTAGGGTCGTGGTTGGACGGGTCCGCGGACATGGCCATGCATGTGCATTGCTGATATATATGTATGCATGTATTCGATATATGTTTTACATATGCCTGTGAGATGCTGCATTTGATTGAGTTATGATTGTTGCATATGCTTATACATCATGATACATGCCATTTGCATATTATATACTGCTGTGTTGAGCATGATATATGTGTTGGTCTAGACTGTTGTATGCATTTGATTAGTGTCATGTCATAGTGTGGTATGGACCGGGATGTTATTACATGTGATTATATACTATTCATATGTCTGAGTGTTGGTTAGATTTGGGATTGACTTTGTACGTTATATGGGTTATATTATTGTATATCTATTCAGAATGATATAGCTTATGGTGTTGCAGACCGTCAGGTGCATTGGTACATTACTTCATGTTCAGTTGATCAATTTAGTATATGCATTGGGTATGACTATACTGTGGTTACTTGTTATTAGATTTGGATAGGACTGTATGTCTATTGGACTCATACTGTATACCTGTAGATCTTCACATGTATACTTATAGATCTCTATATCCTGTATGTTGTTCATGCACTTTCTATATATTACCCCTGAGTTTATACTCACCACCCCGGACCCTGGGTTTCCTGTTGCCCAGGTAACAGGTAGAAGATTTCCTTGGATGTTCGAAGCTCCGCCAGCTAATCCTATCTCACACCGAACGGATGGATATTTATTCCGTATTATTGTATTTTTGTGGATTGTGGTTTTGGGATTTTACCCTGTATTGTTTCCGTATTTGTGATATACGGATGTGTTGTATGTATTTGGCCTTTGATGTGGTTTCTATTATGTTTCTTGTCGTGTCAAGTCACTCCGGAGTGCACAGTTGGGTTTTTGTATTTTGTTTATTTGTCAGTATGTTTCCGCTGTGTTTAGTATATTCATGTTTGCCTATTATGTTGTTGTTGTGGGTCACGGGCCTTGTATTAACCAGATATGTTGCCACGTACAGGGGAGATGTCGTCCGTTTGCTTTTCGGCATGACATACTCTCGGGGTGTGACAATATTGTTGTGCACAAATATTGAGTTTTTATATTGCTTGTCTGCCCACGAGACACATTCATGGTAACATGTTGTTGCTCATAGATAATGCTCTTTATATTGCCTATCTGCCCACGAGACTTGTTCATGGTAGCATATTGTGACTCACAAATAGTGCCCCTGGTATTACCTTGAAAGCAACGAGGCTTTGTGGTGGTATCTTGATGTTTATTTCTTGCAGGTCTTTAGTTGGTTGTGTATGTTGTTAGGAATTGGACATCGCTAGAGGGGGGGGGGGTGAATAGCGTGTTCATTGCTTCGATGATGGAAATCGATCGCGTGCTTGCTATAAGTGTTAGTGTACGCAGAAGAATATATAATGATAACAAAAACAAATACACAACACAAACACACAATACACAAGATATAATGTGGTTCGGAACCTTAGGGTTCCTACTCCATGGATTGAGCTCAAATGAGCTCTAGCGATGTAAACACCACCACTATGTTGGATCATCGGTGGTCGGCTAGAGGAGAGTGAATAGCCCTAATCATGTAGACGGTGGAATTCGATTGTGTTTGTCTCTACAATTCTTGTTAGCGCAGCAGAAATATGAAATACAACACAAATATGAAGATGAATACACAATCACACAAAATACGCAAGCATATACGTGGTTCAGAACCTTAGGGTTCCTACTCCACGGGGCGAACTCAACGAGCTCTAGAGATGAACACGACACTACTCAAACTCCTCGACCACAAGTCGGAGGTAGAGAAACCTCATACAAGTAATTACAATGTAATACAAAAGTACAAGCAAATACAAAGACAATACGAAAGAAAACTTTACACAAATGGCTTTAATCGCTTTTGCTTGTTGCTTGCTTTGGTTTGGCTCTTGAAGGTCTGGAATGCAGCAGCAATTCCCCTCCAAAATCTCCCCAAAAACTCTTGTTAAAATCCTCCCCCAAGCTCCTCCTTTTATGCTTGTCTCGGGCTGATTTCGCATCGATCAGTCGACTGCTCGTGACCTCCAGTCGACTGCTCCTATAGCCGTTGTCTTATAACGGCCGAATCCACATTGGCAAAAACCCAACGGATAACCATCAGTCGACTGATCAAATCCATCAGTCGAGTGCTCGGATGGATCACTGTTGGACTATCCGAGTCGCAAAAACCGCTTTTTGCATTGCGGAAGCCTCGGAAGTCGGCCACGGATCCGTGCGAAGATAAACAAAAATTACATGTACATGTTTAGAAAAACTAGATCTACATGAAAGGAGCGTTACCCTTGATGCGACGCCCTTCGCTTATCTTGCTTGTCCAAACGGCTTGTCAGAACTCGAGAGTGTCAAGTGTACACTCCTCTATCGATATCCACACGAGCAATAGGTGGAGAAAAGAAACCTAGAGTGTGCTAGCACCCTTAGAAGCTCACGGCAAGGATGAGGAAGAGAGAGCTTGAGAAGTGAGGAGGAAGAAGATGAAGTTACTACTCTTAAATTCACACTAATGCACACACATTATAGTGGCCGGCCACTTCAAAAAGGGTTATATACATGCATGTAATACCAAGAGCCATGACTCTTGGTCTTCCCCAAGAGGTGGCACACCATGATGTGTCCATGATGATGTGGAACATCATCATTGGTTGGCCCCTATGCCAAGTCACCATGAAGTGGCAATTGGTCAAGTCAAAATTGACCATTCATCTTTCCTCTCAAGTCAAGTCAAACTTGACTTCTTATCTCCCATGGTTGATCAAATCCAACTATTTGATTCAAGTCAATTTAATTTAATGAATCTCTATTCATTAGTTTAAATTAACTCAATGAATCAAATCTAAATTAGACTCATTCAACACTTGAATCAAATTGAGTCCAACTCAATTAGTCTAATTTGGATAACTCTTAATCCAATTTGGTTCATCACATGAACCTAATCCTCATGGTCCATCATATGAACCTAATTTCCATCTAATTGCTCTTTGTGTGTGACCCTATAGGTTCTTGTAACATTGGCAATGCTCCTAAACCGATTTAGAAGCATAAGCAATGAGCTGTATCTAGCAACACATCATTGCTACCCAAGTTACAAGAATGTTGAGATCCAACATCACCTTTGTGACTACTAATTGTGACTCTCACAATATATGACAATGTCCCTCTATCCTTGACATCTAGATTGACCAATTGAGGCATAGACCGTGTCATCCTCAGTACAATCTATATCTTGAACTCTAAGTAGACTCACTCTAATCAAATGAGCTCAATATCTCATATTGACTCATTTGGGCATGACCATACACTTAGTGGTCTCACTCTATTAAGAATCATGATGTCACTCCCATCATATAAAAGGGATAGATCCCATCTACATCACTCATATTCCTCCGCATAATTTGTTACATACCCAGTAATCGCCTTTATAGTCCACCTATTTACGGGTGACGTTTGACGAAGCCAAAGTGTGCAACTCCTTATGTAGGGAACCATGGTGACTTCAGGTCCAAGGACTAATAGTCATACTAATAGTCACATGAGAAAGTATATGACACTCATATAACGATCCATGATACTTTCTCATGGTAGGTCATTCAATATACATTCTCCAATGCATACCATATGTCAACTTGATATCTCATATCCATGACTTGTGAGATCAAGTCATCGAGTTGACCTACATGCTAGTCTCTTCGCATTAACATTGTCCCTGAATGTTAATACTTGACTAGGAATGATTAAGAGTAGTGTTCTCTATATCATATCATTATCGATTCAACCAATCGATTGATATAGATAAGAACCTTCTACTCTAGGACGTTATTATACTTAGTTATTTGGCATTAATACAAGTAAGTATAATAACCACAAAGAAATTCCTTTATATATATATAAATATGATACAACAAAGTCCATACAACAATCATCACATGATTGACTCTAGGGCTTTCATTAATAATCTCCCACTAGCACTAGTGCCAATCACTGTAGTATCTAATACCCAATGACCTAGTGTGACCATCATGCTTTTTCTGTGCCAAAGCCTTGGTCAATGGATCTGCGACGTTAGCCTCTGTGGGTACTCTACAAATCTTCACATCTCCTCTATCGATAATCTCTCGAATTAGATGGAAGCACCGTAGTATGTGTTTGGTCCGCTGGTGTGAGCGAGGTTCCTTAGCCTGCGCAATCGCTCCATTGTTATCACAATAGAGCTCTATCGGATCTGCTATGCTAGGAACCACCCCAAGCTCAGTAATAAACTTGTGGATCCAAACTGCCTTCTTTGTGGCCTCTGATGCAGCAATATACTCGACCTCTGTTGTAGAATCAGCAACTGTGTCATGCTTCGAACTCTTCCAGCTCATAGTGCCACCATTCAAACAAAACATGAACCCTAACTGCGATCTATAATTATCCTGGTCAGTTTGGAAGCTGGCATCGTTGTAACCCTTTATAGCTATCTCCTCATCGCCTCCAAATATCAAGAAATATTCTTTAGTCCTTCTCAAGTACTTAAGAATATTCTTGACTGCTATCCAGTGATGCTCACATGGATCTGATTGGTATCTACTCGTCATGCTCAAAGCATACAAGACATCAGGATGAGTACATAGCATGGCGTACATGATAGATCCTATGGCAGATGCATAAGGAATCTTATCCATACGGTCTCTCTCCTTTCTAGAAGAGGGACTTTGAGTCTTTGAAAGACTCACACCATGTGACATCGGCAGAAGTCCCTTCTTGGAATTCTGCATGGCAAACCGTAGTAATACTGTGTCAATATATATACTCTGACTTATGCCAAGCAATCTCTTAGATCTATCTCTATAGATCTTGATGCCTAGAATACAGGTTGCGTCACCTAAATCCTTTATTGAGAAACACTTCCCTAGCCAAGTCTTCACAGACTGTAGCAAAGGAATGTCATTCCCAATGAGAAGTATGTCATCCACATACAACACAAGGAAGACAACTGTGTTTCCATTAACCCTCTTGTAGACACAGGATTCATCTTCATTCTTGATGAAACCAAACTGTTTGATCACATCATTGAATCGAAGATTCCAACTCTGAGAAGCTTGCTTTAGCCCATAAATGGACCTTTGCAGCTTGCATACTTTCCCAGTATGTTGTGGATCTACAAAACCCTCAGGCTGTATCATGCACACATCCTCAAGCAAGTTTCCATTCAGAAATGCGATTTTGACATCCATCTGTCAGATCTCATAATCGTGGTATGCTGTACTAGCAAGCAAGATCCGAATGGACTTAAACATTGCCACTAGAGAAAAGGTTTCATCATAGTCAATACCATGAATTTGCTTGAAACCTTTAGCCACCAATCGTCCCTTATAAGTATGTGTAAGTCCATCCATGTCAGTCTTTCTCTTAAAGACCCACTTACACCCAATGGGTTTGACGCTTTCAGGTGGATCAACCAAAGTTCATACTTGGTTGGTGTACATGGATTCCATCTCGTATCTCATGGCCTCTAGCCATTTCTCATAATCTGGGCTCATCACAGCTTCCTGATAAGAGGTAGGCTCATTCTCAATGAGCATAATGTCATCATGGTCAGACAAGAGAAATAAGTATCTCTCAGGCTGACGACGTACCCTATCAGACCTGCGAAGAGGTAGGTCTACCTAAATAGGTTGTTGTTCCATAACTCTTTGTGCAACAATCTCATCACCCACAACACTTTGTGGTTCCTATTCAACCTCCATCAAAGCCTCAGTGCTATGGTCCTTATCTTGAATTTCTTCAAGATCGAACGTACTCCCACTAATTTTTCTAGAAACAAAATCCCTTTCTAGAAATACCCCAGTCTTTGCCACAAAAACTTTGTGTTGACTGGGAATGTAGAAGTAATATCTCTTCGTTTCCTTGGGTTATCCAACAAAATAGCACTTATCGAATTTGGGTCCCAGTTTGTCTGAGACTTGACGTCGAACGTAAGCCTCACAACCCTAAATCCTCATGAAAGACATCTTGGGATTTTTCCCTGTCCATATCGTATATGGTGTATTTATCACAACTTTGGATGGAACACGGTTAAGTGTGAAGGTTGTTGTGTCTAGAGTATATCCCCAAAAGGATATAAGAAGATATGTGTGACTCATCAAAGATCGTACCATATTTAATAGGGTACGATTCCTCCTTTCGGATACATCATTCCACTGTGGTGTTCCAGGAGGAGTTGGGATAGAATCCCACACTAGCTAGATAGTCACGAAACTCATGACTAAGGTATTCACCACCTCGATCTGATCGAAGTATCTTAATACTCTTGCCAAGCTGGTTTTGTACTTCATTCTTGAATTCTTCTAACTTTTCAAAGGATTCTGACTTATGTGTCATCAGATACACATAACCATATCTACTGAAGTCATCAGTAAATGTAATGAAATACCTATAACCACATCTAGCAGCAACATTGAAAGGGCCACATACATCACTATGTATAACATTTATACCTGAAGTAGAAGTCTCACTTCTCTTCTTCTTAAGATCTTCCAGGTATGCTTTGCAGTTATGCTTCCAGTGTCCAGCTTCCTTGCAGTGGAAGCAAGTCCCTTCTTTGGCCACCCTTCCTTTCGGTTTCAGTTTCTTGCCTTTGCCCTTGGCTTGGGACTTTCTCTTACCTTTAGGCTTTCCCTTGCCTTTCTTCTTTTGAACCATCAAAATGGAGTCAGATTTTAACTTCTTAAGGTTGAGCTCAGCAGTTCTCAACATGCTAAGCATCTCAGGATAAATTGATTGTAGTTTTGTGGCAAAGATTGCAAGATCAAGTCAGTGGCCAACTCTTGGCCAAGTGGGAATCCCAACCTCTGTAGGTTTTCTATGTACCCAATCATCTTGAGTACATATGGACCTACGGGAGTCCCATCTTGCATCTTGGACTGAAACAGTGCCTTAGAGATCTCATATCTCTCGTGTCTTGCTTGTCCTTGATACAGTTGATGAAGATGTTCAACCATATCAAAAGCATTCATGAACTCGTGTTGCTTCTAAAGCTCAGAGTTCATGGTCGCGAGCATGAGGCATGACACATCTAATGCATCATCTTGATGCTTCTTGTAAGCATCTCGGTCAGCTCGCGAGGCAGTGGCAGGAGGTGCCTCCGGAATGGGCTGCTCTAGGACATACAATTTTCTTTCATGGGTGAGAACGATTCTTAGATTCCTGTACCAGTCCAGGAAATTAACTCTATTGAGCTTGTCCTTCTCAAGGACAGAACGCAGGGAGAGAGTGTTCGTGTTTGTCAATATGGTAATCTACAACATACACAATGTAGAAAATTAATATCATATTCAATTTATCATTTAATTAGACCTTTAATCAAATGATGCTCCCACTGAATTATAGGAATTTTGTAGAATCGAGTCATGGATGTGGTCAAACCACATTACTAGATTCATACAAACTAGCTATAATTTACGCGGGACAATATCCACATCATACTATGCCTTGAGTTAGCTTTGGCTAAATCGCCCAAGATTTAGTATGATTGTTAGGTAACAGATTACCGATTATATCTCTATGAAACTCTTATTTATAGGATCAAGATCCACATTTACAAAAGACCTTGAGTTAGCTTTGGCTAAATCGCCCAAGATTTAGTGTAAATGCGATCTTATCCTATCTTTCCAATAGTTGGAATATGCCTATAATTTTACTCGATCCAATTGAGTTAACTGGTTTTACTCAATCTAATTAAGCTTATACTCACCCAAGCTGTGATATGTGGGCCCAAGATTGTCCCTCCGCACCCTACCAAGATAATATGCGTTGCTCTGCTTTGGCAGATTCAACAACAACAAATGATCGAGGTAGTTATGGGTATCAAAACTTGGTAGGCATTTCGAGTTGATTTGATTAAGATCTAATCTAATCGTGAATGTGTATCATATACACATTAAGGCCTTAATTACCCTACACTAGCATGCATCAAATACATACAAACAAAATATACTAACATGCATCATATACATACAAGCAAAATATCCTAGAATGCATCATATATATATATATATATATATATATATATATATATGATTATATTGTGATGAGGTCATGGCCCTACTACGATCTTCTTAAACCAATGAGAAGATCGGACGGTCAACCTAGGGTTAGCGTCTTCTCCAAGTGCCTCCTTTGACTGTCATGTGTTGTCGGCACCCTCCTCGTAACTCCGTCTACTAGTGGACCTTCCACCGCTTCATTTTGTACATTACAAACATGAAACTCGAGTTATGTTCGAGTCTAAAACTATTTACAACAGGAATATTAAAAAGAGAGGCACGACGCACAGGTTGCATACATTATACAACATGAACAACACAAAAACGGTGCGCAAGCCGTATTATGAATTACAACACATTTTTATCCAATCACATTAGGGTTCTTGAGCCATGACCATCACAGTATTATACATAATTCTAAATTATATATTTTACAGAAATTTCTATAATTTTTCTTATTTTTTTTTCAATTTTATGAGCCACATCTCCGTAACGATCCCGCTAAGCGATTTCCGAGTGCGATCGCGGGACAATGCACCTTACGGGGTTAGGGTCAGAGCCCCTACTCGCAAAATGAATCTCACGAGTATCCCACCTTGATCGTACAATGCCTTAAGTCGCTATCCCAAAATACTAGAGCGAGAATTTCCTGTTTCGGAGAGTTTTTCTAGGTGGTTGAAGCCTACAAGTGTCCCAACACTTGTTGCTTCGACTCGTCGAGAAAAATACTCAAAAAAATCTATAAAATAGAAAATTTACAGAAACTTATAGATATCTAATTTTTATATGTAATATAAAAAATTACAAAATTAAACACATACATGTTTCGCACGTGACTCTGATACCACTGTTGGACTATCCGAGCTGCAAAAACTGCTTTTTGCATTGCGGAAACCTCGGAAGTCGGCGACGGATCCGTGCGAAGATAAACAAAATTACATGTACGTGTTTAGAAAAACTAGATCTACCTTAGATCTACATGAAAGGAGTATTACCCTTCATGTGACGCCCTTCGCTTATCCCGCTCGTCCAAATGGCTTGCCGGAACTTGAGAGTGTCAAGTGTACACTCCTCTATCGGTATCCACACAAGAAATAGGTGGAGAAAAGCAACCTAGAGTGTGCTAGCACCCTTAGAAGCTCACGGCAAGGATGAGGAAGAGAGAGCTTGAGAAGTGAGGATTGTTGGATCGAAGCAGATCGCTAGAGGGGGGTGAATAGCGATAAAACTTTTCTTTCTTTCGAATTCGTTTCAAAACAATTAAGTGCAGCGGAAAGATAAATGAAACAATAAAAGAGACAAGATATTTTTTACTTGGTTCGTAGCCTTCGACTACTACTCCAAGGCCCTAGTGGTCCTTGACCACGCACGGAGGACAAAACACTAAAGAACTCCTCCTCGTTAGAGGTAGGAGTTAATTGATACAAGAACACAAAAATCTTGAGGTAGAGGGACACTCCCCCTCTCCTCGTTACGATAGAAAAGCTTCAAAAAAGTAAAGAAACAACTGATATAAAGCTTATACCTACGTAAAAAAAGTAAAATAAATTAAACCTAGACGTCGGAGAAGAAGCACTTCATTGTCGGGGAGTTGTAGCTTTGCGGAGGCTTTTGGAAGCTTAGAATTGATGAAGAAACCCTAGGATAAGCCCTCCTTTTATAGCCTTTGAGCCCCTTTTCGAGAGGAACCCTAGCCAATCACATTTGAGTACCACTCCCTGGAAATGAGGTGATAAGCCTTGACTCCTCGAGGCTGATCCTTGACCATTAGTCGACTGATGGACATCATCACGATCGATGACAAGATCGATCGAATGTCGACCTCAGCAAATGATCGTTGATCTGGGCAATGAGTCCTCCAAGCCGAAGTCGATCGATGCTAGGTTAGCTTAACAAAAACATTATTTCGACGACCTCCTACCATCCGATCTTGACCTAGACCACCTATAGGATGTCTTTGGTCGGATCTACACTTAAGATCATCCTCGTAAAGAGGATATGACCTCACTTACTCTCGCACACACACGAGCTTACCTCGATACTTATTGTGTTGCTTTCGCTTTCGACCTTCCACTCGATTCCTTCGGCTCCCTCCGAAGTCACTCGAGTGTCGCCTGACCACTGCGACTTCCTCCGGGTGTCGCTAGCCTTCAGCTCCAGCTATAGCAATTTTCTACACACTCGATTTAGCTCGTGAGATAACGACATGAGCTTAACTTTGTATCGTTTGCTATTATCAAAACTCAGGTTCGACTTAGGTGCCTACTGCACCAACAATCTCTCCCTTTTTGATTTATGGCAAACCCACATACAAAGTTAAGAAAAATAAATTAAGTGCATTAAGCAAAATGAGTATGAGATATGCATGAATGAGCAGGAGTATATAAAAACTCTTTTTCAAGTGCTCCCCCTTGAGGAATCCTTCCCCTTGACCGAGGGTGAGTACTTGAGAAAGAGTTTTAACTCTCCCCCTTGATGTTTGCTACTAAAAAAAGAATTAAGTAACCGAAATTTCTTAATATTGGTCATAGTGTTTAAAATAAGTTTTTAAGTTAAGAAATCAAAAAATTGATTTCTTAACCTTGGCCTTTACTTCCGTTTAACTTAAAGTTAAGTAAATGTGTTTAAGTTAAGAATTTTCTTAACTTGGCCTTTACTTGTAAACAAATATGAAGTAAGAGTTAAGTTATCAAAAATTAAAATTTTGACCCCTTAACTTTGACCTTTTTCTCCTTCTTTTGCCATATATCGAAAAGAATAAGGGTGTGGAAAAAAAACTAAGTATTAAATTTAAAGTCCAAGCATGTTTTACATTATTTTGAAAATAATATACTGAAAATAAGCTCATTTATAAAATGTTCAACTCATATTTGGCTTGATTGATATGAAAGATCAACCAGTCCTGGTCAGAGTCAGTTAGTATGTATGATTATACTCTGTGGTTCATGACGATGCACTAGCTCTACATCTAGAACCAGGAGTAAGGTCCTAACATCTCACACCCATCTACGTGGCTAAGTACACAAACACATTAGTCCTATGTGTTGTGAGATGTATTGGCTCCTTAAATCTATAGGTGCATGATATCTAAGGTATGTCCTATACTAGTTCCATGAAAAATGAAAAGTAAGAAATAGTAGTAATATAATTTGCAAAGTCCTATTCTACTACGCACATGGCCAATTTTCATCTCAATAGACTAAATTCAGCTTCGGGTAGAGGTTTAGTAAATAGGTCTGCCAAGTTTGACTTCGATTCGACGTATTCGAGTTGTATGGCTCCGTTGGCCACATGTTCTTGAATGAAATGGTGTTTGACCTCTATATGTTTGGTCCTAGAGTGACATATCGGATTCTTAGTAAGATTAATTGAACTAATGTTATCTACATGAAGTTTAGTATTTATAATGTCTAACTTAAAGTCGCGGAGAGTGTGCTTTATCCAAAGAAGCTGAGTGACACACTCACCCATTGCGATGTATTCGACTTCGGTGGTAGATAAGGTAACACAGTGTTGCTTCCTACTGCACCAACTTACTAGACTCGATCCGAGAAGTTGACAACAACCACTCGTACTCTTTCTATCGAGCTTACTATCAGCATAGTCTAAATTGGAGTAGCCGATTAGTTCGAACTCGTTAGATCTAGGGTACCAAATACTGACATTAAGTGTACCATTTAGATATCTAAGGATACACTTGACTAGAGTTAGGTTAGACTCCTTGGCACATGTTTGGAACCTTGCACACATACTTACTGCAAATAAGATATCAGGTCGGCTTGCAGTTAAGTAAAGGAGACTCCCTATTACGCTCCTATAGTATTTTAAATCAATTGAGTTTCCGATTACATCTTCTTCTATATTCACATTAGTTGCCATTGGGGTATTAATAATTTTAGCCTCTTGCATTCCAAAGCATTTAATTAATTCCCTAGTATATTTGCGTTGATGTAGGTATATTCCATCTTTAGTTTGTTTAATTTGTAGACCTAAGAAGAAACTTAACTCACCTACTAAATTCATTTCAAATTCACTTTCCATAAGTGAAATGAACTCATTTAGTAGGATTGAGTTGGTGGTTCCAAAAATAATATCATCTACGTAGATTTGGGCTATGAATATGTCTTTACCTAAGGTTTTTACGAAAAGGGTTGAGTCAACTACACCTTGGTTAAATCCTTTAGACTTAAGATAAATCAAAAGTCTCTCGTCCCAAGCTCGAGGAGCTTGTTTAAGTCTATAGAGGGCTTTCTTTAACCTAAGGACATGGTCGGGTTTATCTACACTTTCGAAACTAGGAGGTTGACTAACATAAACCTCTTCCTTAATGTATCCATTTAAGAATGCTGATTTCACATCCATTTGAAACAACTTAAATCCTCGATGTGCAGCAAACGCTAATAGCATTTGAATGGACTCTAATCTAGCTACTGGGGCATAGGTTTCGTCGTAATCTAAACCTTCAACTTGACTAAACCCTTTAGCGACTAGTCTAGCTTTATTTCTAACTACTTCACCTTTATCATCAAGTTTATTTCTAAACACCCACCTTGTTCCAATGATTGTTTTATCTTTAGGTGGTGGTACTAAATCCCATACTTCATTCCTAGTGAATTGAGCCAGCTCTTCTTGCATTGCAATAATCCAATCGGGATCAAGAAGAGCTTGGTCAATAGTTTTGGGTTCAATTTTAGAAATCAAGGAGATTTGACTAAGGTTTCTGTATGAGGCTCTAGTTCGAACTCCTATGTTAGGGCAATCTCTTGCCATGATAAGGTTTTGATGTGTGTGGCAAAGGGTTTAAGTTAGGTTGGTATTGTTATTTGATATGTGCGTTGGAGTCTTGCAGGACTTAGTAATTCGCACATGGAGCCTTGGCAGGTTCACCCTCACAACCTCGGTCCTTGAGTCGGTGAAGGATGACTTTGCGGAAGCCGTGCGCTTGGAGCATCCGAGGGACCGCTGGACAAGATGACTTGAAGTGAAGCCAAGGAAGCAGACTTCGGAGGCAAGAGACGCGAAGGAGCATTGCAGAGTCGTGCGCCTGATGCTGCCGAGGGACGTGGCCGTGAAAAAAAGAGAGCTTTGGCGAGGGACTTCAAGTGAGATGAGAGAATGAGTGAAATATAAGTAGCTCATTAGGTGAACTTGGCCGAATGGCTGAGTGTCGGAGACTTGACCGCAAGGGTTAAGGTTTACCCGACCGCCGGAAGGTCAAACTTATGTTAAGTTTGAGTTTTCACGGCACGATCGCCATGTCACTAGCCGATCGCTCTCTCGAAGTGGGTTCGGTAGTATCCGTGATGGGTTTATACACGCAGATCAGCATGGAATGCGCATTGCCGAAGGATATCGTCAGCGAACCTGAACCGCTCGTGGCCAGTGAGGCGATTCGACTACGGGCGGCTGATCGTGGTGAGGTCCATCGGTCGACTGCCAAGAGTTCCGTTGGAATACAACGGTCGGGATCCGACATGTTCGGAGGCCGTTGTAGTGACGGCAGTCGACTGCCAAGGGCAGCAGTCGACTGGTGGCGGCCAACGGGAAGAAATCAGCCCTCTCTATAAAAAGAGAGGGTGTGAGCCTTTGAGAGGCTAATGCTTATACTCTAAGTGATCTTCCTAGTGCCCCACAAGCTCTAAACTCTTCTTACTTGTTTTTACTCCATTCTTATTGTAAGAAGAGTGATCTTGATTGTAAAGGTTACCTCCACCTAGCTTGGTGCAAAGGAGAGACCAATAGTGATTGGCTTTGGAGGAGTGATTCACCTCGGACGAATTGGGATCGTGGATTAGCGGCGTAGCCGTGAACCACATTACATTCTTTGTTAGCGCTTGTTTTCTCGTATTTCTATTTGCTTATCTTTATTAGTCTTCCGCTTGTGCTAATTAGTTTTGTAGACGAGCAAATACCGGCATCCAAACGAAAAGGGCTATTCACCCCCCTCTAGTCGGCCGTATCGATCTCCTACATCCTAGACTTGGATCACCTATCACTTGGTCGATAGGATGATTCGTTTGAGTCCTAGTTGGATTTGGGTTTGAGTCTACAACTTAATCAATAGGATGACTCGTTTGAGTTCTAGTTTGGTTAGAGTCATCTATCACTTGGTCGATAGAGTGACTTGATTGACTTAGATTAGGATTAACACTAGACCTGATCTCCAGATCAGAGTTAGGTCTAGTATGAATCAGCTGGATAATTGGGGTTGCCGGGGGTTTTGTAGGTTTGTGTCCTTAATCAAATACTACATTGATAGTCTCCTTGACTCTAAGGGTGTCATGGTTATATACTCTATAAGCTCTACTTGTAGTCGAGTATCCTAGAAAGATTCCGATCGTGGTTTTGGATGTAAATTTCCCTAGGTAATCCTTAGTGTTTAGGATATGTACCTTACACCCAAATACCATAAAGTACTTGATGTTAGGTATTTTATCGTGATAAATCTCGTATGAGGTCTTAAGGTGCCTCTTTACCATAAGGATCCTATTTTGGACATAACACGCCGTACTCATGGCTTCCGCCCAAAACCTATCGGGTAGGTTATACTCGTTTAACATTGTCCTAGCGACTTCTTGTAGGGTTCTATTTTTGCGTTCTAGTAGGCCATTTTATTGTGGAGTTCTAGGGAAAGAGAACTCATGGTGGTATCCATTTAGGTTACAGAATTCTGTAAACCTATGGTTCTTGAATTCACTACTATGATCAGTCCTAAGTCTTTTGATTTTAATTCTTTGTTGATTTTCTATTAATTTAAATAGGTTGATTAATTGATCTAGGGTATGACTTTTGTGTTTGATGAACCTAACACAAGTAAATCTAGAATAATCATCAATTATGACTAAGCAGAATTTACTTCCATTAAGTGACTTAGCTCCGTGTGAATCAAATAGATCCATGTGAAGGAGCTCAAGCACACTTTTGGTTCGTTCTTGATTAGTTAGTTGATGTTGTGTCTTAGATTGTTTACCTTGTTGACAAGCATTACATATTTTATTATCCAATTTATTGAGGTTAGGCAAACCTCTGACTAAGTCACTCTGACTCATCTTGTGGATGAGTCTTGGGTGTGAGTGACCGAGTCGTCGGTGCCACAACCATGATTCCTCTTGTCATGTCATAAGACACTTAGTTGAGGAGTTAGTTAAGTTAATAGTGTAAATATTATTATTTCTAGTTCTTTTAAGAATTGTTTTAGAAGTTTCATTTGTATTAATTACGTATTCATTTTCTAGAAATATGACTTTATAGTTATTATCACACAATTGGCTTACACTAAGTAAATTATATTAAAAATTTTCTACTAATAAAACATTTTGAATAACAAAATTTGAGTTAAGCTCAATATCACCTGATCCGATGATTTTGAGTTTGCCGTTATTTTCGAAGGCTACCGATCCTTGTCGTTTGAATCGAAGCTTCGAAAACTTGAGTTGATCCCCGGTCATGTGTCGGGAGCAACCACTATCCAACATCCATTGATTCTACACGCAAGGTAGTTGGATCGGATATTGGATTTATTAAAGATTGGTTGAAAATTATTAACCTAAATCATCTCACCCATGTCTACATGATCAAACATGTTAACCCTATATGTTCTTGTGAGATGACTTCCAATTTTACTTGATTTAAATTTAATGACTTAAACACTTGTCAACCTTGCGTTAGATTCGGATTTGACCTTAGGCTCATCAAGTTACCTTTTCAAGATCATGTCTTCCAGGTCGTGCCGAGGTACAGAGGCCTTCTTTGATCGGAACAACGACCACTTCCTTAGACAAAGCCATTTTCAAGAAAATAGAGACTTGACTTACCTAAGACCACTTCCTGGTCTAACTAGTCTAGGATACGGCGAGGTAGCTTCAGCTAGTTCCACTCGGTCAAGTGCACCGAACTAGATACGCCTTATTTAGGCCGAATACACAAGACTCCACTTTCCTAGCGTACTATCATCTCGCTGCGTCCTGGTACTATGTTATCAAGTATTGACGAGTTATAGTCCTATCTAACCATTCTAAAAAGAAAAATCAAATTAAAATAAAAACCTAAGCATGCAATTTCTAAGTTAAAACACAAACAAGTTTCGTACTAGCTCCCCCTGGACTGTTGAATCGATTCGGTCTCTCCACATAGTAGATTTGGTCATTGGGAACCCAGTACTGGTTCGATCCTAAGTTTGAAATCAAGGTGGTCTTAGGGACCCATGCTTGGACACATTTTTTATGTCGGCTTACAATCGACATATACGACTTGTTGGTCGTATTTGAGCTAAACCCTAGACCGACCTTATTGTACACGACCCTTTGCGATCCAAGTAGGAGGTCAAGTCCTTTGGATCCCAAAGTAAACCTTTCCAACGTGTTCCTAAGATCTTCGACTTGACTCTTCAAGAGTGAGTTCTCAACTTCGAGTTTTTCAACCCGAGTTGAGTCCTCCTCTTGAACTCGACTAGTCGAAGAGGTTAGGGAGACCTCGTGTTTGAGGAGTTTAACTTCCTCAACCAGGGTCTCGACCTTGGACTCGGACTTAGCTAATTTTCTAGTTAAAAACTTAATTGCACTATAAAGTGTACTAATGAGGGATCGACTTACCTTGAGTGTATCTTTTGAATTAGATGCGTATCCGTGGCTTGTCTTGAATAGTGCTTCGCAGTCCGACTCATCTTCGATTTCCGATTCATGTTTCGGTTCCGACTCCATCTCCGATTCCACCGGTTTAGCCATGAGAACACGATCATTATCTTCTTCCTCGGATGCTTTTTCCCAAGTAGCATTGAGTGCCTTTTTGTCTTTTGGTGCTTTGATCTTGAGTTTTGGGCATTCAGACTTGATGTGTCCAAATCTGTTGCATTCGTAACATCTAATATTTGAACTTTTAGGCTTACCTTTGTTGGGTTGAGTGACGGTTCATTTTTGGCCCTTGAATATCCTCCAAACTAGATTGACTAGTTCGACCTCCATTTCTGAGTCGACCTCCGAATCGGACTCATCCTCTTCTTCCTTCGGGGGTGGCTTGCTTGCGGTTTTCTTCCTCAAACCTGCAAAAAGTGCTATACCCTTCTCGGGTTCCAAGTTAGACTGCTCATGAAGTTTAAAATCGGAAAATAATTCATCTTACCTAAGTTTCGAAAGATCCTTGGAGACCTTGTAGGCATCGACCATGGATGCCCACAAGGTAGTCCTCGGAAAGGAATTAAGAACATACTTTATAAGGTCGCGGTTTTCGACCTTTTGCCCGATTGCGTGTAGATTGTTGACTATGTCTTGAACTCAGGAGTGAAGTTGTGTCGCGGACTCATATTCCTGCATTTTTATATTATATAGTTTATTAAATAAAAGATCTCGCTTACATACCTTGGCTTCATCGGTCCCTTCGTGTAGCTCCATTAGCTTTTTCCAAAGGTCCTTTGCGCTGATGAAGGGGCCGACGCGATTTAATTCCTCCTTGGACAAGCCGCATTGAAGGATTTGAGTTGCCTTGGCATCGTCTTCGACTTGTCATTTTGTCGCAATGGTTCATTGGTCATAATCCAAGGATTCACCCACTTCGTTTGTCGGAAGTGTGAATCCTGTTTGGATTATGATCCACATCTCGATTTGAGTTTTGAGAAAGCATTCCATCCGACCCTTCCAATAACGGAAGTCATCTCCGTTGTAAAATGGAGGTCGGACGGCGCTAAAACCCTCGAGATGGGCCATTAAAACAAAAGAAACAAGGAGATGAAGACGAAAAACCTAGCAACGACAAAAACACACGAAAATGTACCAAGACTCGCGTCTTGGATTAGTAGTACGGGAGAAAAAATAAATCTTAAATAGACAGAATTAAAAAGAAAAAAATCTGTAAAAAGCTAGATCGGTGGTTTCGCCAAATCTTAGCAACCCCCGGCTCTGATACCAATTGTTGGATCGAAGCGGATCGCTAGAGGGGGGGTGAATAGCGATAAAACTTTTCTTTCTTTCGAATTCGTTTCAAAACAATTAAGTGCAGCGGAAAGGTAAATGAAACAATAAAAGAGACAAGATATTTTTTACTTGGTTTGTAGCCTTCGGCTACTACTCCAAGGCCCTAGTGGTCCTTGACCATGCACGGAGGGCAAAACACTAAAGAACTCCTCCTCGTTAGAGGTAGGAGTTAATCGATACAAGAACACAAAAAGCTTGAGGTAGAGGGACACTACCCCTCTCCTTGTTATGATAGAAAAGGTTCGAAAAAGTAAAGAAACAACTGATATAAAGCTTATACCGATGTAAAAAAAGTAAAATAAATTAAACTTAGATGTCGGAGAAGAAGCACTTCATTATCGTAGAGTTGTAGCTTTGCGGAGGCTTTTGGAAGCTTAGAATTGATGAAGAAACCCTAGGATAGGCCCTCCTTTTATAGCCTTTGAGCCCCTTTTCGAGAGGAACCCTAGCCAATCAAATTTGAGCACCACTCCTCTTGAAATGAGGTGATAAGCCTTGACTCCTCGAGGCTGATCCTTGACCATTAGTCGACTGATGGACATCATCGATCAGATGATGGCAAGATCGATCGAATCTTGACCTTAAGGCGCTTGGTATTAGGACTAGCAATGAGTCCTCCAAGTGGCAATGATCGATGCTAGCTGCAAGGCAAAGTTAGCTTAACAAAAACATTATTTCGACAGCCTCCGACCATCCGATGTCGACCAAGACCACCTATAGGATGTCTTTGGTCGGATCTACGCTTAAGATCATCCCCGTAAAGAGGATACAACCTCACTTACTCTCGCACACACACGAGCTTACCTCGATACTTACTGTGTTTCTTTCACTTTCGGCCTTCCACTCGATTCCTTCAGCTCCCTCCGAAGTCACTCGAGTGTCGCCCGACCACTGCGACTTCCTCGGGGTGTCGCTAGCCTTCAACTCCAACTATAGCAATTTTCTACACACTCGATTTAGCTCGTGAGATAACGACATGAGCTTAACTTTGTATCATTTGCTATAATCAAAACTCAAGTTCGACTTAGGTGCCTACTGCACCATCAAGGATGAAGAAGATGAAGTTACTACTCTAACTTCACACTAATGCACACACATTATAGTGGTCGGCCACTTCGAAAAGGGTTATATACATGCATATAATACAAGAACCATGACTCTTGGTCTTCCCCATGAGGTGGCACACCATGATGTGTCCATGATGATGCGGAACATCATCATTGGCCAGCCCCTATGCCAAGTCACCATGATGTGGCAATTGGTCAAGTCAAAATTGACCATTCATCTTCCCTCTCAAGTCAAGTCAAACTTGACCTCTTATCTCCCATGGTTGATCAAATCCAGCCATTTGATTCAAGTCAATTTAATTTAATGAATCTCTATTCATTAGTTTAAATTGACTCAATGAATCAAATCTAAATTAGACTCATTCAACACTTGAATCAAATTGAGCCTAACTCAATTAGTCTAATTTGGATTACTCTTAATCCAATTTGGTTAATCACATGAACCTAATCCTCATGGTCTATCATATGAACATAATCTTCATCTAATTGCCCTTTGTGTGTGGCCCTATAGGTTCTTGTAACATTGGCAATGCTCCTAAACCGATTTAGAAGCATAAGAAATGAGCGGTATCTTGCAACACATCATTGCTACCCAAGTTACAAGAATGTTGAGATCCAACATCACCTTTGTGACTGTTAGTGAAAGCCCTAGAGCCAATCATGTGATGATTGTTGTATGGACTTTATTGTATCATATTCTTGTTCATAAAAGCATGGTTATTATATTTATTTGTATTGGTGCCAAATAAACTAAGTATAATAACGTCCTTGAGTAGAAGGTTCTTATCTATATCAATCGATTGGTTGAATTGATAATGAGATGATATAGAGAACACTACTCTTAATCATTCCTAGTCAAGTATTATCATTCAGGGACAATGTCAATGCGTAGAGACTAGTATGTAGGTTAACTTGATGACTTGATCTCACAAGTCATGGATATAAGATATCAAGTTAACACATGGGTATGCATTAGAGAATGTATACTGAATGACCCACCATGAGAAAGTATCATGGATCATTATATGAGTGTCATATACTTTCTCATGTGACTATTAGTTCTTGGACCTGAAGTCACCATGGTTCCCAACATAAGGAGTTGCATACTTTGGCTTCGTCAAACGTCACCCGTAAATGGGTGAACTATAAAGGTGATTACTGGGTATGTAACAAATTATGCGGAGGGATATGAGTGATGTAGATGAAATCTATCCCTCCTATATGATGGGAGTGACATCGTTATTCTTGATAGAGTGAGACCACGAAGTGCATGGCCATGCCCAAATGAGTCAATATGAGATATTGAGCTCATTTGATTAGAGTGAGTCTACTTGGAGTTCAAGATATAGATTGTACTGAGGATGACACGTTCTATGCCTCAATTGGTCAATCTAGATGTCAAGGATAGAGGGACATTGTCACATATTGTGAGAGTCACAATTAGTAGTCACAAAGGTGATGTTGGAGCTCAACATTCTTGTAACTTGGGTAGCAATGATGTGTTGCTAGATACCGCTCATTGCTTATATTCCTAAATCGGTTTAGGAGCATTACCAACATTACAAGAACCTATAGGGTCACACACAAAGGGCAATTAGATGGAGATTAGGTTCATATGATGAACCATGAGGATTAGGTTCATGGGATGAACCAAATTGGATTAAGAGCAATCCAAATTAGACTAATTGAGTGAGACTCAATTTGATTCAAGTATTGAATGAGTCTAATTTAGATTTGATTCATTGAGTCAATTTAAATTAATGAATAGAGATTCATTAAATCAAATTGACTTGAATCAAGTGGTTAGATTTGATCAACCATGGGAGATAAGAGGTCAAGTTTGACTTGACTTGAGAGGGAAGTTGAATGGTCAATTTTAACTTGACCAATTGCCATGTCATGGTGACATGGCATGTGGGCCGGCCAATGATGGTGTTCCACATCATCATGGACTTATCATGTGGTTCCACCTCATGAGGGAGACCAAGAGCCATTGGCTCTTGGAGTTACATGCATGCATGTAACCCCCACCCATTGAAGTGGCCGACCACTTTCACTTGATGAAGTGAATTCATTTGGTGAGCAAAATCCATCTTCTTCTTCCTCTCAAGCTCTCTCCCAATCCTCTACTTTGGACGAAACTTCCAAGGGGTGCTAGCACACTCTAGGTTGTTTTTCTCCACCATTTATCCGTGTGGATACCAATAGAGGAGTGTACACTTGACACTCTTGAGTTTCGACAAAGCATTTGGATGAGCGGGATAAGCGAAGGGCGTCGCTACGAGGGTAATGCTCTCATCTTGTAGATCTAAGGTAGATCTAGGGTATTTAAACACATACATGTTTTATTTTTTTTTATATCTTCGCATGGATCTGTGGCCGGGCTTCCGAGGTTTCCGCAATGCAAAAAGCGGTTTTTGCGGCTCGGAAAGTCCAACAGTGACTACTAATTGTGACTCTCACAATATATGACAATGTCCCTCTATCCTTGATATCTAGATTGACCAATTGAAGAATAGACCATGTCATCCTTGGTACAATCTATATCTTGAACTCCAAGTAGACTCACTCTAATCAAATGAGCTTAATATCTCATATTGACTCATTTGGACATGACCATGCACTTAGTGATCTCACTCTATCAAGAATCATGATGTCACTCCTGTCATATAAGAGGGATAGATCCCATCTACATCACTCATATTCCTCCGCATAATTTGTTACATACCCAGTAATCGCCATTATAGTCCACCCATTTACGGGTGACGTTTGACGAAGCCAAAGTGTGCAACTCCTTATGTAGGGAACCATGGTGACTTCAGATCTAAGGACTAATAGTCATACTAATAGTCACATGAGAAAGTATATGACAATCATATAACGATCCATGATACTTTCTCATGGAGGGTCATTCAGTATACATTCTCCAATGCATACCCATGTGTCAACTTGATATCTCATATCCATGATTTGTGAGATCAAGTCATCGAGTTGACCTACATGCTAGTCTCTTCACATTAACATTGTCCCTGAATGTTAATACTTGACTAGAAATGATTAAGAGTAGTGTTCTCTATATCATCTCATTATCGATTCAACCAATCGATTGATATAGATAAGAACCTTCTACTCAAGGACGTTATTATACTTAGTTATTTTGCACTAATACAAGTAAGTATAATAACCACAAAGAAATACCTTTATATATATAGGAATATGATATAGCAAAGTCCATACAACAATCATCACATGATTGGCTCTAGGGCTTTCACTAACAATCACTCGACTAGAAAATATTCTATGCCTAAATTCACCCCGATCAGTTAACTGATCTTCCTCATCAGTTGACTGATGGTGTCGGCAGTCGACTGCCCTCCCTCAACAATTGACTGTTCGGCTAGAACCTGATCAGTCGAACACCGATTGAGTCCAATCGATTTAGAGTAGTCGACTGGTACCTATACTAGTCGACTGATGTCGGGTAAAACCTCAAACACCAAGTTGTTTGAGCATCCGACTGTCGGGTAAACCCTCAAACACCATGTTTGAGCCTCCGACACTCAGTGTTAGCCACTTGACCAAGTCCACCTCATCCTCTCATGGAGTTCCCCACCGAAGCTCTCTTCCCTCGGCCTATATCCCTTAGATGCACCAAGCGCATGACTTCGCAATGCCATACTTCGCATCTCTTGCCCTCGAAGTATGCTTCCCTTGGGTCTCACTCCATTTGCTCCCTGTCCGACGGTCCCTCGGATGCACCAAGTGCACAACTTTACAATGTCATCCTTCACCGACTTAAGGACCCCGAGCCTAGTGAACTTGCCAAGTCCTCAAGACTCCCCACACCAAGCCTCATGCTTGGATTTTCCATGCCAAGCCCCATGCTTGATATTTCACCGCCAAGGCTATACACTTGGACTTACGTGGCCAACCCATGTTGGACTTTCCCAACACCAAGCTCCATTCTTGGACTTTTCACCACCAAGGCTACACACTTGGATTTACATGGCCAACCCATGTTGGACTTCCCATGACATACGTTTTGTCTAACATCAAAATATAGTTCGAGTCAAACTCGAGTCCTGAGCCGATTGCACCAACACACTAATCTAAAAACACTCCTTCTCGACAATAAGTCAGAGGCAGAGAAACCTCGTACAAGGATTACAAAAGTAATACAAGAAATATATAAGCAAATATGAATGAAATACATAAAATAACATAAAGAAAACTTTATAACTATTACTTTGGATGCTTTCTTGTTTGATTGCTTGAACCACACTTGAAGAAAATGATTTGCATCAGTAAATCACTCCAAATCACCCAAGAAATCGCTGTAAAAATCCTCCCCTTCGAGTTCCCTTTAAATCTGCAACTCGGGATCATTTTCGCCTAGCGGTCGACTGCCATAAGGCCCCAATTGACTACTCCTGTAGCCGTTATCTCACAACAACTTAATCCACATCGACAAAACTCTAACGGATACACTGACAATCGACTACCATTACCCATTAGTCGACTGACAAGGCCGTAGCCGACTGACCAGTCGGCTATTGAGCGTTCTGCCCTAACGACTAACCCAGCAGTCGATTGATCAAGCAATCGAGGTGCCAGTCGAGGTGCCTTGCATCTATGGCCACTGCAGCTGAGGCCAGTCGAGGCGCCAATCGAGACACCTTGCATCTGTGATGGCAGCTCGACTGCAGTCGATCGCCAGTCGACTGGTCATAATCCCAATCGACTACTCGATATCGACTCAGCTGTCAAGTGTCAAAATACTTGACCAATTGACTGGTCCATATCCCCAGTCGACTGCTACACCTCAACCATGAGGTATATCCCAAATATGATGCCCTCATACTTGCTAGACCACTCTTAGCCTAGACCTAAGCCTTCTAGTCACCTTCATCAGCCTCACGCCTATTGGATCCCTCCAAGTTATCCATGACTTGTTCATCCATACGCTAGCCTTCAGGTGCTTCAATCGGCTATTGTCATGCTAAACTGGTCTACACCTCCAAGGCACATTTGAGCTTACGCTGCCAAGATTATCGCTTGGACTTTATGCCGTCAAACTATTAGACTTATGCTGCCAAGACTCCACCCTTGGACTTTACGCCGCCAATATCAACCCTTGGACTTTTCATGCCAACTCCATGTTGGATTTTCTAAATGCCAAGACTCAAGCTTGGACTTTCCATGCCAACCCATGTTGGACTTTCCAATTGCCAAGACTCAAGCTTGGACTTTCCCTTGCCAAGACCCATGCTTGGACTTTCCATGCTAACCCATGTTGGACTTTTCATTTACCAAGACTCAAGGATGGACTTTCCATGCCAAGTGTCCCACTTGGACTTCTCCATTATGGTCAACCCCAAGTCAACCATCTAGTCAACCCATTGTCAAACAACGGTCAACTCCTTTGTCAAACATCAAAATACTACTCGAGTCCAACTCGAGTCCAACTCGAGTCTGGTCAATCGTGACCTAGGCCGATTGCACCAACAATCTCTCCCTTTATGATGTTTGACAAAAACCAACATCTTTGAGTTAGAACACTAACTCAATCCAATCCTCCCAATTTTCCAAATTGGGAATTCTACATTCTCTTCATTAATTCTCCCACATCAATTCTCCTTCTTTTTGACATACATCAAAAAGGCTCTCCCCAAGGGTGTCAATGTCTCATATTCCAATGAGATCTTACAATCTCCCCCTTGGTCCAGAAATATCTTGGATGCCTTCACTCTTCCTAGTGATAAGTCTCATATCACTAAAGAGAGGCGCTCCTTCAAACTCTCCTAATTTTCCCAATTGGGCCTCTCACATTTTTAATTCTCTAAAATTCTCCCCCTCATGAGGAAGAACACATCCACCTTCCCATGATGGATAACCTCCCCTAAAGGCTTGCTCTCCCTTGACCATTGCACCAACAATATCCTTGGAGAGTCCCTAAGCCTATAGGAACACTAAACTATCAAAATTAAGGTTGAAAATTCAAACTTGAACTTTCACACACCTTAAAATTGATACACACCCTAAACAACTCTCTTAATCCATATCCAATGGATTTTCACCCTTTCTAATGTTGTCCAAAGCATATCCTAGGGTTAGGAGCAGTTAGGGTAGCCTAACATAGTTGAAATCAGGCTAAACAAACTTTGTTTGCCCAAAATTAGGCCTGACAGTCGACTATGATAGTCAACAGTCAACTGCCCTTGACTCCAGTCGACTGCCATAAGCGGAAGTCGACTGATTTCTGCAAATGCAGAAATCAAGTTCAGAAAACTGAAATTACAAATATCATAAGTAATTATACATAATTTAAAAATTCTTTAAACTTCATACGTATAATACTTAAGTCAATCATTATGGGTGAAAAATATTGGAAAAATAAAATACCCATAAAATAATGATATTGACACAAAGTTTAAAACTATTGAAAAGTTTAAAGTTTTGACCCTACTTTGTATCAACTCTATCAATGGTGATTGCTATCAAAAGATAAGCTTCACCAAGGTTTTTCAAAATGATTTTAAAATGGTTTTAAAACCTTATATTGAACCATGGTCTATGGGCTTAATGTACATGACTTGTACATAAGCTTTCCTCATGATTCATCCATGGTATAAGATGAGTTTGAGTTCATCTAGATGCAAAAACTATGCACCTTGAACTTAACTCATTTCCTATCATCTCACATATGTCTAGGGTGTTTGAAAACACACACATGTCAATTTGATGTGAGATGTGAGTTTTGTTCATCATAATCTAAGGTCTCATGTATTTTTCTAAGGCAACACTACTTGATTCTCTTATACATGAGACTTCAAGTCATGTCAGTTGTCCTTAAATCAATTTTCATAAATCCTAAATGCATGAATGATGATTATGGCATAAATGATAGCATAAATGAAACATATGCCAATAATCATGATGTCATGGTATAAGATATAAACCTAAACATAAACATGACACTATTAAATAACCTAAGTATAATCATGACATTTAATGATAAAGATGAAATATGATGTCATGACCTGGTATATGGCAATCAAAGCATGAAAAATAAAATATAAGGCATAAGAATACCTAAATTTTAATATTAGTTGCCATTTGTTAGGATTAATTCCATTTTTCCATATTATCACCTATCTCCCAAGTGTGCCAAAATCCAAAATGGCACACCATGACCTCTAAACCTAGTTTGTGCCAATTTGATTAATTTTTCATAGTTCTCAAAATATATTGGCACATCCTAAAAATCTTTAGGATTAAATTCAAACCATATTTACAAAGTATTCCATTATCTTGGAAATGATCTAAAGTGTCAACTTTGATATGGTTGGGTTAACTACCCATTCAATCAAGGTTGACACATCCTAACCCATTTAGCGTGAAACAATCACGCTCTTAGGAACCCAATACTTATTGGAGCTCCTTGGGTTTACTAGGTATTCCTTAGGGATAGCTTCCCTAGATACCTTCCTAATGACCCTTCTAGGCTTAGAAGCCTTGGTCATTGTGGTCTTGCCTAGGTTAACTCTAGGGGTGACTCCCCTTGTAACCTTCTTAGTGGCTTCCCTAGGTTTCCTTGAAACCTTAGCCACTATGCACACACCTTGGTTACCCTTAGGGATAACTTTCCTAGTAACCTTAGTCTTCCTAGACCTAGGTTGTGTTCCATAATCGAATGAAACACTATGATAAGTAGGCATTACCTTCTTGGACATAGGCTTGTGACCCAAACCTTGCCTCCTAGATGGTTCTTGCCTCTTACACCCTTGACTTTGACTCCTAGACCCTTGAATTTGATTTTGCATATTTATAAGGGTCATTTCAAGTTTCTCAAGCCTTGACCTCAAGGCTTGATTTTCCAATTCTAATTGCCCAATCTTTGATTTTTCATTTGGTCTTTGGGCATTACCATTTCTTCTAGGCATATGCCTACCCTTCTTAGGGTTAATGCCTAAATGGTCTTCTACCTTCTTAATGGACTGCCTAGATAGGATTTTTCTAGGGTTATTAGTCCCGAATTTATCCTTATTTCTAAAATTTAGACTCTTAGCACCTAGACAATAATATTTGTTATTCCTAGCATGCTTTTCATGAACAATAGCAAGAATATTTAAATTATTTCTAGCATGCTTTTTGACATTAAAACTAGAAGGTGCATTACTAAAATATACCTTAGAGTTTGCCTTAGAGGCCCCCCCTACATATGATGCTCCTTCTTTCCCTTTCTTCCTCCCCCTAGGGCATTGACTCCTATAATGCCTCGGTTGTTGGCAGTTGAAGCACACCACGTGCTTCTTGCTCTTCCTAATTGGGGCATCGATATCCTTTGAGATTTTGTTGACTTTTGGTGCCAGAGGAGTCTTCTTGACTCTTTTTGGATACTTGCTCTTGTAGTGTCCATGTTCCCTACACTCAAAGCATATAATATGATTTTTATTTTTAAATGGAATGCTTGAGTTACCTAGGTCAATGGTGGTCGGCGCCGGAGTGTTAGTAGTATATGAGAGGTGTCATAAGGCAATCGCCTTATGGTTGTACCATTTATTTGATAAATGAAGATTCACTATTTAAGTATACATGTTTTCATGTATTTGATTGTATCTTAAATTCATTTACTGAATGTTCGCAATACGATTCACAACATGAGAGAATTTGTGATTGGATCACAACTAGTGAGTATCTCTACATGTGTAATTGTGATGTATTGGAATTATCCCTAGTCGATGAATTGATGGATTTGGACACCATCAATTCTGTCAAGACTAGCACAGGGTATACTCCTTGGTGTATCCAAGCAGCTGATTCTCACTAGATGGAGATATTGTGATGTCCGGAGTTAATCGTGGATGCTAGTTATGGTAACTAGTTCATTGGAGTTACTAGCTGTAAAACTTCATATGGTTCTCTATATATATAGATATGTCAATGAAGTTCTTACTGTAGCTTAAGTGCGATGTTCCTTTGACTTGTGGTATTCAAGTCATCTTGGTCATGAAGACTTATGCTTTGACATCTTAAGCAAGCATCTCTGAGGATATGTTGACCCGGGATGATTGGGTATAAGTCGAAGTGATCGAAGGTGTTTGAATAGCCTATAAAGGATTCACCACTCCTTGCGAGGAGATGTATATCCATGGCCTCTCGTCGGATTGTTACTAAAGTCTTTGGCCAAAACATTATATGTTTAGAGTAAGGTACTCTTGGATACATGTGCAGTAACTAGAATTCGTAGGACGAGGAAATGATACTTGGGCTAGGTGTGACGTAGTCAACCTAGTGGGGACTGACACTATAGACCATGTTCTTAACCAAGTGAGTATAAGATGCATGAAGGGAATAGGGCACGATTCATTGTAGCTGCTGAAGGGTTTCAGAAATAGTTCTGGATCAACCATTGATCTTTTCGGTTAATTGGGGATCATGATATACTACTAAGTGCCACTCATGATCGTTCTATAATTAATGGTTAATTATAGATGACCAACATAAATTGAGAACCTATTTGGTCACACACACAACGAGTGTAATCCGAAGGATTTAAAACGAGTTTGAGAATGAGATTCTCAGCCCAAGAGAAACTAGGTTTGGTTGGACCAAACAAGGATCGAGCATGAAATCGTTTCAGTCGCAATGGAAGCGTGGATGGGTCATGTCTTATGAAGACATGATGGATGAACCAAATTGGTTTGGTTCTAATCCAATGGTGAAGAATAAACCAAAGGGGTTTGGTTTGTTTTAAACGAATGAACCAAAGTTGGTTCAGTTCGTTTTAACTTAAAATAGACCAACTCGGTTCGGTTTATTTTAACTTAAGTTATTGGAGTGGGTTAACAGGTTTTGGTTATGAACCAATAACCGTTAGAAGAATGTGTTCTCTATAAAAACAAGGCTTAAGGGTTTTTCGTGAAGAACTTTGTGTGTTGGAAAACCTAGCCGCCCAACCCTCTCCCTCTCTTCTCCTTGCCGCCGCCCAAGCTCTCCTTGCCGCCCAGCTTTTGTGTCACCATCCCAGCTGCTGCCAGCATCCAAGCTGCTGCCGGCCATCCTCCGGCGACCCTCCGGTGACTCACCTTGGTTCCGGCGACTAAGGGTTGGCCTGGCCGGCCATCCTCTTTGGCCGGCACAACATCCTCCACCAAGCTATCCAGGACAGCTTGTTTCCTTATGTGTCGGAGTTTCATTTGGACAATGTTTTGAGCTCTGACAGTGGCTACTTTATCGGGGATTCGATCTTCGGTAATCCTCATAGGTGGAGGATGAAGGATTCATCAAATGATAGACGAATACCTCTCCGGAGAAGAGAGTTTTGGGGACTCGTTTTCAAATTCGAATTTTGATTCGGATTGTGATCTTCTCTCGATCACATCGTCTTCGACATGAGGCTAGTGACTCGTACAAAGACGAGGCTCGTGGTTTTGTGAAGTTATCTTGACGATACTCGGTGTGGATATGGATAGAGGCGATTCTAGCGAGAGTCGCTCCAGTTGATGTCTTTCCCGCTACACGTGATACGTCAGGTATATGTAGAGTATTTTCCTTTTATTGCAAAATTTGAAACTACGATTATGTCTACACATGTTTTACTATGCATGCGTGTGGTGTGTGTGTTATAATAAATTATATTTATTACTTTTTATTTCTTCTGCTGCGCACATGTTTATGAAACATGTTCGAACACACACTCGCTGCGGTGTCGGAAACCTAACAGTGGTATCAGAGCCCAGGTTGTGTTTCGACATAATCATAAAATTATTTTGCGATAGCCGTAATTATATTTATGGAAATTTTCTACTTTTGGAAGTTTAGAAGTATTTATGGAAATTTTCTAATTTTGGAAAGTTAGGAGTATTTATGGAAATTAATACTTTTCATAAATAAAATATTTGATTAGATTTGGAAATTTATTTCTTAATTTAATTATGATTTGATTTGGGAAATCAAATCTAAAATATATTTTATTTCCATAAATAGTTTTGACAATTTAGGAAATTTATTTCCTAAATTAAATTTGACTTTCCTTAATCAACACTCTCCATAAATAAAATAAATGATTAGATTTGGAAATTTATTTCCTAATTTAATCATGATTTGATTTGATTTGGAGAATCAAATCTCAAACATATTTTATTTCCATAAATAGTTATGACATATAAGGAAATTTTGTACATGTCATAATTGTATGTCATGTAATTGTATTAGATGCATATCATTATGTCATGCGTGTCGTGACATGTAGATGTATGCCATGTATGTTATACCATGTAGAGAATAGTTATTTGCATGCAAAGAGGATGAGACATAAAAACTCTTACTCAATATTAAAGCCTATACCTTCCATTAATATGGTTAGAACCAGAGTTCTGTTTCTTATTTGGGTTGTTGGACTCTCTCCAAGCCCAGCTCGAACCTGAACATGTTCAAACCATGAAATAGTTTAATACTAATATGGTAAGAGTCAGAGGTCAATCGTTAGCTTTGGTTGTTGGACTCTCTCCAAGCTGGGCTAATTGGTTGAATGCGCTCTAACCATATTAAAACTATTTCTCGATTAATGGGTTAGCTTTAACCTAGAGCATCGGCTTGTTGGACTCTCTCCAAGGTCGATGTGAAGGGAGGTGAAGTTGGGTGTTATGAATATGATGCATACTTGTTAATGAGTTAACAACCCGATGTATGTGTGAACATTCAATTAGTTGATAAAACATTGTGATAGTTGCATATATGTGATATGCAATCGGTATATTTGATACCTACCATCGTAGCTATGAATGGCTTGTTGGACTCTCTCCAAAGTTGTTCGTATCTATGTTGGATATCAGCCCATTCAGAGATGGACCTATGATCTCTCGAAGTGACTTTTGAATTTTTAAAATTTGAAAAATGAATGGGATTTATGAATGTATATTGATGCATTTTGAATTATCTTTCTCATATATGCTCGATTTGTATTTCTAGATTAATCGCTTGATCATGATGTCTTTGAATTTGCGCTCTATTTTGAATTCAAATAAATTGACTGGGTCGAACTTCTTGGACTGGCTTTTGGATTCAACCTGATAATTATTCTCAAGGCAGAAAAACTTGCGTATATCCTCAAAGAGCCTCTTCCCGCCCGTCCTAGTGATGATGCAACTCTAGACCAATTGTTAGCCTATCAGAAACATGCAAGTGATTCTGAACTAGCGAGTTGCATCATGCTAGCCGCGATGATACCTGAGCCACGAAAGCAGCATGAGCATATGGATGCTCATACCATAGTCTTTCATCTTTAAGAGTTGGTTGATGAGCAAGTGAGATTCGAAAGGTTCGAAGTCTTCAAGCTCCTCTTCACCTCTAAGATGTAAGAAGGTTCATCTGTGGTACTGCTTAACATGCTGAAAACTGTGGAGCCTTCTGTGAAACATGAGCAGGGGACAGTGCTATTAGATGATTCCTCGAAGAAAGGTTCTAAGAGAAAGTCAAAGGAACAGCAGAAGGGGAAGAAAAAGGCTAAGAAGGCAGAACTAGCACAAAAGGGCACTTGCCATCATTGTGGCAAGGAGGGCCATTGGCGAAGAAATTGCAAGATTTATCTTGAGCCCGTGAAGAAGAATAGAGCATCGGATGCCCCATCTTCTTCAGATATCTTTTTTATTGATTATCATTATATTTCCTTAAACACTTGGGTATTAGATACTGGGTGTGGCTCACATATATGTAATGATATACATGGGCTAAGGAATAGAAGAAGACTCGTCAAGGGAGAATCAAATTTACGTGTTGGGAATGGAGCAAAGGTTGCTACACTCGCCATTGGAACGTATTTGTTGAAACTCCCTATAGGACTTGTCTTAGAACTGGACAATTGCTTTTATGTTCCTTCGGTGATAAAGAACATCATTTCTATTTCTTGTTTAAAAAGAAATGAGTATCATTTGACTTTTAGTAACAATTATTGTTACATAACTTTGAATGGCGTTCTTTATGGGACTGGAACTTTGAGAAATGGTATTTATACGTCAGACGTATCCAGTGACATTTTCAATATCGAAGCGAGCAACAAGCGTACTCAAAAGGATAATCAATTAGACTCCTATATGTGGCATTGTTGTCTTGGCCATGAAAGCAAGAAACACAAGTCTGAATTCTAGGGTTATTACTCCCGAATTTCTCCTTATTTCTAAAATTGAGACTCTTAGCACCTAGACAATAATATTTGTTATTCCTAGCATGCTTTTCATGAACAATAGAAAGAGTATTTAAATTATTTCTAGCATGCTTTTTGACATTAAAACTAGAAGGCGCATTACTAAAATATACCTTAGAGTTTGTCTTAGAGGCTCCCCCTACATATGATGCTCCTTCTTGCCCTTTCTTCCTCCCCCTAGGGCATTGACTCCTATAATGCCTCGGTTGTTGGCACTTGAAGCACACCACGTGCTTCTTGCTCTTCCTAATTGGGGCATCGATATCCTTTGAGATTTTGTTGACTTTTGGGGCCAGAGGAGTCTTCTTGACTCTTTTTGAACACTTGCTCTTGTAGTGTCCTTGTTCCCTACACTCAAAGCATATAATATGATTTTTATTTTTAAATGGAATGCTTGATTTACCTAGGTCAATGGTGGTCGGCGCCAGAGTTGATTCTTCACTTCTTCCGGAGGTTGAAACTACTTCTTACTCTTGCTCCGACTCCGACGATCTAACTTCTTCCCCCTCAATCCTAGAGGTGGCGACTTCTTCCACCTCTCCTTCCTCGGATGTCGAACACCTCTCGACTTCCGAATCCTCACTTTCTTGTGAGGATGAGCACTCCTCTTCAGGCTCTCTCTCTACTTGAGCCACGGATGGTTCTTCATGGAGCTTGGCTAATTTATCCCATAGCTCCTTGGCATCTTGAAATTCACCTAACCTAGACATAATATCGTTAGATATTGAATTTAATATTAATTGTGTTACCTTATCATTTCTTTCGAAGGCTTGGACTTGCTCTTCTGTCCATCTTTTCTTCTTGAGGTATCCACCTTTTGGACCTCTTGGAATTTCAAACCCCTTCACTAGGATCATCCAATCTTCAAAGTCCATCATGAAGAAGTTCTCCATTCATGCCCTCCATTGCTCAAACCCTTCTTGTCCATAGAAGGTGTATGGAATTGGGGTATTGATGTCCCATCCCAATTTTTCTTCAAACTCCATCTTCTTCCCCCTAGCATGCTCCCTTAGTTGTTAAACCTTGAAGAGCGGCCACCTGACTCTGATACCACTTGTTAGGAATTGGATGTCACTAGAGGGGGGGAGGTGAATAGCGTGTTTGTTGCTTCGATGATGGAAATTGATCGCGTGCTTGCTACAAGTGTTAGTGTACAAAGCAGAATATATAATGATAAACAAAAACAAATACATAACACAAGCACACAATACACAAGATATAACATGGTTCAGAACCTTAGGGTTCCTACTCCACGGATTGAGCTCAAATGAGCTCTAGCGATGTAAACACCACCACTAATCTAAAAACACTCCTTATCGACAACAAGTCGGAGGCGGAGAAACCTCGTACAAGGATTACAAAAGTAATACAAGAAATATACAAGAAAATATGAATGAAATACACATAATAACTTAAAGAAAACTTTACAACTATTGCTTTGGATGCTTGCTTGTTTGATTGCTTGAACCGCACTTGAAGACCCTAATTTGCACCTACAAATCACTCCAAATCGCCCAAGAAATCACTGCAAAAATCCTCCCCTTCGAGCTCCCTTTAAAGCTGTAACTCGGGATGATTTTTGCCTAGCAGTCAACTACCATAAGGCCCCAATCGACAGCTCCTATAGTCGTTGTCTCACAAAAACTTAATGCACATTGATAAAACTCCAACGGATACACTGGCAGTCAACTGTCATTACCCATCAGTCGATTGACAAGGCCGTAGTTGACTAACCAGTCAGCTACCAAGCATTCTGCTCTAACGACTAACCCATCAGTCGACTACCTTTCATGGCAGTTGACTGATCAAGCAGTCGAGGTGCCGGTCGAGGCACTTTGCATCTGTGGTCGCCGCAGCCGAGGCCAGTCGAGGTGCCGCCTCGACTAGACACCAGTCAAGGTGCCTTGTGTTTGTGACGGCAGCTCGACCGTAGTTGATCTCCAGTCGACTCACGACAGTCGATTGGTCATAATCCCAGTCGACTGCTCGATGTCGACTCGACTGTCAAGTGTCAAAATACTTGACCAGTCGACTGTTCCATATCTCCAGTCGACTGCTACACCTCAACCATGAGGTTTACCCCAAGTATGATGCCCTCATACTTGCTAGACCACCCTTAGCCTAGACCTAAACCTTCTAGCCGTCTCCATGAGCCTCACGCCTATTGGATCCCTCCAAGTCATTCATGACTTGTTCATCCATACGCTAGCCTTCAAGTGCTTCCATCGGCTATTGTCATGCTAAGCTGGTCTACACGGCCAAGGTACATTTGGGCTTATGCTCCCAAGACTATCACTTGGATTTTACGCTGCTAAACCATTGGACTTATGCTGTCAAGACTCCACCCTTGGACTTTACACCGCCAATATCAACCCTTGAACTTTCCATGCCAACTCCATGTTGGACTTTCCAAATGCCAAGACTCAAGCTTAGACTTTCCATGGCAACCAATGTTGGACTTTCCCTTGCCAAAACCCATGCTTGGACTTTCCATGCCAACCCATGTTGGACTTTCCATTTACCAAGACTCAAGCTTGGACTTTCCATGCCAAGTGCCCCACTTGGACTTCTCCATTATGGTTAACCCCAAGTCAACCATCTAGTCAACCCATTGTCAAACGACGGTCAACTCCTTTGTCAAACATCAATGTCAAATATCAAAACACTACTCGAGTCCAACTCGAGTCTGGTCAATCGTGACCTGGGCTGATTGCACCAACATATGTCATAGGTGCATTTATTATATTACTGACCAGATTAGTTGTGGACTGACATTGGTACTCTGAGGTGGGTTACTCAGGATTACTTTCCTTTGCCTCCATTATATGTTATATTATCATGCACTATCTTTCTCTGCACCCACTGAGTGATTTGTACTCACTCCTTTTCTTTGGTCTCCAAGTTAGCTGATAGAAGAAGTCTTGTTGACTACCTTGCATGGCTCAAAGATTCCCTTGCCTTGTTGGTCTAACTGCATTGTCGAGATGTTGGTTTGTTTTCCTTATTGTTATCGCATTTTATTTACACACTTTGGATTTTATAACAATTTGACTTGATGTCATAAATCTATTTTATTTTAATTTACTTTTGTTTTAGTCATGCATGCATGCTATTAATAAATAAATTATATATTTTATTTTTCCCTTGTTCATTGGTTATTTCAAAAATGTTTTTCATATATGGTTCCAATAATGTTTTTCAGAATATTGTCACTAGGGGTACCTTCATCATTTGGATGGAGAATATACCCCTGGGGCATGACACTTCAAGTGGTAGTTGTCTCCCCTGTGGGGTTTAGAGTGTCGTTGGAGTATATATATATATATATATATATATAGCCTGCCTACTCGACCACTCTGCGATAGTGGTAGTTGGAGTCTCGTGTAGGATTATGTAGCTAGAGAGCTACTATTGGATCTGACTACTCGACCACTTATTGTGATAGTAGTAGTTGGAGTGCTGCAGTAGTCATATCTTGGTCACCCAACCACTCTGCGGTAGTGGTAGCGGGTGTTGCGCTCAAACAGTCACCATACATAGACATGCCTTTAATATACTTGTAAGATATAAAAAAAATAAAATAATACTTGTTAATTAGGATAAATACCTTATAGAATTTTTCCATAATTTTAGAAATTTTTCTAGTATTAAATGGAGTTCTTATGACATTTTATTGGGAAAGATTTAATAGGCTTTGAAGAAGCCTATTTATATTATCTATTATTAAATATTTAATTAAGTCATAGTTTAATTGGGAAACCTAAGTTTATTTTTCTTCCTCTTCTTATTTCCCCGATTTCCACCCCTCTCGTTCTCATGAGCTCCCGATCCACCGCTACCACTGCCTCCGTGTTGTGCTCCACCGATTTAGACAAAGAAGAGTTCGACATCCTTCCTCTCCCATCGCCGCCATCGCTGCAGCCTCGCCAAATTTGATATGTGCCACCTCCTTATTGTCGTCGCCACATCAATCGCTTCCGCCTGAGCTCGCACTATCGCCCCATCACCGTCGCTTCATCACTGGAGATCTCTACCAGGATGATCGCCTGCTCAGCTCAATCATTGCCATGCCCGATTGGTGTCGCCTCCCATCGCTAGTGCCCCGAGCCAACTAGTTATCGCCCTCCTCTTTTGTCGTTTCATTGCTTGATCTTTGCCACAGTGAGCTCTTCGTCTATGCCATCTATTTTTTTGTCAACAATTCATCCACCACAAGCCTCTCCTTGTTGCCGTGAGTCACCATTTTTCCGATTTACTTTGCCTCATTTTCCTCCATGTACAACTTGTTCATCGGCCACTCTAGCTGCTGTATTTTACTCTTTCACGGATAGGTGATGGTGAATCAATATACCTCTAAATCTTGGAGATTTGAAATGGATTTGTCTTGCTGATAAGTTGTGGTTGATTGAAGAGGGAGAGGTAAGTTTTGATGTGAATGTGAGTTAGCTTTAAAGTAGGTTGTTGTAGTAGTCTTATTTGTTGCTGGTGGCCTTGTTTCAATTACTATTAAGTAATTAGTAATATCATGGGAATTAGATCGAATGTATAATCATGATGTTATGATAGTACCTATGTAGGAAGGTGATTTGAGTATTGATTCAGATCTGATGTCTAAACTTGAAATCAAGGGATTGTGTGATTGGAACTAAGCTAGATAATGTGGATCAATGGATATGGGGTTTACATCTAAATCAATTGAATTTGTCAGATCGAATCAGTAACAATTGATTTGTGATATGCTATGGGAAATCGAAACAACATAAGGTAACTATAGATCTAGATGGTTATGAATGTAGTATTAAATCTACAGTTGATTTTCAGTTCTGTAAGTATTAGTTGGAATGATGTGTTCAGTTGAAGGATATGATTGTGGATTGATGAAATTTAGTTTATTATGTGAAGTAATCAGTAGTTAATGAATGGTGTTGTGGCAGTGGATTTGTGTTTCGAATAAGTTGTGGTTGATTGAACGGTGGGAGGTAAGCTTTGTTTTTGTATGTTATGAAGTAGGTTGTGTTATAGCTGTGCAATAGATTGTGTAAAGGTGTTATTATGGTATTGGTTTTGTTATTGGATTTACTAATTAATAGTGAGTGGAAGAAGTGGGTTTGTTAGTAGAATTCGAGATTTGGATTGATGTGGAATAATAGGTTAGTGGATTGATTTGGTTCTACTATTAGATTGACGGTGGAAGTTAGATATATGTTATATTCTCTGGTTGTAGGATGTTGATTCGGGACAAAGATTTGGATGTGAAGACAATCAGTACGACCTATATATCAGGTGGGTGATTTCTCTTTGACTCTTGTAGATCTTGATCCTAGTGCATGAACTTTGTTAATGATAGATAGAATTATCTTGACTCCACTCTACTTATTCTTGTGCTTGATACTTAGCCGTTGAACTTTGAGATACTCATTCAATATCTATACAGTCTCATTTCATCACTGTTGTTGATTACAGATATTATATTTGTTTAATATATGAATATTGCATAAGTACATGTAGCTGAGTACAGTTGTCTTTGATTGGTCATTATGTTATATCACTAGAGTTGGTAATGGTTATAACTGTAGACTTGGTTGTCTTATTGCATTACCTTGCATTGAGTATCTCCTGTCGACCATGATTACCGTGGATGGTTGAGTGGGTCGTCAGTGGAGTGTTGTTTACAAACTGGAGGTCCTAACATGATATGTATATATGTCTGTTGTTTATGACTCCCTGTGAGGTAGTGTGCATATCGGAGGGCTTACGTGCATTGGAGTCATCATCACATTGCATACATGCTGTTGACTATGTCTCTCTTATGGTTGAGAGAGTCATCAGTCATACCTGTCCACCCGACCACTGTGCGATAATGGTTGCAGAAGATATGGGCAGTTGATATCTACAAAACTCGACCACTGTGGGATAGTGGTAGCTGGAGTTGTGTGTAGCTTGTCCTATTGTGCAACACTTGGACACTCTTGTGTCGTGGTAGCTAGAGTTGCTTACAGCAGGGACCCTCCTATGTGGCTAGATAGCTACTTACTCATACTGCCCATTCGACCACTCGATAGTAGTGGTAGTTGGAGTTGGAACAGTTGTCATGTTTTGTTCACCCATGCCACATAGGGTCATGGTAGTGAGGTGTGCAGGCAGTGACCATGCATATGCATTGTCGTGGAGGTGCATATTTATGTTCGATGCATATTGCATATGCTTGTGATATGTTGCATTTGATTGAGCTATGATTGTTGCATAAGTTTGTACATCATCATATATACCATTTGCATGTTCTATACTATGGTATGTGGAGTACTTTGGTATGAGTTGGATTAGATTGTTATGTGCATTTGATTAACATTATGATTCTGCATTAGATGGACCAGGTTAGTTTTTACATTTGATTATACATCGTCCATATGATTATGAGTTGATCACAGGTGTGTTATTATTCATGCATGTTATTTGTACGTGTTATGTTGTTGCATATTTGCTCAGGTTGTTATGAGTTGTGTCATTGCAGACTTTTAGGTAAGTGAGTACATTATATTACATCTGGTGGATTAGGTTGGTATATGCATTTATTATATTTATACTGATGGTTATTTGTTATTACCTTTAAGACTGTATACCTGTTGATCTTCATATGTTTATTTAGTTCATGCACTATCTTTCATATACCATTGAGTCTTATACTCACCACCACAAACCTTGGATTTTCCAGTCGCCCAGGTAGCAGGTAGAAGTTTCCTTGGGCGCTCGGAGCTCTGCCAGCTGATCCCATCTCACACCGAAAGTTTGGATTTTATTCTGTATTCGTGTTGTATTATTTTGGATTTTATTCTATATTGCTTCCGCATTTGGGTTATGGTTGTGGTGTTGATTTTTATTATGTTTTCGATTATGGTTGTGTCAAAATCACATCGGTGTGTGTCTGTGTGTCTTTGTATTTCTATTATCTATCAGTGTTATTTTATTGTGATATATGGTTTATGGATGTCAATGACTATGTGGGCCATATATCAGTGTTTATCTTATATTGTCACTTGATAGTACTATCCAGTCAACAGATAAGTATACTCTCGGGGCGTGACAATACTTGCTATGTGTGTATGCTTATTGTGGGTTATCATTTGCTTACTCATATTGCATTTTAGATATTTTTTTATAGTTGTGTATGAGATTGTATTGAATGGATTAGGTTGGTATATACATTCGATTATTATGATACTCTTCTTATGATTAGTTGATATTGCTTGTAAGATTATATAATCCTTGGAACTCCTTATGTATTTAGTTCATGTACTATTTTCCAATTACTCACAGACTATTTTTACTCACTACTATGTCTATTTCCTTCTCTCCCAAGTAAAAGGTAGAGGATATATTTTGATGCTCAGAGATCCTGTTAGTTAGTCCCTATTGATGCAACAATGCCTAAGCATTTATATGTTTTGATCTTTGGATAATCATCTAAGTTAGGCAATATTTGTGATCTAATTGTGAACATGTTTAAGTGATAGAAAAACCTAAGTATGAAGACTTGGTAAAGGAAAAGTCCAAGTGACCTTGGCAAAGGAAGTCCAAAGGCAAGTCTTGGCGGCGTAAGTCCAAGCATGTAGTCTTGGCGACGTAAAGTCCAAGTATATCTTGGCAAAGGCAAGTCTTGGCAGTGTAAGTCCAAGCATGTAATCTTGGCAATGTAAAGTCCAAGCGTACTTTGGCAAAGAGAAACCCACGACATGACAAAACTGAAGGAAGCTCTTGGAAGCAAGCGCAAAGGATGAATAAGTCGCGGACTCGGAGGGATCCTGGAGGCGCAAGGCTAAAGGAAGAGCTAGAAGGTTGAGTCTAGGTCTAGGGAGTTAGTTTCAAGTATGATTTTCATCATACTTGAAGTATCAGTCGACTGGAGTCTTGTCTCAGTTGACTGATTAGTCACTCGACTGAAGACTGCTGATTCTGGGGTAGAACTGTCGACTGCTAGGGTTTGGCAGTCGACTTGTCCACCCATCAGTCGACTGCTACACCTAGCAGTCGACTGCTATAAGTCTACTTCGGCACAGAAAGGTCATCAATCGAGTGATTTCTTGGAACACTCGACTGGTCACCTAATCAGTCGACTGATGGTATGATCAGTCGACTGATCATCTTCCCATTGGATAGTGACGATCGCGGATCCGGCTTGTCAGAAGCCGTTGGATTGCATTGGCTATAGCATCAGTCGACTGATTGAGGCTCAACGGGAAAATCAACCTCTTCTTTATAAAAAGAGGCCATGGGGTGCTTGATGAGGCTAGTGCTTATCTTCCAACCTTACTCTCAAGCTCCCCACAAATTTCTAGGTTTTCTAAGAGTTTTAAATACTCCTCTTCTCTAAATTTCATTTTCATCAATTGTAAGAAGAGAAGAGTGTTTGTAAAGGAAGCTTTTTAGTGGAGAATTTCTTGGATTGATCCACCTTAAGGATCACCGTGGAGTAGGAGCTTAATCTCTGAACCACGTAAATTCTTCTTTGTTAACGATTGTCTTGTTAGTTTCTTAATTTCATTTTAGCTTTTGTTTTTCTTCCACTAACCTTGCTTGTAGAAACGAAAAGAGGCTATTCACCCTCCTCTAGCCTTCCAAAGATCCCCAACAAGTGGTATCAGAGCCCGGATCGCGTTAGAAGATCTAACCATCAACCAGAGCACAATGGCTTTTCAAGAGGGGTATAGCACGGCGAGGTCTCCATTCTTCGACGGTAATGATTTCGGATATTGGAAAGGTAGGATGAAATACTACCTTATGGATGATATTGACAATTGGTTTAGTGTTGTGGATGGGTTCGAGAAGCCGATCACGAGTTTGGAGCGCCACTACCAACCAAGGATTGGACAAGAGAAATGTTAAAGAAGGTGCAAGCAAATGCAAAAGCAACGAACACACTCCAATGTGGTCTATCAAAGGAGAAACTATCCAAAGTAGGACCCTTCGAATCCGCAAAGGAGCTTTGGGAGAAGCTCATCGAACTAAATGAAGGGTCAAAGGAGACAAGAAGAGCAAAGAGGGATCTCTTGATAGGTCAACTCCAAAATTTCAACATGAAGACCAATGAGACCGTGAGCCAAATGCATGGTCGCTTCAAGGAGGTAGTCAACGGACTACATGTTATAGGTAAGAAGGTCGATAACCGAGACCTTGTAAGGTATGTCCTTCAAGCTTTCCCTAGAACAACTTTATGGGCATCAATGGTAGATGCTTATAAGGTCTCTAGGGATCTTTCTTTAGTTAAGATAGATGAACTTTTTTGTGAATTTGAGCTACATGAGCATGCTAACACTTCTTCGAAAGAAAAAGGTATAGCTCTTGTTGTAGGTAAGAAGGACAAGAAGAAGAAGGAGAAGAAGGAGGTTTCTTCTTCATCCGAATCGGAGGAGGAATCTTCAAGTAGTGATGAGGAGCTATCGACTAGTGAGGTGGCTCACTACTTAAAGAAATTTGGTGGGACGTCAAGAAAACTCACCAAGAAGGATGTGAGGAGGATGTTTCAATCCTCAAAAGGTAAAACCTCTAGTAGTTCAATTTCTACTCCTAATGTTACTTGTTATAGTTGCAATAAAAAGGGGCACATTAAGCCAAATTGCCCGGAGCTAAAGAAAAAGGAAGAAAAAGAAAAGAAGAAGAAGGACAAGAAGGAGAAGAAAAAGAAGGAGGTCATGGTGGCACAAACATGGGATACGCAAAGACTAGAAGACTCATTGGATGAGGAGGAGCTTTTCCATGTCACCTGCAATTTTGCACTCATGGCCATGGAGGATGAAGTCGGAAGCTCAAGTGAGTCATCATCATCATCATCCTCAAGTGATGAATCGTCCTCTAGTGATGATGAGGTAAAAGACTCCCCTAGGATAGAATTACTTTATAAAACTATTGCATGTCTTCAAAATGCTTTAAATAGATTAAAATCTAGGATTAAGGACTTAAAAGTATAAATTAGGAAAATTAGAGATGTAGAACCTTCTTGTAATGATGCATGTTCACTTAAGGAAGAGAATGATGTGCTTAAAAAGGAAATAGGTAAATTAAGAGCATGCTTAGAGAAATTTACAAATGACTTAAAATACCTAGACGTGATACTTAGGGATCAAAGGGTCATTTACAATAAGGCCGGAATAGGATACAAACCTAAGGAAAAGGAAGTAGCTTTTGCCTCCCTAATAAGTAGAAAAACAACACTTAGGAGCAATGTTAGAAAGGCTTGGGTTCCTAAGAAATTCTTAGTTGATGCTACCGGACCTAAAATTTAGGTGCCTAAGGCTTGTATTTTTCATGTTGTATAGGCAGGAGGATCGGGGATGTGTATTGTTGATAGTGGATGCTCAAGACATATGACCGGTGACGAGAGCAAATTTTCCACAATCAACCACATTAGCAAGGGGAAAGTGTCTTTTGAAAATAGTGGAAAGCTTAAAATTCTAGAAAAAGGCACAATTGAGATATCACCAAATCTTGCCATTCATAAAGTATTATTGGTTGAAAACATGAAGTTTAACTTGCTTAGTGTAAGTCAATTATGTGATGCAAATTTTGATGTGTAATCTAACTCTTCAAAATGCTTGATAAGACATAAGAAATTAAATGATTGCATGTTAGTAGGATATACGAAATCAAATATTTATTATGTTGATTTATCCCATGCTTCTAACATTTCCCTAAGTGTCTTATGACAACAAAAGAAGAGAGTTGGCTATGGCATAGGAGATTAGGGCATATCAACATGAAGAACATAGCCAAAGTATCTAAATTGAAGCTAGTGAAGGGATTGCCAAAAGTGAAATACATGAAGGATAAGATGTGTGTTGCATGCCAAGAAGGGAAACAATCAAGGTCATCACACAAGGGTAAAAATTTAATTAGTACTTCTTTACCTTTAGAGCTTATTCATTTAGATTTATTTGATTGTCATAATACTCCTTCATTGAATGGTAGTAAATATTGTTTAGTTATAGTAGATGATTTTTCTAGATATACTTGGGTGTATTTCATGAAACATGAGGACAATACCCTAGAAATAATTATAGGTTTTAGCAAAAGAGTAGAGAATGAAAGAAATCTCAAAATCAACCGGATACGTGGTGATCATGGTGGAGAATTTGAGAATTCTAATTTCTCCAAATTTTGCTTAGAACAAGGGTACAAGCACGAATTTTCTTGTCCTAGAACACCTCAACAAAATGGGATGGTGGAAAGGAAAAATTATGCGCTACAAGAAACCGCTAGGACTATGCTTAATGCATACTCATTACCTAGATACTTGTGGGTGGAAGAGGTTAATACCGCTTGCTATATTCAAAATAGAGTCCAAATCCATAGGTTTTTAGGAAAAACCCCATTTGAATTATGGAATGGTATAATTCCAACAATTCATTACTTTAAAGTCTTTGGATGCAAAGCTTATATCCTAAATACCAAGGACAATTTAGAAAAATTTGAATCTAAAGCGGATGAAGGAATCCTTGTTGGATACTCATCCACTAGTAGAGGGTATAGAGTCTACAACAAAAGGACTCAAATAGTTGAGGAGTGTTCAAATGTTCAATTTGATGAGACCTCTACCACTTACCCTAGAAAATCCCCCATTGATAATGATATCAATGACAAAAATCAAGATATTACCAAAAAATTGCAAAACATGACTTTAGGGGGTAATAATCAAGGGAGAGGATTAGTGAGTAACAATCAAGGGGGAGCAAGAGGGGATTCGGATGATGAAAGGAGAATTGAGGATATCCAAGATCAAAATCAAGTTGATACACCTCCTAGAACAATAAGAGTTCATCAAAATCACCCTCTTGATTAAATTGTAGTGGAATTATCTCAAGGTGTTAGAACTAGGTCCTTCCATAGAGCTCCCTCTAGTCAAATAACTCTTATCTCTCAAATTGAGCCAAAATCAATCAATGATGCATTATTTGATCCAGATTAGATCTTAGCAATGCAAGATGAATTGGCTCAATTTGAAAGAAGTCAAGTATGAGAGCTAGTTCCTAGACCCATTGAAAGCACCATTATTACTACTAGATGGGTCTTTAGGAACAAATTAGATGATCAAGGTAATATAACTAGGAATAAGGCAAGGTTAGTAGCAAGGGGCTTCAATCAAGTTGAAGGACTTGATTATGATGAAACCTATGCCCCGGTTGCTAGCTTAGAATCCATTAGAATCTTATTAGGGTATGCCTCTTACATGGGCTTTAAACTCCATCAAATGGATGTAAAATCGGCATTCCTAAATGGGTTCATTAAGGAAGAGGTATATGTAGAACAACCTCCCAGGTTTGAGAGTATAGACTATCCAAACCATGTATACAAGCTTAGAAAAGCTCTATACGGGTTAAAACAAGCTCCCCGGTCTTGGTATGAAAGATTGTCATCTTTCTTAGTGTCTAAGGGGTTTAGAAGAGGTTAAGTAGATCAACTCTCTTCATAAAGTCAAAATCAAAGGATATCTTTGTAGCCCAAGTATATGTAGATGACATTATTTTTGGATCAACAAATGATGATCTCCTACAAGACTTTATCAAAAATATGGAGAATGAATTTGAAATGAGTCTAGTTGGAGAATTAAGATTCTTCTTAGGATTACAAGTCAAACAAACTAATGAAGGAACCTATGTATACCAAACCAAATATGCCAAAGAAATGATCAAGAAATTTGGTTTGGAAAATGCTAAGGTAGTTTCAACTCCTATGGCAACCAATATAAAAATAGATAATGATCATGAAGGAAAATCAATTGACCTTAAGCTTTATAGGAGCATGATTGGTAGTCTTTTATACTTAACCGCTAATAGACCCGACATTTTATTTGCGATAGGTATGTGTGCAAGATACTAATCTTGTGCCAAAGAGTCCCATTTAGTGGTCGTTAAGAGAATTCTAAGATATATCAAAGGCACACTAAATGTAGGACTTTGTTACCCTAGGACTAAGTCTTTTGATTTGGTTGGGTACATCGACTCTGACTATGCGGGTTGCAAGTTGGATCAGAAGAGTACTAGAGGTGGATGCCAATTTCTTGGATCCTCCCTAGTTAGTTGGAGTAGTAGAAAGCAATCTTGTGTTGCTTTATCAACCACCGAGGGCGAATATGTGGCTATGGGTGGTTGTGTGTCTCAATTACTTTGGATTAGACACACTCTAGAGGATTATGAGCTACACTACTTCAATGTCAAGGTTTATTGTGATAATTGTAGGGGATCGATGTGTATGTGTTGGCCAGCTAGAGGGGGGGGGGTGAATAGCCCTCTTCGTACGATGATGGAATTTGCTCGTCTACAAAGAATATTAGCGCAAGCGGAATATGCAAATACAAACAAAGAAAGATAAAGCAAAGGAAACAAACAATGCTAACAAGAGTATATAACGTGGTTCACGGCTGCGCCGCTAGTCCACGGTTCGATTCGTCCACGGTGAATCACTCCGCAAGCTTTCACTATTCTCTCCTTTGCACAAAGCTAGGTGGAGGTAACCTTTTCTTACAAAATCACTCCTCTTGCAATAAGATGAATATAAGCACAAGGAAGAGGAGGAAATTCGTTTGGGCACTTTGGGAGATGTTTAGAATTGAAGCATTAGCCTCCCAAAGCCTAACACCCTCTCTTTTTATAGAGAGGGTTGATTTCTTCCCGTTGGCCGCCACCAGTCGACTGCTGCCCTTAGCAGTCGACTACCGCCACTACAAAGGCCTCTGAACACGTCAGATCTCGACCGTTGTAGTCCAATGGAACCCTTGATAGTCGACTGATGTATTCATCAGTCGACTAATGCCTCGTAGTCAATTGTCCAGTCGGCTATGAGAGGTTTTGTGCCCAAAACTCTTTCGACCAGTCGACTGCTACCATCAGCAGTCGACGATGGTCTTGGCAGTCGACTGCCAATATATGGCAATCGACTGATATCGGGAAATCTCATCAGTCGGATACTAGTCAAACCTCGTTCGACTCAGAGTAGTCGACTGCCATTCCATGGCAGTCGACTGATATCGGGAAATCTCATCCTACACTTAGCCAAAAGGCCAAGTTTCACCTAAGAGCACTATCCCTTCCCGGGTTACATTCGCTCACTCTCATCCCTTGAAGTCCCTCGCCTTTGAAGTTGTCTTCGTCCGACCACGCCCCTCGGATGCACCAAGCGCACGGCTCTGCAGCACCATCCTTCGTGTCTCGCCCTGAAGTCTACTTCCTCCGGCTTCACTCCAAGCTCCTTGTCCGGTGGTCCCTCGGATGCTCCAAGCGCACGGCTTCCGCAAAGTCATCCTTCACCGACTCAAGGACCGAGTCATGAGATGTGAAACTCGCCAAGGCTCCATGTGCGAATTACTAAGTCCTGCAAGACTTCAATGCACATATCAAATCACAATAACAACCTAACTTAAACTCTTTGCCACACACATCAAAACCATATCACGAGTTGATTGCCCTAACAATCTCCCCTTTTTTGATGTGTGGCAATCCGTTTAAGTTAGGTAAAAACATTTGATAAAATATTAAGGAAAGAAAGCATGTGAATAACATGATTAGCAACTCTCCCCCTTAATACATGAAACTCCCCCTAAATACGTTCCCCCTTACTTAAACATATATCTTTCTCCCCCTTTGACACCATCAAAAAGATTAAACAGGGTTTATATGGAATGGCATCAAGTCTAGGGAGAAGCAAAAAACAAAAACACTTAAAATCCTGATAAAATTAGGTTCGTGCTAGTGCAGCGATACATCGATCATATCTATCGGCAATGGTGACACTGAAAAATCGATTTCGATTTTGACGAAATTCAGAAATGCACTATAAATTCCAAAAAATTCAAAAAATAGTGAAATTTGGGGAACACATTTATTTTAGGGTTATTTATCAATGAAAAATAATTTTCCATGAAAAATCATTATATTTTCAAAGATTTGCCAAAAATCTAAAATCTTTAAAAACAACTAGGTTTTTGATCAAGTTAGTATCACATTTAATACCTAGTTTTGGTTTGAATTGTTTCAAAACATGAACACATAGATTTTAAAGTAAGAAATTGTTTTGAAAATATATGAAATATCCAACCATGATCTTTGGGCAATATGTCTATGAATTAAACATAAGCCTTTTCCATGATTGGTCTATTATTGCTATTTTGACACTTTACATGACCATCTAGATGCCATAGGCATTAGTGGACCATGAGTATTATCCTAACATCTCACTCATGCTAAGTTTTCAATCAAGGTAGCCTATGGTGAGTGTGAGATGTATCCTAAAGGTATTTGTATATACTTAACCCTTAATTTCATGCATTTCTATCCATGATTAAGTATCATCCTAATATCCCACATGATCATAAAGACATATATGTATGAATTTTACATTATGACCATGAAACAAATGTATTCATCAAATTGTGATCATGCATTAGATATTACATCATGATAATAAGGCAAATATCACCTAAAGCATGATTTATCTATCTATGGGTGCATTATCATCACCCAACACTATTTCAAAAATATTGTCCCGCCATCCTAAGTCAACCAAAGACATGATATAGGTAAATTCCATATGGTTGACTATCCTAGGGTTTTCCTAACCCTTAAGGATGGATTTAGGAACCCAAAATAAATTCTTTCCTATGGGGTTCACTAAAAATTCCTTAGGGATCCATTTTCTAGCTATTACCTTCTTTTTGTCTTGACCCCTAGAAATTAAACATTTATAGGCCTTTTCATTTTTATTTTCTTTATATCCTAGGCCTTTCTTATTGAAGATTGCTCTTTGGCTCCCAATTATCATGTTAAGGGTATTGGAGCCTATTGTAAACTTTTCTAGGGCTTTGGTTAAATGATCTACCTTTTCCCTTAAAGTCCTATTTTCATCCATACATGCATCACTAACATTAAAAGGCATATAATCATGTGAGCATGCATCATTTAGGCTAGAAGAAATATCATCATTAATATTTAAGCATGCTTTTTCTAATTTTTCTTCTAAGTCCTTAATTTGATCTAGCATGCATTTATTTTTCTTCTTTGCCCTAAACAAATCCTTAGTGAGGCTAGAAATCATAGAAACTATTTTACTAGGTGAGAGATTCGTTACCATAGTCTCCATGTCTTCTTCTTCTTCGGATGAGGATGGTGAAGAAGCTCCCCCTTCACTAGAGCTCTCCTCACTTGTGCTTGATTCTTCATTTTCGGAGGAGGAGGAGTCTAGATCGTAAAAGGCCATCAAAGCTAGGTTGGTGACAAAAGCATTCTCCTCTTCCGATGATGATGAAGATGATGAAGATGATGAAGAGGGGTCATCCCATGTCCTTGCTTTTAGTGCCTTGGCCTTCCCTTTTTCTTTGGCATTCTTCTCTTCTTCCTTCTTCTTGATCCCCTTCTTCTTCTTCTTTTCTTCCTTCTTTCTCTTCTCCTCCTTGCTCTTGTTCAAGAGGGGACAATTATCCCTTATATGTCCCTCTCCTTGGCAATTATAACAAATCACCTTCCCCCTTGGTCTTCTCCTCCTATCATTAGATTTATTAAATTTAAAATTTCTTAAAGCACGCCTTACCTTCCTTACCATGTAAGCTTCTTTCGTGCTATCCATGGAGGAGGATGAGGATGCTTCATCGGATGAGGAGGAATTCTCCATCTTCTTTTTCCCTTTGTTGGCCATCAAGACTACTCCTCTTGAATGTTGAATTCTAGGCTCTTCTACTATTCCTTCAAGCCTTGTTTCGTGGAGCTCCATAGTTGAGAAGAACTCCTCCAAGGTGCTCACTTCTAAGTTCTTTGACATGTAGAATGAGTCCACCATTGAGCTCTATTTTGATGACCGGGGAAAGGCATCAATTGCTTTCATGAGCATGTCCCGGTTCGAAAGTCTTTCTCCTACACTCGTTAGCCCAATTAAAATTTCTTTGAATCTAGAATGTAAGGAGGTTACCTTTTCTCCCTTTTCAAGCTTAATATTTGTTAGTTAGGAGCGGAGGAGGTCTCTTCTTGTAAGTTTGGCCTCCGAAGTGCCTTCATGAAGCTCTACTAGCTTCTCCCACATCTCCTTGGCACTTGCACACTCCCCTATCCTATTCACTTCTTGTTGGGGGAGTACGTTGTAGAGATGATGTTTAGTTTTTGAGTTTGCCAAGTACTCTTCCCTTTGCCTCTTGCTCCACCTTGATTTCTCCAATGGCTCCCCATCTTCATTCCTAGGCATTTCAAAACCATTTTCCATAATTAAAAGAATTTCGAAATCGGTTTCGAAAAATACCTCCATTCTCTTTTTCCACCAAGAGAATTCTCCTTCAAACTTTGGTGGGTGAATGTTTGAGCCGGCCATTCTTGAATGTGCTTGTTGTGGCAGTTAGTCCTCGACAAGATTTCCTCGCTCTGATACCACTTGTAGGGGATCAATGTGTATGTGTTGCCCGGCTAGAGGGGGGTGAATAGCCCTCTTCGTACGATGATGGAATTTGCTCGTCTACAAAGAATATTAGCGCAAGCGGAATATGCAAATACAAACAAAGAAAGACAAAGCATGGGAAACAAACAATGCTAACAAGAGAATATAACGTGGTTCACGGCTGCGCCACTAGTCCACGGTTCGATTCGTCCACGGTGAATCACTCCACAAGCTTTCACTATTCTCTCCTTTGCACAAAGCTAGGTAGAGGTAACCTTTTCTTACAAAATCACTCCTCTTGCAAGAAGATGAATATAAGCACAAGGAAGAGGAGGGAATTCGTTTGGGCATTTTGGGAGATGTTTAGAATAGAAGCATTAGTATTAAATACCGAAATTTAAAACACTAAATTAAATGGCCAAAATTAATAAAATAATCTTAGAAATTATTTTCAGAATTTTTGGAGAATTTTAGGAATTTTTCCAGAATTTTTTTGGATTTAAACGGAGTTTATACGAGATATTTATGGGGATAAGAAAAACAGACTTTTAAGGGGTCTGTTTAGGCTAGTTAATAGGATTAATTAACCTAGGTTAGTTATAAATCTAGGTTTTAAAACTTTCTAATTTCCCCGATTTTCTTCCCCCGCCGCATTCCTTTTCCCGAGTTTTTTTTTCTTCTCACGCGAACTGCCGTCGCACCCGACGCCCACATCGCTCTCCTCGCGATCTCCATCTCGCGATCTCTCCGCGCGCCGCACTCCTTCCCATCGCGCCGCCGACTCTGCGCCTCTTCCCAACCGTCGCCGCCCGGCGAAGCTTCTTCCCAACTCAAATTGCTTTTAACTCTCGTCTTCTACCACAACCCCTTTTCTCCTCCACTTTCCTACTCGCCGCCCGCCTCCTTTCCTTGTGCTCACGTTCGTCGCCGTCGAGCCAGGTTGTTGTACCCTCGAGTGTCGCCGGAGGGACTCGTTGGTCGCCAACCCTGCCGGAGGTGCCCGTCGGGTGCTAGTCCCATCGAACGCCGGCAGCAGCTAGTCGATCGCAGCTTCCTTTTGTCTCTTCGTCATCGCCGTTTTCTTCGCACGAGTGTTGGATTTGAGGTGCTGCCATATTTGATCAACACTGTCGCTGACGGGGTTGCCACGGTTAGCTTCGTAATCACCGCTTCCTTGCATCGTGAGTTCTGTCCAGCGATGGTGCCTTCGGTGATTCCAATTTGATTTTTGATCTTGGATCTGTTTGTGTTTTTCTTGTGCTCAGACTTGCTGCAACTTACTTCTTAGCTGGCTGTTCATCGCATGCTACATTAGAGCAGGGGAATTGTGAGAGGTAACATTTAATTGTCTTGGCTAAGTTTTGCTGAGGTTGTTATAATTTAGCAAGCTGTGGAGGAATCTGGTTTTGGTGTTAGGCTGCGTGAGATGAACATGGATTCAGAATTTGGTAAGTTTCGGTTTGAATCTATCGTGATAGATACTCTATGGTTATAGTTGTTTGGCATTGAGTTACTAATTAAATGTTATTTGAAGAAGTTGTTTATGGGTTGTTGGCGTTGAGGTTTAGGATGGAAATGGGTAATCTAGAAATGGTTGTAAACGGTTGTGAAGGCAAAAAGGGGTGTTGATTATGGTATTAAATGCATAATTTAGGGATTTTTAATTCGTATTCAATATAAGGATGCGAATATAGAAACTATATAGTAGTGAGTTAGCACACTGTTGTGTGCTAGAACTTAACAATAGTTATGCTGTATGCAGGTTTCGGTCACGAGGCAGGTTCACGGTCGTGACGATTTTGTTCTTTTGCGGATATTTTATCAGGCGGGTACTTTGACTTATCTTTTAGATATAGTCAAGTTGATATGTTAGTTAGGATAGCATGCAATAATATTCATGTTTATATGCCTAGTATGTTTTTGTGCCTATTGATACATGCATTGGATAGGATATGATTATATTTCCCTGTTTTTATTTGGATCATAGTTACTTGGATTATGGATATGTACATATCGATTGTACATATTATTCGGATAGGTATTTTGAGTAGGATTGACATGCTTTAGTATCATGCACCATCTTGCGGGGTTCCATTATTGTTGAGCCGCGGTTCCATGGCTCGCACACACCGCCACTCATGGGTTAGTGGTACATCGAAGGGTGTGTGCGATTGCTCTGTCGAGCTCGGGTCCGCTCATGGGTAGCGGCAGCGTGTAGAAGGGCGAGGATCCCTCCTCCGTCTATGACAGGGAGATGAGAGCTTAGCTCCCCACTATGTTTGGGGCGGGGAGGATAGGTGTACTCGACAAAGATCCTCCATCACTTGGTCACTCGGGAAGCGATGATGGCGAGTGCAGCTTGTCATAGCCCTACCCACTCGGCTTCACCATCGCGTGTGAGGCGGCTGACTGGCGTCAGGGGTGACCATGTCATTGGCACGACATGCATTTTGCACGGATTGCATTTGTATTGTGTTTCTTTGCATTATTGTATTGATGCCTTGGATGTTGCATATGATTGACATGCATCATGATTCATATTCTTATATGGTGATGACTTTATCTCTTATAGTAGGGCACATGCTCTATATCGGGTAGGAGACTTCGGTGAGTCTGATCCTTTTGCATTTATTTCTTGCTTACCATATATATGAGGCTGTGACGCATGATTAGTATTGTTAGCTATTTCGACTATTCATATCGACGAGTAGCCGCGAAGTTCTTTGAACTTACCCCGTAGTTGTAGTTTTATGTCAGGATGAAGCTGGCAGGCGAGTCCAGTTGCCATATCCCCCTCGTAGTGTGATTTATTAGTTGTATGAGTTATGATTTGGATTTTTGTATAGAAGATATGTTTAGGCTTGGAATTGGATTTATATATACTCGTGGATTTTTTGGGGTCCTTGTGGACCATTGGTGGATCTTATTTTGATTGGTTTGGTTGGATATTCCTGCCCAGATGGCAGAAGGGGTAAGTCTAGTTAGTGTAGACTTTGTTTACCTAGATTTGTTGGCCGGAGGCCTTATTATTATCTGCGTGTGTTGTGGTATGATTCCGGTCATGTTGACCGATGTATAGTGGCCGTGTAGGCCTTGTATAAAAATTGATATTGTCACCCGTCGGGAAGATCTTTGTCGGATTTTTGTCCGTGGGGACTCTCGGGCGTGACAATTTATTTGCATCAGCGTAGGTTTCGAGTTCCTTAGGGTCTTTGGGTTTATGGAGTTCGCCAAGTTTGGTAGGTTAAGGGTATTTTGAGTTGTACGGATTCGATGATTTTTATGTTTGAAATCGAGGTATTATCGACGAGGTCAATATGGGGATTTAAGCGACAGGACATCTCCGCATACCTAAGTAAATACATTCTAGAAAATTTTCTAGATTTAGTACATATTTATATTGGTTATGCGTGATATCATGTTTTATCTAGTATTGTTTTAACTGATATACATTGGACAATTAGATTTTTAGGTTCTTTGGTTTATAGATAGCATTTGGTTATAAATTGCTATTCGCTATACGTAGCTTGTTATCATTGTGATATAAATGATAAGATATATTGGTAGATGTTTACCTCTTAGGATTTGACTAGTATTAGGATTATTAGACTAGTTGAATAATATGACTAAGATGGATAAATTCGTAGAAGGCGGAGGACATGATTACATTGCTTACATAGTTTAGGGTATATATAGGCATCCGATGTTTTATTTAGTATTGCTAGTGACTTTGATCCGCATGACCCTTTAGTTATACCTAATTAATTTGACCATTGATTCCCATTAGTAGGACTATCTTTGTCGTTGCTTATAAGGCTGACTTGTTTTATGTTTATATAATTGTGTTTTGCGGTGGATACCATGATTAAGACTAGTAGAAATAGAATAACTTAGATGAAGTTATTCTATAGGAGCGGATCTCAGAATGAAACAACATTAATGGAACCCTAGGTGTTGGAACCTAGGTGTAATAAACCGGATGTGCATATTGGTATATGTTTAGCTATTTCTTGTTTGATTGATATGGTGATCGGACTAGTAGAGTTCGTATGATTAGGATGCAATTAATCCTTACTATATCTCCCAATCATGGTTGAGATGACCTATTGTAAGGTTATATTTTTGTGTTATTCGTTCGGAGTTGGTGATAATCGGATTCGTATGATGTCTGTAACAAGATAGCTACTTTACAGGTTATGTACCCACGAGATACATTCGTGGTAGCATGTTGGAGCATGCATGATTGAACTAGTAGGGGGTATAATTTAGGCTTAACCCTCTTGAAGGGCTTGATAGTAGATTTGTAGGCCTTTATTGGCTTTGATAGGCGTTTCCTGTTAGTTGGGACGACACCCTATGATTAATCGTCTCGACGCGATTATTAGTGGACTTATGATTTTGATCGACCTTGATACCGATCATGTTAGAAGGGTTGGAAGGCTAAATTTAATCATCTCGACTTATTTGTTTATAAGTTGATGATCTTTATCGTATTTGATAAACATTTCGTATTAGAGGTGTTGAAACCTCGCCGACCGCCTCGATGGGTTTAATTATAGATCGATGATCTTTGTCGACGTCAATGGTCATTTTATACTGGATGTATTGGATAACCCAAGGTTTAACAACCTAGGATGATCGACTGCTCACGCGACCTATTGGTGATAGTATGCTAATGCCTGCAGTCGATAATTAGATATTTATATACAGCCTGTCTATCCACGAGTCTCATTCGTGGTAGCATATAGTCTTGGCGTAGACCGTGCTATTGATTGTCGGCCCATGAGTTACGTTGAGGTAGCTCATAGATAGTTTCCTTTTGTCGAGAGCCACAAGACTTTGTCGTGGTATCCGGACGAGCAGTGCTTGTTGCAGTGGTTGTGTATGTTGACGGTATATTTATTATCTTCTTGATTAGGTTAGCGGCATCGATATTGGTACTCTGAGGGTTGGGTTACTCTAGCTTGTTCCCTGTGACTTCCATTATGTGCATTATGATTATGCACTATTGTCTATACATCCACAGAGTGGTTGTACTTATCCCCTCCTCATTTATCCTCTAGGTTAACTGATGGAGTACGTGTCATGTTGACCTAACTTCGAGTCGCTCAGAGAGTTCAATGCCGTGCTTGTCCCACTGCATCGTCGAGAATCCGCTTTGTTTACTTTATTCGTATTGCATTTTATTTATGCACTTTGGATGTTTGGTCGCAATTGGATTTGGGGTCATAAAACTATTTTACTTTGATTGATATATGTTTAGTCGTGCATGCATGCAGTTATTGAAATACTTATATTTCTATAATTATTTCGAGGTTTTTACCAGATTTGGTCTATGGATTCTGGATATTGTCACTAAGGGGCTCCCTTGTCATTTGGATGACGGATATGCCCCCAGGACGTGACAATTTATTGGTTTGCGGTTTTGGTTTGCAGGTTTTGTGTTTCGAGGATTTTATTTTCCTTGGATTTTTGGGAGTTCTCGTGTTTTGAGACCAAGCAAGCTGAAGGATATCTCTGAGCTATAGGAAAAGTATTGTCTTTAGTAGTTACGGTACTTTTGTGGCTAGGAAAACTATTGACTTAGTGAAATTGTCCCTACTCATGGTCGGGGACGAGGTCGATAACGTATTGATCTTGAGGAATCTAATGATGATTTCAGAGGTACGTATTCTTTAGAGGTGTCGACTGATGTCGAATTAGGAAGCTAGGGATTTGACCTGCTAGTCACCCATTTGAAGGTCAAGGAGTAAACCCTCAGAGAGTATCAGTCCCTACTAATAGTGATTTGGTTATGGATAAGGCGTGTATGCGTACACTGGTTAAGACGATGAAAGATTATTTTACCTTATTATAGGAGGTGTTGGATGGGATATTTCACTGTCCCAATATCTTTTTTTCAGAGAAGATCCGGAACTCTTTGTTAAAAGAGAGATGGACCTTTGAGGTTATGCATCGATAATCGATGATAGAATGCGGTAATTGTGGAAGGAAATGAATATCCTTCATTTTGGATATATGATCTATTTAGATCAGCTATAGGACATCTGTGTATACTCTAGGATTGATTTGTGACTGGTGTGATGATATTGTAGTGACATGGTGTCATACAATTATCATTGTCGTTGGGATGGTTGTTATATCATCAGCTTAGAGTAAAGAGAATACATGTGTGTAGCGATGACAATTTCATACTTGGTATGAATTGTTTGAGCATTTGACCACCGTAGATGATGATTTTTTTTTTGTATTGATTTGATTATTACCATAGATATGGATAGGATGTTCTAGTGGTACTATACCGCTGACTGGTGATGGAATTTATTTGGTCTAAAGCTTGTGAAATTAGTTTCACAGCTCAGACAATGATTGACTTTTACACCCGTATTGTTTGATCATTCTCGGGTGGAAGGAAGGGTATTGTATGCGGATGCAATGTTTCAGAGAATGGAGCGTTTCTGATTTAGTTGATCGAGACGTATCCCGTGTTTACGTCAAATGAGGAACTACGAGATGGGTTGTCATATATTTATGACGTGGACTTCGCAGTTATTAGGTTGTATTGTAGAGGTGAAGAGCAGGAATGCTCATGGGATTTTGGCTAGCTACGAGATAACTACTATAGAGTAACTGGAACACGAATGGTTGTAACAAGGAAGTTTGGTCGCAATAGTCTCCCATGCACTTACAGAGTGTGTGGTGGAGTGGATTTTGGACTATAGATGGACTTCTCTTGTAAAAGATAATTTCCAATCTCTAACTCCGAGGAGGATAGTGATTTCCGGAGTTGCATTAGTTTAAGGAACAACTGCATCAAGAAATTTTGATTCCGGAATGGAAGCGGAAGCATATTTTTATGGATTGTGTGGTGGGTTTGCCTAGGACACATCAAGGTCATGACGCGATTTGGGTAGTCGTTGACCGACTAACCAAATCCGCCCACTTTTTATCGATTCGGAAGACCGACTCTTTGGATCATTTGGCAGAGCTATATTGTTGGGAGATCATCAGATTGCATGGTGTTCCTTTGAGCATTATATCAGATAGAGATCCCTGGTTCACGTCTCGGTTTTGGCAGAGTCTGCAGTGCAGCAGCGCCTTAGGCACGGCACGCTTTAATCTTGCATTCCATCCGCAGATAGATGGACAGTCTGAGCGGACCATTTAGACACTAGAGGACTTCTTTGGGTCTGTGTTTATGGATTTGAGGCAACGGGAGGACGGTTGCTAGGACACATAGAGCTCAGTATGAGGCAGGGTTGGTCCGTACTATCAGACAAAGGATGACCGAGACGCAGGATCGTCAGAAGAGTTATGCAAATCGGAGACGGAGACCTCGAGAGTTCTCTGTTGGTGACCAGGTATTCCTGCGAGTCTCACCCACGAAAGGGGTGAAGAGATTTGGCCTCCGTGGTAAGTTAGCTCCAAGGTACATTGGACCTTTCGAGATTTTTGAGAGGATCGGAGCGATCGCTTACCGACTAGCACTACCACCATCTTTGGGCTGGTATCCATGATGTGTTTCATGTGTCCATACTGAGGAAGTATGTGCGGACTCACATATTCTATCGATGTGTCAGTTCCATTCCACCTTATGCTACTTATGCAGAGGTTCCGGTACGGATTTTGGATCACAAGGAACGACAATTGCGAAACAAGATTGTGCAATTTGTCAAGGTCGCGTAGAGTCACCTCACAGATGAGGATGCAATTTGGGAGCTTGAGGAAAAGATCAGAGCTCAATACCCCACTTAGCCACTTGAGGTGCGTGACTTGTCTCCAGATATCTGAGAATGGTTGTTGTGACATCTCATACTAGTACATGAGCAGGAAATTTGAGGACCAAATTTTTATTAGTGGGGGAGAATATTAAATACCGAAATTTAAAACACTAAATTAAATGGCCAAAATTAATAAAATAATCTTAGAAATTATTTTCAGAATTTTTGGAGAATTTTAGGAATTTTTCCAGAATTTTTTTGGATTTAAACGGAGTTTATACGAGATATTTATGGGGATAAGAAAAACAGGCTTTTAAGGGGTCTGTTTAGGCTAGTTAATAGGATTAATTAACCTAGGTTAGTTATAAATCTAGGTTTTAAAACTTTCTAATTTCCCCGATTTTCTTCCCCCGCCGCATTCCTTTTCCCGAGTTTTTTTTTCTTCTCACGCGAACTGCCGTCGCACCCGACGCCCACATCGCTCTCCTCGTGATCTCCATCTCGCGATCTCTCCGCGCGCCGCACTCCTTCCCATCGCGCCGCCGACTCTGCGCCTCTTCCCAACCGTCGCCGCCCGGCGAAGCTTCTTCCCAACTCAAATTGCTTTTAACTCTCGTCTTCTACCACAACCCCTTTTCTCCTCCACTTTCCTACTCGCCGCCCGCCTCCTTTCCTTGTGCTCACGTTCTGCCGCCCGAGCCAGGTTGTTGTACCCTCGAGTGTCGCCGGAGGGACTCGTTGGTCGCCAACCTTGCCGGAGGTGCCCGTCGGGTGCTAGTCCCATCGAACGCCGGCAGCAGCTAGTCGATCGCAGCTTCCTTTTGTCTCTTCGTCATCGCCGCTTTCTTCATACGAGTGTTGGATTTGAGGTGCGCCATATTTGATCAACATCGCCGCCGACGGGTTGCCCAGTTACTTCCTTGCATCGTGAGTTCATGATGGTGCCTTGGTGATTCCAATTTGATTTTTGATCTTGGATCTGCTTGTGTTTTCTTGTGCTCGGACTTACTTGCGCAACTTACTTCTTAGCTGGCTGTTCATAGCATGCTACATTAGAGCATGGGAATTGTGAGAGGTAACATTTAATTGTCTTGGCTAAGTTTTGCTGAGGTTGTTATAATTTAGCAAGCTGTGGAGGAATCTGGTTTTGGTGTTAGTCAGAGATGAACATGGATTCAGAATTTGGTAAGTTTCGGTTTGAATCTATCGTGATAGATACTCTATGGTTATAGTTGTTTGGCATTGAGTTACTAATTAAATGTTATTTGAAGAAGTTGTTTATGGGTTGTTGGCGTTGAGGTTTAGGATGGAAATGGGTAATCTAGAAATGGTTGTAAACGGTTGTGAAGGCAAAAAGGGGTGTTGATTATGGTATTAAATGCATAATTTAGGGATTTTTAATTCGTATTCAATATAAGGATGCGAATATAGAAACTATATAGTAGTGAGTTAGCACACTGTTGTGTGCTAGAACTTAACAATAGTTATGCTGTATGCAGGTTTCGGTCACGAGGCAGGTTCACGGTCGTGACAATTTTGTTCTTTTGCGGATATTTTATCAGGCGGGTACTTTGACTTATCTTTTAGATATAGTCAAGTTGATATGTTAGTTAGGATAGCATGCAATAATATTCATGTTTATATGCCTAGTATGTTTTTGTGCCTATTGATACATGCATTGGATAGGATATGATTATATTTCCCTGTTTTTATTTGGATCATAGTTACTTGGATTATGGATATGTACATATCGATTGTACATATTATTCGGATAGGTATTTTGAGTAGGATTGACATGCTTTAGTATCATGCACCATCTTGCATGATTGCATCTTTGCAGACGGAGGTTCCATTATTGTTGAGCCATGACGTTACATCTCGCACACACCTTGCCACTCATGGGTTAGTGGTACATCGAGAGGTGTGTGCGATTGCTCTGTCGCTCGTCCGCTCATGGGTAGCGGCGAGGCAGCGTGGTAGCGGCGAGGATCCCTCCTCCGTCTATGACAGGAGATGAGAGCTTAGCTCCCCACTATGTTTGGGGCGGGAGGATAGGTGTACTCCGATCACTCCGTCCACTCACTCGGGAGCGATGATGGCGAGTGCACATTGTCATAGCCCTACCCACTCGGCTTCACCATCATCGTGTGAGGCGGTGATAGCGTCAGGGGTGACCATGTCATTGGCACGACATGCATTTTGCACGGATTGCATTTGTATTGTGTTTGCTGCATTATTGTATTGATGCCTTGGATGTTGCATATGATTGACATGCATACAGGATTCATATTCTTATATGGTGATGACTTTATCTCTTATAGTAGGGCACATGCTCCTATATCAGGGTAGGAGACTCAGGTGAGTACAGTCCTTTTGCATTTATTTCTTGCTTACCATATATATGAGACTGTACTGGCATGATTAGTATTGTTAGCTATTTCTGACTATTCATATCGACTAGTATCCGCTAAGTTCTTTGAACTTACCCCGTGGTTTTATTTTTATTTCAGGATGAAGCTGTCAGGAGAGTCCAGTTGCCATATCCCCCCCTCGTAGTGACAGTTTATTTGTTGTATGAGTTATGATTTGGATTTTTGTATAGAAGATATGTTTAGGCTTGGAATTGGATTTATATATACTCATGGATTTTTTTGGGGTCCTTGTGGACCATTGGTCGGATCTTATTTTGATTGGTTTGGTTGGATATTCCTGCTCAGATGGCAGAAGGGGTAAGTCTAGTTAGTGTAGACTTTTGTTTACCTAGATTTGTTGGCCTGAGGCCTTATTATTATCTGCGTGTGTTGTGGTATGATTCCGATCGTGTTGACCGATATATAGTGGCCGTGTAGGCCTTGTATAAAAATTGATATTGTCACCCGTGTGAGATCTTTGTCGGATTTTTGTCCGGCGGACTCCTGGCGCCTTTTTATTAGCGATCGGGCCTGTTGGCGGTCGAACCCTATTGGTCGACGACGCCTCGCTGTTAGCGGAAATTCGACCCTATTGTCGCCGCTCGTTGGTTGTCGTTACTCACCTGGACTTCCCACCCCTGGAAGTGGGTTTTTGCCTTCCCCAGGATTCGAACTCTAGACCTCCAGGATAAGTACTAAAGTTTATGAATCCTGGTAGATCACTTGGTTACCAGGATTCATAAACTTTAGTACTTATCCTGGAGGTCTAGAGTTCGAATCCTGGGGAAGGCAAAAACCCACTTCCAGGGGTGGGAAGTCCAGGTGAGTAACGACGGGCCAACAGGGGCGACGGTCGGCGATAATAGGTCGCCAATTTCGCCAACAGGGCGACATCGCCGTCAATAAGTTCGGACTCGCCAACAGGCCCGGCTCATAACCTCCCAAAGCCCAACACCCTCTCTTTTTATAGAGAGGACTGATTTCTTCCGTTGGCGCACGCCACTGATCACGCCTTGGTCGATCACGCCACTACAACAGCCTCTGAACATGTCAGATCCCGACCGTTGTAGTCCAATGGAACCCTTGGCAGTCGACTGATGCCTCATAGTCGACTGCCCAGTCGACTACGAGGTTACATGCGTACCAAAACCCTCTCGACGATCATTCGCCATGAGCGATCGATGATGGTCTTAGCGATCATTCGAGCCAAAAATCCATCAGTCGGATACTAGTCGAACCCTGTTCAACTCAGAGCAGTCGACTGCCATTCCATGGCAGTCGACTAAAGTCGGGAAATCTCATCTGACACTTAGCCAAAAGGCCAAGTTTCACCTAAGAGCACTACCCCTTCCTGGGTCACATTCGCTCACTCTCATCCCTTGAAGTCCCTCGCCTTTGAAGTTGTCTTCGTCCGACCACGTCCCTCGGATGCGCCAAGTGCACGGCTCTACAGCGCCATCCTTCGTGTCTCGCCCTGAAGTCTACTTCCTCCGGCTTCACACCAAGCTCCTCGTCCGGCGGTCCCTCGGATGCTCCAAGTGCACGACTTCCATAAAGCCATCCTTCACCGACTCAAGGACCGAGTCATGAGATGTGAAACTCGCCAAGGCTCCATGTGCAAATTACTAAGTCCTGCAAGACTCCAACGCACATATCAAATCACAATAACAACCTAACTTAAACCCTTTGCCACACACATCAAAACCATATCACGGGTTGATTGCCCTAACAATAATGTGAGTACCATAAATTTGACAAAAAATTTGGTACATCACTCTAGGACTAAGCATATTGAAGTGAAGCATCACTTCATTAGAGATCATGTGGCTAAGGGGGACATTAAACTCAATTACATAGAATCCAAGTCCAACCTAGCTGACATTTTCACCAAGACTCTCCCCGAAGCGGATTATTCATCACTAAGGAGAGAACTTGGAATGTGCTTAGTAGAGTAGAGGTCTAGTCTTACATGATCCTATAGAAACTCTAGGACTATAACTTTAAGCATCTCACAAAATACCTAAGAAACCATGATTTTTGTATTGAGCCACTTAGACAACATTTGAGATGTTAGGAAGATGCACTTGGTTCATCATGCTTGTTATGATGCATTACTATGAATCAAAGTGCCATCTAGAGACATTAATCCTTCATTGGACCAATCGTTGGGAAAGCTTATGCACAATTGATGTGCATATAGTTCTAAGAATATGATTGGAAATGTCTAAAAAAATATATGGGAAAGCTTACTTTGAAAAACCGTTTTCAATTGTTAAGCAAAAGTGATACAAAGTTTGTAAAATACTTAAATCTTTTGCTAGTTTTCAAAATTGTATTATTTTTAAAATATGGAAAACATATATTTTTCAAATTATTTTTCCTTAATATAAAATTATTTCATAAATGTGTACTTAAAATTTCGTGATTTTTTTATGTTTCTTGAATTTTTGGTGCATTTATGAAGTTGGGATGAAAAAACTTGAAAATAGCACTTCAGGTGTGGCAGTCGACTGCGTCAGATTTCAGTCAACTGCCACTCTGATTCTTTTGCAAATCAGCCCTATCTCTTGGTCTTAAGTGTCCTAAAACTATGATATGATAATCTTCAGTAAAAAGAGGTTTTAGGACTACATGATGCAATGTTTTAGGGGGAGCTTCATAATATAAACTTTTCATCCATACAAACTAAATTGTTGGTGCAAAAGATAGTTCATATTTCTTCTTTTGTGTTTTGCTCAACATGAGTTTTATGCATCATAACCTATGTCTTGGATTAATGGGAGGGGCCTCATTCTATTTTATACCTTAGTTCAAGGCATGATAAATTTTATGAACTTATTCTTCTTAAGTCCTTCTCTTTTTGATGTATGTCAAAGGGGGAGAAGGAAGATTTAAGTTAGAATTCACATTGATATATGGTGATATATGATTTCTGAGAATATTTGAAGACCTAACTTAAATGATTGCAAAACATCAAAAAGGGGGAGAATGTTGGTGCAACAATGCCCCAAGCATTTATATGTTTTGATGTTTGGATAATCATCTAAGTTAGGAAATATTTGTGATCTAATTGTGAACATGTTTAAGTGACAGAAAAATCCAAGTATGAAGACTTGGTGAAGGAAAAGTCCAAGTGTGACCTTGGCAAAGGAAGTCCAAAGGCAAATCTTGGCGGCGTAAGTCCAAGCATGTAGTCTTGGCGGCGTAAAGTCCAAGCGGACCTTGGCAAAGGAAGTCCAAAGGAAAGTCTTGGCAGCGCAAGTCTAAGCATGTAGTCTTGGTGGCATAAAGTCTAAGCGTACTTTGGCAAAGAGAAACCCAAGACATGATGAAACCGAAGGAAGCTCTGGGAAGCAAGTGCAAAGGATGAATAAGTCGCGGACTCGGAGGGATCCTAGAAGTGCGAGGCTAAAGGAAGAGCTAGAAGGTTGAGTCTAGGTCTAGAGAGTTAGTTTCAAGTATGAGTTTCATCATACTTGAAGTATCAGTCGACTGATCAGTCACTCGACTAAAGACGGCTGATTCTGGGGTAGAACAGTCGACTGATCCACCCATTAGTCGACTGCTACACCTAGCAGTCGACTGTTATAAGTTGACTTTGGCACAGAAAGGTCATCAGTCGAGTGATCGCTTGGAACACTCGACTGGTCATCTAATCAGTCGACTGATCATCTTCCCATTGGACAGTGACGATCACGGATCCGGCTTGTCAGAAGTCGTTGGATTGCATCGGCAATAACATCAGTCGACTGATGGAGACCATCAGTCGATTGATCGAGACTCAACGGGAAAATCAACCTCTTCTCTATAAAAAGAGGTCGTGGAGTGTTTGATGAGGCTAGTGCTTATCTTCCAACCTTACTCTCAAGCTCCCCATGAATTTCTAAGCTTTCTAAGAGTTTTAAATCCTCCACTTCTCTAAACTTCATTTTCATCAATTGTAAGAAGAGCAGAGTGTTTGTAAAGGAAGCTTTTAGTGGAGAATTGTTTGGATTGATCCACCTTAAGGATTGCCGTGGAGTAGGAGCTTAATCTCCGAACCACATAAATTCTTCCTTGTTAGCGATTGCCTTGTTAGTTTTATAATTTCTTTTGGTGGAATCGGCCCACGTCACGATTGACCAGACTCGAGTTTGACTCTAGTAGTGTTTTGATGTTTAACATGGATGTCTGACATGGATGTCTGACATTGATGTGTGACATGTGTTGGAGAGATTGCTGATGCAATCGACCCAGGTCATACTTGATGTTTGACGATGGTTTGACCATTGTCATGGGAAAAGTCCAAGTCTTGTGTACTTGGCATGGAAAGTCCAAGCTTGAGTCTTGGCATGGGAAGTCCAACATGGGTTGGTAAGGAAAAGTCCAAGCATGGGTCTTGGCAAGGAAAAGTCCATGCATGGGTCTTGGCATGGAAAGTCCAACATGGGTTGGCAAGCGAAAGTCCAAGCTTGAGTCTTGGCAATTGAGAAGTCCAAGGGTGTAGTCTTGGCCACGTAAGTCCAAGGGTGTAGTCTTGGCGGTGAAAGTCCAAGTCATGGGTATTTGGCAATTGAGAAGTCCAAGGGGAATATTGGTGGCGTAAAGTTCAAGGGTGGAGTCTTGGCAGCATAAGTCCAATGGTTGGCGGCGTAAAGTCCAAGTGGAGTCTTGGCAGCATAAGCCCAATGTGCCTTGGTGGTGTAGACACCGTTAGCATGACAATAGCATATGGAAGCACCTGAAGGCTAGCGTATGTATGAACAAGTCATGGATGACTTAGAGGGATCCGATAGGCATAAGGCTGATGGAGGTGGCTAGAAGGCTTAGGTCTAGGCTAAGGGTGGTCTAGAAAGTATGGGGGCACCATACTTGGGTTAAAACCTCATGTTTGAGGTGTATCAGTCGACTGATGGGAGTCAACTAGGGTTTGACTCAGGGAAAATGACCTAGCAGTCGACTGCCTGCATTGGCCAGTCGACTGATCTAGAGATCAGTCGACTGCTGGTCGAGTTTTTGGGCACAAAAAGCTCTCCAGTCGAGTGATTAGCCCAAACACTCCACTGATTGAGACATTAGTCGACTGATGGGTATGATCAGTCGACTGATGGTATATCCGTTGGACTTATCTGACGTGGCTCATGTCGTTGTCTCACAACGGCTACAGGGGCAGTTGACTGATAGTCCTGATCAGTTGACTGTTAGGCGAAAAATCAGCTCGAATGCAGATTATAAAAGCTATTCGTGGGGAGGATTTTTGGCAATGGTTTTTGAGCTTCTTTGGGGTGATTTGCTGTTGCAATTCGGGGTCTCCAAGGCTACTCTTCAAGCAACCAAAAGTAAGCAATCAAAAACTCTTGTAAAGTTGTTTTCTTAACTTGTATTGTATTTCATATTTGTATTTGATTGTATTTTCTTAGTATTAGTGTTGTAATCACTTGTACGAGGTTTCTCCACCTTTGGATTGTTCCGAGAAGGATTTATTTGTTATAGTGGTGTGTGTTGGCATCGTTAGGGCTCTTACGAGCCCAATCCATGGAGTAGGAACCATTCGGTTCCGAACCACATTATATCATGTTGTATTGTGCTTATGTGTATTTGTTATTGCTTTATTTCCGCTACACACTAATCAATTTGTAGAAAGAATGAAACGACTTCCATCTATGACAAATCACTATTCATCCCCCCTCTAGCGGTCACCGAACGTTCCTACAATTGGTATCAGAGCGAGGCCGCTCTTCTATGGACTAACAACCAAGAGAGCACCGCTAGAGGGTGAAGAGATGGATTTTGAAGAACAACTAGGATGGGACATCAACACACCAGTCCAGTATGCGCTTTATGGACGAGAAGACTTCAATTCATGGAAGAGACAGATTGAAGGCTTTATTATGATGAGAGACTTCGAAGAATGGTCCGCATTGATGGAAGGATTCAAGTATCCGAGAGGGCCAAAGGGAGGTTTCCTCAAAATGAAAAAGTGGACCGGGGAATAAATCCAAGAATTCGAGATAAATAAGAAGGTAATAAAATTCTTGGTTGTTTTAATTCCTAATGATATATTGTGTAGCTTAGGTGAGTACAAGGATGCCCAGGAGCTTTGGAGCGAATTGGCAAAATATCACGAAAATCAATCACTGGTCCAAGAAGCCAAAGAGTGTTCATCGGCTCAATCGGAGGAGACCGAGGAAGTAAGCACATCATCCTCACAAGTAAGTGAGGATTCTAAAGTTGAAGAGGAGTCAACATCTGAATTAGTAGAGGAGGTGGAATTGAAAGAAGCCTCCACCTCTAGGATTGAGGGGGAGGAGATTAGATCTCCGGGTCAAGGGCAAGAGCAAGAAGAGCCATCTACTTCAGGGAGAAGTGATGTACAAGCTCAAGAGACCCTCACCACCACCCTATGTAACTCAAACACATTAATTTAAAATACAATCCATATTATGTGTTTTGAGTGTAGGGAGTATGGGCATTACAAGAGTTAGTGCCCTAAGAAAGTTAAGAAGACTCCACCGGCGCCTAAAAGTCAAGAGAAGTCAAATGAAGCCGGAACCCCAATTAGGAAGAGCAAGGAGCACATGGTGTGCTTCAAGTGCCAACAACGGGGCCACTATAGGAGTCAATGCCCTAGGAGAAAAGAAGAAGCATCACAAGTAGGGGGAGCTAAGGCAAACCCTAAGGTAACCTTTAAGTATGTATCTTCTTCAATTAAAAGTCAAAAACATGATTTTAATTCACTTGCTATTACTCATGAAAGGAATGTTAGTAAAAATAGATTTTATTGTCTAGGTGCTAAGAATGTCAACCTTAGGAATAAGGTGAAATTTGGGACTAATGTCCCTAAAATAATTTTACCTAAGGACAAATCTAGATTAAACAATTCTAGGCCAATCCTTCCTAGGGAGACCACTAGGAAGATAGAGGATCACCTAGGCATCAACCCTAAATGGATTAGACATATGCCTAGAAATAAAAATATCTCAAGAGTTAATGAAAAATCAAAAATTGAGATATTAGAAAAGGAAAATAAAGTCTTGAGGTCAAGGCTTGAGAAAATGAAAAAGACCCTTATGAATATACAAAATCAATTTAAGGGGTCAAATAGTCAAAGTCAAGGGCCTATCATAGTGTTTCATTCAATTATGGAACACAACCTAGGTCTAGGAAGACCAAGGTTACTAGGGAAGTCATCCCTAAGGGTAACCAAGGTGTGTGCCTAGTGGCTAGGGTTTCAAGGAAACCTAGGGAAGCCACTAAGAAGGTCAAAGGGGGAGCTACCTCTAGAGTTGACCTAGGCAAGACCTAAATGACCAAGGCTTCAAAGCCTAGGAGGGTCATTAGGAGGGTATCTAGGGAGGTCATCCCTAAGGAATGCCTAGTAAACCCAAGGATCTCCAATAGGTATTGGGTTCCTAGGAGCGTGATCGATTCACGCTAGATGGGTTTAGGTGTGCCAACCTTGAATGGATGGGCAGTTAACCTAACTATAGTAAAGGTGGCATTTTAGGTCATTTTCAAGGTTATGGATACCTTAGAAATAGGTTTGAATTTAAATCCTAAAAGATTTTAGGATGTGCCAATATTATTTAAGAAGTTTGATAAATCAATCAAGTTGGAACAAATTAGGTTTAGAGGTCATAGTGTACTATTTTGGGTTTTTGGCACACTTGAGGAATAAATGATAATATGACAGAATGGGTTTAATGATAACAAATGGAAATAAATACTAAAATTTAGGTATTATATACCTTTATATTTTATTTGTCATGCTTTGTTTGCCATATAACATGCCATGACATCATATTTATCTTTATCATATAAAATGTCATGAGTATGTTTGGCTTAGTTTTTAATGTCATGTATATTTAAATTATATCATATGTCATGACATCATGATCATTGGTCATGTTTATTTATGTCATCATTTATGTCATGATCATTCATGCATTAAATCAAATTGAGTTAAGGACAATTGGCATGACTTGAAGTCCCATGTATAAGGGAATCAAGTAGGGCTACCTTAGAAAATGCATGAAACCCTAGATTAGGAGAACAAAACCCACATCTCACAATCACATTGACTTGTGTGTGTTTTATACACCCTAGATACATGTGAGATGTTAGGAAATGAGTTAAGTTCAAGGTGCATAGTTTTTGCATCTAGATGAACTCAAACTCATCTTATATTTATTGATGGATCATTGGGAAAGTTTATGTTCAAGTCATGTACATTAAGCCCAAAGAATATGACCCAATATAAGGTTTTAAAACCATTTTAAAATCACTTTGAAAAACCTTGGTGTAGTCTTTCTTTTGATAGAAGTCACCATTGATTAAGTTGATACAAAGTGAGCTAAAACATTGAAGTTTTTTTTCACTTTTGAACTTTGTGTCAATTTCACTATTTTATGGGTAAAATATTTTTCAAACATTTTTCACCCTTTGTATTGGTTATAAGTATTATACGTATGAAGTTTCACGATTTTTCAAATTACGTATATTTACTTATAAATTTTTGAAATTCGATTCAGATAACTGAAAATCAGAATTTTCAGTTATCAGTCGACTGCCATGGATGGCAGTCGACTGATGGGCTAGGCAGTCGACTGTTTATTGATAGAGTCGATTGCCAGGCTGATTTCGGATAAACAAGGTTTGTTTAGCCCAATTTCAGCTATGTTAGGGTTTCCTAACCACTCCTAACCCTAGGATACGCTTTGGAAAGCATTGGAAAGGGGAAAAAATCCATTGGATATGGATTAGGAAAGGTGTTAGGGTGATGTATCAATTTTAAGGTATGGGAAAGTTCAATGTTGAATTTTGGACCTTTTTGATGGTTTAGAGTTCCTATAGGCTTAGGGACTTTCCAAGGACATTGTTGGTGCAATGGTCAAGGGGGAGCAAGCCTTTAGAGGGTAGTATCCATCATGGGATGATGGATGTATTTTTTCTCATGAGGGGGAGAAATGGGAATTTGAGATGCCCAATTTAGAAATTGGAAGAGTTTGTAGGATTGCCTCTCTAAAGTGATATGAGACTTATCACTATGAAGATTGTAGGCATCCTAGGTATTTTTGGACAAAGAGGGAGATTGTAAGATCTCATTGGATATGAGACATTGACCTCCTTGGGGAGAAACTTTTTTATGTATGTCAAAAAGGGGGAGAAAGTAAAATTACCAATTTGGGAAAATTGATAAGGGAATTTGAATTAAGGGCCTAACTCAAGGTTGTTTTTTGTCAAACATCAAAAAGGGGGAGATCGTTGGTGCAATCGGCCCAGGTCACGATTGACCATACTCGAGTTTGACTCGAGTAGTATTTTGATGTTTGACATGGATGTCTAACATTGATGTGTGACATGTTTTGGGGAGATTGCTGATGCAATCGACCCAGGTCATACTTGATGTTTGACGATGGTTTGACCATTGTCATGGGAAAAGTCCAAGTCTTGTGTACTTGGTATGGAAAGTCCAAGCTTGAGTCTTGGCATGGGAAGTCTATCATGGGTTGGCAAGGAAAAGTCCAAGCATGGGTCTTGGTAAGGAAAAGTCCAAGCACATGGAAAGTCCAATATGGGTTGGCAAGGTAAAGTCCAAGCTTGAGTCATGGCAATTGAGAAGTCCAAGGGTGTAGTCTTGGCCATGTAAGTCCAAGGGTGTAGTCTTGATGGTGAACGTCCAAGTCATGGGTATTTGGCAATTGAGAAGTCCAAGGGGAATATTGGCGGCGTAAAGTCCAAGGGTGGAGTCTTGGCAGTATAAGTCTAATGGTTGGCCGCGTAAAGTCCAAGCGGAGTCTTGGCAGCGTAAGCCCAATGTGCCTTGGCGGTGTAGACACCATTAGCATGACAATAGCCGATGAAGCACCTAAAGGTTAGCGTATGGATGAACAAGTCATGGATGACTTGGAGGGATCCGATAGGCGTGAGGCTGATGAAGGTGGCTAGAAGGCTTAGGTCTAGGCTAAGGGTGGTCTAGCAAGTATGGGGGTACCATACTTGGGTTAAAACCTCATGTTTGAGGTGTATCCGTTGACTGGGACTATGGTCAGTCGACTGATGGGAGTCAAGGTTTGGCTGTGGGAAGATGGCCTAGAAGTCGACTGCCAGCATTGGGTAGTCGACTGATGGCCTAAGCAGTCAGCTGATCTAGAGATCAGTCGACTGCTGGTCGAGTTTTTGGGCACATAAAGCTCTCCTGTCGAGTGATCAGCCCGAACACTCGACTGATTGAGACATTAGTTGACTAATGGGTATGATCAGTCGACTGATTCTCTATCCATTGGACTTATTCGACGTGGCTCATGCCGTTGTCTCACAATGGCTACAGGGGTAGTCGACTGATCATCCCGATCAATCGACTGCTAGGCAAAAAATCAACTCGAATGCAGGTTATAAAAGCTGTTCGTGGGGAGGATTTTTTGCAATGGTTCTTGAGCTTCTTTGGGGGCATTTTGCTGTTGCAATTCGGGGTCTCCAAGGCTACTCTTCAAACAACCAAAAGCAAGCAATCAAAAGCTCTTGTAAAGTTGTTTTCTTTACTTGTATTGTATTTGCTTAGTATTACTCTTGTAATCACATGTACGAGATTTCTCCACCTCCAGATTGTTCCGAGAAGGAGTTATTTGTTATAGTGGTGTGTGTTGACATCGCTAGGGCTCTTACGAGCCCAATCCGTGGAGTAGGAACCATTCAGTTCCGAACCATGTTATATCGTGTTGTATTGTACTTGTGTGTATTTGTTATTGTTTTATTTCCACTGTGCACTAATCAATTTGTAGCAAGCACGAAACGACTTCCATCTATGACAAATCGCTATTCACCCCCTCTAGCGGTCACCGAACGTTACTACAATTTTGTTTTAGCTTTTGTTTTGCTTCCGCTAACCTTGCTTGTAGAAACGAAAAGAGGCTATTCACCCCCTCTAGCCTTCTAAAGATTCCCAACAGTCCCATCTCACATTCTATTTGTTTTATATCATAGACTATGATTTAGTTGTGTTTTGTATTACTTGACTTATGGTATTATTTCCATTTTGATATATTGTCATTTATTGCTTTTTACTTGATATGAAGAAGTCATATATATATATATATATATATATATATATATATATATATATATATATATATATAGAGAGAGAGAGAGAGAGAGAGAGAGAGAGATGATACGTTGCGCGATTGATAAGTGCATGCCCATATATGACACATCCTCAACCGTTCGATTCATGGAGATGCGCAACAAATGGAAAATGCACATTGTTTCTCTTCTATGACTTCAATCAAATTCTTCATCGTCAATCGTCATTCCCATTATAGCACATCACATGAACCTGTCGGGATCATCACGGGCGTTCCTCCGATCAAACTGCGGTCAAATTCTGATTGGATTGCGATCAAAATCCGACTGAATTACGACCGCCAGTGCGTGACCATCAGCGATTATAATTCAACCATGCATCGAGCCCGACCGAACCATGATCAGATTCCGGCCAGATCACGATCGAAATAGAGTGGAACGACGCGACAAGGAAGAGAATAGCAGCAAATCGCGTGACAAAGAAATATTATGCATTTCTCATTACTATGTGTCGCGGATGGGTGCACAAGAAATAGGTGCATAGCATATCAGAGCGTTTTGGTATATTATCATTTATTACTTTTTCTTGATAACACACACACACACACACACACACACACACACACATATATATATGAATCGACTGAAATTTTTCACCAAATCAAACCGATTAGGCAAAACAAATTGGTTTTTTCGATTAAAAATTGATTTTTTTTTTATGATCAATCGACTAGATCTAGTGGACAGAAGAATAACTTATTTTTGAGTCGACTGTTGGCTTAAATCAGTCGAGTGATGGTTCCAATCAATCGACTGATTGTTCCAATCAGTCGACTGAATAGTGTCAGTCGACTGTTAATCTATTTGTGCATTGTCCAAATAAATTTTACAATAAACAGTCGACTGCCTGTTGTAAAATTCTATTGTTAACCTTTAATTTGATATCATTTCGTACTTTTACTGAATATATACAATTAAATGTTATACCTATTGTTTGGAACCTTAAATTTACATGGTTTATTAGAATTTAAAAATACTTCCCATATATTAATAGATTTGTTTTCCTGTACATTCTTAAATTTCACCATTAAAATTTAAAACATTTAATATTGCACAATAACATAACTATTTAAATTAAATACATTATATATGTCGATAATAGTACAATTGTAAAAGACACAATTTAATAAATATCAACACATCAAAATATATAAAATATCTCGTTAAAATTAAAACATTTTAGCAATCAAGCTGCTAACATTTCTTCAAATGCTTGATTCAAGCATATAATTTTAACTTTTTTACACTCAAGTTATGGGCTTATAGAACTTGTCAAATGTCAAAATGAATACAACATATCCTTAGATCTTGAGAGTTGACACTTGAGACTTGAGAGTTGAGTCCTTGGTCCGTCCTTCACTCTTTGACTCCTTGTAAGTTGTGACTTCAGACTTGTCTGCTTCACCACTTATGTTTATCCTAATAAATAATAAACAAGAAGTACAAATTTGTTATTACCATTTGAACAAGATAATTAAAAAGGTAATACACTTGTAACTAAATTAAAATAATTGAAACATACCAAGAAGCGGTTAATTACACCTCAAATGGTGTTGTCGAAGAAGACGAATCCATTATTACTTTTGAGAACTCTAACAAAAAAGTCTAACATGATGCAAGTCAAACAAATTAATACTTTTTTAATTGTAAACAAACAACTAACTATAAAATTTTCTTTAAACAAAATGCACCACTTTCAAATTTTTCTATATATTCTAAAATTTCTTCGACATTAATTGTCTTCAAACTTAATCGAAGCCAATCTTGGGTACAAATTAGACTTTCTATCACTTTAGGAGTCAATGAACTCCTGAAATAATCAAGTACCTGACCACCAGTACTGAAAGCAGATTCTGAAACAACTGTTGATATTGGAATTACTAACATATCACGAGCAATCTGAGCAAGTATAGGAAATCTGTGACAATTTTGCTTCCACCATCTCGAAATGTCAAAAGTCTCACATTATTATTCAACTATTTCATTCAGATACTTGTCTAATTCTGACATATTGCCATCACCAAAAATTTGTGCCTTTTGTTTCTTATATTTTACAAAGATTGATTATCTTTTCAAATCTATTTGACTTATATTGTTAAATACGATATCGCTATCACCTGATTCTGAATTAGCTAAAATTTTTGAGGTGCTACTTTGAGGCTTCATTTTCTCCTTATAATTTTTTGTACAAAGCAAACAAAGTCTCTTTTATATTCTTTCCTACTATTGCACCTTTTTCATCTCCATATAACTCAATCAACATAAATTCCAAAAAATCTAATTTATGTCTTGGATCAAGTACCATTGCAATTTAAATCAACTTATTCATCTTCTCTGGATCTCCCCAATATTTGTCAAATTTAATTTTTATTCTCAATCCCATTGAATATACATCAGGTTCATCACTTTCTTACCACTCCTTAATATGGAATGAATAGAACTGATTTTATGTGCAAAAGTATTAGAAGTGACATATAAAGATCCTGAGAATTTTAATGTTAACTCATAAAAAACTTGTAATAGAGATGCAAAAGTCTAACATTATTCCAATCAACACTTGTTGGCTTCCCATCAATAGTTTGTAATTCTGTTTGTACATTCCCATCTGATCCAAATATCATATCTCCATTATCATTCACAATAACACCCCAATCTGTATGTTGAAGATATATTCTAAAGTATGGGTTTTGTTCATCAAACCTATCAAAATATTTTTCAAATTTTCTGCTACATTCAACATCAAATAAGTTGAATTCCATTTGGTTGGTACATCCAAACACAATGAATTCTTGCTTTCAATTTTTTTTTTCAGTTTCTACACATTTTTTGAACTTTCTTAATCTAGAGGGAGATTGCTTAACATATTTAATAGCATTCCTAACTCTCATCACAGATGAATTTATATCTTTCAAGCCATCAACAATAATCAAATTGATTATATGAGCTACACATCTCATATGAATGAATTCACCTTTTAAAATAGTAGAATCCCAGTTAACCATCTTTTTCTTGAAACTATTGACAACAACATCATTTTAACTTGCATTATCAATAGCAATAGTGAAAATTCTATTAATTTCCCAACATCTCAAGCAATTTTTCAATAGCTAAACTGATTGCCTTACCTTTATGACTTGTGATTGGATAAAAATTAAAAATTCTTTTATGTAGCTTCCAATCTTTATTGATAAAATGAGCTGTCAAATATATATAGTTAATTTTTTGAATCGATGTTCATGTATCAGTAGTCAAACAAACTCTTTGTGTTGAATCATGCAATAGACTTTTCAATTTTGCCTTTCAATTTTATATAATTCAACACAATCACGTGCAACTGTCCATCTCGAAGGAATTCTAAACTTTGGACATACCATAGCCATAAATGATTTAAACCCTTCTCCTTCTACAAATTTAAAAGGCAATGCATCCATGATAATCATTCTAGCTAATATTTTTCTAGATGCATCATGATCAAATTTCCAAGAAATGAGAGATTCCTCACCCTGTTTTGCACATACTTGAAAACTCACTTGTGTTTGATTTGTTTCAATAGCATGAGGATGTTTCTTGCATGAGGTCATATGAGATTTCAATCTTGTTGTTCCATTCTTGTATGTATCACAAAAAAACTCCTAATCATAATAATTGCATTTGGATTTAATCTCATTAGCGACATTAGTAAACTCCGTAAAATGCTCCCATACCTCACTTCTTGATTTTATTGTTTTCCATTTGCTTACTTTTCCTACCACAGGTGGTCTTGTACCTACTAAAGATCTAGATTGTGACATTGAACAACTATTATCAACATCCATATTTGAAAGATTTCTTTACATTGACATCTAAAAAAAACATACAATTCATTAAAAAAATTATATATAACTACTTTACTAGATTAACAATTTAGAATTTTAATCAAATTATACCCCTAAACCTAAAAGTTTTAATATTCATGATCATCAATTATCATTAATTCATGAAATCCTAAAAGTGTCACACGATAAAATAACTAAACAAGTATAGTAAACTAACTGGCACCGGTTTGAGCAAGATTAAAGACTTAAAAAAAACTAACTGATATAGTAAACAAGTAACAAGGACTTCAAAAAAGGCAAACAAACAGATAACTTTTCTGAATCTAATGCCAAAAAACAAAAGCATAAATAATATTTTCATATCGAGATCAAGGAAACATTAGTTTGAGCGAGCGATCGTGAAAAAATGGAATCCCTCAACACTAGATAGATTGGATGATTGATTACTCAACTGGTAGCTTGAGATTGGATTAGTAAAAAGGAGAGGAATATGAACCTGTGAAAGGTGCACAGACAAAATCAGTTGCCCTAGAATTTTGCCGCCCCATAGTCGGATGGCGATTGAGAGGTGGTTGATGATGCAAGGGAGAAATAGGAGAGAGGGCAGGATGAGAATAAAAAATGACCAAAGAACTCGAGAGTCAAGAGAGAAGGGATTTTGGAGAGCTAGACCGTGGACTGACAGAGGCAGAGGCCGAAGAAAGGGATTCAGAGAGTTCGACGAGAGGCTGAGATTGAGAGGGATTCAGAATTTAGGATTTTGGATTTCGAAAGTTCGGAGAAAATCACGAGTTCATGATTCACAAATAGCGATTTTAGACTAAATTAGGGTAATCAGTTGGCTGCTTATTTACAGTAGTCGATTGCTTCAGTTTACTTCAGTTTGTCGGTTTAATCGATTTTTTTCAATTCAAACTAGAAACCAAATCGAAAATACGAATAAATCGATATTTTTTAGTAAAAAAATTGAATTTCTGATTGGACCAAACTGAACTTTCAAGTTTGATCGATTTGGTCGATTTTTTCGGTTTAACCAACTGATTACACAACCTTATATATAGTAACCTTGAAAGAGTGTCAGTCAAGGAATTATTTATTCCTTTAATGTGTTCCCATTGAATTTTAAGATATTTATTGATAATTTTATATGCAAATTTTAGCCATCTTTTATTATTGAGAGTTTTTCTAGTTCCTTTTTTCTGTTGATTATATTTTATAATTGCTTCACAGCCTTATCATTCGTGTTTATTTCCATTAGGCCAATGATATCCTTTTCTTTGTCTTTGAATCTATAGTCATATAAAACTAGTAGTACTTTTCCTATGCTAGACCTTACCCGAAAGATATAGAAAAAATAAGTAGTACGTTGTATAATAAAACTTCTACAAAAAGACAAAGACATTTTGTGAGGTTATCCATCGTTCGATCGGGTGTACAATATAGTCCAATCCTTAAACCCTAGGGTATCAGATGGTGGATAATGGAAGTGCTCATGGGTGCTCACGGATGGATTATGTAAGATTATATATATGTGATATAAAAGAAATACAAAACACAACTAAATCATAGTATGTGATATAAAAGAAATAGAAATTGAAACTCTCGGCGTGAGATGGGACTGACACTTGATAGTTTTGTTTTATTATTGTATTTAGCTTGTGTTGGCTTACAACTTTTGGTCTTGTATCAGTTGCATCTTATTTGGTGGACAAAGTATATCTTCCGATTTGATGGACAAAGTATATCTTCGATGTAGGAACGTTGATGACCGCTAGAGGGGGGGGCAATAACGCATTCGTTGCATCGATAGAATTCGTTCGTTCATCTCTACAATCATCATTAGCACAGTGAAATATAGAAACAAACACAAATACAAATACATGCGATATACGTGGTTCAAAACCTTAGGGTTCCTACTCTACGGGGCAAGCTCAACGAGCTCTAGTGATGCACTCACCACTAAAAAAACTCCTTCTTGACAATACATCGGAGGCAAAGAAATCTCATACAAGTGATTACAAAAGTAATATAAGTAAATACAACAAATACACTAAGCAATACACAAAAATAAGTAAAGAAAACTTTATAGGGGATCAATCGGCCAGCTAGAGGGAGGTGAATAGCCCTCTTTCGTTGGATAACGGAATTTGCTCGTCTACAAACAAGATTAGCGCAACGGAAACAACAAGACAAGCAAATCAAGCAAAGAAAGACAAAACAAAGGAAACAAACAATGCTAACACAAAGTTGTAACGTGGTTCACGGCTACGCCGCTAATCCACGATCCCGATTCGTCCAAGGCGAATCACTCCTTTGTCAAATCTACTAGATCTCTCCTTTGCACCAAGCTAGGTGGAGGTAACCTCTTTACAATCCCTCTTCTTACAATTGAATGAGAATTAGCACAAGAAGAAGAGTGGAAAAACCCTTAGAGCACTTTGGGAGATGTTATGAGTTGAAGCATTAGGTTCCCAAAGCCCCACACCCTTCCTCTTTATAGAGGAAGAGGGTTTCTTCCCGTTGACACAGGAGCAGTCGACTGATGTCTCTATCAGTCGACTGATCCTGTAGTCGTTTCCCAATAATGACTGCTTTCCATGTTGTATTTCATCCAACGGCACTGGCATCAGTCGACTAATGCTCGATCAGTTGAGTGCTCCGCGAGCTCGACTCCATTCTGTGCTCGAAACACTTGCGACCAGTCGACTGATGCCTTCATCAGTCGACTGGTGGTCTCGCAGTCGACTGCCAATCCATGGCAGTCGGCTATTGGCACTTGAACTGGACTCAAACACTAGTCGAGTCACCATCGACTTAGAGTAGTTGACTACCATAACATGGTAGTCAACTTGATGTCGGGAAATCCCATCCGACACTTAGCCAATGGCCAAGTTCACCTAATGAACTACTTACATTTCACTCATTCTCTCATCTCACTCGAAGTCCCTCGCCGAAGATCTCTTTGTTCGCATCCACATCCCTCGGCAGCATCAGACACACGACTCTGCAATGCTCCTTCGTGTCTCTTGCCTCTGAAGTCTGCTTCCTTGGCTTCGCTTCAAGTCATCTCGTTCGGCAGTCCCTTGGCAGCATCAAGCGCACGACTCTACAATGCTCCTTCTCCGACTCAAGCATGAGGTTGTGAGTGGTGAACCTGCCTAGGCTCCATGTGCGAATTACTAAGCCCTGCAAGACTCCAACGCACATATCAAATCATAATAACAAACTAACTTAAACCCTTTGCCACACACATCAAAACCTTATCATGGCAAGAGTTTGCCCTAACAATCTCTCCCTTTTTGATGTGTGGCAATCCGTTTAAGTTAGGTAAAACATTTGATAAAACTATTAAAGAAAGAAAGCATGTGAATAACATGATTAGCAACTCTCCCCCTTAATACATGAAACTCCCCCTAAATATATTTCCCCTTACTTAAACATAACATTTCTCCCCCTTTGACACCGTCAAAAATAATCAATAAGGTTTATATAGCATGGCATCAAGTCTAGAGAGAAAGAAAAACCAAAACATGCCTTAAAATTGGATTTCAGAAATTATTGGGCATGTTATCAGACTACCAGTCGACTGGTTCAGACTACCAGTCGACTGGCACGTGCATTTCGAGTTTTTCAGGTTTTCATGGTGGATTTCAGAAATGCACTAGAAAATCTATAAAATTCAAAAAATCATGAAATTTGGGGAACACATTTCTTGTAAGTATATTTATCAATGAAAAATAGTTTTCCATGAAAAATCATTATATTTTTAAGTATTTGCCAAAAATCCAAAAGCTTTAAAAACCACTAGGTTTTTTATCATGTTAGTATCCATTTTAACACCTAGTCTTGCTTGGGATTGTTTCAAAACATGAACACACAAATTTTAAAGTAAGAAATTGTTTTGAAAACATATGAAATATCCAACCATGATCTTTGGGCAATATGTCTATGAATTAAACATAAGCCTTCCCCATGATTGGTCTATTATTGCTATTTTGATACTTTAAATGACCATCTAAATGACATAGGTATTAGTGGACATTTGTATCATTCTAACATCTCACTCATGCTAAGTTTTCAATCATGGTAGCCTATAGTGAGTGTGAGATGTATCCTAAAGGTATTTGTATATACTTAACCATTATTTTCATGCAATTCTATCAAGATTAAGTATCATCCTATCATTCCACATGATCATAAAGATGTATATGAATTAATTTCACATTATGATCATGAAACAAATGTATTCATCAAATTGTGATCATGCATTAGGTATTACATCATGATATAAAGCAAATATCACCTAAAGCATGATTTATCTACTTATAGGTGCATTATCATCACCTAACACTATTTCAAAAATGTTGTCCCGACATCCTAAGTCAACCAATAATATGATATAGGTGAATTCCATATGGTTGACTATCCTAGGATTTTTTTCTAACCCTTAAGGATGGATTTTAGAACCCAATATAAATTCTTGCCTATGGGGTTCACTAAAAATTCTTTAGGGATCCATTTCCTAGCAATTACTTTCTTTTTGTCTTGACCCCTAACTATTAGACATTTATAGGCCTTTTCATTTTTCTTTTCCTTATAACCTAAGCCTTTCTTGTTGAAGCTTGCCCTTTGGCTCCCAATTATCATGTTAAGGGTGTTGGAGCCTATTGTAAATTTTTCTAGGGCTTTGGTCAAGTGGTCTACCTTTTCCCTTAAAGCCCTATTTTCTTCTATGCATGCATCATTAACATCCAAAGGCATATAGTTATCATGTGAGCATGCATCATTATCATTATCATTTAAGCATTCTTTTTCTAACTTATTTTCTAAATCCTTAATTTGCTCAAGCATGCATTTATTTTTCTTCTTTGCTCTAAATAAATCCTTAGTAAGACTAGAAATCATAGAAACTATTTTACTAGGTGAAAGGTTAGTTACCATAGTTTCCATGTCCTCTTATTCGGATGAGGAGGATGATGAAGCTCCCCCTTCACTAGAGCTCTCTCCACTTGAGCTTGATCCTTCATTTTCGGAGGAGGAAGTGTCTAGGTCGTCAAAATCCATTAATGCCAAATTTATGACAAAGGCATTCTTCTCTTCCGATGATGATGAAGATGATGAAGAGGGGTCATCCCATGTTCTTGCTTTTAGTGCCTTGGCCTTCCCTTTTTCTTTGGCCTTCTTTTCTTCTTCCTTTTTCTTCTTGCTCCCCTTCTTCTTCTTTTCTTCCTTTCTTCCTTCTTTCTCTTCTCCTCCTTGCTTTTATTCAAGAGGGGACAATTGTCCCTTATGTGTCCTTCCCCTTGGCAATTGTAACAAATGACCTTCCCCCTTGGTCTTCTTCTCCTATCATTAGATTTATTAAACTGAAAACCTTTTAATGCACGTCTTACCCTCCTTACCATATAGGCTTCTTCCGTGCTATCCATGGAGGAGGAAGAGGATGCTTCATCGGAGAAGGAGGGGATCTCCATCTTATTCTTCCCCTTGTGTGCCATCAAGACTACTCCCCTTGAAGGTTGAATTCTAGGCTCTTCTACTATTCCTTCAAGCCTCGTTTCGTAGAGCTCCATTATTGAAAAGAACTCCTCTAAGGTGCTCACTTCTAAGTTCTTGGAGATGTAAAACGAGTCCACCATAGAGCTCCAGCTTGAGGACCGGGGAAAGGCATCTATGGCCTTCATTACCATATCCCGATTGGAGAGCTTTTCACCTACACTTGTCAAGCCGGTTAGAATTTCCTTAAATCTAGAGTGTAGGGATTTTACCTTCTCTCCCTTTTCGAGTTTGATGTTGGATAATTGGAAGCGAAGGACATCTCTCCTTGCTAGTTTCGCCTCGGATGTGCCTTCATGAATTTCTATTAGTTTCTCCCACATTTCCTTGGCACTAGCACACTCCCCTATCCTATTTACTTCTTGTTGGGGGAGTACATTGTAGAGGTGGTGCTTGGCCTTTGAATTCACCAAGTACTCCTCTCTTTGTCTTTTACTCCATCTTGATTTCTCCAATAGCTCCCCTTCTTCATTCCTAGGTAATTCGAAACCATTTTCCATAATCAAAAGAATTTCGAAATCGGTTTTAAAAAATACCTCCATTCTCTTTTTCCACCAAGAGAATTCACCTTCGAATTTTGGTGGGTGAATATTTGAGCTGGCCATTCTTGAATGTGCTTGTTGTGGCGGTTAGTCCTCGACAAGCTTTTCTTGGCTCTGATACCACTTGTAGGGGATCGATCGGCCGGCTAGAGGGGGTGAATAGCCCTCTTTCGTTGGATAATGGAATTTGCTCGTCTATAAACAAGATTAGCGCAACGGAAACAACAAGACAAGCAAATCAAGCAAAGAAATACAAAACAAAGGAAACAAACAATGCTAACACAAAGTCGTAACGTGGTTCACGGCTACACCGCTAATTCACGATCTCGATTCATCCAAGGTAAATCACTCCTTTGCCAAATCTACTAGATCTATCCTTTGCACCAAGCTAGGTGGAGGTAACCTCTTTACAATCCCTCTTCTTACAATTGAATAAGAATTAGCACAAGAAGAAGAGTGGAAAAACCCTTAGAGCACTTTGGTAGATGTTATGAGTTGAAGCATTAGGTTCCCAAAGCCCCACACCCTTCCTCTTTATAGAGGAAGAGGGTTTCTTCCCGTTGACACAGGAGAAGTCGACTGATGTCCCTATCAGTCGACTGGTCTTGTAGTTGTTGCTCAATAACGGCTGCTTTCCATGTTGGATTTCATCTATCAAGATCGCATCACCGACCGATATTGCCGATCGATGCTCGATCAGTCGAGTGCTCCGCGAGCTCGACTCCATTCTGTGCCCGAAACACTTGTGACCAAATCCGATACCTTCATCACGATCAGGTGGTAGTCTGCGATCCGCCAATCCATGGCAAATTAATCGCTGGAACTTGAACCGGACTCGAACACTAGTCGAGTCACCTTCGACTTAGAGTAGTTGACTACCATAACATGGTATTGAACTTGATGTCGGGAAATCCCATCCGACACTTAGCCAAATGGCCAAGTTCACCTAATGAACTACTTACATTTCACTCATTCTCTCATCTCACTCGAAGTCCCTCGCCGAAGCTCTCTTCGTTCGTGGCCACGCCCCTCGACAACATCAGGCGCACGACTCTACAATGCTCCTTCAAATCTCTTGCCTCCGAAGTCTGCTTCCTTGGCTTCGCTTCATGTCATCTCGTCCGGCGGTCCCTTGGCAGCATCAAGTGCACGACTCTGCAATGTTCCTTCTCTGACTCAAGCACGAGGTTGTGAGTGGTGAACCCGCCTAGGCTCCATGTGCGAATTACTAAGCCCTGCAAGACTCCAACGCACATATCAAATCATAATAATAAACTAACTTAAACCCTTTGCCACACACATCAAAACCTTATCATGGTAAGAGATTGCCCTAACAAACTTTACATAAGAACTTTGGATTCCTTGCTTGTTGCTTGCTTTGGATTGGTCTTGAAGGTCTGGAATGCAATAACAATTCCCCTTCAAAATCACCCCAAAAATCGCTGCCAAATCCTCCTCTACGAGCTGCTTTTATAACCTGCATTAAGGCTTGAATCACGCCTGGCAGTCGACTACCAACAGTACCATTGTGAGATAATGGCCTAATTCACATCGGCATTCAACCCAACGATTACACTGGCAGTCGACTGCCATTACCCAACAGTTGATTGCCAGGGATGTAGCCGACTGACCAGTCGACTACTGAGCATTCTGCTCCCGCAACCTCGACCAATAGTCGACTGCCATCCATGGCAGTCGACTGCTCAAGCCATCAGTCGACTATCCAATTCTGACAGTCGATTGTCAAGCTATTTCCTACAGTTGAACACCAATCGACTCTTATCAATTCGACTGGCCATAATCCCAGTCGACTACTAGGAGTCAACTCGGCTATTAAGTGTCAAAACACTTGACCAATCGACTGGTCCAAAGCCCCAGTCGATTGATAATCTCAAACATGAGGTTTAACCCCAAGTATGATGCCCTCATACTTGCTAGACCACCCTTAGCCTAGACCTAAGCCTTCTAGCCACCTCCGTCAGCCTCATGCCTATCGAATCCCTCTAAGTCATCCATGACTTGTTCATCCATATGCTGTTGGGGATCGAAACGACCGGCTAGAGGGGGGTGAATAGCCCTCGTTCGATGGATGTCGTAATTCTTTCATTCTCGTGTGCTTGTTTCAAATTGTCGTTAATATACGCAGCGGAATAACAATAGAAATAACAACAATACAAGCACAATCAATACACAAGTATATACGTGGTTCGGAACCGAATGGTTCCTACTCCACGGGGTGAGCTCAACGAGCTCGTGTTATGCGCACGACACTAACAACACTCCTTATCGACTACACGTCGGAGGTGGAGAAACCTCTCACAAGCTATTACAACAAGTAATATGAAATACAACAAGAAATACAAAGACAATACAAAAGAGAACTTTTACACAATTGTTTTGATCGCTTTCTTGTTGCTTGCTTTTGAAGGTCTGGAATGCAACAACAATTCTCCTCCAAAGTCACCTCAAAAGCCTTGGCGAAATCCTCCAACTCGAGCTCCTTTTATAACTCGTGATCGTTATTTTCGCGCCTATCACCGACCGATCGCGGACCATCAATCGGTCCCGTAGTCGTTGTCTCACAACGCCCGATCCACGCTGGTTAAGTTCCACGGATCACACATCGACCGTGATGGCACCCATCGTCATCGGCGGCGAGCTCGACTCCATTTTGTGCTCGTGCATTGTCATCGATCCGATGGCATCCCTCGACGGTCGATCCTCCCAACGATCGACTTCCTCCTGCGGTCGGTGATCGACCATGATTGGTTCAGTCGAACACTGGTCGAACACATACGACATAGAATAGTCGACTGGCACCTATGCCAGTCAACTGATGTCGGCTAAAACCTCAAACATAACGATGTTTGAGCCTCCGACACTCAGTCTTAGCCACTTGGCCAAGTCCACCTTATCCCTCATGGAGTTCCCCACCGAAGCTCTCTTCCCTCGGCCTACGTCCCTCGGATGCGCCAAGTGCACGGCTTCGCAATGTCATCCTTCGCGTCTCATGCCCTAGAAGTATGCTTCCCTTTGGGCTCACTCCATTCGCTCCCCGTCCGGCGGTCCCTCGGATGCACCAAGCGCACGACTTCGCAATGCCATCCTTCACCGACTCAAGGACCCGAGCCTAGTGAACTTGCCAAGTTCTCAAGACTTCCCAAATGCACCAAGCGCACGGCTTCGCAATGCATTTCTCACCAAGCACCAAGCGCACGGCTTCGCAATGCTTTGGATTTCCCATGCCAAGCACCAAGCGCACGACATCACAATGCTTTGGACTTTCCCATGCCAAGGCTTCCCCCTTGGACTTCCACACCAAGCTCCATGCTTGGATTTTCTATGACAATCCCATGTCATGAGTTTTGTCTATCATCAAAATACTATCAAGGTACTGCTCGAGTCAAACTCGAGTCAACCTGGGCCGATTGCACCAACAATCTCCCCCTTTTTGATGATTGACAAAACTACCATCTCAAGTCTACCAATTCTCCCATATTGGCAATTCTCATATCCCAATGAGAATTCCAACGAACCCTAATTGGTAACTTGGTAACTTCTCCCCCTTTTTGACATTACATCAAAAAGGTCCTCCCCAAGGGTATGAATGTCTCATATCCCAATAAGATCTTACAATCTCTCCCTTGGAGGAACACATGCCTACAATCTTTCTAGTGATCCCATATCACTTAAAGAGAGGCAACCCAATTTTCCTCCCATGAGGAAATACACATCCATCTTCCCAAGATGGATACCTCCGCCTAGAGGCTTGCTCCCCCTTGACCATTGCACCAACAATGTCCTTGGAGAGTCCCTAAGCCAATAGGAACATTAACCAAATCAAAATTAAGGCAAAGTTCAACAATGAACTCTCTTCCACCTTAAAATTGATACTCACCCTCAACCCGACTCCTAATCCATATCCAATGGATTTCCACCCTCTCTAATGCTCTCCCAAGCATATCCTAGGGTTAGGAGTGGTTATGGGACCAAAACATGGCTAAACATGGGCCTAACTATCAAGTTTACCCGAAATCACTGTGGCCGACTGTCAGATACCACCGACCGACTTACCATCACGATCGCCATTACAGTAATTGATTGATAATCGCATTCTAGCTTTCAGCTTTAAAGTGGATTTTCGAAATCCATAAGTAAATATACGTAATTCTAAAAATCTTGAAAATGCATTCGTATAATACTTATCCTAAACACTATGGGTGAAAAATATTGGAAATTTATTATACCCATTAAATTAGGAGATTGATACAAAGTTCAAAATTTAAGAAAAGCTTCAATAGCCATCTTTGTATCATCCCATTCAATGGTGATAGCTATCAGAAGATAGGTTTCACCAAGGTTTTTCAAAATGTTTTCAAAATGTTTTTCAAACCTTTATTTTCTTTTTCCTAAACATCTCACCAATATCTAGATGTGTAAAACACACACAAGTCAAATTTTTGTGAGATGTGGGTTTTGTTTTGTTTATGTTCTCATGCATATTTCTAGGCAACAATAATTTGATTCCCTTCAAATTGTGCCATAGTCCTTAACTCCATTTTAAACTATGCATGATATGATTATGGCATTAACATGATTTAGATGAAAACATATGCCAATATCATGATGTCATGGCATGTGAATGAGAACTAAACATACATGACATCTAAAAATAATTCTAAACATGATCATGACATTTTATAGATAAAAATGAAAATGATGTCATGACATGGTAAGGCAAACAAATCATGGCAAGTAAAATATACTAAGGTATAGAATACCTAAGTGTGAAAATCAATTTGCCATTTTTAGGGATAAATTCACTTTGCCTTAAACCATTCATTTCCCTAGTGTGCCAAAAACCCAAAATAGCACACCACGACCTCTATGACCTAATTGTGCCAAATTAAATCATTTTTAACTTCTCAAACCATATTGGCACACCCTAATGTGTCAACTCACAATGGCTAGGTTAACCACCCATCCACTTAGGGTTGATACACCCTAACCCATTTAGCGTGAATCGATCACGCTTCTAGGAACCCAATACCTATTGGAGCTCCTTGGGTTAACAAGGTATTCCCTAGGGATAACTTCCCTAGATACCTTCCTAATGACCCTTTTAGGTTTTGAAACCATAGTCTTTTGGGTCTTACATGGGTCAACTCTAGAGGTGACTCCTCCTTTGACCTTCTTAGTGGCTACATTTGATTTCTTTGAGGTTTTAACCACTAAACACATACCATGGCTAGACTTAGGGATGGCTTCCCTATTAGCCTTGGTTTTTCTAGACCTAGATGTGGTTCCATAATTAAATGGAACATTATGGTAGGATATAGGTTTGTGACCCAAACCCTTCTTGCCCTTAGACATTTCTTGTTTTCTAGGTCTTGACTTTTGTACATTAGACCCCTTGACCGAATTTGATAATATTGCTAGGGTCTTCTCCAATTTTTCTAGCCTTGACCTCAAGGCTTGGTTTTCTAACTCTAATTTTTCCAATTTTGAATTTTCATTTATCTTTTGGAAAATGTTTTTCTTTTTAGGCATATGCCTAGATTTCTTGGGATTAACACCCAAGTTTTCTTCAATTCTCCTAATTGACTCCCTAGGTAAAATAGATCTAGTGTTTTGAGTCCTAGGTTTGTCCTTAGAGAAACTAACATGCTTAGCACCTAAGCAATAAACCTTATTGTTTCTCCTAGCATGCTTTTCATTGATAATAGCAAGAGAGCTAAAATAATTTTTAGCATGCTTTTTGACTTTAGGAATTAAAGGTGCATTATTTAAATATACCTTAGGGTTAGCTTGGGAAGCTCCCCCTACATGAATTACACCTTCTTGCCCTTTCTTCCTCCCCCTAGGGCATTGGCTTCGGTAATGTCCCCGTTGGTTGCATTTGAAACACACAATGTGCTCTTTGCTTTTAATTTTGGGAACATCGGCATCCTTTGACTTTGGGTTGACTTTTGGTGCGGATGCCTTTTCCTTAGCCAATTTTGGACATTTGCTCTTGTAATGCCCTTTCTCCCTACACTCAAAACAAATAATATAATCTTTACGATTAATTATAAACATGAGTCACCTAGGGAGTTGGTGGAAGTCTCTTGGTCATTTCTTTCGGAGGTAGATGCTTCATTTTGGCTTGGCTCCGGAGTTGAAATCCTTTCCTCCCCCTTAATGCTAGAGGTGGAGGTCTCCACCAAATCATCCACATCTTCGAATGTGGGTGTCAATTCTTCCACGGCATTTTCCTCTACTTGTGTCGGTTGGGAATTTTCTTGAAATCTCATCACCTTCTCCCATAATTCCTTTGCATCCCTATAGTCACCCAAACTAGACCAAATTTTGTTAGGTAACAAATCACTAAATAATTTCATTACCTTGAGATTTGTCTTGAAGTCCTTAATTTGGTCTTGGGTCCACCTTGACTTTTCAATTGGCATGTTGTATTTGTCCCTAGGCATCTCAAAACCATTTTCTACAATAATCATATAATCAAAATTGGTTTCGAGATATACCTCCATTCGTTTTCTCCACCAAGCAAAATCTCCATCAAATTTCGATGGATGGATGAAGCCGGCCATTTGTAGTGCTCTCGCGGCGGTTAGTCCTTGAAGAGCGACCTCGACTCTGATACCACTTGTTGGGGATCGAAACGGCCGGCTAGAGGGGGGTGAATAGCTCTCATTCGATGGATGTCGTAATTCGTTCGTTCTCGTGTGCTTGTCTACAATTGTCGTTAATATATGCAGCGGAATAACAATAGAAATAACAACAATACAAGCACAATCAATACATAAGCATATACGTGGTTCGGAACCGAATGGTTCCTACTCCACGGGGTGAGCTCAATGAGCTCGTGTTATGCGCACGACACTAACAACACTCCTTATCGACTACACGTCGGAGGTGGAGAAACCTCTCACAAGCTATTACAACAAGTAATATGAAATACAACAAGAAATACAAAGACAATACAAAAGAAAACTTTTACACAATTGTTTTGATCGCTTTCTTGTTGCTTGCTTTTGCTTGCTCTTGAAGGTCTGGAATGCAACAGCAATTCCCCTCCAAAGTCACCTCAAAAGCCATGGAGAAATCCTCCAACTCGAGCTCCTTTTATAACCTGCATCAAGCTATTTTCACGCCCATCAGTCGACTGATCATGACCATCAGTCGACTGCTCCCGTAGCCGTTGTCTCACAACGGCCAGATCCACGTTGGTTAAGTTCCAACGGATCACACATCAGTCGACTGATGGCACCCATCGATCGGTCGATCAACCATCATCGATCGAGTCTTTGGCGAGCTCGACTCCATTCGTGCCGTGCGGTGTCATCGATCATTGCCATCCCTCGGCGGTCGGCCGATCCTCAATAGTCATTGCCCTCCCTCATCGCGGTCGGTGAACAGACTTGGTTCAATCGAACACTGCTCGAACCCATACGACCTAGAGCAGTCGACTGGCACCTATGACAGTCGACTGATGTCGGCTAAAACCTCAAAAATAACGATGTTTGAGCCTCCGACACTCAGTCTTAGCCACTTGGCCAAGTCCACCTTATCCCTCATGGAGTTCCCCACCGAAGCTCTCTTCCCTCGGCCTACGTCCCTCGGATGCGCCAAGCGCATGGCTTCGCAACGCCATCCTTCACGTCTCATGCCCTAGAAGTATGCTTCCCTTTGGGCTCACTCCATTCGCTCCCCGTCCGGCGGTCCCTCGGATGCACCAAGCGCACGGCTTCGCAATGCCATCCTTCACCGACTCAAGGACCCGAGCCTAGTGAACTTGCCAAGTTCTCAAGACTTCCCAAATGCACCAAGCGCACAGCTTCACAATGCATTTCTCACCAAGCACCAAGCGCACGGCTTCGCAATGCTTTAGATTTCCCATGCCAAGCACCAAGCGCACGGCTTCGCAATGCTTTGGACTTTCTCATGCCAAGGCTTCCTCCTTGGACTTCCACACCAAGCTCCATGCTTGGATTTTCCATGACAATCCCATGTCATGAGTTTTGTCTATCATCAAAATACTATCAAGGTACTACTCGAGTCAAACTCGAGTCAACCTGGGCCGATTGCACCAACATACGCTAGCCTTCAAGTGCTTCCATCGGCTATTATCATGCTAAGCTGGTCCATATCGCCAAGTCACATTGGGCTTACGCTGCCAAGACTATCGCTTGGACTTTACACCGCCAACCATTGGACTTATGCTGCCAAGACTCCCGCTTGGACTTTACGCCACCAATATCAATCTTTGGACTTCTCTTGCCAACCCATGTTGGTCTTTCCATTTTCCAAGACTCAAGCTTGGTCTTTCCCTTTCCAAGACCCATGCTTGGACTTTCCATGCCAACCCATGTTGGACTTTTCAATTGCTAAGACTCAAGCTTGGACTTTCCCTTGCCAAGATCAATGCTTGGACTTTCCATGCCAAGTACCCATGACTTGGACTTTCCCATTGCCAAGTGTCCCACTTAGACTTTCCATGCCAAGTACTCAAGACTTGGACTTTTCCATGACAATCACATTGTCATACATTTTGTCGAACATCAAAATACCACTCGAGTCAAACTCGAGTCTGGTCAATTGTGACCTGGGACGATTACACCAACATTCGAGGCATGTAAAATACCGTAAATAAATGGCTAAAGAGTAATATTTTATTGGATAAATTAAATATTAAAAAAAATGCATGGTTAGGAACTTAATCAAATCTAACCTAGGTTAAAAGTTTATGGGTTTGAATGAATCTAGGTTTAAATGCTTATAGGGTAAACCCGACCCATTATTTATTAAACCCGACCCGTCCTCTTCATAACGCTAAGGCACTTCTTCCACTTTTTCCTTCCATTATTTTCGGTTTCTCATCGCTGAACTCCTTTATTTATGAGCGTTTTTCCCTAGTTGTGGAATCTCTTGCAGCCATCTCCAAGTTCTTCTCACCATGACCTTTTCTCTTCCTCATCGCAACTCTGCCTCTCCTCATTGCCCAGATCCTGATCTCTCCTGTCCCAGCTCTTGTCGGCCCTCTGGAGCAAGCGGTTCGATGATGCCACTGCCATAGTTGGTAGCCTTGCTGCTGGTGAGTTTGATTCTTTCCTCTTTGGTACTCATTGTCCTCTTCGCGCAAGCCGATCGGCGACGTTATCGCCACGATAGAGAGCTGCTGCCATAGGTCTCGCGGTTGTTTCTTTCTAAATTTGGGGTTCGACTGTTGTTCCCTCATCATATCTTATAGAGAGTTCTGACTCGATCTGTTTCTTCTTCTTTCTTCATCGAGATTGAATGAATGAATTGTAATGGTGTAATGTGCTAGTCTTCTAATGCCCTATTCCACGTCCCTATTTCTCACCAATGAAAACTAACCGATGGATGAGTTTCCTACATGTTCGAGATCGCCAGCACCAGCAATACGTAACCGAACGAAGCATACACTAGTTGTTCAAGCAACCAAACTCTTCTAGTCGATTAGCTGCGGAAGAGACGATGGACGGATCGCCGGTTTTTGTGTTTCTTATTCGGGGTCTATGATTATACAAATACATGCAAATGCAAACTAGTATAATCAACATATACTAACATAAAGAACATAAGCTAGCATATCAAATAAGAACATGAAAAGAATAATAATAAAAGTTGTGAAACTTTTATACCTCTTGATCTTCTATCGTATGTCCTAACCTCCTTGTAGACTTCGTGTGGGCGAAGATCCTCCACAAGTTGAAGCTTCCTAGATCTTCTTCAATCTAAAGAAAGAAGAACTCTCTTTCCCTTCTTGCTTGAGCCAACCACCAATCCACAAAAGGATTGATGCCGCCGGCCCCAAGAATAGAGAGAACATAATGGAAACAACCAAGGAACCGAACTAGGGACAAACCCTAGTTTTGGTGCCGCCGGCCAAGATGGAGTGAAGAGGAGAAAGGGAATATGTTGGGCGTCGGCCACGGTGGAGGGAATAGAGGAAGGAGCCGGCCACACCCTAGGAAGAAGAAGACCTCCTCTCCTATAGTTGCCGCCCAACTTCCTTGCAAACCCTAGCCACCCAACCATAGGAGCCAAACCTTAATTAGGGTTTCCTCCTTAGGTCTTCTTGCCGCCCAACCAAGGTGGAAGGAGAAGATCTAGAACCGGCCACTTACCCTAGGAAGAAGAAGAACTCTTCCACAAGTTGCCGCCCACTCTCCTTCCAAACCTTGGCCGCCCAACCCAAAAGAGCCAAACCCTAATTAGGGTTTCCTCCTTAGGGTTGCTTGCCGCCCAATCAATTGGAGGCTAAACCCTAATTTCCATCATCCAACCTCTTCCTCTTCCGCCCAAGCCTAAGCCCCTATTTATAGAACTTAGGAGAAAGTTGGTCATTGATGAGGTAGCCAAAAATATAGGAACTAATTCCCAATTTTCTTGCCGCCCAAGGGTAGCAAGGAATTAGTAAAAAACAATTTCTTCCTATAATCTTGCCGCCCAAGGTGGCATAGGAAAAAAACTTTTCACCAATTCTAATCTTAAAATTTTTTTTTTTAACTAATTCTAATCTTGCCGCCCAAGGTGGCATAGAATTAGGAAAAAATGTTTTATCAATCTTTTAAACTTGTCGCCCACCTTATCCAACCTTTCCACTCCCTTTTATATAGAGTTAGGTTTAGGCCTTGGTTTAATCTCCACCGTCGGTTCTAGGGTTTTAATCTCAACCGTCGGATTTAGAGATTTAATCTCAACCGTCGGTTCTAGGGTTTTAATCCTAACCGTCGGATCTAAAGATTTGTTTTCCATCATTTGATCTAGACTTCATGAGGTTTATATTAGGCTACGATATGGACCATGAGGAGGAGTTGGGTCTTGGCCACCCGATGGATCGGAACCACACAAACTTGATCCATCAATGATGTTCCATTCCACTAGAGGATCATCATCGAACTACCTCACCAACCCCCATAAATTAATATGGGCTCCATATATTATTTGTACATCCATCTCCCCGTGTTTAAGATATCGAATGTCCGTCAATTAATTGATTTACTGACCATCAATTAATCAACATCTAACTCCTCGAGTAGTACCACTCAACCTTATCATCATGTTGACTAAGTCAACCTGCAGGGTTTACATGATGAACCTTATGAGCTCCTCAAGGGGACATCATCAACCTAATACATAGGACACGGATTCCTCCTATAATCAACGGCACACCATGTAAATAATATCATTTCCCAACTTACCGGGCATATTGATTTAATCCATAGAAATCTCACCCTTTGGTAAATCAAAGAAATAAATATTAAGAACATGTGCCCGTTATTATATCGGGATTAAGAGCATGTACAACATAATATCAGAGGTCCGATTCAATTATGTAGTCAGCAACAAATTGAATCACCTCTATGTCGGTCCTGCTCAATACACCTAAGTGTACTAGTGTAACTTTATGTTCAAGACAAAACAATACCAAGCTACACTACAACCATGCCAATGGTTTGTCCAAAACCATCTTGGTTGTGAGCCTCTACTTATACTCTACAAGGGACTGATAACATGATCTTCTGTGCCATCACCCAAGCACCATGTTATCTACAATGTAAAGTATTAGACAATTTTGCATAATCATAAAAATATGCAAACAATGATCATGTGATTCTTATTTCAAAATAAAGATGTTCATACAAAAGAGCTAGGCTTTCAGTATACATCCCAACAATCTCCCACTTATACTAAAAGACTATGCTGTCATCATACTGCCATACATCTGATTCCCCTTCCCTCCACTTGCCTATCAAAGCTCTTGCCAGAAGGGCTTTAGTGAAAGGGTCTACCAGGTCATCCTCTAATGCAATCTAGGCGACAACTTACTTCTACCTCTTTTACGATTTCTCGTATCAGGTGGTGCTTGCACTCTATGTGTTTACTAGCCTTATGGGCTCGTGGTTCCTTCGAGTTTGCAACTGCACCATTATTATCACAATAAATTGTGATAGTTCTGGGCAAACCAGGAATCACATCCAAGTCCATCAGGAAGTTCCTGAGCCATACAGCTTCTTTGGCGCCTCATAGGTCGCCACATACAGCTTCCATGGTGGAGTCCGCCACGCATTTACGCTTGACACTCCTCCATACTATGGCTCCACCTCCCAAAGTAAACACAAACCACGAGGTAGACTTATCATTATCCCTATCATTGGAAATCGAGAATCCGTGTAACCCACAGGAGTAATTAGTATAAACTAGCATATAATCCCTAGTCCTTCTCAGGCACTACAATATATGTTTTACCGCAGTTCAATGTCCCTGTCCTGGATTACTCTGATATCTGCTGACCATGCCTACGACAAAGCAGATATCTGGTCTTGTACATAGCATACATTAGGCTTCCTACCGCTGAAGCATAAGGAACTGCCTATATCTCCTCTATCTCCTCAGATGATCTAGGACACATCTGCTTAGATAAAGGAACTCCATGCCTGAAGGGTAGAAAAACCTTCTTGGAGTTTTGTATGCTAAAATGATCCAAAACCATGTCTATGTATGAAGCTTGGGATAAGCACAACAACCTTGATCCCCAAGGTTGTGACCCACTTCTCCCAAGTCCTTCATATCATACTGTTTGGACAACCATACCCTTACGTCTGATAACACTCTGATATTGTTGCCAACTACCAAAATATTATCTACGTATAGTACAAGAAATACCACTACGTTTCCGTCACATCTCTTGTATACACAAGACTCATCCGGACTTTGAATAAATCCATAAGTCTGGATTTACCTCATCAAAGCGGATGTTCCAAGACCTCAAAGCTTGCTTCAGTCCATAAACGGACCGATTAAGCTTTCATACAATATGCTCTTTGCCCTTAGCAATGAATCCCTCTGGTTGCTTCATATAGATGTTTTCCCCAAGACTTCCATTAAGGAAAGCTGTCTTGACATCCATCTATCACACCTCATAATCCATATGAGCTGCAATGCATAAGAGCTCCTAGACCTAATTTGAATCCATAGATTCAATCTCAGTATTCATTGCACTTTGCAAAGATGCTGCATCTTTATCTTGGATTGCCTCGTCATATGTCCAGGGATCAGGTTCATGTTTGCTAGGGACCAAATCAGAAGATTCGTCCAAAAATATGAATCTAAGAGGCTGTCTAACAACCCTCCCACTACGACGAGGTATCATCTGTGTATCCTTTGTGACACGCGGTGCAGTGACATGTGGTATATCCTCTTGTACCGGTGGTACTAAAGAAGTGACTTCCCTTTTAACTCCTCCAGAACAATTTTACCCTTGGGCTTGTGGCTCATCACATAGTCTTCCTCTAGAAATCTGGCGTTCGTCTTAACGATCACCCTCTGATCTCTAGGACTACAAAACAAGTCAGAATAACTCATCATCGATCTAATCATCTCCATAAGAGTCCTATTCCTTCGTACTGCTACACTGTTCTGCTGGGGTGTGCCAGGTGCAGTCAATTGGGATTGAATCCCAACCTCTGATAAGTAGTTCCTAAACTCTCCCAAGAGGTTGTCACCACCACGATCAGATCGTAGTGTCATCCATATCTTGAATAATCGTCTATGAAAGAGATGAAATATTCAAGATTACCTCTTGCCTAGATAGTCATAGGACCTCACAAATCAGAATGAACCATTTCTAACAAATCTTTGACTCTATACCCCTTGGCCTTAAAAAGGCCTCTTGGTCATCTTACCCTCCAAGCAAGATTCGTAGGTTGGGAGATCCTCCACCACTAATGAACCCAAAGGTCAATCAGCTATCAACCTTTGAATTCTGCTTAGGTTAATGTGACCAAGCCTAAGAAGCCAAAGATATGTTTGGTTCATCTTCGAAGGTTCTTTTCTCTTATTGGAATTAGAAGATGAGTTATTAACTTCTATTTGCATCGTGGGAGCTTGTGGTTCAAATTATAAATTTCCTATCTATGTACCTGAATAGATAATGTCCCTATTCCTTTTATAACAAATCTGTCATGAAAAGAAATAATAGATTATCCATCCAAAAACTATTTAGAAACCGAAATCGATTCTTTCTAAATAAGGGTACATAAAGGAAATTCTTAAGAACCAAAAACCTTTATTTTTCTCAAAAGATAAATAAAACATCTCCCACTGCAATAGCCGCCATCTTCATGGCATTGCCCAAGTAAATGGTAATATCCCCTTTAGCTAGTCATCGGGTTTCCTGGAACCCCTGCAAATTGTTGCAGACATGATTAGTGGCTCCCGTATCTACTTACCAAGTGCCGGTAGATATCACCGCTAATCATGTTTCAATGACTAGTCCAAAAGATATACCTTTGTTCTGTTTTGGATTGGGACAGTCCTTCCAATGTCCATCCTGTTAGTAAGTGAAGTACTTGCCTTTCGGCTTCTTCACTCTTCCTTGAGATCCTCCCACCACATTTGCTCCACCTTGTTTCTCCTTCTTCTTGCCTTTCGGCTTAGAAGTAGAAACCTTTTTGAGCAACCATGGCTTGAGGATACTCTCCGAAGAGTGCATACTCATACTTCCTAGCATATAAGACAATATCTGGATTCTTTTCCAATCAACATTATTTGGGTACAGTAAGTTTATTTCCTTTAGTATCACAATAAGTGGACTGAAAGTCATTTTGAAAATCCTAAGAATCACAATAGATCATTACTTTAGATTTCAAAAAATTATTGATTCCTCTAACAATAAAATTTCGAAATCAACCAACAGCTCAAAACACCGAGAATATCGCATGCCACGCAGTGTGGACGTATACGAATTCTACATTTGTAAGAGGAGGTTTTACCCATTAATTTTATTATCTTGTCAACCTTACTTTTTGACAAATAAAATTAATAGTTGGTTCCTCTTTGGCCCTACAAATAAAAGCAGTGACTCCGATGGGGAGGATACTTTATATTTGCATCTAAGTGTGCACCATTACACGATACTAAGGGAATTATTTCGGATTATGTGCCTTACCGCTGTGGAAGTACACACGATCCTAGATAATTTCCTATAACCATTATTTGACCTAGTGATCCGCAAACAAACTCGTCCTCAGGGAGGAAGGCACTCAGAGCCGACACACAAGTTTGTTGCATCACACGTCAAATTGTAATGGAGGGTGCAGGAATTAATTAAAATGTCCCTCTCCCACTTAGTAAATTGCAAATGAGGAATTTTCAAGCACACACAACATGCATATAAAACAAATCAGCAATAAATATGGAAAAATCAGAATTTTTCCAACTATTATGGCATTGTTCTCCAATATGCGTCCCGTCGTGTCGCCACCTCGTCCGCTCCTCCTACGCCATGTACGAGCCATCCGGAGATCCGAGCCAAGAATAAAACCTATTTTATTTTACATCCATAGATCCTATACTCCACGAGGGAGTGTAAATGAAATCTAGATCGCAAGTAAAATAAAATAAAGAGTGGCTAAACTATGCCGTATTCAATTACAAAAATTAAATACTAATTTAGCCTCGTCAACCCCAAGGATTCAAATAATATACAATCACATACACACATATATAGCCATAATAGTTAGATCTTATGCCTGCAACCAAAAAGTTAGCCTACGCACATCCTACTATTATCCGGCATACACAATATATGATAAATGCGTGAAAGTAATCGAATCCAAAACACACAAAACCGAAAACCGTGGCTCTGATACCAATTGTTGGCAATGTGCTATTTCTCGGAATGATCATTGGCTCCCATGTCCCCGGATTAAAATTTTCACTAATGAAAACTAATCCGGATGGGATGAGTTTCCTAAGCACAACCAATTCGTCGTCGTGCCAACGACTCGAGCGATCGCTTGAACAAACTAGTTGTTCAAGCAACCAAACTCTTCTAGTCGATTAGCCGCGGAAGAGACGATGGACGGATCGCCGGTTTTTGTGTTTCTTATTCGGGGTCTATGATTATACAAATACATGCAAATGCAAACTAGTATAATCAACATATACTAACATAAAGAACATGAGCTAGCATATCAAATAAGAACATGAAAAGAACAATAATAAAAGTTGTGAAACTTTTATATCTCTTGATCTTCTATCGTATGTCCTAACCTCCTTGTAGACTTTGTGTGGGCGAAGATCCTCCACAAGTTGAAGCTTCCTAGATCTTCTTCAATCCAAAGAAAGAAGAACTCTCTTTCCCTTCTTGCTTGAGCCAACCACCAATCCACAAAAGGATTGATGCCGCCGGCCCCAAGAATAGAGAGAACATAATGGAAACAACCAAGGAACCGAACTAGGGACAAGCCCTAGTTTTGGTGCCGCCGACCAAGATGGAGTGAAGAGGAGAAAGGGAATATGTTGGGCGCCGGCCACGGTGGAGGGAATAGAGGAAGGAGCCGGCCACACCCTAGGAAGAAGAAGACCTCCTCTCCTATAGTTGCCGCCCAACTTCCTTGCAAACCCTAGCCGCCCAACCATAGGAGCCAAACCCTAATTAGGGTTTCCTCCTTAGGTCTTCTTGCCGCCCAACCAAGGTGGAAGGAGAAGATCTAGAACCGGCCACTTACCCTAGGAAGAAGAAGAACTCTTCCACAAGTTGTCGCCCACTCTCCTTCCAAACCTTGGCCCCCCAACCCAAAAGAGCCAAACCCTAATTAGGGTTTCCTCCTTAGGGTTGCTTGCCGCCCAAGCAATTGGAGGCTAAACCCTAATTTCCATCATCCAACCTCTTCCTCTTCCGCCCAAGCCTAAGCCCCTATTTATAGAACTTAGGAGAAAGTTGGTCATTGATGAGGTAGCCAAAAATATAGGAACTAATTCCCAATTTTCTTGCCGCCCAAGGGTAGCAAGGAATTAGTAAAAAAAAATTTCTTCCTATAATCTTGCCGTCCAAGGTGGCATAGGAAAAAAACTTTTCACCAATTCTAATCTTAAATTATTTTTTTTAACTAATTCTAATCTTGCCGCCCAAGGTGGCATAGAATTAGGAAAAAAAAATTTATCAATCTTTTAAACTTGCCGCCCACCTTATCCAACCTTTCCTCTCCCTTTTATATAGAGTTAGGTTTAGGCCTTGGTTTAATCTCCACCGTCGGTTCTAGGGTTTTAATCTCAACCGTCGGATTTAGAGATTTAATCTCAACCGTCGGTTCTAGGGTTTTAATCCTAACCGTCGGATCTAGAGATTTGTTTTCCATCATTTGATCTAGACTTCATGAGGTTTATATTAGGCTATGATAGGGACCATGAGGAGGAGTTGGGTCTTGGCCACCCGATGGATCGGAACCACACAAACTTGATCCATCAATGATGTTCCATTCCACTAGAGGATCATCATCGAACTACCTCACCAACCCCCATAAATTAATATGGGCTCCATATATTATTTGTACATCCATCTCCCCGTGTTTAAGATATCGAATGTCCGTCAATTAATTGATTTACTGACCAACAATTAATCAACATCTAACTCCTCGAGTAGTACCACTCAACCTTATCATCATGTTGACTAAGTCAACCTGCAAGGTTTACATGATGAACCTTATGAGCTCCTCAAGGGGACATCATCAACCTAATACATAGGACACGGATTCCTCCTATAATCAACGGCACACCATGTAAATAATATCATTTCCCAACTTACCGGGCATATTGATTTAATCCATAGAAATCTCACCCTTTGGTAAATCAAAGAAATAAATATTAAGAACATGTGCCCGTTATTATATCGGGATTAAGAGCATGTACAACATAATATCCGAGGTCCGATTCAATTATGTAGTCAGCAACAAATTGAATCACCTCTATGTCGGTCCTGCTCAATACACCTAAGTGTACTAGTGTAACTTTATGTTCAAGATAAAACAATACCAAGCTACACTACAACCATGCCAATGGTTTGTCCAAAACCATCTTGGTTGTGAGCCTCTACTTATACTCTACAAGGGACTGATAACATGATCTTCTGTGCCATCACCCAAGCACCATGTTATCTACAATGTAAAGTATTAGACAATTTTGCATAATCATAAAAATATGCAAACAATGATCATGTGATTCTTATTTCAAAATAAAGATGTTCATACAAAAGAGCTAGGCTTTCAGTATACATCCCAACAATGGTACCATTCCAAATTAATTACCAAACCCTCTCTACACAAATATAGCATAGTGAATGGCCCAGATCATTTTTCAATGAGTGTAATTGATAGAATAGTAGTCTTAGAATTATTAATTATTGCTTTGTGTTTTCTATTATAAATGGGGTTTGGAATGTAAAAGTCTAATCCTATTGAATGAAAGACAATGCAAGTAATTAAAACCTTAATCTAACTAAACTACGAGGATAACGAAATTAAAGATGTAAACTAAGAATTCAAACAAGAACATTCAAAAACATAAAGACAATGCAGGAATTTAAACAACAATTCAAATGCAAAATAACATGAGTGTAAAGAAAACATGAAATAGATCTAACCTATTATTAAACACTCCTAACTAATGGAAATAGCAGTCAAACTCATTAACTACAAATTAAACTCAAAACTAAACATCCTAATTAGACTACAACTAAATATCCAAATGAAACTACTAATAACTCCAAGATAAACTATAGACTAACATCCAAATTAAACTATCAATTCAACAGCTTAAACGACAAATGAAACTACAGTGATAACAATCAAGGGGTGATAATACTTCAATTCGTCATGAATTCCAAAGATAAATTGACGATCCACAACACCCAGAGAAGGGACCTCCCTCTCCGGTGACGATGATGACCCGAACAACCCCCCTCTAGCGGATAATGAAGTGGATCTCCTTGTAAGAGAATTCCTCCGACAAGGGCTGATAGGGTTGACGACTGCCACTACTCCGGCGATGGATGGCAGAGCTGCCAAACCACCACAACCAAGGGATGAATTTCAAAGGTGGAGCGGCTGAACCACAGTCGCAGGAAGGAATGGAACCGGAATAGTGGTCGTCTATGGGTCTTCACCGGCATTGGAAATTGGAGCTGCCACCAGAATTGGGCTGTAAAAGAAGCTGTCGGAGCTAGAAAGGAATTTTGCCGATCCACCACAGTAGGAGTTAACCTCGGCCTTTTGAACCACATCCAATCGAGGCGTCTTAGCTCTGGTCGTAGGCGCTGGATGTTCGTTAGTGAAGTTGGATTGAAAAACTCTATCGCTGAAGTTATGAAGCCGAACCACGGCTGCTGCGTTCCACCGATGCAGAGGGGGTGTTGGATGAATGGGGGGAAAGGATGCTGCCGCCAGAGATTGCTGCTGATGGTGATCGTCGAAACTCCTTCGTCATTGCTCAAATTCCATTGCCGAACCACCGCAGTAGAGTTTCTGCCGACGCAGAGGAGAGATGGGATGACACTGGCTGGATGGGGGAAGGGTCGCCGGAGATGGGCTGCGGGAATCTGTCATCGCCGTAGAGAGGAATAGGTCGATACTCGCGCGATTTGGGCAAGAAAGTCGCAACTGCTTCTTCTCGTTCACGATATATCACTGTTTTCTTGCAGTGAGAAAATGTTGATTTTCTTAAGCTACATTTCCTTAGCCGTCCGATCACATGCCTCTCCATCTCTGCCCTTGATTAAATCTAGGGTTTAATTGCTTGATTAATCAATGAACTAGGCAATGCATCTAACAGTTAAGATTTCCCTGATCTTGAATGAAGGGATCTGATCAATCTGCTTGTACGATCATGATAGGTCTAATCTGGATGAAGGGCTAAGATGTCCAAATCTAAATGTACGGACCAGATTTCCCTAGATCTGGATAAATGGCTCAGAATCAAGCTTCTTTCATCGGACGATCCATATTGCTCAGATTTGATCTCTTGATTGAATTGCCTTCGATCTTGATGAAGGGGTAAGATTAAATCAGCTTAAAATGCCCATTATGATCCTAGATGAAGCCATATTTGATCCAACTTGAGTCTAGTCCATTAGCTCATCTCGATTTCCTACAAACAAAGATAAAATTTGCATATAAGTCTAAAATTTAGGAGAATTTACAATAAGGTCCAAAGTAAATCCAAACTCATAAAACATGTTAATAATCAATAATAAATCATTCGAGAGGATAAAAACATTAATATTAAGGACCAAAATAATATGAAAAACTGATAGTTATCAATTCCCCCACACTTATCTTGCACGTCCCGAGCAAGCAAAGAAAACTAAAAGTAAACTGAAGATATATTTCCCTAGCAATTCCCAAGCATACATAGAACATCGTGAAAGAAAGTTTCCTAGGATTGTCAAATCTCAAAGACTCAAGCAATCACGGACTCAAATCTTACACAGGTTAACAAACATAGTGACTTCAATCCATCCTAAATAGACTATGAATGATTAAGCCTCACAAGATAAGTGGTGGTTTCTCTCGCTCTCATAAGCATATAATAGTGGAGTTCACTCAAGCTACTCATGGTTTATGCACTACCATGTGCTTGCTTTTCTTCTACCTTCACCACTATATACACCTAAGAATGCACAATCATTGAAGGCTTATTAGGAATGTAAAGGAAACATGAATGCAAGAAAATGATAGTATGTGTGTAAGGAAAGAAAGGTAATAAATGAAATAGCTAAATAAATACAAGAAGATATGGAAATACTAGAATGCTACATAGATGAGTACAAGAAAGCAATGCCCCAAAAGTTTTCATCCAAGCTAGCTTTTCACAATTCACTAAACATGTATACAACCCCTATCACTTTCACAATACAAATCCATATATGATATACAATAAATCTCTCAATAGTTGCAATAAGGGATGTCTATCATAAAAATACTATCACACACATAAAAAACTGTACAATAAGTCAAAGATTTTTTTTATTGCCTTTATTGTTTTGGCCAAATGTTTTTTTTCTTTTTTTTTTCAATTTTTTTTCTTTTTTTTTCTTGACATGCAGTGCACTTCCCTATGCTCTAAAAAAATATCAAGCTTAACTATAAAAATAAAAACACGGTTTGTCCATGGTGATCAAGCACGACATGCCTATGCTTACATTGAATTCGCCTGAGCTACTCTCTCCCCCACACTTAAACTTTTGTCCGTCCCGGGCAAAATACTCATCATGGAACATTCAAGTATTCCACATCCAGAAGAGTAACAAAGAAGAAAGTAATGGAAGAAAAGAAAAATGACATGAAGAACAACTACAATATTATTCAGTAAGCATGTGACGATAAAAGAAGTAAAGGAAAATATGTGAGAATGCCTTCATAATAATCATGCAAACTTATGGTTGTGTGGTCTCGAAAGAATCAAAGCAAGTTCTAGAGTTACAATAACCACAAGTGTCCCACACACAAGCAATAAAAACAGGCACAATCCTCACTAGGAATGGAAAAAAATCATCTAAATCTATCAACACAGAATCCATCACCAAGTAGTAACCATATTCAATCAAATAATCCATTCAGGACAACAAATCCCAAAATTCGACAATTAAATTTAACTAGCTTTCATGACTTCTAAGATGATATAAAGGAATGCATAGGAAATTTATTTCAAAACACCGACAAAACAAAAACTCAACAAATGAAACATAAGAAATGAAAAAAAAAATAAAGTAAAAGAAATGTATATATAATGAACAGAAAAGAAGATAAGATGGAGCAAACTCCCCTGAGGTCTTGGCGATTGGAGAAGATTCAGTAGAAGAAGCCACACAGGTCGTGGAGTGCTCTGAAAAAAATCCCTTCCTGGTGGTTGAAAAAGATTCAGCTATAACATCCACGCTGAGAGTGGGATGGACTGAATGGAGGTGAGTGCTTTCTTGATGTGATCATGGTAGTTCCATGCTGCTCCCTCTGAAATGATCACCTCATCATATGTAATCTCTGGTTGTCGAAGGTGATTCATCAGAAGTTTCCAGCCTGGAGGTTGGACTATTGCATGATATATCAGGGCCTTCATCAGTAAAATATTTGGAGACTTGATCTCAGGTGGGAGTGTCCAGTTTGGGGGTGTCCAACTATCCACCACTCCTATGAGAATTGACCTTTGATCATGCATAACAGGTGGTTGCACGGCTAAATATGATAATTCTGTAGGCACTGTCTCCTCTGCAACTAGAATATCAGCAGGAGGAGCTAGCAACACACCCATGTCATTATCCTCAACATCTAACACAACATCAACTTCATCCATAATTACACATGAAGCATCATCAACAATAAGATCTGCAATAATAATACTCTCATCTAGTGTTCTGCATGCATCAACATTATCTTCAAAGTTCCCAACATCAACATTCACATCAATATCTGGAGCATCAGAAATTACATCATCACCATGTAAAGTAGAAGAGGAATCCTGTAGAGCTGTAGAAGTAGAGCCAAGCATATCCCGACCCTGCAATCCATCTCCTCAAGAACATTAGTCTGGCTCGGCATAAAGCAACGAGGAATACCCTCTAACGAAGGTTGAATGACTTCTTGTGCCTACATCTGCTGGATGGATGATCTAAGTTGATCTAACTGACTTTCCATTTCATGCTCTAATGTTTAGATTTCTTGTTGGGAATAGAGACCACTAACCATTTCCATTCGCTTTATAGCTAGCTGCTGGATAAACTTCCTCAAATCTTGTATTGAATTTTCTTTTTGGCTAGGGCTAGAAGCTTGTTAACTATAGTTCTGAAATCCCAATGGACTCTGATATGCAGAAGAGTTATGAGCATCTAGATGTTGTGATATCCAATATGTGTAACGTGATTGATCTCCCCAACTAGGCATGTAAGAACTAGTAGATCGGGGAGGTGGATAGCACTGATGTTGCTCAGTAACATACTACTGTGTGTGCCCATATCTGAAATTTGAATTGAAATTATATGTATCAGAAAATGAAGTATACCTGTCCTGCTGATTCGGCTGATGATATTGAGAATACTGAGGACTAGGTTGATGATATTGAGGTTGGTACAGACACTACTGATGTTCAGGCTGATAAACATCACTAAGATCTCCAAAAGGATGATAATATGGATCCATGTTGCAAGAGATTTTTGGTATTTCCTGAAACACTGACAAACACAATCAAAAGACACAGAAAATAGACATGGCCAAGTACATGGATATACAAGAAATAAAAGAATGCAAACCTAAATAAAAATTATGATATTTTTTAGAAAAATGGGCAAACAATCCTAAGTCTACTGATCACTATTACACTCCCCGGTAATGGCACCAAAATTTGATTGAATAGTTGAATTATCGTGGTACCGTTCCAAATTAATTACCAAACTTGTTGATGCAATTGGCTCAAGTCATGATTGACCAGACTCGAATTTGACTCGAGTGGTATTTTGACGTTCGACAAAATGTATGACAATGCGATTGTCATTGGAAAGTCCAAGTCATGGGTACTTGGTATGGAAAGTCCAAGTGGGACACTTGGCAATGGGAAAGTCCAAGTCATGGGTACTTGACATGGAAGTCCAAGTGGGACACTTGGCAATGGGAAAGTCCAACATGGGTTAGCATGGAAAGTCCAAGCATGAGTCTTGACAAATGGAAAGTCCAACATGGGTTGGCAAGGAAAGTCCAAGGGTTGATATTGGCAGCGTAAAGTCCAAGGGTGGAGTCTGGCAGCATAAGTTCAATGGTTAGCGGCGTAAAGTCCAAGCGGTAGTCTTGGCAACGTAAGCCCAAATGTGCCTTAGCGGTATAGACCAGCTTAGCATGACAATAGACGATGGAAGCACCTGAAGGCTAGTGTATGGATGAACAAGTCATGGATGACTTGAAGGGATCCGATAGGCATGAGGTTGATAAAGGTGGATAGAAGGCTTAGGTCTAGGCTAAGAGTGGTCTAGCAAGTATGAGGGCATCATACTTGGGGTCAAATCTCATGTTTGAGGTTATCAGTCAACTGGGGCTTTAGACCAGTCGATTGGTTAAGTGTTTTGACACTTGGCAGCCGAGTTGACTCTTAGCAATCAACTAAGATTATGGCAAGTCGAATTGCTCGGACTCGACTGGTGTTCGATTGTAGGAAATGGCCTGATAGTCGACTGCCAAAATTGGGCAATCAATTGATGGTAGTCGACTACCATGGAGGGTAGTCGATCGCTGGCCTGCCAGGGAGCAGTAATGCTCGTGAGCCGATTGGTCACCGCTATGACCCCGATACCAATCTGGGTAATGGGCCAATCGCCAGTAACGCTGGCTTGAATGCTGACATGGATCGAGTCGTTGTCTCACAAAGGCTACAGGAGCAGTCGACTGATGGTCACAATCAGTCGACTGTTAGGAAGAATCTAGCCTGAGGTGAAGCTTTAAAAGGAGCTCGTGGAGAAGGATTTTGGCATGGTTCTTTGAGGCAATTTGTAGGGGATTTGCTGCTGAAATCCAGACCTTCAAGACTACTCTCAAGCAACCAAAATAAAACACTCAAGTTTAATTGTGTAAAGTTTTCTTTACTTGTATTTGTATAGCTTACTTGTATTAACTTGTATTCATTTCTTATTGTTGTAAGAACTGTTGTAAGAGGTTTCCTCCACCTTTGGATTGTTTCGAGAAGGAGTGTTTATTGTTTATTGGTGTTTGGCATCGCTAGGGCTCATTCGAGCCCAACTCGTGAAGTAGGAACCTTGAGATTCCGAACTACGTTATATCTTGCATATTGTTCTTGTGTTTGTATTGTATTTTCTATTTCCGCTGCATACTAATATAATTGTAGCAAGCATGAGATCAATTTCCATCATCGTCAATGAAACGCTATTCACCCCTCCTCTAGCGGTCACCAACGGTCCCTACAATTGGTATCAGATCGAGGCCGCTCTTCATTTGGACTAACATCCGAGGGAGCATTCTAGAGGGAAGAAGATGGAGTTTGAAGAAAGACTAGGATGAGACATCAACACTCCGGTCCCGTATGCACTCTATGGACGAGAAGGCTTCAATCAATGGAAGACAAGGATTGAAGACTTCATCATGATGAGGGACTTTGAAGAATGGGCTACCTTGATGGAAGGATTCAAATTTCCAAGAGGGCCTAAGGGAGAATTTCTCAAAATGAAGAAGTGGACCGAGGAACAAATCCAAGAATTCGATAAAAATAAGAAGGTAATTAAGTTCTTGGTTGATTTAATTCCTAACGACATTTTGTGTAGTTTAGGTGATTACATGGATGCCAAGGAGCTATGGAGCCAAGTGGCAAGATTCCATGAGAACCCACTGTAAGATACCGAAAAATACAATAATAATAAATACCCTTGTTAATTAAGAAATTGTCTTATAAAAGTTTTCAAGATTTTTTAGAAATTTTTCTGGATTTAAATGGAAGTTTTATAGATATTTCATGGGGATAAAGTGAACAGGCTTTTGTAAAGCTTGTTTAGACTATCTTCTAACGAGGTATTAAATGGTTTAATTAACTGATTCCTTCCGTTTCCCATCGGTTCCTTTTTCACGATGTCTCTTTTCTTCTTCTTGCGGTCCTTGCAGTAGGCGTCCGATTGATTGTCGAGATCGTGGCCTCGCCGGAGCATGGAGGAGAGGCGACTACGGCTGGACGACGACTGGGAGCAGGGGATCACATCCTCCCGCTGTGCCCCATTCAGTTTTCGATGCCAGAGCTACTTCCCTCTCGATGGAGTTTTACCAGTCATCGTCCCCTATTTCCACCCGAATGGTGCTGACTGATTCTCTTCTCTTCTCTATGCATCGCCGGCCAATCACTCTTTTCCCTTCCATCGCAGGCACTGTCACACGCGACGGTTAGTGCCCACAGCCGTGTCGGTGGGTCCTCCCCGGCGAACAGAACTGAATTAGGGATTTGCCGCCGGTGGAGTTTCTAGGATTTGCCGCCGGTGGAGTTTCTAGGGAAGGTAAGCGTGATCTATCTCCTTCTTCTCTTTGCTGATGTGAATCTCGGATGATTACCGCTGTGTTATGATCTTGAGCCTTGGATTGTTTCCGATGAACAAGGCAGAATTGGGGGCTCGATCGACAGTCCAGTGCAGTCTTCCCCTTGATGGTGATTGATTTTGTTTTTGGTAGCTTCCTTTTACCTGCTAGTTCGTGGGATTAGGTTGCTGTTGTTGCTGTTGGAGAAGGGAGGTAAGGCTGTGGAATCAATTTTGGGTTAAATTAGTTGGGTTTATGAGTTTGGTTGATGTATTTTACAGGGCCAAGATACCAGATCCAGAATTTCAATTGATGCTAAGCGAGGTTAGTAAGGTTGGAATTGGATTGATGATACTATATAATTGGATTAAGAGGTTGCTGTGATTTCAGGTGAAGGAGTTGGGTTGTTATCTCTGTTCACTTGAATTGTTATAGGTCGGTGTTGTTCCCGCAGTGGATCAAGGAGTTTCGGCTGATTGATGTAGGGAGAGGTAGGGATTTTGTATGTTAATTAAGTTAACATATTTCTATAGGATGAACAAATCTCCTATAGCAGATCCAGGAGTTGTGCAACTACGATTGTGCAAGGTAAGTTGGGTTGGATTAATTTATAATGAATACCATTACCCTTGTGATTTAATTGATCTAGTGATAGTTGATGTCAGAAGTTGACCTGGATTTGGATATGGTTATCGATTCGATATGATATGTTACAGTAGTATTATTTGTGAAGCAATCATAGATCAAATATGATTAGTAAATGAAGTGTAGAGGAGTACACTACTACATGATTAAATTGACTAATCAAGGGTTAGGATGTGATTTAGAGAAGTATTCTAGCATTAGGGTTATGCTAGCATTTAGTTACTCCTTATGTATTGTAACTGCAAAACCTTGATTCGGAGTAGTCTTTTGGACGTGAAGACAGTTACGATTTACATAGCAGGTGGGTAATTTCCTACCCTGGTCAGGTAGTTGTAGTTGCATTCAGATTTAGATATAGATATGATCATCTTATATGTTCATATTATCTTGACCCTGCTCTTATTTATCCTTATGCTTGATACTTGTCGTTAGCTATATATACTCTATCATGATTTAGGAGTTACAGATGTGATGTAAGTAGATCTATAAATGTTTAGTAGGGTGTAGATGTTAGAGTACAGATGATGACCTGATTTGTAAATTGGGTAAAAGGTCATCCGTGGGTAGGTAATGCCCTAAATGTAGGATTTATTCCAATACCCGTATGTTGCATACTTATTACCAACCATGTATTGTGTAATGGTCAGGTGAATCGTGATTAGTGTGTCGCTAGGACCGGTGGTCCTAGCTTGTTATGATCAGTTGAGTACGACTCTCTACAGGATAGAGAGTGCGTCGATTAGTTGAGTATGGCTCTCTATAGGATAGAGAGTTCGTCGATCAGTTGAGTACGACTCTCTACAGGATAGAGAGTGTATTGATCAGATGGGTACGACTCTCTGTTGAACAGAGAGTCTATGGTAGATGTCTGTATGTGTGACAGTACATTCATGTCATTTGCATGAATTCTGATGACATAGTCTCCCTTGGGTTTGAGAGAGTCATCAGTCATCCTGCCTCCCAGGTTACTCCCCGAGGAGTAACTGGTGTGAGGGTAGAGCATTTGTTGTGCCACACTCTATCACTATAGACGGTGGTAGTTGGAGTTGCGTGCAGTTGTCCTGGGTGCGTGGCACTCTATCACTCATAGGTAATGCCAGTCGGAGTGGCCAGCAGCAGGGACCCCTGTTGTGTAGCGAGCTCTTTACGCTCATATGCTACTCGATCATACTGCCCACTCGGCCACTCTAGAGCAGTGGTTGGTGTTGAGTTGGGACAGTTGTCATGTCACCTAGGCCACACTAGGGTCATGGTAGCGAGTAGGGGTGCGCAGACATGACCATTCATGCTGCATTGTCGTATCATATGGCATTTTGCATATTGCTATATATATATACATATATGCATGTGTATATATATATATATATATATATATATATATATATATATATATATATATATATATATATATATATATATATATATATATATATATATATATATATATATATATATATATATATATATGTTAGTCGATGGGCACCAAAGTCGAACAGTATTTTGATTATGGCAAAGGCTCAATAGTTAAGGGTATATTTGTTATCTTACGAGCTCGATTAAGTGTGCGAAATGCTAAAGTTGAGCGGAAGGTGCGACACCCGGTGGGAACCAGGGGTGGTCGAACCTTGAGAGGACTTGGAGGCCAGGTACTCGGGTGAAGGCGAGCGAGGCTACACGGTAAGCTCGTGTGAAAGCGAAGCAAGGTCGTTAAGCGTAGATCCGACCCAATACCTCCAATGGAAGGTCTAGGTCGAGATCAAATGGTTAGAACCATCGTACTTTATATTTTAAGCTAACTTATCTGCGGTCCAAAACCCTTTGACTGAGTCAAGTTCGACCTCGAGAAGGCTCGAATTTCAAGGGTGAATTTGGACTTGACTCGTGTTTTGGTACAAAGGGTGATGTGGCATCAAGGTGGACATCAAACCATCACCAAGCTTCCTTGTGGTGGGCCCAAGATAAGGTGAGTTGGCACAAGATGGTTGGCTCCCATGATGTGGCACAAGTTGAATGGCTCCAACAAGTTGGCGCCCAAGGAGGTTGGAGGTGGCACAAGGTGGTTGGATGAAACACCTCATCCTCAAGTTGGCGCCCAAGGAGGTTGGAGGTGGCACAAGGTGGTTGGATGAAACACCTCATCCTTGAGTTAGGCGCACAAGGAGGTTGGAGGTGGCACAAGGTGGTTGGATGAAACACCTCATCCTTGAGTTAGGCGCATAAAGGATGTGGATGAACAAGTCTTGGGGATAAGAACCTCACCTTGGACACTACCTATGTCTAAATTCATAGATCGATATCCATAAATAGACATGTTCAAGCCAAGCAAAGAACAAGAATTCAAGAGCTCAACACGTAACGCCGCTACTTACTACTCACATTTGCCGCCGACAACGAAAGCTACATCTTCTACTTATAAGAGTTGTCGGTATATTTATTTAAGTTCTACTTCTTTAAATTGTCTTTGTGCTTTAATCGTAACAAGGAAAGGGGAGTGTCCTTTGCCTTGATTTCTTTTGTAATCGTTGCTCTACCTTCCAACGAGGAGGAGTGGTTTTAGTGAATTGCCCTCCGTGACGTGATCAAGGATCACTAGGGCCGTGGATTAGCAATCGAAAGATTGTGAACCACGTAAAAATATCTTGTCTACTTTATATTTCAGTGCACTCTCTACTTGCTTTTTACTTATTGCAAAAGTTTTTAACGACATCGTATCGCTATTCACCCCCTCTAGCGACACTTTCGATCCAACAATTGGTATCGAGTCGGGCGCTAAGATTCGTGAAACCACCAATCTAGCTTTGTTTTTCTTTTTTTACAGATTTTTATTTATTTATTTCTGTGATAATTATTTCACTTGCTTATCTTCTCCTACATATAGAATTGCATTAGAGGCTTTAGGATCCGGATAAGGTTGTCCTTCGGGTTAGATCCCGAGTAAGGTTATCCTCCGGAACTTCAACGACATTCGTGATTTGATTGTTTATTTCTTTTGCAAGTTACATTTTATATATCTTTTTTACTTCAAGACTACTAATCCAAGACGAAAGTCTTGGAATATTCTTTCGTGTGTTTTGCAAGATTCTTTTCGCTTCTTCTTCTTGTTTTTAAATGGCCCATCTCGAAGGGTTTAGCACCGACCCCCGCTTTTACAACGTAATGACTTTCGTTATTGGAAGGGTCGGATGGAATGCTTTCTTAAAACCCAAATCGAGATGTGGATCGTAATCAAACCGGTTTCACACTTCCTATTAATGAAGATGGTGAATCTTTGGGTTACGATCAATGGTCAAATTCCATGAAAAAACAATTAGAATCCGATGCCAAGGCAACTCAAATCTAGCAAAGTGGGTTGTCCAAGGAAGAGCTCAACCGCGTCGGCCCCTTCATTAGTGCAAAGGACTTATGGACCAAGCTAGTGGAACTACACGAAGGCACCGACGACACGAAGGTATGTAAAAGAGATTTACTTTTAAATAAATTGTATATCTTGAAAATGCAGGAAAACGAGACCGCAACTCAACTACATGCTCGTATCCAAGACATCGTCAACCAACTCCATGCCATCGGACAAAAGGTCGAGAATCTCGACCTTATCAGGTATTCTCTTAACTCGTTTCCTAGGACCACCTTGTAGGCATCCATGGTCGATGCCTACAAGGTCTCCAATGACCTTTCTAACATTAGGTTAGACGAATTGTTTTCGGAACTTGAATTACATGAGCAAACTAACGTGGTCCGTGCCGAGAAGAGTATTGCGTTGCGGTGTTCCAAGAAGAAGAAGCCCGCAAGCAAGCCACCCCGAAGGAAGAAGGCGAGTCGAATCGGAAGTAGACTCGAAATAGAATCCGAACTAGTCAATCTAGTTCGGAAGATGATCAAGGCGAAAGCGACCAACAACTCAAGGTAAGCCTAAACCTAATTCAAATACTTCTAATTTTAGATGCTATGAGTGCAGCGAGTTCGGTCACATCAAGTCCGAGTGCCCAAAGCTAAAGAATAACATCAAAGACCAAGAAAGCGCTAACGCTACTTGGGAGGAGTTGTCGGAGGAAGAAGATGATATCCAAGCTCTAATGGCCAAGCCGACCGAGCACGACTCGAAGCCGAAGAAGAGTCAGTCGAATCCGATGATGAGCTTCCATTCAAGACAAGCCACGGATCCGTATCCGGTTCAAAAGAATCATTAAGGGTAAGTCGGTTACTTAATACTTTGTATGGTGCAATTAAATTTTTAAATAAGAAACTAGCTAAGTCCGAGTCCAAGGTCGAGACCCTAATTGAGGAGGTTAACCTTCTCAAACATGAGGTCTCCTAACCTCTTCGACTACTCGTATTCAAGAGGAGGACTCAACTCAAGTTGAAAAGCTTGAAGTTGAGAACTCGCTTTTGAAAACACAAGTCGAAGACCTTAGGCTGCGTTGGAAAGGTTCACTTTGGGATCCAAGGGACTTGACCTCTTACTTGGATCACAAAGGGCCGTGTACAACAAGGCGGACTCGGGTTTAACTCAAATACAACCAATAAGTCATATATGTCTATAGTAAACCAACATAAGAAAAATGTCCAAGCATGGGTCCCTAAGACCACTTTGATTTCAACTTTAGGATCTAACATGTATTGGGTTCCCAAGGACCAAATTCACTATGTGAATAGACCCACTCGATTCAATGGTCCAGGGAGCCAATACAAAATGTATTTTGTTAAGTCTTAGAAATTGCATGCTTAGTTTTTCCTTTATTTTTAGAATGGTTAGATAGGACTCATAACCAACTAAAATCCTGCGAAAGATTGAGCCTCGGGAGCCTCTTTTCAAAAATAAACCAACTAAAATCCTACGAAAGATTGAGCCTCGGGAGCCTCTTTTCAAAAATAACTAGTTAGACCAAGGCGTAGTCTCAAGTAAGTCGAGTTATCAATTTCTTGAAATTAGCTTTGTCTAAGGAAGTGGTCGTTGTTCCGATCAAAGAAGGCCTCGTGCCTGCCACGACACAGAAGCTAATCTCTTGAAAAGATTACTTGATGAGCTTAGACTAAATCGAATCTAACCTAATGTTGGTTAATTTAAATTCATTAAAATTAATCAAGTAAAATTGAAAGTCATCTCACAATAACACATAGGAATAACATGTTTTGATCATGTAGATATTGGTGAGATGATTTAGGTTAAAACTTACAAACAACCCTTTAGTAATTCCAATATCCGATCCAACTACCTTATGTGTAGGATCGATGGATGTTGGGCGTTGGTTACTCGAGCACATGGCCAGGGATCAACTCAAATTTTGAAGTTACGATTCAAGCGACAAGGATCGGTAGCCGAATAGCAGCGGCAAGCTCAAAATCATCGGATCAGGTGATATTGAGCTCAACTCTAACTTTACAATTCAAAATGTCTTATTAGTAGAAAACTTTCAATATAATTTACTTAGTGTAAGCCAATTGTGTGATAACAATTATAAGGTCATATTTCTAGAAAATGAATGCGTAATCAAAATAAATGCAACATCTAAAATAATACTTAAAGGAACTAGGAGTAGCAACATCTACACAATAAATTTACCCAACTCCTCAACCAAGTGTCTTATGACACAGCAAGAGGAATCTTGGTTATGGCACCGAAGACTCGGACACTCGCACCCAAGACTCGTCCACAAGATGAGTCAGTGGCTGGTTATAGGTTTGCCTAAACTAAACAACTTGGATAATAAAATATGTAATGCTTGTCAACAAGGTAAACAATCTAGGACACAACATCAATTAACTAATCAAGAACGAACCAAAAGTGTTCTTGAGCTTCTACACATGGATCTATTTGATTCACATGGAGCTAAGTCACTCAATGGTAGTCAATTTTGCTTAGTCATAATTGACGACTATTCTAGATTTACTTGGGTTAGGTTTATCAAACATAAAAATGAGACCCTAGACCAACTAATCAATCTTTGTAGGTTAATCGAAAATCAAAAGAACCTTAAGATTAAAAGACTTAGAAGCGATCATGGTGGTGAATTCGAAAACCACAGGTTCTGATTTACGTAACCTAAGCGGATACCACCATGAGTTTTCATGTCCTAGAACCCCACAACAAAATGGGTTAGTCGAGCGGAAAAATAGAACCCTACAAGAAGCCGCTAGGACAATGTTAAGCAGTATAACCTGCAGATAGATTTTGGGCGGAGGTAGTATGCGACTTGCTATGTCCAAAATAGGATCCTTATGGTAAAGAGGCACCAAAAGACCTCGTGAGATTTATCACGATAAAATACCAACATCAAGTACTTTAGAGTATTTGGATGCAAGGTACATATCTTAAACACTAAGGATTACCTAGGAAATTCAAATCCAAAACCTCTCTGGAACCTTTCTAGGATACTCAACCACCAAGTGGAGCTTATAGGGATATACAATCACGACACTCTTAGAGTCGAAGAAACCATTAATATAGTTTTCGACGAAGGACACGAACCCGTTCAATCCTTAACAAAACCAACTAGCAAATCAACTTATAGCGAACCCGACTCTGATCTTGAACTTGAATCTCGTCCTAACCCAAGTCATCCTATCGACCAAGTGATAGATGACTCTAACCCAAGTCAAACTAGAACTCACCCAAGTCATCCTATCGACCAAGTGATAGATGACCCTAACCCGAGTCACACTAAGACTCAAACAAATCATCCTATCAATCAAGTTATAGGTGATCCAAATTTAGGGGTTCGAACTAGAGCTTCATATCGAAACCTTAGTCAAATCTCGTTAATTTCCAAAATCGAACCCAAAACTATTGAACAAGCACTTCTTGATCCCGACTGGATTATTGCTATGCAAGAAGATGTTGGATCGAAAGTGTCGCTAGAGGGGGGGGTGAATAGCGATACGATGTCGTTAAAAAAACTTTTGCAATAAGTAAAAAGCAAGTAGAGAGTGCACAGCGGAAATATAAAGTAGACAAGATATTTTTACGTGGTTCACAATCTTTCGATTGCTAATCCACGGCCCTAGTGATCCTTGATCACGTACGGAGGGCAATTCACTAAAACCACTCCTCCTCGTTGGAGGTAGGAGCAACGATTACAAAAAGAAATCAAGGCAAAGGGACACTCCCCCTTTCCTTGTTACGATTAAAGCACAAAGACAATTTAAAGAAGTAGAACTTAAATAAATATACCGACAACTCTTATAAGTAGAAGATGTAGCTTTCGTTGTCGGCGGCACTTCGTCGTAGCAAATGTGAGTAGTAGTAGCGGCGTTACGACGGCGTGTTGAGAGCTCTTGAATTCTTGTGATTTGCTTGGCTTGAACATGTCTATTTATGGATATTGATCTATGAATTTAGACATAGGTAGTGTCCAAGGTGAGGTTCTTATCCCCCAAGACTTGTTCATCCACATCCTTTGCGCCAACTCAAGGATGAGGTGTTTCATCCAACCACCTTGTGCCACCTCCAACCTCCTTGTGCGCCAACTCAAGGATGAGGTGTTTCATCCAACCACCTTGTGCCACCTCCAACCTCCTTGGGCGCCAACTTGAGGATGAGGTGTTTCATCCAACCACCTTGTGCCACCTCCAACCTCCTTGGGCGCCAACTTGTTGGAGCCATTCAACTTGTGCCACATCATGGGAGCCAACCATCTTGTGCCAACTCACCTTATTTTGGGCGCCCACCACAAGGAAGCTTGGTGATGGTTTGGATGTCCACCTTGATGCCACATCACCCTTTGTACCAAAACACGAGTCAAGTCCAAATTCACCCTTGAAATTCGAGCTCTTCTCGAGGTCGAACTTGACTAGCAAATTGATGTAGTCAAAGGGTTTTGGACTCGCATACAAGTTAGCTTAAAATATAAAGTACGATGGTTCTAACCATCCGATCTCGACCTAGACCTTCCATTGGAGGTATTGGGCCTGGATCACGCTAACGACCTTGCTTCGCTTTCACACGAGCTTACCTTGTACCTCGGCTTCCTCCAAGTCCTCGTTGCGTCGACCACCTCGGTTCCCACCGGGTGTCATGAACCTTCCGCTCAACTTTAGCATTTCGCACACTTAATTGAGCTCGTAAGATAACAAATATACCCTTAACTATTGAGCCTTTTGCCATAATCAAAATACGGTTTGACTTTGGTGCCCATTGCACCAACAATCTCCCCCTTTTGATTCATGGCAAACCGACACAAAAGTTAAGGAAAAATTAAGCATAACAAAGAAGCTAGCATAATGATTAAGCATGAATGAGCTAGCATAAAGATTAAATATGAATGAGCTAGCATAATGATTAAGCATGAATGAGCTAGCATAAAGATTAAATATGAATGAGCTAGCATAAAGATTAAGCATGAGTGAGAAATATTATTGTTTCAAGTTCTCCCCTTTGAGGTAACCTCACCCTTGACCAAGGTGAGTTCTTGAAAAATAATTTTACTCTCCCTTAATAGTTGCTTAAGTAAACGGAATTACTTAATATAAAAGGTAATAATTTTGTTTACTTTCTTCCTTACTTTTGTGACTTTCTCCCCCTTTTGCCTTAACTCAAAAAGTTTGTAAATATATTTTAGGGTTTGTAAGTCCAAGCAAGTTCCCAATATAAATATATTTTTTTTTTTAAATAATAATAAGCTTGAAAATATGTTCATCTAAAATGTACAACTCCGGTTGGACTTGAATGATATAGAATGATCAATAAGTCTTGAAGGAGTTGATTAATTTTAAATAATTATACTCCATGGTTCATGTCGATGCACTGAATCTACGTCGAACTGTGAGTAAGGTCCTAACATCTCACGCCTGCTCACGTGGCTAAGTACACAAACACATTAGTCCTATGTGTTGTGAGATGTGTTGGCTCCTTAAATCTATAGGTATATGATTTCTAAGGTAAGACTTAGGCTAATTTCATAAAAAGAAGCAAAAGTAGAGTACATATATAGAAAAATTTAAATCCTACTCTATTACGCACATACCTAACTTTCGTCTTAATAAACTAAATTCGCCGGGTAGTGGTTTGGTGAAGATGTCCGCTAGGTTTGATTTGGACTCAACATACTCTAGTTGTATAGTTCCATTAGTTACATGTTCCCTAATGAAGTGGTGTTTAACTTCTATATGTTTTGTCCTAGAATGACATATTGGATTTTTAGTTAAGTTAATTGAACTAATGTTATCTATGTAGGTTTTAATGTTGTTAAAGATTAAGCTAAAGTCTTGGAGAGTGTGCTTCATCCACAGGAGCTGAGAGACACACTCACCCATCGCAACGTATTCGACTTCGGTGGTAGATAAGGCAACGCAATGCTGCTTCCTACTGCACCAACTTACTAGACTCGAGCCGAGGATTTGACAACAACCACTCGTGCTCTTTCTATCGAGTTTACTACCGGCATAGTCGGAGTCGGAGTAGCCGATTAAATTAAACTCGGTAGATCTAGGGTACCAAATACCTACGTTTAGCGTGCCCTTTAGATATCTAAGGATACGCTTGACTAGGGTTAGGTGAGACTCCTTGGCACAGGTTTGTAACCTTGCGCACATACTTACCGCGAATAAAATGTCGGGTCGGCTCGCGGTTAAGTATAGGAGACTTCCTATTGCGCTCCTATAGTATTTTAGGTCAACGGGTTTTCCTTCTACATCTTCGTTTATATTAACATTAGTTGCTATAGGTGTATTAATTATTTTAGCATCTTGCATTCCAAATCGATTTATTAAGTCCTTAGTATATTTTTGTTGATGTAAATATATTCCATCTTTAGTTTGTTTAATTTGTAAACCTAAGAAGAAACTTAACTCTCCTACTAAATTCATTTCAAATTCACTTTCCATAAGTGAGATGAATTCGTTTAGTATGATCGAGTTGGTAGTTCCAAAAATTATATCATCTACATAGATTTGGGCTATAAAGATTTCTTTTCCTACGGTTTTTACGAATAAGGTTGGGTCGACTAAACCTTGGTTGAATCCTTTGGACTTAAGATAGATCGAAAGCCTTTCGTACCGAGCTCTTGGGGCTTGTTTGAGTCCATATAGGGCTTTCTTAAGTCTAAGGACATGGTCAGTTTATCTATATTTTGAATCCGGAGGTTGGTAGCGTAAACTTCTTCCTTAATGTATCCATTCAAAAATGCTGACTTGACATCCATTTGAAACAATTTAAAACCTCGATGTGCGGCATATGCTAACAACATTCGGATGGACTCTAGTCTTGCTACGGGGCGAGGTCTCATCGTAATCTAAACCTTCGACTTGACTAAACCCTTTTGCGACTAACCTAGCTTTATTTCTAACTACTTCACCTTTATCATCAAGTTTATTTCGAAATACCCACCTTGTTCCAATAATTGATTTTTCTTTAGTTGGTGGTACTAATTCCCAGACTTCATTTCTAGTGAATTGAGCTAGCTCTTCTTGCATAGCAATAATCCAGTCGGGATCAAGAAGTGCTTGTTCAATAGTTTTGGGTTCGATTTTGGAAATTAACGAGATTTGATTAAGGTTTCGGTATGAAGCTCTAGTTCGAACCCCTAAATTTGGATCACCTATAACTTGATTGATAGGATGATTTGTTTGAGTCTTAGTGTGACTCGGGTTAGGGTCATCTATCACTTGGTCGATAGGATGACTTGGGTTAGGACGAGATTCAAGTTCAAGATCAGAGTCGGGTTCGCTATAAGTTGATTTGCTAGTTGGTTTTGTTAAGGATTGAACGGGTTCGTGTCCTTCGTCGAAAACTATATTAATGGTTTCTTCGACTCTTATGTGTAGGATCAATGGAATTACTAAAGGGTTGTTTGTAAGTTTTTAAACCTAAATCATCTCACCAATATCTACATGATCAAAACATGTTATTCCTATGTGTTATTATTGTGAGATGACTTTCAATTTTACTTGATTAATTTTAATGAATTTAAATTAACCAACATTAGGTTAGATTCGGATTTAGTCTAAGCTCATCAAGTAATCTTTTCAAGAGATTAGCTTCGTGTCGTGGCGAGGCCTGAGGCCTTCTTTGATCGGAACAACGACCACTTCCTTAGACAAAGCTAATTTCAAGAAATTGATAACTCGACTTACTTGAGACTACGCCTTGGTCTAACTAGTTATTTTTGAAAAGAGGCTCCCGAGGCTCAATCTTTCGTAGGATTTTAGTTGGTTTATTTTTGAAAAGAGGCTCCCGAGGCTCAATCTTTTCGCAGGATTTTAGTTGGTTATGAGTCCTATCTAACCATTCTAAAAATAAAGGAAAAACTAAGCATGCAATTTCTAAGACTTAACAAAATACATTTTGTATTGGCTCTGGACCATTGAATCGAGTGGGTCTATTCACATAGTGAATTTGGTCCTTGGGAACCCAATACATGTTAGATCCTAAAGTTGAAATCAAAGTGGTCTTAGGGACCCATGCTTGGACATTTTTCTTATGTTGGTTTACTATAGACATATATGACTTATTGGTTGTATTTGAGTTAAACCCGAGTCCGGCCTTGTTGTACACGGCCCTTTGTGATCCAAGTAAGAGGTCAAGTCCCTTGGATCCCAAAGTGAACCTTTCCAACGTGTTCCTAAGGTCTTCGACTTGTGTTTTCAAAAGCGAGTTCTCAACTTCAAGCTTTTCAACTTGAGTTGAGTCCTCCTCTTGAATACGAGTAGTCGAAGAGGTTAGAGACCTCATGTTTGAGAAGGTTAACCTCCTCAATTAGGGTCTCGACCTTGGACTCGGACTTAGCTAGTTTCTTATTTAAAAATTTAATTGCACCATACAAAGTATTAAGTAACGACCGACTTACCCTTAATGATTCTTTTGAACCGGATACGGATCCGTGGCTTGTCTTGAATGGAAGCTCATCATCGGATTCGACTCGGACTCTTCTTCGGTTTCGAGTCGTGCTCGGTCGGCTTGGCCATTAGAGCTTGGATATCGCCTTCTTCCTCCGACAACTCCTCCCAAGTAGCGTTTAGCGCTTTCTTGGTCTTTGATGCGTTATTCTTTAGCTTTGGGCACTCGGACTTGATGTGACCGAACTCGTTGCACTCATAGCATCTAAAATTAGAAGTATTTGAATTAGGTTTAGGCTTACCTTGAGTTGTTGGTCGTTTTCGTCTCTTGATCATCTTCGAACTAGATTGACTAGTTCGGATTCTATTCGAGTCTACTTCCGATTCGGACTCGTCTTCTTCCTTCGGGGTGGCTTGCTTGCGGGCTTCTTCTTCTTGGAACCCGCAACTAACGCAATACTCTTCTCGGCCCTGGACCACGTTAGTTTGCTCATGTAATTCAAGTTCAAAACAATTCGCCTAACCTAATTTTAGAAAGGTCCTTGGAGACCTTGTAGGCATCGACCATGGATGCCCACAAGGTGGTCCTAGGAAACGAGTTAAGAGAATACCGATAAGGTCGCGATTCTCGACCTTTGTCCGATGGCATGGAGTTGGTTGACGATGTCTTGGATACGAGAGCATGTAGTTGAGTTGCGGTCTCGCTTTCCTGCATTTTCAAGTTATACAATTTATTTAAAAGTAAATCTCTTTACATACCTTCGTGTCGTCGTTGCCTTTCGTGTAGTTCCACTAGCTTGGTCCATAAGTCCTTTGCACTAATGAAGGGGCCGACGCGTTGAGCTCTTCCTTGGACAACCCACATTGCAAGATTTGAGTTGCCTTGGCATCGGCTTCTACTTGTTTTTCATGGAATTTGACCATTGATCGTAACCCAAAGATTCACCATCTTCATTAATAGGAAGTGTGAAACCGGTTTGATTACGATCCACATCTCGATTTGGGTTTTAAGAAAGCATTCCATCCGACCCTTCCAATAACGAAAGTCATTACCGTTGTAAAGCGGGGTCAGGCGGTGCTAAACCCTTCGAGATGGGCCATTTAAAAACAAGAAGAAGAACGAAAAGAATCTTGCAAAACACACACGAAAGAATATTCCAAGACTTTCGCCTTGGATTAGTAGGGAAGTAAAAAGATATATAAAATGTAACTTGCAAAAGAAATAAACAATCAAATGCGAATGTCGTTGAAGTTCCGGAGGACAACCTTACTCGGATCTAACCCAAGGACAACCTTATCCGGATCCTAAAGCCTCTAATGCAATTCTATATGTAGGAGAAGATAAGCAAGTGAAATAATTATACGAAAAACAGAAATAAATAAATAAAAATCTGTAAAAAAAGAAAAACAAAGCTAGATTGGTGGTTTCACGAATCTTAGCGCCCGACTCGATACCAATTGTTGGATCGAAAGTGTAAGCTAGAGGGGGTGAATAGCGATACGATGTCGTTAAAAACTTTTGCAATAAGTAAAAAGCAAGTAGAGAGTGCACTGAAATATAAAGTAGACAAGATATTTTTACGTGGTTCACAATCTTCGATTGCTAATCCACGGCCCTAGTGATCCTTGATCACGACGGAGGGCAATTCACTAAAACCACTCCTCCTCGCTTTGAGGTAGAGCAACGACATAAAAAGAAATCAAGGCAAAGGACACTCCTTTCCTTGTTACGATTAAAGCACAAAGACAATTTAAAGAAGTAGAACTTAAATAAATATACCGACAACTCTTATAAGTAGAAGCGTTGTCGGCGTCGTAGCAAATGTGAGTAGTAGTAATGGCGTTACGGCCAGCGTGTTGAGAGCTCTTGAATTCTTGTTCTTTGCTTGGCTTGAACATGTCTATTTATGGATATTGATCTATGAATTTAGACATAGGTAGTGTCAAAGGTGAGGTTCTTATCCCCCAAGACTTGTTCATCCACATCCTTTGCGCCAACTCAAGGATGAGGTGTTTCATCCAACCACCTTGTGCCACCTCCAACCTCCTTGTGCGCCAACTCAAGGATGAGGTGTTTCATCCACCCACCTTGTGCCACCTCCAACCTCCTTGGGCGCCAACTTGAGGATGAGGTGTTTCATCCAACCACCTTGTGCCACCTCCAACCTCCTTGGCGCCAACTTGTTGGAGCCATTCAACTTGTGCCACATCATGGGAGCCAACCATCTTGTGCCAACTCACCTTATTTTGGGCGTCCACCACAAGGAAGCTTGGTGATGGTTTGGATGTCCACCTTGATGCCACATCACCCTTTGTACCAAAACACGAGTCAAGTTCAAATTCACCCCCTTGAAATTCGAGCTCTTCTCGAGGCTGGAACTTGACTAGCAGTTGACTGTAGTCAAAGGGTTTTGGACTGCAGTACAAGTTAGCTTAAAATATAAAGTACGATGGTTCTAACCATCTGATCTCGACCTAGACCTTCCATTGGAGGTATTGGGTCGGATCTACGCTTAACGACCTTGCTTCGCTTTCACACGAGCTTACCTTGTAGCCTCGCTTCCGGTCTTCACCCGAGTACCTCGGCTTCCTCCGAAGTCCCTCTGGCGTTGCCCGACCACCTCGGTTCCCACCGGGTGTCGCAGACCTTCCGCTCAACTTTAGCATTTCTGCACACTTAATTGAGCTCGTAAGATAACAAATATACCCTTAACTATTGAGCCTTTTGCCATAATCAAAATACCGGTTCGACTTTGGTGCCCACTGCACCAACAGAAGAGCTAGCTCAATTCACTAGAAATGAAGTCTGGGAATTAGTACCACCACCTAAAGAAAAATCAATTATTGGAACAAGGTGGGTATTTCGAAATAAACTTGATGATAAAGGTGAAGTAGTTAGAAATAAAGCTAGGTTAGTCGCAAAAGGGTTTAGTCAAGTCGAAGGTTTAGATTACGATGAGACCTACGCCCCCGTAGCCAGACTAGAGTCCATCCGAATGTTGTTAGCATATGCTGCACATCGAGGTTTTAAATTGTTTCAAATGGATGTCAAGTCAGCATTTTTGAATGGATACATTAAGGAAGAAGTTTACGTCAGTCAACCTCCCGGATTCGAAAATCTAGATAAACCTGACCATGTCCTTAGACTTAAGAAAGCCCTATATGGACTCAAACAAGCCCCAAGAGCTTGGTACGAAAGGCTTTCGATCTATCTTAAGTCCAAAGGATTCAACCAAGGTTTAGTCGACCCAACCTTATTCGTTAAAACCGTAGGAAAAGAAATCTTTATAGCCCAAATCTATGTAGATGATATAATTTTTGGAACTACCAACTCGATCCTGCTAAACGAATTCATCTCACTTATGGAAAGTGAATTTGAAATGAATTTAGTGGGAGAGTTAAGTTTTTTCTTAGGTTTACAAATTAAACAAACTAAAGATGGAATATATTTACATCAACAAAACTATACTAAGGACTTAATAAATCGATTTGGAATGCAAGATGCTAAAATAATCAATACACCTATGGCAACTAATGTTAATATAAACGAAGATGTAGAAGGAAAACCCGTTGACCTAAAATACTATAGGAGCGAATAGAAGTCTCCTATACTTAACCGCTGAGCCGACCCGACATTTTATTCGCAGAAGTAAGTATGTGCAAGGTTACAAACCTCGCAAGGAGTCTCACCTAACCCTAGTCAAGCGTATCCTTAGATATCTAAAGGGCACGCTAAACGTAGGTATTTGGTACCCTAGATCTACCGAGTTTAATCTAATCGGCTACTCCGACTCGACTATGCCGGTAGTAAACTCGATAGAAAGAGCACGAGTGGTTGTTGTCAAAATCCTCCGAGTCTAGTAAGTTGGTGCAGAGGGAAGCAAAGATTGCATTGCCTTATCTACCACCGCCGAATACGTTATGCGATGGGTGAGTGTGTCTCTCACCTGTGGATGAAGCACACTCTCCAAGACTTTAGCTTAATCTTTAACAACATTAAAACATACATATATAAAATTAGTTCAATTAACTTAACTAAAAAACAAATATTTCATTATAGGACAAAACATATATAAGTTAAACACCACTACATTAGGGAACATGAAACTAATGGAACTATACAACTAGAGTATGTTGAGTCCAAATCAAACCTAGCGGACATCTTCACCAAACCACTACCCGAAGCTGAATTTAGTTTATTAAGACGAAAGTTAGGTATGTGCGTAATAGAGTAGGATTTAAATTTTTCTATATATGTACTCTACTTTTGATTCTTTTTATTAAATTAGCCTATGTCTTACCTTATAAATCATATAACTATAGATTTAAGGAGCTAACACATCTCACAACACATAGGACTAATGTGTTTGTGTACTTAGCCACGTAGTCGGGCGTGAGATGTTAGTACCTTACTCCTTGTTCCAGATGTAAATTCAGTGCATCGACATGAACGATGGAGTTTAATTATTTAAATTTAATCAACTCCTTCAAGACTTATTGATCATTCTATATCAATCAAGTCCAACCGAGTTGTACATTTTAGATGAACATATTTTCAAGCTTATTATTATTTTAAAAAATATATATATATATATATTTATATTGGGAACTTGCTTGGACTTACAAACTTTTGAGTTAAGGCAAAAGGGGAGAAAGTCACAAAAGTAAGGAAGAAAGTAAACAAAATTATTACCTTTTATATTAAGTAATTCCGATTACTTAAGCAACTATTAAGGGGGAGTAAAAATTATTTTTCAAGAACTCACCTTCGGTCAAGGGGGAGGTTACCTCAAAGGGGAGAACTTGAAACAATAATATTTCTCACTCATGCTTAATCTTTATGCTAGCTCACTCATGCTTAATCTTTATGCTAGCTCATTCATACTTAATCATTATGCTAGCTCATTCATATTTAATCATTATGCTAGCTCATTCATATTTAATCTTTATGCTAGCTCATTCATGCTTAATCATTATGCTAGCTCATTCATATTTAATCTTTATGCTAGCTCATTCATGCTTAATCATTATGCTAGCTTCGTTATGTTAATTTTTCCTTAACTTTTGTGTCGGTTTGCCATGAATCAAAGGGGAGATTGTTGGTGCAGAGGCACCAAAGTCGAACCGTATTTTGATTATGGCAAAAGGCTCAATAGTTAAGGGTATATTTGTTATCTTACGAGCTCAATTAAGTGTGCGTAAATGCTAAAGTTGAGGAAGGTTCATGACACCGGTGGGAACCGAGGTGGTCGGGCAACGCCAGAGGGACTTCGGAGGAAGCCGAGGTACTCGGGTGAAGACCGGAAGCGAGGCTACAAGGTAAGCTCGTATGAAAGCGAAGCAAGGTCGTTAAGCGTAGATCCGACCCAATACCTCCAATGGAAGGTCTAGGTCGAGATCAGATGGTTAGAACCATCGTACTTTATATTTTAAGCTAACTTGCTGCATGATCCAAAACCCTTTGACTACAAATAATCGCTAGTCAAGTTCCAAATGAGAAGAGCTCGAATTTCAAGGTGAATTTGGACTTGACTCGTGTTTTGGTACAAAGGGTGATGTGGCATCAAGGTGGACATCCAAACCATCACCAAGCTTCCTTGTGGTGGACCCAAGATAAGGTGAGTTGGCACAAGATGGTTGGCTCCCATGATGTGGCACAAGTTGAATGGCTCCAACAAGTTGGCGCCCAAGGAGGTTGGAGGTGGCACAAGGTGGTTGGATGAAACACCTCATCCTCAAGTTGGCGCCAAAGGAGCTTGGAGGTGGCACAAGGTGGTTGGATGAAACACCTCATCCAGGAGTTGGCGCCTAAGGAGGTTGGAGGTGGCACAAGGTGGTTGGATGAAACACCTCATCTTTGAGTTGGCAAAGGATGTGGATGAACAAGTCTTGGGGGATAAGAACCTCACCTTGGACACTACCTATGTCTAAATTCATAGATCAATATCCATAAATAGACATGTTCAAGCCAAGCAAAGAACAAGAATTCAAGAGCTCTCAACACGCCGTCGTAACGCCGCTACTACTACTCACATTTGCTACGACGAAGTGCCGCCGACAACGAAAGCTACATCTTCTACTTATAAGAGTTGTCGGTATATTTATTTAAGTTCTACTTCTTTAAATTGTCTTTGTGCTTTAATCGTAACAAGGAAAGGGGGAGTGTCCCTTTGCCTTGATTTCTTTTTGTAATCGTTGCTCCTACCTCCAACGAGGAGGAGTGGTTTTAGTGAATTGCCCTCCGTACGTGATCAAGGATCACTAGGGCCGTGGATTAGCAATCGAAAGATTGTGAACCACGTAAAAATATCTTGTCTACTTTATATTTCCGCTGTGCACTCTCTACTTGCTTTTTACTTATTGCAAAAGTTTTTTAACGACATCGTATCGCTATTCCCCCCCCCCCCCTCTAGCGACACTTTCGATCCAACAATATATATATATATATATATATATATATATATATATATATATATATATATATATATATATATATATATACATGGATGATTGTGATTAGTATACATACAGATGCAGTCTATATGTATACTCACTCTGATGATGCATTTGTATGTACTATGCTTGTTGCATTTGTTTGTACATATTCATACATGCTATTGCATTTTCTATATGGTAGTAGGCCAGGTACTTGTATACTTGTGGGTCGATCACTGTGATACCCTTGACTCGTATCATGATGTAGTGTGAGTTAGCATTACTCTTCATACCTTATGTTGTGGAATATGCCCAGGTTGGATGAGTGTAGAGTGGCTGAATGTCAGGTATGTCAGCATCTTTTGTTGTTCAGTTTGTTTAGTGGTATGCATGTATCTATATTTATTATGCTGATGTATACTTGTCGTACCTGTAGATTATACTATTGAATTACATGTGATATTGATGTATTTACATGTTCTATCGTATTACCCGCTGAGTTATACTCACCACCACGGACCCTGGATTTTTCTGTCGCCTAGGTAACAGGTAGAAGTCTTCGTGATGGCTTGGAGCACCGCTGGCTGGCATCGTCTTATCTCAACTCTGAGGGTCCGAGCTTTTGGGATTTATCGTTGATGTTTCAATGTCTTTGGTTTTTATGTGATGATTTGTAGTATGTGACACTATTGTTGTTGTACCTTTCTTTTCCAGTTTTGTTATGGTGTTTCTTAGTTTGGTGTTAGTCATACCGGTATGCATGGTGTGTGGTTTGTATTGTATATGTGTGGTTATGGGTATGTGGTTTTATGTTTTCCGTTGTGTTTGATATATATTTGCTTATTATGTTGTGGTTGTGGGCCTACGGGCCTTGTATTAACACGATATGTTTCCACATACAGGGGAGATGTCATCCGTTTGCTTTTCGGCATGGCATACTCTCGGGGCGTGACACCCACAACCGGTCCAAGAAGAAAAGGAAGAAGAGGAATGCTCATTGTCTCAATCAGAGGAGGCCGAAGAAACAAGCTCATCCTCACAAGAAAGTGAGGAGTCAGAAGTTGAGAAGGAGTTAACTTTCGGATCGATAGAAGAGGAAGAAGTAGAGAAAGCCTCCACTTCTAGGATTGAGAGGGAGGAGATTAGATCGCCAGAGCAAGGGCAAGAGCAAGAGGAAGCCTCTACCTCCGGGAGCCAAGGACGATCAAAATTCCACCACCACCCTAGGTAACTCAAATACATGCATTAGTAATAAAATTCATATAATATATTTTGAGTGTAGAGAAGTTGGATACTATAAGAGAAAATGTCCGAAGAAGGTCAAAAAGACGACACAAGTCGTGTCAAAGACCAAGGAAACTGGTGTCCAAAGTCAAAAGAGGAAGGAGCATGTCATTGTTGGTGCAGGGGCACCAGATAATCGAACCTGTGTTTTGATTTTGGGAAAGACACAAAGTTAAGTTTACATCATTATCTCATGAGCTGAATCAAGTGTGCAGAAATACTAAGCTAAGCCGAAGGTCAGCGACACTCGGAGGGAACTATGGTGGTCGGGCGACACTGGGAGGACTTTGGAGGGAGCCGATGAACACAGGTGAAGACTAAAAGCGAAGCTTCAAAGGTAAAGGATGAGGTAAGCCCATGTCAGTGAGTGTAAGTAAGGTCGTTTCCTTCATACGGGGACATTCTTAGGCGTCGATTCGACTAAGACTTCTCATGGAAGGTCTAAGTCGAGATCGGATGGTAAACGACCATCGAACTTACTTATATTAACTGTATTTTCAAGCTAACTCTTCATTGTAGCTGGAAACCCTGCCATCAGTCGACTGATGGCTTGTATCATGTGACTGATGCCTCTAGCAGTCGACTGATAGAGTTGATCAGTCGACTGATGGTCAAGGATCAGCCTCGAGGAGAGTCAAAGCTTATCTCCATTTCTCAAGGGCTAGGTTGCATCACCTCATGAAACCTCATCTTAACGATTAGGGTTTCACAAGGCTATAAAAGAAGGTGTTCTCCACCCCATTTCCATTCATTCAAAAGCTTCCAAAGTGCTTCCACAACGCCGTAACTTTCTGACGACTCTATGACAACGAAGCGCTACCGAAACACCGATGACACGAGCCCATCCTTCAATCACTTAGTCGTCGCTATTACTTTAAGTTGTCGTCTTCTTTTACATTATATTTGATTACTTGTATCGAGATTTTTATCGTAACGAGGAGAGAGGGGTGTGTCTCTTACCTCTAGCTTTCTCGAGCTTTTGTAACCATCAACTCCTACCTCTAACGAGGAGGAGTGTTTTAGTGAATTGCCCTCCGTACGTGGTCTCGGACCACTAGAGCCTTGGATTAGCTGTCGGTAGGCTGTGAACCAAGTAAAACAACTTGTTTCCTTTATATTTCTGCTGCTTTAACTCTTTATATTATCGAACGAACAAAAAGAATTATCTTGCGCTATTAATCTTCCCCCCTCTAGCGCTCAAATCGATCCAATAGTCATCTGCTTCAAATGCCATCAAAAGGGGCACTATAAAAGCCAATGTCGTAGGAGAAAAGAAGGAGCATCAAATGTAGGGGGAGCCTCTACGGCAAATCCTAAGGTATATTTTAGCAATGCACCTTCTAGTTTTAATGTCAAAAAACATGCTAGAAATAATTTAAATGCTCTTGCTATTGTCCATAAAGAGCATGCTAAAAATAGATTATATTGTTTAGATGCTAAGAGTTGTAGCTTTAGAACAAAGGAGAAATTTGGGACTAATGTCCCTAGAAAAATTCTACCTAAGGCAAGTATTAGGAAAATAGAAGACCATTTAGGCATTAACCCTAAGAGGGGTAGGCATATGCCTAAAGGAAATGGTAATGCCCAAAGACTAAATCAAAATTCAAAAATTGGGCAATTAGAACTAGAAAATCAAGTTTTGAGGTCAAAACTTGAGAAAATGGAGAAGACCCTTGCAAGGATGCAAAATTCAATTAAAGAGTCAAATGGTCAAAATCTAGGTCCTAGGAAGCAAGAACCTTCAAGGGGCAAGAAAGGTTTGGGTCACAAACCTAAGCCCAAGGAGACCTACCATAGTGTTCCATTCGATTATAGAACACAGGTCTAGGAAAGCCAAGGCTACTAGGGAAGTTATCCCTAAGGTTAACCATGATAAGTGCCTAGTGGCTAAGGTTTCAAGGAAACCTAGGGAGGCTACTAAGAAAGTTACAAGGGGAGTCACCCCTAGAGTTAACCTAGGCAAGACCCAAATAACCAAGGCTACCAAGCCTAGAAGGGTCATTAGGAGGGTATCTAGGGAGGTCATCCCTAAGGAATACCTAGTAAACCCAAGGAGCTCCAATAGGTATTGGGTTCCTAGGAGCGTGATCGATCCACGCTAAATGGGTTAGGGTGTGCCAACTTTAAATGGATGAGTAGTTAACCTAACCATGGTAAATGTGGCACTTTAGGTCATTTTCAAGGTTATGGATACATTGGAAATGTGGTTTGAATTTATATCCTAAAGGATTTTAGGATGTGCTAATATATTTTGAGAATTATGAAAAATCAATCAAATTGGCACAGACTAGGTTTAGAGGTCATAGTGTGTCATTTTAGGTTTTTGGCACACTTGGGGGATAAGTGAGTATTATGGCAAAATTAGATTTAATTCTAGAAATGAAAATTTGAGTTTAAAATTTAGGTATTGTTATACCTTTATATTTTATTTTCCATGATTGATTTTCCATATGTCATGTCATGACATCATATTTATTTTCATTATATAATATGTCATGATCATGCTTAGGTTTTAGTTTTAGTGTCATGTATGTTTAGGATTTAATCATATGTCATAACATCATGATTATTGGAATTGCTTTATTTATGTTATCATTTATGCCATGATCATAATTCATGCATTTAGGTTTAATGAAAATTGATTTAAGGACAATTGGCATGACTCGAAGTCTCATGTATAAGGGAATTAAGTAGTGTTGCCCTAGAAAATGCTTGAAATCCTAGAATAGGATGAACAAAACTCACATCTCACATCAAATTGACTTGTACGTGTTTTCATACACCTTAGACATATGTGAGATGCTAGGAATGAGTTAAGTTCAAGGTGCATAAATTTTGCATCTAGATGAACTCAAACTCATCTTATACCATGGTGGATCATGGGGAAAACTAATGTGCAAGTCATGTGCATTTAGCCCATTAATCATGATCCAATATAGATTTTCAAAAACATTTTAAAATCATTTTAGAAAACTTTGGTGAAGTCTATCTTTTGATAGCAATCACCATTGATGGAGTTGATACAAAGTAGGGCCAAAATATTGAACTTTTCAATGGTTTTGAACTTTGTGTCAATCTCCTAATTTTATGGGTAATTTAATTTTCAAATATTTTTTACCCATAATGATTGACTTAAGTATTATACGTATGAAGTTTCAAGATTTTTCAAATTACGTATATTTACTTATGTATTTTCGAAACTTGATTTCTGAATCTGATTTTCGCAAACTACAAAAATCAGTTGACTGCCATGGACGATAGTCGACTGGCGTCAACGGCAGTCGACTGCTGATTATCAGAGTTGACTGTCAGTCTTGATTTTGGGTAAACAAAGTTTGTTTAGCCTGATTTCAGCTTTGTTAGGCTACCCTAACTACTCCTAACCCTATGATATGCTTTGGAAAGCATTAGAAAGAGTGAAAATCCATTGGATATAGATTAGGAAAGTTATTTAGGGTGTGTATCAAATTTTAAGGTATGTGAAAGTTCAAGGTTGAACTTTTAACCTTAATTTTGATGGTTTAGTGTTCCTATAGGCTTGGCGACTCTCCAAGGACATTGTTGGTGCAATGGTCAAGGGGGAGCAAGCCTTTAGGGGGAGGTATCCATCATGGGATGATGGATGTGTTCTTCCTGATGAGGGGGAGAATTTTGGGAGAATGTGAGATGTCCAATTTGGAAATTGGGAGAGTTTGTAGGATTGCCTCTCTTGAGTGATATGAGACTTATCACTAGGAAGAGTGAAGGCATCCTAGGTGTTTTTGGACCAAGGGGGAGATTGTAAGATCTCATTGGGATATGAGACATTGACACCCTTGGGGAGAACCTTTTTGATGTATGTCAAAAAGGGGGAGAATTAACGGGAGAATTTGAGATTACCAATTTAGGAGAATTAGTAAGGAGATTTGAGTTAGGTAGCCTAACTCAAAGGTATTTGTGGTTTTTGTCAAACATCAAAAAGGGAGAGATTGTTGGTGCAATCGGCCTAGGTCACGATTGACCAGACTCAAGTACGACTTGAGTGGTATTTTGATATTCGATAAGATGTATGACAATGTGATTGTCATGGGAAAGTCCAAGTCATGGGTACTTGGCATGGAAAGTCCAAGTGGGATACTTGGCAATGGAAAAGTCCAAGTCATGGGTACTTGGCATGGAAGTCCAAGTGGGACACTTGGCAATGGAAAAGTCCAACATGGGTCGACATGGAAAGTCCAAGCATGGGTCTTGGCAAGGGAAAGTCCAAGCTTGAGTCTTGAAAAATGGAAAGTCCAACATGGGTTGGCAAGGAAAGTCCAAGGGTTGATATTGTCGGCGTAAAATCCAAGGGTGGAGTCTTGGCAGTATAAGTCCAATGGTTAGCGGCGTAAAGTCCAAGTGGTAGTCTTGGCAGCGTAATCCCAAATGTTCTTTGGTGGTATAGACCAGCTTAGCATGACGATAGCCGATGGAAGCACCTGAAGATTAGCATATGGATGAAAAAGTCATGGATGATTTGTAAAATGTACAGATCGGATTTCCCCATATCTTGATAAATGGCTCAAAACCAAGTCTCTTTCATCAGACGGTCCATATTGCTCAGATTTGATCTCTTGATTGAATTGACATCAATCTTGATGAAGGACTCAAATTAAATTATCTTAAAATGCCCATTATGATCCAACTTGAGTCTAGTCCATTGGCTCATCTCGATCTCCTACAAACAAAGGTAAAATTTACATTTAAGTCCAACATTTAGGAGAATTTACAATAAGGTCCAAAATGAATCCAAACTCAAAACATGTTAATAATCAAAAATAAATCGCTCAAGAGGATAAAAAAAATAATATTAAGGACCAAAAATAATACGATAAAATGATAGTTATCAGGTTGCAACTGGTAGTTGAGGGGAAGAGCAGCTGCAGTTTTCAGTGGTTGAGCTGTCCATGGTGAACAACTTGGATCGTGAAAGGGGGTTGTGTTGGGTGTGTTTTCGTTCACAGCATCTAGTGAGATGGATTTGTGTGTTATTCACAGCAATATTGAGTTTAAGGACTTTGTTTCAACAGGGCTTGGACATTCCGACAGTAGTTGGGATCTCTGATCTGTTTTCCCTGTGGGTGTGATCCGATCGGTGTGTGAGATCCCTCCGGTATGGGGATGACGATGTTGGATCACAACCTTTATCAAACACTAAAACATAACTTGGAGCTTTCAGCTCCAACATCATCATCCCCATACCGGAGGTTTGGAGTCTCAAGATCCGTATATACCACTGACTATGTCGGTACCTGCAGATTCTAGTTGGCTTAATAATAAAGCACGGATACTTGTATTGGCGCGTTCAGCCAAGGATCGACTTACTTTGTTCCGAGGGGAGTCTGATCCATGGATTGCTCGTGCTTGGCTAGACAATTTGGAAGACACTTTCGAGTACGTAGATTGTACGGACGAGGAGAAAGTGGGCTTAGCTGCATACCACCTTTGGGATCAGGAAGATGCAGAAAACCCTACTCGGGGAGCATGAGATTACATGGTCAGTTTTTCGAGATGCTTTCTGGAGATAGTATTTTCCTTCTGTATTTTCTATAGCTCGACGTGAGGAATTATTGAGCCTGAAGTAAGGTGATCGATTTGTTATGGAGTATATCACGGAGTTTACCAGACTTGCAGAGTTTTGCCCTCATCTGGTGACCCAGGATGGAGATCGGATGTTTCAGTTTACTCAGGGTCTAACTGCATATATTCGGGCCAGAATGTCTAGGTCTTCTATTAGCTCTTATAGAGAGGCCTTGGATCGAGCTATTTTTATCGAGATGACTTCCCAGTAGATTTCGAGGAGAAGTAGTAGAAATAGATTTGAAAGAAAAATCAGACTGTAAGAAGCATGATAAAAAGGAGCTACTCGAGGTACTACAGAGGGGTCATCTAGATTGCAAAAAGGGAAGTGCCCAGCTTCTGAGTATTCTGGAGGGTCTCAGAAGAGTCGTAAGGGCCAGAATAGGAACGAATGTTATAGATGTTGATCGGAAAGCCATAAAGTTCCAGAGTGTCTCTTGGAGCAGCCTGTTTGCTATTATTGCAAGCATCCAGGGCATACCAGTCGGGAGTGTACTTTGAGAGCACATTTTGTTGGTGTAGTAGCCACTCGAATTGAACCTAAGTTTTGATTATAGCAAAGACACAAAGTTAAGTTCATTTTATTATCTCACGAGCTGAATCAAGTGCACAGAAATACTAAGCTAAGCTAAAGGTCAGGGACACTCGGAGGTTCTCGTGCTAAGAAACCATGGTGGTCGGGCGACACCGGAAGGACTTCGGAGGGAGCCAAAGAAATCAGGTGGAGACCAAAACTGAAGCTACAAAGGTAAGCTCGAGATAAGCTCATGTGAGTGAGTGATGTAAGGTCGAGTCCTCCGTACAAGGACATCCTTAGGCGACGATCTGACCATGACTTCCCATGGAAGGTCTATGTCGAGATCGGACGATTAGTGACCATCGAAAACACTTATTTGAGTATCATTTTCGAGCTAACTCTTGATGCAGACGAAAATCCTAGCCAATAGTCGACTGATGGATGTTAGCAGTCGACTGATCTTTCATCAGTCAACTGATGAGGGCGAACAGTCGACTGCCATTTGAATTTCCAACTTCGAGGAGAGTCAAACTTCATCCCCTTATCTTAGGGTGAGATGGCCTTTGGTGATACAACTTGAGCTCAACGTTTAGGGTTCTCAAAGGATATAAAAGAATGAGTGTTCTTCACCATTTTCATCAATTCTAAGCCTCCAAAATAGCTTCCCAAGAGCTTCTGCAACGCTGCGACTCTTCGACGATCCTACGACGACGAAGTGCTGTCGAAATAATGACAACCCAAGCTCAAACTCCAATCTTCAATTTGTCGGTATTATCTAAGTTTACGCTTCATTTCTAAAGCATTGTATTTGTCTTCCTTTTTAAGTTTTTATTGTAACGAGGAGAGAGGGATTGTCTCTCTACCTCATGTTTTCTCGAGCTTTTATAATTGCAAACTCCTACCTCCAACGAGGAGGAGTGTTTTTAGTAAATTGCCCTCCGTACATAGTGTTGGACCACTAGGGCCTTGGATTAGAAGCTGGAAGGTTGTGAACCAAGTAAAAAAAAAGCTTTGTCTCTATTTACTTTCCGCTGCATTTCAACTCTACTATTGTTTGTTATCGAATCGAAAAGAAAAAATTGTTTTGCGCTATTCACCCCCCCCCCCTTGAGCGCTTTCTCCAATCCAACAATTGGTATCAGAGTGGGGGCGCTATGATTTAGTGCAACCACCAATCTAGCATATTTTCAAAGTTTTATTTTCATTTTTGGTTTTAAGACTTTTTCGTTTCATTTAATTTCGTTCTCCCGCACTACTAATCCAAGACGAAAGTCTTGGTACATTCGTTTGTTTTTGTTATTGCGAGGTATTTTCTTCTTTTTAAATGGGCCATCTCAAAGGGTTTAGCACCGTCCGACCTTCATTTTACAATGGAGACGACTTCCGTTACTGGAAGGGTTAGATGGAATGCTTTCTAAAAACTCAAATCGAGATGTGGATCGTAATCCAAATCGAGTTCACACTTCCTACTAATGAAGTTGGAGAATCGTTGAATTATGATCAATGGACAAATGCCATGAAGCGCCAAGTGGAAGCCGACGCAAAGGCTACACAAATTCTACAATGTGGGTTGTCCAAAGAGGAGCTCAACCGCGTCGGCCCCTTCATCAGTGCGAAGGACCTATGGAATAAGCTCATAGAGCTACACGAAGGAACTGACGACGTAGAGGTATGTAAAAGGGACCTCTTGTTCAATAAATTATATAACCTTAAGATGAAGGAACATGAGACGGCAACCCAACCACATGCCCACATACAAGACATCATCAATAGCCTGCACTCCATCTGATAGAAGGTTGAAAACCGAGACCTTATAAGGTATGCTCTCAACGCTTTTCCTAGGACTACCTTGTGGGCATCCATGGTTGATGCCTACAAGGTTTCTAAGGACCTTTCCAAGATTAGATTAGACGAGTTATTTTCTGAATTTGAGTTACATGACAGTCTAATTTGGCTCCCGAGAAAGGTATTGCCTTATTTACAGGACCAAAGAAGAAGCCCACAAGTAAACCACCCCCGAAGGAAGAAGATGAGTACGAGTCGGAGGTAGACGCCGAGATGGAAACCGAACTAGTAAATCTAGTTTGGAAGATGATCAAAAGCTGAAGATGACCTGTCAACCAATCCAAAGAAGGTAAGGCTAAAGTGAATTTTAATTTTAGATGATATGAATGTAACAGGTTCGGACACATCAAGTCAGAATGTCCAAAACTCAAGAACAAAGCACCTAAGTTCAAGAAAGCACTCAACGCCACATGGGAAGAATCATCGGAGGAGGAAGACGACAACCTCGTCTACATGGCCAAACCGACTGAACCCGAGCAAGAGTCTGAACCCGAGGAAGAGTCCGATTCCAAATCCGACGACAAATCACTATTCAAGACAAGCCATGGATCCGCATCTGGTTCAAAAGGTTCACTTAAGGTAAGTCGGTCTTTAATTAGTACATTGTATAATGCAATCAAATTCTTAACTAGAAAATTAGCTAAGTCCGAGTCCAAGGTCGAGACTTTAGTCGAGGATGTCAAACTCCTTAAACACGAAGTCTCCCTAACTTCTTCGACTAATCAAGTTCAAGAGGAGGACTCAACTCGAGTTGAAAAGCTCAAAGTTGAGAACTCACTTTTGAAAGGACAAGTCGAAGATCTTAGGCATACTTTGGAAAGGTTTACTTTGGGATCCAAGGGACTTGACCTTTTTCTTGGATCACAAAGGGCCATGTATAACAAGGCCAGACTTGGATTTAGACCAAATATGACTAACAAGTCGTATATGTCGATTGTAAATCGTAATAAAAAACAAATCCAAGCATCGATCCCTAAGACCACTTTGATTTCTCAACTAGGATCTAATAAATACTGGGTACCCAATGACCAAATCCACTACATGGAAAGACTGAATCGATTCAAAAGTCCAGGGGGAGCCGATATTAAATTTGTTTGTGCTATTACTTGAAATTAGACTTTGTATGCTTAGGTCTTTTTATTTTTATTTTTAGAATGGTTAGATAGGATCTATAACTTATCAACACTTGACAACATAGTATCAGGACGCGGCGAGATGATAGTATGCTAGGGAAGCGAAGTCTTGTGTATCCGAGTTAGATAAGGCGTATCTAGCTCGATGCACTCGACTAAGTGGAACTAGCTGAAGCTACCTTGCCGTATCCTAAATTGGTTAGACCAGGAAGTGATCTTAGGTGAATCAAATGATCATTTTCTCGAACTTGGCTTTGTCTAAGGAAGTGGCCATTTTTCTGATCAAAGAAGACCCCTGTGCCTCGCCATAACCTAGAAGCCAATTTCTTGAAAAGGTGACTTGATAAGCTTAGGGTTAAATCCAAATCTAACCCAAGGTTGACTAGTTTCAATTCATTAAATTTAATCAAGTAAAATTAAAGTCATCTCACAAGAACACATAAGGATAATGTGTTTGATTATGTAGAAAAGGGTGAGATGATTCTAGGACTAATAATCTTCAACCAACTCTTAAATTCTAATATCCGATCCAACTACTATATGTGTAGGATCAATGGATGTTGGACAGTGGATGCTCCCAACATATGACCGGAGACCAACTTAAATTTTCGAAGCTTAGATTCAAACGACAAGGATTAGTAGCTTTTGGAAACAACGTCAAGCTCAAAATCATCGGATCAGGTGATATTGAGCTAAACTCTAATTTTACAATTCAGAATGTGTTATTAGTCGAAGATTTTGATTATAATTCACTTAGTGTAAGCCAATTGTGTGATAATAACTATAAGGTTATATTCCTAGAAAATGAATGCTTAATTAAAACTAATGAAACCTCTAAAACAATACTTAAAGGAACTAGGAATAGCAACATCTACACAATTAACTTACCCAATTCCTCAACCAAGTGTCTTATGACACAGTAAGGGGAATCTTGGTTATGGCACTGACGACTCGGTCACTCACACCCAAGACTCGTTCATAAGATAAGTCAGAGTGTCTTAGTCAGAGGATTGCCTAACCTTAATAACTTGGACAATAAAATCTGTAATGCTTGTCAACAAGGTAAACAACCTAGGGCACAACATCAACTAACTAACCAAAAATGAATCAAAAGTGTGCTTGAGCTCCTACATTTGGATCTATTCGATTCTCATGGAGCCAAGTCACTAAATGGTAGTCAATTTTGCTTAGTCACAATTAACGACTTTTCTAGAATTACCTGGGTAGGTTCCTTAAACACAAAAGTGATACCTTAGACCAACTCACCAAATTGTGTAAGCTAATCGAAAACCAAAAGAACCTTAAGATTAAAAGACTTAGAAGAGATCATAGTGGTGAATTCGAAAATCATAGGTTCACCGACTTCTGTAACCTAAACGAATACCACCATGAATTCTCCTATCCTAGAACCCCACAAAAAAGATGATCTAGTCAAGTAGAAAAATATAACCCTACAAGAAGCCGCTAGAACCATGTTGAACGAATACAAACTACTCGATAGATTTTGGGCAGAAGCCGTTAGTACGACTTGTTATGTTCAAAATATAATCCTATTGGTAAAGAGGCACCTTAAGACCTCATACGAAATCTACCATGGCAAAGTGCCTAACATTAAATACTTTAGGGTATTTTGATGTAAGGTACATATCCTAAACACTAAGTACTACCTAGGAAAGTGTTGGGTTTTCCGAGCCACAAAAACCGCTTTTTGCGTTACGGAAACCTCGGAAGCCCGGCCACGGATCTGTGTGAAGATATATAAAAATAAAAACATGTATGTGCTTAAGTAAACCTAGATCTACCTTAGATCTAGAAGGTGAGAGCATTACCCTCGTAGCGATGCCCTTCGCTTATCTCACTCGTCCAAAAGCTTCGCCGGAACTCAAGAGTGTCAAGTGCACACTCCTCTATTAGTATCCACACGGACAAATGGTAGAGAAAACACAACCTTGAGTGTGCTAGCACCCCTGATGGTTCGGCCAAAATAGAGGATGGGAGTGCTTGAGAGGATGATCCAAGGAAGAAGAAGATGGAGTTACCACACAAAAAAATGAATTCTCATCTAATGAGAAGTAAAGTGGTCGGCCACTCTTGGATGGGGGGTTACATGCATGCATGCAACTCCAAGAGCCAATGGCTCTTGGTCTCTCTCATGAGGTGGCACCACATGATAAGTCAATGATGATGTGGAACACCATCATTTGCCGGCCCACATGCCATGTCACCATGACATGGCAATTGGTCAAGTCAAAATTTACCATTCATCTTCCCTCTCAAGTCAAGTCAAACTTGACCTCTTATCTCCCATGGTTGATCAAATATAACCACTTGATTCAAGTCGATTTGATTTAATGAATCTCTATTCATTAATTTAAATTGACTAAATGAATCAAATCTAAATTAGACTCATTCACCACTTGAATTAACTTGAGTCTAACTCAATTAGTCTAATTTGGATTACTCTTAATTCAATTTGGTTCATCCCATGAACCTAATCCTCATGGTTCATCATATAAACCAAATCTCCATTTAATTGCCCTTTTTGTGTGACCCTATAAGTTCTTGTAACGTTGACAATGTCCCTAAACCGATTTAGGAATATAATCAATGAGCGGTATCTAGCAACACATCATTGCTACCCAAATTACAAGAATGTTGAGCTCCAACATCACCTTTGTGACAACTAATTGTGACTGTCACAATATGTGACAATGTCCCTCTATCCTTGACATCTAGATTGACCAATTGAGGCATAGACCATGTCATCCTCGGTACAATCTATATTTTGAACTCCAAGTAGACTCATTTGGGCATGGTCATGCACTTCGTGGTCTCACTCTATCAAGAATAACGATGTCACTCCCGTCTTATAGGAGGGATAGATCTCATCTACATCACTCACATCCCTCTGCATAATTTGTTACAAACCCAGTAATCGCCTTTATAGTCCACCCATTTACGGGTGACTTTTGACGAAGCCAAAGTATTCAACTCCTTATGTAGGGAACCATGGTGACTTCAAGTCCAAGAACTAATAGTCATACTAATAGTCACATGAGAAAGTATATGACACTCATATAATGATCCATGATACTTTCTCATGGCGGGTCATTTAGTATATATTCTCCAATGCATACCCATGTGTCAATTTGATATCTCATATCCATGACTTGTGAGATCAAGTCATCGAGTTGACCTACATGCTAGTCTCTACGCATTAACATTGTCCCTGAATGTTAATACTTGACTAGGAATGATTAAGAGTAGTGTCCTCTATATCATCTCATTATCGATTCAACCAATCGATTGATATAGATAAGAACCTTCTACTCAAGGACGTTATTATACTTAGTTTATTTGGCACCAATACAAGTAAATATAATAACCATGCCTTTATGAATAGGAATATGATATAATAAAGTCCATACAACAATCATCACATGATTGGCTCTAGGTCTTTCATTAACAATCTTCTACTAGCACTAGTGTCAATCACCGTAGTATCTAATACTCAATGACCTAGTGTGACCATCATGTTTTTTCTGTGCCAAAGCCTTAGTCAAGGGATCTGCGATGTTAGCCTCTGTGGGTACTCTGAAAATCTTCACATCTCCTCTATCGATAATCTCTCGAATGAGATGGAAGCACCGTAGTATGTGTTTGGTCCACTTGTGTGAGCGAGGTTCCTTAGCCTGCGCAATCGCTCCATTGTTGTCACAATAGAGCTCTATGAGATCTGCTATGCTAGGAACCACCCCAAGCTCAATAATGAACTTGCGGATCCAAACTACCTCCTTTGCTGCCTCAGATGCAACGATATACTCAGCTTCTGTTGTAGAATCAACAACTGTGTCCTGCTTCGAACTCTTCCAGCTCACAGTGCCACCATTCAAGAAAAACACAAATCCTGACTGTGATCTATAATCATCCTGGTTAGTTTGGAAGCTGGCATCGTTGTAACCCTTTACAGCTAGCTCCTCATCGCCTCCAAATATCAAGAAATATTCTTTAGTCCTTCTCAAGTATTGGGGGATCGAAACGACCGGCTAGAGGGGGGTGAATAGCCCTCTTACGATGGATGTCGTAATTTACTCGTTCTTCTTGTGTTGCTTATCTATGATTGTCGTTAGCACAGCGGAAACAATAAAACAAGAATAATACTAACAACAATACAAGCACACCAAATACGCAAGCATATACGTGGTTCGGAACCTTAGGGTTCCTACTCCACGGGACGAGCTCAACGAGCTCTAGAGATGCACACGGCAATACTCAAACTCCTTCTCGACGACACGTCGGAGGTGGAGAAACCTCTCACAAGCTATTACAACAAGTAATATAAAATACAACAAGAAATACAAAGACAATACAAAAGAGAACTTTTACACAATTGTTTTGATCGCTTTCTTATTGCTTGCTTTTGCTTGCTCTTGAAGGTCTGGAATGCAACAGCGATTCCCCTCCAAAGTCACCTCAAAAGCCTTGGCGAAATCCTCCCTCTTGAGCTCCTTTTATAACCTACATTAAGCTGATTTCGCGCCCATCAGTCGACTGATCGTGACCATCAGTCGACTGGTCCCATAGCCGTTGTCTCACAACGGCCAGATCCACGTTGGTTAAGTTCCAACGGATCACACATCAGTCGACTGATGGCACCCATCAGTCGACTGATCATCCATCAGTCGAGTGCTGGCGAGCTCGACTCCATTCTATGCCCGTGCACAGTGTCATCAGTCGACTGTCATCCCCTAGCCGATCGATTCTCCCAATCGATCGGCCCTCCTCGGCGATCGGATCGACCTGACATTTGTTAGTCGAACACCGTCGAACCCATCGACCTCACAAAGTTGTTTGAGCGTCCGACACTCAGTCTTAGCCACTTGGCCAAGTCCACCTTATCCCTCATGGAGTTCCCCATCTAAGCTCTCTTCCCTCGGCCTACGTCCCTCGGATGCGCCAAGCGCACGGCTTCGCAACGCCATCCTTCACGTCTCATGCCCTAGAAGTATGCTTCCCTTTGGGATCACTCCATTCGCTCCTCGTCCGGCGGTCCCTCGGATGCACCAAGCGCACGGCTTCGCAATGCCATCCTTCACCGACTCAAGGACCCGAGCCTAGTGAACTTGCCAAGTTCTCAAGACTTCCCAAATGCACCAAGCGCACGGCTTCGCAATGCATTTCTCACCAAGCACCAAGCGCACGGCTTCGCAATGCTTTGGATTTCCCATGTCAAGCACCAAGCGCATGGCTTCGCAATGCTTTGGACTTTCCCATGCCAAGCACCAAGCGCATGGCTTCGCAATGCTTTGGACTTTCCCATGCCAAGGCTTCCCCCTTGGACTTCCACACCAAGCTCCATGCCAACCCCATGTTGGACTTTCCCATGACAATCCCATGTCATGGGTTTTGTCTATCATCAAAATACTATCAAGGTACTGCTCGAGTCAAACTCGAGTCAACCTGGGCCGATTGCACCAACAATCTCCCCCTTTTTGATGATTGACAAAACTACCATCTCAAGTCTACCAATTCTCCCATATTGGCAATTCTCATATCCAAATGAGAATTCCAACGAACCCTAATTGGTAACTTGGTAACTTCTCCCCCTTTTTGACATTACATCAAAAAGGTCCTCCCCAAGGGTATGAATGTCTCATATCCCAATGAGATCTTACAATCTCTCCCTTGGAGGAACACATGCCTACAATCTTTCTAGTGATCCCATATCACTTAAAGAGAGGAAACCCAATTTTCCTCCCATGAGGAAATACACATCCATCTTCCCATGATGGATACCTCCCCCTAGAGGCTTGCTCCCCCTTGACCATTGTACCAACAATGTCCTTGGAGAGTCTCTAAGCCAATAGGAACATTAACCAAATCAAAATTAAGGCAAAGTTCAACAATGAACTCTCTTCCACCTTAAAGTTGATACTCACTCTCAACCCAACTCCTAATCCATATCCAATGGATTTCCACCCTCTCTAATGCTCTCCTAAGCATATCCTAGGGTTAGGAGTGGTTAGGGGACCAAAACACAGCTGAACATGGGCCTAACCAACAAAGTTTACCTGAAATCAGCATTTTAGATCGCATCGTAAATCGGATCGATGATACACTCATCGACCGCCTCCTGGTGATCGATAATCTATATTCTTTTTTGAATTTCAGAAATGACTTCCCTAAATTCATAAGTAAATATACATAAGTAGATAAATCTTGATGTATACTACTTATCACAAACATTATGGGTGAAAAATATTAGAAAATTATTTTACCCATTAAACTAGGAGATTGATACACAGTTCAAAATTTAAGAAAAGCTTTAATAAAGAGCCCTCTTTGTATCATCTCATTCAATGGTGATAGCTATCAAAAGATAGGCTTCACCAAGGTTTTTCAAAATATTTTTCAAACCTTAATTTTCTTTTTCCTAAATATCTCACCAATATCTAGATGTGTAAAACACATACAAGTCATATTTTTGTGAGATGTGGGTTTTGTTTTGTTTATGTTCTCATGCATATTTCTAGGCAACATTAATTTGATTCCCTTCAAGTTGTGCCATAGTCCTTAACTCCATTTTAAACTATGCATGATATGATTATGGCATAAATATGATTTAGATAAAAACATATGCCAATATCATGATGTCATGGCATGTGAATGAGAACTAAGCATACATGACATCTAAAAATAATTCTAAACATGATCATGACATTTTATAGATAAAAATGAAAATGATGTCATGACATGGCAAGGCAAACAAATCATGGCAAGTAAAATATACTAAGGTATAGAATACCTAAGTGTGAAAATCAATTTGCCATTTTTAGGGATTAAATCCACTTTGCCTTAATGCCATTCATTTCCCTAGTGTGCCAAAAATTCAAAATGACACACCAATACCTCTAAGACCTAATTGTGTCAATTTAAGTCATTTTAAACTTCTCAAATCATATTGGCACATCCTAATGTGTCAACTTACAATGGCTAGGTTAACTACCTATCCACTTAGGGTTGACACACCCTAACCCATCTAGCGTGAATCGATTATTCTTCTAGGAACCCAATACCTATTGGAGCTCCTTGGGTTAACAAGGTATTCCCTAGGGATAACTTCCCTAAATACCTTCCTAATGACTCTTTTAGGTTTTGAAACCATAGTCTTTTGGGTCTTACTTGGGTCAACTCTAGAGGTAACTCCTCCATTGACCTTCTTAGTGGCTTTCTTGGTTTTCCTTAAGTCCTTAGCCACTAAGCACACACCATGACTAGTCTTAGGGATGGCTTCCCTATTTGCCTTGGTTTTCCTAGACCTAGGAATAGTTCCATAATCAAATGGAACATTATGATAAGTCTTCTTGGACTTAGGTTTGTGACCCAAACCTTCCTTGCCCTTAGACCGTTTTTGAACCCTAGGTTTTGACTTTTGGGCATTTGACCCTAGAATTGAATTTTCTATGATTCTAAGGGTTTTCTCCATTTTCTCAAGTCTTGACCTCAAGACTTGGTTTTCTAACTCTAATTTCCTCAATTTTGAATTTTCATTTGGTTTTTGGGAAGACCTCTTGTTCTTAGGCATGTGCCTAGACTTCTTGGGATTAACACCCAAGTTTTCTTCAATTCTCCTAATTGACTCCCTAGGTAAAATAGATCTAGTGTTTTGAGTCCTAGGTTTGTCCTTAGAGAAACTAACATGTTTAGCACCTAAGCAATAAACCTTATTGTTTCTCCTAGCATGCTTTTCATTAATAATGGCAAGAGAACTAAAATAATTCTTAGCAGGCTTTTTAATTCTAGAAATTGAAGGTGCATTATTTAAATGTACCTTAGGGTTAGCTTTAGAAGCTCCCCCTACATGAGTCACACCTTCTTGCCCTTTCTTCCTCCCCCTAGGGCATTGGCTTCGGTAGTGTCCCCGTTGGTTGCACTTGAAGCACACAATGTGCTCTTTGCTCTTAATTGAGGGAACACCAGCATCGTTTGACTTTGGGTTGACTTTTGGTGTCGATGCCTTCTTCTTAGCCAATTTAGGGCATTTGCTCTTGTAATGCCCTTTCTCCCTACACTCAAAGCATATTATGTGATTTTTATTTAAAATAATAACACTTGAGTTACCTAGGGAGTTGGTGGAGGCCTCTTCACTTCTTCCGGAGGTAGAAGCTTCATTTTGATCTTGCTCCGGAATTGAAATCCTTTCCTCCCCCTCAATGCTAGAGGTGGAGGTCTCCTCCAAATCATCAACATCATCAAAAGTAGATGGTGTTTCTTCTTCGGCATTATCCTCTACATGTGCCGGTTGGGAGTTTTCTTGAAATTTCATTATCTTCTCCCATAATTCCTTTGCATCCCTATAGTCACCCAAACTGGACCAAATAGTGTTAGGTAACAAATCACTAATCAACTTGATTACCTTGAGATTTGTCTTGAAGTCTTTGATTTGGTCTTGGGTCCATTTTGACTTCTCAATTTGCCTATTTCTTTCATTCCTAGGCAATTCGAAACCGTTTTCTAGGATTAGCATAAAATCAAAATCGATTTCTAGATATACCTCCATTTTTCTTCTCCACCATAGAAAGTCTCCTTCGAATTTTGGTGGTTGAAGGTTGTAGTCGGCCATCTTGTAGTGCTCTCGCGGCTGTTAGTCCTCGAAGAGTGACCTCGACTCTGATACCACTTGTTGTGGGATCGAAACGGCCAGCTAGAGGGGGGTGAATAGCCCTCTTACGATGGATGTCGTAATTTACTCGTTCTTCTTGCGTTGCTTATCTATGATTGTCGTTAGAACAAGAATAATACTAACAACAATACAAGCACACCAAATACGCAAGCATATACGTGGTTCGGAACCTTAGGGTTCCTACTCCACGGGGCGAGCTCAACGAGATCTAGAGATGCACACGACAATACTCAAACTCCTTCTCGACGACACGTCGGAGGTGGAGAAACCTCTCACAAGCTATTACAACAAGTAATATGAAATACAACAAGAAATACAAAGACAATACAAAAGAGAACTTTTACACAATTGTTTTGATCGCTTTCTTGTTGCTTGCTTTTGCTTGCTCTTGAAGGTCTGGAATGCAACAGCAATTCCCCTCCAAAGTCACCTCAAAAGCCTTGGCGAAATCCTCCCTCTTGAGCTCCTTTTATAACCTGCATCAAGCTGATTTCGCGCCCATCAGTCGACTGATCGTGACCATCAGTCGACTGGTCCCGTAGCCGTTGTCTCACAACGGCCAGATCCACGTTGGTTAAGTTCCAACGGATCACACATCAGTCGAGTGCTGGCGAGCTCGACTCCATTCTGTGCCCGTGCACAGTGTCATCAGTCGACTGCCATCCCTCGGCAGTCGACTGATTCTCCCAACAGTCGACTGCCCTCCCTCGGCAGTCGACTGATCAGCCAGACTTGGTTCAGTCGAACACTAGTCGAACCCATACGACCTAGAGCAGTCGACTGATACCTATGCTAGTCGACTGATGTCAGCTACAACCTCAAACACAAAGTCGCTTGAGCGTCTGACACTCAGTCTTAGCCACTTGGCCAAGTCCACCTTATCCCTCATGGAGTTCCCCACCGAAGCTCTCTTCCCTCGACCTACGTCCCTCGGATGCGCCAAGCGCACGGCTTCCCAACGCCATCCTTCGCGTCTCATGCCCTAAAAGTATGCTTTCCTTTGGGCTCACTCCATTCGCTCCCCGTCCGGCGGTCCCTCGGATGCACCAAGCGAACGGCTTCGCAATGCCATCCTTCACCGACTCAAGGACCCAAGCCTAGTGAACTTGCCAAGTTCTCAAGACTTCCCAAATGCACCAAGCGCACGGCTTCGCAATGCATTTCTCACCAAGCACCAAACGCACGGCTTCGCAATGCTTTGGATTTCCCATGCCAAGCACCAAGCGCACGGCTTCGCAATGCTTTGGACTTTCCCATGCCAAGGCTTCCCCCTTGGACTTCCACACCAAGCTCCATGCCAACCCCATGTTGGACTTTCCCATGACAATCCCATGTCATGAGTTTTGTCTATCATCAAAATACTATCAAGGTACTGCTCGAGTCAAACTCGAGTCAACCTGTGTCGATTGCACCAACATCAAGTACTTAAGAATATTCTTGACTGCTATCTAGTGACGCTCACCTAGATCTGACTGGTATCTACTCATCATGCTCAAAGCATATGAGACATCAGGACGAGTACACAGCATGGCGTACATGATAGATCCTATAGCAGATGCGTAAGGGATCTTATCCATGCGGTCTCTCTCCTCTCTAGAAGAGGGACTTTGAGTCTTCGAAAGACTCACACCATATGACATCGGCAGAAGTCCCTTCTTGGAATTCTGCATGGCAAACCGTAGTAATACCGTGTCAATGTATGTACTCTGACTTAGGTCAAGTAATCTCTTAGATCTATCTCTATAGATCTTGATGCCTAGAATATAGGCTGCTTCACCTAAGTCCTTCATTGAGAAGCACGTCCCCAGCCAAGTCTTCACACACTGTAGCGAAGGGATGTCATTCCCAATGAGAAGTATGTCATCCACATACAATACAAGGAAGACAACTGTGTTCCCATTAACCCTCTTGTAGACACAGGTTTCATCTTCATTCTTGATGAAACCAAACTATTTGATCACATCATCGAATCGAAAATTCCAGCTTCGAGAGGCTTGCTTTAGCCCATAAATGGACCTTTGCAGCTTGCATACTTTCCCAGTATGCTGTGGATCTTCAAAACCCTCAGGTTGTGTCATGTACACATCCTCGAGTAAGTTTCCATTCAGAAATGTGGTATTGACATCCATCTGCCAGATCTCATAATCGTGGTATACTGCAATAGCAAGCAAGATCCGAATGGACTTAAACATCGCCACTGGAGAAAAGGTTTCATCATAGTCAATACCATGAATTTGCTTGAAATCTTTAGCCACCAATCGACCCTTATAGGTATGCGTAAGTCCATTCATGTCAGTCTTTCTCCTAAAGACCCATTTACACCCAATGGGTTTGACCCCTTCAGGTGGATCAACCAAAGTCGATACTTGGTTGGTGTACATGGATTCCATCTCGGATCTCATGGCCTCTAGTCATTTCTCAGAATCTGGGCTCATCACAGCTTCCTGATATGAGGTAGGCTCATTCTCAATGAGCATAACGTCATCATGGTCAGACAAGAGAAATGAGTATCTCTCAGGCTGATGACGTACCCTATCAGACCTGCGAAGAGGTAGGTCTACATGAACAGGTGGTTGTTCCACAACTCTTTGTGCAACAATCTCATCACCCACAACACTTTGTGGTTCCTGTTCAACCTCCATCAAGGCCTCAGTGCTATGGTCCTTATCTTGAATTTCTTCAAGATCGAACGTACTCCCACTAGTTTTTCTAGAAACAAAATCCCTTTCTAGAAAAACCCCAGTCTTTGCCACAAACACTTTGTGCTAACTGGGAATGTAGAAGTAATATCCCTTTGTGTCCTTGGGATATCCAACAAAATAGCACCTATCGGATTTGGGTCCCAGTTTGTCTGAGACTTGACGTTGAATGTAAGCCTCACAACCCAAATCCTCATGAAAGACATCTTGGGATTTCTCCCTGTCCATATCGTATATGGTGTCTTTATCATAGCCTTGAATGATACAAGATTAAGGGTAAAGGCTGCTGTGTCTAGAGCATATCCCCAAAAGGATATAGGAAGATCTGTGTGACTCATCATAGATCGTACCATATCTAATAGGGTACGATTCCTCCTTTCGGATACACCATTCCACTGTGGTGTTCCAGGAGGAGTGAGTTGGGATAGAATCTCACACTCAGCTAGATAGTCACGAAACTCATGGCTAAGGTATTCACCACCTCGATTTGATCAAAGTATCTTAATACTCTTGCCAAGCTAGTTTTGTACTTCATTCTTGAATTCTTTGAACTTTTCAAAGGATTCTAATTTATGTGTAATGAGATACACATAACCATATCTACTGAAGTCATCAGTAAATGTAATGAAGTACCTGTAACCACCTCTAACTGCAACATTGAAAGGGTCACATACATCACTATGTATAAGTCCTAACAAGTCTGTTGCTCTTTCGCTGTGTCCACTAAAGGGAGTCTTGGTCATCTTGCCTAAAAGGCAAGACTCGCATTGTTGGTGCAATCGACCCAGGTCACGATTGACCAGGACTCGAGTTTGACTCGAGTGATGTTTTGATGTTCGACAAAAACATATGACAATGTAATTGTCATGGGAAAGTCCAAGTCTTGGGTACTTGGCATGGAAAGTCCAAGTGGGACACTTGGCATTTGGTAAAGTCCAAGCATGGGTCTTGGCAATGGAAAGTCCAACATGAGTTGGCAAGGGAAGTCCAAGTGGGACACTTGGCATTTGGGAAAGTCCAAGCATGGGTCTTGGCATGAAAAGTCCAACATGGGTTGGCAAGGGAAAGTCCAAGCTTGAGTCTTGGCATTTGAAAAGTCCAAGGGTTTGATATTGGCGGCGTAAAGTCCAAGCGGGAGTCTTGGCAGCATAAGTCCAATGGTTGGCGGCGTAAAGTCCAAGCGGAGTCTTGGCGGCGTAAGTCCAATGTGCCTTGGCGATGTAGACACCGTTAGCATGACATAGCCGATGGAAGCACCTGAAGGCTAGCGCGATGGATGAACAAGTCATGGATGACTTGGAGGGATCCGAGAGGCGTGAGGCTGATGGAGGTGGCTAGAAGGCTTAGGTCTAGGCTAAGGGTGGTCTACCAAGTATGGGGGAACCATACTTGGGTTAAAACCACATGTTTGAGGTGTGCCAGTCGACTGGTGTCATGTGGCAGTCGACTGGACCGAGTCAACTAGGGTTTGACTGTGGGTTTATGGCTAGCGATCGGGATGGCTCGGCGATCGTGATCGTGTGATCGCGATCGGCGGTGCTCGAGAAATCGGCCACAGAATGGAGTCGAGACTCGACTGGTCGAGTGAGGACTCCATCAGTCGACTGATGGGTATGATCAGTCGACTGATGGTAGATCCGTTGGACTTATCCAATGTGGATCTAGCCATTGTCTCACGACAACAGTGGCATCAGTCGACTGATGGTCCCGATCAGTCGACTGTTCGACTTTTTCCAGCACAGGTTGAAGCTTTATAAGGAGCTTGTGATGGAGGAAAATGAAATGGTTCTTTGAGGCGATTTGGGGCGAGTTGCTGCTGCAATTCAGGGTCTCCAAATGCTACTCGATCAACCTAGCGATCAAGCATTCAAGAGCATTTGTAAAGTGTTTCTCTTTACTAGTTTTGCTTTGTATTTTATTGTATTTTCTTGTAGCTTTTGATTATTGTTGTAATCATCTTGTACGAGATTTCTCCGCCTCCGGATTATTCTGAGAAGGAGTGTTTATTATAGTGATGTGTGACTGGCATCGCTAGGGTTCATACGAACCCGATCCGTGGAGTAGGAACCGTTCAGTTCCGAACCACGTTAAACAATTGTGTTTGCGTGTTGTTAATTGTTTCGTTATTACTTTCATTACTATTCCACTGCGTACTAACGAAATTGTAGAGACGAACACGCAATTGAATTCCATCTACGAACGAATTCTACGCTATTCACCCCCCTCTAGCGGTGTCAAATCTTCTACAATTGGTATCAGAGCCTGTTGGCTCTTCAACGGATTAACAACCGGGACCTAAGACAAAGAAGCTAGAGGAAGAAGATGGAATTCCAAGACAAGCTTGGATGGGACATCAACAGGCCGGTCCCATACTCCTTCTATGGACAAGAAGGTTTTAGACAATGGAAGGCAAGGATCGAAGATTTTCTAATGATGAGAGACCTCGAAGAATGGTCAATCTTAATGGAGGGATATAGCTATCCAATAGGACCAAGGGGAGGCTTCCTCAAGAAGAAGAAGTGGAGTGAAAATCAACTCCAAGCTTTCGAGAAAAACATGAAGGTAATAAAATTTATTCTTGATTTGGTCCCTAATGAGATTGTGTGTATGGTAGGGGACTATATGGATGCTAAGGAGTTATGGAGCCAAGTGGCAAAGCTTCATGAAAATCCATCATCAATTCAAGAAGAAGAAGAAGAAGAAGAAGAGTGTTCACCCTCTCAAGCTCAAGCAAGAACATCACCATCCCAAGAGCTTGAGGATTCGGAGGTTGATAGGGAATCAACATCCAGATCGGAAGAAGTGGAAGAAGCACCCACTTCCGGATCGGAGAAGAAAGTAGAAGAGGTGGAAGAAGCATCCACTTCTATGTTTGAGGGGGAGAGACCATCTACACCGGAGCCGGAACAAAATAAAGTAGATACCTCAACCTCCAGTCAAGATGCAGAAGTTTCGACTCCGGCACCTACCACCGAACTAGATAAATGAAGCAATGTAGGTTTAAATAAAAATCATATAATTTGCTTTGAGTGTAGGGAAAGTGGGCATTACAAGAGTAAATGCCCAAAGAGAGTAAGAAAAGCTCCACCGGCACCAAAGATCAAGGATGCCGGTTCCCCAAATATCAAGAGCAAGGAGCATATCATATGCTTCAAGTGCAACTCAAAGGGGCACTATAGAAGCCAATGCCCTAGGGGGAAGAAGAAGACCCAAGAAGGAGCTACACATGTAGGGGGAGCTAAGGTTAACCCTAAGGTATATTTCAATAATGCTCATTCTTTAGTTAATAGACAAAAGCATGCTAGGAGTTTTAATTCTCTTGCAATTTATGAAAAGCATGTTAATAGGAACAAGCATTTGTGTTTAGGAGCTAAGAAAGTCAACCTTAGGAAGAAGGAGAAATTTGGGACTAATGTCCCTAGAAATAGTTTACCTAAGGACAACCCTAGGTCAAATAACTCTAGAAAAATTTTACCTAGGGAGACCATTGGAAAGGTGCAAGAGCACCTAGATTTCAATCCTAAATGGACTAGGCATATGCCTAGGAAGTCCAATGCCCAAGATTTAAATCAAAATTCTAAAATTGGGCAATTAGAAAAGGAAAATCAAGTCTTGAGGTCAAGACTTGAAAAACTTGAGAAGACCCTTAGGAACATACAAAACCAATTTAAAGGGTCAAATGATCAAAAGTCTAGGTCCAAATCTCAAAGTCAACACTTAGGACCTAAGAGTCAAAAGTCAACCAAGGGCAAGCAAGGTTTGGGTCACAAACCTAAGCCTAAGGTGGCTTACCATAGTGTTCCATTTGATTATGGAACACAAACTAGGTCTAAGAAGACCAAGGTCAATAGGGAAGTCATCCCTAAGGTTGACCAAAGGTTGTGTCTAGTGGCTAGGGTTTCTAGGAAACCTAGAGTGGCCACTAAGAAGGTTGCAAGGGGAGTTACCCCTAGAGTTAACCTAGGTAAGACCAAAATGACCAAGGCTAATAAGCCTAGGAGGGTCATTAGGAAGGTACCTAGGGAGGTTATCCCTAAGGAATACCTAATTAACCCTAGGAGCTCAAATCGGTTTTGGGTTCCTAAGAGCGTGATTGATTCACGCTAGATGGGTTTAGGGTGTCCCAACCTTGATTGGATGGGTAGTTAACTCAACCATGGTAAAGGTGGCACTTTAGGATATTTTCAAGGTTATGGTTACCTTGGAAATAGATTTGAATCAATATCCTAAAAGATTTTAGGATGTGTCAATGCACTTTTGAAATTAAGAAAAATCAATTAAATTGGCACAATTTAGGTTTAGAGGTTAGTGTGCCATTTTGGGTTTTTGGCACACTAGGGAGATTAGGTTAATATGGAAAAATATGATTAATCCCAACAAATGGCAATTAATATTAAATTTTAGGTATTATTATACCTATATATTTTATATGCCATGTTTTGTTTGCCATATAACATGTCATGACATCATGCTTACTTTTAATCATTTTATATGTCATGTTCATGTTTTAGGATTAAGGCTTTAAATGTCATGTGTTTTTAGATTTTATCATATGCCATGACATCATGATCATTGGTCATGCTTAATTATTGCTATCTTTATGCCATGATCATTTCATGCATTTAATTGATTAAAATTGAACTAAGGACAATGACATGACTTGGAGTTCCATTTATAAGGGAATCAAGTAGGGTTGCCTTAGAAGATGCATGAAACCCTAGTTTAAATGAACCAAAACCCACATCTCACATCAAATTGACATGTATGTGTATTTATACACCCTATATACATGTGAGATGCTAGGATATGAGTTAAGTTCAAGGTGTATAGTTTTTGCATCTAGATGAACTAAAACTCATCTAATTTCAATAGTGGATCATTTGGAAAGCTTGTGTACAAGTCATGTACATAGAGCCCAAGGAATATGATCCAAAATAAGGTTTTGAAAACATTTTAAAATCAGTTTGAAAAACCTTGGTGAAGTCTATCTTTTGATAGCAATCACCATTGATAAGATTGATACAAAGTGAGCCAAAAACTTAGAAGTTTTCTTCACTTTTGAATTTTGTATCAATTTCAATATTTTATGGGTAAAATAATTTTCAAACATTTTTCACCCATTGTATTGGTCATAGGTATTATACGTATCAATTTTCGTGATTTTTCGATAAACGTATAATTATTTATGAATTCCCAAATCTCATTTCTGATAATTGAAAATCGGATTTTTCAGTTGCTCGGTCATTGCTCATAGTAGCGATCGATCGATAGTTCAATGATCGATTTACGAATCACTCGGTCGATTGCGATTCGGGATAAACAAGCTGCTTAACCCGATTTGATTCTGATTAAGGTCCTTAACCACTCTTAACCCTAGGATATGCTTTGGGAAGCATGATGAAGGGTGAAAGTCCATTGGATATGGATTTCTAACCTTAATTTTGATGGTTTAGAGTTCCTATTGGCTTAGGGACTTCCCAAGGACATTGTTGGTGCAATGGTCAAGGGGGAGCAAGCCTTTAGGGGGAGGTATCCATCTTGGGATGATGGATGTGTTTTTCTCCTTGAAGAGGAGAAGTTATTGGGAGAGTATCATCAATTGGGAAAATTGATGGTTTTTTTGATACCCAATTTGGAAATTGGGAGAGTAACTAGGATTGCCTCTCTTGAGTGATATGGGACTTATCACTAGGAAGATGGTAGGCATCCTAGGTATTTTTAGACCAAGGGGGAGATTGTAAGATCTCATTGGGACATGAGACATTGACCTCCTTGGAGAGAAGACCTTTTTGATGCTAGTCAATAAGGGGGAGAATGTTTGGGGAAGAATATTTGGAGAATATTTAAGATTACCAATTTGGGATAATTGGCAAGGGATTTGAGTTAGTGTTCTAACTCAATATTTTGTTTGGTTTTTGTCAAACATCAAAAAGGGGGAGATTGTTGGTGCAATCGGCCCAGGTCATGATTGACCAGGACTCGAGTTTGACTCGAGTGATGTTTTGATGTTCGACAAAAACATATGACAATGTAATTGTCATGGGAAAGTCCAAGTCTTGGGTACTTGGCATGGAAAGTCCAAGTGGGACACTTGGCATTTGGTAAAGTCCAAGCATGGGTCTTGGCAATGGAAAGTCCAACATGAGTTGGCAAGGGAAGTCCAAGTGGGACACTTGGCATTTGGGAAAGTCCAAGCATGGGTCTTGGCATGAAAAGTCCAACATGGGTTGGCAAGGGAAAGTCCAAGCTTGAGTCTTGGCATTTGAGAAGTCCAAGGGTTTGATATTGGCGACGTAAAGTCCAAGCAGGAGTCTTGGCAGCATAAGTCCAATAGTTGGCGGCGTAAAGTCCAAGCGGAGTCTTGGCGGCATAAGTCCAATGTGCCTTGGCGGTGTAGACACCGTTAGCATGACATAGCCGATGGAAGCACCTAAAGGCTAGCGCGATGGATGAACAAGTCATGGATGACTTGGAGGGATCCGAGAGGCGTGAGGCTGATGGAGGTGGCTAGAAGGCTTAGGTCTAGGCTAAGGGTGGTCTAGCAAGTATGGGGGAACCATACTTGGGTTAAAACCTCATGTTTGAGGTGTGCCAGTCGACTGGTGCCATGTGGCAGTCGACTGGACCGAGTCAACTAGGGTTTGACTGTGGGTTATGGCCTAGCAGTCGACTGCCAGAGGTGGGCAGTCGACTGATGGCTCGAGCAGTCGACTGATCGTGTGATCAGTCGACTGGTGCTCGAGAAATCGGCCATAGAATGGAGTTGAGACTCGACTGGTCGAGTGAGGACTCCATCAGTCGACTGATGGGTATAATCAGTCGACTGATTGTAGATCCGTTGGACTTATCCAACGTGGATCTAGCCATTGTCTCACGACAACAGTGACATCAGTCGACTGATGGTCCCAATCAGTCGACTGATCGACTTTTTCCAGCACAGGTTGAAGCTTTATAAGGAGCTCATGATGGAGGAAAATGAAATGGTTCTTTGAGGTGATTTGGGGCGAGTTGCTGCTGCAATTCAGGGTCTCCAAGTGCTACTCGATCAACCTAGCGATCAAGCATTCAAGAGCATTTGTAAAGTGTTTCTCTTTACTAGTTTTGCTTTGTATTTCATTGTATTTGCTTGTAGCTTTTGATTATTGTTGTAATCATCTTGTACGAGGTTTCTCCGCCTCCGGATTGTTCCGAGAAGGAGTGTTTATTATAGTGGTGTGTGACTGGCATCGCTAGGGTTCGTACGAACCCGATCCGTGGAGTAGGAATCGTTCGGTTCCGAACCACGTAAAACAATTGTGTTTGCGTGTTGTTAACTGTTTCGTTATTACTTTCATTACTATTCCACTACGTACTAATGAAATTGTAGAGACGAACACGCGATTGAATTCCATCTACGAACGAATTCTACGCTATTCACCTCCCTCTAGCGGTGTCAAATCTTCTACACACATGTCTCGTATGATTCAAAATCAAATGATTCTAGCAGCCCATCCTTATGGAGCTGAGATAAGCGACTCTCATTTATGTGACCTAAGCGACAATGCCAGAGATAGGTTTGGTTCAACTCATTTAACTTGAACCTTTTGGTACTTATGTTATAGATGGGGCTCTCTAAGTCTAGAAAGTAGAGTCCGTTCATTAGAGGTGCACTACAATAGAACATATCATTAAAATAAACTGAACAACATTTGTTCTTTATTATAAATGTAAATCCTTTCTTGTCCAAACAAGAAACCGAAATTATGTTCTTTGTTAAAGCAGGCACATAACAACATTCATCTAATTCTAGTACAAGCCCAGAGGGCAGAGATAGATCGTAAGTTCCAACAGCAACAGTGGCAACTCTTGCTCCATTGCCTACTCATAGGTCCACCTCACCCTTTGTCAATGCCCTGCTATTTTTCAGCGCTTGCACATTGGTACAAATGTGATATGTACATCCGGTATCTAATACCCATGATGAAGAAATAGATAGATTGACTTCTATAACATGTATACCTGAAGTAGAAGTCTCACTTCTCTTCTTCTTAAGATCTTCTAGGTAAGCTTTGCAGTTACGCTTCCAGTGTACAGCTTCCTTACAGTGGAAACAAGCCCCTTCCTTGGCCACCCCTCCTTTGGGTTTAAGTTCCTTGCCTTTTCCCTTGGCTTGGGACTTTCCCTTACCTTTAGGCTTGCCCTTGCCTTTCTTCTTTTTCACCATCAAAATGGAGTCAGATTTTCCCTTCTTAAGGTTAAGCTCAGCAGTTCTCAACATGCTGAGCATCTCAGGCAGTGGCTTATCAATTTCATTCATGTTGTAATTCATGACAAATTGATTTTAGCTTTGTGGCAAAGATTGCAAGATCAAGTCAGTGTCCAGCTCTTGGCCAAGGGGGGATCTCAATCTCTGTAGGTTTTCTACGTACCCAATCATCTTGAGTACATATGGACCTACGGGAGTCCCATCTTACATTTTGGACCCAAACAATGCCTTAGAAACTTTATATCTCTCGTGCCTTGCTTGTCCTTGATATAGTTGACGAAGATGTTCAACCATATCATAAGCATTCATGAACTCGTGTTGCTTCTGAAGCTCAAAGTTCATGGTCGCGAGCATTAGACATGACACATCTAATGCATCATCTTGATGCTTCTTGTAAGCATCTTTGTTAGCTCGCGAGGCAGTGGCAGGAGGTGCCTCCGGAATGGGCTGCTCCAGAACGTACAGTTTCCTTTCTTGGTTGAGAACAATTCTTAGGTTCCTGTACCAGTCCAGGAAATTTTCTCCATTGAGCTTGTCCTTCTCAAGGACAGAACGTAGAGAGAGAGTGTTCGTGTTTGTCGACATAGTAATCTACAACATACAATGCAGAGAATTAATATCATTTTTCTTTTATCATTTAATTAGGCCTTTAATCAAATGATGCTCCCACTGAATTATAGGAATTTTGTAGAATCGAGTTATGGATGTGGTCAAACCGCATTACCAGATTCATACAAACTAGTTATAATTCATGCGGGACAAGATCCACATCATACTAAGCCTTGAGTTAGCTTTGGCTAAATCGCCCAAGACTTAGTATGATCGGTGGGTAACATATTATCGATTACATCTCTATGCAACTCTTGTTTATAGGATCAAGACCCACATTTACAAAAGATCTTGAGTTAGCTTTGGCTAAATCACCCAAGATTTAGTGTAAATGGGATCTTATCCTATCTTTCCAACGGTTGGAATATGCCTATAGTTCTACTCGATCCAATTGAGTTAACTAGTTTTACTCAATCTAATTGAGCTTACTCTAACCCAAGCCGTGATAGGTGGGACCAAGATTGTCCCTCCACACCCTACCAAGATAATATGCGTTGCTCTGCTTTGGCAGATTCAACAACTACAAATGATCGAGGTAGTGATGGGTATCAAGGACTTGGTAGGCATTTTCGAGTTGATTCGATTAAGATCTAATATAATCGTAATGTGTATCATATATGCATTAAGGCCTTTATTATCATACACTATCATGCATCACATACATACAAGTATTATTCTAGCATGTATCATATACATACAAGAAAAGTATCCTAGCATGCACATCATATACATACAAGCATTATTCTACTAGCATGCATCACATACATACAAGCATAATATATATATATATATATATATATATATATATATATATATATATATATATATATATATATATATATATATATATATATATATATAAATTAATTGTGATTAGGTCATGACCCTACTATGATCTTCTCATGCCAATGAGAAGATCGGATGGTCAACCTAGGGTTAGCGGCTTCTCCAAACGCCTCCTTTGACCGCCATGTGTCATCGGCACCCTTCTCGTAACTCCGTCTAGAAGTGAACCTTCCACCGCTCCATTTTATACATTACAATCATGAAACTCTAGTTACATTCGAGTCTAAAACTATTTACAACTAGAATTTTAAAAAGAAGAGGCACGACACGCAGGTCGCATACCCTATACAACAAGCACAATCACAAAAATGGCACGCAAGCCGTATTATAAATTACAACACATTAACGTCCAATCATATTGGGGTTCTTGGGTCATGAACATCACATAATTATACATAATTCTAAATTATATATTTTACAGAAAATTTCTATAATTTTTCCTATTTTTTTCAATTTTATGAGTCACCTCTCCGTAACGGTCCCGCTAAGCGGTTTCCGGGCGCGATCGCGGGACAAGGCCCCTTTCGGGGATAGGGGCAGCGCCCCTACTCACAAAATAAACTTTGCGAGTGTCCCTACTACGATCTTACAGTGACTTAAGTTGCTGTCCCAAAAACCTAAAGCGAAAACTCTCCGTTTCGGAGAGTTTTTCTCGGTGGTTGAAGCCTACAAGTGTCTCAACACTCGTTGCTTCGACTCTTCGAGAAAAATACCCAAAAATTCTATAAAAATAGGAAATTTACAGAAACTTAAAAATCTGTAATTTTTATATCTAATACAAAAACTACAAATACGAAACACATACATACTTCACACGTGGCTCTGATACCACTGTTAGGTTTTCTAAGCCACAAAAACCGCTTTTTGCGTTGCGAAAACCTCGGAAGCCCGGCCACGGATCCGTGCGAAGATATATAAAAATAAAAATATGTATGTGCTTAAGTAAACCTAGATCTACCTTAGATCTAGAAGGTGAGAGCATTACCCTCGTAGTGACGCCCTTCGCTTATCCCGCTCGTCCAAAAGCTTCGCCGGAACTCAAGAGTGTCAAGTGCACACTCCTCTATTGGTATCCACATGGACAAATGGTGGAGAAAACACAACCTTGAGTGTTCTAGCACCCCTTGGATGGTTCGGCCAAAATAGAGGATGGGAGAGCTTGAGAGGATGATCCAAGGAAGAAGAAGATGGAGTTACCACACAAAAAAATGAATTCTCATCTAATGAGAAGTGGCCGGCCACTCTTGGATGGGGGGGGGGGGGGGGGGGGGGTTACATGCATGCATGTAACTCCAAGAGCCAATGGCTCTTGGTCTCCCTCATGAGGTGGCACCACATGATAAGTGAATGATGATGTGGAACACTATCATTGGCCGGCCCACATGCCACGTCACCATGACATGACAATTGGTCAAGTCAAAATTGACCATTCATCTTCCCTCTCAAGTCAAGTCAAACTTGACCTCTTATCTCCCATGGTTGATCAAATCTAATCACTTGATTCAAGTCAATTTGATTTAATGAATCTCTATTCATTAATTTAAATTGACTAAATGAATCAAATCTAAATTAGACTCATTCAACACTTGAATTAACTTGAGTCTAACTCAATTAGTCTAATTTGGATTACTCTTAATTCAATTTGGTTCATCCCATGAACCTAATCCTCATGGTTCATCATATGAACCTAATCTCCACCTCATTGCCCTTTGTGTGTGACCCTATAGGTTCTTGTAACGTTGGCAATGTCCCTAAACCGATTTAAGAACATAAGCAATGAGCGGTATCTAGAAACACATCATTGCTACCCAAGTTACAAGAATGTTGAGCTCCAACATCACCTTTGTGACTACTAATTGTGACACTCACAATATGTGATAATGTCCCTCTATCCTTGACATCTAGATTGAGCAATTGAGGCATAGACCGTGTCATCCTCGGTACAATCTATATCTTGAACTCCAAGTAGACTCATTTGGGCATGGCCATGCACTTCGTGGTCTCACTCTATCAAGAATAACGATGTCACTCCCGTCATATAGGAGGGATAGATCTCATCTACATCACTCACATCCCTCCGCATAATTTGTTACATACCCAGTAATCGCCTTTATAGTCCACCCATTTACGGGTGACGTTTGACGAAGCCAAAGTATGCAACTCCTTAAGTAGGGAACCATGGTGACTTCAGGTCCAAGAACTAATAGTCACATGAGAAAGTATATGACACTCATATAATGATCCATTATACTTTCTCATGGCGGGTCATTCAGTATACATTCTCCAATGCATACTCATGTGTCAATTTGATATCTCATATCCATGACTTGTGAGATCAAGTCATCGAGTTGACCTACATGCTAGTCTCTACGCATTAACATTGTCCCTGAATGTTAATACTTGACTAGGAATGATTAAGAGTAATGTTCTCTATATCATCTCATTATCGATTCAACCAATCGATTGATATAGATAAGAACCTTCTACTCAAGGACGTTATTATACTTAGTTTATTTGGCACCAATACAAGTAAATATAATAATCATGCCTTTATGAATAGGAATATGATACAATAAAGTCCATACAACAATCATCACATGATTAGCTCTAGGGCTTTCACTAACAGAAAGTTCACCTCCAAAATAACCACCGGAATCTTCTTAGGATACTCAACCACAAGTAGAGCCTATAGGGTCTACAACAATGAAACCCTTAAAATCGAGGAAACCATTAATGTAGTATTCGATGAAGGACATGAACCCACAAAACCCGTAGTAAAATCAACTGACGAATCGATTCATACCAGACTCGACTCTAACCATGAAATCGAGTCTCGTATTAATCCTAACCCAAGTCAGTCTAGGATTCAATAAAATCATCCTATCGACCAAGTGATAGGTGATCCTAACCTAGGGGTTCGAACTAGAGTGTCATATCGAAACCTTAGTCAAATCTCATTGATTTTGAAAATTGAACTCAAGGCAATTGAACAAGCTCTTCTTGATCTCGATTGGATTATTGCAATGCAAGAAGAGCTAGCTCAATTTTCTAGGAATAATGTTTTGGAATTAGTACCACCACCTAAAGATAAATCAATTATTGGAATAAAGTGGGTATTCAGAAATAAACTTGATGACAAAGGTGAAGTAGTTAGAAACAAAGCGAGATTGGTCACGAAAGGTTTTAGTCAAGTAGAAGGGTTAGATTATCATGAGGCCTATGCTCCCATATCTAGATTAGAATCCATCCGAATGTTGTTGGCATATGCTACACATCGAGGATTTAAACTATTTCAAATGGATGTCAAGTCAGCGTTCTTGAATGGACTTATTAAGGAAGAAGTGTACGTTAGTCAACCCCCAGGATTCGAAAGCTTAGATAAACCCGACCATGTGTTTAAACTCAAGAAAGCCTTATATGGACTAAAACAAGCTCCTAGAGCTTGGTATGAGAGGCTTTCAATATACCTTAAGTCTAAAGGGTTTAGCCAAGGCTTAGTCGACCCAACCCTTTTCGTAAAATTCGTAGGCAAAGAAATTTTTATAGCCCAAATTTACGTAGATGACATAATATTTGGAACAACTAACTCAATCCTACTAAACGAGTTCATTTTACTAATGAAAAGTGAATTTGAAATGAACTTAGTAGGAGAATTAAATTTCTTCCTAGGATTACAAATTAAACAAACTAAAGAAGGAATCTATCTACATCAACAAAAATACGCTAAGGAATTAATTAATGCAAAATGCTAAAACAATTAATATACCTATGTCAACAAACGTTAATATAGGAGAAGACGTAGAAGGAAAACCTATTGACCTAAAATACTATAGGAGCGCGATAGGGAGTCTCCTTTACTTAACTACGAGTTGACTCGATATATTATTCGCGGTAAGTATGTGTTCAAGGTTTCAATCTTGTGCCAAGGAGTCGCACCTAACATTGGTTAAGCGTATCCTTAGATATCTAAAGGGTACACTAAGTGTAGGTACTTGGTACCCTAGATCTACCGAGTTTGAACTAATCGGCTACTCTGACTCAGATTATGCCGGTAGTAAACTCGATAGAAAGATCACGAGTGGTTGTTGTCAACATCTTAGCTCGAGTCTAATGAGTTGGTGCAGTAAAAAGCAACACTGTGTTATCTTATCTACCACCGAAGTCGAATACGTTGTAATGGGGAAGTGTGTCGGTCAACTTCTTTGGATGAAGCACACTCTTCAAGACTTCAAGTTAAACTTCAACAATACTAAAATTCACATAGATAACATTAGTTCAATCAACTTGACCAAGAATCTTATATGTCACTCTAGGACAAAACATATAGAGATCAAACACCACTTTATTCGAGAACATGTAGCTAACGAGACCATACAACTTGAATACGTGGAGTTCAAATCGAACCTAGCAGACCTCTTTACCAAACCTCTACCCGAAGCCGAATTTAGTCTACTTAGACGTAAATTAGGCATGTGCGTAAGAGTAGGACTTTAAATTTATATTTTTTTATACTCTACTTTATTTTTAATGCTAATAGAACTAGCTTAGGGTTTACCCTATAAATCATATACCTATAGATTTAAGGAGTCAACACATCTCACAACACATAGGACTAATGTGTTTGTATACTTAGCCACGTAGATGGGCGTGAGATGTTAGGACTTTACTCTTGGTTTCAGATGTAGATCTAGTGCATCGACATGAACCACGGAGTATAATTACATAAATTAACCAACTCTAATCAAGACTTATTGATTATTCCATATCAATCAAGTCAAATAGAGTTGAACATACAAATAGATGAGCTTATGTTTAAACTACTATTTTCAAAATTTTGCAACATGCTTGGACTTAAAACTTAATTTATGACAAAATTCAAAAACTGTGTTTTTCAAAACCCCTCACTCTTTTCGATTTATGGCAAAAGGGGGAGAAAATGCTAAAGTTAAGGGATCAATTTTTTGATAACTTAACCTAACACATAATTTTTTTTTAGTGGCCTAAGTTAAGTAAAGGTTGTTTACTTCACTTAACTTTTTAATATTTACTTTACTTAACTTAAATTCTTTAAACTTAACCTTTAGGGTACGTTTGGTTGGGGGTTTTTGTTGATAACCTTGTTATGTTATCAATAAAAACCTTGTTTGGTTTACGTTATGAACAATTACCTGGTTATGAACAAAAACCTTTTTAGGGGGGATCAAAAAACCTTGGAGAACCAAGGTTTTCGTTGATTCCCGGGGTTAAGGAAATTTTTTTCCAATATTACCCCTAGCAATATATTAAATGTCAATTTGTCAAAACTCAATCGATTTGTCGCCCGTCGCTGGTCACCGCCCATCATCGGTCGCCGCCACGCCACTCGTTATCGCCATCGCCGCCGCTGCCATCGCCATACCGCTCGCCGCCACGATAGCCGCTGCCGCCGCCCGTCACCGCCGCTACCCATTGCTAGCCGCCGCCATCACCGCCGCGCCGCCTGCCGCCGCCGTTGTCTGCTGCCGCTGCCCGTCGCCAACCGCCACCACCTCCCATCGTTGCCCGCTGCCACCGCTGCCCATCGCCCTCTGTCGCCGCTGCCACCCATTGCCGATCGACCGCTGTCGCCCATCGCCGACCAATGATCATCGTCGATCGTCACCCGACTAATTTCCATTGCCAATCGATCGACCGTTGTCATTGCCAATCAGTCGACCACCGTCGTCGCCACCATTGATCGATCACCACCGCCATCGACCGACCGCTGGTCGATCACCGTCGCCGTCGATCGACCACTAGTCGGTCACCACCGTCGCTGACCGATCAGGTACTATCGCCGATCGATCGCTATCGTTGCCGTTAATATTTCTGTCATCATCGTCGAATTGATTGAGCAAAAGAAAAAGAATAATTTAGTAAAATATTAAACTAGGTTATATATTAAAACCTCCAACCAAACAAGGTTTTTATCAAAGGTTATACTTTATTCCAAAGTTATGTTTTATTCCCTGGTAATCACATAACCAAGATTATGTATGGTTAAGCTTTCTAAATAGCAAAAGGGGGAGGAAAAGGCTAAGGTTAAGAAATCAAAAATTAAGTTTTTGATTACTTAACTTGAATTTATTTTAAATACTAAAACCAATGTTAAGTAAATTTTGATTACTTAACTTTTTAAGTAGCAAACATCAAGGGAGAGGACTTGAAAAAGAGTTTTTCTCATACTCTTACTTAACTTATTAAGTTAAGTATACTCTTTCATATTTCATATTCAAGATTCATGATATTCAATTCACTTAATGCATTTAATTTATTTCCTTAACTTTGTGTTGGTTTGTCATAGATCAAAAAGGGAGAGATTGTTGGTGCAGTAGGCACCCGAATCGAACCTAAGTTTTGATTATAGTAAAGACACAAAGTTAAGTTCATTTTATTATCTCACGAGATGAATCAAGTGTGAAGGAATGCTAAGCTAAGCTAAAGGTCGACGACACTCGAAGGTTTTCGTGCTAAGAAACTATGGTGGTCGGTCGACACCAGGAGGACTTCGGAGGGAGTCGAAGAAATCAGGTGGAGACCGAAAGCGAAGCTACAAAGGTAAGCTCGAGGTAAGCTCGTGTGAGTGAGTGATGTAAGATTGAGTCCTCCGTACAGGGACGTCCTTAGGCGACGATCCGACCATGACTTCCCATGGAAGGTCTATGTCGAGATCGGACGGTTAGTGGTCGCCGAAAACACTTATTTGAGTATCATTTTCGAGCTAACTCTTGATGCAGTCGAAAACCCTAGCCAACAATTGACTGATGGTTGTTAACAGTCGACTGATCTTTCATCAGTCGACTGATGAGGGTGAACAGTCGACTTTCATTTGAATTTTCAGCTTCGAGGAGAGTCAAACTTCATCCCCTTATCTTAGGGTGAGGTGGCCTTTGGTGATAAAACTTGAGCTCAACGTTTAGGTTTCTCAAAGGCTATAAAAGGAGTGTTCTTCACCATTTTCATCAATTCTAAGCCTCCAAAAAAGCTTCCCAAGTGCTTCCGTAATGCTGCGACTTTTCGACGATCCTATGACGATGAAGCGCTACCGAAACGACAACAATCGGAGCTCAAACTCCAACCTTCAAGTTGTAGGTATTAGCTAAGTTTAAGCTTCATTTCTAAAGCATTGTATTTGTCTTCCTTTTTAAGTTTTTATCGTAACTATGAGAGAGGGATTGTCTCTCTACCTCGTGTTTTCTCGAGCTTTTGTAATCACAAACTCCTACCTCCAACGAGGAGGAGTGTTTTTAGTGAATTGCCCTCCGTATGTGGTCTTAGACCACTAAGGCCTTGGATTAGGAGCCAAAAAGGATGTGAACCAAGTAAAAAAAGCTTTGTCTCTATTTACTTTCCGCCGCATTTCAACTCTACTATTGTTTGTTATCGAATCGAAAAGAAAGAATTGTTTTGCGCTATTCACACCCCCCCCCCCCCCCCGTCTAGCTCTTTCTCCGATCCAACACAATTGAAGTTTTCAGATAACTCTAACAAGGGAAAAAAGTCTAGCCAGTATTGGCAGCAGCGAACAACACCAGGGACACATGTGTATGGTCAGAAGTAGCTAGTACCCCCACAGGCACAGCTGTATCACATGCAAGGGGTGCCTCTTCAGTGATGCCGATGGTTATTCAGTATCCTACATCTCTAGTGATTTACTTTCCAGGGGTACCTACACAATAGTTTTTACCAGCCATCTCTCAAGGATATATTATGCCTGCACAGTTGACTCAGTCTTCGGTACCACAGAGTCAGATTCAACCTGAGTGAAGGCACTCTACTACTGCATCAGGGATGCAACCGTCAAATGTGGAGGTTGGACATGTGTATGCTATAACCAGAGAGAAGGCACAATGAGCCGAAGGATCAGTCATTCGGGGTATGGTTTCTATTTATTCCATATATGCTGATACTTTGATTGATACTGGTAGTTCACATTTGTTTGTATCTAGAATATTTCTGGGTAAGGTTGAAAGGATTCCAATGGTTCGTTCTTGTGGGTTAGTAGTATCTTTGTCATCAGGAGAAGTACTGACTAGCCATCAAGAAATCAAAGGTTGTCCCTTGGATTTCGATGGACACATTCTTACAGTGGACCTTCAGGTGTTGAAAATGGTGGAATTTGACATCATTCTCGGTATGGATTCGTTGACTACTTATTATGCTATAGTGGATTGTAGAGCAAGAGTAGTGACCTTTCGACCACTAGATCAACCTGCATGGAAATTTGTTGGTACTAGAGATGATGGAGTGCCCATTATATCTGCATTACAAGCTCAGAAACTATTGTCTCAGGATTGTCAGGGTTACTTATTGTCTCTAGTCAAAGTAGAGAGTGAGGGACTACCACCCCTCTCAAGTGTGCGGGTAGTCTGAGAGTACCCGGATGTGTTTCTAGAGGAACTTCTAGGCTTGTCACCTTCTAGGAAAGTGGAATTTGCGATAGAGGTGATTCCAAGAATCACACCGGTATTTAAACCTCCTTATCGGATGGCACTAAAAGAGCTGAATGAACTTAAAGTACAACTGTAGGAGTTGTTGGATAAGGGATTTATTCAGCCTAGTGTTTCTCCATGGGGAGCTCCAGTGCTTTTTGTCAAAAAGAAAGATGGATCATTGCGGTTATGCATTGACTACCAACAATTGAATGCGGTAACTGTGAAGAACAAATATCCACTGCCGAGGATTGAGGATTTGTTTGATCAACTATAGGATACCTGTGTGTACTCTAAGATTGATTTGCACTTAGGATATCATCATCTTTGGATAAGAGATGAGGATGCTCAGAAAACAACATTCCACACTCGTTATGGGCATTATGAGTTTCTGGTGATGCCATTTGGTCTCACAAATGCCCTAGCTGCATTTATGGACTTCATGAAATGGGTATTCTTGAGGTATATAGATCAGTTTGTGATAGTATTCATAGATGATATTTTAATATATTCTCGATCTGAGGAGGAACATGAACATCATCTTTGGATAGTGTTGGAGATGTTACGACGGGAGCAGCTATATGCCAAGTTCAGTAAATGTGCCTTCTGGTTATCCTCAGTGGATTTTCTTGGACACGTGGTATCTAACAGGGTATTTCTGTAGATCCCCAGAAAATCGAGGCCATTACTAGTTGGGAGCAGCCAAAATCAGTTCAGAAAGTTCGTAGTTTCCTTGGTTTGTCCGGGTATTATCACATATTCGTGGAGGGATTCTCTATATTGCCACACCACTTACTCGCTTGACTTGGAAGGGGATCAAGTTCACCTGGTCAAACACTTATGAAGCTAGCTTTTAGGAGCTTAAGCAGCGGCTCATTTCTGCACCAGTGTTAGTAATTCCTTCTAGTGTTGATGGGATGGTACTATATACTGATGCTTTTATCTAAGGGTTGGGAGCAGTTTTGATGCAGTGCGACCGTGTGGTATCTTATGCCTCCCGTCAACTAAAGGATTACGAAAGGAATTATCCAGTGCATGATCTGGAGTTAGCAGCCATCATTTTTGCGTTGAAGATATGAAGACACTATTTATATGGAATTACTTTTGAGATCTATACAGATCATAAAAGTTTGAAATATCTTTTCACATAGAAAGAATTGAATCTTAGACAGAGGCGATGGATGGAATATCTGATGGATTATTATTGCACCTTTCATTATCATCTGGGAAAAGCTAATGTGGTAGCAGATGCACTGAGCAGGAAGTCCCATGGGATGCTAGCCAGTCATTTGACAGCAGTTACTGATCTAGTGCGATAGTTCTCAAAGTTGGGGTTGTTTGAACAAGGTCAAACATCCTGGGGGATACTAGTTTCTATGGTTGCCCAATCTGCTATTGTTGAGAAGATCAACGAAGCACAAGTGAGTGATCAACATCTGTAGATTTTATGCAACACAGTGGACTCAGGACAACAGACAGATTTCTCGAGTGACGAGAAGGGAGTACTTCGTTACCATGGGAGATTATGTGTTCCGGACTCGCATTCAGTTAAGGAAGAGTTGGGAAGCACATCATTCAAGATTTGCTATACATTCTGGTGGTACTCGGATGTATCAAGATTTAAAGCATTCATACTAGTGGAACGGTATGAAGAGAGATATTGCAGACTTTGTTGCTCAATGTTTAGTATGCCAGTAGGTGAAGGTTGAACATCAGAAACCCATAGGGTTACTTCAAGAAATTTCAATCCCGGAATGGAAGTGGGATCATATCACTATGGATTTCGTTACGGATTGCCTAGAACCCGTAAAGGACATGTTGCAATTTGGGTGATTGTGGATCGATTAACCAAATCAGCTCATTTCCTTCCTATTCATAGGACGGACTCATTGGATCGTCTGGCAGAATTATACTGTCAAGAGATTGTTAGGCTGCATGGAGTGTCGTTGAGTATCATATCCGATAGAGATCTATCATTTACCTCATGATTTTGGTAGAATCTTCAGCAGACCATGGACACAGAGCTTCAACTCAGTACAACATTTCATCCGCAGACAGATGGACAGTCTGAGCGTACCATTCAGACTTTGGAGGACTTATTGAGATCTTGTGTCGTGTATTTCAAAGGAAGTTGGGAGGATCATGTTCATTTAGTGGAGTTTGCTTATAATAACAGTTATCACTCCTCCATTCAGATGACTCCTTTCGAGGCCTTATACGGCAGACCCTGTAGATCTCCTGTGTTGTGGGAGGAGGTTGGGGAATGCCAGTTGCTGGGGCCACAGAGTATTCAACATGATGCGGAGTTAGTGCGGGTCATCAGATGATGAATATCGGAGGCACAGGATCGATAGAAGAGTTACGCGAATCGGAGGCGAAGGCCTTTGGAATTCTCAGTAGGGGATCATGTATTTTTGCGTGTTTCACCTACCAAAGGAGTCAAAATATTTGGGCTAAAAGGAAAATTAGCTCCACGCTACATTGGTCCATTTGAGATATTGGAGCGGATTGAGGGTGTAGCTTATCGGTTGGCTTTACCTCCGGCACTTGCGGGTGTTCATAACGTATTTTATGTTTCTATGCTGAGGAAATATGTGTCACGTACTGATCATGTCCTGAAAGAGGTACCGATTCCACTCCAGCCTAATGCGACTTACGAGGAGATTTCAGTACGAATTCTTGGTTGCAAGGAGCGTCAGTTGCAGAACAAAACCATCCAACTTGTAAAGGTTGGATGGCAACATTATACTGATGAGGAGGCTATGTGGGAGTTGGAAGATACTATTCGAGCTCGGTACCCTCATCTGTTCACTTGAGGTATATGGTGATTCAGGAATTTCTTGAATTAATTTTCGCATTAAGTATTAAATTTGGGGACCAAATTTTATTAAGTGAGGGAGAATGTAAAATATCGCAAATAAATGGCTAAAGAGTAATATTTTATTGGATAAATTAAATATTTTAAAAAATGCATGGTTAGGAACTTAATCAAATCTAACCTAGGTTAAAAGTTTATGGGTTTGAATGAATCTAGGTTTAAATGCTTATAGGGTAAACCCAACCCATTATTTATTAAACCCGACCCGTCCTCTTCATTGTTGGTGCAGGGGCACTAGATAATGGAACCTGTGTTTTGATTATGGCAAAGACACAAAGTTAAGTTTACATCGTTATCTCACGAGCTAAATCAAGTGTGCAGAAAAGTGCTAAAGCTGGAGCTAAAGGCTAGCGACACCCGGAGGAAGCCGCGGTGGTTGGGCGACACTCGAGTGACTTCAGAGGGAGCCGAAGGAATCGAGTGGAAGGCCGGAAGCGAGAGCTACTATCGAGGTAAGCTCGTGTGAGTGAGAGATTGTAAGGTCGTGTCCTCTTTACGGGGACGACCGTAGGCGACGATCCGACTAAGACTTCCTATGGAAGGTCTAGGTCGAGATCGGACGGTTAGAAACCATCTCATTTATCATTTTCCGAGCTAACCTCTCATCGTAGGAAGTGGTGTGCAATGATCACCGGACATCAAGCCGATCGTGATGGCGATTTAATCACTTTGTCGCTAGGTCAAAACGGATAAGGTTTGATGCGGCCACTTCGGGATAAAATTTGGACAACTTCGTGATCCGTTCCGAAAAAAGAGGAGACAAATTCAGAGGCCAAAATCTATAAAAGGAGGGGAGGATTCCAACTCCAAAGATCATCAAGTTTATTGATCAAGTGCTCATACAACGCTAACGCTCCAACATCGTCATAACGCCGATGCGACGACAACCTCAAATCTTCTTCGTCAGCAGCAGCATCTAGTAATTTATTTTAATATTGTATTCATTATTTTTATTCGTAACGAGGTGAGGTAGGCTTGTTGCCTCATCCTCGTACTTCCAGATTTTGTGATCGTTGTCTCCTACCTCTAACGAGGAGGAGACGTTATAGTGTTTTGCCCTCCGTACGCGGTCTAGGACCGATAGGGCCTTGGAGTAGCAACCGCTGGGTTGTGAACCAAGTAAAATAAACTTGTCTTCTTTACTTTCCGCTGCTTTTACTTTGTGTATCGAACGAACGAAAAAGATTTACGATCGCTATTCACCCCCCCCTCTAGCGACGCTTCTCGATCCAACATTCATAACGCCGAGCCACTTCTTCCCCTTTTTCCTTCCATTTTTTTTTTCAATTTCTCATCGCCGAACTCCTTTATTTCTGAGCGATTTCCCTAGTTGCGGCATCTCTTGCAGCCATCTCCGAGTTCTTCTCACTGTGACCTTTTCTCTTCCTCATCGTGACTCTGCCTCTCCTCATCACCCAGATCCCGATCTCTCATGTCCCAACTCTCTTCGACCCTATAGAGCAAGCGGTTCGACGATGTCGCTACCATAGTTGGTAGCCTTACTGATGGTGAGTTCGACTCTTTCCTCTTTGGTACTCATTGACCTCTTCACGCGAGCCGATCAATGACGTTATCGCCATGATAGAGAGGTGCTGCCACAGGTCTCGCGGTTGTTTCTTTCTAAATTTGGGTTTCAATTGTTGTTCCCTCATCAGATCAAGCAGTAGGAGAGTTCTTGACTTTGATCTCGTGTCTTCTTCTTCTTATCATCGGGTCGCAGCTGGTGGTTTTTGAGGGGAAGAGCAGCAGCAGTTTCCGGTGGTTGAGCTGTCCACGGTGAATAGCTTGGATCGTGAAAGGGGGTTGTGTTGTGAGGTAGGTTTTGGGTGTGTTTTTGTTCACAGCAGCTAGTGAGATGAATTTGTGTGTTGTTCACAACATCATTGAGTTTGACGAGTCTATTTTCAGTAGGGCTTGGACATTCCGGCGGCAGCTAGGATCTCCGATCTATTTTCCCTGTGGGTGTGATCCGATCGGTGTGTGAGACGAGAAGGTAAGCTGCTATTATAGCTCTGATTTAGGTGTTGCTCAAATTTTTCCCTTGTTGATCTAGTTGATTTTGGAAATTGTAGATTGGGATGTTTGTAATGGATATGCTGTGTGGATGGGTGGTGAGTTTGAGAGATTAGATCCATGGTATTGGCAATCGGAGGTTGATGTAGTAGATGTATGTGTAAGGGGATATTCTGTTCATGCCCTGCTATTGGGGGGCTGTGAATGTGTTAAATGTAAATTGGTGGTAGAGGGATGAATGTAGAAGCTGAGGGCTCAATGGGGAGTTTGGTTGTTGTGAATCGACCATGGGTGATCGAGGTTTCTAATTCGTATTTGATAAAAGGATGCGAATATAGGAACGATATAGTAGTAAATTAGTATGTTGTCATGTGCTTGAGTTTAATCGTAGTTGATGATATTTGTAGGACGTGGATACTAGGCAAGTCCGCGGGCATGAGGATTCTTGTTACGAGCTTCGTATTAGGTGGATAATTTCCTACCCTGATCAGGTAGTAGCTAAATCCTAATGCATGTGATTTCACATTTATGTCACTTATATCTTGACTCCACTCTAGTTTTTCTGTTGCTCAATACTTGTCTTTACACTTTATAATGCTCTATCGTTTGTTGTTCATTTCCTTCATCATTGTTATGAATTATGGACGTTATGGTATGTGGACCTATAGTGGTTTACCTATGTGTACGTTGCTAAGTTTGATTATAGATTTGAATAGTGCAATTTAGATAAATCATTTGGGGGTGGGTGATGTCCTAGATGTAGAGTTGATTTTTATATTATATCTTTATGTTGTATATATCTACTTCGGATCATATATTTGTGTATGGTCGTGTGGTTTGTCGATAGTGTGTCGCTACGAATTGGAGGTCCTAACTTGGTTGTTGTCAGTTGTGTATGACTCTTTGTATGATAGAGAGTGTGTTGTGGATGTATGTATGTGTGGTTGTGTATTCATTCTATTTACATGCATGCTTACGACTTGATCTCCCTTATGGTTGAGAGAGTCGTCAGTCATCCTGCCTCCGCGGTTACTTATGGTAGTAGTAACTATTGTGAGGGCAGAGCATCTGTTGTGCCACACTCGGACACTATTGATAGTGGTAGTTGGAGTTGCGTGCAGTTGTCCTGTGTGTGGGGCACTCAACCACTCATGGGCAGTGATAGTTAGAGTGGCCAGCAGCAGAGACTCCCGTTGTGTAGCTTATAGCTCTTTAGCTTATCGCTACTTATTCATACTGACCACTCGGCTACTTGAGAGTAGTGGTTGTTGTTGAGTTGGGACACTTGTCATGTCGAGCCACCTCGTCTACACTGGGGTCGTGGTAGTATGTGGTCGAGTGCCATGGTTGATGGTGTTTATATATATATATATATGTGAGTGTGATAAGAATACATATAGATATAGTCTATATATATGCTCATTGTGATATTGCATTTGTTTGAGTTATGCTTGCTGCATTTGATTATGCATCATCTTGCATGTTACCTGCATATTCTATGTGTGTGTGTGGGATACCAGTGTAAGAGTTGGTTGGACTGTTGTATACCTTTGACCAGTTTCGTGATGTGGTATGGGATGAACCAGGTTCGTTGATATATTGGGTATAGGATGTTAGTAGGTGGCTTGTGAATTGCGGAGATAGGATTACTCATTATGTCATATGTGTTATATTGTGGTCTATATACTTAGGTTATATGAGTTGTATCGTCGCAGATCTTCAAGTATGTTAGTACCTTATATTGTCCATACAAGTGTATATATGTTGTACATTTCGATTGTATATTATTGACTCTCCTATGATATATGATATGCATGCACTAATTTCCTTATTATCGCTGAGTTTTTATACTCACCACCACAAACCCTGAATTTTTTTGTCGCCCAGGTAACAGGTAGTCGACTTCGTGATAGGCTTGGAGCATCGCTGGCTGATATCATCTCATCTCACTTACGAGGGTCCTGACTTTTGATTTATTTTTCCTTTAGTTTTGGATGTTTCTTATTATGAACTTGGATTCATATGATAGATTGTATGGTTGAACATTTGTTGGTATTCGCACATGTCTTTTCGAATTTGTTACGGTATTTTCTTTATGTTATGGTTAGTCATACCGGTATACAGTGATGTCGAGTTTTTAACTCTATTGTGATGATTTCCGTTGTGACTTTAGTTATATACATCTATATATATATTGTGTGGTTGTGGTCGAAAGATTTTGTATCAACAAGGTATTGCATTGTCATACAGGGGGAGAAACTGTTCGTTTATCGAACTAGGCATACTCTCAGAGTGTGACAAAGCGTGACAATTTAGCAATCGAGTATGCAAGTCTACGTTCACAAATCGAGCATAATAAATTCAAAAATCATCTAATGTAGTCACCTATCCACGTAGTAAAATAAATGTATATTTTGATAAAGGTTAAAAGTAGACTATAGGTATCCAAAAAACTTAGTTACGATAATTTTGTAAATTACCATTTAACTTAATCAAGTATTCATTCAAATTAAAAATATTCAACCATTTCAATTAATTAATATTATACTTTACGATCGATTAATTTGTGCATATCAAAAAAAATGTTAGTCTACAGGAATGACATGATGGCTAAAGCACGATAGTATTTACAGAAGTGATATGTATCAATTTCGAAAGAGATTTAAAGTTTTTTTCTAGATTCAGATAATCTCTACGTGTTTTAGTTACTACGTCAAGATCCATAAGATTCTTTGTAATTTATTTTCCTCATAATAATTATGAAACATATCGATAGAGATCATTAAATTGTCGATTTCAATCTTTACAACAGTAGCACCAAGTAATGATTTATTCCTTGTCAAACTGTGCCACGGGATACTCACAGGTAGGTAACCGGGGGCTTTTAAATTAAAAGTATTAAAGAGGTTTTTTTTTTGTACTCTTCAACACCAAGTAATTATGATCATGAAGTTAGTAGAGATGATTGAGCAAGGATATAGAAAGAGTTATTGGTTTAGATGAGTCATGCGCCAAATATCAAGAATCAATATTTATAAGGATGTTTTTTATTTTACCTTTCTAAGCCTGAGATGCCACTTCTTCGAAATGTTAAACTTTAATAAAGGATAAAGCATTTATAAAAACAGATAAAAGAATCAAAATTTAAATGCTATAGGAACCCATGTTTTAAAAGTCGACTTCTAAATATATATAAATTATATTTTACATTTATTCGATTAACGAAATAAGAAAAAAAAATCATGTATCTCTAAATTAACCGAGTGAAACTTAAATACTTATATTATATTATTAAAGAGTGAGAGCATTTTGGGTACATAAGTTGACATTTTTGATAGTTTGGACGACGGTATTTTGAACCTGCATGCCCGAATAAAAAAATATATAGTAATTAAAAATATATAGTATGTTTATCAACGTCGCTCAACATCGTTTAGATCACGATCGCAAACGAATCCCTACTAAGACATGGTCGAATTACAATCAGATTTCGATCGGATCGCGATCGAATTTCGATCGAATCAATGTCGAATTCCAGTCGGATCACTATTGGATAGTGGTCGCGGCATCACGATCGCATCGTGGTCAGATTGCCGCTGCGTCATGGTTGGATCGGGTGGGATCGCGACCACGACCAATTGTTGTCACGCTAGTGCCCAATTGCGGTGAGAGGGACGGCACAGGAAACTCCATTGGGTTCAGGAATTAGGCTTTAGTGCAAATCCAATTAGGACGTTGTACGGTGAGGGACGTCATAGGAGGAACGACATGAGTGGATCAGACAATCATGCACGGATGCATAGAATCAGGTGCGAACACCCCTTGGGACACAACACGATGGTTAAGGGTGAAAGAGTGCTCCCACACTGTCACAGTTCAATTCCTTCCATAGGCATTTCTCTTTGGAAATCCTATGCTGATTCTTTGTAGGCGAACTAATTGTGGGCCCCTGCTGATGGATTTGAGCTTAATCGTGAGGATAATCTACTGATTCCATTGTATCGATCCCATGATTTATTCGGTATGTGACAGCTAAGAGACAAAATCGTCACCTTCAAAAATAATCAAATCATAAAGTTTGGACTCTTAGATTATTGAAAAAAAAAAAGAATAAGGTCCGCATGATAACCCTTCTCTATAAGTTGAAGGGTTATCATTTTAGATAAGTTATCTTCAATTAGAATAATAGAAAACCTATTATGGGAGTTTGTCTAACTTTAAGGTGACTTGCTAAAATGTCAATTGAAATGGCATGCCATTTATGTCGGCAGATAGACAAGCTCGTGAAATGTTTAAAAACATTATTTTCAAAATTGCTTTTTCTTTAAAAAAAAAGGATTTTTGAAAATTTTTTAAACAAAATAAAAGTTTTAAAGTATAGATTGAAATTTTAATCTTATATCTAGAATTTAGAGATGATATATTTAAATATAGTTTTTTTAATATAAATTTCTATCTTAGTAAAATGTGAATTTTATAGGAATCATGTGCGTATATATAGTAAAATCATTAGCAAAACACTTGTAGATTTGGACGATGTGTAATGCATGTTATTGGTGAACTTTTATTGCGTTTGGTAAGGGTAACCTTATAGATTATATTATAAGATGGATTAATTTATTTCATATAATTTTAAAATTATAATATAATATAATCTGTATTACAAAAGAGAATAACAATTTGTAATCTAGATTACAAAGTCAAAGTTGTATAATCCGATTACGTTACAAGGTTAAAAATTTGAATGTTAAATATATCTATATTTTAGCTCTCATTCTTTCGATCAAACCAGCGACCGATGACAAGCGATTGACGACCAGTGACTGGTGACCAGTGGTCGGTGGCCACCGATCGATTGCCACCTACCAATGGTCAGCGATCGATGGTCGACAGTCGATGGCCAACGATCGACGACTGACGATCGGTGGTCGATGACTGACGATCGACAGTCATCCATTGTAGATCGATGGATGGCGACCGACGATCGGCGATCGATGACCGATGGCCGACGATCGATGATCGACAGTCAACGGTCGACGATCGGCGGCTGACGGTCGATGATCGACGATCGACGATTGACGATCGATGACATCAACGGTCGACGATCGGCGACTGACGACCAACGACACCAATGGGCAACAACACCAACAGTTGGTGGCCAACAACACCGACGATCGGGGATCGATGGTAGCGGTGGTGGTCATGGACGACCGACTAGGATTTTGATTATATTCGAACAAAATTGAGATTTAATAAAGTCATTTAAATTTAGTTATAAGGATATTTTTATCATTTTATAATAATATAAATTACATTCTTTGTAAAAAAAATAAGGGACACAAAATAAAAAAAATATAATCATCTTTATAATCAAAGATTATATATATATATATACTAAACACAATAATGTAATAATATGAATTACATTATATTACATTATAAATTTTATTACATTATATACTTGATTATATTACACCTTACCAAACGTGGTCTTAGATGCGTGATCTTATGTAAATGTGTATCACTTGCAACATAACACCGCATATATACATATAACTTAACATGGGTATTTATTGGGGATTTTTCCTACTTTCGCACAAATGCGTCGTTAAAGTAAAACATATATTTGTTGGTGCAACAATGCCTCAAGCATTTATATGTTTTGATGTTTGGATAATCATCTATAGTTAGGCAATATTTTGTGATCTAACCGTGAATGTGTTAAGTGACTAGAAATCCAAGTATGAAGACTTGGTGAAGGAAAGTCCAAGTATGATCTTGGCAAGAGAAGTCCAAGGAAATGTCTTGGCGGCGTAAGTCCAGGTATGTAGTCTTGGCAGCGTAAAGTCCTAGCGGACTTTGGCAAAGAAAGACCAAAGGTAAGGTCTTGGCAGTGTAAGTCCAAGCATGTAGTCTTGGCGGCGTAAAGTCCAAGCAGTCCTTTGAAACCCAAGACATGACAAAACCGAGGAAAGCTCTTGGAAGCAAGCGCAAGGATGAAGGAGTCATGAACTCGGAGGGATCTTGGAGGCGCAAGGTTGAATAAAGAGCTAGAAGGTTAAGTCTAGGTCTAGGGGGTTAATTCAAGTATGATTTATTCATACTTGAAGTGTATCAGTCGACTGGTGCTTCGTCCCTGCCGATCGCTCACCACTCGGACCGGGTTGGTGAGTTCTCATGGTCAATCATGATCGCTAGGGTTTTTGACAGTCAACTGGTCCACCCATCAGTCGACTACTATACCCTAGCAGTCGACTTCTATAAGTGGACGACGATACAAAAGGTTCTCCAGTCGTGTGATCACTTAGAGCACTCAATTGGTTACTCAATCAGTCGATTGATCGATTTTCATTGGGTAGTGACGATCACGAATCCAGCGTGTCAGAAGCAATTGGATTGCTTCGACTACAACAACAGTCGAATGATGGAGACCATCAGTCGACTGCTCGAGGCTCAACGGGAAAATCAGCTTCTTCTCTATAAAAAGAAGCCATGGGGTGCTTGAGGAGGCTAGTGCTTATATTCCAACCATACTCTCAAGCTCCCACATTTTTCCTAAGCTTTCTAAGTGCTTTTAATTCCCCTCCTTTCTAATCTTCATCTTCATCTTTTGTAAGAAGAGGAGGGTCTTGTAAGAGAAAGCTTTTTAGTGGAGAATTGTTTGGATTGATCCACCTAAAGGATCACCGTGGAGTAGGAGCTTAATCTTCGAACCATGTAAAATCTCTCTTGTTAGTGATTGTGTTTTTAGCTTCTTAATTGGTTTAGTATTTGTTTTGCTTCTGCTAACCTTTCTTGTAGAAATGAAAAGAGGCTATTCACCCCTCTCTAGCCTTCTAAAGATCCCCTACAAGTGGTATCAGAGCCCGGATCGCGTCGGAAGATCTAACAATCAACCAGAGCACGATGGCATTTCAAGAGGGGTATAGCATGGTGAGGCCTCCATTCTTCAACGGCAACAACTTTGAATATTGGAAAGGTAGGATGGAATACTATCTTATGAACGATATTGACAATTTGTTTAGTATTGTAGATGGGTTCGAGAAGCTGGTCGATGAGTTTGGAGCGCCACTACCAACCAAGGATTGGACAAGGGAAATGTCAAAGAAGGAGCAAGCAAATGCAAAAGCAACGACCACACTTCAATTTGGTCTATCAAAGGAGCAATTATCCAAGGTCGGGCCCTTCAACTCCGCTAAAGAGCTTTGGGAGAAGCTCATCGAATTAAATGAAGGATCAAAGGAGACTAGAAGAGCCAAAAGAGACCTATTGATAGGCCAACTCCAAAGCTTCACCATGAAGACCAACGAGACCGTGAGCCAAATGCACGGTCGATTCAAGGATGTAGTCAATGGACTACACGTAATATATGAGAAGGTCGACAACTGAGACCTTGTGAGGTATGTACTTCAAGCTTTCCCTAGAACAACTTTATGGGCATCAATGGTAGATGCTTATAAGGTATCTAGGGACCTTTCATTAGTTAAACTAGATGAACTTTTTTGTGAATTTGAGTTGCATGAGCAAGCTAATACTTCTTCGAAAGGAAAAGGTATAGCTCTTGTTGTAGGGAAGAAGGACAAGAAGAAGAAGGAGAAGAAAGAAGTCTCTTCTTCATCCGAATCCGAGGAGGAGTCATCTAGTAGTGATGAAGAGCTATTGGCAAGTGAAGTGGCTCACTATGTGAAGAAGTTTGGTGGGAGGTCAAGGAAGCTCACCAAGAAGGATGTTCGGAGGATGTTCCAATCCTCAAAAGGTAAAACTTCTAGTAGTCCAATTTATACTCCTAATGTTACTTGCTATGGGTTGCAATAAAAAGGGGCACATCAAGCCAAATTACCTGGAGCTAAAGAAGGAGGAAAAGGAAAAGAAGAAGAAGAAGGCTATGGTAGCCCAAACGTGGGATACACAAAGCTTGGAAGATACATCGGATGAGGATGAGCTTTGTCACGTCACCCGCAACTTTGCACTCATGGCCATGGAGGATAAAGCTAGAAGCTCATCAAGTGAAGAGTCATCATCATCTTTAAGCGACAAATCGTTCTCTAGTGACGATGAGGTAAAAGACTCCCCTAGGATAGACTTACTTTATGAAACCATTGCATGTCTTCAAAATGCTCTAAATAAATCAAAATCTAGGATTAAGGATTTAAAAGTAGAAATTAAATCAATTAAGGATGTATAAGTTTCTTGTGATGATGTTGTTCACTTAGGAATGAAAATGATGAACTAAGAAAAGAAATAGGTGAACTAAGAGCATGCTTAGAAAAATTCACAAATGACTCCAAATACCTAGACATGATACTTAGGGATCAAAGGGCTATTTACAACAAGGCCGGAATAGGATATAGGCTAAGGAGAAGAAAGTAGCTTTTACGTTCCTCGTTAGTAGGAAATCAACCATTAGGAGCAAGGTTAGAAAGACATGGGTTCCTAAGAGCTATGTAGTTAATGCTATTGGTCTTAAGATTTGGGTGCCTAAGACTTGTATTTTTCATGTTGTATAGGTAGAAGGACTAAGATTGTGGATTGTTGATAGTGGTTGCTCAAAACATATGACCGATGATGAGAGCAAATTTTTCACAATCAACCACATTAGCAAGGGGACCGTGTCTTTTGGAAATAGTGGAAAACTTAAAATTCTAGGAAAAAACACAATTGAGGTATCCCTAAATCTTGCTATTCATAAAGTATTGTTAGTTAAAAATATGAAGTTTAACTTGCTTAGTGTGAGCCAATTATGTGATGCCAATTTTGATGTTCAATTTAACTCTTCTAAATGCTTTATAAGACATAAGACATTAAATGATTGCATGTTAGTAGGATATAGGAAATCAAATATTTATTATGTTGATTTATCCTATGCTTCTAACATTTCCCCTAAGTGTCTTATGAAAAAAGAAGAAGAAAGTTGGTTATGGCATAGGAGGCTTGGGCACATCAACATGAAAAATATTGCCAAGATAGCCAAGATGAAGCTAGTCAAGGGTTTGCCAAAAGTCAAATATCTCAAGGACAAGATGTGTGACGCATGTTAAGAAGGAAAACAATCAAAGTCATCACACAAGGGTAAAACCTTAATTAATACATCTTTACCTTTAGAACTTTTGCATTTAGATTTATTTGATTGTCATAGTATTCCTTCTTTAAATGGTAGTAAATATTGCTTAGTTATAGTTGATGATTTTTCTATATTTACATGGGTATATTTTATGAAACATAAGGATGAAACCCTAGAAATAATCATAGGTTTTAGTAAAAGAGTAGAGAATGAAAGAAGTCTCAAAATCAATCGGATCCGTAGGGATCATGGTGGAGAATTTGAGAATTCTAATTTCTCTAAATTTTTCTTCAAACAAGGGAACAAGCATGAATTCTCTTGTCCTAGAACATCCCAACAAAATGGGGTGGTGGAAAGGAGAAATCGTGCCCTACAAGAGGCGGTTAGGACTATGCTTAATGCATATTCACTTCCTAGCTACTTGTGGGCAGAAGCGGTTAATACTGCTTGCTATATCCAAAATAGGGTTTTCATACATAGGTTTTTAGGAAAAACACCCTTTGAATTATGGAATGACACAATTCCTACAATTCACTATTTTAAGGTCTTTGGATGTAAAACTTACATCTTAAATATCAAAGATAATTTAGGTAAATTTGAATACAAAGCGAATGAGGGAATCCTAGTTGGATACTCATCCACTAGTAGAGGGTATAGAATCTATAACAAGAGAACTCAAAAGGTTGAGGAATCCTCAAATGTTCAATTTGATGAAACCTCTACCACTTACCCTAGGAAATCCCCCATTGATAATGATATTAATGACAAAAATCAAGAGATTACCCAAAAATTTCAAGACTTGACCTTAGGGGGTAATAATCAAGGGGGAGGATTAGTGAGTAATAATCAAGGGGGAGCAAGAGGAGATTCGGATGATGAAAGGAGAATTGATGATAACCAAGATCAAAATCAATTTAATACACCTCCTAGAACATTAAGAATTAATCAAAATCATCCTCTTGACCAAGTTGTAGGAGAATTATCTCAAGGTGTTAGAATTAAGTCCTTCCATAGAGCTTCCTCTAGTTAAATAGCTCTTATCTCCCAAATTGAGCCAAAATCAATCAATGATGCATTGCTTGATCCGGATTAGATCTTAGCAATGCAAGATGAATTGACTCAATTTGAAAGGAATCAAGTATGGGAGCTAGTTACTAGACCCAATGATAGCACCATTGTTACCACTAGATGGGTCTTTAGAAACAAATTAGATGATCAAGGTAATATAACTAGGGATAAAGCAAGGTTAGTTGCAAGGGGCTTCAATCAAGTTGAAGGACTTGATTATGATGAATCCATTAGAATTCTATTAGGATATGCCTCTTACATGGGTTCCATCAAATGGATGTAAAATCGGCATTCCTAAATGAGATCATTAAGGAAGAAGTATATGTAGAGCAACCTCCCGGGTTTGAAAATATAGATTATCCAAACCATGTATATAAGCTTAGAAAAGCTTTATACGGGTTAAAACAAGCTCCCCGGGCTTGGTATGAAATATTGTCATCTTTCTTAGTTTCTAAGGGGTTTAGAAGAGGTCAAGTAGATCAAACTCTCTTCATAAAGTCAAAATCAAAGGATATCTTTGTAGCCCAAGTATATGTAGATGACATCATTTTTGGGTCAACAAATGATGAACTCCTTCAAGATTTCATAAAAAATATGGAGAATGAGTTTGAAATGAGTCTAGTTAGAGAATTAAAATTCTTCTTAGGATTACAAGTCAAACAAACTAATGAAGGTACTTATGTATACCAAACCAAATATGCCAAAGAAATGATCAAGAAATTTGGTTTGGAAAATGCTAAGGTAGTTTCAACTCCTATGACAACCAATACAAAAATAGATAATGATCATGAAGGAATATCGATTGACCTTAAACTTTATAGGAGTATGATTGGTAGCTTATTATATCTAACCACTAGTAGACCCGACATATTATTTGCAGTAGGTATGTGTGCTAGGTACCAATCATGTGCCAAAGAGTCCCATTTAATGGCCGTTAAGAGAATTTTAAGATATATCAAAGGGACATTAAATGTAGGACTTTGGTACCCTAGGACAAAATCTTTTGATTTGGTTGGGTACACCAATTCTGACTATGCCGATTGCAAGTTGGATAGGAAGAGTACTAGTGGTGGATGTCAATTTCTTAGATCCTCCCTAGTTAGTTAGAGTAGTAAAAAGCAACCTTGTGTTGCTTTGTCCACCACCGAAGCCGAATATGTGGCTATGGGTGGTTGTGTGGCTCAATTACTTTGGATGAGACACACATTAGAGGATTATGAGCTACACTACTCCAATGTCAAGGTTTATTGTGATAATGTGAGTACCATAAATTTGACCAAAAATCTGATACATCACTCTAGAACTAAGCACATTGAAGTGAAGCATCACTTCATTAGAGATCATATGGCTAAGGGGGACATTGAACTCAATTACATAGAATCCAAGTCCAACCTAGCCGACATATTCACCAAGGCTCTCCCCGAAGAAGATTATTCATCACTTAGGAGAGAACTTGGAATGTGCTTAGTAGAATAAAGGTCTAGGTTTGCATGATCCTATAGAAAATCTAGGACTATACCTCTAAGCATCTCACAAAATACCTAAGAAATCATGATTTTTGTATTAAGTCACTTAGACAACATGTGAGATGTTAGGAAGATGCATTACTATGAACCAAAATGTCATCAAGAGACATTAATCCTTAATTGGACCAATCATTGGGAAGACTTATGTACAATTGATGTGCATATAGTTCTAAGAACATGATTGGAAATGTCAAACAAAATATATTTTAAACTATGATAATCATACTTCGAAAAACAGTTTTCAATTGCTAGGCAAAGGTGATACAAAGTTTGCAAAATTCTTAAAGCTTTTGCTAGTTTTCAAAATTGTATCATTTTCGAAATATAGAAAATATATATTTTTCAAATTATTTTTCTTAATAGAAAATGGTTTCAGAAATGTGTACACAAAATTTCGTAATTTTTCGATGTTTCTAGAATTTTTGGTGCATTTCTGAAGTTGGACTGAAAAACTTTGAAAATGGCATTTCATGTGTGGCAGTCGACTGATTCAGTATTTAGTCGACTGCCACTCTGATTTTTCTGCAAATCAGCCTTCTTTCTTGACTTAAGTGTAATCTTAAGTATCCTAACCCTATGGTATGATAATTTGAGTAATTAAAAGGGTATAGGACTAATTAATGCATTATTTTAGGGGGGGCTTCATAGTAAAATCTTTTCATCCCCTAAATTTATATTGTTGGTGCAAAATTAGAACATAGTTTCATATCTCTTGTTTATGCTTTTCTCCACATGTTATTCACACATCATAAACCATGTCTTGGATTAAGGGGGAGCCCCATATCTATATTATATATTAGTTCAAGACATAACCAATTCAATTCTTTCATGAACTTATCATTGTATGAATCCTTCTCTTTTTGATGTATGTCAAAGGGGGAGAAGGAAACTTTAAGTTAGAATTCATATTAGAAATATGATGCTTTCATTATGTGCATATGTTAAGACCTAACTTAAATAATTGCCAAACATCAAAAAGGGAGAGATTGTTGGTGCAATAATGCCCCAAATATTTATATGTTTTGATGTTTGGATAATCATCTATAGTTAGGCAATGTTTTGTGATCTAACTGTGAACGTGTTAAGTGACAGGAAATCCAAGTATGAAGACTTGGTGAAGGAAAGTCCAAGTATGATCTTGGCAAGAGAAGTCCAAGGAAATGTCTTGGTGGCATAAGTCCAAGCATATAGTCTTGGCGGCGTAAAGTCCAAGTGGACCTTGGCAAAGGAAGACCAAAGACAAGGTCTTGGCAGCATAAGTCCAAGCAGTCCTTTGAAACCCAAGAATGACGAAACCTAGGGAAGCTCTTGGAAGCAAGCACAAGGATGAAGGAGTCACGGACTCGGAGGGATCCTGGAGGCACAAGGCTGAAGGAAGAGCTAGAAGGTTATGTCTAGATCTAGGGGGTTAATTCAAGTATGATTTATTCATACTTGAAGTGTATCCGTCGACTGGTGCTTCGTCCCACGATCATTGCTCACTTGATCAAGTTGGCGAAGTTCTATGGGCAACATCCCGCTAGGGTTTGACGATCGTCCACCCATCGATGGGCTACTATACCCCAAGGCAATCGCTATAAGTGGACGATGACATAGAAGGTTCTCCAGTCGAGTGATCACTTGCAGCACTCGACTGGTTACTCAATCAGTCGACTGATGATATGATCAGTCGACTGATCGTCTTTCCGTTGGATAGTGATGATCGCGAATCCGGCATGTCAGAAGTTGTTGGATTGCTTCGGCTACATCAGTAGTCGACTGATGGAGACCATCAGTCGACTGCTCGAGGCTCAACGGGAAAATCAACCTCTTCTCTATAAAAAGAGACCATGGGGTGTTTGAGGAGGCTAGTGCTTATATTCCAACCATACTCTCAAGCTCCCACGTTTTTCCTAAGCTTTCTAAGTGCTTTTAATTCCCCTCCTCTCTAATCTTTTTCTTCATCTTTTGTAAGAAGAGGAGGGTCTTGTAAGAGAAAGCTTTTTAGTGGAGAATTGCTTGGATTGATCCACCTTAAGGATCACCGTGGAGTAGGAGCTTAATCTCCGAACCAAGTAAAATCTCTCTTGTTAGCGATTGTGTTTTTAGCTTCTTAATTTCGTTTAGTATTTGTTTTGCTTCAGTAAACCTTTCTTGTAGAAACGAAAAGAGGCTATTCACCTCCCTATAGCCTTCTAAAGATCCCCTACAATATTCTCTACCTTATTCATCATGTGAAGTTTATATTGAGATTGAGGCGAACTAAAAGGGGGTGAATACTTCTCTTTATATCGATTTGAATAATGTAGCGAAAAATCTTGACATACGAAAACAACAAACCACAGCATGCTAAAATTCATTTATTTGGTTCACAATCTTCTACTAATCCAATATTTAAGTTTATTTATTTTGCCATACTTAATAATTTTTCTCCTTTTCAAATAAAATATAGAGATAGAAAAACTTTTTACAATAGCGTATTATAGTTTACAGTTCAATGAAACAGTGAAAGATAAGATAAATAATAAATACAAGATCTTTTCCTATGTGTAAAGAAGGAAGTTAAACCCTCTCTATAAACAATCTTCGATCGAGCTGATTTATGCATCTTTTTCTTGCCATTAATCGACTAATCTTACTTACCAATCGATTGTTATAGAAGTTGATTGTTGACTTGACCATTGAACAATCATTGACATCTGATCTGTGACTAAAATTATCTTAATATTTAAATATCAGTCGACTGATAGCTGCCAGTCTAATTGAGTAGTCGGATTGAAAACCTTTTGTGCTTTTCAAAATGTCCAATTAGTCAACTGATTCACGACTACAATCAATTGATAAAAATGAGTTGAGTTTCTCAATCGATTATCAAATATTTTGTGCAATTATAATTCTTGGGAAATCGATTAGTTAAACCAAACATTCAACTGGTGTGCAAAACCCAACATCTTAAGGTTTGACTTATTAGTTGAATGAAATTTCTCAAGAGTTGATTGTTAAGCCCAAAATAAAATTTTGCTAACCCTAAATCGTTAACATCAACACCTTCTTTACTTTTACAATGTACAAGTCGACTGTTACACTTTTTCCAAATGTTTTAATGGTCAAAATATGTCTATCTCTACTACTTTCGACCAATGTATACCTTGTGCTAGGTGAACCCCCCTATTCCTTGGATTTTGGCACTTGAAGCTATAGGATCGAAATACTCCGAGAGAGGGGGGTGAATCTTGGAGGTTATAATTTTCTTTAGATTTTAAAACTTATATTTTATATTTTGAAATCGTTAAAGAGTATGCAGCGGAAATAAAATAGAGGCAAGTTTCTTTTACTTGGTTCACAACCCTAACTGAGTTGCTACTCCAAGGCCCGTAGCTCTTCCGAGAGCTACCTCAATGGACAATCACTATATACCCTCCGACCCGAGAACTCTCGACTTCGGAGGGGTTCACTTTTTATAAATAACTAGAGAAAGGTAACATTCTACCTTCTCTTTTGAAATTGAGTACACAAAGCGAAAATGAATACAAAAAAATAAGAGCTAAGTTATACCAACACTAATGGAAATTTTGAAGTAGGCACGGAGTGTCGGAAATGCATCTTTGTGAGGAAATGAAGCTCTAGTGAACGAGGATGAATAGAGACAACACTTTGATGTAGTAGCAGTGTTCTTTTCAAAGCTGGTCGAGCATTTGTTTTATAAACCTTTTCCAGTCGACTCCACATCAGCCTGTTGATATGGAACTTTTAGTCTTCCAGTCGACTGAACATGCTCCAGTCGTCTCCAGGTCACTCGGCTCTACATCGAGAAGTTTGCCTCTTCAGTCGACTGAAACTCCCCAGTCGACTAAAACTCTTTCCATCAGCATTGCCAGATCTTCGATCGATCACCAGCTAATCCTACCAACTAGGTATCCAGTCGACTGATCCATACCAAGTCGACTGGACTTCAATCGACTGGAATACATTCAGTCGACTAATCTCTGCAAAATGAGATTAGAACAAATAAATAATATCAAATATGATAACAGTAGTAATACTACTTGATCTCGACTTTTAAGTCCCACAGTGACTCTCCGTCGGATCGATGTCTAGTTTTACCCCCCTACAGAGGACTCGACCTCACCTCTCCACTCGAGGCTTACCTGTCAGCTACCTGTCGAACTTACCATTCTTGACATCCGATCTGACCCACCAGGGCTTCCACCACCGGGCCCACGACTCCGACCAAATAGACTTTTTGCTCATGCCAAATGTCCGATCCACTTGACCCATCTGGACTTCATGCTTGGTGTCTGATCCTCCTGATCTTTCAAGACATTTACCTAGTATCCGGTCAACATGACCTACTAGGACTTCCTGCTAAGCCTGCACACTTAACACTCATATTAGAACACAAGTAAGTCCTAACTTTAACTATGATTCATTCATCAAAACCAAAGAGTGATGCTCTTTGCATCAACAATCTCTCCTTTTTTTGATATATAACAACAGATCAGTTAAAGTTAGGAGAATCAAACTGCAATATTCAATTATAGCATATATAAGAAATGCATTGGGTTAAAAATGTATATGCATGAAATGCTTATATGTATAAAAAACTTTAAATTTTTAAATCTCCCTCTCTTTAAGTCTCTTCACTCTAACTTTAAATCTCCTCTCTCTTCCTTTGGCATACATCAAAATCAAAATTAAGTTCAAAATGCCATAATTTTAAAGCTGAGAATTAAAGTTTTAAGCAATTATTATAAAAAATTCTTAAGTTTATCAATACTCCCCCTAAATAATATTTTTCTTTTAAAGATGGGATCTCCCCCTTTATCTTTCGGTTTCAAAATTTTCAAAAGATTAATTTTCTAAAATTTTCAAAACTCAATTTTCAAAATTTATCAATGCTCCTCTTAAAATATTTTTGAAATTCTCAAACTATCTTAATTTTCAAAATCTTTGAAACTCCCCCTTAATAAAAATATTTTTTAAATTTTCAACATTCAAAATTTTTTAACTTCCCTTTAAATTTTTTTTCTTCAAATTTTCAAATTTCAAATTTTCTCAAAATTTTCTAACTTACCCTTAAAAACCATTTTTCAAAATTTTAATTATTAAAATTCTAACTCCCGCGTAATAAAAATATTTTTCAAAATTTTAATTTTCAAAATTCTAACTCCCTCGTAATAAAAACATTTTTCAAAACTCTAACTCCCCCTTTAAAAAATATTTTTTTTTAAGTTTGAAACTATAGAAATGAAACTTCAAATATTTAAGTGCATAAGTTTGAAACTATAACTTCCATGTCTACAATAAAATTTCTTTGAAAATACAACCTCCCCCTTAACATGTGCTTTTCATAATTTTTAAAAACAAGATCTTTATGAGTTCTTAGGCTTAATCATGATCTTGTCAAAATAAGCTTTAAGAATTTTCAAAATACTTAGACTTTTCAAAATAACTTATCATTTTAAAGTTAAAAATATTTAAACTTTTCAAAGAGCATTCAAGATTTACAAAACACTTAATCTTTTCAATGTAAGTTTTTCTCTCCCTTAATTTAAGTTTTAAAATTTCAATACTCCTCCTTCATTAAGATTTAATTATATATATTTTTTAAAAAACTCCTCGTTAATTAAAGCTTTAAAATTTCAAAACTCCCCCTTAATTAAAGTTTTAAGTTTTCAAAAACAATGTTAAGATAGTTTCTCATAAAAGATTCTAAACATAGATTCTATCATGATTTGTTTAAATTTGAAAAATATTTTAAGTTTAGACTTAGCTTAGCTAACTCTCATTTTCCAAATAATGCTAAGTTACTTAGAAAGGAAGTTGTTTGAGTATCAAGTAACTAATCATTACTTAGATTGATAAGCCCAATTTCAAGTTCAAATAAATTACTTGAGTTGTTCTTTAAATTTTCCTCTCTCCCCCTTAAGAATATTTCTCATCCAATTTCATTTTAAAACATAATTTTTTGAAAAGATATTAAATATTTCATAATTTAGCAACACAAATCTTTTAGGCTCCCCCTAGATTCTTGATCTCCCCTTAAATTAACATTGTTATGCTTACATTTAATTTCTTTTGAAAATACTTAGAATAAAATTTTGAATGTGAAACTCCCCCTAGAATTATGTTTTGATTTTAAGTTTTCAAAATAATATTTTTAAAAATATCTTAACTCTCCCTTAATCTCATGCTTATGCATGTAATCTTACTTAAGGACTTTCCAAACATGGATCCTATTGAATGTTTTGAAAGTTTGAATAATGCTAAACTAACTTCCCCTTTGAAATATATAGATTTACTTAGAATTAAGTTGATTATGGTTTGATTGAGTTGATTAGGGTTGAGTTGATTCAGTTGATTAGAATTGAGTTGATTAGATTGGTTAGGTTGATAGGTTAATTAAGTTGTTTAATTTAAGTAAATAAGTAAATTTGTTAAGTTTAGTTAAGTTAATTTTGTTAAGTTTAGTTTAGTAAATTTGTTAAGTTACGTAAATTGTATTAAGCTAATTAAGCTTGATTAAATTCTAAATCATCTCACCCAAGCTAGGTTTTCAATACACGTTACTCCTCTGGGTTTTGTGAGTTGAGGATTTATTTTCATCTTAATTAAATTTAATGAGCAATTTCAAAGTTTTTTAAACTTGTGTTAGATTCAAGCTTAGCTTGATCTAGTCAAGTAGGTTTTTCCAGCATTGACTTCCAGGTCATGGCGAGTCATACGACCTTCTTGGATATCGAAAAAATGACCACTTCCTAGACAAAGTGAATGAAGGAATCAAATACTTGATTCACTTTGGACTAAGCCTTGGTCTAACTAGTCAAAGACTTAGTGAGTTAGCTTCGGTCAGTTCCACTCAACTTAGTGCACCAGGTCATGGCGAGGCACATGACCTTCTTGGATATCGGAGCAACGACCACTTCTTAGATAACAAGCAAAGTGTTAGCTCCCCCTAAGTGATAGCTATGTTGAGTTTTTTTCACTAAGTAAACTTGACTCTTGGGAACCCAAAATTGATTTGGTCCAACTTGGTTGACTAAGCTAGTCTTAGGAATCTATGCTTGGACTCGACCCTTAGCATTTCTATTAAACAACGACATGTATGATCTATTTGTGTCCTTAGCCTTGTATCCGAGTTCAGACTTGTTATACATGGCTCGTTGAGACCCAAGCATCATGTTTAGATACTTGGAGCCCAAAGTGAATCTTTCCAACAATCCGGTGAGATCTTCTATTTGCCTTTTTAGGATTGAGTTCTCTTCCTCAAGATTTTCAACTTGAGTTGATTCTCTATCCTTAATTTGGCAAGTCGAAGTCTTCGAGTTGACTTGCTCCTTAAATACTTGGACTTCCTCAAGAAGCGAGTCGACTCGATTCTCATACTTGGCTAGTTTCCTACCTAAGCATGCAATAATGTTATACAATTTATCTTCTAGGGGAGATGTTACCTCGTCTAGTCCTTTGGAAACGGATGCAGATCCATGGCTTCTCTCAGACTCGGACTCGGAGTTTGTCTCAGCTTCAGACTCGTTGGACGCCATGAATGCTACAAAACTTGTCTCCAGTATTTTAGCATCCGACTTGTCCGATGATGATTTGTCCATGGTTGGCTTAGATGCTTCCTTCCTTTTCCTTTTCCTCGATTTGGATTTCTTTCCCTTTTTGCTCATTCTTGCCATCAAAACTAAATCATCCTCGGGTTGACCCAAGTTATCATGTTCATGTAATTTAATTAATTTATCCCATAATTCTTTAGAATTTTGAACTGACCTGACTCGACTTAGCTCTTCATTCGTAAGTCTGTATTGCAAGGTGTTTAAAGCCTTGTAATCAACTTGAGCCTTTTTCTTAATGTTTGCAGTCCATTTCTCTGGATCTAATAACTCTCCTAAGTCATCCATCGAAGCTACAAACCCTTTCCTAATCGAAAACCAAACCTCTAGGTTGGTTTTCAGAAAGCACTTCATTCGCCTTTTCCAAGAGGGAAAATCATCTCCGTTAAAGAGAGGAGGGCAAACGGTGCTCAAACCCTCTAAATGCCACATTTTTTATATTAAAAATATAGTTTTTTATTTTTCAAAAATATTCCTAGAGTTATAAAAATTAAACAATATTGTGCAAAAAGTAAATTTATACTAAATAAATATTAAAAAAAATTTTAATGCAAAAGAAAATATTATTATAAGACAAAAATAAATATTAATGCAAAATTATTAATGCCAAAATTATTCTAAGACAAAATTAATGCAAGAATTATTCTAATCCAAAAATGAATATTATTGCAAAAATTATTCTAAGACAAAATTAATGCAAGAATTATTTAATCCAAAAATGAATATTATTGCAAAAAATATTCTAGTGACAAAAATGCAAAAATTATTCTAGTGACAAAAATGCAAAAAATTATTCTAGTGACAAAAATTAATAAAAATTATTCTAAGTGACAAAAATTATTAAAAACTATTCTAATGCAAGAAAATTAAAGAAAATTATTCTAATGCAAGAAAATTCAAGAAAATTAAAGAAAATGCACTCGATGGTGGTTGCACCAAATTCGAAGTGCCTCCACTCTGATACCAATTGTAGGATCGAAATACTCCGAGAGAGGGGGGTGAATCTCGGAGGTTATAATTTTCTTTAGATTTTAAAACTTATATTTTATATTTTGAAATTGTTAAAGAGTATGAAGCGGAAATAAAATAGAGCCAAACTTCTTTTACTTGGTTCACAACCCTAACCAGGTTGCTACTCCAAGGGCCATAGCTCTTCCGAGAGCTACCTCGATGGGCAATCACTATATACCCTCCGACATGAGAACTCTCAACTTCGAAGAGGTTCACTTTTTACAAATAATTAGAGAAAGGTAACACTCTACCTTATCTTTTAAAATTGAGTACACAAAGTGAAAATGAATACAAAAAAATAAGAGCTAAGTTATACCGACACTAATGGAAATTTTGAAGTAGGCACGGTGTGTCAAAAATGCATCTTTGTGAGGAAATGAAGCTCTAGTGAACGAGGATGAATAGAGGCAACACTTCGACGTAGTAGCAGTGTTCTTTTCGGAGCTGGTCGAGCATTTGCTTTATAAACCTTTCCCAGTCGACTGAAATGCCTGTGGATATGAAACTTCTAGTTTTCCAGTCGATTGAACACGCTCCAGTCGACTCCAGGTCACTCGACTCTGCATCGGAAAGTTTGTCTCTTCAGTCGACTGAAACTCCCCAGTCGACTGAAACTTTTTCCATCTGCACTGCCAGATCTTTGATCAATCATCAGCTAATCTTGCCAACTATGTATCTAGTCAACTGATTCATACCCAGTCGACTGGACTTCAGTCGATTGGAATACATTAACTCGATTGATCCTTGCTAAACGAGATTAGCACAAATAGATAATATCAAATAAGATAGCAGTAGTAATACTGCTTGATCTTGACTTCTAAGTCCCACGCGGACTCTCCGTCGGATCGATGCCTAGCTTTGTCCCCCTACAGAAGACTCGACCTCCATCTCCACTCGAGGCTTACTTGTCGACTACCTGCCAAACTTACCATTCTTGACATCCGATCTGACCCACTAGGCCTTCCACCAGCTGTCCGGTCTACTTGACCCAGCTGGACTTTTTGATGATTGTCCAGTCTCTTGACCCAACCGATCTTCATGCCAAATGTCCGGTCCACTCGACCCATCTAGACTTCATGTCTGGTGTCTGATCCTCCTAATCTGTCAAAGCATTTGCCTAGTATCCTATCAACATGACCTACTAGGACTTCCTGTTAAGCCTGCACACTTAAAACCTGTAGGGAAATCTCGTATGCCAAATGGCATATGCGCAACGGAAAATAGGATCCCTTCCAAGTGATCCATGCGAAAGCAAACTCGTATAAAATAAATTTCTCTAAACCAAACCTATCTTATAGGAGAGGATTACCTTTGTTGCGTGCCCTTGCTAATCCCGCTTTTCCTTTCGGTTTGTTGGATCTTTAGCACGTTCAAGTGTCCGTGCCTCTATACGTATCCACACGAGCACGCTCTTGTCTCACAAAAGGAAAACTAGAAGAGCTCTCCTTTACTTCTTGCTAGAGAAGTCCCTAAAGGAGAGGAAGAGAGGGAAAAGGAGAAAGGAAGAAGAAGACTCCTCTTCTTGCTAGCCTACACTCACAAACCCACACAACTAAAGCTTCCACCAAGCTCTCTCACAACCACAACACCAAAAACTCCCTATGGCCGGCCACTCCATGGAGCCTTTTATAGGGTTGGAAAAACCCTTCCACCTCCTTCACATTCAATGCAATCCATTGCATTGAGACACACTCAAAAAGGATTTGGCTTCCTTGTTTGGCCGGCCACTTAAGGAGACAAAACCATTTTGTTTCCTTCCACCTTAACTAGCTTAGGTGGATGCTTAGGTGGAATGCTTATGTGGCATGCTTATGTGGCATTCATGCATGTTGAATTAATCTTATTAATTCAATTAAGCTTATGTTATCATATTGAATTAATCTTATTAATTCAATTAAGCTTATGTTATCATATTGAATTAATCTTATTAAATCAATAAGGTAACATATTGAATTAATCTCATTAAATCAATTAGCTAAAATTCTCATTAAGCTTAAAGTCCAAAAACCATTTTGTACTTAAGCTTATTCCCATATTATTCTAGTCAAACTAGAATACTCTAATTCCTCTAATTATCATGCTCTTTGTGTGTGACCCTATAGGCTCTCATAACGTTGGCAGTGGATCTAAACTCTTTTAGATACACAAGCAATGAGCGGCATCTAGCAATGCATCATTGCTACCCAAGTTACGAGATAAGTCAAGATCCGACTAACCTTTCCGTGACTACTATAATATATGACCGTGTCCTTCTATCCTTGATATCAGATTGATCAATGAGGCATAGACCGTGTCATCCTCGATCAATCTATGTGTTTCTTGATCCCTGAGTAAACTAACTCAAACAAATGAGCTCAATATCTCATATTGACTCATTCGAGCATGGCCATGCATTTTAGTAGTTCTACTCAATCAAGGGGCCCACCGATATCACTGTCATATGGAAGGGATAGATCCCATCTACATCACTCACATCCCTCCGCATAATTTGTTACATACCCAGTAATCGCCTTTATGGTCCACCCTGTTTACGGGTGACGTTTGACGATACCAAAGTACATAACTCCTTATGTAGGGAACCATAGTGACTTCAGGTCTAAGGACTATTCATACCAATAGTCACATGAGAAAGTTTATGACACTCATATAACGATCCATGAAACTTTCTCATGGCTCGGGATTCTGATATATTCTCCAATATATACCCATGTGTCAACTTGATATCATATATCCATGACTTGTGAGATCAAGTCATCAATTGACCTACATGCTAGTCTTTATGTATTAATATTGCCCTTGCATATTAATACTGACTAGAACATTTAGGAAAGTGTTTTCTATAACCTCTCATAATCAATTACGCCAATTGATGTGCTGTTGATTAGAAACTACTTTTCTAGGGCATTTTTATATTTAAATTAGCTGGCACTATCAAGATGTAAATATAATAACCAATCCTTTGCCTTTATAGATTATGATACAAAATGTTCCATTTTCAACCATCACATTTTTGGTTCTAGGGCTTTAACTAACAATCTCCCACTAGCACTAGTACCAATCACTATGATATCTAATACCTAGTGACCTAGTGTGACCATCATGCTTCCTCTCCAAAGCCTTGGTCAATGGATCTGCGATGTTAGCTTCGTCGGTACTCTGCATATCCTCACATCTCCTCTATCGATGATCTCTCGAATGAGATGGAAGCGCCGCATGATGTGTTTGGTCGTGATGTGATCGAGGTTCGCTGTGCAATAGCCCCATTGTTGTCACAATAGAGGTCTATTGGATCGCAATGCTAGGAGCTACCCCAGCTACCATCGATGAACTTACGAGCCAAACAACCTCCTTTCGCATCGGATCGATGCAATATACTCCCAGTAGAATCGCAATCGTGTCCTGCTTTGAACTCTTCCACCACACTCCACCATTCGTGCAAAACACGACTCGATTGCGATCTATAGTCATCCTTGTCTTTGGAAGCTTGCATCATCGTAACCCTTTACACTAGCTCCTCATTGCCTTCCAAATATCGAAAATATTCTTTCGTTCTTCGTAAGTATTTAAGAATATTTTCGATCGCTATCCGATGACTTTCACCGGATCCGATCGGGTATCTACTCGTCATGCTCAAAGCATACGAGACGCCGTGACAGTACAAAGCATGGCGTACATGATAGACCCTATGGCGACGCATAAGGGATCTTATCCATGCGATCTCTCTCCTCCTTAGAAGAGGGACATTGAGTCTTGAAAGACTCACACCATGTGATAAAGCGTAAATCCTTTCTTGGAATTTTGCATAGCAAAACGATCTAGCACTTTATCAATGTATGTACTCTGAATTAGGCCAAATAATCTTTTAGATCTATCTCTATAGATCTTGATGCCTAGAATATAGGCAGCTTCACCTAAGTCTTTCATCGAGAAACAATTCCTAACCACATCTTCACTGCATCGAGTGAGGGAATATCATTTCGATGAGAAGTATGTCATCTACATACAAGACAAGAAATACAACTGTGCTCCACTATTTCTCTTGTAGACACAAGGCTCATCTTCATTCTTGATGAAACCAAACTCTTTGATTGCATCATCAATCAAGATTCCACCGAGAGGCTTGCTTTAGTCCATAAATGGACCTTTGCAGTTTGCATACCTTTCCAGGATGCTTTGGATCTTCAAAACCCTCAGGTTGTGTCATGTACACATCCTCGAGTAGTTTTCCATTCAGAAAAGCGGTTTTGACATCCATTTGCCAGATCTCATAATCATGGTAGGCTGCAATAGCAAGTATGATCCGAATGGATTTAAGCATCGCAACTGGTGAAAAGGTTTCTTCATAGTCAATACCATGAATTTGTTTGAATCCTTTAGCCACCAATCTACCTTTATAGGTATGCTTATTACCATCCATGTCAGTCTTTACTTTAAAGACCCACTTACACCCAATGGGTTTTACCCCTTCGGGTGGATCAACCAAAGTCCATACTTGGTTAGTGTACATGGATTCCATTTCGGATCTCATGGCCTCTAGCCATTTCTCGGAATCTGGGCTCATCATAGCTTCTTTATAGGATGTAGGCTCGTCAAGATTGATAAGCAATACATCACCGTTGTCAGTCAAGAGAAAAGAATATCTCTCAAAGTTGACGACGGATCCTATCGATCTACGAAGAGGTTGGTCTACTTGAATGTGTTTGCTCCACAACTCTTTGGGCAACAATTTCCTCATCCACAACACTTTGTGGTTCTGCTCATTTTCCACAAGCCTTAGTGTTATCATCATCTTGAACTTCTTCAAGATGAATTTTACTCCCACTAGTTTTTCTAGAAATAAATTCTCTTTCTAGAAAGACAAAGATTTCTGCAACAAACACCTTGCCAAGTGTGGGATTGTAAAAGTAATATCCCTTAGTTTCCTTGGGATATCCGACAAAATAACACTTATCTGATTTGGGTCCTAGTTTATCTGAGACTTGACGTCTAACGTAAGCTTCACAACCCCAAATCTTTATAAAAGATATTTTGGGACTCTTCCCAGTCCATATCGTATATGGTGTCTTTTCTACGGCTTTTGATGGGACGCGATTAAGTGTGAAAGCGGCTGTCTCTAGAGCTAAACCCCAAAAGGAAGTAGGTAGATCAGTCTGGCTCATCATTGATCGTACCATATCTAATAGAGTACGATTTCTCCTCTCAGATACACCATTCCATTGTGGTGTTCCAGGTGGAGTGAGTTGGGATATTATCCCACACTCAGCCAGGTGATCACGAAACTCTTGACTAAGGTATTCACCACCTTGATCTGATCGAAGTAGCTTAATACGCTTACCAAGTTGGTTTTGTACTTCATTCTTGAATTCTTTGAACTTTTCAAAGGATTCTGACTTATGTCTCATCAAATATAAGTAGCCAAATCTACTCATATCATCGAAAGTAATAAAGTACTTATAGCCTCCTCCTCGGCCCGACATTGAAAGGGCCACATACATCAGTATGTATGAGTCCTAACAAATCCGTCGCTCTCTCGCCATGTCCACTAAATGGAGTTTTAGTCATCTTTCCTAAAAGACAAGACTCGCATACCTCATATGATTCAAAATCAAATGAGTCCAATAATCCATCTTTATGGAGTTGGGATATGCATTTTTCATTTATGTGACCTAGGCGACAGTGCCAGAGATATGTCTGGTTCAAATCATTCGATTTGAACCGTTTGGTATTTACGTTATAAATTGGGTTATCTAAATCTAGAACATAGAGACCATTCATAAGTGGTGCATTACAATAGAACATTTCATTTAAATAAATGGAACAACATTTGTCCTTTATTATAAAAGAAAAGTTTTTCTTGTCTAAACAAGATACAGAAATTATGTTCTTTGTTAATGCGGGTTCATAGAAGCACTCCTCTAGTTCTAAGATAAGCCCAGTGGGCAAAGACAAAGAATATGTTCCTACAGCTACAGCAGCAACTTTTGCGCCATTGCCTACTCGTAGGTCCACTTCACCCTTTGCCATTATTCTTCTATTTCTCAGTCCCTGCACATTAGTACAAATGTGAGATGCACATCCGGTATCTAATACCCATGTAGAAGAAATAGATAGATTAACTTCTATAACGTGTATACCTGAGGCAGAAGTCCCACTTCTCTTGTTCTTTACTTCCTCAAGGTAGACTTTGCAGCCCGCTTCCGGTCCGGCCTCACCGCAATGGAAGTCCCCTTCCTTAGGTACTTTACCTTTACCCTTTGAAGTGGATGAATTGGCCTTGCCTTTGGCTTGGGTCTTACCCTTGCCTTTGCGCTTACCTTTGTCCTTCTTGCCCATTAGTACATTACTAACTTTCTTCTTGAGATTTGGTTCAGCAGTTCTCAACATGCTGAGAATCTCAGGCAAAGGTTTATCAATTTCATTCATGTTATAATTCATGACGAATTGATTGTATGCTTCCTAAACGATTGCAGGATAACATCATTGCCAATTCTTGGCCTGGAAAACCTAGTCTTCAAGGTTCTCAACGTACCCAATCATTTTGAGTACGTGAGTTCCTACAGGTGTTCCTTCTTGCATCTTGCATGCAAAAAGAGCCTTAGACACTTCAAAACGCTCGTGCCTAGCTTGTCCTTGATATAGTTGTTTCAAATGCTCAACCATATCATAGGCATCCATGTTCTCATGTTGCTTCTAAAGCTCAGAGTTCATGGTGGCAAGCATAAGACATGACACATCTAATGCGTCATCTTGATGCTTCTTATAAGCATCCTTTTCAGCACGAGTGGCCGTAGGGGCGGGTATTTCAGGGGTAGCCTGCTCTAGGACATATAGTTTGCATTCTTGCTTGAGGATAATCCTCAAGTTCCGAGACCAGTCAAGAAAGTTTGCTCCATTGAGCTTGTCCTTCTCAAGGACAGATCGCAAGTTGAGGGGGTGTGTCGTGTTAGATGACATGGTGATCTACAACATTAAAATGCAAAGTTAAGTATCATACCTAAATAATTTAATTAAGCCTTTAATTAAATGAGGCTCCGACTAAATTCTCATAGCTACTATTTAGCTATAAATTTATATGGGATAAAGATCCACATCATAATTCGTCTTGAGTTAGCTTTGGCTAATCGCCCAAGACGTAGTATAATTAGGTAGGCAATCTTTTGCCAATTACATCTGATGTAACTCTTTAATAGCTTTGGTTAAGTTTTAGATTAGTTTAGTGTTTATTCCTAAACCTTCCTGTGGCGAGAGGCACAGGGGCCTTCTTGGATATCGGAGCAACGACCACTTCTAAGACAAAGCTGATGTTCGGAAATCACACAAAACTAATGTTAACACTTATGTTCAAAGCTAATATATGCCTCTACTTTCTTAACCAATTAAGAAAACACTTAATTAAGTCTTAACTAAGATCGATAAGTGGACATCACGATTGTCCACTCTCACCCCTCCAAGATAAAATGCATTGCTTTGCTTTGGCAAACACAATAACAAATGATCGAGGAAGTAGTGAGTACCAACTTTGGTAGGCATATCGTTTAGACTTATTAAGAAATAAACATTTATCATATACATATTAGCATACATCACATATAAGCTAAACTAATCATGCATCACATACAAGCTAAACTAACATGCATCACATACATATTAAACTAACGTGTCATGGTTATGGCCCTTATTCTACAATCTTCTCAAGCCAATGAAAAGATTGATTGGTCAACCTAGGGATAGCATCTTCTCCTAAGTGCTTCCTTTTGGTTGTCTTGTGTGTTGACTTCCTCCTTGTAACCTCATCTTCCAATGGACCCTCCATCCTTGTTTTGTACATTACAAAAGGAGAAATACTCGAGTTACATTCGAGTCTAAAACTAATTTTACAACAAGAATATTAGGAGAAAGGCACGACACGCAGGCCGTATTAAGAATTACAACACACAATCACAAACTTTTGGGACTAGGCCATAACCATGCACCATGTCATTTTAACTTTTAAAAGACATTGGATATTTTATTATGTTTGAAAATTTGCTAATGCAATTATCAACTCATAATAAAATTTATCCTACTTCTATATCACATATAAAATAGAGAAAACCTATTTTTATACGATCTTTCGCAAGTGGCTCTGATACCACTGTAGGGAAATCTCGTATGCCAAATGGCATATGCGCAACGGAAAATAGGATCCCTTCCAAGTGATCCATGCGAAAGCAAACTCGTATAAAATAAATTTCTCTAAACCAAACCTATCTTATAGGAGAGGATTACCTTTGTTGCGTGCCCTTGCTAATCCCGCTTTTCCTTTCGGTTTGTTGGATCTTTAGCACGTTCAAGTGTCCGTGCCTCTATACGTATCCACACGAGCACGCTCTTGTCTCACAAAAGGAAAACTAGAAGAGCTCTCCTTTACTTCTTGCTAGAGAAGTCCCTAAAGGAGAGGAAGAGAGGGAAAAGGAAAAAGGAAGAAGAAGACTCCTCTTCTTGCTAGCCTACACTCACAAACCCACACAACTAAAGCTTCCACCAAGCTCTCTCACAACCACAACACCAAAACTCCTATGGTAGGCCACTCCATGGAGCCTTTTATAGGGTTGGAAAAACCCTTCCACCTCCTTCACATTCAATGCAATCCATTGCATTGAGACACACTCAAAAAGGATTTGGCTTCCTTGTTTGGCCGGCCACTTAAGAAGACAAAACCATTTTGTTTCCTTCCACCTTAACTAGCTTAGGTGGATGCTTAGGTGGCATGCTTATGTGGCATGCTTATGTGGCATTCATGCATGTTGAATTAATCTTATTAATTCAATTAAGCTTATGTTATCATATTGAATTAATCTTATTAATTCAATTAAGCTTATGTTATCATATTGAATTAATCTTATTAAATCAATAAGGTAACATATTGAATTAATCTCATTAAATCAATTAGCTAAAATTCTCATTAAGCTTAAAGTCCAAAACCCATTTTGTACTTAAGCTTATTCCCATATTATTCTAGTCAAACTAGAATACTCTAATTCCTCTAATTATCATGCTCTTTGTGTGTGACCCTATAGGCTCTCATAACGTTGGCAGTGGACCTAAACTCTTTTAGATACACAAGCAATGAGCGATCTAGCAATGCATCATTGCCACCTAAGTTACGAGATAAGTCAAGATCCGACTAACCTTCCGTGACTACTATAATATATGACCGTGTCCTTCTATCCTTGATATCGATTGATCAATGAGGCATAGACCGTGTCATCCTCGATCAATCTATGTGTTTCTTGATCCTCGAGTAAACTAACTCAAACAAATGAGCTCAATATCTCATATTGACTCATTCGAGCATGGCCATGCGTTTTAGTAGTTCTACTCAATCAAGGGGCCCACCGATATCACTCCCGCCATATGGAAGGGATAGATCCCATCTACATCACTCACATCCCTCCGCATAATTTGTTACATACCCAGTAATCGCCTTTATGGTCCACCCTGTTACGGGTGACGTTTGACGATACCAAAGTACATAACTCCTTATGTAGGGAACCATAGTGACTTCAGGTCTAAGGACTATTCATACCAATAGTCACATGAGAAAGTTTATGACACTCATATAACGATCCATGAAACTTTCTCATGGCGGGTCAGTTCAGTATATATTCTCCAATATATACCCATGTGTCAACTTGATATCATATATCCATGACTTGTGAGATCAAGTCATCAATTGACCTACATGCTAGTCTTTATGTATTAATATTGCCCTTGCATATTAATACTCGACTAGGAACATTTAGGAAAGTGTTCTCTACAGCCTCTCATAATCAATTCTGCCAATTGATGTGCTGTAGATAAGAACCTACTTTTCTAGGGCATTATTATATTTAAATTAGCTGGCACAAGCAAGATGTAAATATAATAACCAATCCTTTGCCTTTATAGAATATGATACAAAATGTTCCCTATTCAACCATCACATGATTGGTTCTAGGGCTTTAACTAACAAAACCGATATTAGAATACAAGTAAGTGTAAGGGATCGATTGGACACTAGAGGGGGGGGTGAATAGTGCATGCTAGTACCGATGATGGAATTCGATCGTGATCGTGTCTATAAATCGTGTTAGTGCAACGAAATAATAATAATAAAAGCAATAACACGAAACACAATCACAAACACAAGATGTTTAACGTGGTTCGGAACTGAACGGTTCCTACTCCACGGATCGAGCTCTAAAGAGCTCTAGCGATGCCAATGCAATCACTAATCACAAATACTCCTTCTCGACACAAGTCGGAGGCGGAGAAAACTCGTACAAAAGATTACAACAATAATCTAAATGGATACAAGCAATTACAATAATGAAATATATTGCAAGTAAAGAAAACTACTTTACAATTGCTCTTTGAATGCTTGATCGCTTGGTGGCTTGATATCAACTAGGAGACCCTGATTTGCAGCAGCAAATCGCCCCAAATGCTCTTAAGAAACCATGCCTTTTTCCTCCATCACGAGCTCCTTTTATAGCTTTAACCTGTGCTGGAAAAAGTCGATCAGTCGACTGGTCGGGACCATCAGTCGACTGATGCCACTGTTGTCATGAGACAACAACTAGATCCACGCTGGATAAGTCCAATGGATCCATCATTAGTCGACTGATCAAGCCATCACTCGACTGCTGACCGTAGCGGTCGAGTGAGACTCCATTCTGTGCTCGATTTCTCGAGCACCAGTCGACTGATCACAATATCAATCGATCTCAATCACCGACCGCCCACCTATGACAATGATCGCTAGGGCAATTCCCACGATCAAACCCTAGTTGATTTCGGGCTACCGATCGCCACATGACACGGGCCATGGAACACCTCAAACATGAGGTTTTAGCCCAAGTATGGTTCTCCCATACTTGCTAGACCACCCTTAGCCTAGACCTAAGCCTTCTAGCCACCTCCATCAGCCTCACACCTCTCGGATCCCTCCAAGTCATCCATGACTTGTTCATCCATCGCGCTAGTCTTTAGGTGCTTCCATCGGCTATGTCACGCTAATGGTGTCTACACTGTTAAGACACATTGGACTTACGCCGCCAAGACTCCGCTTGGACTTTACGCCGCCAACCATTGGACTTATGCTACCAAGACTTCACCCTTGGACTTTACGCCGCCAATATCAAACCCCTTGGACTTCTTAAATGCTAAGACTCAAGCTTGGACTTTCCCTTGCCAACCCATGTTGGACTTTCCATGCCAAGACCCATGCTTGGACTTTTCATGCCAAGTACCCATGACTTGGATTTTACCTTGCCAAGACCCATGCTTGGACTTTACATTGCCAAGACCCATACTTGGGCTTTCCCAAATGCCAAGTGTCCCACTTGGACTTTCCATGCCAAGTACCGAAGACTTGGACTTTCCCATGACAATTACATTGTCATATGTTTTTGTCGAACATCAAAACATCTCTCGAGCCAAGCTCGAGTCCTGGTCAATCGTGACCTGGGCCGATTGCACCAACAATCTCCCCCTTTTTGATGTTTGACAAAAAACAAACAAACCATTTGAGTTAGACCATCTAACTCAAAAACTCCTTACCAATTATCCCAAATTGGTAATCTTATCTTTCTCCCCCTTTTTGACATACATCAAAAAGGTTATCTCTCCAAGGAGGTCAATGTCTCATGTCCCAATGAGAACTTACAATCTCCCCCTTGATCCAAAAATACCTAGGATGCCTATTATCTTCCTAGTGATAAGTCCCATATCACTCAAGAGAGGAAATCCTATCCACTCTCCCAATTTCCAAATTGGGTCTCTGAAAATCCCATCAATTTTCCCAATTGATGTCCTTCTCACTATAACTTCTCCTCTTCAAGAAGAAAAACACATCCATCATCCCAAGATGGATACCTCCCCCTAAAGGCTTGTTCCCCCTTGACCATTGCACCAACAATGTCCTTGGGAAGTCCCTAAGCCAATAGGAACTCTAAACCATCAAAATTAAGGTTAAAAGTTCAAACATGAACTCTCCCCACCTTAAATTTGATACATTATCCAAACACCTCTCCTATCCATATCCAATGGATTTTCACCCTTTATAATGCTTCCCAAAGCATATCCTAGGCTTAGAAGTGGTTAGGAACCTTAACCGTAGCTGAACACGGGCTAAACAAACCTTGTTTTCCCAAAATCAGCATTGCCAGTCGACTCGCCTACTAGTCGATCCACTCACATCGATCCGCCACCAGAGGTGATCGATAACTGAAATTTCCGAATTTCAATTATCAGAGTTGAATTTCAAAAAATCATAATTAATTCTATGTATATCGAAAAATCACGAAATTTGATACGTATATTACTTATAGTCAATATAATGGGTGAAAAATAATAGAAAAATATTTTACCCATAAAATACTGAAATTAATACAAAATTCAAAAGTGAAGAAAACTTCTAAGTTTTGGCTCACTTTGTATCAACTTCATCAATGGTGATTGCTATCAAAAGATAGACTTCACCAAGGTTTTCTAAAATGATTTTAAAATGTTTTCAAAACTTTATTTTGGATCATATTCCTTGGACTCAATGTACATGACTTATACACAAGCTTTCCCAATGATCCACCACTCATATAAGAAGAGTTTGAGTTCATCTAGATGCAAAAACTATGCACCTTGAACTTAACTCATATCCTAGCATCTCACATGCATCTAGGGTGTACAAATACACATACATGTTAATGTGATATGAGATTTGGGTTTTGTTCTCCCTAATCTAGGGTTTCATGCATTTTCTAAGGCAACTCTACTTGATTCCCTTATAAATGGGACTCCAAGTCATGCCATTGTCCTTAAATCAATTCAATCAAATTATCTTAAATGCATGAGTGATTATGGCATTAGAGATGATATAAATAAACACATGCTCATAATCATGATGTCATGGTATAAGATATAATCTAAAAATACATGACATTTATCCTAAATCCTAAACATGATCATGACATATAAGTGATGAAAATAAACATGATGTCATGTCATGGCATATGGCAAATAAAGGCATGGCAAATAAGATATAAAGGTATATAATACCTAAATTTTAATATTAATTGCCATTTGATATAATTAAGTATATTTTGCCATAATATTACTTTTCTCCCTAATGTGCCAAAAACCCAAAATGACACACTATGACCTCTAAACCTAAAATGTGCCAATTTGAGTAATTTATCAAACTTCTCAAATAATATTGGCACATCCTAAAATCTTTTAGGATTAAAGCTCAAATGTATTTCCAAGGTAACCATAACCTTGAAAATAACCTAAAGTGCCACCTTTATCATGGTTGAGTTAACTACTCACCCAATCAAGGTTGGCACACCCTAAACTCATCTAGCGTGAATCAATCACGCTCTTAGGAACCCAAAACATATTTTAGCTCCTAGGGTTAATTAGGTATTCCTTAGGGATAACCTCCCTAGATACCTTCCTAATGACCCTCCTAGGCTTGGTAGCCTTGGTCATTTTGGTCTTACCTAGGTTGACTCTAGGGGTAACTCCCCTTGCAACCTTCTTAGTGGACACCCTAGGTTTCCTAGAAACCCTAGCCACTAGGCACTTACCATGGTTACTCTTAGGGATAACTTCCCTAGTAACCTTGGTTTTCCTAGGTTTAGTTCCATAATCAAATGGAACATTGTGATAGGTTTCCTTGGGCATAGGTTTTCCCTTGGATGAATCTAGTTTTCTAGGTCTTGATTTTTGACCATTTGACCCTAGGCTTTGACTTCTAGACCCTAAATGTTGACCTCTTGACCCTTGAAATTGATTTTGCATCTTATTGAGGGTCTTTTCTAATTTCTCAAGCCTTGATCTCAAGGCTTAGTTCTCTAATTCTAATTGCCCAATTTTAGAATTTTGATTTAATCCTTGGGCATGGGACTTCCTAGGCATATGCCTAGTCCATTTAGAGTTGAGACCTAGATGCTCTTGGACCTTTCTAATTGTCTCCCTAGGTAGAGTTAGTCTTGAGTTATTTGACGTAGGTTTGTCCTTAGATAAATTATTTTTAGGGACATTAGTCCCAAATTTCTTCTTATTTTTAAAATGTAAATTCTTAGCTCCTAAACAAAAGTACTTGTTCCTATTAGCATGCTTTTCATAAATTGCAAGAGAATTAAAATTCCTAGCATGCTTTTTGACATTATTTGAATAAGGAGCTTTATTTAAAATTACCTTAGGGTTAGCTTTGGAAGCTCCCCCTACTTGAGTTGTTCCTTCTTTGACTCTCTTGCTCCCCCTAGGGCATTGATTCCTAAAATGCCCCGGTTATTGACACTTGAAGCAAATGATATGCTCCTTGCTTTTGATGGTTGTTGGGGGACCGACATCCTTGACTTTTGGTGCCGGTGGAGTCTTCTTAACTCTTTTCGGACACTTGCTCTTGTAGTGTCCGGATTCCCTACACTCAAAGCATATTATATGTTTTTTTATTTAAAACCAAATTTCTTGAGTTACCTAGTTCAACGGTGAGGGTTTCTTGAGCTTTCTCTTCCTCTCAACCGGATGTGGATGGCTCCTCTTGTTGCTCCGGTGTTGAGGATGCTCTAGTCTCCTCCCCCTCAATCCTAGAGGTGGAGGTCTCCTCCGATTCTACTTCCTCTTCCTCCTTGGATGTTGATGATCTCTCAACCTCCAAGTCCTCACTTCCTTGTGAGGAAGATGTGCTTGCCTCTTCGGTTCCTTCCTCTTGGACCGGCGATGGACCTTCATGGAGCTTGGCCAAATTGCTCCAAAGCTCTTTAGCATCCATGCACTCACCTAGACTACACAAGAAGTCATTAGAAATTAAATCAAAAATGAATTTGATTACCTTCTTGTTTTTCTCGAATCTTTGGAGTTGATCTTCACTCCATCTCTTCTTCTTGAGGAAACCACCTTTTGGTCCTCTTGGATACTCAAATCCTTCCATTAATAAGGACCATTCCTCAAAATCCTTCATCATCAAAAAAATCTTAAATTCTTCTCTTCCAAGAATTAAAGCCCTCTCGTCCGTAGAAAGCATAAGGGACCAGTGTGTTGATGTCCCATCCTAATTGTTCTTGGACTTCCATCTTCACCCTCTAGCGTGCTCCCTTTGTTATTAAACTTGAAGAGCGGCCTCGCTCTGATACCACTTGTAGGGGATCGATTGGATGCTAGAGGGGGGTGAATAGCGCGTGCTAGTACTGATGATGGAATTCGATCGTGATCGCGTCTATAAATCGTGTTAGCGTAGTGGAATAATAATAATAAAAGAAATAACATGAAACACAATCACAAACACAAGATGTTTAACGTGGTTCGGAACCGAACGATTCCTACTCCACGGATCGAGCTCTAGCGATGCCAATGCAATCACTAATCACAAATACTCCTTCTCGACACAAGTCGGAGGCGGAGAAACCTCGTACAAAAGATTACAACAATAATCTAAATGGATACAAGCAATTACAATAATGAAATACAATGCAAGTAAAGAAAACTACTTTACAATTGTTCTTTGAATGCTTGATCGCTTGGTGGCTTGATATCAACTTGGAGACCCTGATTTGCAGCAACAAATATCCCCAAATGCTCTCTAGAAACCATGCCTTTTTCCTCCATCACAAGCTCCTTTTATAGCTTCAACCTGTGCTGGAAAAAGTTGATCAGTCGATTGGTCAAGACCATCAGTCGACTGATGCCACTGTTGTCATGAGACAATGGCTAGATCCACGCTGGATAAGTCCAACGGATCCATCATCAGTCGACTGATCAAGCCATCACTCGACTACTGACCGCAACGGTCGAGTGAGACTCCATTCTTTGCTCGATTTCTCGAGCACCAGTCGACTGATCACAATATCAGTCGACTACTCGACCAATCAATCGACTACCCACCTATGGATGTCGACTGCTAGGGCAATTCCCATAGTCAAACCCTAGTTGACTCAGGCTAGTCGACTGCCACATGACACCAGTCGACTGGCACACCTTAAACATGAGGTTTTAGCCCAAGTATGGTTCCCCCATACTTGCTAGACCACCCTTAGCCTAGACCAAAGCCTTCTAGCCACCTCCATTAGTCTCACGCCTCTCGGATCCCTCCAAGTCATCTATGACTTGTTCATCCATCGCGCTAGTCTTCAGGTGCTTTCATCGGCTATGTCACGCTAACGGTGTCTACACCGCCAAGGCACATTGGACTTACGCCGCCAAGACTCCGCTTGGACTTTACGCTGCCAACCATTTGACTTATGCTGCCAAGACTTCACCCTTGGACTTTACACTGCCAATATCAAACCCCTTGAATTCTCAAATGCCAAGACTCAAGCTTGGACTTTCCCTTGCCAACCCATGTTGGACTTTCCATGCCAAGACCCATGCTTGGACTTTTCATGCCAAGTACCCATGACTTGGACTTTACCTTGCCAAGACCCATGCTTGGACATTACATTGCCAAGACCCATGCTTGGGCTTTCCCAAATACCAAGTGTCCCACTTGGATTTTCCATGCCAAGTACCTAAGACTTGGACTTTCCCATGACAATTACATTGTCATATGTTTTTGTCGAACATCAAAACATCTCTCGAGCCAAGCTCGAGTCCTGGTCAATCGTGACCTGGGCCGATTGCACCAACAGTAAGTCCTAACTTTAACTATGGTTCATACATCAAAACCAAGGAGTGATGCTCTCTCCATCAACAGAAGCTTCATCTTTGAGACTTTATTCACCTTGCATCCGATCTCCTTATGTTCATACTTCTTTCTTTTACTATGAATCTAGCCTCTAACCTTCTTAGATTTCACCACCTTGCATTTGGTCCCTCATGCTACAAAGTATTTTTCTTGCCAAGAATCTAACCTCTAACCTCATTGAACTTTCTTGCATGCCATTCGGTATCTAGATCTGCAAAGATTTTTCCTACACACTTGTCACACAAATGAGATACCACAGTTCACCTTAACATAAATACTATTAAATATCAAAACTCTATATCTAGGACACGATTGCACTAATAATCTCTCATTTTTTGATGTTTAACAAATTATTTAACTTTTAACTTTCTAATAACATTATACATATCATACAATATTATCACTCAAACTTAAAGTATTTACATCTCTCCCTTTGGTAAATATTTAAAAAGGATAGTAGACACAAATATCCCCCTTTAACCATGCATACAACACAAAGGAGATATGTAAATATAACACAACAACCATATAACAAGTTAAAACAAAAAAAATTCAATTTCAATAATTTAATAAAAACATAGAAACAATATGCAATCTATTAAAAAGTCAATCCATGCATTACATTTACAATAATCACAACCAAAATACATCAAACCATAATCCATTTTAGAAATAAATAGTTTTCTTACTATCAACATAAATAGAAGAAAAATATATATCGCTGAATGTAATTATCAAAGCACTAAACTACCAAGCAACGTGATAGTGGTGGAGGTTGTTGCCTCTAAGTCCAAGCCCATATCATCTCGTACATATTGAGCAGATGTTGCTCGAATGTCTAAAAGTGAGATTGCATCTGAGCCATTTGATGATAAAATGTAGAATGTTCTAACCTAAGCTCCTCAATCCGAGTGTCACTGTACTAGAAAAACTACTTTTAACAATGATATTAAATACCGTCATTATTGATGGTTCAACAGTGACCACATTTAGTGTCTGTCGTTAATATATACACATTAACAATGATATTTTATCCCGTCGTTGATACTTTCTTATTAACGATCCTTTTTTTAATTTCGGGCATTATTTTCATACCTTTAATGATGGTATTTTCTCCCGTTATTATTGTAAACCCATCAATGAGAGATTTTCTCCCGTCGTTAAATTTAATAAGAAGAAATTTAATATTAATAAATATATTATTAATTAATGTGTATTATATATTTATAAGTTTTATATGTTAAATAAAAATATTTAATACTATTATTTATCTTTTCCTTCACTTAATTAACCCTTATCTATTTACCTAGGTTTTTTACTGTACCTAATCTACTCCCCGTCGCCAAAGACACCACCGCGTGCATCGGCTCTCCTTGGATTGCCTCCTTGCCCGTCGCCAAACTCAACTCCACGATCATGTAATTCCATATTCCCCTCCACCGCCGACACCATCGGTGTCAATGCGTGCGTCACCTCTCCCTATTATGATTGCCTCCTTGCTCGTCGCCAAATTCAATGCCATGATCGTGCCATTCCATCTTTTCCTCCACCATCGACACCACTGTTGTCAACTTGCGCATCACCTCTCCCTGTCGCAATTGCCTCCTTGCTTTGTGATGACTTTGTTGTTATGTTTGAGAGGTGTCCTAAGGCAATCAGCTTATCATTGTACTATTTATTTGATAAATAAAAATTCACTATTTGAGTGCACATGTCATATGTGTTTGATTGGATCTTAAACTCATTTACTGAATGTCCGTGATACGATTCATAGCATGAGAGAACTTGTGATTGGATCACAACTAGTGAGTATCTCTACATGTATAATTATGAATGTATTGAAATAATCCCTAGTCGATGAATTGATGAGTTCGAACTTCATCAATTCTGGGAGACTAGCATGGGTTATATTCCATAGTTTATCTAAGCAGCTGCTCCTCACTAGCTGGAGACATTGAGATGTTGACAGTTAAACATAGATGGTAGTTATGGTTGTTGGATCGAAGCGGATTGCTAGAGGGGGGGGGTGAATAGCGATAAACATTTTCTTTTTCGAATTCGTTTCAAAACACTTATACGTAGCAAAAAGATAAATGTAAAGTAAATGAGACAAGAGAATTTTACTTGGTTCGTAGCCTTCGACTACTACTCCAAGGCCCTAGTGATCCTTGACCACGCACAGAGGGCAAAACACTATAGAACTCCTCCTCATTAGAGGTAGGAGTTAATCGATACAAAAAGTCACAAAGCTTGAGGTAGAGGGACACTCCCCCTCTCCTCGTTACGATAAAAACTCTGAGAAAGTAAAGTAATAAACTGAAACAAAACATATACCGACGTAACAAAATAAAAGAAATTTAAACCTAGACGTCGGAGAAGAAGCACTTCGTTGTCGGAGAGTTGTAGCTTTGCAGAGGCTTTTGAAAGCTTAGAATTGATGATGAAACCTTAGGATAGACCCTCCTTTTATAGCCTTTGAGCCCCTTTTCGATAGAAACATTAGCTAATCACAATTGAGCACCACTCCCCTTGAAATGAGGTGATAAGCCTTGACTCCTCGAAGCTGATCCTTGACCATTAGTCGACTGATATCCATCATCAGTGGACTGATGGCAGCATCAGTCGACTGATTTACAGCAGTCGAGTCCTCCAAGCTGGCAATCGATTGATGCTAACTGAAATGACAAGTTAGCTGAACAATAACATTATTTCGACGGCTTCTGACCATCCGATCTCGACCTAGACCACCGATGGGATGCCTTGGGTCAGATCTACGCTTAAGTCTATCCCCGTAAAAAGGATACAACCTCACTTACACTCGCACACACACGAGCTTACCTCGATACTTACTATGTCACTTTTGCTTCCGGCCTTCCACTCGATTCCTTCAGCTCCCATCAAAGTCACTCGAGTGTCGCCCGACCACCGCGGCTTCCCCCGGGTGTTGCTAGCCTTTAGCTCCAGCTATAGCAATTTTCTGCACACTCGATTCAGCTCATGAGATAACGACATGAGCTTAACTTTGCATCGTTTGCTATAATCAAAACTCAGGTTCGACTTAGGTGCCTGCTGCACCAACAATCTCCCCCTTTTTGATTTATGGCAAACTCACATACAAAGTTAAGAAAATAGCATGCATGAAGAATAATAATGTGCATGAGAAACAATAATAATAAAGATTAGTAGGAGTAGTAAGGATTTTCTTCAAGTACTCCCCCTTGAGGAAACCTCCCCCTTTACCGAGGGTGAGTCTTGAAAGAAGACCTTAGTCCTCCCCCTTGAGGGTTGCTATTTAGGAAGTGTTTAAGTAATTAACATTACTTAAAGTTGGCCTTAGTAAAGCGTTTAAGTTAAGAGGACTTCTTAACTTGACCCTTTCTCCCCCTTAAGTAAAACATTAATGTTTACTTCCTTTTTGTTAAGAATAAGTTTTTAAGTTAAGAATTCTCTTAACTTAGCCTTTACTTCCTTTTAGTTAACAAAAATGAGTTAAGTGATTCTCTTAACTTAGCCTTTACTTCCTTTTAGTTAACAAAAATGAGTTAAGTGAATTTTCAAGTTAAGTAAATTTTCAAAACTTAAAGTTAAGTAAAAATTTACTTAACTTTTGGCCATGTGAATAAATATGAAGTGAGTTATGTTATAAAAAAAAATTTTGATCCCTTAACTTTGGCCTTTTTCTCCCCCTTTTTCCATATATCAAAAAGAGTGGGGGTGTGTGAAAGACAAAAATAAGTATTAAATTTAAAGTCCAAGCATGTTCCATATTATTTTGAAAATAATATACTGAAAATAAGCTCATCTATAAAATGTTCGACTCATATTTGGCTTGATTGATATGAAAGATCAACCAGTCCTGGTCAGAGTCGGTTAGTATGTATGATTATACTCCGTGGTTCATGGCGATGCACTAGCTCTACATCTGGAACCAGGAGTAAGGTCCTAACATCTCACGCGCATCTACGTGGCTAAGTACGCAAACACATTAGTCCTATGTGTTGTGAGATGTATTGACTCCTTAAATCTATAGGTGCATGATATCTAAGGTATGTCCTATGCTAGTTCCATGAAAATGAAAAGTAAGAAATAGCAGTAAGAAAATATAATTTGTAAGTTCCTATTCTACTACACACATGCCCAATTTTCATCTTAATAGACTAAATTCGGCTTCGGGTAGGGGTTTAGTAAATAGGTCTGCCAAGTTAGACTTCGATTCAACGTATTCGAGTTGTATGGCTCCGTTGGCCACATGTTCTCGAATGAAATGGTGTTTGACCTCTATATGTTTGGTCCTAGAGTGACATATCGGATTCTTAGTAAGGTTAATTGAACTAATGTTATCTACATGAAGTTTAGTGTTTGTAAAGTCTAACTTAAAGTCGCGGAGAGTGTGCTTCATCCAAAGAAGCTGAGTGACACACTCACCCATCGCGATGTATTCGGCTTCAGTGGTAGATAAGGAAACACAGTGTTGCTTCATATTGCACCAACTTACTAGACTCGAGCCGAGAAGTTGACAACAACCACTCGTACTCTTTCTATCGAGCTTACTACCGGCATAGTCTGAATCAGAGTAGCCGGTTAGTTCAAACTCGGTAGATCTAGGGTACCAAATATCGACATTAAGTGTACCCTTTAGATATCTAAGGATACGCTTGACTAGAGTTAGGTGAGACTCCTTGGCACAGGTTTGGAACCTTGCGCACATATTTACTGCAAATAAGATATCAAGTCGGCTTGACGTTAAGTAAAGAAGACTCCCTATTACGCTTCTATAGTATTTTAAATCAATTGAGTTTCCGATTACATCTTCGTCTATATTCACATTAGTTGCCATTGGGGTATTAATAATTTTAGCGTCTTGCATTCCAAAGTGTTTAATTAATTCCCTAGTATATTTGCAATGATGTAGGTATATTCCATCTTTAGTTTGTTTAATTTGTAGAACTAAGAAGAAACTCAACTCGCCTACTAAATTCATTTCAAATTCACTTTCCATAAGTGAAATGAACTCATTCAGTAGGATCGAGTTGGTGGTTCCGAAAATAATATCATCTACGTAGATTTGGACATGAATATGTCTTTACCTAAGGTTTTTACGAAAAGAGTTGGGTCAACTATACCCTGGTTAAATCCTTTGGACTTAAGATACACCGAAAGTCTCTCGTACCAAGCTCGAGGAGCTTGTTTAAGTCCATAGAGGGCTTTCTTTAACCTAAGGACATGGTCGGGTTTATCTAAACTTTCGAAACCGGATGGTTGACTAACATAAACCTCTTCTTTAATGTATCCATTTAAGAACGCTGATTTCACATCCATTTGAAACAACTTAAATCCTCGATGTGCAACATACACTAATAGCATTCGAATGGACTCTAATCTAGCTACTGGGGCATAGGTCTTGTAGTAATCTAAACCGTCGACTTGACTAAACCCTCTAGCGACTAGTCTAGCTTTATTTCTAACTACTTCACCTTTATCATCAAGTTTATTTCTAAACACCCACCTTGTTCCAACGATTGTTTTATCTTTAGGTGGTGGTACTAATTCCCATACTTCATTCCTAGTGAATTGAGCCAACTCTTCTTGCATTGCAATAATCCAATCGGGATCAAGAAGAGCTTGGTCAATAGTTTTGGGTTCAATTTTAGAAATCAAGGAGATTTGACTAAGGTTTCTGTATGAGGCTCTAGTTCGAACTCCTAAACTTGGATCACCTATCACTTGGTCGATAGGATGATTCGTTTGAGTCTTAGTTGGATTTGGGTTTGAGTCTACCACTTGGTCAATAGGATGACTCGTTTGAGTTCTAGTTTGGTTAGAGTCATCTATCACTTGGTCGATAGGCTGACTTGGTTGACTTAGGTTAGAATTACCACTAGACTTGATCTCCGGATCGGAGTTGAGTCTGGTATGAATCGGCTCGCTAATTGGGGTTGCCGAGGGATTTGTAGGTTCGTGTCCTTCATCAAATACTACATTGATAGTTTCCTCGACTCTAAGGGTGTCATGATTATATACTCTATACGCTCTACTCGTAGTCGAGTATCCTAGAAAGATTCCGATTGAGGTTTTAGATGTAAATTTCCCTAGGTAATTCTTAGTGTTTAGGATATGTACCTTACACCCAAATACCCTAAAGTACTTGATGTTAGGTATTTTATCGTAATAAATCTCGTATAAGGTCTTAAGGTGCCTCTTTACCATAAGGATCCTATTTTGGACATAGCATGTCATACTCACGGCTTCCGCCCAAAACCTATCGGGTAGGTTATACTCGTTTAACATTGTCCTAGTGGCTTCTTGTAGGGTTCTATTCTTACGTTCTACTAGGTCATTCTGTTGTGGGGTTCTAGGACAAGGGAACTCATGGTGGTATCCATTTAGGTTATAGAATTCTGTAAACCTGTGATTCTCGAATTCACCACCATGATCAGTCCTGTCTTTTGATTTTAATGGTTTGTTGATTTTCTATTAGTTTAAATAGGTTGATTAATTGATCTAGGGTGTCACTTTTGTGTTTGATAAACCTAACCCAAGTAAATCTAGAGTAGTCATCAATTATGACTAAACAGAATTTACTTCCATTAAGTGACTTAGCTCCATGTGAATCAAATAGATCCATGTGTAGGAGCTCAAGAACACTTTTGGTTTGTTCTTAATTAGTTAGTTGAAGTTGTGTCCTAGATTATTTACCTTGCTGACAAGCATTACATATTTTATTATTCAAGTTATTGAGGTTAGGAAAACCTCTGACTAAGTCACTCTGACTCATCTTGTGGATGAGTCTTGGGTGTGAGTGACCGAGTCGTCGGTGCCACAACCATGATTCCTCTTGCCGTGTCATAAGACACTTAGTTGAAGAGTTAGTTAAGTTAATAGTGTAAATATTGTTATTTCTGGTTCCCTTAAGGATTGTTTTAGAGGTTTCATTTGTATTAATTACGTATTCATTTTCTAGAAATATGACATTATAATTGTTATCACACAATTGGCTTACACTAAGTAAATTATATTGAAAATTTTCTACCAATAAGACATTTTGAATAATAAAGTTAGAGTCGAGCTCAATATCACCTGATCCGATGATTTTGAGCTTGTCGTTGTTTCCGAAGGCTACCAATCCTTGTCGTTTGAATCGAAGCTTCGAAAACTTGAGTTGATCCCCGGTCATGTGTCGGGAGCAACCACTGTCCAACATCCATTGATCCTACACGCAAGGTAGTTGGATCGGATATTGGATTTATTAAAGATTGGTTGAAGTTTATTAACCTAAATCATCTCACCCATGTCTACATGATCAAACATGTTAACCCTATATGTTCTTGTGAGATGAATTCCAATTTTACTTGATTTAAATTTAATGAATTGAACACTTGTCAACCTTACGTTAGATTCAAATTTGACCTTAGGCTCATCAAGTCACATTTTCAAGATCATGGATTCCAGGTTGTGGCGAGGCACAGAGGCCTTCTTTGATCGGAACAACGACCACTTCCTTAGACAAAGCCATTTTCAAGAAAATAGAAACTTGACTTACCTAAGACCACTTCCTGGTCTAACTAGTCTAGGATACGGCGAGATAGCTTCAGCTAGTTCCACTCGGTCAAGTGCATCGAACTAGATACGCCTTATCTAGCCCGAATACACAAAACTCCATTTTCCTAGCGTACTATCATCTCGCCGCGTCTTGGTACTATGTTATCAAGTATTGACGAGTTATAGTCCTATCTAGGCATTCTAAAAAGAAAAATCAAACTAAATAAAGAACCTAAGCATGCAATTTCTAAGTTAAAATACAAACAAGTTTCGTACTAGCTCCCCCTGGACCGTTGAATCAGTTCGGTCTCTCCACATAGTGGATTTGGTCCTTGGGAATCCAGTACTGGTTCGATCCTATGTTTGAAATCAAGGTGGTCTTAGGGACCCATGCTTGGACACATTTTTTATGTCGACTTACAATCGACATATACGACTTGTTGGTCGTGTTTGAGCTAAACCCTAGCCTGGCCTTATTGTACACGGCCCTTTGCGATCCAAGTAGGAGGTTAAGTAATTTGGATCCCAAAGTAAACCTTTCCAACGTGTTCCTAAGATCTTCGACTTGACTCTTCAAGAGTGAGTTCTCAACTTCGAGCTTTTCAACCCGAGTTGAGTCCTCCTCTTGAACTCGACTAGTCGAAGAGGTTAGGGAGACCTCGTGTTTGATGAGTTTAACTTCCTCAACCAAGGTCTCAACTTTGGACTCAGACTTAGATAATTTTCTAGTTAAAAACTTAATTGCACTATAAAGTGTACTATTGAGGGATCGACTTACCTTGAGTGTATCTTTTGAACCGGATGCATATCCGTGGCTTGTCTTGAATAGTGCTTCGCAGTCCGACTCGTCTTCGATTTCCGATTCATGTTCTGGTTCCGACTCCATCTCCAATTCCATAGGCTTAGCCATGAGAACACGATCATTATCTTCTTCCTCGGATGCTTCTTCTCAAGTAGCGTTGAGTGCCTTTTTGTGTTTTGGTGCTTTGCTCTTGAGTTTTGGGCATTCGGACTTGATGTACCCAAACCTGTTGCATTCATAACATTTAATATTTGAACTTTTAGGCTTACCTTCATTGGGTCGAGTGACGGTTCATTTTCGGCCCTTGACTATCCTCCGAACTAGGTTGACTAGTTCGGCCTCCATTTCCGAGTCGACCTCCGAATCAGACTCATCCTCTTCTTCCTTCGGGGGTGGCTTGCTTGCGGTTTTCTTCCTTGAACTTGCAAAAAGTGCTATACCCTTCTTAGGTTCCGAGTTAGACTGCTCATAAAGTACAAAATCAAAAAATAACTCATCTAACCTAAGTTTCGAAATATCCTTGGAGACCTTGTAGGCATCGACCATGGATGCCCACAAGGTAGTCCTCGGAAAAGAGTTAAGAACATACCTTATAAGGTCACGGTTTCCGACCTTTTGCCCGATCGCGTGTAGATTATTGACTATGTCTTGAACGCGGGCGTGAAGTTGTGTCACCGATTCATGTTTCTGCATTTTTAGATTATATAATTTATTAAACAAAAGATCGCGCTTACATAGCTTGGCTTCATCGGTCCCTTTGTGTAGCTCTACTAGCTTTGTCCAAAGATCCTTTGCGCTGATGAAGGGGCCGATGCGATTAAGCTCCTCCTTGGACAAGCCGCATTGGAGGATATGAGTTGCCTTTGCGTCGGCTTCGACTTGTCTTTTTGTCGCAATGATCCATTGGTCATAATCAAAAGATTCACCCACTTTGTTAGTCGGAAGTGTGAATCCCGTTTGGATTATGATCCACATCTCGATTTGAGTTTTAAGAAAGCATTCCATCCGACCCTTCCAATAACGGAAGTCATCTACGTTGTAAAACAGAGGTCGGATGGTGCTAAAACCCTCAAGATGGGCCATTGAAACAAAAGAAACAAGGAGATGAAGACGAAAAACCTAGCAACGACTCAAACACACGAAATGTACCAAGACTCGCACCTTGGATTAGTAGTGCGGGAAAATAAAATTAACCAAATGAAATAAATTCGAAATAAACAGAATAAAAAAAAGAAAAAAAATCTGTAAAAAAGCTAGATTGGTGGTTTCACCAAATCTTAGCACCCCCGGCTCTGATACCAATTGTTGGATCGAAGCGGATCGCTAGAGGGGAGGGGGGTGAATAGCGATAAACCTTTTCTTTTTCGAATTCGTTTCAAAACACTTATACGTAGCGGAAAGATTAATGTCAAGTAAATGAGACAGGAGAATTTTACTTGGTTCATAGCCTTCGGCTACTACTCCAAGGCCCTAGTGATCCTTGACCACGCACGGAGGGCAAAACACTAAAGAACTCCTTCTCGTTAGAGGTAGGAGTTAATCGATACAAAAAGTCACAAAGCTTGAGGTAGAGGGACACTCCCCCTCTCCTCGTTACGATAAAAACTCCGAGAAAGTAAAGTAATAAACTGAAACAAAACTTATACCGATGTAACAAAATAAAAGCAATTTAAACCTAGACGTCGGAGAAGAAGCACTTCGTTGTTGGAGAGTTGTAGCTTTGTGGAGGCTTTTGGAAGCTTAGAATTGATGATGAAACCCTAGGATAGGCCCTCCTTTTATAGCCTTTGAGCCCCTTTTCGAGAGGAACTTTAGCCAATCACAATTGAGCACCACTCCCCTTGAAATGAGGTGATAAGCCTTGACTCCTCGAAGTTGATCCTTGACCATCAGTCGACTGATGACAGCATCAGTCGAATGCTGACCGCAGACAGTCGACTAATTTACAGTAGTCGAGTCCTCCAAGTTGGCAGTCGACTGATGCTAGATGAAATGATAAGTTAGCTGAACAATAACATTATTTCGACGGCTTCCGACCGTCCGATCTCGACCTAGACCACCTATGGGATGTCTTGGGTCGGATCTACGCTTAAGTCTATCCCCGTAAAAAGGATATGACCTCACTTACACTCGCACACACACGAGCTTACCACGATACTTACTGTGTCGCTTTTGCTTCTGACCTTCCACTCGATTCCTTCGGCTCCCTCTGAAGTCACTCGAGTGTCGCCCGACCACCGCGGCTTCCTCCGGGTGTCGCTAGCCTTTAGCTCCAGCTATAGAAATTTTCTGCACACTCGATTCAGCTCGTGAGATAACGACATGATCTTAACTTTGTATCGTTTGCTATAATCAAAACTCAGGTTCGACTTAGGTGTCTGCTGCACCAACAATGGTAACTAGTTCATTGGAGTGACCTACTGTAAAACTTCACATGGTTCTCTGTGTTGGGGTATATTGTGAAAATAATCGCAATCACAGCGGAAAAAAACTTGATCCCTCTAGAGATCCATGTTTATACATAAAGGAAATCATTTATTTTAACTACACCTTAGTTGAGAAGTTACCCTTGTAGCGTAGCCCTTCGCAATCCCGACAATAACTCCTTGATGACGGATCTTAGCGCGATCAGAATGGTTGCGCCTCTATGGTATCCACACGAACACTATCTTGGAGAAGGAGATGAAATCTTTGGTTGTGCTAGCAACCACACAAAGGCTCTCCACAAAAGACAAGACTTTGGCCAAGAAGAAGGAAGAAAGGAAAAGGGATCCTTGGCTAAAAATGAGATCACACACCCAAAAATGAGATCCCACATTCACGTTGAGAGTAGCCTTCTCATATACTATTTTCATGCATTAATCTCATTTGCATGCATTACTCATTTGAAAAAACTTCTCAAATTCCAATTGCATGCATTAATCCATTTGCATGTAACGTTGAGGAGTGTCATGAAATCCCATTGCATGTAATTAATCCATTTGCATGCAAGATTAATCATCATTAATTTGCATGCAACAACTCCAATTTACATGTAACATTCAGAAAGTTTTTGAAATCCCATTTCATGAATGATTAATCATCATTAATTTGCATGCAACAACTCCAATTTACATGTAACATTCAGAAAGTTTTTGAAATCCCATTTCATGAATGATTAATCATCATTAATTTGCATGCAACAACTCCCATTTCATTAATGCATGATTAATCTTCATTCATCATGCATGAATGTTCAACCCCTTCTCATTTGCCTTCAATTGGTTTCATTTGAGTCTAACTCAAATTAAACCAATTTGAGTCCAACTCAAGTTTGGCCAAGTAATGAGTCTAACTCATTATAGTCCATTCAATTAACTAATGATTCATTTAGTCAAACTAAGATGATCCTATCTCCAAAATAACGTGTTCTTTGTATGTGACCCATTAGGTTTTTGCAACGTTGACAATGTTTCTAAAACCCTTTTAGAAACATAAGTAATGAGTGACATCTAGCAATGCATTATTGCTACCTAAGTGACAAGAATATCGAGATCCGACATAACCTTACTATGACTACTATAATATATAACCTTGTGCTTCTATCCTCGATATCTAGATTGATCAATGAGGCATAGATCGTGTCATCCTCTTATCAATCTTTGTGCTCTTGATCCCCAAGTAGACTCACTCAAACAAATTAGCTCAATATCTCATATTGACCCATTTGAGCATGTCCATGCATTTCATGGTCATACTCTATCAAGATGCCTAAAGATATCACTCCCGTCATATGGGAGGGATAGATCCCATTTACATCACTCATATCCCTCTGCATAATTTGTTACATACCCAGTGATCGCCTTTATTGTCCACCCTGTTACGGGTGATGTTTGATGATACCAAAGTATATAACTCCTTATATAGGGAACCATAGTGATTTCAAGTTTAAGGACTAATCATACTAATAGTCACTATGAGAAAGTTTATGACACTCATATGACGATCCATGAAACTTTCTCACGGCAGGTCAATTCAGTATATATTATCTAATATATACCCATGTGTCAACGTGATATTACATATCCATGACTTGTGAGATCAAGTCATCAATTGACCTACATGCTAGTCTCAATGCATTAATATTGTCCTTGTATATTAATGCTTGACTAAGAATATTTAAGAATAGTGTTCTCTAAAGCCTCTCATAATTAATTCTATCAATTGATGTGTTGTAGATACGAATCTACTTTCTAGGGCATTATTATTTTTATTCAGCTGGAACAAGCATGAAGTAAATATAATAACCAAAATTTGCCTTTATTATTAATAAAATATGATACATAAGTCCCTAGTCAATCATCACATAATTGACTCTAGGGTTTACTACTAACAATCTCCCACTAGCACTAGTGCTAATCACTGTAATATCTAATACCCTGTGACCTAGTATGACCATCATGCTTTCTCTGTGCCAAAGTCTTGGTTAAAGGATCTGCGATGTTAGCATCCGTCGGTACTCTGCATATCCTCGCATCTTCTCTATCGATTATCTCTCAAATGAGATGGAACCGTCGTAGTATGTGTTTGGATCGCTGATGAGAGCGAAGTTCCTTAGCCTGTGCAATAGCCCCATTGTTATCACAATAGAGGTCTATAGGGTCTGCTATGATAGGAACCACCCCAAGTTTAGTAATTAACTTCCAGATCCAAACAACCTCCTTTGTCGCATCAGATGCAGCAATATACTTGGCTTATGTTGTAGAATATGCTACTGTGTCTTGCTTTGAACTCTTCCAGCTCACAACACCACCATTCAGGCAAAATACATACCCTGACTGTGATCTAAAATCATCCCTATTAGTTTGAAAGATTGCATCATTGTAACCCTTTACAACTAGCTCCTTATCGCCTCCAAATATCAAGAAATATTCTTTCATCCTTCGTAAGTACTTAAGAATGTTCTTGACAGCTGTCTAGTGACTTTCACCTAGATCTGACTAGTATCTTCTCATCATGCTCAAAGCATACGAGGCATCGGGGCGAGTACAAAGCATGACGTACATGATAAACCCAATAGCAGATACATAAGGGATCTGATCCATGCAGTCTCTCTCCTCCTTAGAAGAAGGACATTGAGTCTTCGAAAGACTCACACCATGTGACATTGGCAGAAATCCCTTCTTGGAATTCTGCATGGAAAAACGATTTAGCACCTTATCAATGTATGTACTCTGACTTAGGCCAAGAAGTCTCTTAGATCTATCTCTATAGATCTTGTTGCCCAATATATAGGCTACTTCTCCTAAGTCTTTCATCGAGAAATAATTCCCAAACCAAGTCTTCACAGACTCCAGCATAGGGATATCGTTTCCAATAAGAAGTATGTCATCAACATATAAGATAAGAAAAATAACTATGCTCCCACTAACCCTCTTGTAGACATAAGGTTCATCTTCATTCTTGATGAAAACAAACTCTTTGATCGCATCATCGAATCAAAGATTCTAGCTTCTAGATGCTTGCTTTAAACCATAAATGGACCTTTGCGGCTTGCATACCTTTCCAACATGCTTTTGATCTACAAAACCCTCAAGTTGTGTCATGTACACATTTTCAAGTAGGTTTCCATTCAGAAATGCAATTTTGACATCCATTTGCCAGATCTCATAATCATGGTAAGCTACAATAGCAAGCATCATCCGAATAGACTTAAGCATCACAACTGGTGAAAAAGTTTCATCATAGTCAATACCATGAATCTGCTTGAAACCTTTAGCTACTAATCACCCTTTATAGGTATGCATATGACCATCCATGTCAGTCTTTCTCTTAAAGACCCACTTACACCCAATGGGTTTGACCCCTTCAGATGGATCAATCAAAGTCCATACTTGATTAGTGTACATGGATTCCATTTCGGACCTCATGGCCTCTAGCCATTTCTCAGAATCTGGGCTCATCACACCTTTCTGATAGGATGTAGGCTCATTCAACTCAATAAGCATAATGTCATCATGGTCAGACAAGAGAATTGAATATCTCTCAGGCTGATGACGTATCCTATTAGACCTGTGAAGAGCTTGGTTTACTTGAACAGGTTGTTGCTCCACAACTTCTTGTGCAACAATCTCATCATCCACAACACTTTGTGGTGCTTGTTCAATTTCCATCAAGGTCTCAGTGCTATCTATATCTTGAACTTCCTCAATATGGATTTTACTCCCACTTGTTCTTCTAGAAATAAACTCTCTTTCTAGAAATATGTCATTTCTAGCGAATAACACTTTGCCTTGTGTGGGATTGTAAAAGTAATATCCCTTCGTTTCCTTGTGATATCCTACAAAGTAGCACTTGTCTGATTTGGGGCTTAGTTTATTGGAGACTTGACGTCGAACATAAGCCTCACAACCCCAAATCTTCATAAAAGATATTTTGGGACTCTTCCCAGTCCATATCATATATGATGTTTTTATGACAACTTTAGATGGAACACGGTTAAGTGTAAAGATAGCCGTCTCTAGAGCAAATCCCCAAAAGAAAGTAGGTAGATCAGTCTGACTCATCATCGATCGTACCATATCTAATAAAGTATGATTTCTCCGTTTAGATACACCATTCCATTGTGGTGTTCCAGGTGGAGTGAGTTGAGATATGATCCCATACTCAGTCAGATGGTCACGAAACTATTGGCTAAGGTATTCACCACCTCAATTTGATCGAAGCATCTTAATACTTTTGCCAAGTTGGTTTTGTACTTCACTCTTGAATTCGTTAAACTTTTCAAAGAATTTTGACTTGTGTTTCATGAGTTAGACCTAGCCGTATCTACTGACATCATCAATAAAAGTGATGAAGTACTGATAGCCTCTTCTGTAAGAGATTTGACGCCACTAGAGGGGGGGGGGGGGTGAATAGCATTTTGCCCGTGCGTGGATGGAATTTGTTCTCGTTCGTGTCTACAATTTCGTTAGCGCAGCGGAATATAGATAATGATAACAATAACGAAATAGACAATTACACACGAACACGAGTATGTAACGTGGTTTGGAACCGCACGGTTCCTACTCTACGGATCGAGCTCTACGAGCTCTAGTGATGCACACGCACTCACTAATCACAAAAACTCCTTCTCGACACAAGTTGGAGGTGGAGAAACCCCTTACAAGTAATCTTACAACAATAAGATACAAATACAAGCAATTACAATAATGAAATACAATGCAAGTAAAGAAAACTACTTTATGATTGCCTTTGGATTGCTTGATTGCTTGGTTGCTTGAAATCACCTTGGAGACCCTGATTTACAACAACAAATCGCCCCAAAACCCTCAAGAAACCGATGCCAATTTCCTCCATCACGAGCTCCTTTTATAGCTTCAACCTGTGCTGAAAAAAGTCGATCAGTCGACTGATCGGGACCATCAGTCGACTGATGCCACTGTTGTCGTGAGACAACGGCTAGATCCACGTTGGATAAGTCCAACGGATCTACCATCATCCGATCGATGGGGATCGATTGATCGCTCGAGCCATCGACCGCCCACCTCGGCAAATCATCGTTAGGCCATAACCCGCAGTCAAACCCTAGTTGACTCGGTCCAGTCGACTGCCACATGGCACCAGTCGACTGGCACACCTCAAACATGAGGTTTTAACCCAAGTATGGTTCCCCCATACTTGCTAGACCACCCTTAGCCTAGACCAAAGCCTTATAGCCACCTCCATCAGCCTCACACCTCTCAGATCCCTCCAAGTCATCCATGACTTGTTCATCCATCGCGCTAGCCTTCAGGTGCTTCCATCGGCTATGTCATGCTAATGGTGTCTACACCGCCAAGGCACATTGGACTTACGCTGCCAAGACTCCGCTTAGACTTTACGCCGCCAACCATTGGACTTATGCTGCCAAGACTCCCGCTTGGACTTTACGCAGCCAATATCAAACCCCTTGGACTTCTCATGCCAAGACTCAAACTTGGACTTTCCCTTGCCAACCCATGTTGGACTTCTCAAATGCCAAGACCATGCTTGGACTTTCCCTTGCCAACCCATGTTGGACTTTCCATTGCCAAGACCCATGCTTGGACTTTACATGCCAAGTACCCAAGACTTGGACTTTCCCATGACAATTACATTGTCATATATTTTTGTCGAACATCAAAACATCACTCGAGTCAAACTCGAGTCCTGGTCAATCGTGACCTGGGCTGATTGCACCAACAATCTCCCCTTTTTGATGTTTGACAAAAACCAAACAAAACATTGAGTTAGAACACTAACTCAAATCCCTTACCAATTATTCCAAATTGGTAAACTTAAACATTCTCCAAATGTTCTCCCCCGAACATTCTCCCCCTTTTTGACTAACATCAAAAAGATTATCTCCAAGGAGGTCAAAGTCTCATGTCCCAATGAGATCTTACAATCTCCCCCATTGTCTAAAAATATCTAGGATGCCTACCATCTTCCTAGTGATAAGTCCCATATCACTCAAGAGAGGCAATCCTATACACTCTCCCAATTTCCAAATTGGGTTTCTCAAACATCCCATCAATTTTCCCAATTGATAATATTCTCCCAATAACTTCTCCCCTTCAAGAGGAGAAGCACATCCATCATCCCAAGATGGATAACACCCCCTAAAGGCTTGCTCCCCCATGACCATTGCACCAACAATGTCCTTGGGAAGTCCCTAAGCCAATAGGAACTCTAAACCATCAAAATTAAGGTTAGAAATTCAACATTGAACTTTCCAACACCTTAACATTGATACAAACCCTAAACACCTCTCCTAATCCATAACCAATGGATTTTCACCCTTCATCATGCTTCCCAAAGCATATCCTAGGGTTAGGAGTGGTTAGGGACCTAAACGCTGCTGAAATCGGGTTAAACAACCTTGGTTATCCCAAAATCAGGCAATCAGTCGAGTGATTCAGAAATCACGATCGGCACCTCCATCGATCGCGCCACCAATAGTATCGATCGATAAGCTGAAATTTCAATTTGATTATCGAGTTAATTTCATAAAAGCATAAATAATTATACGTATATCGAAAAATCACGAAATTTGGTAGGTATAATACTTATGACCAATACAATAGGTGAAAAATGTTTGAAAAATATTTTACCCATAGAATAAAGAGTTTGATACAAAACTCAAAACCATTGAAATTTTCAATGTTTTGGCCCTATCTTGTATCAACTCTATCAATGATGATTGCTATCAAAAGATAGACTTCATCAAGGTTTTTCAAAATGATTTTAAAACATTTTCAAAACCTTATTTTGGATCATATTCCCTGGGCTCTATGTACATGACTTGTACACAAGCTTTCCCAATGATCCACATGTTGGGTTAATATGAATTTGAGTTCAACTAGATGCAAAAACTATGCACCTTGAACTTGACTCATATCCTAGCATCTCACATGTATCTAGGGTGTATAAATACACATACATGTCCATTGGATGTGAGATGTGGGTTTTGGTTCATTTAATCTAGGGTTTCATGCATTTTCTAAGGCAACTCTACTTGATTCCCTTATAAATGGGACTCCAAGTCATGCCATTGTCCTTAACTCAATTTTCAATCAATTTAATGCATAAAATGATCATGGCATAAGAAATGATATAAATAAGCATATGCTCATAATCATGATGTCATGACATAAGATGAAATCTAAAAACACATGACATTTGAAACCTTAATCCTAAACATGATGATGACATATAAAATGATTAAAATAAACATGATGTCATGGCATGTTATATGGCAAACAAAACATGACATATAAAATATATAGGTATAGTAATACCTAAATTTTAATATTAATTGTCATTTGATATAATTAGATATATTTTGCCATATTATCATTAATCTCCCTAGTGTGCCAAAAACCCAAAATGACACATTAACCTCTAAATCTAAATTGTGCCAATTTAATTGATTCTTCTTAATTTAAAAAAGTGCATTGGCACATCCTAAGATCTTTTAGGATATTGATTCAAATTTATTTCCAAGGTAACCATACCCTTGAAAATATCCTAAAGTGCCACCTTTACCATGGTTGAGTTAACTACCCATCCAATCAAGGTTGGCACACCCTAAACCCATCTAGCGTGAATCAATCACGCTCTTAGGAACCCAAAACCGATTTGAGCTCCTAGGGTTAATTAGGTATTCCTTAGGGATAACCTCCCTAGATACCTTCCTAATGACCCTCCTAGGCTTGTTAGCCTTGGACATTGTGGTCTTACCTAGGTTGACTCTAGGGGTAACTCCCCTTGCAACCTTCTTAGTGGCCACCCTAGGTTTCCTAGAAACCCTAGCCACTAGGCACAACCTTTGGTCAACCCTAGGGATGACTTCCCTATTGACCTTGGTTTTCTTAGGTTTAGTTCCATAATCAAATGGAACATTGTGATAGGTTTCCTTGTGCTTAGGTTTGCCCTTGGATGACTTTTGATCCTTAGGTCTTAAGTGTTGACTTCGAGTTTTTGACCTAGGAGTTTGATCATTTGACCCTTTAACTTGATTTTGCATAATATTTAGGGTTTTTTCAAGTTTTTCAAGCCTTGACCTCAAGGTTTGATTTTCAATCTCTAATTGCCCAATTTTAGAGTCTTGATTTAAATCATGGGCATAGGACTTCCTAGGCATATGCCTAGTCCATTTTGGATTAAAACCTAGGTGCTCTTGCACCTTTCTAATGGTCTCCCTTGGTAACATTTTTCTAGAATTATTTAACCTAGGTTTGTTCTTGGATAAATTGTTTTTAGGGACATTAGTCCCAAATTTCTCCTTACTTCTAAGGTTGACCTTCTTAGCTCCTAAGCAATATTCTCTATTTCTAGCATGCTCTTTTTGATAAATAGCAAGATTGCTAAAATTATTTTTAGCATGCATTTGACTATAAGAATTAGAAAGAGCATTACTAACATATACCTTAGGGTTAGCCTTAGCTCCCCCTATTTGTGTAGCTCCCTCTTGAGTCTTCTTCCTCCCCCTAGGACATTGATTCCTATAATGTCCTTTTGAATTACACTTGAAGCATATAACATGCTCCTTGCTCTTTTGACTTGGGGAACCGGCATCCTTCGACTTTTGTTGACATTTGGACGCCGGAGGAGCTTTCTTAATCCTTTTAGGACACTTACTCTTGTAGTGTCCTTGCTCCCTACACTCAAAACATATTATATGCATTTTATTATTACTTGATATGTTTGAGTTACCTAGTTTAGTGGTAGGTGCCGGAGTGGATTCTTCATTCCTCCCGGAGGTTGAGACTTCTTCTTGAATTGTTTCCGGCTCCGGTGTGGATGGTCTCTCCCCCTCAATCCTAGAGGTGGATGCCTCCTCCACTTCTTCCACCACTTCTACCTCTTCAGATTCGGATGTTGATTCCCTATCAGCCTCCGAATCCTCTAGCTCTTTGGATGTTTCTTCTTGAGCTTGAGAGGGTGATGGTCCTTCTTCTTGGACCGATGATAGACTTTCATGGAGTTTGGCCAAATCGCTCCATAGCTCCTTGGCATCCACATAGTCACCTAGGATACACAAGAGGTCATTAGGAATTAAATCAAAAATGAATTTGATTACCTTCTTGTTTTTATCGAATTGTTTGAGTTGCTCCTCACTCCACTTCTTCTTCTTGAGAAACCCTCCCTTTGGTCCCTTAGGATATTCGAATCCTTCCATCAACGCGGACCACTCCTCAAGGTCTCTCATCATCAAAAAATCTTCAATTCTCGTCTTCCAAGAATTGAAGCCTTCTCGTCCATAGAAGGCATACGGAATTGGGGTGTTGATATCCCATCCCAATTGATCTTGGACTTCCATCTTTTACCCTCTAGCTTGCTCCCTTAGTTGTTAGACTTAGAAGAGCAACCTGGCTCTGATACCAATTGTAGGAGATTTGACGCCGCTAGAGGGGGGTGAATAGCGTTTTGCCCGTGCGTGGATGGAATTTATTCTCGTTCGTGTCTACAATATCGTTAGCGCAGCGGAATATAGATAATGATAACAATAATGAAATAGACAATTACACATGAACACGAGTATGTAATGTGGTTCGGAACCGCACGGTTCCTACTCCACGGATCGAGCTCTACGAGCTCTAGTGATGCACACACACTCACTAATCACAAAAACTCCTTCTCGACACAAGTCAGAGGTGGAAAAACCCCTTACAAGTAATCTTACAACAATAAGATACAAATACAAGCAATTACAATAATGAAATACAATGCTAGTAAAGAAAACTACTTTACGATTGCCTTTGGATTGCTTGATTGCTTGGTTGCTTGAAATTACCTTGGAGACCCTGATTTGCAACAACAAATCTCCCCAAAACCCTCAAGAAACCGATGCCAATTTCCTCCATCACGAGCTCCTTTTATAGCTTCAACCTGTGCTGGAAAAAGTCGATCAGTCGACTGATGCCACTGTTGTCGTGAGACAACGCCTAGATCCACGTTGGATAAGTCCAACGGATCTACCATCAGTCGACTGATCATACCCATCAGTCGACTGATGGAGTCCTCACTCGACCAGTCGAGTCTCGACTCCATTCTGTGGTCGATTTCTCGAGCACCAGTCGACTGATGTGGGGAGATCATTTGCTCGAGCCATCGATCGGCATTGCCCACCTCTGGCGATCATTGCTAGGCTCACTGCCAGCCCTAGTTGACCGGTCGTCGTACCACATGACGCGGCGGCACACCTCAAACATGAGGTTTTAACCCAAGAATGGTTCCTCCATACTTGCTAGACCACCCTTAGCCTAGACCAAAGCCTTCTAGCCACCTCCATCAGCCTCACGCCTCTCGAATCCCTCCAAGTCATCCATGACTTGTTCATCCATCGCGCTAGCCTTCAGGTGCTTCCATCGACTATGTCATGCTAACGGTGTCTACACCGCCAAGGCACATTGGACTTACGCCGCCAAGACTCCGCTTGGACTTTACGCTGCCAACCATTAGACTTATGCTGCCAAGACTCCCGCTTGGACTTTATGCAGCCAATATCAAACCCCTTGGACTTCTCATGCCAAGACTCAAACTTGGACTTTCCCTTGCCAACCCATGTTGGACTTCTCAAATGCCAAGACCATGCTTGGACTTTCCCTTGCCAACCCATATTGGACTTTCCATTGCCAAGACCCATGCTTGGACTTTACATGCCAAGTACCCAAGACTTGGACTTACCCATGACAATTATATTGTCATATATTTTTGTCGAACATCAAAACATCACTCGAGTCAAACTCGAGTCCTGGTCAATCGTGACCTGGGCCGATTGCACCAACATCCTCTAGTAGCGATATTGAAAAGGTCACATCCATTAGTATGTATGAGTCCTAACAAGTTTGTCGCTCTTTAACCATGCCCACTAAATGGAATCTTTGTTATCTTGCCTAGAAGACAAGATTTGCATGTCTCATATGATTCAAAATCAAATGAGTCCAGTAATCCATCCTTATGGAGCTGGGATATGCGACTCTCATTTATGTGACCCAAGCGACAATGCTAGAGATATGTTTGGTTCGAATCATTAGATTTGAATCGTTTGATATTTATGTTATAGATTGGGTTTTCAAAGTCCAGAACATAGAGTCCATTCATAAGAAATGCGTTGGAATAGAACAAATCATTTAAATGAATAGAACAACATTTATCCTTTATCATAAATGAGAAACCTCTCTTGTCCAAACAAGAAACAGAGATAATGTTCTTAGTTAAAGCAGACACACAATAGCACTCTTCTAGTTCCAAAAAAGTCCAGTGGGAAAAGATAAAGAGTATGTTCCTACAGCTATGACAACAACTCTTGCACCATTGTCTACACGCAGGTCCACTTCCCCATTTGTCAATGATCTACTCTTTCTTAGGCCCTGCACATTAGTACAAATGTGTGATGCACAACCGGTATCTAATACCCATGAAGAAGAAATAGATAAATTAACTTCTATAACATATATACCTGAGGCAGAACTCTCACTTCTCTTTTTCTTAACTTCCTCTAGCTATAATGTAACGCCCTCCCTTCCCGTCCTCCTAACACACATCCTATAGACGGGCGACGGTGCTACGCGATCATACATTCATGCATATAACAACGGAAGCATTTAAAAACTTTACAACTTTTAACTCTAATTACATTAACCCAATCAACCTAACAATTTAATCATGGCAAAAGGTCTTAGCAATTTATTTAACTAAACATGTATTAACCATTTCAAGGTTCATAAAAATAAACATGAGTAACAACCATAGAAAGCTTTAACGTCTCCTAACAGTTTACACATAAACTGAAAATCATGCATAAGTCCGTATATGAAAAATGATCTCGTCCACCATGCCACTGCCACACACATCTTTGCCCCTCCTGCTGCTCCCTTTAATTTATCCATTCCTTGCCCTTTTCTGTAGTACAAGGAAAGTAAACTGTAAGCACATAGGCTTAGTAAGGTCCTTTCCTACTCACAAAAACATGCATCATGAATTAAACGTAAAGTAATGACATGTTCGTTTAAACAACATATGAGCATAACATTTATTTAAAGTAGAGACATGATCAATTTAGGAAAAGAACATAAACTTAGCATTTTCATCGCAACAGTACATTGTCTCTAAACATGATAATTCGATGAACATAAAATGGTATATGCAGGATGCTCTTTGAAAACATATAGTTTATATACTTAAACATAATCTCAATATATTGGGCCCGACATTGTACCACATACATCATTCGCGCGCATCCTAAATAGATTCGAGGTAGCTAATCCCGAACCTACTGGGTTACTAGGTCCGTACTGTTAGACCAATCTCTTGCCATGATAAGGTTTTGATGTGTGTGGCAAAGGGTTTAAGTTAGGTTGGTATTGTTATTTGATATGTGCGTTGGAGTCTTGCAGGACTTAGTAATTCGCACATGGAGACTTGGCGGGTTCACCCTCACAACCTCAGTCCTTGAGTCGGTGAAGGATGACTTTGCGAAAGCAGTGCGCTTGGAGCATCTGAGGGACCTCCGGACGAGATGACTTGAAGTGAAGCCAAGGAAGCAGACTTCGGAGGCAAGAGACGCAAAGGAGCATTATAGAGCTGTGCGCCTGATGCTGCCGAGGGACGTGACCGCGAACGAAGAGAGCTTCGGCGAGGGACTTCGAGTGAGATGAGAGAATGAGTGAAATGTAAGTAGCTCATTAGGTGAACTTGGCCGAATGGCTGAGTGTCGGAGACTTGACCGTAAGGGTTAAGGTTTACCCGACCGTCGGAAGCTCAAACTTATGTTAAGTTTGAGTTTCACACGACACCGATCATTGCCATTACATGGCGATCGCGCTGGTCAGTGTGTTCGAGTATCGTGATGGGTTTATACCCAGATCGGATCATATGGAATGGCGATCGTGCCCGAGGATGTCGCGAACGCAGGCACGGCCGTAGCCGATCGGCGATTACGAGGCGGCCGTGATCGGTGAGGTCCATCAGTCGACTGCCAAGTGTTCCGTTGGGACTACAACGGTTGGGATCCGACGTGTTCGGAGGCCATTGTAGTGACGACAGTCGACTGCCAAGGGCAGCAGTCGACTGGTGGCGACCAACGGGAAGAAATCAGCCCTCTCTATAAAAAGAGAGGATGTGAGCCTTTGAGAGAAAAATGCTTATGCTCTAAGTGATCTTCCTAGTGCCCCACAAGTTTTAAACTCTTCTTACTTGTCTTTACTTCAATCTTATTGTAAGAAGAGTGATCTTGGTTGTAAAGGTTACCTCCACCTAGCTTGGTGCACAGGAGAGACCATTAGTGGATTGGTTTTGGCGGAGTGATTCACCGAGGACGAATCGGGGACCGTGGATTAGCGGCATAGCCGTGAACCATGTTACACCATCTTGTTAGCATTTGATTTCTTGTATTTCTATTTGCTTGTCTTGCTTTATTGTTTCCGTTGCGCTAATCTCTTTGTAGACGAGCAAATACCGACATCCAACGTTTGAGGGCTATTCACCCCCCTCTAGCCGGCCGTCCGATCCCTAACAAGTGGTATCAGAGCTAAGGTCGCTCTTCAAGGACTAACCGCCGTGAGAGCACTACAAAAAGATGGCCTGCTCAAACATTCATCCACCGAAGTTTGAAGGAGAATTCGCTTGGTGGAAGAAGCGAATGGAGGTATTTTTTGAAATGGATTTTGATATTATGATTACAATGGAATCCGGTTTTGTTTTGCCTAGGGATGAAGAGGGGAAGCCAATAGAGAAGTCAAGGTGGACCAAGAGGCAAAGAGAGGAGCACCTTGCAAACTCAAAAGCCAAGCACCATCTATACAATGTGCTTCCTCAACAAGAAATAAATAGAATTGGAGATTGCCTAAGTGCCAAGGAGATGTGGGAGAAGCTAGTAGAGCTTCATGAAGGCACTTCGGAGGCTAAACTTGCAAGGAGAGATCTCCTCCGCTCCCAATTATCCAACATAAAATTAGAAAAGGGAGAAAAGGTAACTTCATTGCATTCTAGGTTTAAAGAGATTTTAATTGGGCTAACAAGTGTAGGTGAAAATCTCTCCAACCGGAATATGATAATGAAAGTCATAGATGCTTTTCCCCGATCATCCAAGTGGAGTTCAATGGTGGACTCATTTTATATTTTAAAGAATCTAGAGGTAAGTACTCTAGATGAATTTTTCTCCACTATGGAATTACATGAATCTAGGCTTGAAGGAATACAAGAAGAGCCAAGAATCCAACCTTCAAGAGGAGTAGCTTTGATGGCAAACAAGGGGAAGAAGAAGATAGAGATCCCCTCCTCCTCCGATGATGAAGTCTCCTCCTCCTCCTCCATGGATAGCACGGAAGAAGCTTATATGGTAAGGAGGGTAAGACGTGCTTTAAAAGGTTTTAGATTTAATAAATCTAATGATAGGAATAGAAGACAAAGGGGGAAAATCATTTGCTACAATTGCCAAGGAGAGGGACACATAAGGGATAATTGTCCCCTCCTAAACAAGAGCAAGGAAGAAAAGAAAAAGAAGGAAGAAAAGAAGAAGAAAAAGGGGAGCAAGAAGAAAAAGGAAGAGGAGAAGAAAGCAAAGGAAAAGGGAAAGGCCAAGGCATTCAAAGCAAATACTTGGGATGACCCTTCCTCCTCATCTTCATCATCATCCGAGGAAGAAAATGCATTTGTCACCAACCTAGCATTGATGGCATTTGACGACTTGGATTGCTCCTCCACCGAAAATGAAGAATCAAGCTCAAGTGGAGAGAACTCAAGTGAAGGGGGAGCCTTTACATCCTCCTCATCCGAAGAAGAAGAAGAGGACATGGAAACTATGGTAACGAATCTAACTCCTAAGAAAATAGTTTCCATGGTTTCTAGCTTAACTAGGGATTTATTTAGAGCTAAGAAGAAGAACAAAAGCATGCTAGATCAAATTAAGGACTTAGAAAATAAACTAGAAAAAGCATGCTTAAATGATGATAATATTTCTTCTAGCTTAAATGATGCATGCTCACATGATAACTATATGCCTTTTGATGTTAATGATGCTTGCATAGAGGAAAATAGGGCTTTAAGAGAGAAAGTAGATTATTTGACAAAAGCCCTAGAAAAATTCACTATAGGCTCAAATACCTTGAATATGATAATTGGGAGCCAAAGGACAAGTTTTAATAAGAAAGGCCTAGGTTATAAAGAAAAGAAAAATGAAAAGGCCTATAAATGCCTAATTGCTAGGGGACAAGATAAAAAGAAGGTAATAGCTAGGAAATGGATCCCCAAGGAGTATCTAGTGAACCCCATAGGAAAGAACTTATTTTGGGTTCCAAAATCCATCCTTAAGGGTTAGGATAACCCTAGGGTAGTCAACCATATGCAATTGACCTATATCATATTTTGGTTGACTTAGGATGGCGGGACAACATTTTTAAATAGTGTTAGGTGATGATAACGTGCCTATAAATAGTTAATAATGCTTAAATCATGATAATCAATGTAATTGCTATGTATATGTGCAATCATGATTTATGATTTTGAAATTTGTCACGTCATCATGAGAAATAGGGTTAAATCATGCTTTAGGTGATAATTCGTTTATTATCATGACATAATACCTAATGCATGATAACAATTCAATGAATACATGTGTTTCATGATCATAATGTAAAATTAAGTCATATATGTCTTTATGATCATGTGGATTGTTATGATGATACTTAACCTTGAGAGAATTGTATGAATATAATGGTTAAGTATATACAAATACCCCCTAGGATGCATCTCACACTCACCATAGGCTACTTTGATTGAAAACTTAGCATGGGTGAGATGTTAGGATGATACAAATGTCCACTAATGCCTATGGCATTTAGATGGTCATTTAAGGTATCAAAATAGCAATAATAGACCAATCATGGGGAAGACTTATGTTTAATTCATAGACATATTGCCCAAAGATCATGGTTGGATATTTTATATGTTTTCAAAACAATTTCTTACCTTAAAATATGTGTATTCATGTTTTGAAACAATTCAAACTGAAACTAGGTGTTAAAATGGATACTATTATAATCAAGAACCTAGTAGTTTTTAAAGCTTTTGGATTTTTGGCAAATACATGAAAATATAATGATTTTTCATGAAGACCTATTTTTCACTGATAAAGAATCTTACAAGAAATATTTTCCCCAAATTTCATGATTTTTTGAATTTTCTAGAATTTTTAATGCATTTCTGAAATTCACCCAGAAAATCAGAATTTCGGAAACCAATTGTCAGTCGACTGCCATACTGATATCAGTCGACTACTCACCTGAAAAACAGTCTAATATTTTTTGATTTCAGATTTTAAGCATGTTTTTGGTATTTTCCTTCTATTAGACTTGATGTCATGAGTTTATAACTTAGTATTAATCTTTTTGATGATGTCAAAGGGGGAGAAATAATTGTGTTTAAGTAAATTATGATAGGGGGAGAATTTGTAGAGAGAGTTTCTTGGATTAAGGGGGAGTTGCATGTTGTTATATCATGTTTATGTTTACATGCTTTCTTACCTTAGAAATTTATATCAAATGTTTTTACCTAACTTAAACGGATTGCCACACATCAAAAAGGGGGAGATTGTTAGGGCAATCTCTTGCCATGATAAGGTTTTGATGTGTGTGGCAAAGGGTTTAAGTTAGGTTGGTATTATTATTTGATATGTGCGTTGGAGTCTTGCGGGACTTAGTAATTCGCACATGGAGCCTTGGCGGGTTCACCCTCACAACCTCGGTCCTTGAGTCGGTGAAGGATGACTTTGCGGAAGTCGTGTGCTTGGAGCATCCGAGGGACCGCCGGACGAGATGACTTGAAGTGAAGCCAAGGAAGCAGACTTCGGAGGCAAGAGACGCGAAGGAGCATTCCAGAGCCGTGCACCTGATGCTGCCGAGGGACGTGGCCACGAACGAAGAGAGCTTCGGCGAGGGACTTCGAGTGAGATGAGAGAATGAGTGAAATATAAGTAGCTCATTAGGTGAACTTGGCCGAATGGCTAAGTGTCGGAGACTTGACCGCAAGGGTTAAGGTTTACCCGACCGCCGGAAGCTCAAACTTATGTTAAGTTTGAGTTTCACCGCACCGGCCGATCGCTTCTGAGTCGAGTGTGTTCGTATCCGATGATGGTTTATACCAATGATCCGCCATGGAATGACAATGATCGCGAGGATGTCGGCATTAACCGCCAGAGCTCAAGGGCAGGCGTCGACTACGGAGGCGATCGGCCGTGAGGTCCATCACCGATCGCCAAGTGTTCCGTTGGGGACTACAACGGTCGGGATCCGGCGTGTTCGGAGGCCGTTGTAGATGACGGATGCCAGCGCGAAGGCGAGGTGGCGCTAACGGAAGAAATCAACCCTCTCTATAAAAAGAGAGGGTGTGAGCCTTTGAGAGAAAAATGCTTATGCTCTAAGTGATCTTCCTAGTGCCCCACAAGTTTTAAACTCTTCTTACTTGTCTTTACTTCAATCTTATTGTAAGAAGAGTGATCTTGGTTGTAAAGGTTACCTCCACCTAGCTTGGTGCAAAGGAGAGACCATTAGTGGATTGGTTTTGGCGGAGTGATTCACCGAGGACGAATCGGGGACCGTGGATTAGCGGCGTAGCCGTGAACCACGTTACACCATCTTGTTAGCGTTTGATTTCTTGTATTTCTATTTGCTTGTCTTGCTTTATTGTTTCCATTTCGCTAATCTCTTTGTAGACGAGCAAATACCGACATCCAACGTTTGAGGGCTATTCACCCCCCTCTAGCCGACCGTCCGATCCCTAACATGTACTATGTCCGTCGACCTAGGGGCAACCTTGGAGCCCATCCCGTGGACCTTGTTAGGGTCCGGTACAAGCCATGCATAAAGAAAAATAACATACATGTTCTTTGTCCTAAAGAGTGTTCTTGTCCCCACTCTTAGGGAAACATTTCTTAGACATTTCATATACGTGAGTCATGCCTAACATGGGTGAAAACATAAGCATGTAGCATAGCATAAATCGGCATGAGTATAATTTAACATGGCATAAGGTAGTGACATAAGGAAAATTAAGCTAACATAAATAGAAATCATCATCTAACATGCATAACGTGGAAGAATTTCAACAAGAATAATTTCTCTAATCCTATTAGCTGAACCTTCTACACATAGTTCTAGATTCTTTCGTTCAAAATCAAGTATACAACATTACATCGTAAGAACTTATACTGCAGGTGAGGGGATACTTACAAACTAATCGGATCAGAAACCCGAGGTAAAGAAGCCTAAAAATTACTCCTTTCCAATCAATGAGTTATGCCACAATTTCTGCCAGGTAAATGTCAAACCAATCGAACTCCACAATGGACTAAGAATCCAAATCTACCTGAAATTCGTGGGAGGGAATCGGTCGAAAAACGCGAGCGATAGGGAAAACCCTAATAGCAAAACACATTTTTTTTTGGTTGACATGATCGGTCGAAAATCCTGATAGGGAACTCCTTTCCATGATCAGCGTGCTCGAGAAATATGGAGAGAGAGAGACGAATGAGATGGGCGGCGTTTGGAGAGAAGAGGGAGAGAGAGAAGATGAGGGCTTCAGCGTGGAGTTTAGGGAAAAAGGAATAAAAAAAAGAATATATAAATTAGGAATTTTCTTAACCTAATTATCCCTTTAAATGATCAGCTAGATTAATCAACTTCTTTCTTTTTTTTCTACCAATAGATATATTCTGTTATATCCTACTCATTGATAATCTTATGACTTAGTGGTGGGAAGCCTATTCCCCCAAATCAACGGTTCATGGTTCAAGCCTCGACTACGAACTATTTATTCATTTTTTTTATTCTTATTTCTATATATATATATATATATAAAAGAAATAAAAATATAGTAACTAAAATTTGGGATGTTACAATCCCTTATACCTTATAAAAGTTTCGTCCTCGAAACTCAGAACAACTCGGGGTACTTTTGCTTCATGTCATCCTCATGTTCCCAGGTGGCTTCTTTGTATCGTTGACTTTGCCATAGGACCTTCACTAAGGGTACTTCTTTATGCCTTAGTCTTTTGACTTCTCGGTCTAGTATCCGGATAGGTCGACTTTCATAGCTCAGGTCCTCTTGAATTTGCACTGTCTGTGGCTCGACCACTTGGTTGGTACTGGAAATGCACTTCTTAAGTATCGAGACATGGAACACATTGTGAATAGCAGACATCTCCTGAGGTAGTCCTAGCTCGTAAGCTACCTTGCCAACTCTTTTCAGGATCTTGTACGATCCTACGTATCGCGGACTTAGCTTTTCTTTCTCCCTGAATCTCATTATTCCTTTCATAGGAGCTACTCGGAGAAATACCAAATCTCTGACATTGAATTCCAAAGGTCTACGTCGCTGATCCGCATAGTTCTTCTGTCGGCTCTGAGCAGTCTCTATTCTTTGGTGGATATTCTGTATCGCTCGGGTGGTGTCGTTGATGAAATCCGTCTGAAGTCCCATCTCTTTCTTCTCACCATCTTCGTACCAACAGATCGGAGACCTACATCTCCTCCCATATAATGCTTCATAAGGTGCCATTCCGATGGTAGCTATTTTTGTAAGCGAATTCCGCTAAACATAAGTAGCGGCACCAACTCCCTTTGAAATCCAAGGCACAAGCTCGTAACATATCTTCCAGTACTTGGTTCACCCTTTCTGTTTTCCCATCTGTCTGAGGATGAAAGGCGGTACTGAAACGTAGCTTCGTGCCAAGTGCCTTATGAACGCATCCCCAAAACTATGAAGTGAAGTGACCATCCCTATCTGCAATGATGGTCTTGGGAATACCATGCAGTCTGATGATTTCCTTAGCATATAATTGAGCCAGTTGCTCAATCGAATATGTCATCTTGATCGCTAGGAAATGAGCTGACTTTGTCAATCTGTCAATGATAACCCATATAGCGTCATATCCGTTCGTAGTCCTGGGAAGACCTAAAATGAAATCCATAGAGATGTCTTCCCATTTCCACTCCGGAATTTGGATCGGTTGCAGAACTCCTCCAGGCCTCTGGTGTTCTGCTTTAACTTGCTGGCAGGTCAGGCAGGTACTGACGTGCTGAGCTACGTCCCTCTTCATACCGGACCACCAAAACATCTCTTTCAGGTCTTGATATATTTTGGTGGATCCCGGATGCACAGAATAGGGGGTTCCGTGAGCCTCCTCTAATATCTTTTTGCGTAGTTCCGGATGTTAGTAATATATGAGAGATGTCCTAAGGCAATCGCCTTATGTATGAACCATTTATATGATAAATGAAGATTCACTATTTGAGTATACATGTTTCATGTATTTGATTGGATCTTAAACTCATTTACTGAATGTCCACGATACGATTCACAGCATGAGAGAATTTGTGATTGGATCATAACTAGTGAGTATCTCTACATGTGTAATTGTGATGTATCGGAATTATCCCTAGTCGATGAATTGATGGATTTGGACACCATCAATTATGTCGAGACTAGCACGAGGTGTACTCCTTGGTGTATCCAAGCAGCTGATTCTCACTAGCTGGAGACATTGTGATGTCCGGAGTTGATCGTGGATGCTAGTTATGGTAACTAGTTCATTATAGTGACCAGCCGTAAGACTTCATATGGTTCTCTGCATATATAGATATGTCAATGAAGTTCTTACTGTAGCTTAAGTGCGATGTTCCTTTGACATGCGGTATTCAAGTCATCTTGATCATGGAGACTTATGCTTTGACAACTTAAGCAAGCATCTCTAAGGAGATGTGGACCCGGGATGATTGGGTATAAGTCGAAGTGATCGAAGGTGTTTGAATAGCCTATAAAGGATTCACCACTCCTTGCGAGGAGATGTATACCCATGGCCTCTCGTCGGATTGTTACTAAAGTCTTTGGCCAAAGCATTACATGTTTAGAGTAAGGTACTCTTCGATACATGTGCAGTAACTAGAATCCGTAGGACGAGGAAATGATACTTGGGCTAGGTGTGACATAGTCAGCCTAGTGGGGACTGACACTATAGACCATGTCCTGAACCAAGTGGGTATAAGATGAGTGAAGGGAATGGGGCACGAATCATTTGACCTGCTGAAGGGTTTCAGAAATAGTTCTGGATCAACCGTTGATCTTTTCGGTTAATTGGGGATCATGATGTACTACTAGGTGCCACTCATGATCGTTCTATAATTAATGGTTAATTATAGACGGCCAACATAAACCGAGAACCTATTTGGTCACACGGACAACGAGCGTAATCCGAAGGATTTAAAATGAGCTTGAGAATGAGATTCTCAGACCGAGAGAAACTAGGTTTGGTTGGACCAAACAAGAAGCGAGCATGAAATCGTTTCAGTTGCAATGGAAGCGTGGATGGGTCGTGTCTTATGAAGACATAATGGATGAACCAAAATGGTTTGGTTCTAATCCAATGGAGGAGAATAAACCAAAGGGTTTGGTTTATTTTAAACGAATGAACCAAAAGGTGGTTCGGTTCATTTTAACTTAAAATAAACCATCATGGTTTGGTTTATTTTAACTTATATTAATGGAGCGGGTTAACGGGCCTTATGGTTATGATCCAATAACCATTAAGAGAATTAGTTCTCTATAAAAGAGGGCTTAAACCCTAATCCAAAACCCTAACCTAGTTTTGGCCGCTCACCTCTCCCTCCTCTTCATCTAGTCGGCGCCAACCCTCCTCCTTGCCGCCGCCCACCTTGAAGCTCCAACCGACGACCAGCTGCTGCCGTCTTCTCCCATTGCCAGCGTCGAGCTGCTGCCAGAGGAGCTCCGGTGATCTGCCTTGGCTCAGGTGACAAGGTGAGCAAGTCGCTTTCCTTATTTGTCCGGCGCAAGGTCTCCACCAAAGCTGTCTAGTTTTCTGGATAGCTTGTTTCCCTCTCGTCGGAGCGTCGTTTGGATGACGTTTAGAGCTCCGACAGTGGTAGCCTTGCCGGGGATTTGATCTCCGGTAATCCTCTGAGGTGGAGGACGAAGGATTCGTCAAACGGTTGATGAATACCTCTCTGGAGAAGCGAGTTTTGAGGACTCAGTTTTGTATCAGAATTTGGATTCGGATAGTGATCATCTCTCGATCACATCGTCTTCAACACGAGGCTAGTAACCCGTATGAAGACGAGGCTCGTGACTTAGTGAAGTCATCCCGAGGATACTCGGCGTGGATACGGATAGAGACGATTCTAGCGAGGATCGTTCCGGTTGATGCCATTCCCGCTACACGTGATACGAAAGGTATACGTAGTTAAATTCCCTTTTATTGTAAAATTTAAATTTACGGTTATGTCTACACATGTTGTACTATGCATGCGTGTGATGTGTGTGTTGTAATAAATGTAGATTTATTATTTTTATTTCTTCCGCTGTGCACATGTTTACGAAACATGTTCGAACACACACTCGCCGCGGTGCCGATAATCCAACAGTGGTATCAGAGCCCAGGTTGTGTTTCGACATAATCCTAAAATGGTTTTACGATAGTCATAATGATATTTCTGGAAATTTTCTACTTTTGGAAAGTTAGAAGTATTTATGGAAAATTTTCAATTTTAGAAAGAGTAGAAGTATTTATGGAAATCTTCTACTTTTGGAAAGTTGGAAGTATTTATGGAAATTGATATTTTCCATAAATAAAATATTTGATTAGATTTGGAAATTTGTTTCCTAATTTAATCTTGATTTGATTTGGGAAATCAAATCTTAAAATATTTTATTTCCATAAGTAGTTTTGATGATTTAGGAAATTGGTTTCCTAAATTGACTTTCCTTAATCAACTATTTCCATAAATAAAATATGTGATTAGATTTGGAAATTTGTTTCCTAATTTAATCATGATTTGATTTGGAGAATCAAATCTTAAACATATTTTATTTCCATAAATAGTTATGACAAATAAGGAAATTATGTACATGACATAATTGTATGTCATGTAATTGCATTAGATGCATATCATTATGCCATGCGTGTCATGACATGTAGATGTATGCCATGTATGTCATGCCATGTAGATAATAGTTATTTGCATGCAAAGAGGATGAGACATAAAAACCCTTACTCAATATTAAAGCCTACACCTTCCATTAATATGGTTAGAACTAGAGTTCCGTTTCTTGTTTGGGTTGTTGGACTCTCTCCAAGCCCGGATCGAACCCGAACATGTTCAAACCATGGAATAGTTTAATACTAATATGGTAAGAGTCAGAGGTCAATCGTTAGCTTTAGTTGTTGGACTCTCTCCAAGCCGGGCTAATTGTTTGAATGCGCTCTAACCATATTAAAACTATTTCTCGATTAATGGGTTGGCTTTAACCTGGAGCATCGGCTTGTTGGACTCTCTCCAAGGTCGATGTAAAGGGAGGTGAAGTTGGGTGCTATGCATATGATGCATACTTGTTAATGTGTTAACAACCCGATGTATGTGTGAACATTCAATTAGTTGATAGCACATTGTGATAGTTGCATATATGTGATATGCAATCGGTATAGTTGATACCTATCGTCGTAGTTATGAATGGCTTGTTGGACTCTCTCCAAGGTTGTTCATATCTATGATGGATATCAGCCCATTCGGAGATGGACCTATGATCTCCCGAAGTGATTTTGGGGTTTTTGAAATTCGAAAAAATGAATGGGATTTATAAATGTATATTGATGCATTTTAAAAATCATTTTCTCATATATGCTCGTTTTATATTTCTAGGTCAATCGATTGATCATGACGTCTTTGAATTTGTGCACTATTTTGGATTCAAATAAACTGACTGGGCCTAACTTCCTGGACTGGCTTAGAAACCTGAGAATTGTTCTCAAGGCAGAAAAGCTAGCATATGTCCTTGAAGAGCCTCTTCCTAACTGTCCTAAGGACGATGCAACTCCAGACCAAATGTTGGTCTATCAGAAACATGTGGCAGATTCTGAGCTGGCGAGTTGCATCATGCTAGCGGCGATGGTACCTGAGCTGCAAAAGCAGCATGAGCATATGGATGCTAATACTATGGTCTTCCATCTTCATGAGTTGTTCGATGAGCAAGCGAGATCCGAAAGGTTCGAGGTCTCTAGGCTCCTCTTTACCACGAAGATGCAAGAAGGTTCGTCTGTAGTGCAGTTTGTGCTAAAGATGAACGGGTACATCGAGCGGCTAGCCACCCTTGGGTTTGTGATGGATCATGAGTTAAGCATTGACTTAATTTTGCATTGTTTGCCCAAGAGTTTCTCACAATTTGTGATGAACTATCGGATGAACAAATTAGAATCCACTATTCCCGAGCTCCTCAATATGCTGAAGACTGTGGAGCCTTCTGTGAAGCATGAGGAGAAGGTGGTTCTGTTAGTTGATTCCTCAAAGAAAGGTTCTAAGAGGAAGGCAAAAGAACAGAAGAAAGGGAAGAACAAAAAGGCGAAGAAGGCAGAACCAGTGTAAAAGGGCACTCGCCATCATTGTGGCAAGGAAGGCCACTGGCGAAGAAACTGCAAGATTTATCTTGAGTCCATGAAGAAGAAGAAGGCATTCGATGCCCCATCCTCTTCAGGTATCTTCGTTATTGATTGTCATTCTATTTCCTTAGACACTTGGGTATTGGATACTGGGTGTGACTCACATATATGTAATGACATACAGGGGCTAAGGAATAGAAGAAGACTCGTCAGAGGGGAGTCAAATTTACGAGTTGGCAATGGAGCAAAGGTTGCTGTGGTCGCCATCAAAACTTATTTGCTGAAGCTCCCTAGTGGACTAGTCTTGGAACTGGACAATTGCTATTATGTTCCTTCTCTAATAAAGAACATTGTTTCTATTTCCTATTTAAATAGAAATGGTTTCCATTTGACATTTAGTAACAATTGTTGTTATATAACTTTGAATGGCGTACTTTATGGAACTGGAACTTTGAGTAATGGAATTTATACATTGGACGTATCTAGTAACATTTTCAATATCAAAGCAAGCAACACGCGTGCTCGAAAGGGTAATCAATTAGACTCCTATATGTGGCATTATTGTCTTGGCCATGTAAGCAAGAAACGCATGCCCGAATTACACAGATGTGGAATTCTGGAATCGTTTGAATTAGATTCATACGATACATGCGAATCATGCTTAAAAGGCAAGATGACTAAGTTACCTTTTACTGGAAAAGGTGAATGAGTGGGAGAGTTACTAGGCCTAATACATACTGATGTATGTGGACCTATGTCAACTCAAGCTTTAGGAGGCTATGGCTACTTCATTACCTTCACCGATGATCACTCACGGTTTGGGTATGTGTTCTTGATGAAACACAAGTCTGAGGCCTTTGAAAGGTTCAAAGAATTCAGAAATGAAGTAGAGAAACAACATGACAAGAGTATTAAAATACTTCGATCGGATCGAGGTGGTGAATACTTAAGTCAAGAGTTTCTTTATTATCTAAGAGACAATGATATATTGTCTCAATGGACTCCGCCATATACACCACAGCATAATGGTGTATTTGAGAGGCGTAACCAGACCTTGTTGGACATGGTCAGGTCAATGATGAATCATGCAAATCTTCCCAAGTCCTTTTGGGGCTATGCACTTCAGACAGCTGTTTACTTGTTAAACAGAATGTCTACCAAGGTAGTCTCTACTACTCCATATGAGATATGGAATGGTAAGAAACCTCATGTATCTTACTTGAAGATATGGGGTTGTCCAGCTTATGTGAAGCAGATTGTATCAGACAAATTGGATGCTAAGTCTGATAAATGTCTATTTATTGGATATCCTAAGGAAACAAGGGGTTACCAATTCTATCATCCTGTGGAACAAAAGGTGTTTGTTTCAAGGCATGCTGTGTTTCTAGAGAAAGAGTTTCTCTTGCAAGAAAACAGTGGGAGTGTCGTCAAGCTTGAGGAGGCTCGAGAGACTCAAATAGTCATTGATGAGATACCTGGTGAAGCACAACAGCCGATAACTCATAGTGATGAGCAATCGGCTGGACCTATTGTAACACCACATCTTCGTAGATCTGGTAGAACATGCAATATTCCTGAGAGATATGGATTTCTCGTAAGTGAATCGAACGACGTGTTACTCATTGATGATAAGGAGCCTACCAGTTATGAAGAAGTGCTGACAAGTTCAGAAAGGGATAAGTGGCTTGAAGCCATGAAGTCGGAAATGGATTCCATGTATGAAAATCAAGTTTGGAACTTGGTTGACCCACCTGAAGGCATAAAGCCTATAGGGTGCAAGTGGGTTTTCAAGAAGAAAACCGACATGGATGGTAATGTGATTACCTATAAGGCTAGATTGGTGGCGAAAGGATATCGTCAAAAGCAAGGTGTTGATTATGACGAAACCTATTCGCCTGTAGCTATGCTTAAATTCATTCGGATGCTCCTAGCCATAGCGGCTCATTATGATTATGAGATATGGCAAATGGATGTGAAAATAGCTTTCCTTAATGGAAACCTGCTCGAGGACGTGTATATGATACAACCTGAGGGTTTCACATCGGTTGATAAAACCAAGGTATGCAAATTGTGATGGTCCATATATGGATTGAAGCAAGCATCCAGGAGTTGGAATATCCGTTTTGATGAGACAATCAAAAAGTTTGATTTCTCACAAAATCCAGACGAACCTTGTGTGTACAAGAAGGTTAGTGGGAGTGCAGTCGTGTTCCTAGTATTGTATGTCGATGACATATTACTTATAGGAAATGATGTTTCAATCTTACAGTCAGTTAAGGTTTGGTTATCCAAGACATTCTCCATGAAAGACCTGGGAGAAGCAACCTACATCCTCGGGATTAAGATCTATAGAGATAGATCGAAACGGTTGCTTGGTTTTTCGCAGTCTACATATATAGACTGAGTGCTAAAGAGGTTTAGCATGTCGGAATCCAAGAAAGGTTACCTACCCATCAGGCATGGGGTACACCTTTCAAAGTCTATGTGTCTGCGCACAGAAGACGAGAGGATTTGCATGAGTAAGATTCCCTATGCATCCGCAATAGGATCTATCATGTATGCTATGTTATGTACGAGGCCTGATGTATCGTATGCTCTGAGTGTCATGAGCAGATACCAGTCAGATCCAGGAATGGATCATTGGGTGACTGTCAAGATGATCCTTAAGTACTTAAGAAGAACTAAGGATGTGTTCCTAATATATGGAGAAGGGGACATGGTGATACACAAGTATACGGATGCCAGCTTCCAGACAGACAAGGATGATTCCAGGTCTCAGTTTGGATACGCGTTCACCCTGAATGGGGGCACAATGAGTTGGAAAAGTTCCAAACAAGACACTGTAGCAGATTCTACCACTGAGGCAGAATACATTGCAGCTTTGGAAGCAGTAAAGGAAGCGGTTTGGATCAAGAAGTTCATTTATGAACTTGGTGTGATTCCTACCATTGTTGAAGAAATACCGGTCTACTGCGACAATAATGGAGCAATTGCACAGGCAAAAGAGTCGAGGTCTCATCAACGATCCAAACATGTGCTTCGCCGCTATCATCTTATCAGAGAGATCATCAGTATGAACGAAATACAAATCGAGAAAATTCCCACTTAGTGGATCCTTTGACTAAAGCATTACCTCAAAGTAAGTTTGAGGGTCATGTTAGTGCTTATGGTATTGGATACCGTAGCGATTGACATTAGGCCAAGTGGGAGTCTGTTAGTAATATATGAGAGATGTCCTAAGGCAATCGCCTTATGTATGAACCATTTATATGATAAATGAAGATTCACTATTTGAGTATACATGTTTCATGTATTTGATTGGATCTTAAACTCATTTACTGAATGTCCACGATACGATTCACAGCATGAGAGAATTTGTGATTGGATCACAACTAGTGAGTATCTCTACATGTGTAATTGTGATGTATCGAAATTATCCCTAGTCGATGAATTGATGGATTTGGACACCATCAATTCTGTCGAGACTAGCACGAGGTGTACTCCTTGGTGTATCCAAGCAGCTGATTCTCACTAGCTGGAGACATTGTGAAGTCCGGAGTTGATCGTGAATGCTAGTTATGGTAACTAGTTCATTGGAGTGACCAGTCGTAAGACTTCATATGGTTCTCTGCATATATAGATATGTCAATGAAGTTCTTACTGTAGCTTAAGTACAATGTTCCTTTGACTTGCGGTATTCAAGTCATCTTGATCATGGAGACTTATGCTTTGACATCTTAAGCAAGCATCTCTAAGGAGATGTGGATCCGGGATGATTGGGTATAAGTCGAAGTGATCGAAGGTGTTTGAATAGCCTATAAAGGATTCACCACTCATTACGAGGAGATGTATACCCATGGCCTCTCGTCGAATTGTTACTAAAGTCTTTGGCCAAAGCATTACATGTTTAGAGTAAGGTACTCTTCGATACATGTGCAGTAACTAGAATCTGTAGGACGAGGAAATGATACTTGGGCTAGGTGTGACATAGTCAGCCTAGTGGGGACTGACACTATAGACCTGTCCTGAACCAAGTGGGTATAAGATGAGTGAAGGGAATGGGGCACGAATCATTCGAGTTGCTGAAGGGTTTCAGAAATAGTTCTGGATCAACCGTTCATCTTTTCGGTTAATTGGGGATCATGATGTACTACTAGGTACCACTTATGATCGTTCTATAATTAATGGTTAATTATAGACGGCCAACATAAACCGAGAACCTATTTGGTCACACGTACAATGAGCGTAATCCGAAGGATTTAAAACGAGCTTGAGAATGAGATTCTCAGACCGAGAGAAACTAGGTTTGGTTTGACCAAACAAGAAGTGAGCATGAAATCGTTTCAGTCGCAATGGAAGCGTAGATGGGCCGTGTCTTATGAAGACATAATGGATGAACCAAAATAGTTTGGTTCTAATCCAATGGAGGAGAATAAACCAAAGGGTTTGGTTTATTTTAAACGAATGAACCAAAAGGTGGTTCGGTTCGTTTTAACTTAAAATAAACCATCATGGTTTGGTTTATTTTAACTTATATTAATGGAGCGGGTTAACGGGCCTTATGGTTATGATCCAATAACCATTAAGAGAATTAGTTCTCTATAAAAGAGGGCTTAAACCCTAATCCAAAACCCTAACCTAGTTTTCGCCGCCCACCTCTCCCTCCTCTTCATCTAGTCGGCGCCAACCCTCCTCCTTGCCTCCGCCCACCTTGAAGCTCCAACCGGCGACCAGCTGCTGCCGTCTTCTCCCATTGCCGGCGTCGAGCTACTGCCGGAGGAGCTCCGGTGATCTTCCTTGGCTCGGTGACAAGGTGAGCAAGTCGCTTTCCTTATTTGGCCGGCACAAGGTCTCCACCAAAGCTGTCCAGTTTTCTAGACAGCTTGTTTCCCTCTCGTCGGAGCATCGTTTGAACGACGTTTAGAGCTCCGACAGCGGTAGCCTTGCCGGGGATTTGATCTCCGGTAATCCTCTGAGGTGGAGGACGAAGGATTCGTCAAACGGTTGACGAATACCTCTCCGGAGAAGCGAGTTTTGAGGACTCGATTTTGGATCCGAATTTGGATTCGGATAGTGATCATCTCTCGATCACATCATCTTCAACACGAGGCTAGTAACCCGTACGAAGACGAGGCTCGTGACTTAGTGAAGTCATCCCGAGGATACTCGGCGTGGATACAGATAGAGACGATTCTAGCGAGGATCGTTCCGGTTGATGTCGTTCCCGCTACATGTGATACGGAAGGTATACGTAGTTAAATTTCCTTTTATTGCAAAATTTAAATTTATGGTTATGTCTACACATGTTGTACTACACATGCGTGTGATGTGTGTGTTGTAATAAATATAGATTTATTATTTTTATTTCTTTCGCTGTGCACATGTTTACGAAACATGTTCGAACACACACTCGCCGCGATGCCGGGAACCCAACACCAGATCGTTAGGGATACATAACCGATCCCTAAGGTATAATACTCCTCTATTGGCGATACAGAAACCCTCGCCTTTTCCTTCTAGGATCTCCTGCTTGATCCTCTGGAGACTTGGATCATCACTTTGTTTTGCTAATATGTCATCGAATAGTGCTGGTATTATTGCCATGGTCGAATGCTGCCCAGAAATAACCTCGATTCCATAGTGCATAATTTCCTTCTCCAGCGGTCGAGACAATACCGATAAGGACATCAGGGTGGCACTGGACTTCCTGCTGAGTGCATCGACCACTTTATTTGCCTTGCTAAGATGGTAAAAGATCTCGCAGTCATAGTACTTCACGAGCTCTAGCCATCTGCGTTGTCTCATTTGAGGTCCTTCTGAGTGAAGAAATACCGCAGACTCCGGTGATCCGTATAAATCTTGCACTGTGCTCCATACAGATAGTGCCTCCATACCTTGAGAGTGAAGACCACAGCTGCTAGCTCTAAATCGTGAGTGAGATAATTCTTTTCATGTTCCTTGAGTTGCCTAGAGGCATAGGCAATAACTTTACCCCTCTGTATAAGTACAGCTCCGAGTCCCAATCCGGAGGCATCGCTGTACATGTCGAAGCTCTTGTCGTTCTCTGGGAGAGTAAGGATTGGAGCACTTGTAAGTCTCCTTTTCAGCTCCAAGAAACTCTTCTCACATTCCTCCGTCCATACATACTTCTTGTTCTTCCGGATGAGAACTGTTATAGGTGCTGCTATTCTGGCGAAGTCTTCTACGAATTTCCAGTAATAGCCCGCTAATCTGAGAAAACTCCTCACTTCGCTAGCATTCTTTGGCCTGCTTCAGTTACTCACATCTTCGATCTTTCTTGGGTCTACCATAACTCCATCTTTGGATATAATATGACCCAGAAAAGATACTTGATTGAGCCAGAATTCACATTTGGAGAACTTGGCATATAGTTGCTTTTCTCGAAGAATCTATAATACCATCTTCAGGTGTTCGACATGCTCTTCTTGATTTCTCGAATAGACGAGGATATCGTCAATGAAGATGATCACGAACTTGTCAAGAAACGCCGAGAATACCCGATTCATCAGGTCCATGAACATAGCAAGAGCATTCGTCACTCCGAAAGGCATGACTACGAACTCATAATGTCCGTATCTTGTTCGGAAAGCTGTCTTCGGTATATCATCTGGTTTCACTTTCACTTGATGATAGCCAGATCTGAGGTCAATCTTTGAAAAGATGGTGGCACCTTTTAACTGGTCGAACAGATCGTCAATCCGTGGTAAAGGGTACCTATTCTTGATCGTCACATTATTTAGCGCTCGGTAGTCTATGCACAGGTGCATAGTCCCATCCTTCTTCTTTATGAACAGTACTGGAGCTCCCCATGGAGAGTGACTAGGGTGAATAAAACTCTTGTCGAGTAACTCCTGTAGCTGTCCCTGAAGTTCCTTCAATTCGGTCGGCGCTATCCGGTAAGGTGCTTTAGAGATCGGGTGAGTACCAGGAATTAATTCGATCTCAAATTCAATTTCCCTATCAGGGGCTAACCCTGGTAGTTCATCAGGAAATACCTCTGGGTAGTGGCATACCACTCTGACATCTTCTAGCTTCTGGTCCTCGGCTTGACTTGTATCAACCACATGTGCTAGAAACCCAGTGCATCCCCTGTTTAACATCTTGCGTGCCTTTAGAGCTGATAAAAATTTATAGGTTTTGTTCCTTGGCTCTCCAATGAATTCAAACATAGGTTCTGCCTCAAGTTGAAAGACCACTTTTCTCTTACGACACTCGATCGAAGCATCGTACTTGCTTAAGAAATCCATGCCCAATATGACATCATAATCCTGCATGTCGAGCACTATCAGATCACAGTAGAGTTCTCTGTCTGCAATTCTGATGGGTGCGGCTTGCAACATATGAGTAGAAGGCATCACTTCTCCCGAGGGCAGGGTTGTTAAGAACTCATAATCCAAAACTTGCAGGGGTATGTCAATCTTTTTTGTGAAAGGCGTAGAGACAAACGAGTGTGTTGCACCAGTATCAAATAAAACAGTAGCATGCTGACATAAAATAATTATCTGACCTATGACAACAGTAGAATCATTCACCACGTCTTCCTTAGTGAGAGAGAAAACCCTGGCATTCATCGCAATTGGTGGGGCTTCCAATCTCCCTTGGCTTATCCGGGTACCTTCTATTGCAACTTGCATCTGGTGTAGCTGTGAAGGAGCACCCCTATACTGGGCATACTACTGAGGAGGTGCCTGAACCTGGGTAGGGCAGTCCTTGACTCTGTGTCCTTCCAGTCCACAGTGGTAGAATCTATTCATGCCCTTATAGCACACCCCGGTATGTGGTTTCCCACATGTAGTACATTGGGGAATCTTGGCTTGTTTGTTCGCTGGACCACCTTTAGAGTTGTTCCATTGTTTCCTCTTGCCACTGTGGTTTCCTTTCCAGTTACCCTGAGCTTTCTGACCTCCTGGATGGCCTTGACTCTTGCCTTCACTCAGCGCCTTCTTTTCCTGGTTAATATTGTTCAGGTAGTGCTCGGTGATTAGGGCTCTACTGAACAACTCCTTTGTGATCTGCGGTCTATTCACTCCGTCGACCATGTTCAGAGCTATCTCAGGTCGGAGCATCTTCAACATAAGTCTGACCCTTTCTTTTTCTGTGCTGACCAACTCTGGGCATAGGCGTGCGAGTCAGTTGAATCTTTTCACCGCTTCGTTAACTGATAGGTCACCTTGCTCTCGTAGTGCTTGTTGGTCACTCGCATATGGAAGAATTCTTCGAAAAATTAAGCTTCGAAGTCCATCCATCTCATTTGGTTTACTTGCCTCTTTGCTTTAATTCTTTCCCACCACATTCGAGCATCTCCAGAAAGGAAAAAGGATGCGCACTTAATCTTTTCATGTTTAGGCCAATCCAGCAACTCTACTATGCTTTCCACCGTTTTGAACCAGGACTGGGCATCCCATGGTTCACAATTACCCAAGAAATTCTCTGGTTTCAGCCTTTGCCACTGGATCAGGTAAGCTTCTGGTCGAACTATCAGGCCAGAGCCTCTTGGTGGTACTAGTGTAGCTGCAGGCCTATCTGGATGCGCCTGTTGGTCCCCTGGTGGTCCACTAGGGTTTCCCTACTGAGTCATTAAGGCATTTATCACTTTCTGTTGTTCAGCGACTTGACGCTGGAGTTCAGTAACCACCTGCATAAGATCCGGTGGAGATTCTGTCTCACTGACTCTATTACCGCGTCTTCTGGCCATGCTTATCTTCATAAATGATAAAAAAAATGCCAACATAAGTTTATCATCCTTACTTATATTCATGCATACCCAACTAAAAACATTTCTTAGCATATATATATCATACATGAAATAAATAGAGTAGGCATAGAATGTTTTACTTGGAGTGGTAGGATGGAAGCTTGATGTGTGTGTAGTGGAAAGGCAGAATTGGGCTCTGATACCACCTGTAACGCCCACCCTTCCCGTCTTCCTATCACACAACCTATAGACGGGCAGCGGCGCTACGCGATCATACATTCATGCATATAACAACGGAAGCATTTAAAAAAAACTTTACAACTTTTAACTCTAATTACATTAACCCAATCAACCTAACAATTTAATCATGACAAAAGGTCTTAGCAATTTATTTAACTAAACATGTATTAACCATTTCAAGGTTCATAAAAATAAACATGAGTAACAACCATAGAAAGCATTAACGTCTCCTAACAATTTACACATAAACTAAAAATCATGCATAAGTCCGTATATGAAAAATGATCTCGTCCACCATGCCATTGCCACACACATCTTTGCCCCTCCTGTTGCTCCCTTTAATTTATCCATTCCTTGCCCTTTTCTGCAGTACAAGGAAAGTAAACTGTAAGCACATAGGCTTAGTAAGGTCCTTTCCTACTCACAAAAATAAGCATCATGAATTAAACGTAAAGAAATGACATGTTCGTTTAAACAACATATGAGCACAACATTTATTTAAAGTAGAGACATGATCAATTTAGGAAAAGAACATAAACTTAGCATTTTCATCGCAACAGTACATTGTCTCTAAACATGATAATTCGATGAACATAAAATGGTATATGCAAGATGCTCTTTGAAAACATATAGTTTATATACTTAAACATAATCTCAACATATTGGGCCCGACATTGTACCACATACATCATTCGCGCGCATCCTAAATAGATCCGAGGTAGCTAATCCTGAACCTAGTAGGTTACTAGGTCCGTACTATGTCCGTCGACCTAGGGGCAACCTTGGAGCCCATCCCGTGGACTTTGTTAGGGTCTAGTACAAGCCATGCATAAAGTAAAATAACATACATGTTCTTTGTCCTAAAGAGTCTTCTTGTCCCTACTCTTAGGGAAACATTTCTTAGACATTTCATATACGTGAGTCATGCCTAACATGAGTGAAAACATAAGCATGTAGCATAGCATAAATCGACATGAGTACAATTTAACATGGCATAAGGTAGTGACATAAGGAAAATTAAGCTAACATAAATAGAAATCATCATCTAACATGCATAACGTGGAAGAATTTCAACAAGAATAATTTCTCTAATCATATTAGCCGAACCTTCTACACATAGTTCTAGATTCTTTCGTTCAAAATCAAGCATACAACATTACATCATAAGCACTTATACTGCAGGTGAGGGGATACTTACAAACTAATCAGATCAGAAACCCGAGGTAAAGAAGCCAAAAAATTACTCCTTTCCAATCAATGAGTTATGCCACAATTTCTGCCAGGTAAATGTCAAACCAATCTAACTCCACAATGGACTAAGAATCCAGATCTACCTGAAATTCGTGGGAGGGAATCGGTCGAAAAATGCGAGCGATAGGGAAAACCCTAACAGCGAAACACATTTTTTTTTGGTTGACATGATCGGTCGAAAAATGCGATAGGGAACTCCTTTCCATGATCGGCGTTCTCGAGGAAAAATGAGAGAGAGAGACGAATGAGATGGGCGACGTTTGGAGAGAAGAGGGAGAGAGAGAAGATGAGGGCTTCGGCGTGGAGTTTAGGGAAAAAGGAATAAAAAAAAGAATATATAAATTAGGATTTTTCTTAACCTAATTATCCCTTTAAATGATCAGCTAGATTAATCAACTTCTTTCTTTTTTTCTACTAATAGATATATTCTGTTATATTCTACTCATTGGTAATCTTATGACTTAGTGGTGGGAAGCCTATTCCCCCAAATCAACGGTTCATGGTTCAAGCCTCGACTATGAACTATTTATTCATTTTTTTATTCTTATATATATATATATATATATATATATATATATACAACAACAACAACAACAACAACAAAGCCTTATCCCACTAGGTGGGGTCGGCTATATGGATCCTTCTATGCCATTGGACTCTATCCCCTACTATATCATCATCTATATTTAAATAAATTTTATATTGTTTTATTGTTGCTAACCAAGTCTTTTTTGGTCTTCTTCTTCCTCATTTGATGTGTATATTTGGTATCGTTTCACATCACCTAACTGGAGCATTTATTGGCCGTCTAAGTACATGTCCGTACCACCTTAAACGTGTCTCTCGGAGCTTTCCTTCAATAGATGCAACACCAACTTTTTCTCTAATGCTCTCATTTCTTATTCTGTCCATCCTCGTATGTCCACACATCCACCTTAACATCCTCATCTCTGCAACTCTCATCTTTTGCTCATATGCTCGAGTCGTAGCCCAACATTCAGCTCCATATAACATAGCAGGTCTAATTGCCGTTTTGTAGAACTTCCCTTTAAGTTTTAGAGGCACTTTACGATCACATAAAATACCCGATGCTTTCCTCCATTTCAACCATCCTGCTTGTATTCTATGTAAGACATCTCTCTCAATCCCTCCATCATCTTGCAAAAATGATCCTAAATATTTAAAGCTCTCAATTCCAGACAACTCATCATCTCCTATCTTAACACTTGTCTCATTACGTCTAATATTGCTAAATTTAAATTCCATATATTCTGTCTTTACTCTACTAAGCTTAAAACCTTTCACTTCTAGTGTTTCCCGCCAAGATTCTAGTTTTGCATTTACTCCTTCATGTGTCTCATCTACTAAAATAATATCATTTGCAAACAACATGCACCACGGTAATGTGTCTTGAATGTGTCCAGTGAGTTTGTCCATGATTAGTGTAAAAAGATAGGGACTTAAAGCTGATCCTTGATGTAACCCTATCTTTATTGGAAATGCTTCAGTTAATCCACCTGAAGTCTTCACTCTGGTTGTTACTTTCTTATATATATCCTTAATTAGTTCAATATATGTTACACTAACACCTCTTTTTTCTAAAATTCTCCATATTATTTCTCTTGGAACTCTATCATAAGCTTTTTCTAAATCAATGAATACCATATGTAGATCCTGCTTTTGCTCTCTATACTTTTCAATTAGTTGTCTGAGAAGATGTATAGCTTCTATTGTCGACCTTCCTTGCAAGAATCCAAATTGATTTTCGAGAACCATGGTCTCCTTCCTTAATCTTTTTTCTATTACTTTTTCCCAAAGTTTCATGGTATGACTCATTAGTTTAATACCCCTATAGTTTTCACAAGTTTGTATGTCTCCCTTATTCTTATATAAGGGAATTAAGATACTTACCCTCCATTGATCAGGCATCCTTTTTGTTTTCAATATCATGTTAAATAATTTTGTAAGCCATTCAATACCTTGTTTCCCTAGACACTTCCATACCTTTATCGGAATATCATCTGGTCCAACGGCTTTTCCATTTTGCATTCCATTTAAAGCTTGTTCTACTTCTAAAATTTGAATTCTATGATAAAAATTTAAATTTCTATACTCATTTGACATACTTAAATTACCTAAATTAAGTTGGTCTCCTAAACCTTCATTAAAAAGTTGATAAAAATATCTCTTCCACCGCTCTTTTATTTCTTCATCATTTACTAGTACCCTATTGCATTCATCTTTAATACATCTTATTTGATTAAGATCTTTTGTCTTCCTCTCTCTCACTTTAGCTATTCTATAAATGTCTCTTTCCCCTTCTTTTGTATCTAATTTTCGATATAACCGTTCAAAAGTTTCAGTCTTAGCTTCATTCACTGCTTTCTTAGCTTCTTTCTTGGCTATTGTATATTTTTTCAAATTTTCCTCATTTTTACAAATATTTAATTTCTTATATGCTATTCGTTTTTCCTTGACTTTTTCTTGCACTTTTTCATTCCACCACCAAGATTTTTTACTTGGTGGTGCATGTCCCTTTGACTCACCGAGTACACTCTTAGCTACTATTTTCAATTTTGATACCATCTTATCCCACGTCATATTAGAGTCACTGTATATGTTATCTAATACTTGTACTCCTACCTTCTCTTTGAATATATTTAATTTCTCATCCTTTAACTTCCACCACTTAATTCTAGGGGTCGTGTATATTTTCCTTCTATTAATACTATGTTTGAGGCATATATCCAATACTACTAACCTATGTTGAGTAGTTAAACTTTCTCCAGGAATAACCTTACAATCTTTACAAATCTTTCTATCTCTCTTCCTAACCATAAGAAAGTCAATTTGTGATTTATTATTTCCACTTTTGAACGTGACTAAGTGTTCTTCTCTTTTCTTAAAAAATGTATTAGATAGTATAAGATCATATGCTATTGCAAAATCCAACATAGTTTTACCTTCTTCATTTCTTGTTCCAAACCCATAACCCCCATGCACCCTCTCATATTCGTCATTTTTCACTCCGACATGCCCATTTAAATCACCTCCTATTAAAATCATCTCATTTGACGGAATATTTTGTAATATTTCATCCAAGTCCTCCCAAAACCTTAATTTGGTATTTTCATCTAATCCTATTTGAGGTGTATATACACTAATTAAGTTTATAGTTTCTTTCTCCACTACTATTTTGAGAGCTATAATTCTATCCCCCTTTCTAATTACTCCTACAACTTCATCCTTTAACGAACTATCAACAATAATACCCACTCCATTTCTTGTTTTACTCTTTCCTGTATACCATAACTTAAAACCCGAGTTCTCTATCATCTTTGCCTTCTCACCAACCCATTTTGTCTCTTGTACACATACAATATTAATTTTTCTTCTAATCATCGTATCTACTATCTCCATTGTTTTACCAGTGAGGGTTCCTATGTTCCATGTGCCAAATCTTAGACTACTAGTTTTTCTATAATATTTGTTCTTACCCAACCTATGGTGTGAGAACTCTTGCTTATTTAACACTACACCCAAGTTCTCATGGAGATGTAGCGGTCCTTGCCGATACGTTGCAGTCGGACCCTACAACATGAACTCTAGCATATTTTTCACTGCACCCGAGTTCTGAAAATGTAGCGGTCCTTGCCGAGACATTACAGTCGGACCCTGTAACGCGTTCCTTCCAGGGAACAACCTAGCATTAGCACAATAGTTTGATTGATCCATTCATTGAACATTTGCCTTATTTTAACGCTGGCTGGCAACCTAACGCAACCCTCCTCCTTTATCCGGGCTTGGGACCAGCCACGATAAGGTTAACTTATCATGGGCGGAGTTATATATATATATATATATATATATATATATATATATATATATATATATATATATATATATATATATATATATATATATATATATATATATTTCCTTTAAATAAAAATATAGTAACTAAAATTTGGGATGTTATATATAATTTGCAATTCCTCTTCCAATGCCCGATCCCATCGTAGTGGAAGCAGTCACCTTCCTTAGACACCCCGCCTTTAGCCTTGGATGTAGTAGAGTTGGCCTTGCCTTTGGCTTGGGTCTTACCCTTGCCTTTTCCTTTTTTAACCATCAGTATGTTCTAGCCTTGGTTTTCTTGAGATTGGGTTCAGCAGTTCTCAACATGTTGAGCATCTCAGGTAGAGGCTTGTCAATTTTGTTCATATTATAGTTCATGATAAATTGACTGTACCCTTCGGACAATGATTGCAGGATAAGGTTAGTGGCCAATTCTTGGCCCAGTGGAAATCCCAGTCTCTCAAGGTTATCTACATACCCAATCATCTTGAGTATGTGAGTTCCTACAGGAGTTCCTTCTTGCATCTTGCATGCAAATAGGGCCTTAGACACCTCAAACCGCTCGTGCCTAGCTTGCCCTTGATATAGTTGTTTCAGGTGCTCAACCATATCATGTGCATCCATGTTCTAATGTTGCTTCTGAAGCTCTGAGTTCATGGTGGCAAGCATTAGGCAGGATACATCTAGTGCATCATCTTGATGCTTCTTGTAAGCATCTTTCTCCGCACGAGTGGCGGTAGTGGCGGGTGCTTCAGGAAGAGGTTGCTCTAGGATGTACAATTTTCATTTTTTTCTTGAGGATGATCCTCAAGTTTCTGTACCAGTCTAGGAAATTAGCTCCGTTGAGCTTGTCCTTCTCAAGGACAGATCACAGAGAGAGAGTATTTGATGTGTTAGATGACATGGTAATCTACAACAGTAAAATGCAAAAATAAGTATCATATCTAAATCATTTAATTAGACCTTTGTTTAAATGATGCTCCCACTGAATTGCAGAGTTTCGGTAGGGGATAGTCATGGATGTAGGCAAACGCCTTTTGCCCACACTACTAGCTCCCAGCCCAACAGCTACAAATTCATGTGGGACAAGATCCACATCATACTTCACCTTGAGATAACTTTGGCTAATCACCCAAGATTTAGTATGATTAGGTAGGCAATATTTTACCAATTACATCTTATGCAACTCTTTAAAAGAAAAAGGGTCAAGATCCACATTACACATCATCTTAAGTTAGCTTTGGCTAATCGCCCAAGACTTAGTATAATTATTCTCTTACCCTATCTTCCTAACTTTTAGGACATGCCTCTAAGTTCTCAATCTAATCGAGATAACTTAGTTAAGTCTCACCCAAAGTTCGATAGTGGGACATCACAATTGTTCACTCGCACTCTACCAAGATAAAATGTGTCATTTTGTTTTGGCAAACCCAATAACAAATGATCGAGGTAGTAGTGAGTATCAAACTTTGATAGGCATATCTATATTGACTTAATTAAGATAAAATTATTATTTAACATGTATCACATGCACACAAAGCATATATCAACAACATATAAGCTTAAAACATGACATGGTTATGACCCGAATCTACGATCTCCTCAAGCCAATGAGAAGAGCGATGGGTCAACCTAGGGATAACATCTTCTCCAAGTGCGTCCTTTGGTTGTTGTGTGTTGTCAGCATCCTTCTTGTAACTTCATCCTCCAACAAATTTTTCACTCCTCATTTTATACATTACAAAATAAGAATATTGGAGTTACATTCAAGTCTAAATCTAGTTTTATTTACAACTAGGAAGAATAGAGAGGAAGACATGACACGCAGACCATATTATGAATTACAACATGTACACACAACACAACCACAATCTCATCGGGGTGAAGGCTATAACCATGCACCATGGCATACATCATTCACAAATATTTATGACATGTAGATTTTATTATGATGCTAAACACGACTTATAAGCCGCTACAACACGGTGGTCCCGCTAGTCGATTAGCGGGCGGGGTCAAGGGGCAGCACCCCTTGCGGGGTGCAGGGGCCTTCGCCTCGGAGCAAAAATCTTATTTTAACGACTCATTGAATGATTCACTGCTCTTAGTCCAACATAATGAACCTGAGACCCTTGCTTGCCTCTGTTCGTAGCAATTTTGGGTGATAGATCCGAACGACAAACATGTTGTTCAGTCAATAAATATGTCATGCACATATTGTTGCACAAAATCACCCAAACAATTATGCATGCACTCATAATAAACTTCTTATTCTATGTTTATATCACATATAAAATAACATACCACGATCTTTATGTATACATAAATGGCTCTGATACCACTATTGGGATCTATTGCGAAAATAATCGCAATCGTAGCGGAAAAAAACTTGATCCCTCCAGAGATCCATGTGTATACATAAAGGAAATCACTTATTTTAACTACACCTTAGTTGAGAAGTTACCCTTGTAGTGTAGCCCTTCGCAATCCCGATAGCAACTCCTTGATAACGGATCTTAGAGCGATTAGAATGGTCGTGCCTCTATGCTATCCATACAAACACTATCTTGGAGAAGGAGATGAAATCTTTGGTTGTGCTAGCAACCACACAAAGGCTCTCCACAAAAGACAAGACTTTGGCCAAGAAGAAGGAAGAAGGGAAAAAGGGATCCTTGGCTAAAAATGAGATCACACACCCAAAAATGAGATCCCACATTCACGTTGAGAGTAGCCTTCTCATATACTATTTTCATGCATTAATCTCATTTGCATGCAATGTTGAGAAAACTTCTCAAATTCCAATTGCATGCATTAATCCATTTGTATGTAATGTTGAGGAGTGTCATGAAATCCCATTGCATGCAATTAATCCATTTGTATGCAAGATTATTCATCATTGATTTGCATGCAACAACTCCAATTTACATGCAACTTGAGAAGGTTTTTGAAATCCCATTTATGCAAGATTAATCATCCTTAATTTGCATGCAACAACTCCCATTTCATTAATGCATGATTAATCTTCATTCATCATGCATGAATGTTCAACCCCTTCTCATTTGCCTTCTTCAATTGGTTTCATTTGAGTCTAACTCAAATTAAACCAATTTGAATCCAACTCAAGTTTGGCCAAGCAACGAGTCTAACTCATTCTAGTCCATTCAATTAACTAATGATTCATTTAGGCAAACTAAGATGATCCTATCTTTAAAATAACGTGTTCTTTGTGTGTGACCCAACAGGTTCTTGCAACATTGGCAATGTTTCTAAAACCCTTTTAGAAACATAAGCAATGAGTGGCATCTAGCAATGCATCATTGCTACTCAAGTGGCAAGAATGTCGAGATCCGACATAACCTTACTGTGGCTACTATAATATATAACCTTGTCCTTCTATCCTCGATATCTAGATCGATCAATGAGGCATAGATCGTGTCATCCTCTTATCAATCTTTGTGCTCTTGATCCCCAAGTAGATTCACTCAAACAAATGAGCTCAATATCTCATATTGACCCATTAGAGCATGGCCATGCATTTCGTGGTCCTACTCTATCAAGAGGCCTAAAGATATCACTCCCGTCATATGGGAGGGATAGATCCCATCTACATCATTCACATCCCTCTACATAATTTGTTACATATCTAGTGATCGCTTTTATAGTCCACCCTATTATGGGTGACGTTTGACGATACCAAAGTACATAACTCCTTATGTATGGAACTATAGTAATTTCAGGTCTAAGGACTAATCATACCACTAGTCACTATGAGAAAGTTTATGACACTCATATGACGATCCATGAAATTTTCTCACTGCTGGTCAATTCAGTATATATTCTCTAATATATACCCATGTGTCAACGTGATATCACATATCCATGACTTGTGAGATCAAGTCATCAATTGACCTACATGCTAGTCTCAATGCATTAATATTGCCCTTGTATATTAATGCTTGACTAGGAATATTTAAGAATAGTGTTCTCTAAAGCCTCTCATAATCAATTCTACAAATTGATGTACTGTAGATAAGAACCTACTTTCTAGGGCATTATTATATTTATTCGGCTGACACAAGCATGAAGTAAATATAATAACCAAACTTTGTCTTTATTATTAATAGAATATGATACATAAGTCCCTAGTCAATCATCACATAATTGGCTCTAGGGCTTTCTACTAACACTCTGCAGATAAGATATGTCAGTGAAGCTCTTACTGTAGCTCGAGTGCGAGTTTCCTTCAACTTGAGGTATTCAAGTTATCTTGGTCATGGAGACTTATACTTTTACATCTTAGTCGATACATCTCTACGGAGGTGTGGTAGGGGATGATTGGGGTATAAGTCGAAGTGCCAAAGGTGATTAAATAGCCAACAAAGGATTCACTACTCCTTGTGAGGAGATGTATACCCTATGGCCACTCGTCAAGATTGTTACTCAAAGTCTTTGGCCAAAACATTACATGTCAAGAGTATGATACTCTTGGATACATCTCGAAGTAATTAGAATCCACTAGACGAGGAAGTAAGACTTGGTAGGTGTGACATAGTCAGCCTAGTGGCGACTGACACATAGACCATGTCCTGAACCAAGTGGGTATAAGATGAGTGAAAGGAATGAGACACAATTCACTGTAGCTGTTGAAGGGTTCGGATATGGTTCCGAGATCAACTGCTGATTTTTCGATTAATTGGGGATCATGATGTACTACTAGGTGACACTCATGATTGTTCCATAATTAATGGTTAATTATGGACGACCAACATAAATCAAAAACCTATTAGGTCACACACACTACGAATCCTTCGAAGAGACTTAAAACAAGTTTGAGAATTGGATTCTCAAGATCTAAAGAGATCAAGTTTGGTTGGACCAAACACATGACAAATATGGAAATATTTGTCAAGTCGGAAACACGAAAGGAGCACGACTTAAGAAGACGGGTTGGGTATTAAAAGGTTTAATTATAAACCAAACCCATTTGGTTTTAATTAAAAGGGTCCTCTTTTGGTTAAGGGTCCAATTAGGGTTTAATGGATGAGACTAAGCCTTAATGGTTATGGGCTTAGGGATTTGATCCACTAACCTATAATCCATTAGGATTAGTGCCTATATAAAGGGTTATATTCCATTAGGATTTTTGGAAATCAAATTCTTAAACATATTTTAATTCCAAATAATATAATGACAACTATGACATAATCATGCCATATTATATGTCATGATTAGATGCATTTTGTCATGCGTGTGTTATGACATGTCATATGTCATGCGTACGATGTCATATAGGTAGAACATATGCATGAGGATGAGACCTAAACCCCTTATACAAATTTTAAAGCTTACTTCTACCGTTAATATGGTAAGAACCAGAGACTTATTCCTTGTTTGAGTTGTTGACCCAAGTCAAGCTCAACCTGAAATTAGATATGTTCGAACCATAGAGATACAATCTCATGATTAATGTGGGTTGGCTTTAACTTGAAGCATTGGCTTGTTGACCTAAGGCCAAGGTCAATGTGGATAGAGGTGAAGTCGGGTGATATACATTTTGATGTATACTTGTTAATGTGTTAACAACTCGATGTTTATGTGAACATTCAAATAGTTGATAGCATAATGTGATAGTTACATATACACGATATGTAATCGGTATACTTGATATCTACCACTATAGCTAAGAATGGCTTGTTGGCCTAACGTCAAGGTTGTTCTTATCTATAGTGGATATCAACCCACTCGGAGAAAAACCTACGATCTCCTGATTTCAAAGTAAGGGCTCTTGAATATGAAAAGTGAGTGGGAGCCTAATATGTAAATTGTTTACATATCAAATCATCTATCTCACATTCTCGATTTTTTATTTCTAGGTTAATCATTTGATAATGTTGTTTGTTAATCTATGTTCGATTTTGGAATCGAACAAATTGACTGGGACTAACTTCTTGGACTGACTTCGAAACTTGAGAATCATTCTCAAGGATGAAAAGCTTGTTATGTCCTTGAAGAGCCTCTTCCTACCAGTCTTGACTATGATGCAACTCTGGACCAAATGTTGGCCCATCATAAGCATACGACTGATTCTGAGCTTGCTAGTTGCATCATGCTAGCGTCGATGACTCTTGAGCTGTAAAAGTAGCATGAGCATATGGATGCTTACACGATCATTTACCATCTTCGTGAACTCTTCGATGAGTAGTCGAGATTTGAAAGGCTCGAGGTCTCGAAGCTTTGCTTTAGCTCGAAGATGAAGGAGGGTTCATCTGTAGTACAATTTGTACTGAAGATGAATGGGTACATTGAGCGGCTAGGATCACTAGGGTTTGCTATGGATCACGAATTAAGTATTGACTTAATTCTGCATAGTTTTTCCAAGAGTTACTCACAATTTATGATGAACTATTGGATGAACAATCTTGAATCCACTATTTCTGAGCTGATCAATATGCTCAAGACTGTAGAACCTTCTGTGACTAAAGAACAAAAGTCAGTGATGTTGGTTGACTCCTCGAAGAAAGGTTCTAAGAGGAAGTCAAAGCAACAACCAAAGGGAAAGAAGAAGAAGACCAAGACTGGAGAGTCAGCTCCAAAGGGCACATGCCATCACTGTGGCAAGATGGGCCATTGGCGAAGGAACTGCAAGATCTATCTTGAGTCCATGAAGAAGAAGCCGATATCTGATGCCCCATCCTCTTCAAGTATCTTCGTTAATGACTGTCATGCTATTTCCTGTAACACTTGGATATTACATACTAGGTGTGGCTCACATATATGTAATGGCATACATGGGCTAAGGGATAGCAGAAGACTTGTCAAGGGAGAAGCGAATCTGCAAGTTGGCAATGGAGCAAAGGTTGCAGCTGTCGCCGTTGGAACATATTCGCTGAAGCTTCCTAGTGGACTTGTCTTAGAACTGAACAATTGTTATTTTGCTCTTGCATTAATAAAGAACATTGTTTCTATTTCTTGTTTAAATAGAAAGGGTTTCCATTTGACGTTTAGTAACAATTATTGTTATATAACCTTGAATGACGTTCTTTATGGCACCGAAACTTTATGCAATGGAATCTACATGTTAGATACATCTAGTGACGTATTCAATATCGAAGCGAGCAACAAGCATACTCGAAAGGATGATCAGTTAACCTACTACACATGGCATTATCGCCTTGGTCATATAAGCAAGAAGCGCATGTCAGAGTTACACAAGAGTGAAATTCTAGAATCATTTGAATTGGATTCATTTGATACATGTGAATCATGCTTACAAGGAAAGATGACAAAGTTGCCCTTTTCTGGAAAGGGTAAGGCAGTGGAAGAGTTACTTGGTCTCATACATATTGATGTATGTGGACATATGTCAATTCATGCTTAAGGAGGTTACAACTACTTCATTATCTCTATCGATGATCACTCACGATTTGGGTATGTATATCTTATGAGATATAAATCTGGAGCCTTTGAAAAGTTCAAAGAATTCAGAAATGAAGTAGAGAAACAACTTGATAAAAGTATTGAGATACTTCAATCCGATTGAGGTGCCGAATACTTAAGCCAAGAGTTTCAAGATTATCTAAGAGACAATGGTATATTGTCTCAATGGACTCCGCCATATACATTGTAACATAATGGTCTATCTGAAAGGCGAAATCGAACATTGTCGAATATGGTGAGATCGATGATGAATCATGCAAGTCTTCCCAGATCCTTTTAGGGCTACACACTCGAGACAACTTTTCACTTGCTGAATAGAGTCCCAACCAAGGCAGTCTCTTCTACTCCATATCGGATATGGACTGGTAATAAACCCTAGTTGTCTTATTTGAAGCCATGGGGATGCCCTTCTTACTGTAGGATATTCGGTGAGCACTAGAGGGGGGGGGGGGGTGAATGGCGCATTCTCGTTGCTTGACGAAATTTGTTCATGCTTGATGTTTACAACACTTGTTATGCGTAGCGAAAATAAAGATAATAAAGCAATAACAAAAATACAAGCACACAATACACAAGCGATATACGTGGTTCGGAACCTTAGGGGTCCTACTCCACGGGGCGAGCTCAACGAGCTATAGTGATGTACACACCACTACTCAATAAACTCCTTCTCAATAACACGTCGGAGGTGGAGAAATCTCGTACAAGCGATCTTACACAAATAAGAGAGAAATACAAGCTAATACAAGTAAACTACACAAATACAAGTAAAGAAAACTTTACAAATGTGAACTTGAATGCTTTCTTGTTGATTGCTTTGGACCGCACTTGAAAACCTTGATTTGCACCAATAGATCACTCCAAATCGCCTAAGAAATTGCTTCCAAAACCTTCCCTTCGAGCTCCCTTTAAAGCTGCAACTCGATCTAATTTCCGCCTAACAATCGACTGCTCCTGTAATCGTTGTCTCACAAAGACTTGATCCATGTTGGATAAGTTCCAACGGATAGACCATCAGTCGACTGCCAAACCCTAGCAGTCGATTGATGCACAGACAGTTGAGCCACTGGTCGAGCATGCCTCGCGTCTGTGGCATTTCATCAACATCAGTCAACTGATAGGCCAATCGACTACCCAATACTGGTAGTCAACTACATGCAGTTGAATGCCAGTCGACTCCCATCAGTCGACTGGTCATAATCCCAATCGACTGCCAAGAGTCGACTCGGCTGCCAAGTGTCAAAACACTTATTGGCCCATAACCCCAGTCGACTGACAAATCTCAAACATGAGGTTTACCCCAAGTATGATGCCTTCATACTTGCTAGACCACCCTTAGCCTAGACTTAAACCTTCTAGCCACCTCCATCAGCCTCATGCCCATTGGATCCCTCCAAGTCATCCCTGACTTGTTCATCCATACGCTAGCCTTTAGGTGCTTTCATTGGCTATTATCATGTCAAGCTGGTCTATACCACCAGGGCACATTGGGCTTACACTGCCAAGACACACGCTTGGACTTTACGCCGCCAACCATTGGACTTATGCTACCAAGACTCCACCCTTGGACTTTACGCCACCAATATCAACCCTTGGACTTCCCAATTGCCAAGTACCCATGACTTGGACTTTCACCGCCATGACTACACACTTGGACTTATATGGCCAAGACTACACCCTTGGACTTTCCATGTCAACTCCATGTTGGACTTTCCAAATGACAAGACTCAAGCTTGGACTTTTCCTTGTCAAGACCCATGCTTGGACTTTCCATACCAAGTACTTAAGACTTGGACTTTACCATTACCAAGACCCATGCTTGTATTTTCCATGCCAAGTGTCCCACTTGGACTTCTCCATCATATGGTCAACCCCATGTCAACCATATAGTCAACCCATTGTCAAACAATGGTCAACTCATCGTCAAACATTAAAACACTACTCGAGTTAAACTCGAGTTTAGTCAATCGTGACCTGGACTGATTGCACCAACACTTACATGAAGAGGACTACATCAGACAAGCTGGATGCTAAGTCTGATAAGTGCCTATTTATTGGATACCCCAAGGAAATGAGGGGTTACGAATTCTATCATCCCTTGGAACAAAAGGTGTTTGTTTCAAGAAATGCTGTATTTTTTGAGAAAGAGTTTCTCTTGCAAGAAAACAGTGGGAGTCAGGTTGAACATGAGGAAGTTCAAGAAACTCCAATTGACACTAAAGAGATGTCTATACCGAAAACATAGTCGATTATTCATGATGATGAGATTGATGTAATTGAGAGGTGTCCTAAGGCAATCACCTTAGAAGTTATTAATAAAATTCACTATTTGAGTATATATTATCTATGTATTTGATTGGATCTTAAACTCATATACTGAAGTCCACAATACCATGCATAGCATGAGATAAATTGTGATTAGATCACAATTAGTGGGTATCTCATCATGTGTAAATATGCAAGTATTGAAACTATCCCTAGTCGATGAATTGATGAGATTGGACATCATCAATTCTGTGAGACTAGCACATGTTATGCTCCTTGGTTTATCCAAGCATTCGGTACTCACTAAATGGAAGCATAGGAATGCTGAGAGTGAATATGTGGATGCCAGTTATGGTAACTAGTTCATTGGAGTGGTCTGCTATGAGACTTCATATGGTTCTATATGTCGTTTAAGATATCATTGCAGCTTGAGTGTGAGCTTCCTTAGACTTGAGGTATTCAAGTCACCTTGATCATGGCGACTTGTACTTTGACTTCTTCGCAACCATCTACATAGTAGGTGTAACTCTGGGATGATTGGGTATAAGTGAAAGTGATCGAAGGTGTTTGAATAGTCTACAAAGGATTCACCACTCCTGATAAAGGAGATGTATACCCTAGGCCTCTTGTCAGGATTGTTACTCAGAAGTCTCTGGTCAGAGAAAACATGTTAAGAAGATGGTCTTCTTGGGAACATGTAGGAGTAACTTGAATCCATAGGACAAGAAAATTAACTTGGGCTAGGTGTGACATAGTTAGCCTAGTGGGGACGAACACAGAGACCATGTTCTGAACCAAGTGGATATAGGATGAGTGAAAGGAACAAGGCACGAACAACTGAAGCTCCTGAAGGGTTCAGAAAATGTTTTAAAGTCAATTTATACTTTTCGATCAATTGGGGGTCATGATGTATGATTCACACGAACGCGACTTCAAATCTCACGACGGAGACCATCGAGGACACAAAGCGCGCGCTCGCACTCAATGCCTGCAAGTGCACGGATGTCGTCAAGTAATAAAAAGATTATCGATCCCACAGGGACTGAGATTTGAGTATGTCAAGTCTCAGAAAAAAAAAATACACGGGCGTAGGTCATCAGAAAAGGAGGATAAATTTCGGGGTCTATTTATACCCTAAATAAGCGCAGTTGAGGGGCATAAAGGGGAAAAATCCTAAACTCATTTAACCGATCGAACCCTTTTATTTTCTTTTTCTTTTTCCCTTCTTTTTCTATTGCGCGACCCGTCTTCTGGTTGCGAGCCGTCGCAGACGTCGAAAAGGGGAGATCGACGAACCCCTTTCGCCGGAGACGACGCCAAGCCGCCGGAGCTACACCGACCCTCCTCCCTCATCTTCACGATAAGTAATCTCTGGCTAGGGCTGGCGAGGGCCGAGAGTTTAGCAGGTTTTCGTTTGGGGCTTTAGCGGCGGGATGGTGTCGGGATGTCGGGATTTAATCGGGTCTGAGCATTTGGTTTCCAGATTGAGTTCTAGCAGGGTTCATGGGGGGATTTTCGGTAGTATTAGAATGGACTGAGCTATGGAAACTGGTGGATCTTGATTTTCCGTCGGCTTGAAGGAGGTGAGGAGCAGAGAGATCCTGGGAGGTGGTTAGGGATTTAAATCTTTGGGCTGTAATGGGAATTCTGGATGGGAGGTGATCGGACCCAGTGGATTAGGGTGCTCGGCAGGTGAGGGGTAGAGAAATGGAATGGGTAAAACAGATTTTTGGTTATTAGGAGGGAAGGGGATCGGATTATGATCTTAGGATCGCTGTTGTTGAATTGATACGTGGAATTGTAGGGTGAGTTTCATTCGGTTGGGTTGTAATAACTGATAATATACATGTTGGGGTCATTATGAATTGAGTATGCCGAGGGAGGTATAGGAGGGTTTAATATTCAGTTAATAACCAGATAAATGTTTAATAGATGTACTGAGTAGGTTGTTTGAAAGAAATCAGCATGCTGAGGTGGATATAAAATTGTATGTACATGAGCATTATGTCCGTAGATGATTCCTGCTTTATTTGTTATCAGTCAGCATGTTTAGTTAATCCTTCATAAGATTTTCCTTAATGCTGTAAATGATATGTAATATGTGATAAATATCATCTACCTGTGTATTAGGTCAGATGCCAAATAAATGTATATATAGGTGGTTTAGTTATCATCTACCTGTGTATGAGGTTGGATGCTATATGTATATGTGTGTAATTACCATCTACCTGTGTATGAGGTTAGATGCTATATATAGATATATATATATATATTTGCTCACTCATGATGTTTACTGTAATTATTTTCGGTTAATTGTTCATCAAATCTTTCTTGTGCCTCGATGTTAAGTGAATAAGTTATACTATCATCTACCAGTGTGTGAGGTTAGATGCTATATATATGTGTGTGTAATTATCATCTACCTGTGTATGAGGTTAGATGTTATATGTATATGGGTGTAATTACCATCTACCTGTGTATGAGGTTAGATGCTATATATAGATATAAATGTTCACCCATGATGTTCTATGTTATCCTTCTGTGACTGAGTATGATAGAAAATGACATAAATTCTTTATTTAGCTAACTGTATGTACATGAGCATTAGTGGTGCCTGGACGGGTTGGGCTCCCCAGGTTGAGCTCCGGGGAGGGCCCACCCAAATTGACAGATTGACTGATGATTGATGACTGATTCCCTTAATTTCTTTCTAGAGGTACCTCAGGATTGCACAAGAAAATAAGGTATTTGACTGGCTCAGCATGTTAAATGCATAATGCGAGGTACCACGAGGGTTTATGTTTAGGTATAGTTAGCATAACAGAAAGGCATGATTGGGTTCACAGTACTTGTTATAATGGCATGTTGGTAAAAGTATTGGTTATGTTTCATACTGACTTACAGAAAGTGCAACAGAAAATGTATGTTGAGCTACAGTAGTTTACATTTACAGTTGTAGAGATATATGTTTCCTGTTGAATTTTCCTCCCTGTGTTGTATCCCTATCATTGATCTACTTACTGGGCTGTGAACTCATGATTTCACATAATATTTTCAGGTAGGGAACAGGATTCCCAGATTGAGATGCAAGAAGCGGAGGTGGTGTAACTGAGGAGATGATGATGAGCATGGCACACATTGTCCGGGACATCTATGATACAGGGTTTCCAGTTTGAGGGGAGTTGATTTTGATGTACTATTTTTCTTCAGTCGGAGAGGATAAAGTGTGTAGTTGAGACTGCTAAACTGAATGGAATAAAATAAACTTTGTGTCGGGTGTTCCGATCTTGTGTATGATGGGTAATATTGATGTGTGATTGGGGATTAAGTATATGCATACTGGGTTAGGTCTTTTCAGAGTACCGATTTGTTCGATGGGTGTAATTGTTCGGGACTACACTCTAAGGGGTTGTGAATGTGAGGGTTATCAGTGGTCCTACTCAATACGGTGTCACACGGAGAAAGAAAGGAGGTTGCCATGAGATCTTTTAAATGGATTCTAGGACTTCAGTTTCTCTTGTGTGTCGCAAGACATGCTATCAACTGAGCGTTGTCTAAACGTCTATATACGGTCTTGTAGAAGGGACATCATACACTCTCCCGATGAGTCACCGCATCTATCGGGAGCTATCTCTGCCTTACAAGGACTGGATAGGCGGTACGAGGATGCCGAATCAATCTCTGCGACGAACTGTTTCCAGTTCTATCACACCCTTCTACCCACGGTTATAGGAGATGAGGCTAACCCCTAGGTTCCTCGTACAAATCCCCTAAATCTTAGATACGAGGGTTGTCACCCCTCATATTGGCTAAGTACAGTAGATAGAAAACCAAATACACATAGATATCGGTCTAAACAAATTTCAATTGAAAATTCAAACTCAATAACAAAATTCAATTTGAAGCAGCATGTCATATGCACACAAGCTACTCCTTAATCATAGAATCGAAGAAACTACTCAATAGATAGGAAAGAAGAAACACAAGGCATGTTCATGTTCGAATACATAGTAGATAAAGTGCAAGAATAGGAATTTACAATGCCAATGTGGCCTTCTCTCTGGCATTGAAGTGCAGAACTCGGATCTCCGACGGTGTTCTTTCTCCCCATTGTGAGTTCCTAAAACTTTTAAGGCTTCGGTGTGCCATCCCAACCGTCTTGCCTCCCCCGTAGGGTTTGGGCAGAGCTCTCCTTATATAGACATCACACCGGACCACTGCAAAATCTGGAAAAAACCTTAGTTGCATCAATCTTCTGGGCTGCCACACAACCATGTGTTTCCACATGACTAGGCCATGTGTGGCCCTGGGGTGGCCGATTTCGCCCCTTGGACATGGTCGTGTGTAGCCACATGTCGTGGCCATGTCTCCTTCTGCGTCTAGCTGCAAAATGCCCTTCTTTTGCTTTGAAAGTGAGCCTTTTTCCCACGAAATGTTGTCCTGCACGCAAAAGTACAAAAAGCATATCTCTGAACCAGAAAATAGGAAATGCATGCAAAACAAAGTGACATATGCATGTAACTAACATAAAATGTAATGAGATGTGAGCAAAAACTACTCCTAAAATCCTATATGTTTTGCTCACATCAATTCCCCCAGACTTAAATCTTTGCTTGTCCTAAAGCAAACCTCAGTTCCATGAAATTTTAAAAGGATATTATTCCATACTTAGCATGTTAACTAAATTTATCAAGTGGTATTTGCAATCAAAGAAAAATAAATATATTCTAGAAATTCACTAAATTAGCTCCTCGTACTCGTGCTGAGTGGATCATTCTTAGGGGGTACTCGTTCCATGATGAGTTAAGTCGTCATCCTATAGCTTTCCTAAGGTCTCCGACTCTTAGGCACTTACCTGCCCAAAGCGAGGGTCGTTCCCTAGATCTAGCACAAAGTCTCAAAGGCGTGCTCGGTATTGAGAGAAATTGATAGGTGTTTCCCCAGTAACCTAACTCGGTCTCAAAGGGGCATCTAGCCATTTCCACCCACGACAACTATTTTTTTATCCCTCATAATCTCTTTTTTTCCTTTTTTTTATTTTTTCTCTCTCACTCTCTTATTTTTCTTTTCTTTTCCTTTCTCTCTTTTATTTTTCATCTCACTGGGATTTTGATTTTTCCGAATGGGCTTACACAATCCGAGCATCTCCAGTAACTAAGATGCTAGTCTTAGGGTCACCTATGGATTCCAAAGTACTAGACTACTGAAATAATCATAACTAGGTATGTACTAGACTCTCCCTTTCAGAATGTTCGACATGTGTAGGTGTAAAAATAGAAGCTAACTAGTGTAAGTCTAGAATATCCATTCAAAGCCAATAAAATAAAATACCACGAGGTAAATGAAATTATACTACTCATGGATGAAGAAAACTCTAAAAATACTACTGAGACAGCTTTACAGATAACAAAAACTAAGTGCTGAAAGAAACTCAATAACCTATGCATGAACAAATGAATGCTAACAATAATGCAACTATCAGAAAAGAAACTTCTGCTAGAAAAAAAAGAAAATTTGGGATCCCCCTAGACTTAATTAAAGGTATACCTCTAATATGGTGGACGAGGTGGAAAGTCTGGAAGCCTCGGCATCTCGGGATCTTGGGAGAACCTGCTGTTGAGCCACTGATGCCACATGTACATGTGGTTGATCTGATAGCTCGTGGATGCAACGACTGCTTGGTGCTCCTCCTCCCTAGCCCACTGTGCCTGCTGGGCATGCATGTACTGCCGCATCTCCTAGCGGTAGGTGGTCTCATCCTGGCGACGGACAACCTCCTCCTGGAAGTAGATGCGGGCCTCGTCGTAGAACTCCTCAGCCCGCTGGAAGTGCTCCCGGAAGCTCTGAAACTCTGCCTACATGTAGGCGCTCTGCTCCTCCCATCGTTGCCTCTGTGTCTGTTGCTCGACGTATATATCATCGAGGCATGATCGAAACTCCGAGAAATCATAAGTCGATGTATCTGCATCCTGCTCAAAAGTAGAAAAAGGTGGTGGTGCAGGTGTAGGCTCATGTCGGCCTAGACTCCTATGCATGCGTGGACTGGAGGGAGAGTGATGTAAAGGGGGAGAGATGGGTGTTGTTGCTGATGGTCCCTCATATGGCAGGGACTCCACTATCAGGTCTAAGCGCCAATTGGTGCATGTGGTGATGGTGGTACGATCAGGGTAGGGGAGCTTGAGGGTCATCAGGTTTTTCTTTACAAAGCATAAGGAGTGTCCCTCTCTTACAATCATCTTCATCGCCATACACACTCCTAGGTCGATCCTAGGGCTCCCCTCTATACTCTCTAATGCGGTGTAATCGTACCCCATCCTATGGCAAATGTGGGTAAGTAGGCCCCCCACATTAATCTCTCCTCTTGCTGCTTTGCCCATCTTCACTAAGTGTTTGATGAAATGGGACCCTACATCGATGCTACTCCTTTCTTGTATCATGTCCCAGAGGCAAAGCAGCTCGCTAGCTCTCACTACACCGTCACTCTCCCCACGACCAAATATAGTGCTTGCCATGATTCGGTGGAGGTATCAGAAAATGGGGTTTTCGAGGCGCGATGCTTTGGCCCTAGAAGGGTTGTAAGCATGCTCCCCTGTCAATTCAGTCTAAAAGATCCAAGAGTTAAACCCAATAGGGGTTCTTCTCTCTCCCCCACTCGGCAAGCTAAAGCATGAATTCCATTGGTGAAGTGTTCATTCTGTTGGTGCAGGGGCACCAGATAATCGAACCTGTGTTTTGATTATGGCAAAGACACAAAGTTAAGTTTACATCGTTATCTCAAGAGCTAAATCGAGTGTGCAGAAAAGTACTAAAGCTGGAGCTGAAGGCTAGCGACACCCAGAGGAAGCCATGGTGGTCAGGCGACACTCGAGTGACTTTGGAGGGATCTGAAGGAATTGAGTGGAAGGCCGAAAGCGAGAGATACAAGGTAAGTATCGAGGTAAGCTCGTGTGAGTGAGAGATGGTAAGGTCATATCCTCTATACGGGGACGACCGTAGGTGGCGATCCGACTAAGACTTCCTTTGGAAGGTCTAGGTCGAGATCGAATGGTTAGAAATCATCGCATTTACCATTTTACGTGCTAACCTCTTACTACAGGGAAGTGGCCAGGCTGGCAGTCGACTGATGCTCATTAGTCGACTGATGGAAGGCATCAGTCGACTGATGGCGACGAATCATCCTTTGCGCTAGGTCAAAATAGATAAGGTTTAACGCGGCCATTTCACGATAAAATTTGTTATAACTTCGTGATCTGTTCCAAAAGATGAGGAGACATATTCAGAGGCCAAACTCTATAAAAAGAGGGGAGGATTCCAACTCCAAAGATCATCAAGATTATTCTCAAGTGCTCTTACAACGCCAAAGCTCCAACACCATCATAACGCCGACGCGATGACAAGTTCTAATTCTCTTCGTCGGCAGCAGCAACAAGTAACATATTTTCTTATTGTATTCTTTGTTTTTATTTGTAACGAGATGAGGTAGGCTTGTTGCCTCATCCTCGTACTTTCAGTTTTGTGATCGTTGTGTCCTACCTCCAACGAGAAGGAGACGTTATAGTGCTTTGCCCTCCGTACGCGGTCTAGGACCATTAGGGCCTTGGAGTAGCAACCGCTGGGTTGTGAACCAAGTAAAAATAAAGGTGTCTTTTTATTTTTCCACTGTGCTTACTCGTGTATCGAACGAACAAACGAAAAGATTTAAGCTCACTATTCACCCCCCCTCTAGCGACGCTTCTCGATCCAACAAATTCATGCTCAATGTTAAATATCCTAAAAGTAATCTCACCCTCTTCGCTCTCTCTACCCATTAAAATTTCCGCTTCTAAGGAACTCAAAAATTCTAAAACTATCCTAGGGTAGGTTGGGTGTTTTATTCCCATTATCTCTTCCCACCCCATTTTTGCAAATAGGGCTTGAATGTCACCCAACAACCCTAAGGACTCTAGCAAATCTTCATCAAGGTACCTAGTTGTAGTGAGTTTGCGAGTAGAAAACATATTATATCTATCCCTATGTCCATTGTTGTGAAAAATAAGGGTTGGAAGAGCATTACCCTCCTCCGGAGCTTGAGGGGTGTCGGTTCTCCTTGCTCGTCACTCTGAAGCACCGGATCGAGATGCTACTTGCTTGGTCCTCCTCATCCCTACTTCTTTTGGCTTCCTTGAAGGTTGGAAAAGCTTCTAGGTGGTGGGGAAGAAGGATCCACACGGCTAGGGCAAGAAAAATCGAAACACACGGCGCAAATGGGGCGAAAACACACGACATGCCCTACTTAACCTTGCGAGATATGGCCGTGTGAAAACACATGGCCAGGCCGTGTGTGCCTCTGGTTGGTCGGGCACGACCGTGGGAAAACACACGGCCAGGCCGTGTGTCCCCATTTTTTTTCTCTCCTTTTGTGCACAACGGTCTGAATTTTCTCATACACTTCGCTGTGTAAGCTAATATTGATTTTATTTTTAACTAGAAAAATTCTCTTCTGGTCCTAATGCTAAATGAAATGGAAATCAAAGTTCAAATTAACTAAATGCATGCAATACAATCAAAGGAAAACCTAAAAACTAAACTCAGGTTGCCTCCCAAGAAGCGCTTTGTTTAAGGTCGTTTAGCTCGACCACACTCCATTGTTTCATTTGAGGTGTTTGAATCTTACTCATGGGGGAGCAAGATATTTGTTCACCTTATGCCTCCTCCCTTGTGGTCCCTTATCACCATATCTCTTAAATCTTGCTCGTGGAGGGGCAAGATGTTTATTAGCTGCCTTCCTTGGTTCGAGAGTGAACATGCTTATCTTTAAAGAATCATCAGGAGATGCTACTTGCTTGGTCCTCTTCATCCCTGCCTTCCTTGGTTCGAGAATGACACATGACCATGTGAATCCACACGACTAGGCCGTGTGAATCCACACGAAATGTCGCATCTTCGCCGATTTTGGAGATTTCACTTATGGAAGTCTTTTGGGTTGTTCTTACCTTAATTATGGGATAATTATGGTAAGATATGTTTCGTTTAAGCCTCCTAAGATGACCTAATCAAGAGATATATAAATATATCCCTTGATAATCTTTGGCTAAGGTTTTGTTTTAGGTTTTCTCCCTTGGTAGCTGTCATTGCTCTCTCCTCTCTCCTCTTCCCTTGTCTCCGCCGGTTGGCTAGCACCAATCGGAGACAAAGACTTGCTTCTCTAGGAGTTGTCTCAAGTGATCCTCGTGTGGATACTGATAGAGGCAAGGCCCGTTGGTCTTTCTTGTGGTTTTGACGGATTCAAAAGAATCCCAAAGGTATAACTTCTCCTTCTCCTTGTGTGTTTTCATGCGATTATGCCAAAACAAGTCTTCCTGTCCCCCAGGGGATGTCTTGTATGTAATAAAAATTATTTTTATTCACTTATTTCGCTGCACATGATCCCAGAATCTCCAACAGAGATAATGACTGAACCTATCATTACACCACCTCTTCGCAGATCTAGTCGGTCACATAAGATTCCTGAGAGATATGGATTTCTCATAAGTGAATCTAATGATGTATTACTCATTGAGAATGAGGAACCTACTAGTTATGAAGAAGTTCTGAAAATTTTAAAAAGAGATAAATGGCTAGTAGCCATAAAGTCGGAAATAGATTCCATGTATGAAAACCAAGTTTGGAACTTGGTTGATCCATCAGAAGACATCACGCCTATTGGGTGCAAGTGAATTTTCAAGAAGAAAACTGACATGGATGGTAATGTGATTACCTATAAAGCTAAATTGGTGGCAAAAGATTATTGTCAAAAGCAAGGTGTTGACTATGACGAGACCTTCTCACCAGTTGCCTGTTAGTGCATATAAAATCCACATATCTCCACAATGGTATGATATTGTCCACTTTGGGCCCAAGCCCTCATGGTTTTGTTTTTGGGCTTTACCCAAAAGGCCTCATGCCAATGGAGATATCTTTTTTCTTATAAGCACATGATCTTTTCCATGTCTTACCAATGTGGGACTTTGATTGTATTCCCCATACTCCCAACAATCCCCCCCTCAAACGAAGGACCACATTGGGCCCCCCCTCAAGCCTATCGAAGGATTTTCTACCTTGATGTCAGATCTTTGTACAAGAGCGTTAGTGGGAGTGCGATCGTATTCCTAGTACTATATGTCAATGACATATTACTCATAGGAAACGATATACCTATCTTACAGTTAGTCAAAGGTTGGTTATCCAAAATGTTCTCCACGAAAGACATGGGAGAAGTGACCTACATCCTTTGGATTAAGATCTATAGAGATAGATCGAAAAGGTTGCTTGGTCTTTCACAGTCTACATATATAGACAGAGTGCTAAAGCAGTTTAGCATGTCTAAATCCAAGAAAGGTTATATACCCATGCGATATGGGATTCACCTTTCAAAGTCTATGTGTCCCCACACAGAAGACGAGAGGATTTGCATGAATAAGATTCCTTATGCTTCTACAATAGGTTCTATTATGTATGTTATGTTATATACAAGGCCCGACGTATCATATGCTCTGAGTGTCATGAGCAGATACCAGTCTGATCCAGGAATAGATCATTTGATGGCTGTCAAGGCAATCCTTAAGTACTTGAGAAGAACTAAGGATATGTTTTTGGTATATGGAGAAGGTGATATGGTTACATGCGGGTATACAGATGACAGCTTCCAGACTAACAAGGATGGCTCCAAGTCACAGTCTGGGTACATATTCACACTGAATGGTGGCGAAGTGAGTTTGAAAAGTTCCAAACAATATACAGTTATCGATTCTACCACGGAGGTAGAATACATTGCAACTTCTGAAGCAGCAAAAGAGGTAGTTTGTATCAAGAAGTTCATCTCCAAATTTGGGGTGGTTCTGTCCATTGTTAAAGCATTACCAGTTTACTGCGACAACACTAGAGCTATTGCACAGGCAAAGAAACCCAGGTCTCACCAACGATCCAAACACGTGCTTCGGTGATATCATCTAATTAGAGAAATCATCAGTAGGAAAGAAATACAAATCGAGAAGATTCTCATAAAAAGGAACCTAGTGGATCCTTTGACAAAGGATCTATCACAAAGTAAGTTTAAGAGTCATGTCAAGGACTATGGTATTGGATACCATGACGATTGGTTTTAGGCCAAGTGGGAGTCTGTTATGTTTGAGAGGTGCCCTAAGGTAATCACCTTATGGTTGTACTATTTATTTGATAAATAAAGATTCATTATTTGAGTGCACATGTCATATGTGTTTGATTGGATCTTAAACTCATTTACTGAATGTTCGCGATACGATTCATAGCATGAGAGAACTTGTGATTGGATCACAACTAGTGAGTATTTCTACATGTGTAATTATGAATGTATTGAAATAATCCCTAGTCGATGAATTGATGAGTTCAGACATCATCGATTCTGGGAGACTAGAACGGGTTATACTCCTTGATTTATCCAAGTAGTTGCTCCTCGCTGCCTGGAGACATTTAGATGTCGATAGTTAAACGTATATGCTAGTTATGGTAACTAGTTCATTGGAGTGACCTGCTGTAAGACTTCACATGGTTCTCTGCATATAAGATATGTCAGTGAATCTCTTACTGCAGCTCGAGTGCAAGTTTTCTTCGACTTGAGGTATTCAAGTTATCTTGGTCATGGAGACTTATACTTTGACATCTTAGCCGATACATCTCTATGGAGGTGTGGGTATGGGATGATTGGGTATAAGTCGAAGTGCCCGAAGGTGATTGAATAGCCAACAAAGGATTCACCACTCCTTGCAAGGAGAAGTATATCCTATGGCCACTCTTCATGATGGTTACTCAAAGTCTTTGGCCAAAGCATTGCTTGTCAAGAGTATGGTACTCTTGGATATATGTCGAAGTAATTAGAATCCATTAGACAAGGAAGTAAGACTTGGGCTAGGTGTGACGTAGTCAACCTAGTGGGGACTGACACATAGACCATGTCTTGAACAAAGTGGGTATAAGATGAGTGAAAAGAACGAGACACGATTCACTGTAGCTACTGAAGGGTTCGGAAATGATTCTGAGATCAACCATTGATTTTTCGGTTAATTAGGGATCATGATGTACTGTTAGGTGCCACTCATGATCATTCCATAATTAATGGTTAATTATGGACAACCAACATAAAATGAGAACCTATTAGGTCACATGCACTACGAATCCTTCGAAGAGACTTAAAACGAGTTTGAGAATTGGATTCTCAAGATCGAAAGAGATCAAGTTTGGTTGGACCAAACACATGACAAATATGGAAATATTTGTCAAGTCAGAAACACGAAAGGATCACGTCTTAAGAAGATGGGTTGCGCCTTAAAGGGTTTAATTATAAACCAAACCCATTTGGCTGTAATTAAAAAGGCCCTCTTTTGGTTAAGGGCCCAATTAGGGTTTAATGGATGAGATTAAGCCTTAATGGTTATGGGCTTAGGGATTTGATCCACTAACCTATAACCCATTAGGATTAGTGCCTATATAAAGGGTTATAAAGGCTAAACAAAAAAAAAGAAAGTCCTTAAGGCCCTCTTCCTCAACCTAGCTGAACCTAGGAGAATTAAGGTTTGGTGTTCCGCCGGCCATCAAGGAAATAAGGGTTGTTTCCACCACTTTAGAGGTCGGTCACTCTAGGTTTTAGGGTTGTTATTGTCACTTATTGAAGCTTCAAAAATAGCATCTAATTCCGACACAAATCAACAACCTTACGAAGGTTGTTCGAGGTCTCGTTTGTGTCGCAAAATGAGTCAGCAATTTCTCTCCAGTCACTCGACCTTCTTGCTTCGTCTAGTAGCGAAGAGAAGGTAAAACTCATGACTTTGAGAAGTCATCCCTCCAAAGATTCGACGTGGATACGAGTAGAGAGGAAGCTCTACGAGCATCGTACAGTTGATGCCCTTCCTGTTCACCATCATCTGAAAGGTATACCTAGAGTAAAATTTATTTTATTCTTGTTGTATGTAAAATTTTATTTGGTGGATATGTCTGCATGTGTTGTAATCCTACATGTGTGGGTGTGAGTGTTGTAATAATTTAGGAAATTATTACATTTTCTTCCGTTGCATTCGTTTGTGAAACGACAAAAGCACATCTACGCATCGGCCATAACCCAACATTTGTGAGTAGCACAGGTATTTCTTAAGTTGTTTATAGGTTTGTGGTGTATTTGGTTGGTTTCAAAAGAATAAATACTTGCGTGAGAAAGATCCAAAGGGTTTTTGGTTTTCTAGTTGGTTTCATTAGAATTTGATTGCTAGCACCCCACTTCGAGTATTTGCACCGGGTGGAACCTAACCATGTATTGATGGATTACTAGATAAAAAGTGTATGAAAATAGTTAAAAGGAGAAATAATGTTTGGTAATGTATTGTACGAAAGATAAATATGACCATTCATAATCTTATTCAAGTTGGAACAAAGATATTATCTATGTTTAGGTTATTAGAAAAAATAGAACTAAGACTACTATAATAATGTATTTGTTATAGGATCATGGACCCTCAAAAGTTATCGTTGGGTACTAAGAGAAAACTATTTATAGCACTAGGTTCCTTAGCTCGAGGACGTGACAAAATCACAAGGCATTTAGGATTGTCTAGACAAAATCCTTTTCTCTCGATCAACTGAACGTGAGGCTTCTTCGGTGAGCCTACGAAACAACGATATACAACATGCACCTGAACAAATCAATCATGTGGGAGACTCTCAAGCTTAAACAGACTCTAGTCAAGGTATGAAAGAGTAATTTATAATTTTTTTCATTCCACATTTATGTACATGATTAATCTAAACTAATTATTTTAATGTTTAGACAAATCATCTACTCAAGAAAATTTGAACACATGAGATAAAAATAAATGTGGTATGGTGTGTAAATTGAAAAATGGAGAGGAGATTCCTATAAGTTTCTATATGGATCAAGTGATTGGGTTGAATCATCAAGCCTTTATAAGACATTTGGGTATAATTGTAAGAGATGGAAACATATGCCCAGTTCGGGTTCTTGCATGGAATAAAATTGATTAAGATGCTAAAAATCACATGTGGGCTGCTATTACAATGATTTAGGTTTGAAAGGACCGGTAATACGCAAGAGGGGGGAGATTACTTTTTGAAAATGGTCAGAGTAACGCAGTGGAAAATACAACAAAAGAGAATGAATACTAACAAAACGTGTAGATCACAATTAGATTGTCACAACCGATACTTAAGGAAAAACACGACAAATACGAGCATGTGTACTTGGTTCATAGCTCTTTCCTAGATCTGCTAGTCCAAGGCCTACCACTTTCTTTTCTCCTTTTTGAAGACATGCTTCAAGGGTGGAGAAAACCTCTTAAAAGGCTTTACATATTACAGATCTTAGATATATGAAATAAGCACAGTGATCAGAATTAGATGAACAGAAGTAAATACTAGGAAACAGAGCTTTATAATCTAGAAGGATGACAGCCTTCGTTCTTATCGTGATGGCGTAGTGTTTCAAGGATTTGTTCTTCGTGTAGCAGTCGTTTGTGTTGTCTGTTCTCGAAGATGTAGAAGATGGAAGATGCACCGGAAGTTGCCGTAGTGGAAGCAAAAGCACAAGGAGATTTGTCATGGTAGAAGCAGAATGCACGAAGAGATTTGTCACGGTGGAAGCAGAATGCACGAAGAAATCTGTCACGGCGGAAGCAGTATGCACGAAGAAGAAATAGTTACAACCTTTGTTTTTCTACGTGAGTAATAAAAACCTCGATCCTTCGTTCGATTTCCAATCTCGATCACACACCTAACCCTAAAGTTAGGATTCTATAAAAACCCTCTGTGAAATCCTTTCCCAACTATAGGATTTGTTAGCCGTTTGAAGCGACACCGGTAGAAATCGACCACGTGTCGAAACAGATAAGTTTCTCGGCCGAAATCATGACTTTGCTTCCCAACAGTCGAGTGCGCCTTGCATCTAAGTGTTGTTTTCAAAGGCTAGTCGAGGCGCTGGCTCGATTGCTTAGGTTAAATACCGAGACTTCCTCTTGTGCAGTCGAGGTGCGATTAAGCTCCTCGCTCGATCGCTCATCGCAATGATCGACCGAGGTGCGGTCGAAGATCCTTGCTTCGCATTCGTCGCCAATGATCGATCAAGGCACTAACTCGAGCCCGGTCGAAAGCATCGATTGAGCGTGGCTTGCTTCGTCGCCGGCTTAGGATCGATTAGGCGTCGGCCGGACTTAGTCGAAGAGCCGATCGAGGTGTCTGCTTGACTGCCACTCATCCTGTAGTAATCCCATTAGCTACTACATGTGTCTAGTTGAGGCACTGCCTCGACTGCTCCTGGCTGTCAGCAAATTCTTCGACTGATGAATGCAGTAAGGGAAACAGTTGAGGTGTCAACTCATTGTTCTCCTTATGACCCATTGTTTCAGTTAACTCTAAGACTAAAACACGCCTAGTAAAGACTCTACCTAGAGACCCTTTACCTGCCAAGACTCTGGCCTCCAGCCATTCTTGGACTTTTCACCTTGCCAGCAAGGAATTTTCTGCCCGCCAAGGAATTACCCTTCTTGGACTTTTCACCAAGGTCCATCCTTGGATTTCTCATCTGCCAAGGAATTACCCATCTTGGACTTTTCACCAAGGTCCACCCTTGGATTTTTCCAGTCGCCAAGGAATTAACCATCTTGGACTTTTCACCAAGGTCCACCCTTGAATTTCTCACTTGCCTAGACACTTGTTTACTTAAACCTCTGTTTACTTAAACGTTTGTCAAACACCAAAACATATTTTAGAGCATCAGCTCCAACAAGGTTTACATTTTGATTATATGAAATATCTTCTTATTAAATACTTATCAATTTTTTTTAGGATAAGTTCAAAAATGATAACATTGAGCTATATCGTGAGGTAACCATTAAATATATGAAACAATTATGGAAGAATTGGAGATGTGAGATGAATTCCAAATTTGTAAAACCATGCAAAAAGCGTCAAGGATTACAAAATGTTTCCAAGGGAATGGATAAACAAGATTAGGAATGATTGGTAATAGAATATTTTTTAAGTGAAAGTTTTCAGGTTATTCTTATCTTTATGTTATAAATTTCTTTTTTATTTTAAATATCAATTTTTTGTAAAATTATATTAATAATAATATAATTTCAAAAAATGAGTAAAACCAATGCACATAATAGATCCATGAAATCTATGCCACATCGAATAGGCAGCAAGCCTTTTAGGCAATTGGCATATGAAATGGTAAGATACATATTATAAGGATTTTGATGTTAATTTCAACATGAAAATGTGTCTTATTTAATATTTATAGGGAGGAAAAGATGGTCAACCTCTAGATTTTGCATCAATGTTTTTTGAAACACGAAAAAAACGAGACCATATTGTTGATCTTGATGAAAAGGAAAAATATGTGAGTATATAATATTTTAATTCATATTTTACCTGGTATTTTATTCATATTTCAAAATATTTTAACTCATTTAAGGATGATATTTGTGAGGTCGTTCAAGAAGATTCTTCCTTGTCAAGTGTCCAACTTGTTGAGAAATATTTTGGACCTTAATGACATGATCATGTTTTTGACCATGGAGGAGGAGTGAGACCTAAAGATGTGAGAGGACCTATTGCTTCGAAGTAAGAACTTCATCACAAGAATGTCACATTATGTGAGAAAATGAATCTTATTTGCACCAACAATAATAACAACAAGTGCACTATACAAAAGAAAATAAAGAGTAAAAGAGGTGCAATCCTCACTAGGTATACAAAAATCATCAACTTAATCTATCAATATAGAATTCATCATTAACTAGTAACCACATACAATCAAGAAATCCATTCATGGCAATAAATCCCAAAACTCGACAATAAAAGTTAACTAGCTTTCATAACTGTTGGTGCAAGGTCACTAGTTAATCGAACCTTGGTTTTGATAATGACAAAAGATTCAAAGTTAAGCTATTTTGTTATCTCATATGTTATGCTAAGTGTACAGGTATTGTATTAGACTTTGCTAAGGTCAACGACACTAGGAGAATCTTCGAACAAGAAACCTTGGTGGTCGGGTGACACCAGGAGAATCTCGGAAGGAGAAACCTCGGTGGTCGGGTGATGCTGGGAGAATCTCAAAAAAAGAAATCTCGGTGATCAAGTGATCAAAAGATAAGTGACAGGTCAGGAGGAGCAAAGGTAAGCTCCGAGTGTAGAGAGGTGGTAAGGATGCATCCTCGTTAAGAGGACAATCCTAGGCGTCGATCCGACCAAGGCTTCGGGAGGAATGTCGAAGTCGAGATTGGACAGTCAAAGGACTGTCACACTGCATGACATTATGCATCTCTTATGCTAACCTTGTGTTGCAAGTGTCAGGTCAAATTCTCAAGTGTAGCAGTCGACTACCAAGAGGATCAGTCGATTGATGTCGATGAATCAACCCAATATGCAAGGTTAAAGAGTTATCGATCGATGCCGCCACCTCAAGATAAGATAAGTTGCCACCTCAAGATAAGATCCACGAGTTTTGGATCTAGATCTAGACTTATCCCAAGACACAAGTCTATAAAAGGAGGGAAGGACACAAACCCTAATCATTCAATGAACTCCTAAGTACGCTTTATCTCCAACCATAATTCTATGTGCTACAACGTTACTCCGAACGTGCATCCTCTACAATTCAGTTGTCGGTACCTTTCTTATTTCTTACTTATTATTTTCTAAGAAGAGAGGTAGGTTTGTTGCCTCTTCCTCTACATCATTGTTGTAATCGGTTGTCTCTTACCTCCAATGAGGAAGAGATATTTAGTGCTTTGCCCTTCGAAAGTGATCAAGGATTGCAAGGCCTTGGATTAGCAGCCGGTGGGCTGTGAACCAAGTAAAAAATACTTGTGTTTTGTGTTTTAGTTTTCTGCTGCATACTTTGTTTTAATCAACAAAAAGAAAGATTTTCGTACACTATTCACCTCCTCTAGTGTTTTCTCGACCCAACAATTGATATTAGAGTGGGTGCGCTCAGATTCGGTGCAACCATCAGTCGAGCATTTTCTTTTATTTATTTTATTTTATTATCTCCCGCACTACTAATCCAAGACCAAGTCTCGGAATATTTTGTTTTGTGTTCTTACATGCAAGTATTAGAAGATCTTCGACCGGGCTGACCATGGAAGAACATCCCACAAGGCCAAAAGGTAATATTGTAAATTTAAAATTTAAATTGCATATTATTTGTTTCAAGTGCAGGGAGATAGGATACTATAAAAATAAGTGTCCTACTTGTAAGACTCAAACGACGCAACCAGCAGCAAAGGATAATGCTAGAAGTCTAGAGGAACAAGGAGCACATCAAGTGCTTTGGGTGCGGAAGATTCAGTCACTACAAGAATCAGTGCCAGGAGAAAAAGAAGATTAGTAAAATTAATAATTTCAAAAATTTGAGTTTTAGAATACTTGATAATCTAGATAAATTATGCATTAAAGCTAGCAAATTAGTTGATTGTTGTCAATTAGTTAACACAGTTAATAATTCAACTGATAAAAACTTAATTAATTTAGATTTAATTAGTTTAAATAATAATAATATCATGGAAGAAAATGATCAAATTAATCTAACATTTGATAAAATTAACCAAGAGCTTACTCAAATTTTTAGTTTAATCAACATAGATCTAGATCAATTCAAGAATAAAACTAACTTAGGACTTAATCAGAATAATCAAATCTTAGGACAGAATTATCAAACTGTAGATCTGATTAATCAAGATAATTTGGAATTAAAAAATTTTATTTTGAAAAATTCAACCATAAAAAATCCGAAATTAAATTTTAAAATTTTGACAATTCTAATAATTCAAATTTAAAAAAATTCCAAATCTAATCTAAGAAATTCTAATAATTCTACTTTGAAAAATTCTAATAATATTATCTTTAAAAATTCTAATAATCCTAATAATTCTACTTTGAAAAATTCTAATAATTCTAATAATTTTACTTTTAAAAATTCTAATAATCTTATCTTGAAAAATTCTAATAATTCTACTTTTAAAAAGTCTAATAATATTATTTTGAAAAAAAATCTAATAATCCTATTAAATATATTTTAAATAATTCAAAATCTAACCTAGTTAAAAAATTCAAAATTAGATAATCAAACCAATAAAATTAGTTATAATAAAGTACCACTAGATTATACACAAATTAATAGTTTAGTAATTAAACCTTCAACATTTAGAAATTCAACAAATAAATATGTAGACTTGGGTTACAAGTCTAAGTTAACCAAAAATCAAGACCCTAAAATTCGTAAACCTAATTGTCAAAGAGTACCTTATAACTATAGAACAACTAGAAGTCTACCTAAGAAACGAACTATTTCTTTGAATTGATTGAACATAACATGCTCATGCATACATATCATTTTAATTAATTACCATGCTTATTTTTGTCATGTCATACATACTAATATTAAATTAACTCTCATAGAATGATTAGATAGGAAATGGTTAATTAACCTTGACAACATAGTATCAGGATGCAGTGAGATGATAGTACGCTAGGGAAACGAAATCTCATGTATCCGGGTTAGATAAGGAGTATCTAGCTTGGTGCACTTGACTAAGTGGAATTAGTTGAAGCTACCTCACCACATCCTAAACTAGTTAGACTAAGATTTGACCCAAAGTGAATTAAGTGTACAATTTCTTAAGATTGGCTTTGTCTAAGAAAGTAGTCATTGTTCCGATCAAAGAAGGCCTCTATGCATTGCCACGATCTAGAAGCTCTCTTTTGAAATGTTCACTCAACTTACTAAAGGTTAAATCCAAATCTAACCCAAGATTAATTAATTTTTAAATCATTAAAATTAACTAAGTAAAATTAAATTAATCTCACAACACCTATAAGGATAACTTGGTTGATCATGTAGAATGGGTGAGATGGTAAGGACAACAAATTGAAAATAGCTTTGAAAACGATTTCAATATATATATATATATATATATATATATATATATATATAAATATATATATATATATATATATATATATATATATATATAAACTATTTTTATTGGTTTCTATGATTGTTGTGTGTAGTTATACATAGTGTTTAAAATAACTATGCTTTTTAAAATGATGGTTAGTTGACCAATACTAAGCTTCTAGATCCTTAGGTCAACTTTAGACACCTAGACCCTCTTGATACTTAGGTAAGCCTTCCTTGTGGCCAACAAGGATGTCCTAAGAGTTTGAGTTTGTCAGACAAAGGCAGAGACCCTCTAGATAAGCCTTCCTTGTGGCTAACAAGGATGTCAGGTTAAGGGGGAGGTTCTAATTGGATAATCATTATTTTTAGAAGTTGTTAAAATATTATTATTATTTTTAAAAAAAATCTTTCTCAAAATTCTATAACAATGTTAAAGGTTGGACGGTCACATCTTAACCTAGGATATACATTGTTGGTGCAGGATCTAGAAACCTAAGCTCATAAATGTTAAAGGGAGTTAAACATGTTAAGTCAATTTGATTAGAATATTTTAAAATTCTATTTTTGGTAAAAGTAAAGGACTCGTGCTTGAAAATATTGTTCAAACATTAACCTTTAAAATGCACCTCTTATAAAGTTATTTTTGATATATGACAAAGGGGGAGAGAGGTTAAAGTTAAGAGGTTAACTTTTTTTTTTTTTGAAAAGTATTTATTTTTCAAAACTCACCTAGGGTTAAGGGGGAGGTAACCTTAAGGGGGAGGTTTTGAAAAATGCTTGTTTAATGTTTACTACTTATTTTCTCTTAACTTTAAATTGGTTTGTCATAGATCAAAAAGGGGGAGATTGTTGGTACAGAGGCACTAGTTAATCGAACCTTGGTTTTGATAATGGCAAAAGATTCAAAGTTAAGCTATTTTATTATCTCATATGCTATGATAAGTGTGAAAGTATTGTATTAGAATTTGCTAAGGTCAATGACACCAGGAGAATCTCCGGAATAGAAACCTTGGTGGTCGGGTGACACCAGGAGAATCTCGGAAGGAGAAACCTCGGTGGTTGGGTGATGTCAGGAGAATCTTGGAAGGAGAAACCTCGGTGATCAAGTGACCAAAAGCTAAGCGATAGGTCAGGAGGACCAAAGGTAAGCTCCGGGTGTGGAGTGGTGGTAAGGATGCACCCTCGGTAAGAGGACAATCTTAGGTGTCGATCCGACCAAGGCTTCCGGAGGAATGCCAAAGTCGAGATCGGACAGTCAAAGGACTGGCACACTGCATGACATTATGCATCTCTTATGCTAACCTTGTGTTGCAAGTGTCAGGTCAAATTCTCAAGTGTAGCAGTCGACTGGAGGTTTCAGCAGTCGACTAGAGGCAGTCGACTGATGTCGACGAATCAGCCTAATGCATAAGGTTAAAGAGTTATCGATCGATGCCGCCACCTCAAGATAAGATAAGTTGCCACCTCAAGATAAGATCCACGAGTTTTGGATATGGATCTAGACTTATCCCAAGGCACAAGTTTATAAAAGGAGGGGAGGACACAAACCCTAATCATTCAATAAACTGCACTTGATCTCCGACCATAAATCTACATGCTACAATGCTACTCCTACCATATATCCTCTACAATTCAGTTGTCGGTACCTTTCTTATTTCTTACTTATTATTTGCTAAGAGGAGAGGTAGGTTTGTTACCTCTTCCTCTACATCATTGTTGTAATCGGTTGTTGAATGTACGACATTAAATTGTCATGGTACCATTTCAAATTAATTACCATACCTTCTCTACACTAATATAGCATAGTGGACGGCCCGGATCGTTTCCCAACGAGTGTATTCGATAGAATAGTAAACTTAGGATTCCTACTTATTGCTTTGGATTTTCTCTCAGAAATGGGGGTTTGGAAATTAAAAGACTAATCCTATTGAATGAAAAACAATGAAAGCAATTAAAGCCTTAATCTAACTAAACTATAATGACAATGAAATTAAAGAAGATATAAACTAAGCAGTCAAAGAAAAGCATTCAAAAACATAAAGACAATGCAAGAAATTAAACAACAATTTAAATGTAGAATAACATGAGTGTAAAGTAGAACATGAAATAAATCTAATCTAGTATTAAACACTGCTAACTAATGGAAATAATGTTGGATCGAAGCGGATCGCTAGAGGGGGGGGGGGTGAATGACAATAGAAAACTTTTCTTTGTTTCGTTCGTTAAAACAATTAAACGCAGCGGAAAATAAATGTAAAGTAAATGAGGCAAGAGAATTTTTACTTGGTTCGTAGCCTTCAGCTACTACTCCAAGGCCCTAGTGGTCCTTGACCATGCACGGAGGGCAAAACACTAAATAACTCCTCCTCGTTAGAGGTAGGAGCTAATCGATACAAAAAGTCACAAAGCTTGAGGTAGAGGGACACTCCCCCTCTCCTCGTTACGATAAAAACTCCGAGAAAGTAAAGCAATAAACTGAAATAAAACTTATATTGATGTAACAAAATAAAAGAAATTTAAACCTAGACGTCGGAGAAGAAGCACTTTGTTGTCGGAGAGTTGTAGCTTTGCGAAGGCTTTTGGAAGCTTAGAATTGATGATGAAACCCTAGGATAGGCCCTCCTTTATAGCCTTTGAGCCCCTTTTCGAGAGGAACTTCAGCCAATCAAAATTGAGCACCACTCCCCTTGAAATGAGGTGATAAGCCTTGACTCCTCGAAGCTGATCCTTGACTATCAGTCGACTGATAGCCATCATCAGTCGACTGATGGTAGCATCAGTCGAATGCTAGCCGTAGACAGTTGACTGATTGACAGCAGTCGAGTCCTCCAAGCTGGCAGTCGACTGATGCTAGCTGAAATGACATGTTAGCTAAACAAAAACATTATTTTGACGGCCTCTGACCGTCCGATCTCGACCTAGACCACCGATGGGATGTCTTGGGGTGGATCTACACTTAAGCCTATCCCCGTAAGGAGGATACGACCTCACTTACACTCGCACACACACGAGCTTACCTCGATACTTACTGTGTCACTTTCGCTTCCGACCTTCCACTCGATTCCTTTGGCTCCCTCCAAAGTCACTCGAGTGTCACCCGACCACAGTGGCTTCCTCCGGGTGTCGCTAGGCTTCAGCTCCAGCTATAGCACTTTTCTGCACACTCGGTTCAGCTCGTGAGATAAAGATATGAGCTTAACTTTGTATCGTTTGCTATAATCAAAACTCAGGTTCGACTTAGGTGCCTACTGCACCAACAATCTTCCCCTTTTTGATTTATGGCAAACCCACATACAAAGTTAAGAAAATAGCATGCATGAAGAATAATAATGTGCATGAGAAACAAGAATAATAAAGATTAGTAGGAGTAGTAAGGATTTTCTTCAAGTACTCCCCCTTGAGGAAACCTCCCCCTTGACCGAGGGTGAGTCTTTGAAAGAAGACCTTAATCCTCCCCTTAGATGGTTGCTATTTAGGAAGAGTTTTAAGTAATTAACATTACTTAAAGTTGGCCTTAGTAAAACATTTAAGTTAAGAGGACTTCTTAACTTGGCCCTTTCTCCCCCTTTCTTAAGTAAAACATTAAGAGTTTGGCCATAGTGTTTAAAAATAAGTTTAAGTTAAGAATTCTCTTAACTTGGCCTTTACTTCCTTTTTGTTAACAAGTTAAGTAAACATTTACTTAACTTTTGGTCATGTAAAAATAAATTTTCAAAAACTTTGGCCTTTAAAAATTTTGATCCCTTAACTTAACTTTGGCCTGAACGTTTTTCTCCCCCTTTTGCCATATATCGAAAAGAGTGAAGGTGTATGGAAAACAAAAATAAATATTAAATTTAAAGTCCAAGCATGTTCCATATTATTTTGAAAATAATATACTGAAAATAAGCTCATCTATAAAATGTTCGACTCATATTTGGCTTGATTGATATGAAAGATCAACCAGTCCTGGTCAGAGTCGGTTAATATGTATGATTATACTCCGTGATTCATGGAGATGAACTAGCTCTACATCTGGAACCAGGAGTGAGGTCCTAACATCTCACGCCCATCTACGTGGCTAAATACACAAACACATTAGTCCTATATGTTGTGAGATGTATTGGCTCCTTAAATCTATAGGTGCATGATATCTAAGGTATGCCCTATGCTAGTTCCATAAAAATAAAAAGTAAGAAATAGTAGTAAGTAAATATAATTTGCAAGTTCCTATTCTACTACGCACATGCTCAATTTTTGTCTTAATAGACTGAATTCGGCTTCGGGTAGGGGTTTAGTAAACAGGTCTGCCAAGTTGGACTTCGATTCGACGTATTCGAGGTGTATGGCTCCGTCGGCCACATGTTCTCGAATGAAATGATGTTTGACCTCTATATGTTTGGTCCTAGAGTGACATATCGGATTCTTAGTTAGGTTAATTGAGCTAATGTTATCTACGTGGAGTTTAGTGTTTGTAAAATCTAACTTAAAGTCTCAGAGAGTGTGCTTCATCCAAAGAAGCTGAGTAACACACTCACCCATCGTGATGTATGCAGCTTCGGTGGTAAATAAGGCAACACAGTGTTACTTCCTACTGCACCAACTCACTAGACTTGAGCCGAGAAGTTGACAACAACCACTCGTACTCTTTCTATCGAGCTTACTACCGGCATAGTCCGAATCGGAGTAGTCGGTTAGTTCGAACTCAGTAGATCTAGGGTACCAAATACCGACATTAAGTGTACCCTTTAGATATCTAAGGATACGCTTGACTAGAGTTAGGTGAGACTCCTTGGCACAGGTTTAGAACCTTTCACACATACTTAATGCAAATAAGATATCAGGTCGGCTTGCAGTTAAGTAAAGGAGACTCCATATTACGCTCCTATAGTATTTTAAATCAATTGAATTTTTGATTACATCTTCTTCTATATTCACATTAGTTACAATTGGGGTATTAATAATTTTAGTGTCTTGCATTCCAAAGCATTTAATTAATTCCCTAGTATATTTACGTTGATGTAGGTATATTCCATATTTAGTTTGTTTAATTTGTAGACCTAAGAAGAAACTCAACTCTCCTACTAAATTCATTTCAAATTCACTTTCCATAAGTGAAATGAACTTCAGTAGGATTGAGTTGGTGGTTCCGAAAATAATATCATCTACGTAGATTTGGGCTATGAATATGTCTTTACCTAAGGTTTTTACGAAAAGAGTTGGGTCAACTACACCTTGGTTAAATCCTTTGGACTTGAGATAAATCGAAAGTCTCTCGTACCAAGCTCGAGGAGCTTGTTTAAGTCCATAGAGAGCTTTCTTTAACCTAAGGACATGATCGGGTTTATCTAGGCTTTCGAAACTGGGGGGTTGACTAACATAAACCTCTTCTTTAATATATCCATTCAAGAATGCTGACTTTATATCCATTTGAAATAACTTAAATCCTCGATGTGCAGCGTATGCTAATAGCATTCGAATGGACTCTAATCTAGCTACTGGGGCATAGGTCTCGTCGTAATCTAAACCTTCGACTTGACTAAACCCTTTAGATACTAGTCTAGCTTTATTTCTAACTACTTCACCTTTATCATCAAGTTTATTCCTAAACACCCACCTTGTTCCAATGATTGTTTTATCTTTAGGTGGTGATACTAGTTCCCATACTTCATTCCTAGTGAATTGAGCCAACTCTTCTTGCATTGCAATAATCCAATCGCGATCAAGAAGAGCTTGGTCAATAGTTTTGGGTTCAATTTTGGAAATCAGGGAGATCTGACTAAGGTTTCTATATGAGGCTCTAGTTCGAACTCCCAGACTTGGATCACCTATCACTTGGTCGATAGGATGATTGGTTTGAGTCCTAGTTTGATTTGGGTTTGGGTCATTTACCACTTGGTCAATAGGATGACTCGTTTGAGTCCTAGTTTGACTAGAGTCTTCTACCACTTGGTCGATAGAGTGACTTGGTTGACTTAGGTTAGGATTAATACTAGACATGATCTCCGAATCAGAGTTAGATCTAGTATGAATCGGCTCGCTAATTGGGGTTGCTGGGGGTTTTGTAGGTTCATGTCCTTCATCAAATACTACATTGATAGTTTCCTCGACTCTAAGGGTGTCATGGTTATATACTCTATAAGCTTTACTTGTAGTCGAGTATCCTAGAAAGATCCCGGTCGAGGTTTTGAATGTAAATTTCCCTAGGTAATCCTTAGTGTTTAGGATATGTACCTTACACCCAAATACCCTAAAGTACTTGATGTTAGGTATTTTATCATGATAAATCTCGTATGAGGTCTTAAGGTGCCTCTTTACCATAAGGATCCTATTTTGGACATAACATGTCGTACTCACGGCTTTCCCCCCAAAACCTATCGGGTAGGTTGTACTCGTTTAACATTGTCCTAGCGGCTTCTTATAGGGTTCTATTCTTACGTTCTACTAAGCCATTCTGTTGTGGGGTTCTAGGACAAGAGAACTCATGGTGGTATCCATTTAGGTTACAGAATTCTGTAAATCTGTGATTCTCGAATTCACCACCATGATCAGTCCTAAGTCTTTTGATTTTAATGCTTTGTTGATTTTCTATTAGTTTAAATAGGTTGATTAATTGATCTAGGGTGTCACTTTTGTATTTGATGAACCTAACCCAAGTAAATCTAGAGTAGTCATCAATTATGACTAAACAAAATTTACTTTCATTAATTGACTTAGCTCTGTGTGAATCAAATAGATCCATGTGTAGGAGCTAAAGAACACTTTTGGTTCGTTCTTGATTAGTTAGTTGATGTTGTGTCCTAGATTGTTTACCTTGTTGATAAGCATTACATATTTTATTATTCAAGTTATTGGGGTTAGGCAAACCTTTGACTAAGTCACTCTGACTCATCTTGTTGTTGGATCGAAGCGGATCGCTAGAGGGGGGGGGTGAATAGCGATAAAAACTTTTCTTTTAAATCGTTCGACAGACAATTAAATGCAGTGGAAATGTAAATAAAAACTAAATGAGACAAATAGTTTTTTTACTTGGTTCGTAGCCTTCGGCTACTACTCCAAGGCCCTAACGGTCCTAGACCGTGTACGGAGGGCAATTCACTAAAACACTCCTCCTCGTTGGAGGTAGGAGTTTTACGATTACAAAAGCCTTCGAAGCAAAAAGATAGAGAGACAAACCCTCTCTTCTATTAAAGTAAAATGCAACGAAAAGCCTCGATTAAAAAGAATTGCAATATTGAAAGCAATAACAAATTAAGATTATACCAACAACTAAACAAAAGAAACTTTAAGCTAGGGTTGTTGGCAGCACTTCGTTGTTGTAGAGTCGTCGGAGAGTTGCAGCGTAACGGAGGCTTTTGAGCACTTCGAATTGAGGATGAAACCCTAGGTTTGGCCCTCCTTTTATAGCCTTTATGCCCCTCAACGAATGGGTCTTCAACCAATCACAAATGGGCACAAAACTCCATGAAATATGGTGATAAAGCTTGACTCCTGGAGGTTGATTTTTGACCACCAGTTGAACTGGCCGGTTGAACTGGCGCTGGTTGAACTGGCCGGTTGAACTGATGGCCAGGATTTTTGACTACAATAAAGAGTTAGCTTAAAATATAAGTGGATTCGACGGCCACTTGCCGTCCGATCTCAACATAGACCTTCCATGGGAAGTCTTGGGTCGGATCGTCGCCTAAGATCATCCCCGTAAAGAGGATACGACCTCACTTACGCTCGCACACACGAGCTTACCTCGATACTTACGTGTCGCTTTTGCTTCTGGCCTTCCACTCGATTCCTTCGGCTCCCTCCGAAGTAACTCGAGTGTCGCCCGACCACCGCGGCTTCCTCCGGGTGTCGCTAGCCTTCAGCTCCAGCATTGAGACTTTTCTGCACACTTGATTTAGCTCGTGAGATAACAATATAAGCTTAACTTTGTATCGTTTGCTATAATCAAAACTTAGGTTCGACTTAGGTGCCTTGCACCAACAATCGCCTTTGATTTATGGCAAACCCACATACAAAGTTAAGACAAAAATAAGTATGAGATTATGCATGAATGAGTAGAGTATATAAAAATTCTTTTCAAGTGCTCCCCCTTGAGGAATCCTCCCCTTGACCGAGGGTGAGTACTTGAGAAAGGGTTTTAACTCTCCCCTTGATATTTTCTACTAAGAAAAGAATTAAGTATCAAATTACTTAATATTGGCCATAGTGTTTAAAATAAGTTTTAAGTTAAGAAACCAAATGATTTCTTAACCTTGGCCTTTAAAAGTTAAATAAGTTTTCAAAACTTAAAGTTAACTTTTGGTTTAATTATGAAGTAAGAGTTAAGTTATCAAAAAAAAATTTTGACCCCTTAACTTTTGTCCTTTTTCTCCTTTTTCTCCCCCTTTTGCCGTATATCGAAAAGAGTAAGGGGTGTGTGGAAAACAAAATAAATGTTAAATTTAAAGTCCAAGCATGTTCCACATTTTTATTTTTAAAAATAATATACTGAAAATAAGTTCATCTATAAAATGTTCGACTCATATTTGGCTTGATTGATATGAAGGATCAACCAGTCCTGGTCAGAGTCGGTATGATTATACTCCGTGGTTCATAGCGATGCACTAGCTCTACATCTGGAACCAGGAGTAAGGTCCTAACATCCCACGCCCATCTACGTGGCTAAGTACACAAACACATTAGTCCTATGTGTTGTGAGATGTATTGGTTCCTTAAATCTATAGGTGCATGATATCTAAGGTATGTCCTATGCTAGTTCCATGAAAAAAAAGTAAGAAATAGTAGTAAGAAAATATAATTTGTAAGTTCCTATTCTATTACGCACATGCCTAATCTTCGTCTCAAGAGACTAAATTCGGCTTCGGGTAGTGGTTTAGTAAATATGTCTGCTAGGTTAGACTTCGAGTCAACATATTCGAGTTGTATGGAGCCGTTGGCTACATGTTCTCGAATGAAATGGTGTTTTACCTCTATATGCTTTGTCCTTGAATGGCATATAGGGTTCTTAGTTAGATTTATCGAACTTATGTTGTCTACAAAAATTTTAGTTTTGGTGAAGTCCAACCTAAAGTCTCGGAGAGTGTGCTTCATCCAAAGAAGCTGAGTTACACACTCACCCATCGCAACGTATTCGGCTTCGGTGGTAGATAAGGCAACACAATGTTGCCTCCTACTGCACCAACTCATTAGACTTGAGCTGAGTAGTTGACAACAACCACTCGTGCTCTTTCTATCGAGTTTACTACCGGCATAATCCGAATCGGAGTAGCCGATTAGTTCGAACTCCGTAGATCTAGGGTACCAAATACCAACGTTAAGTGTACCCTTAAGATATCTAAGGATACGCTTAACTAGGGTTAGGTGAGACTCCTTAGCACAGGTTTGAAACCTGGCGCACATACTTACTGCGAATAGGATGTCGGGTCGACTCGCAGTTAAGTATAGGAGACTTCCTATCGCGCTCCTATAGTACTTTAAGTCAATGGACTTACTTTCTAGGTCTTCTCCTATGTTAACATTAATCGCCATTGGGGTGTTTATTATCTTAGCGTCTTGCATTCCAAATCTTTTAATTAACTCCTTAGTGTATTTTTGTCGATATAGGTATATACCATCCTTAGTTTGTTTAATTTGTAGACCTAAAAAGAAACTTAACTCGCCTACCAAGTTCATTTCAAACTCACTTTCCATGAGTGAAACGAACTCGTTTAGTAAGGCTGAGTTAGAGGTTCCAAAAATTATATCGTCTACGTAAATTTGAGCTATGAATATTTCTTTACCTAAGGTTTTTACGAAGAGAGTTGGGTCAACTAAGCCTTGGTTAAACCCTTTTGACTTAAGATGGATTGAAAGTCTCTCGTACCAAGCTCGAGGAGCTTGTTTAAGTCCATAGAGAGCTTTCTTAAGTTTTAGAACATGGTCGGGTTTATCTAGATTTTCGAACCCGGGGGGTTGGCTAACATAAACTTCTTCTTTAATGTATCCATTTAAGAATGCCGACTTAACATCCATTTGAAACGGCTTAAATCCTCGATGTGCGGCATAAGCTAGCAACATTCGAATGGATTCGAGTCTAGCTACTGGGGCATAGGTTTCGTCGTAATCTAAGCCTTCGACTTGACTAAACCCTTTGGCGACTAACCTAGCCTTGTTTCTAACTACTTCACCTTTATCATCAAGCTTATTTCGAAACACCCACCTTGTTCCAATTATCGTTTTGTCTTTAGGTGGTGGTACTAATTCCCACACTTCATTCCTAGTAAATTGAGCTAGCTCTTCTTGCATTGCAATAATCCAATCGGGATCAAGAAGAGCTTGTTCAATTGATTTGGGTTCTATCTTTGAAATTAAGGAAATTTGACTAAGGTTCCTATAGGATGCTCTAGTTCGAACTCCTAGATTAGGATCTCCTATCACTTGATCGATAGGGTGGTTAGTCTGAATCCTAGATTGGGTTGGGTTTGTGTCACCTAATGCTTGATCAATGGGGTGACTTGGTTGAACATTAGTTTGGTTGGAGTCATCTATCACTTGATCAATAGAGTGACTTGGTTGACTTAGGTTAGGATTAACACTAGACCTGATCTCCGGATCAGAGTTAGGTCTAGTATAAATCGGCTCGCTAATTGGGGTTACCGGGGGTTTTGTAGGTTCATGTCCTTCATCAAATACTACATTGATAGTCTCCTCGACTCTAAGGGTGTCGTGGTTATATACTCTATAAGCTCGACTTGTAGTCGAGTATCCTAGAAAGATTCAGGTCGTGGTCTTGGATGTAAATTTCCCTAGGTAATCCTTAGTGTTTAGGATATGTACCTTACACCCAAATACCCTAAAGTACTTGATGTTAGGTATTTTATCGTGATAAATCTCGTATGAGGTCTTAAGGTGCCTCTTTACCATAAGGATTCTATTTTGGACATAACATGCCGTACTCACGGCTTCTGCCCAAAACCTATCGGGTAGGTCATATTCGTTCAACATGGTCCTAGCGGCTTCTTGTAGAGTTCGGTTTTTCCGCTCCACTAGGCCATTTTGTTGAGGGGTCCTAGGGCAAGAGAATTCATGGTGGTATCCGTTTAGGTTACAGAAGTCGGTGAACCTTTGATTTTCGAATTCACCACCATGATCGCTTCTAATTCTTTTAACCTTAAGGTTTTTTTGATTCTCGATTAATTTGAATAAATTGATTAATTGATCTAGGGTATCATTTTTATGTTTGATGAACCTAACCCAGGTAAACCTGGAGTAGTCGTCAATTATGACTAAGCAATATTGACTTTTATTGAGTGACTTGGCTCCATGTGAATCGAATAGATCCATATGCAGGAGCTCAAGTACACTTGAGGTTCGTTCTTGGTTAGTTAACTTGTATTGTGTCCTAGGTTGTTTTCCTTGTTGACAAGCATTACAGATTTTATTAACCAAATTGTTAAGGTTGGGTACGCCTCTGACTAGGCCACTCTGACTCATCTTGTGGACGAGTCTTGGGTGCGAGTGACCGAGTCGTCGGTGCCACAACCATGATTCCTCTTCCTGCGTCATAAGACATTTGGCTGAGGATTTGATTAAGTTAATTGTATAAATGTTATTTGTCCTAGTTCCTTTGAGTATTGTTTTAGCTGTTTCATTTGTTTTAATTACACATTCATTTTCTAAAAATACGACCTTATAAATATTGTCACATAATTGGCTTACGCTAAGCAGGTTATATTCAAAATTCTCTACAAGTAATACATTTTTAATAACAAAATTCGAGTTAAGCTCGATATCACCTGATCCGATGATTTTGAGCTTGTCGTTATTCCCAAAGGCTACCGATCCTTGTCGTTTGAATCGAAGCTTGAATTTGAGTTGATCGGTCATGTGTAGCAATCATGTCTAACATCCATTGATCCTACACACAAGGTGGTTGGATTGGATGTTAGATTATTATATTTTTTAAAAAAAAATTGGTTGTAAGTTGTTAAACCTAGGTCATCTCACCGGAGTCTATATGATCAAGCATGTTATACTTATGTGTTCTTTGTGAGATGACTTCCAATTAAGTTGATTAAGTGCATTTATGTTTAAGTAATGTTAGATTTGGATTTGACCCTAGGCTTGTCAAGTTCACCTTTTCAAGATCATGGCTTCCAGGTCGTGGCGAGGCACAGGGGCCTTCTTTTATCGGATCATCGACCACTTCCTTAGACAAAGCCATTTTCAAGAAAATGATGACTTGACTCACCTAAAATTATTTCCTCGTCTAACTAGTTATTTTTGAAAAGAGGCTCCCCGAGGCTCAATCTTTTCGAAGGATTTTAGTTGATTATTTGAAAAGAGGCTCCCCGAGGCTCAATCTTTTCGAAGGATTTTAGTTGGTTATTTGAAAAGAGGCTCCCCGAGGCTCAATCTTTTCGAAGGATTTTAGTTGGTTATTTACGTGTTCTAAGTGAGTTCACGAAAGAAAAAAAAAATCTAAGCATGCAATTTCTAAGTTAAAACACAAACATGTTTTGTACTGGCTCCCCCTAGACCGTTGAATCGGGTCGGTCTATCCACATAGTGGATTTGGTCCTTGGGAACCCAGTACGAGTTGGATCCTAGAGTTGAAATCAAAGTGGTCTTAGGGACCCATGCTTGGACACATTTTTTATGTCTACTTACGATTGACATATACGACTTATTGGTCGTGTTTGAGCTAAACCCTAGTCCGACCTTGTTGTACACGGCCCTTTGCGATCCAAGTAGGAGGTCAAGTCCTTTGGATCCCAAAGTAAACCTTTCCAACGTATTCCTAAGATCTTCGACTTGACTTTTCAAGAGTGAGTTCTCAACTTCGAGTTTTTCAACCCGAGTTGAGTCCTTCTCTTGAACTCGACTAGTCGAAGAGGTTAGGGAGACCTCGTGTTTGAGGAGTTTAACTTTCTCAACCAAGGTCTCGACCTTGGACTCGGACTTAGCTAACTTCCTAGACAAAAACCTAACCGTATTATGTAAAGTATTAAATAAGGTTCGACTCACCTTAAGGGTATCTTTTGAACCGGATGCGTATCCGTGGCTTGACTTGAAGGTAGCTTCGTAGTCCGAGTCATCCTCAGGTTCTGACTCAAGTTCAGGTTCGGTCTCCGTGTCGGACTCAATCGATTTCGCCATGAAGACGTGGTCTTCGTCTTCTTCGGATGACGCTTCTTCCCATGTCGCATTGAGGGCCTTCTTGTGCTTAGGTGCTTGGTGGTTGAGCTTGGGGCACTCGGACTTTATATGTCCAAACCTGTTACACTCATAACACCTAATATTAGAACTTTTAGGCTTACCTTGGTTGGGTCGAGTTGTGGTTCGCTTTCGTCCCTTGGCTATCCTTCGAGCTAGGTTCATTAGTTCAGCAGTCAATTCCGGGTCAACTTCTTCTTCGGACTCATCTTCCTCCTCGGTTGGTGGTGGCTTGCTTGCGATTTTCTTCTTCTTTGAACCTGCAAACAAGGCTATACCCCTCTCGGGTTCCGAGTTGGACTGCTCATGTAATTCAAAATCCGAAAAGAGTTCATCTAATATAAGTTTAGAAAGGTCCTTGGAGACCTTGTAGGCATCGACCATGGATGCCCACAAGGTAGTCCTCGGAAAAGAGTTTAGAACATACCTTATAAGGTCGCGGTTTTTGACCTTTTGCCCGATTGCGTGTAGGTTGTTGACTATGTCTTGGACACGGGCGTGGAGTTGCGTCATGGACTCGTGTTCCTGCATTTTTAGTGTGTACAATTTATTAAACAACAAATCACGTTTGCAAACCTTAGCTTGATCCGATCCTTCGTGTAACTCGATCAGCTTTGTCCAAAGGTCCTTTGCGCTAATAAAGGGGCCGACGCGATTTAACTCTTCCTTGGACAAGCCGCATTGGAGGATTTGTGTTGCCTTGGCGTCGGCTTCGACTTGTCGTTTTGTCGCAATGGTCCATTGATCATAATCCAAGGAGTCACCCACTTCATTAGTCGGAAGTGTGAAACCCGTTTGGATTATGATCCACATCTCGATTTGGGTTTTGAGAAAGCATTCCATCCGACCCTTCCAATAACGGAAGTCATCTCCGTTGTAAAACGGAGGTCGGACGGTGCTAAAACCCTCGATATGGGCCATTAGAACAAAAGACAAAAAGGGACGAAGATGAAGAAACTAGCAACGACAAAAACACAAAACAAGGTACCAAGACTCGCGTCTTGGATTAGTAGTGCGGGAGTAAATTTAACAAAGCGAAATAAATAAAAAATAAACAGAAATAAAAGAAAAATAAATCTGTGAAAAATGGCTAGATTGGTGGTTTCACCAAATCTTAGCAACCCCTGGCTCTGATACCAATTGTTGGATCGAAGCGGATCGCTAGAGGGGGGGGTGAATAGCGATAAAAACTTTTCTTTTAAATCGTTCGACAGACAATTAAACGCAGAGGAAATGTAAATAAAAACTAAATGAGACAAATAGTTTTTTTTACTTGGTTCGTAGCCTTCGGCTACTACTCCAAGGCCCTAACGGTCCTAGACCGTGTACGGAGGGCAATTCACTAAAACACTCCTCCACGTTGGAGGTAGGAGTTTTACGATTACAAAAGCCTTCGAAGCAAAAAGATAGAGAGACAAACCCTCTCTTCTATTAAAGTAAAATGCAACGAAAAGCCTCGATTAAAAAGAATTGCAATATTGAAAGCAATAACAAATTAAGATTATACCAACAACTAAACAAAAGAAACTTTAAGCTAGGGTTGTTGGCAGCACTTCGTTGTTGTAGAGTCGTCGGAGAGTTGCAGTGTAACGGAGGCTTTTGAGCACTTCGAATTGAGGATGAAACCCTAGGTTTGGCCCTCCTTTTATAGCCTTTAAGCCCCTCAACGAATGGGTCTTCAACCAATCACAAATGGGCACAAAACTCCTTGAAAAATGGTGATAAAGCTTGACTCCTCGAGGCTGATTTTTGACCACCGGTTGAACTGATGGCCAGGATTTTTGACTACAATAAAGAGTTAGCTCAAAATATAAGTGGATTCGACGACCACTTGCCGTCCGATCTCAACATAGACCTTCCATGGGAAGTCTTGGGTCGGATCATCGCCTAAGATCATCCCCGTAAAGAGGATACGACCTCACTTACGCTCGCACACACGAGCTTGCCTCGATACTTACGTGTCGCTTTTGCTTCCAGCCTTCCACTCGATTCCTTCGGCTCCCTCCGAAGTAACTCGAGTGTCGCCCGACCACCGCGGCTTCCTCCGGGTGTTGCTAGCCTTCAACTCCAGCATTGAGACTTTTCTGCACACTTGATTTAGCTCGTGAGATAACAATATAGGCTTAACTTTGTATCGTTTGCTATAATCAAAACTTAGGTTCGACTTAGGTGCCCACTGCACCAACACTTATGGATGAGTCTTGGGTGTGAGTGACTGAGTCGTTGGTGCCACAACCATGACTCCTCTTGCCGTGTCATAAGACACTTGGTTGAAGAGTTAGTTAAATTAATAGTGTAAATATTGTTATTTTTGGTTCCCTTAAGGATTGTTTTAGAAGTTGTAGGATATTTGATGCCGCTAGAGGGGGGTAAATAGCGCGTGACGGTTCGTTCGTTGATGGAATTTGATCATGATCGTTTCTACAACTTCGTTAGTACGCAGCGGAAATAGAAATAATACAATAACAAAATAAACAATCACACACGAACACAATTATTTAACGTGGTTCGGAACCGCACGGTTCCTACTCCACGGATCGGGTTCGTACGAACCCTAGCGATGCCAATCACACACCACTATAAAACACTCCTTCTCGGAACAATCCGGAGGCGGAGAAACCTCGTACAAGATGATTACAACAATAATCAAAAGCTACAAGCAAATACAATGAAATACAAAGCAAGACTAGTAAAGAAAAACACTTTACAAATGTTCTTAAATGCTTGATCGCTAGGTTGATCGAGTAGCACTTGGAGACCCTGAATTGCAGCACTTGGTCAATAGGATGATAGGATGATTGGTTTGAGTCCTAGTTTGATTTGGGTTTGGGTCATTTACCACTTGGTCAATAGGATGACTCGTTTGAGTCCTAGTTTGACTAGAGTCTTCTACCACTTGGTCGATAGAGTGACTTGGTTGACTTAGGTTAGGATTAATACTAGACCTAATCTCCGAATCAGAGTTAGGTCTAGTATGAATCGGCTCGCTAATTGGGGTTGCTGGGGGTTTTGTAGGTTCATGTCCTTCATCAAATACTACATTGATAGTTTCCTCGACTCTAAGGGTGTCATGGTTATATACTCTATAAGCTTTACTTGTAGTCGAGTATCCTAGAAAGATCCCGGTCGAGGTTTTGAATGTAAATTTCCCTAGGTAATCCTTAGTGTTTAGGATATGTACCTTACACCCAAATACCCTAAAGTACTTGATGTTAGGTATTTTATCGTGATAAATCTCGTATGAGGTCTTAAGGTGCCTCTTTACCATAAGGATCCTATTTTGGACATAACATGTCGTACTCACGGCTTTCCCCCCAAAACCTATCGGGTAGGTTGTACTCGTTTAACATTGTCCTAGCGGCTTCTTATAGGGTTCTATTCTTACGTTCTACTAAGCCATTCTGTTGTGGGGTTCTAGGACAAGAGAACTCATGGTGGTATCCATTTAGGTTCTGAGTGCACTAAACACAGTGATTCTCGAATTCACCACCATGATCAGTCCTAAGTCTTTTGATTTTAATGCTTTGTTGATTTTCTATTAGTTTAAATAGGTTGATTAATTGATCTAGGGTGTCACTTTTGTATTTGATGAACCTAACCCAAGTAAATCTAGAGTAGTCATCAATTATGACTAAACAAAATTTACTTTCATTAATTGACTTAGCTCCGTGTGAATCAAATAGATCCATGTGTAGGAGCTCAAGAACACTTTTGGTTCGTTCTTGATTAGTTAGTTGATGTTGTGTCCTAGATTGTTTACCTTGTTGACAAGCATTACATATTTTATTATTCAAGTTATTGAGGTTAGGCAAACCTTTGACTAAGTCACTCTGACTCATCTTGTGGATGAGTCTTGGGTGTGAGTGACTGAGTCGTTTGTGCCACAACCATGACTCCTCTTGCCGTGTCATAAGACACTTGGTTGAAGAGTTAGTTAAATTAATAGTGTAAATATTGTTATTTTTGGTTCCCTTAAGGATTGTTTTAGAAGTTGTTGGATATTTGATGTCGCTAGAGGAGGGGTGAATAGCGGGTGACGGTTCGTTCGTTGATGGAATTTGATCGTGATCATCTCAACAACTTCGTTAGTACGCAGCGGAAATAGAAATAATACAATAACAAAATAAACAATCACACACGAACACAATTATTTAACGTGGTTCGGAACCGCACGGTTCCTACTCCACGGATCAGGTTCGTACGAACCCTAGCGATGCCAATCACACACCACTATAAAACACTCCTTCTCGGAACAATCCGGAGGCGGAGAAACCTCGTACAAGATGATTACAACAATAATCAAAAGCTACAAGCAAATACAATGAAATACAAAGCAAGACTAGTAAAGAAAAACACTTTACAAATGCTCTTAAATGCTTGATCGCTAGGTTGATCGAGTAACACTTGGAGACCCTGAATTGCAGCAGCAACTCGCCCCACATCGCCTCAAAGAACCATGCCAAATTCCTCCATCACGAGCTCCTTATAAAGCTTCAACCTGTGCTGGAAAAAGTCTATCAGTCGACTGCTCGGGACCATCAGTCGACTGATGCCACTGTTGTCGTGAGACAACGGCTAGATCCATGCTGGATAAGTCCAACAGATCTACCATCAGTCGACTAATGGTGTCCTCACTCGACTGATGGTCCCAGCGGTCAAGTGAGACTACACTCTGTGGCCGAATTCCCGAGCACTAGTCGACTGATCATGCAATCGATCATTGCTCGAGGCATCGATCGGCCCCGCCAACCTATGGAAACATGAGGTTTTAGCCCAAGTATGGTGCCCCCATACTTGCTAGACCACCCTTAGCCTAGACCTAAGCCTTCTAGCCACCTCCATCATCCTCACGCCTCTCGGATCCCTCCAAGTCATCCATGACTTGTTCATCCATCGCGCTAGCCTTCAGGTGCTTCCATCGGCTATGTCATGCTAACGGTGTCTACACCGCCAAGGCACATTGGACTTACGCCGCCAAGACTCCACTTGGACTTTACGCCACCAACCATTGGACTTATGCTGCCAAGACTCCTGCTTGGACTTTACGCAGCCAATATCAAACCCCTTGGACTTTCCCTTGCCAACCCATGTTGGACTTCTCAAATGCCAAGACCATGCTTGGACTTTCCCTTGCCAACCCATGTTGGACTTTTACAATGCCAAGACCCATGCTTGGACTTTTCATGTGCCAAGTGTCCCACTTGGACTTTTCATGCCAAGTACTCAAGACTTGGACTTTACCAAATGCCAAGTGTTCCACTTGGACTTTCCATGCCAAGTACCCATGACTTGGACTTTACCTTGACAATTACATTGTCATATATTTTTGTCGAACATCAAAACATTACTCGAGTCAAACTCAAGTCCTGGTCAATCGTGACCTGGGCCGATTGCACCAACAATCTCCCCCTTTTTGATGTTTGACAAAAACCAAACAAATCATTGAGTTAGAACACTAACTCAAATCTCTTACTAATTATCCCAAATTGGTAATCTTAAACATTCTCCAAATGTTCTCCCCCAAACATTCTCCCCTTTTTTGACTAACATCAAAAAGGTTATCTCTCCAAGGAGGTCAAAGTCTCATGTCCCAATGAGATCTTACAATCTCCCCCTTGGTCTAAAAATATCTAGGATGCCTATCATCTTCCTAGTGATAAGTCCCATATCACTCAAGAGAGGCAATCCTATTCACTCTCCCAATTTCCAAATTGGGTATCAAAAAACCATCAATTTTCCCAAATTGATGATACTCTTCCAATAACTTCTCCTCTTCAAGGAGAAAAACACATCCATCATCCCAAGATGGATACCTCCCCCTAAAGGCTTGCTCCCCCTTGACCATTGCACCAACAATGTCCTTGGGAAGTCCCTAAGCCAATAGGAACTCTAAGCCATCAAAATTAAGGTTAGAAATTCAACATTGAACTCTCCAACACCTTAAAATTGATACAAACCCTAAACACCTCTCCTAATCCATATCCAATGGATTTTCACCCTTCATCATGCTTTCCAAAGTATATCCAAGAGTTAGGAGTGGTTAGGGACCTTAACCGCAGCTGAAATCGGGTTAAACAACCTTGGTTACCCCGAAATCAGGCTATCAGTCGAGTGATTAATCGATCACGATCGACACCTATCGATCGACCGACATTTTAGTTATCAGAAATGAGTTTTGGAAAATCATAACTAATCGAAAAATCACGAAATTTGTTACGTATAATACTTATGACCAATACAATGGGTGAAAAATGTTTGAAAAATATTTTACCCATAAAATAGCGAAATTGATACAAAATCCAAAAGTGACTAAAAACTTTGAAGTTTAAGCTCACTTTGTATCAATCTCATCAATGGTGATTTCTATCAAAAGATAGACTTCACCAAGGTTTTTCAAAATGATTTTAAAATGTTTTCAAAAACCCTATTTTGGATCATATTCCTTGGGCTCTATGTACATGACTTGTACACAAGCTTTCCTAATGATCCACATGTTGAGTTAAGATGAGTTTGGGTTCAACTAGATGCAAAAACTATGCACCTTGAACTTAACTCATATCCTAGCATCTCACATGTATCTAGGGTGTATAAATACACATACATGTCAATTGGATGTGAGATGTGGGTTTTGGTTCATTTAATCTAGGGTTTCATGCATTTCCTAGGCAACCCTACTTGATTCCCTTATAAATGGGACTTCAAGTCATGCCATTGTCCATAGTTTAATTTTAATCAATTAAATGCATGAAATGATCATGGCATAAAGATAGCAATAATTAAGCATGGCCAATGATCATGATGTCATGGCATATGAGAAAATCTAAAAACACATGACATTTAAAACCTTAATCCTAAAACATGAACATGACATATACAATGAATAAACGTAAGCATGATGTCATGACATGTTATATGGCAAACAAAGCATGACATATAAAATATATAAGTATAATAATACCTAAATCTTAATATTAATTGCCATTTGATATAATTCATCATATTTTTCCATATTTCTACTTTTCTCCCAAGTGTGCCAAAAACCCAAAATGACACACCAACCTCTAAACCTAAATTGTGCCAATTTGATCATTTTATCAAACTTCTCAAATAATATTGGCATATCCTAAAATCTTTTAGAATTAAGACTCAAATGTATTTCCAAGGTGACCCTAACCTTGAAAATAACCTAAAGTGCCACCTTTATCATGGTTGAGTTAACTACCCATCCAATCAAGGTTGGCACACCCTAACCCCATTTAGCATGAATCAATCACGCTTTTAGGAACCCAAAACCTATTTGAGCTCCTAGGGTTAATTAGGTATTCCTTAGGGATAACCTCCCTAGATACTGTTGGTGCAACAATGCTCCAAGCATTTATATGTTTTAATGTTTGGCTAATCATCTAAGTTAGGCAATATCTTGTGATCTAATTACAAATGTGTTTAAGTGACAGGGAAATCCAAGGATGAAGACTTGGTAAAAGGAAGTCCAAGTATGATCTTGGCAAAGGAAGTCCAAGGGATGGACTTGGCGGCATAAGACCAAGCTTGTAGTCTTGGCAGCATAAAGTCCAAAGTGAACCTTGGCAAAGGAAGTCCAAAGTAAAGTCTTGGCAACATAAGTCCAAGCTTGTAGTCTTGGCGGCGTAAAGTCCAAGCATTTGGCAACCCAAGACATGATGAAACCGAAGGAAGCTCTTGGAAGCAAAGTGCAAAGGATGAACAAGTCACGGACTCGGAGGGATCCTGAAGGCGCAAGGCTTATTGAGGAGCTAGAAGGTTGACTCTAGGTCTAGGGTATAAAATCAAGTATGAATTACTCATATTTGATGAGTATCGATCGATACGATGTATCGCCGATCGGTCAGTCGATCGAGTCGGTGAAAACGACCATCGATCGGCTGCCTTGATCGAGCGATCGTGATGTTGCGATCACCGATCGCCAAGGGCATCAGTCGACTGATCAAGGGAAATATCGCCACAGAATGCAGTCTCACTCGACTGCTGCCTTGATCACTCGACTGATCACCCCATCAGTCGACTGATGGAGGGATCAGTCGACTGATCACCTGGCCGTTGGAAATTGCGGCTACGAATCTCCGCGGAGATCGTGTTTGGCCGTTTGGCGTGATCGATGGCATGCATCGACCGATCGATAACGGAAAAATAGCCCCTCTTCTATAAAGGGGCCATGGGGAGCTTGGTGAAGCTAGTGCTCTTGCTCCTAACTATACTCGTGCTCACCAAGCCTTCCAAGTGTTTTTAGTGATTTAAATCCTCCTCTTCTCTTGTTCTTGATCATCCATCATTGTAAAGAAGAGGAGAGCATTGTAAGAAAGGTTTCTCCACCTTGGTTCATCCAAAGGAGGTTCTAGTGAAGGTCTATTAGGGCTAATCCACCTTACGGATTGCCGTGGAGTAGGAGCGTCATCTCCGAACCACGTACATCGGGTGTTAGCTTTTTCTTGCTTTGATTTGTGTTTATATTTGTATTGCTTCCGCTAACATTTTTGTAGAAAACAAGAAAGGCTAATCACCCCCCCTCTAGCCATTCCAAGGGTCCTAACAAGTGGTATCAGAGCCCGGATAGCTTGGAAGATCTCACCATCAACCAAGACATCAATGGCTCTTCAAGAGGGATATAGCATCGCCAAGCCACCGCTCTTCGATGGGAGTCACTTTGCTTATTGGAAAGGTAGGATGAAGTACTATCTTGTGAGTAATATTGAAATTTGGCATAGTGTTGTAGATGGCTTTGAGGAACCGGTGGATGAACATGGACATCCTATTCCAAGCAAGGATTGGACAAGAGAAATAAACAAGAAATTTGAATCAAATGCAAAGGTCATCCTCACCATTCAATGCGGCGTCACAATGGAGCAACTCAACAAGGTGGGGCCTTTTGAATCCGCCAAGGAGCTATGGGAAAAGCTCATTGAGCTAAATGAAGGTTCTAAGGAATCAAAGAGGGCCAAGAAGGACCTATTAATTGGACAACTTCAAGCCTTCCAAATGAAGATGCATGAAACCGTAAGTCAAATGCATGGAAGGTTCAAGGAAATTGTAAACGGACTCCATATCATAGGTGAGCGAGTGGACAACCGGGATTTGGTAAGATATATTTTACAAGCATTTCCTAGAAATTCTTTATGGACTTCAATAGTTGATGCCATTAAGGTAACTAGGGATTTATCTCAAATTAAAATTGATGAATTATTTTGTGAGTTTGAATTACATGAGCAAACTAACATGTCCTCTAAGGAAAAGGGGTTAGCTCTATTTGTTGAAAAGAAGGACAAGAAAGAAGAAGAAAGAAAGAAAAGAAGCTTCATCATCATCCGAGTCAGAGGATGAGTCAAGTAGCGATGGGGACTCATCTAGTGAAATGGCAAATTTCGTCAAGAAGCTTTATAGAAAGTCAAGAGAGTTCAAGAATAGAGAAGCAAGGAAGGGGCCTCATTCCTCAAAAGGTAAATTTAATGGTAGTTCAAGTTTTAGCAATAATGTGATTTGCCATGCTTGCAATAAGAAGGGGCATATAAAGCCATTGCGAGCTAAAGAAGAAGGAGGAAAAGGAAAAGAAAAAGAAGGACAAGAAGGAAAAGAAGAAGAAGGAGGCCATGGTGGCTCAAACCACATGGGACACACCAAGTGTTGAAGACTCTTCATCCGATGATGAGCTTTGCCACATCACACGCCATGTGGCACTCATGGCATTAGAAGATGATTCCGGCACATCAAGTCAAGAAAATTCTTCAAGTGATGAATCGTCATCTAGTGACGATGAGGTAATGAATTCTCCCAAGGTTATGCTTCTATATAAATCAATTGCTTATCTTAAAGAAGCTCTAGATAAGTCAAAATCTAAGGTTAAGAGCATGAAGGTAGAACTAAAGGCCATTAGGAATGAAAAGCCTTCACATATTGACTCTTGCATGCTTAGGGAAGAAAATGACAAACTTAAGGATGAGGTTAGTGACTTGAAAGCATGTTTAGAAAAATTTTCAAATGGCTCAAAGTGTCTTGATATGATTCTTAGTAGACAAAGGGCGGTTTATAACAAGGCCGGGTTAGGATATAAACCAAAAGAAAAAGAAGTTGCTTATATTTCATTAATTAATAGGAAAGCAACCATTAAGGGTAAGGTTAAGAAAGCTTGGGTACCTAAGAAGTTTTTACTTAATGTTACCGGTCCAAATGTTTGGGTACCAAAAGCTTGTGTTTTTCATGTGATTTAGGTAGGAGAGCGAGGTATGTGGATTGTGGATAGCGGTTGCTCAACACATATGACCGGGGATGTGAGCAAGTTCTCCACAATTAAATATGTGAAGAAGGGAGCGGTGTCCTTTGGGAATAGTGGAAAACTCAAGATATTAGGTAGAGGTACAATTGAGGTATCCCCTAAAATTGTTATTCACAAAGTATTGCTAGTTGAAAATATGAAATTTAATTTATTAAGTGTTAGTCAACTTTGTGATGCAAACTATCATGTCTCTTTTGAATCCTCTAAATGCATGATTAGACACAAGGAATTAAATGATTGTATGTTAGTTGGATATAGGAAATCAAACATCTATTATGTTGATCTTTCATATGCTTCTAACATTTCTACTAAGTGTTTTGTTGCAAAAGAAGAGGAAAGTTGGCTATGACATAGAAGATTGGGGCATATCAACATGAAAAACATAGCCAAGGTAGCCAAGATGGAGTTGGTCAAAGGGCTACCAAAGATCAAGTATGTCAAGAACAAATTGTGTGATGCATGCCAAGAAGGAAAACAAACAAAGGCATCACACAAAGGTAAAACCCTAACCAATACCTCTTTACCATTAGAATTATTGCATCTTGACTTATTTGATTGCCATAGTACTCCATCTTTAAATGGTAATAAATATTGTTTGGTTATAGTCGATGATTTTTCTAGGTATACTTGGGTCTATTTTATGAAACATAAGGATGATACCTTAGAAATAATCATAGGATTTAGTAAAAGGGTTGAAAATGAAAAGAGTCTCAAAATCAACCGGATCCGTAGTGATCATGGTGGTGAATTTGAAAATCTAAAATTTTCACAATTTTGTTTAGAGCAAGGGTACAAGCATGAGTTCTCTTGTCCTAGAACACCCCAACAAAATGGGGTGGTGGAAAGGAGAAATCGTGCCCTACAAGAGGCGGCTAGGACTATGCTTAATGCATATTCTCTACCTAGCTACTTGTGGGCGGAAGCGGTTAATACCGCTTGCTATATCCAAAATAGGGTTCAAATCCATAGGTTTTTAGGAAAAACACCATTTGAATTATGGAATGGGACTATACCCACAATTCATTATTTCAAAGTCTTTGGATGTAAACTTTATATTCTAAACACCAAAGATAACTTAGGAAAATTTGAATCAAAAGCGGATGAGGGAATCCTAGTTGGATACTCATCCACAAGTAGAGGGTATAGAGTCTACAATAAGAGAACCAAAGGGATTGAGGAGTCTTCCAATGTTCAATTTGATGAAACTACTAGTACCTACCCTAGAAAGTCCTCCATTGATAAGGATATTAATGACAATAATCAAGACATTACCCAAAAACTTCAAAATTTGACCATTAGGGGTAATGATCAAGGGGGAGGAAGAGGAGACTCCGATGATGAAAGAAGGGTGGAAGATAACAATGATCAAATTGAAACCCCTTCTAGAAATCTAAGAATTCATCAAGATCATCCACTTGACCAAATTGTAGGAGATCTATCTCAAGGAGTAAGAACTAGGTCATTTCATAGACCTCCTACTAGTCAAGTTGCTCTTATCTCACAAATTGAGCCCAAATCGATCAATGATGCATTACATGATCCGGATTGGATTTTGGCAATGCAAGATGAATTGGGTCAATTTGAGAGAAGTCAAGTGTGGGAACTAGTACCTAGACCCAATGATAGCACCATAATTACTACAAGATGGGTCTTTAGGAATAAGCTAGATGATCAAGGAAATATCACTAGAAATAAAGCTAGGTTGGTTGCTAGGGGATTCAATCAAGTTGAGGGGCTTGACTATGATGAGACTTATGCCCCGGTTGCAAGGTTAGAATCTATTAGGATTCTCTTAGGGTATGCTTCCTACATGAGATTTAAACTTTACCAAATGGATGTTAAATCGGCATTCTTAAATGGTTTTATTAAGGAGGAAGTATATGTAGAGCAACCTCCGGTTGAGAACATAGATTATCCAAATCATGTATGTAAGCTTAGGAAAGCATTATATGGGTTAAAACAAGCTCCCCGGGCATGGTATGAAAGATTGTCATCCTTCTTAATTTCTAAGGATTTTAGAAGAGGCCAAGTAGATAAAACTTTGTTTATAAAGTCAACGTTAAAAGATATATTCATAGCCCAAGTATATGTTGATGATATCATCTTTGGGTCAACAAATGATGATCTTCTTCAAGACTTTATAAAAAATATGGAAAATGAATTTGAAATGAGTTTGGTTGGAGAGCTTACCTTTTTCCTAGGCTTACAAGTCAAACAAACCAATGAGGGTATTCATATTTATCAAACCAAATATGTAAATGAAATGATCAAGAAATTTGGTTTGGAAAATGCCAAAATTGTAACCACTCCTATGGCCACTAGTACTAGAATAGATAGTGATCATGAAGGTAAATCAATTGATCTTAAACTTTATAGAAGTATGATTGGTAGCTTACTATACCTAACCGCTAGTAGACCCGACATTTTATTTGCGGTAGGTATGTGTGCAAGATACCAATCTTGTGCCAAAGAATCACATTTGGTATCCGTCAAAAGAATATTAAGGTATATTAAAGGCACCCTAAATGTAGGACTTTGATATCCTAGGACTAGGTCATTTGAATTACTTGGTTATACCGATTCCGATTATGCCGGGTGCAAATTGGATAGGAAAAGTACTAGTGGTGGATGCCAATTTCTTGGGTCCTCCCTAGTTAGTTGGAGTAGTAGGAAGCAACATTGTGTTGCTTTATCAACCACCGAAGCCGAATATGTGGCTATGGGTGGTTGTGTAGCTCAATTACTTTGGATGAGGCATACTCTTGTGGACTATGAGCTACACTACTCTAACATTAAAGTTTATTGTGATAATGTGAGTACCATCAATTTGACCAAAAATCCGGTACATCACTCTAGGACCAAGCACATTGAAGTGAAACATCACTTCATAAGAGATCATGTGGCAAGAGGGGACATTGAACTCAATTATGTAGAATCTAAGTCCAACCTTGCCGATATCTTCACCAAAGCTCTTCCCGAAAATGAATTTTCATCTTTAAGGAGAGAGCTTGGTATGTGCTTTGTAGAGTAACATTCTAGGTTTGCATGATCCCATGTTTATATGTTATCTTTATACCTTGATACATCTCACAAAAAGCCTTAAGAAACCTTGATTTTTGTATTGAAACACTTAGAACCATGTGAGATAATAGGGAAGGTGTACTTGGCTCATCATGCTTGTTATGATGCATTACTATGAGCCAATGACACACCTAGAGACATAAATACCTTATGGACCAACCATTGGGAAGGCTTGTATTCAAGTAATGAGTACACAGCTCTAAGTAAATGGTTGAAAATTCCAAATCATATATATTTTAAACTATGTTCATTATATTTTGGAAAACAGTTTTCAAGTGAATCACAAAAGTGATACAAAGGTTGAAAATTCTTTAGAACTTTTGTAATTTACCAAATTTGTATCCATCTTGAATTCTTGAAAACATATATTTTTCAAATTATTTTTCTTAATAAAATATGATTTCAGAAATGTATGCAAAATTTCGTGATTTTTGAGATTTGGAATTTCTACGCATTTCGAATATAATGAAAAATTTGAAATTTCGATTTCAGCGTAGCGATCGATCGGTTGAATACGGTCGACTGATATACTGGGTTTTCTGATAATAAGCTCCATTTTCTGATATTTGGTGTATTTTTGATGTCCTACCACTCTAGTATGATAATATTGCGTATAAAGCGAGTTTTAGATTGCTTAATACAGTGGTTTAGGGGGAGTTTCAATAAATTCTATCCTTTTATCCCCAAAACCATTGTTGGTGCAAAGTTAGGATTTAACTTTTGAATTTTAGATTATGCTTTGCTTCAAATGTAATTTACATCCTATCTTGGATTAAGGGGGAGCTTAATTTCAATCTAATACCTTAGTCCAAGATCCAACATTCTTAATTCTTTCATTCCTCTCTTTTTGATGTATGTCAAAGGGGGAGAAGGAATGCTTAAGTTAGATGATTATGTGTGTATCTTTAAAGACCTAACTTAAATGATTGTCAAACATCAAAAAGGGGGAGATTGTTGGTGCAACAATGCTCCAAGCATTTATATGTTTTGATGTTTGGCTAATCATCTAAGTTAGGCAATATCTTGTGATCTAATTACAAATGTGTTTAAGTGACAGGGAAATCCAAGGATGAAGACTTGGTAAAAGGAAGTCCAAGTATGATCTTGGCAAAGGAAGTCCAAGGGATGGACTTGGTGGCATAAGACCAAGCTTGTAGTCTTGGCAGCATAAAGTCCAAAGTGAACCTTGGCAAAGGAAGTCCAAAGTAAAGTCTTGGCAACATAAGTCCAAGCTTGTAGTCTTGGCGGCGTAAAGTCCAAGCATTTGGCAACCCAAGACATGACGAAACCGAAGGAAGCTCTTGGAAGCAAAGCACAAAGGATGAACAAGTCGCGGACTCGGAGGGATCCTGAAGGCGCAAGGCTTATTGAGGAGCTAGAAGGTTGAGTCTAGGTCTAGGGTATAAAATCAAGTATGAATTACTCATATTTGATGAGTATCGATGCGATCGATCGATGTATCGATCGGCCCGAGTCGGCGACCGAGTCGAGGTGAAACCACGACCATCGATCGCCTTGATCGAGCGATCGGCGATCTTTGCGATCGATCGCGCCAAGGGCATCAATCGACTGATCAAGGGAAATATCGCCACAGAATCGATCTCACTCATTCGCCTTGATCACTCGGATGATCACTCCATCGATCGTGATGGAGGATCGATCGGCCCGATCACTGGCCGTTGGAAATTGCGCTCGAATCTCGCGAAGATCATGTTTGGCCGTTGGCCGGTATGGCGATCGGGATGGCATGCATCGGTCGGTGATCGGCATAACGGAAAAACAGCCCCTCTTCTATAAAAAGGGGCCATGGGGAGCTTGGTGAAGCTAGTGCTCTTGCTCTTAACTATACTCTCGTGCTCACCAAGCCTTCCAAGTGTTTTTAGTGATTTAAATCCTCCTCTTCTCTTGTTCTTGATCATCCATCATTGTAAAGAAGAGGAGAGCATTGTAAGAAAGGTTTCTCCACCTTGGTTCATCCAAAGGAGGTTCTAGTGAAGGTCTATTAGGGCTAATCCACCTTACGGATTACCGTGGAGTAGGAGCGTCATCTCCGAACCACGTACATCGGGTGTTAGCTTTTTCTTGCTTTGATTTGTGTTTATATTTGTATTGCTTCCGCTAACATTTTTGTAGAAAACAAGAAAGGCTAATCACCCCCCCTCTAGCCATTCCAAGGGTCCTAACAGATACCTTCCTAATGACCCTCCTAGGCTTATTAGCCTTGGTCATTTTGGTCTTACCTAGGTTGACTCTAGGGGTAACTCCCCTTGCAACCTTCTTAGTGGCCACCCTAGGTTTCCTAGAAACCTTAGCCACTAGACACAACCCTTGGTCAACTCTAGAGATGACTTCCCTATTGACCTTGGTCTTCCTAGACCTAGTTTGTGTTCCATAATCAAATGGAACACTGTGATAGGTTTCCTTGGGCTTAGGTTTGCCCTTGGATGAATCTAGTTTCCTAGGTCTTGATTTTTGACCATTAGACCCTATGCTTTGACTTCTCGACCCTAAATGTTGACCTCTTGACCCTTGAAATTGATTTTGCATTTTTGCAAGGGTCTTCTCCATCTTTTCAAGCCTTGACCTCAAGACTTGATTTTCCTTTTCTAACTGCCCAATTTTTGAATTTTGAGTTAATCCTTGGGCATGGGTCTTCCTAGGCATATGGATAGTCCATTTGGGATTAAGACCTAGGTGTTCTCCTATTTTCCTAATTGATTCCCTAGGTAAGGTTTTTCTAGGGACATTAGTCCCAAATTTCTCCTTATTTCCTAAGTGGACCTTTTTAGCACCTAAACAAATATGTCTATTACTTCTAGCATGCTTTTCATGTACAATAGCAAGAGAATTAAAACTTCTAGCATGCTTTTGCCTATTAACTAAGGAAGGTGCATTATTGAAATATACCTTAGGGTTTGCCTTGGATGCTTCCGCTACTTGTGATGCTCCTTCTTTGGTCTTTTTGCTCCCCCTAAGACATTGATTCCTATAATGTCCTTTTGAATTGCACTTGAAGCATATGATGTGCTCCTTGCCTTTAGATGTTAGGGAACCGACATCCTTGATTTTTGGTGTCGGTGGAGCTTTCCTAACCTTCTTTGGGCATTTGCTCTTGTAATGCCCAAATTCCTTACACTCAAAACACATGATAAGATTTTTATTAGAAATTGATGTGTTTGAGTTACCTAGGGCCGTGGCGGAAGCTCGAGCTTGCTCTTCGTCTTGACCGGAAGTAGAGGCTTCTTCTTGACTTGACTCTTGCTCCGAAGTGGATGGTCTAACTTCCTCCCCCTCAATCCTAGAGGTGGAGGTCTCCTCCAATTCTTTCACCTCCTCTTCCACTGATTCAGAAGTTGATTCCCTATCAACCTCCGAATCCCCACTTTCTTGTGAGGATGATGAAGCTTCCTCTTCGGTTTCCTCCTCTTCCAAGTCTTCTTGGACCGATTCAGGATTGTCGTAGAACTTGACCAACTTGTTCCACAACTCCTTGGCATCCTTATAGCTTCCTAATCTAGACAAAATGTCGTTAGGTATCAAATTAATCAACATTTTTGTTACCTTAACGGTTGTCTTGAATTTTTGACGTTGCTCCTCGGTCCATCGCTTCATTTTGAGGATTTCACCGTTCTCTCCTCTCGGAGCATCAAAACCTATAATCACGGCAAACCAATTTTCTATATTCATCATTAGAAAATATTCCATTTTACCTTTCCAATACGCGAAATGTTCGCGGTCGAAGGAAGGCGAAACGTTGATGTCGTCACCCAATCTCTCCTTGAATTCCATCTTGTTCCTCTAGCGTCTTGACTCCGGGTTGTTAATCCGTAGAAGAGCCCCGATCTCTGATACCAATTGTAGGATATTTGATGCCGCTAGAGGGGGGTGAATAGCGGGTGACAGTTCGTTCGTTGATGGAATTTGATCGTGATCGTCTCTACAACTTCGTTAGTACGCAGCCTAAATAGAAATAATACAATAACGAAATAAACAATCACACACGAACACAATTATTTAACGTGGTTCCGAACCGCACGGTTCCTACTCCACGGATCGGGTTCGTACGAACCCTAGCGATGCCAATCACACACCACTATAAAACACTCCTCGGAACAATCCGGAGGCAGAGAAACCTCGTACAAGATGATTACAACAATAATCAAAAGCTACAAGCAAATACAATGAAATAAAAAGCAAGACTAGTAAAGAAAAACACTTTACAAATGCTCTTAAATGCTTGATCGCTAGGTTGATCGAGTAGCACTTAGAGACCCTGAATTGCAGTAGCAACTCGCCCCAAATCGCCTCAAAGAACCATGCCAAATTCCTCCATCACGAGCTCCTTATAAAGCTTCAACCCATGCTGGAAAAAGTCTATCAGTCGACTGCTCGGGACCATCAGTCGACTGATGCCACTGTTGTCGTGAGACAATGGCTAGATCCACGCTGGATAAGTCCAACGGATCTACCATTAGTCGACTGATCAAACCCATCAGTCGACTGATGGTGTCCTCACTTGACTGCTGGTCCCAGCGATCGAGTGAGACTACACTCTGTGGTCGAATTCCCGAGCACCAGTCGACTGATCATGCAATTAGTCGACTCCTTGAGGCATCAGTCGACTGCCCACCTATGGCAGTCGACTGCTAGTCCACTTCCAACAGTCAAACCCTAGTTGACTCGGTCCAGTCGACTGCCACATGGCATCAGTTGTAACGCCCATAAAATTCCTAGCAATTTTACAAGAAATTTTTGGCTTGATGATCATGGGCTTTATGTGGGCCTTTTCAAAAATAAAAGAAAATAAGCCAAAAAGGGGTGCAAGGCCTAGGAATTGAACCCCAAACCTCTAGAGATAGCCAAGCCTTATAGATGCACCCACTAACCAGAAGCCCAATAGGATTATATGATTAAGGAAGAGGGGGAAACTATAGATAAATGGGACTAAGAGTAAATGAAGAGGCATGGAAAAGAAAAGAGGAACTTCTCTTCCTCCCCCCTTTATAAAGAAGAGGGAAGGTTGGATTTGGTCACTTCCACTCTTTTTCTTCTTCTCCTCACCAAAATTCTAGCCCTTCTCCACCTTTGGCCGAAACTCCTCCAAGCAAGAAGCAAGGGCTAGGGTTTGTGTTAGGTCATCTTCTTCACACTACAAGCAAAGCGAAGGATGTAAGTATCCCTCACCTGCATACGAGTAGCTCCGATTGATGTTTTATAAAAGAAACCTATATTGTTGTATTCGGTCAAACTATGATTTAGGGTCTCCATGAAGTTATATGCCATGCTTTTGAAACTATATGATGATGCTAGGGTTAAAAATGGATTAGGTCAAAAGTTAACCCTAGGAAACCCTATGAACCATTCGGCCAACATGGATTTTTTGGTGTTTTATTGAAGTTTATATCTTGTTTTACTTGCAAATGATGATGTTAACATGTTAGAGGGATTAGGATAAAGATCTAACCCTGAAAGTCTACATAGGCCATTCGGCCACCCCCCCTTATATTGATGTCCTAATGAAGTTTAATCCATGTTTGGTATGCATATGATGTTATAAGTATGTTAAAAGGAATTAGGTCAAAAGACTAACCCTAAGCCCTACTTGGACCATTCGGCCAACCTAGGTTTTTGGGTGACTAAGTAAAGTCTTAACCCATGTTTTATGAGCAAGTGAAGTTATTGTTATGTTTAAGGAATTAGGTTAAAAGACTAGCCCTAAACCTTATTTGGACCATTCGGCCAACCTAGGTTTTGGGTGACTAAGTGAAGTCTTAACCCATGTTTTATGAGCAAGTGAAGTTATTGTTATGTTTAAGGAATTAGGTTAAAAGACTAGCCCTAAACCTTATTTGGACCATTCGGCCAACCTAGGTTTTGGGTGACTAAGTGAAGTCTTAACCCATGTTTTATGTGCAAGTGAAGTTATTGTTATGTTTAAGGAATTAGGTTAAAAGACTAGCCCTAAACCTTATTTGGACCATTCGGCCAACCTAGGTTTTGGGTGACTAAGTGAAGTCTTAACCCATGTTTTATGTGCAAGTGAAGTTATTGTTATGTTTAAGGAATTAGGTTAAAAGACTAACCCTAAACCTTATTGGACCATTCGTCCAACCTAGGTTTTGGGTGACTAAGTGAAGTCTTAACCCATGTTGTATATGCAAATGAAGTTATTGTTATGTTTCATGAATTAGGTTAAAGGTTAACCCTAAAGTCCTACTATGAACCATTCGGCCAACCTAGGTTTTTGGGTAACTAGATGAAGTTTTAATTTAAGTCTTATGTGCATATGAAGTTGTTGCTAAGTTAAATACATAGGTGTTTACTTCCTTTGATGCCATGCCTTGTGCCATGTTAATGCAATGAAGCATGATGTGTTATGAAATGAAGTATGCTATGCCATGTTAATGAAATGAAGCATGATGTGTTATGAAATAAAGTATGCTATGCTATGTTAATGCAATGAAGCATGATGTGTCATGAAATGAAGTATGCTATGCTATGTTAATGCAATGAAGCATGATGTGTTATGAAATGAAGTATGCTATGCCATGTTAGTGAAATGAAGCATGATGTGTTATGAAATGAAGTATGCTATGCTATGTTAATGAAATGAAGCATGATGTGTTATGAAATGAAGTAGGCTATGCTATGTTAACGAAATAAGCTATGACGTACAAATAAGCATATAAGTATTTTACCTTCTGCATGGCTTGTACCAAGACCTTAACAAGGTCCAAGAAGGGATGGGCTCCTATGATGCCCTAGGTCGATGGAATAAGACTCGGGCCTAGGATGGGCTTCTATGTATGATTGCCCCTAGGTCGATGGAATAAGACTCGGGCCTAGTACGGGATGGGCTCCAAGATGCCTTAGGTCGATGGAGTAAGACTCGGGCCCAGGATAGGCTTCTACGCTATAACGATTGCCCCTAGGTCGATGGAATAAGACTCGGGCCTAGAAACCTATTAGGTTCGAGACTTGCTACCTCGGGCCTATTTAGGGATGCGCGCTATGATAATGAAGAAGTGGTACAATGCCGGGCCCAAATATGTTGAGATTTATGTTTACGTACCTAAAATATATATGTTTTCAAAGCATTCTGCATATGTTTACCTGATTAGATGATATGTTGTTTACATGTTTCTGTTATATATGTCACATGTTATGTTTGATGATAGGTTGTTATGTTTACATGTTTCTGTTATATATGTCACATGTTATGTTTGATGATAGGTTGTTATGTTTATATGTTTCTGTTATATATGTCACATGTTATGTTTGATGATAGGTTGTTATGTTTACATGTTTCTGTTATATATGTCACATGTTATGTTTGATGATAGGTTGTTATGTTTATATGTTTCTGTTATATGTGTCACATGTTATGTTTAATGATATGATATGATGTGTATGTTCACATGTTGCGTTTGATGAGACGTTAGGAATGTTTACATGCTTATGTTATATACGTTACATGATATGTATGATGTTATGTTACATGTTAAGTTGATGATGCCATGTATGTCGCCTATTACATTGCTTATATGTTATGAATGCTACATGCTATGATTAATGGTGATGTAGGGTTTTTGTGAGTAGGACAGGATCTTACTAAGCCTATGTGCTTATAGTTGTCTTTCCCTAAATCGCAGATAAGGGTAAGGGATGGATAAACTAAAGGGAGCAGCAGGAGGGGCCAATGTGTGTGGTAGTGGCATGGTGGAAACGATCCGTTAAGTCTATATACATATACATGTTTACCTATGATGATGATGTCTATGGAGGTCCTTACCTATGTTTACTTATGATGATGATGCCATGAACCTACCAAACACTAAGTATCTATTTATATATGATGCATGCTCTATGTTGATAAGAAGAAGTAAAGAAGAAGTATCTATTTATATATGATGCATGCTCTATGATGATAAGAAGAAGTATTTATACATGTTATGAAGCACACTCTATGCTTATGAAGAAGAAGAAGTATATATATATATGTATGTCAATGCGCGTTTATGTTTAAAAGAAAAAAAAAACAATGTCTAAAGTCTTCCGCTGTATGTAATGTAAGTATGCACGGTCGCGTCACGCGCCGACCCTCCGGACATTTAGGGTCCAGGAAAAGGGCGGGCGTGACAGGTGGTATCATAGCGGATCTGCCTTTCCACTACACACACATCAAGCTCCAAATCCTGCTGCTCCAAGTAAGAATTCTATGTCTATACTCTAAATTTTGTTAAATTATATCATGCATGATATGAAATATCTTTAGATTATTTAGTTCATGTATAATATAAAATGCCTCTAGCTTATTTATAAAATGCCTTTCCCTTATGCTTGATTCATGTATGATAGGAAATGCTTCTAGCTTAAACATGCACGAAAATATGTATGATACCCTTATGATTGTTCATGTATGATATAAAATACCTTAAGCTTAAACTATGCATGAGAACATGAATGATGCCTTAAGCTTAAAATGACTTTATGTTAGCTTTAGTCTAAGTATGTGTAGGACAACGAACGGGAACTTATACTAGTTTTACCTTAATGTATGAAGATAAACATGTCTGGAAGACGCAGTAGTAGAACTGATGAGCTAGCACCCCCGCATGACCTTACACACATAGTCACAGAACTCCAACGACAAATTCTGAACAACAACAAGTAATAACTACCTAATGAATCGAGGAAACCCTCTCGCCCCAACCCGGGCCCCCCGATGGTTCGACAGAAGCTTACGATCGATGGCGAGACTAAAGCCGGAAAATTTCTCTGGTACTGGTGAACCATGGGATGCCCAAGCCTGGTTCAAGGCGGTGGAAAGCATCGTGGAGCTCTTTGGGTGGCCCGAATCACGAGAAGATTAAGTGTGTATCATTCACTGTCGGGAGATGCTCGGATGTGGTGGGAGCAGGTTAAAACCAAAGACAAGTAAATCGGATGAGATGGATGATTTGATGCACGAATTCTTGAAGAATTCTTCCACATGAGGGTGACCAACAAGCATTACGACGAGTTCATCGGTTTGACAAGGTGACCTATCGGTCGTGGCCGTGAAGAGATTCAACCGACTTGCACTTTGTGCCCGAGTTGGTCGTACGCGAGAGAAAGGGTCGGACTCATCAAGATGCTCCAGGCAGAAATAGCTCTGAATGTGGCCATGGAGTTCATAGACCCTTGACGCAGAGGAGCTGAGAGTGCCTTAATTACGAGCATTACGAACAACATTAGTCAGCGAAAGCTGAGTGAAGGCGAGGGACAGCCCGGTCGGAGGTCGAGGAACCGAGTGCTTGGAAGGGAACCCCTGGCAAGAGAAGACAATGGGAGAATCCTAAAGGAGGTCCAGAACAAACAAGCGGCCCAGGTTCCCTCTGTGCTACCTGCGGGAAGATACATCCTGGAGTATGCTACCAAGGCACAAATCGATGTTATAACTGTGGACGGACAGGGCATAGAATCAAGGACTGTCCTATCCAGGCTCAAGCACCTCCTCAGCCGTATGCTCAGGCCAGGGGTGCCCCTTCACAGTTACATCAGATGCAAGCCGCAATAGAAGGGACCCCAATCCACCAAGGGAGACTAGAAGCCCCACCAGCTATGACAGATGCTAGGGTATTCTCTCTCACCCAAGAAGACGTGGCAAACGCCTCCACAGTTGTCACAGTCGATATTTATTTTACTCACAAATGCTACTGCATTATTTGATACTGGGGTAACACATTCGTTTGTTTCTACACACTTTACCGGAAACATAGACATACCACCACAAGCCCTAGATCACAAGTTCTTAACCACCCTGCCCTCGGGAGAGGTAATGCCCTCCACTCATATGTTGCGAGCCGCACCCATCAGAATTGCAGATAGAGAACTCTACTGCGATCTGATAGTGCTCGACATGCAGGATTATGACATTATCTTGGGCATGGATTTCCTAAGCAAGTCGGTGCTTCGATCGAGTGCGAAAAGGAAAGTGGTATTCAGTAGGAGGCGGAGCCTAAGTTGAATTTATCGGAGAACCGAGAAGAAGAGTCAATAAGATTTTATCACCTCTACAGAGCGTAAGATGTTAGGCGATTGGGTGCACTTTGGGTTTTTGGCACACGTGGTTGATACAAGCCAAGATGAGGACGAAGCTAGAGAATGTCAGTGGTATCGACTACCCGGTATTTCGGATGAACTACGAGTTAGCCCGGGAAGTAGAATTTGAGATCGAGTTGATTCGTACTAACCCGATCTCTAAAGCACCTTACCGTATGGCGCCATTTGAATTAAAGGAACTTGAGGGGACACTACGGGAGTTACTCGACAAGGGACTTATTGCCCAAGTCGCTCTCCATGGGGAGCTCCGGTCTTTGTTGGTGAAGAAGAAAGATGGGTCTATGCGCATGTGCATAGACTCCGGCCAATTGAACACTATGACGATCAAGAACCGGTATCCTTTCTGCGGATTGATGACTGTTCGACCAACTAAAAGGTGCCTCCGTCTTCTCAAAGATTGACTGAGGTCCTATCATCAAGTAAAAGTAAAACCATATGATATACGAAAGGCGGCCTTGACAAGGTATGGACATTACGAGTTCGTAGTTATGCCCTTGAGTAACGCCTGTTCATGGATTTGATGAATCGGGTATTCTCGGCATTCCTCGACAAGTTTGTGATCGTCTTCATAGGCGACATACTAATATATTCGAGAACCCCGAGGAGCATGCGAGAACACTGAATGTGGTATTGCGATTCTTCTAGAAAAATAGCTATTCGCAAAGTTCTCCAAATCACGAGTTCGGCTCGAACAAGTATCATTTTTGGGTCACGTAATATCCAAGCACGGAGTGATGGTAGACCCAATGAAGATTGAGCCGTGAGTAATCGAACCGACCAAAGAATGCCAAAAATCGAAGTTTTCTTGGGCTAGCAAGCTACTACAGGAAGTTTAGAGAACTTCTCGGGATTACCGCCCTATGATCCTCACCGAAGGACAAGAAATATGAGTGGGACGGACACTGCGAGAGGAGTTTCCACAGAGTTAAAAAGGTGACTAGCTCCAATTCTTGCTCTTCCGACAGAACGATGAAGGCTTCGACATGTACAGTGACGCTTCCAAGTTGGGACTCGGAGCTGTACTTATGCAGAATAGCAAGGTCATTGCCTACGCCTTTAGGCAACTCAAGGAACACGAAAGGAATTATCCCACCCACGATTTAGAGCTAGCGGTCGTGGTCTTTGCTCTCAAAACATGGAGGCATTATCTCTATGGAGCTCCGTGTAGGATCTATCTGAACCAGAGTCTCGAAATATTTCTTCACACGAAGGACTGAACATGAGGCGGTAGCGGATGGCTCGAGCTCGTCAAGGATTATGACTGCGAGATTCTTTACCATCCGGGGAAAGCTAACAAGGTGGCTGATGCACTCAGCAGGAAGTCCTGCGCCACCTTGATGTCCCTCTCGATGCTATCTCGACCCTTGGAAAAAGAGATTATGCGTTACGGGGTGGAAATCATCTCCGGACAGCTCTCGACCCTGACAATAGCGCCGACGTTGTTCGATGATATACTGGAAAAGCAAGCACGTGACCCAAGCCTTCAGAGGATCAAGCAAGAGGTCTTAGAAGGAAAGGACGATGGGTTTTGGATCTCTGATAGGGGAGTACTCTACCTCAGGGATCGCTTGTGTATTCCCGACGATCCAGAATTGCGGAAGGAGATATTTGAGGAAGCTCACAAAACTCCCTATGCGATGCATCCCGAACCACCAAGATGTACCAAGACCTTAAGCGAAAGTTACGGTGGTTGAATGAAAGAGATGTGGCTCGGTATGTCGATTACTTGCGACACGCAAGGGTTAGGCGAGCACCAAAGACACGGAGGAACAACTGCGGTAGATCCAGATTCCAGAATGGAAATGGGAAGACATTTCTATGGATTTCATCTCAGGATTGCCCAAGACGACAAATGGTTATGATGCTATATGGGTAATTGTGGACAGATTGACGAAGTCCGCCCATTTCTTAGCAATCAAGATGACCTATTCGGAGCAAGCTGGCTCGATTATATGCTAAGAAATTATCAGACTACACGGAATTCCTAAGACCATCATTTCTGACAGAGATGGTCGCTTTATTTCCCATTTCTGGGAATGTGTTCAGAAGGCCCTAGGCACGAAACTATTGTTCGATCGCCTTCCATCCCACAGACGAATGATGACCGAAAGAGTAAATCAAGTACTGGAAGATATGTTAAGAGCCTGCGCCCTGGATTTCAAGGGTAGCTGGTGTCGATACTTATATTTGGCAGAATTCACCTACAATAATAGCTACCAAGCTACTATTGGAATGGCACCTTACGAGGCTCTATATGGGAGGAAATGTAGATCTCCCATATGCTGGTACGAGGGTGGTGAAAAGAAGAGGATGGGACTCCAGACGGATTTCATCGACGACACCACCAAAGCTATACGGAACATCCGCCAGAGGATTGAAACTGCCCAAAGCCGACAAAAGAGCTATGCGGATAAGAGGCGTAGACCATTAGAATTCGAGGTTGGGGACCTAGTATTCCTCAAAGTGGCTCCCATGAAGGGAGTAATGAGGTTCGGAAGGAAGGGTAGGCGAGTCCACGTTCGTGGGACCGTATCCGATATCGCAGAGGATCGGCAATGTAGCCTACAAGCTAGAGCGCCTCAAGAGATGTCGGCTATTCTGGCGTGTTCCATGTCTCTGTGCTCAAGAAATGCATTTCAGTATGGACCAAGTGATCGAGCCACAAAGCAGTACAAGTTCAAGAGGACTGAGTATTGAAAGTCGGCCTATCCAAATACTAGACCGAGAAATCAAGAGGCTAAGGAACAAAGAGGTGCCCTTAGTAAAGGTCCCTGTGGCGAGAATCAGCAGATGCGAGAAGCTACAGGAAGCGAGGAGGACATGAAGCGAAGTACCCGAATTGTTCTAAGTTTGAGGGACGAAACTTTTAAAAGGTATGAAGGATTATACTTAAAATTCCTAGCAATTTTACAAGAAATTTTTGGCTTGATGATCATGGGCTTTATGTGGGCCTTTTCAAAAATAAAAGAAAATAAGCCAAAAGGGTGCAAGGCCTAGGAATTGAACCCCAAACCTCTAGAGATAGCCAAGCCTTATAGATGCACCCACTAACGAAGCCCAATAGGATTATATGATTAAGGAAGAGGGGAAACTATAGATAAATGGGACTAAGAGTAAATGAAGAGGCATGGAAAGAAAGAGGAACTTCTCTTCCTCCCCTTTATAAAGAAGAGAGGAAGGTTGGATTTGGTCACTTCCACTCTTTTTCTTCTTCTCCTCACAAAATTCTAGCCCTTCTCCACCTTTGGCGAAACTCCTCCAAGCAAGAAGCAAGGGCTAGGGTTTGTGTTAGGTCATCTTCTTCACACTACAAAGCGAAGGATGTAAGTATCCCTCACTGCATACAGTAGCTCGATTGATGTTTTATAAAAGAAACCTATATTGTTGTATTTCAAACTATGATTTAGGGTCTCCATGAAGTTATATGCCATGCTTTTGAAACTATATGATGATGCTAGGGTTAAAAATGGATTAGGTCAAAAGTTAACCCTAGGAAACCCTATGAACCATTCGGCCAACATGGATTTTTTTGGTGTTTTATTGAAGTTTATATCTTGTTTTACTTGCAAATGATGATGTTAACATGTTAGAGGGATTAGGATAAAGATCTAACCCTGAAAGTCTACATAGGCCATTCGGCCACCCCCCCTTATATTGATGTCCTAATGAAGTTTAATCCATGTTTGGTATGCATATGATGTTATAAGTATGTTAAAAGGAATTAGATCAAAAGACTAACCCTAAGCCCTACTTGGACCATTCGGCCAACCTAGGTTTTTGGGTGACTAAGTGAAGTCTTAACCCATGTTTTATGAGCAAGTGAAGTTATTGTTATGTTTAAGGAATTAGGTTAAAAGACTAGCCCTAAACCTTATTTGGACCATTCGGCCAACCTAGGTTTTGGGTGACTAAGTGAAGTCTTAACCCATGTTTTATGAGCAAGTGAAGTTATTGTTATGTTTAAGGAATTAGGTTAAAAGACTAGCCCTAAACCTTATTTGGACCATTCGGCCAACCTAGGTTTTGGGTGACTAAGTGAAGTCTTAACCCATGTTTTATGTGCAAGTGAAGTTATTGTTATGTTTAAGGAATTAGGTTAAAAGACTAGCCCTAAACCTTATTTGGACCATTCGGCCAACCTAGGTTTTGGGTGACTAAGTGAAGTCTTAACCCATGTTTATGTGCAAGTGAAGTTATTGTTATGTTTAAGGAATTAGGTTAAAAGACTAACCCTAAACCTTATTGGACCATTCGGCCAACCTAGGTTTTGGGTGACTAAGTGAAGTCTTAACCCATGTTGTATATGCAAATGAAGTTATTGTTATGTTTCATGAATTAGGTTAAAGGTTAACCCTAAAACCCTACTATGAACCATTCGGCCAACCTAGGTTTTTGGGTAACTAGATGAAGTTTTAATTTAAGTCTTATGTGCATATGAAGTTGTTGCTAAGTTAAATACATAGGTGTTTACTTCCTTTGATGCCATGCCTTGTGCCATGTTAATGCAATGAAGCATGATGTGTTATGAAATGAAGTATGCTATGCCATGTTAATGAAATGAAGCATGATGTGTTATGAAATGAAGTATGCTATGCTATGTTAATGCAATGAAGCATGATGTGTTATGAAATGAAGTATGCTATGCTATGTTAATGCAATGAAGCATGATGTGTTATGAAATGAAGTATGCTATGCCATGTTAGTGAAATGAAGCATGATGTGTTATGAAATGAAGTATGCTATGCTATGTTAATGAAATGAAGCATGATGTGTTATGAAATGAAGTAGGCTATGCTATGTTAATGAAATAAGCTATGACGTACAAATAAGCATATAAGTATTTTACCTTCGCATGGCTTGTACCAAGACCTTAACAAGGTCCAAGAAGGATGGGCTCTATGATGCCCTAGGTCGATGGAATAAGACTCGGGCCTAGGATGGGCTTCTATGTATGATTGCCCCTAGGTCGATGGAATAAGACTCGGGCCTAGTGCGGGATGGGCTCCAAGATGCCTTAGGTCGATGGAGTAAGACTCGGCCCGTGATAGGCTTCTACGCTATAACGATTGCCCCTAGATCGATGGAATAAGACTCGGGCCTAGAAACCTATTAGGTTCGAGACTTGCTACCTCGGGCCTATTTAGGGATGCGCGCTATGATAATGAAGAAGTGGTACAATGCCGGGCCCAAATATGTTGAGATTTATGTTTACATTACCTAAAATATATATGTTTTCAAAGCATTACGCATATGTTTACACGATTAGATGATATGTTGTTTACATGTTTACATTATATATGTCACATGTTATGTTTGATGATAGGTTGTTATGTTTACATGTTTCTGTTATATATGTCACATGTTATGTTTGATGATAGGTTGTTATGTTTATATGTTTCTGTTATATATGTCACATGTTATGTTTGATGATAGGTTGTTATGTTTACATGTTTACATTATATATGTCACATGTTATGTTTGATGATAGGTTGTTATGTTTATATGTTTACATTATATGTCACATGTTATGTTTAATGATATGATATGATGTGTATGTTCACATGTTGCGTTTGATGAGACGTTAGGAATGTTTACATGCTTATGTTATATCGTTACATGATATGTATGATGTTATGTTACATGTTAAGTTGATGATGCCATGTATATGCCTATTACATTGCTTATATGTTATGAATGCTACATGCTATGATTAATGGTGATGTAGGGTTTTGTGAGTAGGACAGGATCTTACTAAGCCTATGTGCTTATAGTTGTCTTTCCCTCATCGCAGATAAGGGTAAGGGATGGATAAACTAAAGGGAGCGGCGGGAGGGGCCAATGTGTGTGGTAGTGGCATGGTGGAAACGATCCGTTAAGTCTATATACATATACATGTTTACCTATGATGATGATGTCTATGGAGGTCCTTACCTATGTTTACTTATGATGATGATGCCATGAACCTACCAAACACTAAGTATCTATTTATATATGATGCATGCTCTATGTTGATAAGAAGAAGTAAAGAAGAAGTATCTATTTATATATGATGCATGCTCTATGATGATAAGAAGAAGTATTTATACATGTTATGAAGCACACTCTATGCTTATGAAGAAGAAGAAGTATATATATATATGTATGTCAATGCGCGTTTATGTTTAAAAGAAAAAAAAAACAATGTCTAAAGTCTTCCGCTGTATGTAATGTAAGTATGCACGGTCGCGTCACGCGCCGACCCTCCGGACATTTAGGGTCCAGGAAAAGGGCGGGCGTGACATCAGTCGACTGGTACACCTCAAACATGAGGTTTTAGCCCAAGTATGGTGCCCCCATACTTGCTAGACCACCCTTAGCCTAGACCTAAGCCTTCTAGCCACCTCCATCAGCCTTATGCCTCTCGGATACCTCCAAGTCATCCATGACTTGTTCATCCATCGCGCTAGCCTTCAGGTGCTTCCATCGACTATGTCATGCTAACGGTGTCTACACCGCCAAGGCACATTGGACTTACGCCGCCAAGACTCCGCTTGGACTTTACGCCGCCAATCATTGGACTTATGCTGCCAAGACTCCCGCTTGGACTTTACGCAGCCAATATCAAACCCCTTGGACTTTCCCTTGCCAACCCATGTTGGACTTTTACATTGCCAAGACCCATGCTTGGACTTTTCATGTGCCAAGTGTCCCACTTGGACTTTTCATGCCAAGTACTCAAGACTTGGACTTTACCAAATGTCAAGTGTTCCACTTGGACTTTCCATGCCAAGTACCCATGACTTGGACTTTACCTTGACAATTACATTGTCATATATTTTTGTCGAACATCAAAACATTACTCGAGTCAAACTCGAGTCCTGGTCAATCGTGACCTGGGCCGATTGCACAAACAGAAGTTTCATTTGTATTAATTACGCATTCATTTTCTAGAAATATGACCTTATAATTGTTATCACACAATTGGCTTACACTAAGTAAATTGTATTGAAAATTTTCTACCAATAAGATATTTTGAATAATAAAGTTAGAGTTGAGCTCAATATCACCTGATCCGATGATTTTGAGCTTGCCGTTGTTTTCGAAGGCTACCGATTCTTGTCGTTTGAATCGAAGCTTCGAATCCTTGAGTTGATCCCCGGTCATGTGTCGGGAGAAACCACTGTCCAACATCCATTGATCCTACACACAAGGTAGTTGGATCGGATATTGGATTTATTAAAGATTGGTTGAAGATTATTAACCTAAATCATCTCACCCATGTCCACATGATCAAACATGTTAACCCTATATGTTCTTGTGAGATGACTTCCAATTTTACTCGATTTAAATTTAATGAATTGAACACTTGTCAACCTTGCGTTAGATTCGGATTTGACCTTAGGCTCATCAAGTCACCTTTTCAAGATCATGGCTTCCAGGTCGTGGCGAGGCACAAAGGCCTTCTTTGATCGGAACAACGACCACTTCCTTAGACAAAGCCATTTTCAAGAAAATAGAAACTTGACTTACCTAAGACCACTTCCTAGTCTAACTAGTCTAGGATACGGCGAGGTAGCTTCAGCTAGTTCCACTCAGTCAAGTGCATCGAACTAGATACGCCTTATCTAGCCCGAATACACAAGACTCCGCTTTCCTAGCGTACTATCATCTCGCCACGAGATGGTACTATGTTATCAAGTATTGACTAGTTATAGTCCTATCTAGCCATTCTAAAAAGAAAAATCAAACTAAATAAAGAACCTAAGCATGCAATTTCTAAGTTAAAATACAAACAAGTTTCGTACTAGCTCCCCCTGGACCGTTGAATCGGTTCGGTCTCTCCACATAGTGGATTTGGTCCTTGGGAACCCAGTACTGGTTTGATCCTAAGTTTGAAATAAAGGTGGTCTTAGGGACCCATGCTTGGACATGTTTTTTATGTCGACTTACAATCGACATATATGACTTGTTGGTCGTGTTTGAGCTAAACCCTAGCCCGACCTTATTGTACACGGCCCTTTGCGATCCAAGTTGGAGGTCAAGTCCTTTGGATCCCAAAGTAAACCTTTCCAATGTGTACCTAAGATCTTCGACTTGACTCTTCAAGAGTGAGTTCTCAACTTCGAGCTTTTCATGTTGGTGAGTCCGTGAGGGGAAACTTCGCTTCCCACTTCAACTTGGTTGCTTGTTCAAGGCGATCCCATCGATGTCCCCGGATTAAAAAAATTTAATCCTAGAAAAAAGGGATTGCCCAAGCAATCATGTCATCATCGTGCTATTCGTTTAGAGTAGTCACTTGAACAAACTTGTTGTTCAAGCGACCAACCTCTATTCTACGAATAGCCACGGAATAGACAATGTACGGATCGCCGGCTTTTGTGTTTATGTTCGGGATCCAAGCATTATTTAGCCACAAAACAGAATATATATCATGCATATAATTGAAAAACAAATATAAACATGTAACAAATGAAAATAGAGAATCGATATACCTCTCGATCTTCTATTGTATGACCTTCCTCCTTTCGGACGTCGTGTGGGCGACGATCTTGATGGCATGCTCGGAGGCTTGTCGGCTCCCATGTCCCCGGATTAAAATTTTCACTAATGAAAACTAATCCGGATGGGATGAGTTTCCTAAGCTCAACCAATTCGTCGTCATGCTAACGACTTGAGCGACCGCTTGAACAAACTAGTTGTTCAAGCAACAAAACTCTTCTAGTCGGTTAGCCGCGGAAGAGATGACGGACGGATCGCCGGTTTTTGTGTTTATCTTCGGGGTCCATGATTATACAAATACATATGGATGTAGACATGTATAATCAACACATACAAACATATTAACAAGAACATGCAAAGATCGATAATAAAACTTGTAAAACTTTTATTCCTCTCGATCTTCTATCGTATGTCCTAACCTCCTTGTAGACTTCGTGTGGGCGAAGATCCTCCACAAGTTGAAGCTTCCTAGATCTTCTTCAATCAAAAGAAAGAATAACTCTCCTTCCCTTCTTGCTTGAGCCAACCACCAAGCCACAAAAGCTTGATGCCGTCGGCCCCAAGAAAAGAGAGAACAAGATGGCCAACCAAGAAACCAAACAAGGGAACAATCCCTAGCTCCTAGTGCCGCCGGCCAAGAGGAAAAGGATGAGAGAAAGACTGGCAAAAGGGGAGCAATAGAAGACCCTACAACCCCTTTGTGCCGCCGGCCCTAGATGGAGTGAAGAGGAGAGGAGGAATAGGTCGAGCACCGACCAAGGTAGAGGGAAGAGAGATAGGTGCCGGCAACCCTTTAGGAAGAAGAAGGGAACCTCTCCTATTGTTGCCGCCCACTCCACCTCCCAAACCCTAGCCGCCCAACCAAACCCTAATCTCCCTAGGATTTCTTGCCACCCAAGCTAATGATAGGCAAAACCCAAATCTCCAAAAACAACCCACCTCCTTGCCGCACACCTTAAGCCCCCTTTTATAGAGTTAGGCTTAAGCCTTGTTTTAATCTCCGCCGTTGGTTCTAGGGATTTAATCTCAACCGTTGGATCTAGAGATTTAATCTCAACCATCGGATCTAGAGATTTAATCTCCACCGTCGGATCTAGGGATTTAATCTCAACCGTCGGATCTAGATATTTAATCTCAACCGTTAGATCTAGAGATTTAATCTCAACCGTCGGATCTAGAGATTTAATCTCCACCGTCGGATCTAGGGATTTAATCTCAACCGTCGGATCTAGAGATTTAATCTCAACCGTCGGATCTAGAGATTTAATCTCCACCGTCGGATCAAGAGTTTTGTTTTCCATCATTGGATCTAGGCTCCATGAGATTTTAATAGGCTACAATAGGGACCATGAGGAGGAGTTGGATCTTGGCCACCCGATGGATCGGAACCACACAAACTTGATCCATCAATGATGTTCCATTCCACTAGAGGATCATCATTGAATTACCTCACCAACCCCCATAAATTAATATGGGCTCCATACATTATTTGTACATCCATCTCCCCGTGTTTAAGATATCGAATGTCAAATCGATTAATTGATTTCTTGACCATCAATCAATTAACATCTAACTACTCGAGTAGTACCACTCAACCTTATCATCATGTTGACTAAGTCAACCTGCAGGGTTTACATGATGAACCTTATGAGCTCCTCAAGGGGACATCATCAACCTAATATATAGGACACGGTTTCCTCCTATAATTAACGGCACACCATGTAAATAATATCATTTCCCAACTTACCGGGCATATTAATTTAATCCATATAAATCTCACCCTTTGGTAAATCAAAGAAATAAATACTAAGTACATGTGCCCGTTATTATATCAGGATTAAGAGCATGTACAACATAATATCCGAGGTCCGATTCAATTATGTAGTCAGCAATAAATTGAATCACCTCTATGTCGGTCCTGCTCAATACACCTAAGTGTACTAGTGTAACTCTATGTTCAAGACAAACCAATACCAAGCTACACTACAACCATGCCAATGGTTTGTCCAAAACCATCTTGGTTGTGAGCCTCTACTTATATTCTATAAGGGACTGATAACATGATCTTCTATGCCACACCAAGCACCATGTTATCTACAATGTAAAGTATTAGACAATATACACACATATAATAAATATAAAGTGCAAACAATGATCATGTGATTCTTATTTCAAAATAAAAATGTTCATACAAAAGAGCTAGGCTTTCAGTATACATCCCAACAATCTCCCACTTATACTAAAAGACTATGATGTCATCACACTGCCATACATCTGATCCCCATTTCCTCCACATGCCTATCAAATGCTTTCGCTGGAAGGGCCTTAGTGAATGGATCCCCCAGGTTATCCTCTGATGCAATCTTGGCGACAGCTACTTCTCCTCGCTTTACGATCTCTCGTATCAGGTGGTACTTGCGCTCTATGTGTTTACTCGCCTTATGGGCTCGTGGTTCCTTCGAGTTTGCAACTGCACCATTGTTATCACAATAAATTGTGATAGTTCTGGGCAAACCAGGAATCACATCCAAGTCCATCAAGAAGTTCCTGAGCCATACAACTTCCTTGGTTGCCACATACTCAGCTTCCTTGGTAGAGTCCGCCACGCATTTCTGCTTGACACTCCTCCATACTATGGCTCCACCTCCAAAAGTAAACACAAACCCCGAGGTATACTTACTATTGTCCCTATCTGATTGGAAATTAGAATCCGTGTAACCCACAGGAACTAATTGATCTGCCCGGTAAAACAGCATATAATCCCTAGTCCTTCTCAGGTACTTCAATATATGCTTTACCGCAGTCCAATGTCCCTGTCCAGGATTACTCTGATATATGCTAACCATGCCCACTACAAAGCAGATATCTGGTCTCGTACATAGCATAACATACATGAGGCTTCCTACTGCCGAAACTTAAGGAACCGCCTTCATCTCCTCTATCTCCTTTGATGTTTTGGGACACATCTCTTTAGATAAAGGTACTCCATGCCTAAAAGGTAGAAAACCTTTCTTGGAGTTCTGCATGCTAAAACGAGCAAGGATAGTGTCAATGTATGAAGCTTGAGATAAGCATAACATCCTTTTTTTGCGATCCCTTATCACCTTGATCCCAAGGATGTGTCCCACTTCTCCCAAGTCCTTCATATCAAACTGTTTGGACAACCATACCCTTACGTCTGATAACACTCTGATATTGTTGTCAACTAACAAAATGTCATCAACGTATAGTACAAGAAATACCACTATGTTTCTATCACATCTCTTGTATACACAAGGCTCATCCGGACTTTGAATAAATCCATATGACTGGATTACCTCATCAAAGAGGATGTTCCAAGATCTAGAAGCTTGCTTCAATCCATAAATGGACCGATTAAGCTTACACACAAGATGCTCTTTGCCCTTTTCAATGAATCCCTCTGGTTGCTTCATATAGTTGTTTTCCTCAAGACTTCCGTTAAGGAAAGCTGTCTTGACATCCATCTGCCAAATCTCATAATCCTCATGAGCAGTAATAGATAAGAGAATCCGGATAGACTTAAGCATAGCTACCGGTGAAAATGTCTCCTCATAATCGATACCCTCTTTCTGAGTATACCCTTTCGCAACAAGCCTAGCTTTGAAGGTCTCAACCTTCCCGTCTACTCCTCTCTTTCTCTTGTAGATCCACTTGCATCCAATGGCTTTCACACCATCGGGTGGTTCTACTAGCTCCCAGACATGATTAGACTCCATAGATTCTATCTCTGAATTCATCGCTCTTTGCCAAGATACCGCATCTCTATCTTGGAGTGCCTCGTCATATGTCCAGGGATCAGGTTCATGTTTACCAGGGACTAAGTCCGAAGACTCTCCCAAGGACATAAATCTCACGGGTTGTCTAACAACCCTCCCACTACGACGAGGTGCCTACTGTGTATGCTCTGTGACACGCGGTGCAGTGACTTGTGGTATTTCCTCTTGTACCGGTGGTACTAAAGTTGGGACTTCCCCTGTCAACTCCTCAAGAACAATCCTACTCGTGGGCTTGTGGTTCATCACATAGTCCTCCTCTAGAAATCTTGCATTCATACTCACGATCACCTTTTGATCTCTAGGACTATAGAACAAACCACCCTTCGTTCCCTTAGGGTAGCCAAAAAACAAGCGTACTTCTATACGAGATTCCAACTTACCAGCATCTCCCTTCAGCACATGTGCTGGACTACCCCAAATCCGAATATGTCTTAGACTAGGCTTTCACCCAGTCCACAACTCTGTGGGAGTAGAGGGTACTGACTTAGATGGAACCAAGTTCAGAATGTGTGCTGCTGTTTCCAGAGCAAACCCCCAGAACGAATCAGGTAACTCAGAATAACTCATCATCGATCTGACCATCTCCATAAGAGTCCTATTCCTTCGCTCCGCCACACCATTCTGCTGGGGTGTGCCAGGTGCGGACAATTGGAATTGAATCCCAACCTTTGATAAGTAACTCCTAAACTCTCCCAAGAGGTACTCGCCACCACGATCAGATCGTAGTGTCTAGATACTTTTACCTTGACGGTTCTCCACATCAGCCTTGAATTCTTTGAACCTGTCAAAGCATTCAGACTTGCGGCGCATCAAGTAAATGTATCCATACCTTGAATAATCATCTATAAAAGAGACAAAGTATTCAAAGCCACCTCTGGCCTGGATAGACATAGGACTGCACAAATCAGAATGAACCAATTCCAATACATCTTTGGCTCTATACCCCTTAGCCTTAAAAGGCCTGTTGGTCATCTTACCTTTCTAAGCAAGACTCGTAGGTTGGGAGATCTTCCACCACTAATAAACCCAAGGGTCCATCAGCTATCAACCTTTGAATTCTACTCAGGTTAATATGACCAAGTCTTAGGTGCCAAAGATATGTCTGGTTCATTTTCGAAGGTTCTTTTCTCTTATTAGACTTAGAAGATGAGTTATTCACTTCTATATGCATTGTGGGAGTTTTCGGTTCAAGAGTGTACAAATTGCCAACCAATGTACCAGAACAGATAATCTCTCTATTCCTTTTTATAACAACTTTGTCATTAAAAGAAATAGAATATCCATCCAAAAACAATTTAGAAACTGAAATTAGATTCTTTCTAAAAGTAGGTACATAAAGACAATTTCTCAAAACCAAAACTTTATTCCTATCAAAAGATAAATAAACATCTCCCACTGCAATAGCCACCACCTTTGAAGCATTGCCCATGAAGACGGTAATCTCTCCCTCAGTTAGTCGTCGGATTTCCTGGAACCCCTGCAAAGTATTGCAGACATGATCAGTGGCTTCTGTATCTACACACCAGGTGTCGGTAGATAACACCGCTAGCCATGTTTTAACGACTAGATCAAAGGATATACCTTTGTTCTGTTTCAGATTGGGACAGTCCTTCTTCCAATGTCCATCCTGCTTGTAAGTGAAGTACTTGCCTTTCGGCTTCTTCGCTCCTCCCTGAGATCCTCCCACCACCTTTGCTCCACCTTGTTTCTCCTTCTTCTTGCCTTTCGGCTTAGAAGTAGAAACCTTTTTGAGCAACCATGGCTTGAGGACATTCTTCGAAGAGTGCATACTTGTACTCCTTAACAGATAACACAATATCTAGATTCTTTTCCAATCAACATTATTTGGGTACAGTAAGTTTATTTACTTTAGTATCATAGTAAGTGGACTGAAAGTCATTTTGAAAATCCTAAGAATCACATAGATCATTACTTTAGATTTCAAAAAATTATTGATTTCTCAAACAATAAAATTTCGAAATCAACCAACACCTCAAAACACCGAGAATATCGCATGCCACGATAGTGTGGACGTATACGAATTCTACATTTGTAAGAAGAGGTTTAACCCTTTAATTTTATTATCTTATCAACCTTACTTTTTGACAAATAAAATTAATAGTTGGTTCCTCTTTGGCCCTACAAATAAAAGCAGTGACTCTGATGGGGAGGATACTTTTTATTTGCATCTAAGTGTGCACCATTACACGATACTAAGGGAATTATCTTGGATTATGTGCCTTACCGATGGGGAAGTACACACGCTCCTAAATAATTTCCTATAACCATTATTTGACCTAGTGATCCGCAAACAAACTCATCTGATGGGGAGGAAGGCACTCAGAGCCGACGCGCAAGTTTGTTGCATCACACGTCAAATTGTAATGGAGGCCGCGGGAATTAATTAAAATGTCCCTCTCCCACTTAGTAAATTGACAGTGAGGAATTTTCAAGCACACACAACATGCATATAAAACAAATCAGCAATAAATATGGAAAAAATCAGAATTTTCTCAACTATTATGGCATTGTTCTCCAATATGCATCCCGTCGTGTCGCCACCTCGTCCGCTCCATCTTTTTCCGTGCGCAAGTCACCAAAGAGATCCGAGCCAAGATAAACTATTTTAATTTACATCCATCGATCCTATACTCCACGAAGGAGTGTACAAATAATCTAGATCGAAAGTAAACTAAAATGAGTGGCTAAACAATACCATATTTAATTACAAAAATTAAATACTAATTTAGCCTCATCAACCCCGAGGATTCAAATAATATACAATCACACACACATGCAATCACATACACATATATATAGCCATAATAGTTGGAACTTATGCCTGCAACCAAAAAGTTATCCTACGCACATCCTACTATCATCTGGCATACACAATATATGATAAGTTCATGAAAGTAACCAAATCCAAAACACACAAAACCAGAAACCGTGGCTCTGATACCAATTTGATGGCATGCTTGGAGGCTCGTCGGCTCCCATGTCCCTGGATTAAAATTTTCACTAATGAAAACTAATCCGGATGGGATGAGTTTCCTAAGCTCAACCAATTCATCGTCGTACTAACGACTTGAGCGATCGCTTGAACAAACTAGTTGTTCAAGCAACAAAACTCTTCTAGTTGGTTAGCCGCGGAAGAGACGACGGACGGATCGCCGGTTTTTGTGTTTATCTTCGGGGTCCATGATTATACAAATACATATGGATGTAGACATGTATAATCAACACATACAAACATATTAATACGAACATGCAAAGATCGATAATAAAACTTGTAAAACTTTTATACATCTCGATCTTCTATCGTATGTCCTAACCTCCTTGTAGACTTCGTGTGGGCGAAGATCCTCCACAAGTTGAAGCTTCCTAGATCTTCTTCAATCAAAATAAAGAAGAACTCTCCTTCCCTTCTTGCTTGAGCCAACCACCAAGCCACAAAAGCTTGATGCCGCCGGCCCCAAGAAAAGAGAGAACAAGATGGCCCACAAAGGAACCAAACAAGGGAACAATCCCTAGCTCCTAGTGCCGCCGGCCAAGAGGAAAAGGATTAGAGAAAGACCGGCCAAAGGGGAGCAATAGAAGACCCTACAACCCCTTTGTGCCGCCAGCCCTAGATGGAGTGAAGAGGAGAGGAGGAATAGATCGAGCGCCGACCAAGGTAGAGGGAAGAGAGATAGGTTCCGGCAACCCCTTAGGAAGAAGAAGGGAACCTCTCCTATTGTTGCCGCCCACTCCACCTCCCAAACCCTAGCCACCCAACCAAACCCTAATCTCCCTAGGATTTCTTGCCGCCCAAGCTAATGATAGGCAAAACCCTAATCTCCAAAAACAACCCACCTCCTTGCCGCCCACCTTAAGCCGCCTTTTATAGAGTTAGGCTTAAGTCTTGTTTGAATCTCCACCATTGGTTCTAGGGATTTAATCTCAACCGTCGAATCTAGAGATTTAATCTCAACCATCGAATCTAGAGATTTAATCTCCACCGTCAGATCTAGGGATTTAATCTCAACCGTCGGATCTAGAGATTTAATCTCAACCGTCGGATCTAGAGATTTAATCTCCACCATCGGATCTAGGGATTTAATCTCAACCGTCGGATCTAGAGATTTAATCTCAACCGTCGGATCTAGAGATTTAATCTCCACCGTCAGATCTAGAGTTTTGTTTTTCATCATTGGATCTAGGCTCCATGAGGTTTTAATAGGCTACAATAGGGACTATGAGGAGGAGTTGGATCTTGGCCACCCGATGGATCGGAACCACAAAAACTTGATCCATCAATGATGTTCCATTCCACTAGAGGATCATCATCGAATTACCTCACCAACCCCCATAAATTAATATGGGCTCCATACATTATTTGTACATCCATCTCCCCGTGTTTAAGATATCGAATGTCCATCAATTAATTGATTTACTGACCATCAATCAATTAACATCTAACTCCTCGAGTAGTACTACTCAACCTTATCATCATGTTGACTAAGTCAACCTGCAGGGTTTACATGATGAACCTTATGAGCTCCTCAAGGGGACATCATCAACCTAATATATAGGACACGGTTTCCTCCTATAATTAACGGCACACCATGTAAATAATATCATTTCCCAACTTACCGGCCATATTGATTTAATCCATATAAATCTCACCCTTTGGTAAATCAAAGAAATAAATACTAAGTACATGTGCCCATTATTATATCGGGATTAAGAGCATGTACAACATAATATCCGAGGTCCGATTCAATTATGTAGTCAGCAATAAATTGAATCACCTCTATGTCGGTCCTGCTCAATACACCTAAGTGTACTAGTGTAACTCTATGTTCAAGACAAACCAATACCAAGCTACACTACAACCATACCAATGGTTTGTCCAAAACCATCTTGGTTGTGAGCCTCTACTTATATTCTACAAGGGACTGATAACATGATCTTCTGTGTCACACCAAGCACCATATTATCTACAATGTAAAGTATTAGACAATATGCACACATATAATAAATATAAAGTGCAAACAATGATCATGTGATTCTTATTTCAAAATAAAAATGTTCATACAAAAGAGCTAGGCTTTCAGTATACATCCCAACAGATCTACCAAAAGTTGAAGCTCCTAGATCACCAATCTCCCTTCCTTGCTCGTTCTGAGCAAGAGGAAGAATAGAAACAAAACTCTTTTCCTTCTTTCAACCAACCACCAAACTCCAAGGTTGGAGCTTGCCGCCAGCCAAGAAGGAAGAGGAGAATAGGTGAATGTCGACCAAAGCTCCAAGGGAGAACCCTAAGCCTAGGTTTTACCAGCCAAAGAGAGGGAGAGGGGCTGCTTTGGATGCCGGCCAAGGGCTAGAAAGGGAAGCTAGGTCGCCGGCCACCTTGAGGGAAGAAGAAGAAAGGAAAGACCTTCCTTATTTGGTGTCTCCAAGCCCTAAACCCTAGCCTCCAAGCCTCGCCGGCCAAAACCCTAATCCTATCTCTAGTTGGATTCAAGTTGTCGCCCACCCCTTGCCCTCCTTTTATAGAGTTAGAGATAAGCCTTGTTTTAATCTCCACCATTGGTTCTAGGGATTTAATCTCAACCGTCGGATCTAGAGATTTAATCTCTACCTTTGGATCTAGAGTTTTGTTTCTATCCATTGGATCTAAGCTTCATGAGGTTTTAATAGGCTACATAATTGGATCAAGCCCACATAAAGTCCGATCCATTAATGATAATCCAATCCACTAAAGGATTATCATTGATCTACCTCACCAATCCCCATAAGTTAATATGGACTCCATATGTTATATGTACATTTTCTCCCCGTGTTTAAGATCTCGAATGTCCGTCGATTAATTAATTTACTGACCATTAATTAATCAACATCTAACTCCATGAGTAGTACCACTCAACCTTTTGTCGGACCAAGTCCACCTGCAGGGTTTACATGATGAACCTTATGAGCTCCTCAAGGGGACATCATCATCCTAATATATAGAACACGGTTTCCTCCTATAATTAACGACACACCATATAAATAATATCATTTCCCAACTTACCGAGCCTATCGATTTAATCTATAAATCTCGCCCATTGGTAAATCAAAGAAATGACTATTAAGTAGATGTGTCCGTTATTATATCGGGATTAAGAGTATGTACAATATAATATCTGAGGTCTGATTCGATTATGTAGTCAGCAATAAATCGAATCACCTCTAAGTCGGTCCTGCTACACACAAAGTGTACTAGTGTGATTTTATGGTCAAGACAAACCAATACCAAACCACACTACAACCATACCAATGGTTTGTCCAAAGCCATCTCGGTTGTGAGCCTAAACTTATACTCTACAAAGAGCCGATAACATGATCTCCCGTGTGACACCACACACCATGTTATCTACAATGTAATGTATTAGACAATATGCATAACCATAAAAATATGCAAGCAATGATCATGTGATTCTTATTTCAAAATAAAGATGTTCATACAAAAGATAGACTTTTCAGTATACATCCAACAATCTCCCACTTATACTAAAAGACTATGCTGTCCTCAAACTGCATACATCTGATCCCCATTCCCTCCACATGCCTATTGAAAGCTCTCGCCGGAAGGGCCTTAGTGAAAGGATCTGCCAGGTTATCCTCCGATGCAATCTTGTCCACAGCAACTTCTTCTCTCTTTACGATTTCTCATATCAGGTGGTACTTGCGCTCTATGTGTTTACTAGCCTTATGGGCTAGTGGTTCCTTCGAGTTTGCAACTGCACCACTATTATCACAATAAATTGTGATAGTTCTAGGCAAACTAGGAATCACATCCAAGTCCATCAGAAAGTTCCTGAGCCACACAACTTCTTTGGCTACCTCAGAGGCTGCCACATACTCAGCTTCCATGGTGGAGTCCACCACGCATTTCAGCTTGACACTCCTCCATACAATGGCTCCACCTCCCAAAGTAAACACAAAACCTGAGGTAGACTTACTGTTATCCCTATCAGATTAGAAGTCGGAATCTGTGTAACCCACAGGGAGTAATTGGTCTACCTGGTAAACCAATATATAATCCCTAGTCCTTCTCAGGTACTTCAATATATGCTTTACCGCAGTCCAATGTCCTTGTCCTGGATTACTCTGATATCTGCTGACCATGCCCAAGGCAAAGCAGATATATGGTCTCGTACATAGCATCGCATACATGAGGCTTCTTACTGCCAAAGTATAAGGAACCGCCTTCATCTCCTCTATCTCCTCAAATGTTCTAGGACACATCTCCTTAGATAAAGGAACTCCATACCTGAAAGGTAGAAAACCTTCTTGGAGTTCTGCATGCTAAAACGATCCATAATCGTGTTTATGTATGAAGCTTGGGATAAGCACAACATCCTTTTCTTGCGATCCCTTATAACCTTGATCCCAAGGATGTGTCCCACTTCTCCCAAGTCCTTCATATCAAACTGTTTGGACAACCATACCCTTACGTCCGATAACACCTTGATATTGTTGCCAATCAACAAAATGTCATCTACGTATAGTACAAGAAATACCACTATGTTTCCGTCACATCTCTTGTATACACAAGACTCATCCGGACTTTGAAAAAATCCATAAGACTAGATTACCTCATCAAATCGGATGTTCCAAGACCTCGAATCTTGCTTCAATCCATAAATGGATCGATTAAGCTTACATACAAGATGCTCTTTGCCCTTAGCAATGAATCCCTCTAGTTGCTTCATATAGATATTTTCCTCAAGACTTCCATTAAGGAAAGCTGTCTTGACATCCATCTGCCACACCTCATAATCCATATGAGCTGCAATGCATAAGAGAATCCGGATAGACTTAAGCATGGCTACCGGCGTAAAGGTCTCCTCATAATCGATACCCTATTTCTGAGTATACCCCTTCACAACAAGCCTCGCTTTGAAGGTTTCAACCTTCCCATCTATTCCTCTCTTTCTTTTATAGATCCACTTGCATCCAATGGTTTTTACACCATCGGGTGGTTCCACTAGCTCCCAGACCTGATTTAAATCCATAGATTCAATCTCAGTATTCATTGCACTTTGCCAAGATGCTGCATCTATATCTTGAATTGCCTCGTCATATGTCCAGGGATCAGGTTCATGTTCGCCAGGGACCAAATCAGAAGATTCTCCCAAGAACATGAATCTATCAGGCTGTCTAACAACCCTCCCACTATGATGAGGTATCACCTGTGTATCCTCTGTGACATGCGGTGCAGTGACTTGTGGTATATCCTCTTGTACCGGTGGTACTGAAGAAGTGACTTCCTCTTTTAATTCCTCCAGAACAATTTTACTCTTGGGCTTGTGGCTCATCACATAGTCTTCCTCTAGAAATCTGGCGTTCGTGCTAACAATCACCCTCTAATCTCTAGGACTATAAAACAAACCACCCTTCATTCCTCTAGGATAGCCAACGAACATGCATACTTCTGTACAAGGTTCCAACTTACCAGCATCTGTCTTTAGCACATGTGCTGGACTCCCCCAAATCTGAATATGTCTTAAACTAGACTTTCGCCCAGTCCACAATTCTATGGGAGTAGAAGGCACTGATTTAGATGGAACCAAGTTCAGAATGTACACTGCCGTATCTAGAGCATATCCCCAGAACGAATCTGGCAACTCAGAATAACTCATCATCAATCTAACCATCTCTATAAGAGTCCTATTCGTTCGCTCTGCTACACCGTTCTGCTGGGGTGTGCCAGGTGCAGACAATTGGGATTGAATCCCAGCCTCTGATAAGTAATTCCTAAACTCTTCCAAGAGGTACTTGCCACCACGATCAGATCGTAGTGTCTTGATACTTTTACCTTGACATTTCTCCACATCAGCCTTGAATTCTTTGAACTTGTCAAAGCATTCAGACTTGCGGCGCATCAAGTAAATGTATCCATATCTTGAATAATCGTCTATAAAAGAGACGAAATACTCAAAACCACCTCTAGCCTGGATAGTCATAGGACCACACAAATCAGAATGAACCAATTCTAACACATCTTTGGCTCTATACCCCTTGGCCTTAAAAGGCCTCTTGGTCATTTTACCCTCCAAGCAAGATTCGCAGGTTGGGAAATCTTCCACCACTAATGAACCAAGAGGTCCATCAGCTATCAACCTTTGAATTCTGCTTAGGTTAATATGACCAAGCCTAAGATGCCAAAGATATGTTTGGTTCATCTGCGAACGTTCTTTTCTCTTATTGGAATTAGAAGATGAGTTATTAACTTCAATTTGCATCGTGGGAGGTTTTGGTTCAAGTGTGTATAGATTTCCTATCAATGCACCTGAACAGATAATGTCCCTATTCCTTTTTATAACAACTCTGTCATTAAAAGAAATAGAATATCCATCCATAAACAATTTAGAAACAAAAATTAAATTCTTTCTAAATAAAGGTACATAAAGGCAATTCTTAAGAACCAAAACTTCATTTTTCTCAAAAGATAAATGAATGTCTCCCACTGCAATCGCCACCACCTTCGTGGCATCGCCCAAGTACACGGTAATATCCCCCTCAGCCAGTCATCCGGTTTCATGAAATCCCTGCAAAGTATTGCAGACATGATCAGTGGCTCCCGTATCTACACACCAAGTGCCGGTAGATAACACCGCTAAACATGTTTCAACGACTAGACCAAAAGATATACCTTTGTTCTGCTTGCAGTTGGGGCAGTCCTTCTTCTAGTGTCCAGTCTGATTACAAGTGAATCACTTGCCTTTCGACTTCTTCACTCCTCCTTAAGTTCCTCCCACCGCCTTTGCCCCAGTTTGTTTCTTCTTCTTCTTGCCTTCCGGCTTAGAAGTAGAAACCTTTTGGGTCACCATGGCATGTGCCTGAGCACTCTGACGAAATAGCCCCTCTGTCGCCTGGAGTTCTGTCAGAAGCTCCGCCAACGAATACTCATGTTGTAGTTCAGGAGAAACTGCTCAAAACTCCTAGGTAGAGGCTGGAGAATGATATCGACTTGGGTTTCCCCATCGATCTCAGCTACGAGGACTTCCAACTCATTCAAATTAGCCATCATCTTGAGAACATGATCCCTCACGGGTGTTCCCTCGATCATGGTGGTCGTCATCAAGTTCCTCATGGCTTCCTGCCTTGCAGCCCGATTCTGGTGTCCGAAAATCTCTTTGAGATTGAGCATCATGTCATAAGCAGTGGGCATGGCTTGATGCTGATGTTGCAGTACATTTGACATAGGTGCCAAAATGTAACACTGTGCCATCTCATCGGCCTTGATCCACTTCTTATAACTCTCTCTCTCCTTTTCCCCAGAATCATCCGCAGGTTTAGGAGGGCACTCTTCGAGGAGTACATATTTGTATTCCTCAGCAGTCAATACAATGTCAAGATTCCTCTTCCAATAAACATAATTGGGTTCAGTAAGTTTATTCTCTTTCAGTATCACAGCAAGTGGGTTGAAAGTCATTTTGAAAGAAAACCTAAGAATCACATAGATCAAAATATTAGATTTCAAAAAATTATTGATTCCTCAAACAATAAAATTTTAAAATCAACCAACACCTCAAAACACTGAGAATATCATATGCCACGATAGTGTGGACGTATGCGAATTCTACATTTGTAAGAGGAGGTTTTACCCATTAATTTTACTATCTTGTCAACCTAACTTTTTGACAAGTAAAATTAATAGTTGTTTTCCTCTTTGGCCCTACAAATAAAAGCAGTGACTCAGATGGGGAGGATACTTATATTTGTATCTAAGTGTTCACCATTACTTGGTACCAAGGTAATTATTTTGGGTTATGTGCCTTTCGATGGGGAAGTACACACGCTCCTTAATAATTTACTATAATCATATTCGACCTTGTGATTCACAAACAAACTCATCCGATGGGGAGTAAGGCACTCAGAGCCGACGCGCAAGTTTGTTTGCATCACTTGTCAAATCGTAATGGAGGCCGTGAGAATTTATAAAAATATCCCTCTCCCACTTAGTAATTTGAAATTGAGGAATTTTCTAGCCTACAACATACATATCAAACAATAAGCAATAAATATGAAAAATAAATTATTTTCCAACTATTATGGCTTTTATCTTCAATATGTCTCCCATCACATCGCCATCTCGTTCGCTCCTCCCTACGCCATGTACGAGCCATCCGGAGATCCGAGCCGAGACTAAAACCTATTTTAATTTACATCCATCGATCCTATACTCCACGAGGGAGTGTACATGAAATCTAGATCAAAAGTAAATTAAAATAAAAAGAGTGGCTAAACAATGTCGTATCTAATTTACAAAAAATTAAATACTAGCCTTGTCAACCCCGAGGATTCAACAAAATATACTATTACACACATACAATCACATACACACATATGGCCATAATAGTCGGATCTTATGCCTGCAACCAAAGAGTTAACCTACGCATATCCTACTATTATCCGGCACATATAATATATGAAAAATGCATAAGAGTAACCGAATCCTAAACACACAAAATCGAAAACCGTGGCTCTGATACCAATTGTTGGTGAGTCCGTGAGGGGAAACTTCGCTTCCCACTTTAACTTGGTCGCTTGTTCATGGCGATCCCATCGATGTCCCCGGATTAAAAAAATTTAATCCTAGACAAAAGGGATTGCCCAAGCAACCATGTCATCATCATGCTATTCGTTTAGAGTAGTTACTTGAACAAACTTGTTGTTCAAGTGACCAACCTCTATTCTACGAATAGCCGCGGAATAGACGATGTACGGATCGCCGGCTTTTGTGTTTATGTTCGGGATCCAAGTATTATTTAGCCACAAAACAGAATATATATCATGCATATAATTTAAAAACAAATATAAACATGTAATAAATGAAAATAGAGAATCGATATACCTCTCGATCTTCTATTGTATAACCTTCCTCCTTTTGAATGTCGTGTGGGCGATGATCTACCAAAAGTTGAAGCTCCTAGATCACCAATCTTCCTTCCTTGCTTGTTCGAAGCAAGAGGAAGAATAGAAACAAAACTCTTTTCCTTCTTTCAACCAACCACCAAACTCCAAGGTTGGAGCTTGCCGCCGGCCAAGAAGGAAGAGGAGAATAGGTGAATGCCGACAAAAGCTCCAAGGGAGAACCCTAAGCCTAGGTTTTACCGGCCAAAGAGAGGGAGAGGGGCTGCTTTGGACGCCGGCCAAGGGCTGGAAAGGGAAGCTAGGTCGCCGGCCACGTTGAGGGAAGAAGAAGAAAGGAAAGACCTTCCTTATTTTGTGCCGCCAAGCCCTAAACCCTAGCCTCCAAGCCTTGCCGCCCAAAACCCTAATCCTATCTCTAGTTGGATTCAAGTTGTTGCCCACCCCTTGCCCTCCTTTTATAGAGTTAGGGATAAGCCTTGTTTTAATCTCCACCATTAGTTCTAGGGATTTAATCTCAACCGTCGGATCTAGAGATTTAATCTCAACCGTCGGATCTAGAGAGTTAATCTCAACCGTCGGATCTAGAGATTTAATCTCTACCTTTGGATCTAGAGTTTTGTTTCTATCCATTGGATCTAAGCTTCATGAGATTTTAATAGGCTACAATAGGGACCATGAGGAGTTGGATCTTGGCCACCCAATGGATCAAGCCCACATAAAGTCCGATCCATTAATGATAATCCAATCCACTAAAGGATTATCATTGATCTACCTCACCAACCCCCATAAGTTAATATGGGCTCCATTTATTATATGTACATTTTCTCCCCGTGTTTAAGATCTCGAATGTCCATTGATTAATTAATTTACTGACCATTAATTAATCAACATATAACTCCATGAGTAGTACCACTCAACCTTTTCATCATGCCGGACCAAGTCCACTTGCAGGGTTTACATGATAAACCTTATGAGATCCTCAAGGGGACATCATCATCCTAATATATAGGACACGATTTCCTCCTATAATCAACGGCACACCATATAAATAATATTATTTCCCAACTTACCAAGCCTATCGATTTAATCTATAAATCTTGTCCATTTGTAAATCAAAGAAATGACTACTAAGTATATGTGCCCATTATTATATCGGGATTAAGAGTATGTACAATATATATCTGAGGTGTGATTTGATTATGTAGTCAGCAATAAATCGAATCACCTCTAAGTCGGTCCTGCTCAAAACACACAAAGTGTACTAGTGTGATTTTATGGTCAAGACAAACCAATACCAAACCACACTACAACCATACCTATGGTTTGTCCAAAGCCATCTCAGTTGTGAGCCTATACTTATACTCTACAAACATGATCTCCCATGTGACACCACACACCATGTTATCTACAATGTAATGTATTAGACAATATGCATAACCATAAAAATATTCAAGCAATGATCATGTGATTCTTATTTAAAAATAAAGATGTTCATACAAACGATAGACTTTTCAGTATACATCCCAACATTTCAACCCGAGTTGATTCCTCCTCTCGAACTTGACTAGTCGAAGAGGTTAGGGAGACCTCGTGTTTGAGGAGTTTAACTTCCTCAACCAGGGTCTCGACCTTGGACTCGGACTTAGCTAATTTCCTAGTTAAAAACTTAATTTCACTATAAAGTGTACTAATAAGGGATCGACTTACCTTGAGTGTATCTCTTGAACCAGATGCATATCCGTGGCTTGTCTTGAATAGTGCTTCGCAGTCTGAATCGTCTTCGGTTTTCGATTCATGTTTCGGTTTCGACTCCATCTCCGATTCCACCGGTTTAGCCATGAGAACACGATCATTATCTTCTTCCTTGGATGCTTCTTCCCAAGTAGCGTTGAGTGCCTTTTTGTGTTTTGGTGCTTTGCTCTTGAGTTTTGGGCATTCGGACTTGATGTGTCCAAACCTGTTGCATTCGTAACATCTAATATTCGAACTTTTAGGCTTACCTTTGTTGGGTCGAGTGACGATTCATTTTCGGCCCTTGACTATCCTCCGAACTAGGTTGACTAGTTCGGCCTCTATTTCCAAGTCGACCTCCGAATCAGACTCATCCTCTTCTTCCTTCGGGGGTGGCTTGCTTGCGGTTTTCTTCCTCAAACCTGCAAAAAGTGCTATACCCTTCTCGGGTTCCGAGTTAGACTGCTCATGAAGTTCAAAATCGGAAAATAATTCATCTAATCTATGTTTTGAAAGATCCTTGGAGACCTTGTAGGCATCGACCATGGATGCCCACAAGGTAGTCCTCAGAAAGGAGTTAAGAACATACCTTATAAGGTCGCGGTTTTCGACCTTTTGCCCGATCGCGTGTAGATTATTGACTATGTCTTGAACGCGGGCGTGAAGTTGTGTCATTGTTTCATGTTCCTGCATTTTTAGATTATATAATTTATTAAACAAAAGATCGTGCTTACATACCTTGGCTTCATCGATGCCTTCGTGTAGCTCCACTAGCTTTGTCCAAAGGTCCTTTGCACTGATGAAGGGGCCAACGCGATTAAGCTCCTCCTTAGACAAGCCGCATTGGAGTATTTGAGTTGCCTTGGCATCAGCTTCGACTTGTCATTTTGTCGCAATGGTCCATTGGTCATAATCCAAGGATTCACCCACTTCGTTAATCGGAAGTGTGAATCCCGTTTGGATTATGATCCACATCTCGATTTGAGTTTTAAGAAAGCATTCCATCTGACCCTTCCAATAACAGAAGTCATCTCCGTTGTAAAATGGAGGTCGGACGGTGCTAAAACCCTCGAGATGGGCCATTGATACAAAATAAACAAGGAGATGAAGATGAGAAACCTAACAATGACAAAAACACACGAAATATACCAAGACTCGTGTCTTGGATTAGTAGTGCGGGAAAAAGGCTAACCAAATGAATATAGTCGAAATAAAGAGAAAAAAATCTAGAAAAAGCTAGATTGGTGGTTTCACCAAATCTTAGCACCCCTATCTCTGATACCAATTGTTGGATCGAAGCGGATCGTGTAACGCCCGCCCTTTTCCAGACCCTGAATGCCCGGAGGGGCGGTGCGTGACACGACCGTACATACTTACATTACATACAGCGGAAGACTTTATGCATACTTCTTAATTCTTACAGCGGAAGACTTTAGACATTTTTTTTTCTTTTTAAAACATGAACATGTATTGACATATATATATATATATATATATATATATATATATATATATATATATATATATATACTTCTTCTTCTTCACATAGAGCATGCATCATAGCATATATAGATACTTCTTCTTACTTCTTCTTTACTTCTTCTTTTTAGCATAGAACATGCATCATAACATAGATAGGTACTTAATGCTTAGTTCAAGTTCTTAACGACACCATCATAAGCAGGCATAATAAGGACATCCATAGACATCATCATCATAGGTAAACACATATATATGTAGACCTAACGGATCTTCTCCACCATGCCACTACCACACACATTTGGCCCCTCCTGCTGCTCCCATTAGTTTATCCATCCCTTATCCTTATCTGCAGTACGAGAGAAAGATAAACTATAAGCACATAGGCTTAGTAAGATCCTGTCCTACTCACAAAAACCATACATCGACATTAATCATGGCATGTAGCATTCATAACTTATATGTAACATACATGGCATCATCAACTTAACATGTAGCATAAGTAACATAAGTAAATATAACATGTATCATCCATAACTTAGCGACATAACATGAATATATGCTTAACCAACATAACATGCATCGTATGTAACTTAGTAACATAAACATCATAGCATATCCTCAAACATAACAGGTAACGTATATAACATAAGCGATAGGTATTTGTTGGTTCTTTTCTTTGTTCGCAGTAGACAAGGAAGGGAAGAACGCGATCTAGAAGGCTTCTACTCGTGGAGGATCTTCGTCCACACGTCGTCCACGAGAAGGATAGGACATACGGTAGAAGATCGTAAGGTATAAAGTTTTTTTTAACTTTATTTACAGATCTGAGCATGTTCTTTTATGTTTTGATTATACATGTATGCGTATGAATATATATTGTATAATCATGGACCCCGAAGACAAACACAAAAACTGATGATCCGTCCGTCGTCTCTTCCGCGGCTAACCAACTAAAAGAGTTGTGTTGCTTGAACAACTAGTTTGTTCAAGCGACCACTCAAGTTGATAGCACGAAGACGAAATGGTTGTGCTAAGGAAGCTCATCCCATCCGGATTAATTCTTTAATTAGTGAAAATTTTAATCCGGGAACATGGGAGCCAATGAGCCTCCGAAGCAACTCCCTACAAGTGGTATCAGAGCCACGGTTTCCGGTTTTGTGTGTTTAGGATTCAGTTAATTTTTATGCACTTATTCATATATTATATGTGCCGGATAATAGTAGGATATGCATAGTTTAACTCTTTGGTTGCAGTCATAAGATCCGACTATTATGGCCATATGTGTGTATGTGATTGGATGTGTGTAAATATTTATTATTTGAATCCTCGGGGTTGAAGAGGCTAGATTAGTATTTAATTTTTGTAATTAAATACGACATTGTTTAGCCGCTCATTTTAGTTTACTTTCGATCTAGATTATTTGTACACTCCTTCGTGGAGTATAGGATCGATGGATGTAAATTAAAATAGTTTTATCTCGGCTCGGATCTCTTTGGTGACTTGCGCACGGGAAAAGATGGAGCGGACGAGGTGGCGACACGACGGGATGCATATTGGAGGGCAATGCCATAATAGTTGGAAAAATTCTTTTTTTTCCATATTTATTGCTTATTTGTTTTATATGCATGTTGTGTATGTTTTAAAATTCCTCATTTTCAATTTACTAAGTGGGAGAGGGACATTTTAATTAATTCCCGCGGCCTCCATTACAATTTGATGTGTGATGCAACAAACTTGCGCGTTGGCTCTGAGTACCTTCCTCCCCATCGGATGGGTTTGTTTGCGGATCACTAGGTCAAATAATTGTTATAGGAAATTATTAAGGAGCGTGTGTACTTCCCCATCCGTAAGACACATAATCCGAAATAATTCCCTTGGTATCGTGTAATGGTGCACACTTAGATGCAAATTAAAAGTATCCTCCCCATCGGAGTCACTGCTTTTATTTGTAAGGCCAAAGAGGAACCAACTATTAATTTTATTTGTCAAAAAGTAAGGTTGACAACATAATAAAATTAATGGGTAAAACCTCCTCTTACAAATGTAGAATTCGTATACGTCCACACTATCGTGGCATGCGATATTCTCGGTGTTTTGAGGTGTTGGTTGATTTCGGAATTTTATTGTTTTTGAGGAATCAATAATATTTGAAATCTAATATTTTGATCATTGTGATTTTTAGGATTTTCAAATGGCTTTCAACCCACTTGTTGTGATTTTAAAAGAAAACAAACTTACTGGACCAAACTACATTGATTGGAAAAGAAACTTGGATATTGTCTTAACTGCGGAGGAGTACAAATTTGTACTCTTCGAGGTCTGTCCTCCTAAGCCCTCCGATGAGTGTGATGAAAAGGAGAAAGAATGTTATAAGAAATGGGTTAAGACAGATGAGATGGCGCGGTGTTACATTTTGGCATCTATGTCAAATGTGCTACAACATCAGCATCAAGCCATAGTCACAGCTTATGACATGATGTTCAATCTCAAGGAACTTTTCGGACATCAGAGTAGGGCGGCTAGGCAGGAGGCAATGAGAAACTTGATGATGACCACCATGATCGAGGGAACACCCGTTAGGGATCATGTTCTCAAGATGATGGCTCATCTTAATGAGATGGAAGTCCTCGGAGCTGAGATCGATGGGGAAACCTAGGTTGATATCATTCTCCAGTCTCTGCCTAGGAGTTTTGAGCAGTTTCGCCTCAACTACAACATGAACAAGAGGTTGTATTCGTTGGCGGAGCTTCTGACAGAACTCCAGGCGGCAGAGGGGCTTTTTCGTCAAAGTGCTCAAGCCATGGTCGCTCAGAAGGTTTCTTCCTCTAAACCGAAAGGTAAGAAGAAGAAGAAGCAAGGTGGAGCGAAGAAAGTGGCAGTGGGACCTCAGGCAGGAGTGCAGAAGCCGAAAGGCAAGTGCTTCACTTGCAAGCAGACTGGACATTGGAAGGCGGACTGTCCTCGTCGAAAGAACAAAGGTATATCTTCTTGTTTAGTTGTTGAAACATATTTATCGGTGTTATCTACCAGTGCCTGGTGTGTAGATACAGGAGCCACTGATCATGTCTGCAATACTTTGCAGGGGTTCCAGGAAACCTGACGACTAGCTGAGGGAGAGATTACCGTCTTCATGGGCAATGCTTCAAAGGTGGCGGCTATTGCAGTGGGAGACGTTTATTTATCTTTTGATAGGAATAAAGTTTTGGTTTTGAGAAATTGTCTTTATGTACCTACTTTTAGAAAGAATTTAATTTCAGTTTCTAAATTGTTTATGGATGGATATTCTGTTTCTTTTAATGACAAAGTGGTTATAAAAAGGAATAGGGAGATTATCTGTTCTGGTACATTGGTTGGCAATTTATATACTCTTGAACTGAAAACTCCCACGATGCATATAGAAGTAAATAACTCATCTTCTAAATCTAATAAGAGAAAAGAACCTTCGCAGATGAACGAAACATATCATTGCATCTAAGGCTTGGTCATATTAACCTAAGTAGAATTCAAAGGTTGATAGCTGATGGACCTTTGGGTTCATTAGTGGTGGAGGATCTCCCAACCTGCGAATCTTGCTTGGAAGGTAAAATGACCAAGAGGCCTTTCAAGGCTAAGGGGTATAGAGCCAAAGATGTGTTAGAATTGGTTCATTATGATTTGTGCGGTCCTATGTCTATCCAGGCAAGGGGTGGTTTTGAATATTTCGTCTCTTTTATAGACGATTATTCAAGATATGGATACATTTACTTGATGCGCCGCAAGTCTGAATGCTTTGACAGGTTCAAAGAATTCAAGGCTGATGTGGAGAACCGTCAAGGTAAAAGTATCAAGACATTACGATCTGATCATGGTGGCGAGTACCTCTTGGGAGAGTTTAAGAGTTACTTATCAAAGGCTGGGATTCAATCCCAATTGTCCGCACCTGGCACACCCCAACAGAATGGTGTGGCGGAGCGAAGGAATAGGACTCTTATGGAGATGGTCAGATCGATGATGAGTTATTCTGAGTTACCTGATTCGTTCTGGGGGTTTGCTTTGGAAACAGCAGCACACATTCTGAACTTGGTTCCATCTAAGTCAGTACCCTCTACTCCCACAGAGTTGTGGACTGGGCGAAAGCCTAGTCTAAGACAGATTCAGATTTGGGGTAGTCCAGCACATGTGCTGAAGGGAGATGTTGGTAAGTTGGAATCTCGTACAGAAGTATGCTTGTTTGTTGGCTACCCTAAGGGAACGAAGGGTGGTTTATTCTATAGTCCTAGAGTTCAGAAGGTGATCGTGAGTACGAATGCCAGATTTCTAGAGGAGGACTATGTGATGAACCACAAGCCCACGAGTAGGATTGTTCTTGAGGAGTTAACAGGGGAAGTCCCGACTTCAGTACCACCGGTACAAGAGGAGACACCACAAGTCACTGCACCGCGTGTCACAGAGCATACACAGCAGGCACCTCGTCGTAGTGGGAGGGTTGTTAGACAACCCGAGAGATTCATGTTTTTGGGAGAGTCTTCGGACTTAGTCCTTGGTGAACATGAACATGATCCCTGGACATATGACGAGGTAATCCAAGATAGAGATGCGGTATCTTGGCAAAGAGCGATGAATTCAGAGATAGAATCTATGGATTCTAATCAGGTCTGGAAGCTAGTAGAACCACCCGATGGTGTAAAAACCATTGGATGCAAGTGGATCTACAAGAGAAAGAGAGGAGTAGACGGGAAGGTTGAGACCTTCAAAGCTAGGCTTGTTGCGAAAGGGTATACTCAGAAAGAGGGTATCGATTATGAGGAGACCTTTCAGAGCTATGCTTAAGTCTATCCGGATTCTCTTATCTATAGCTGCTCATATGGATTATGAGATTTGGCAGATGGATGTCAAGACAGCTTTCCTTAACGGAAGTCTTGAGGAGAACATCTATATGCGGCAACCAGAGGGATTCATTGCTAAAGGCAAAGAGTATCTTGTATGTAATCTTAATCGGTCCATTTATTGATTGAAGCAAGCTTCTAGATCTTGGAACATCCACTTTGATGAGGTAATCCAGTCATATGGATTTATTCAAAGTCCGGATGAGCCTTGTGTATACAAGAGATGTGATGGAAACGTAGTGGTGTTTCTTGTACTATACGTAGATGACATTTTGTTAGTTGGAAACAATATCAAAGTGTTATCTGACGTAAGGGTATGGTTGTCCAAACAGTTTGACATGAAGGACTTGGGGGAAGTGGGACACATCCTTGGGATCAAAGTTATAAGGGATCGCAAGAAAAGGATGTTGTGCTTATCTCAAGCTTCATACATTGACACTATCCTTGCTCGTTTTAGCATGCAGAACTCCAAGAAAGGTTTTCTACCTTTTAGGCATGGAGTTCCTTTATCTAAAGAGATGTGTCCCAAAACATCAAAGGAGATAGATGACATGAAGGCGGTTCCTTATGCTTCGGCAGTAGGAAGCCTTATGTATGTACGAGACCGGATATCTGCTTTGCCGTGGGCATGGTTAGCAGATATCAGAGTAATCCTGGACAGGGACATTGGACTACGGTAAAGCATATATTGAAGTACCTGAGAAGGACTAGGGATTATATGGGCAGATCAATTAGTCCCTGTGGGTTACACGGATTCGGATTTCCAATCAGATAGGGACAAGAGTAAGTCTACCTCGTGGTTTGTGTTTACTTTTGGAGGTGGAGCCATAGTATGGAGGAGTGTCAAGCAGAAATGCGTGGCGGACTCTACCATGGAAGCTGAGTATGTGGCAGCCTCTGAGGCAGCCAAGGAAGTAGTATGGCTCAGGAACTTCTTGATGGACTTGGATGTGATTCCTGGTTTGCCCAGAACTATCACAATTTATTGTGATAACAGTGGTGCAGTTGCAAACTCGAAGGAACCACGAGCCCATAAGGCGAGTAAACACATAGAGCGCAAGTACCACCTTATACGAGAGATCGTAAAGCGAGGAGAAGTTGTTGTTGCCAAGATTGCATCAGAGGAAAACCTGGCGGATCCATTCACTAAGGCCCTTCCAGCGAAAGCGTTTGATAGGCATGTGGAGGACATGGGGATCAGATGTATGGCAGAGTGATGACGGCATAGTCTTTTAGTATAAGTGGGAGATTGTTGGAATGTATACTGAAAGCCTAGCTCTTTTTGTATGAACATTTTATTTTGGAATAAGAATCACATGATCATTGTTTGCACTTTATATATTTACTATATATGTGTGCATATTGTCTAATATTTTACATTGTAGATAACATGGTGCTTGGTGTGGCACAGAAGATCATGTTATCAGTCCCTTGTAAAATATAAGTAGAGGCTCACGACCAAGATGGTTTTGGACAAACCATTGGCATGGTTGTAGTGTAGCTTGGTATTGTTTTGTCTTGAACATAATGTTACACTAGTTCACTTAGGTGTATTGAGCAAGACCGACATAGAGGTGATTCAATTTAGTACTAACTACATAATTGAATCGGACCTCGGATATTATGTTGTGTATGCTCTTAATCCCGATATAATAACGGGCACATGTACTTAGTATTTATTTCTTTGATTTACCAGAGGGTGAGATTTAGATGGATTAAATCAATATGCCCGGTAAGTTGGGAAATGATATTATTTACATGGTGTGTCGTTGATTATAGGAGGAAACCGTGTCCTATATATTAGGTTGATGATGTCCCCTTGAGGAGCTCATAAGGTTCATCATGTAAACCCAGCTGGTTGACTTAGTCAACATGATGATAAGGTTGAGTGGTACTACTCGAGAAATTAGATGTTAATTAATTGTGTTGGAATGTATACTGAAAGCCTAGCTCTTTTTGTATGAACATTTTATTTTGAAATAAGAATCACATGATCATTGTTTGCACTTTATATATTTATTATATGTGTGCATATTGTCTAATATTTTACATTGTAGATAACATGGTGCTTGGTGTGGCACAGAAGATCATGTTATCAGTCCCTTGTAAAATATAAGTAGAGGCTCACAACCAAGATGGTTTTGGACAAATCATTGGCATGGTTGTAGTGTAGCTTGGTATTGTTTTGTCTTGAACATAGAGTTACACTAGTACACTTAGGTGTATTGAGCAGGACCGACATAGAGGTGATTCAATTTAGTACTAACTACATAATTGAATCGGACCACGAATATTATGTTGTGCATGTTCTTAATCCCAATATAATAACGGGCACATGTGCTTAGTATTTATTTCTTTGATTTACCAGAGGTTGAGATTTAGATGGATTAAATCAATATGCCCGGTAAGTTGGGAAATAATATTATTTACATGGTGTGTCGTTGATTATAGGAGGAAACCGTGTCCTATATATTAGGTTGATGATGTCCCCTTGAGGAGCTCATAAGGTTCATCATGTAAACCCAGCTGGTTGACTTAGTCAACATGATGATAAGGTTGAGTGGTACTACTCGAGGAATTAGATGTTAATTAATTGATGGTCAGTAAATCAATTAATTGACGGACATTCGATATCTTAAACACGGGGAGATTAATGTACAAATAATATATGGAGCCCATATTGATTTATGGGGGTTGGTGAGGTAGTTCAATGATGATCCTTTAGTGGAATGGAACATCATTGATGGATCAAGTTAGTGTGGTTCCGATCCATCGGGTGGCCAAGACCCAACTCCTCCTTATGGTCCCTATCGTAGCCTAATATAATCCTTGTGAAGTCTAGATCCAAGAATGTAAAACAAAACCTAGAACCAACGGTTGGGATTAAATCCCTAAGATCCGATGGTTAGGATGAAACCCTAGAACCAAGGTTGGGATTAAATCCCTAAGATCCGATGGTTAGGATGAAACCCTAGAATCGACGATTAGGATTAAATCCCTAGAGCCGACGGTTGGCATAAAACCCTAGATCCGACGGTTGGGATGAAATCCTAGATCCGACGGTTGGGATGAAATCCTAGATCCGACGGTTGAGATGAAACCCTAGATCCGACGGTTGGGATAAAACCCTAGATCCGACGGTGGAGGTTAAATCTCTAGATCCGACAGTGGAGATTAAGGGAGTCCTAACCCTAACTCTATAAAAGGAAAACTTAGGGTTGGGCGGCTAAAAAGTGATTTCGAATTGGGATTAGGGTTTGGAGCAAAAGGTGGGCGGCTAGGGGTTTTGGAGCAAAATAAGTGGGCGGCAACTCTTCCTTCTAGTTGAAGTTGGCCGGCGCCCATCTTTCTTCCATCAACACTTGGCCGGCGCCCATCCTAGAGCCCTCTCCCTTCTTCCTTGGCAGGCGGTTCTCCTTCCATAGGTGGCCGGCATTCATCTTCCTCCCTTCATCCTAGAGTGGTCGGCGGCAACACTTCTTGAAGTTGGCCGGCGCATCATCCAATTGTTCCTTGGCCGGCGGTTGCACCAAATTCCCTATTTTGGTGGCCGGTTCTAGATAGGAAGGTATTTGTTGTTTCTTCTCTTTGTTCGCAGCGGACAAGGTAGAGAAGAAAGCGATCTAGAAGGCTTCTACTCGTGGAGGATCTTCGTCCACACGTCGTCCACGAGAAGGATAGGACATACGGTAGAAGATCGTGAGGTATAAAGTTATTTTAACTTTATTTACATATCTGAGCTTGTTCTTTTATGTTTTGATTATGCATGTGTGAATAAGTAAATATATTGTATAATCATGGACCCCGAAGACAAACACAAAAACCGGCGATCCGTCCGTCGTCTCTTCCGCGGCTAACCAATTAGAAGAGTTGTGTTGCTTGAACAACTAGTTTGTTCAAGCGACCACTCAAGTTGTTAGCACGACGACGAAATGGTGTTGCTAAGGAAGCTCATCCCATCCGGATTAATCCTTTCATTAGTGAAAATTTTAATCCGGGGACATGGGAGCCAATGAGCCTCCGAAGCATCCACCAACAATTGGTATCAGAGCCACGGTTTCCGATTTTGTGTGTTTAGGATTCGGTTAATTTTTATGCACTTATTCATATATTATATGTGCCGGATAATAGTAGGATATGCATAGTTTAACTCTTTAGTTGTAGGCATAAGATCCGACTATTATGGCCATGTGTGTGTATGTGAATGGATGTGTGTAAATTTTTATTATTTGAATCCTCGGGGTTGACGAGGCTAGATTAGTATTTAATTTTTGTAATTAAATACGGCATTGTTTAGCCGATCATTTTAGTTTACTTTCGATCTAGATTATTTGTACACTCCTTCGTGGAGTATAGGATCGATGGATGTAAATAAAATGATTTATCTCGGCTCGGAACTCTTTGGTGACTTCAAGACGGGAAAAGATGGAGCGGACGAGGTGGCGACACGACGGGATGCATATTGGAGGACAATGCCATAATAGTTGGAAAAATTCTGTTTTTTCCATATTTATTGCTTATTTGTTTTATATGCATGTTGTGTATGTTTTAAAATTCCTCAATTTTAATTTACTAAGTGGGAGAGGGACATTTTAATTAATTCCTCATGCTTCATTACATTTGACGGTGATGCAACAAACTCAAGGCTGGCGCTGAGTGCCTTCCTCCCCATCGGATGGGTTTGTTTATGGATCACTAGGTCAAATAATGGTTATAGGAAATTATTAGGAGCGTGTGTACTTCCCATCGGTAAGGCACATAATCCAAAATAATTCCTTAGTATCGTAATGGTGCACACTTAGATGCAAATTAAAAGTATCCTCCCATCTGAGTCACCGCTTTATTTGTAGGGCCAAAGAGGAACCAACTATTAATTTTATTTGTCAAAAAGTAAGGTTGACAAGATAATAAAATTAATGGGTAAAACCTCCTCTACAAATGTAGAATTCAGATACGCCCACACTATCGTGGCATGCGATATTCTCTGTTTCGAGGTGTGGTTGATTTAATTTTATTGTTTTGAGGAATCAATAATATTTGAAATCTAATATTTTGATCATTGTGATTTTTAGGATTTTCAAATGGCTTTCAACCCACTTGCTGTGATTTTAAAAGAAAACAAACTTACTGGTCCAAACTACATTGATTGGAAAAGAAACCTGGATATTGTCTTAACTGTGGAGGAGTACAAATTTGTACTCTTCGAGGTCTGTCCTCCTAAGCCCTCCGATGACTCTGATGAAAAGGAGATAGAACGTTATAAGAAATGGGTTAAGGCAGATGAGATGGCGCGGTGTTACATTTTGGCATTTATGTCAAATGTGCTGCAACATCAGCATCAGGCCATAGCCACAGCTTATGACATGATGTTCAATCTCAAATAACTTTTCGGACATCAGAGTAGGGCGGATAGGCAGGAGGCAATGATAAACTTGATGACGACCTCCATGATCGAGGGAACACCGGTTAGGGATCATGTTCTCAAGATGATGGCTCATCTTAATGAGATGGAAGTCCCTGAGCCGAGATCGATGGGGAAACCTGTGTCGATATCATTCTCCGCCTCGCTTAGGAGTTTTGAGCAGTTCCGCCTCAACTACCACCTGAACAAAGAGGTTGTATTCTGGCATGGAGCTTCCGATGTAACTCCAAAGCAGAGGGGCTTTTTCGCCGAGTGCTCAAGCCATGGTCGCTGTAAGGTTTCTTCCTCTAAACCAAAGGTAAGAAGAAGAAGAAACAAGGTGGAGCAAGAAAGTGGCAAAGAGGACCTCTGCAGAGTGAAGAAGCCGAAAGGCAAGTGCTTCACTTGCAAGCAGATCGATATTGGAAGGCGGACCGCCCTCGCAAAGAACAAAGGTATATCTTCTTGTTTAGTTGTTGAAACATGTTTAGCTTGTTATCTACCAAAGGCTCGTGTGTAGATACAGAGCCATCGATCATGTCCAAATACTTTGCAGGGTTCCAGAAACCCGACGACTAGCTGAGGGAGAGATTACCGTCTTCATGGGCAATGCTTCAAAGGTGGCGGCTATTGCAGTGGGAGACGTTTATTTATCTTTTGATAGGAATAAAGTTTTGGTTTTCAGAAATTGTCTTTATGTACCTACTTTTAGAAAGAATTTAATTTCAGTTTCTAAATTGTTTATGGATGGATATTCTGTTTCTTTTAATGACAAAGTGGTTATAAAAAGGAATAGGGAGATTATCTGTTCTGGTACGTTGGTTGGCAATTTATATACTCTTGAACCAAAAACTCCCACGATGCATATAGAAATCAATAACTCATCTTCTAAGTCTAATAAGAGAAAAGAACCTTCGCAAATGAACCAAACATAATTTGGCATCTAAGGCTTGGTCATATTAACCTAAGCATAATTCAAAGGTTGATAGCTGATGGACCTTTGGGTTCATTAGTGGTGGAGGATCTCCCAACCTGCGAATCTTGCTTGAAAGGTAAAATGACCAAGAGGCCTTTCAAGGACAAGGGGTATAGAGCCAAAGATGTGTTAGAATTGGTTCATTCTGATTTGTGTGGTCCTATGTCTATCCAGGCAAGGGGTGGTTTTGAATATTTCGTTTCTTTTATAGATAATTATTCAAGATATGGATACATTTACTTGATGCGCCGCAAGTCTGAATACTTTGACAGGTTCAAAGAATTCAAGGCTGATGTGGAGAACCGTCAAGGTAAAAGTATCAAGACATTACGATCTGATCGTGGTGGCGAGTACCTCTTGGGAGAGTTTAGGAGTTACTTATCAGAGGCTGGGATTCAATCCCAATTGTCCGCACCTGGTACACCCCAGCAGAATGGTGTGGCAGAGCGAAGGAATAGGACTCTTATGGAGATGGTCAGATCGATGATGAGTTATTCTGAGTTACTTGATTCGTTTTGGGGGTTTGCTCTGGAAACAGCAGCACACATTCTGAACTTGGTTCCATCTAAGTCAGTACCCTCTACTCCCACAGAGTTGTGGACTGGGCGAAAGCCTAGTCTAAGACATATTCAGATTTGGGGTAGTCGACACATGTCTTTGAAGGGAGATCTTTGGTAAGTTGGAATCTAAATGCAATGCGCTTGTTTGTTGGCTACCCTAAGGGAACGAAAGGTGGTTTATTCTATAGTCCTAGAGATCAGAAGGTGATCGTGAGTACGAATGCCAGATTTCTAGAGGAAGACTATGTGATGAACCACAAGCCCACAAGTAGGATTGTTCTTGAGGAGATGGCGAAGTCCAGGCTTGATACCACCGGTACAAGAGGAGACACCACAAGTCACACGCGTGTCTGAGCATACAGGAGGCACCTCGTCGTAGTGGGAGGGTTGTTAGACAACCCAGCAGATTCATGTTTTTGGGAGAGTCTTGGACTTAGTCCTCAGTGAACATGAACTGATCCACTGGACATATGGCGAGGCAATCCAAGATAGAGATCACGGTATCTTGGCAAGAAGCGATGAATTGGAGATAGAATCTATGGATTCTAATCAGTCACAGGAGCTAGTAGAACCACCCGATGGTGTAAAAACCATTGGATGCAAGTGGATCTACAAGAGAAAGAGAGGAGTAGGCGGAAGGTTGAGACCTTCAAAGCTAGGCTTGTTGTGAAAGGGTATACTCGGAAAGGGTATCGATTATGAGGAGACCTTTTAGCATATATGCTTAAGTCTATTGGATTCTCTTATCTATAGCTGCTCATATGGATTATGAGATTTGGCGGATGGATGTCAAGCGGCTTTCATTACTTGAAAGTCTTGAGAGAACATCAATATCACGGCAACGGAAGGATTCATTGCTAAAGGCAAAGAGCATCTTGTATGTAAGCTTAATCGGTCCATTTATGGATTGAAGCAAGCTTCTAGATCTTGGAACATCCGCTTTGATGAGGTAATCCAGTCATATGAATTTATTCAAAGTCCGGATGAGCCATGTGTATACAAGAGATGTGACGGAAACGTAGTGGTGTTTCTTGTACTATACGTAGATGACATTTTGTTAGTTGGCAACAATATCAAAGTGTTATCAGACGTAAGGGTATGGTTGTCCAAACAGTTTGATTTGAAGGACTTGGGAGAAGTGGGACACATCCTTGGGATCAAAGTTATAAGGGATCGCAAGAAAAGGATGTTGTGCTTGTCTCAAGCTTCATACATTGACACTATCCTTGCTCGTTTTAGCATGCAGAACTCCAAGAAAGGTTTTCTACCTTTTAGGCATGGAGTTCCTTTATCTAAAGAGATGTGTCCCAAAATATCAAAGGAGATAGAGGACATGAAGGCGGTTCCTTATGCTTCGGCAGTAGGAAGCCTTATGTATGTTATGCTATGTACGAGATCGGATATCTTCTTTGCCGTGGGCATAGTTATCAGATATCAGAGTAATCCTGGATAGGGACATTGGACTGTGGTAAAGCATATATTAAAGTACCTGAGAAGGACTAGGGATTATATGCTGGTTTACCGGGCAGATCAATTAGTCCCTGTGGGTTACACGGATTCGGATTTCCAATCAGATAGGGACAAGAGTAAGTCTACCTCAGGGTTTGTGTTTACTTTTGGATGTGGAGCCATAGTATGGAGGAGTGTCAAGCAGAAATGCGTGGCGGACTCTACCATGGAAGCTGAGTATGTGGTAGCCTCTGAGGCAGCCAAGGAAGCTATATGGCTCAGGAACTTCTTGATGGACTTGGATGTGATTCCTGGTTTGCCCAAAACTATCACAATTTATTGTGATAATAGTGGTGCAGTTGCAAACTCGAAGGAACCACGAGCCCATAAGGCGAGTAAACACATAGAGCGCAAGTACCACCTCATACGAGAGATCGTAAAGCGAGGAGAAGTTGCTGTCGCCAAGATTGCATCAGAGGATAACCTGGCGGATCCATTCACTAAGGCCCTTCCAGCGAAAGTGTTTGATAGGAATGTGGAGGACATGGGGATCAGATGTATGGCAGAGTGATGACGGCATAGTCTTTTAGTATAAGTGGGAGATTGTTGGAATGTATACTGAAAGCCTAGCTCTTTTTGTATGAACATTTTATTTTGAAATAAGAATCACATGATCATTGTTTGCACTTTATATATTTATTATATGTGTGCATATTGTCTAATATTTTACATTGTAGATAACATGGTGCTTGGTGTGGCACAGAAGATCATGTTATTAGTCCCTTGTAAAATATAAGTAGAGGCTCACAACCAAGATGGTTTTGGACAAACCATTGGCATGGTTGTAGTGTAGCTTGGTTTTGTTTTGTCTTGAACATAGAGTTACACTAGTACACTTAGGTGTATTGAGCAGGACCGACATAGAGGTGATTCAATTTAGTATTGACTACATAAATGAATCAGACCGCGGATATTATGTTGTGCATGCTCTTAATCCCGATATAATAACGGGCACATGTGCTTAGTATTTATTTCTTTGATTTACCAGAGGGTGAGATTTAGATGGATTAAATCAATATGCCCGGTAAGTTGGGAAATAATATTATTTACATGGTGTGTCGTTAATTATAGGAGGAAACCGTGTCCTATATATTAGGTTGATGATGTCCCCTTGAGGAGCTCATAAGGTTCATCATGTAAACTCAGCTGGTTGACTTAGTCAACATGATGATAAGGTTGAGTGGTACTACTCGAGGAATTAGATGTTAACTAATTGATGGTCAGTAAATCAATTAATTGACGGACATTCGATATCTTAAACACGGGGAGATTAATGTACAAATAATATATGGAGCCCATATTGATTTATGGGGGTTGGTGAGGTAGTTCAATGATGATTCTCTAGTGGAATGGAACATCATTGATGGATCAAGTTAGTGTGGTTCCGATCCATCGGGTGGCCAAGACCCAACTCCTCCTTATGGTCCCTATCATAGCCTAATATAATCCTTGTGAAGTCTAGATCCAAGAATGTAAAACAAAACCTAGAACCAACGGTTGGGATTAAATCCCTAAGATCCGATGGTTAGGATGAAACCCTAGAACCAACGGTTGGGATTAAATCCCTAAGATCCGATGGTTAGGATGAAACCCTAGAATCGACGGTTAGGATTAAATCCCTAGAGCCGATGGTTGGGACAAAACCCTAGATCCGACGGTTGGGATGAAATCCTAGATTCGACGGTTGGGATGAAATCCTAGATCCGACGGTTGAGATGAAACCCTAGATCCGACGGTTGGGATAAAACCCTAGATCCGACGGTGGAGGTTAAATCCCTAGATCCGACGGTGGAGATTAAAGGAGTCCCAACCCTAACTGTATAAAAGGAAAGCTTAGGGTTGGGCGGCTAAAAAGTGATTTCGAATTGGGATTAGGGTTTGGAGCAAAAGGTGGGCGGCTAGGGGTTTTGGAGCAAAAGAAGTGGGCGGCAACTCTTCCTTCTAGTTGAAGTTGGCCGGCGCCCATCTTCCTTCCATCAACACTTGGTCGGCGCCCATCCTAGAGCCCTCTCCCTTCTTCCTTGGCCGGCGGTTCTCCTTCCATAGGTGGCCGGCATTCATCTTCCTCCCTTCATCCTAAAGTGGTCGGCGGCAACACTTCTTGAAGTTGGCCGGCGCATCATCCAATTGTTCCTTGGCCGGCGGTTGCACCAAATTCCCTAATTTGGTGGCCGGTTCTAGATAGGAAGGTATTTGTTGTTTCTTCTCTTTGTTCGCAGCGGACAAGGTAGAGAAGAAAGCGATCTAGAAGGCTTCTACTCATGGAGGATCTTCGTCCACACGTCGTCCACGAGAAGGATAGGATATACGGTAGAAGATCGTGAGGTATAAAGTTATTTTAACTTTATTTACAGATCTGAGCTTGTTCTTTTATGTTTTGATTATGCATGTGTGAATAAGTAAATATATTGTATAATCATGGACCCCGAAGACAAACACAAAAACCGGCGATCCGTCCGTCGTCTCTTCCGCGGCTAACCAACTAGAAGAGTTGTGTTGCTTGAATAACTAGTTTGTTCAAGCGACCACTCAAGTTGTTAGCACGACGACGAAATGGTGTTGCTAAGGAAGCTCATCCCATCCGGATTAATCCTTTCATTAGTGAAAATTTTAATCCGGGGACATGGGAGCCAGTTGGTGAGGTAGTTCAATGATGATCCTCTAGTAGAATGGAGCATCATTGATGGATCAAGTTTGTGTGGTTCCAATCCATCGAGTGGCCAAGATCCAACTCCTCCTTATGGTCCCTATCGTAGCCTAAAATAATCCTTGTGAAGACTAGATCCAAGAATGTAAAACAAAACATAGAACCAACGTTTGGGATTAAATCCCTAGATCTGATGGTTAGGATGAAACCCTAGAACCAACGGTTGGGATTAAATCCCTAGATCCGATGGTTAGGATGAAACCCTAGAATCGACGGTTGGGATTAAATCCCTAGATCCGACGGTTGGGTTAAAACCCTAGATCCGATGGATGGGATGAAACCCTAGATCCGACGGTTGGGATGAAATCCTAGATCCGACGGTTGGGATGAAACCCTAGATCCGACGGTTGGGATAAAACCCTAGATCCGACGGTGGAGATTAAATCCCTAGATCCGACGGTGGAGATTAAAGGAGGTTTAAGCCCAATTCTATAAATAGAAGGCTTAAGCTTGGGCGGCAAGAATAATCGGATTGGAATTAGGGTTTGGCTCTTCTCAAAGTGGGCGGCTAGGGTTTGGAGCAAAAGTGGGCGGCAACCATCTTCTTTCTCCTTGTTGCCGGCGCCCATCTTCCTCCATCAAGACTTGGCTGGCGCCCATTCTCAAGGCCTCTCTCTTATTCCTTGGTCGGCGGTTCTCCTTCCATTGGTGGCCGATGCTCTTCCTCCTCCCTTTCTCCTTGGTGGCTGGCGGCAACCCCTCTTCAAGTTGGCCGGCGCTTCATCCACTTGCTCCTTGGCCGGCGGTTGCACCAAATTCCCTAATTTGGTGGTCGGTTCTAGAAAGGATAGGTATTTGTTTGTTCTTCTCTTTGTTCTCAGCGGACAAGGAAGGGAAGAACGCGATCTAGAAGGCTTCTACTCGTGGAGGATCTTCGTCCACACGTCGTCCACGAGAAGAATAGGGCATACGGTAGAAGATTTTAAGGTATAAAGTTTTTTTTAACTTTATTTACAGATCTGAGCATGTTCTTTTATGTTTTGATTATACATGTATGCGTATGAATATATATTGTATAATCATGGACCCCGAAGACAAACACAAAAACCGGCGATCCGTCCGTCGTCTCTTCCGCGGCTAACCAACTAGAAGAGTTGTGTTGCTTGAACAACTAGTTTGTTCAAGTGACCACTCAAGTTGTTAGCACGACGACGAAATGGTTGTGCTAAGGAAGCTCATCCCATCCGGATTAATTCTTTCATTAGTGAAAATTTTAATCCGAGGACATGGGAGCCAATGAGCCTCCGAAGCAACTCTCTACACTGTGGATCTACAAAACCCTCAGGTTGTGTCATGTACACATCCTCGAGTAAGTTTCCATTCAGAAACGCGGTTTTGACATCCACCTGCCAGATCTCATAATCGTGGTATGCTGCAATAGCAAGCAAGATCCTAATGGACTTAAACATCGCCACTGGAGAAAAGGTTTTGTCATAGTCAATACCATGAATTTGCTTGAAACCTTTAGCTACCAATCGACCCTTATAGGTATGTGTAAGTCCATCCATGTTAGTCTTTCTCCTAAAGACCCACTTACACCCAATGGGTTTGACCTCTTCAGGTGGATCAACCAAAGTCCATACTTGGTTGGTGTACATGGATTCCATCTCAGATCTCATGGCCTCTAGCCATTTCTCAGAATCTGAGCTCATCACAGCTTCCTGATAGGAGGTAGGCTCATTCTCAATGAGCATAACATCATCATGGTCAGATAAGAGAATGAGTATCTCTCAGGCTAACGACGTATCCTATCAGATCTGCGAAGAGGTAAGTCTACCTGAACAGGTGGTTGTTCCACAACTCTTTGTGCAACAACCTCATCACCCACAACACTTTGTGGTTCCTGTTCAGCCTCCATCAAGGCCTCAGTGCTATGGTCCTTATCTTGAATTTCTTCAAAGGTACTTTCACTAGTTTTTCTAGAAACAAAATCCCTTTCTAGAAAAACCCCAGTCTTTGCCATAAACACTTTGTGCTGACTGGGAATGTAGAAGTAGTATCCCTTTGTATCCTTGGAATATCCAATAAAATGGCACCTATCGGATTTGGGTCCTAGTTTGTCTGAGACTTGACGTCGAACGTAAGCCTCACAACCCCAAATCCTCATAAAAGACATCTTGGGATTTCTCTCTATCCATATCGTATATGGTGTCTTTATCATAGCCTTGGATGGTACACGGTTAAGGGTAAAGGCTGTTGTATCTAGAGCATATCCCCAAAAGGATATAGGAAGATCTGTGTGACTCATCATAGATCGTACCATATCCAATAGGGTATGATTCCTCCTTTCGAATACACCATTCCACTGTGGTGTTCCAAGAGGAGTGAGTTGGGATAGAATCCCACACTCTGCTAGATAGCCACGAAACTCATGGCTAAGGTATTCTCCACCTTGATCTGATCGAAGTATCTTAATACTCTTGCCAAGCTGGTTTTGTACTTCATTCTTGAATTCTTTGAACTTTTCAAAGGATTCTGATTTATGTGTCATGAGATACACATAACCATATCTACTGATGTCATCAGTAAATGTAATGAAGTACCTGTAACCACCTCTAGCTGCAACATTGAAAGGGCCACATACATCACTATGTATAAGTCCTAACAAATTTGTTGCTCTTACGCTGTGTCCACTAAAGGGAGTCTTGGTCATCTTGCCTAAAAGGCAAGACTCACATGTCTCATATGATTCAAAATCAAATGAGTCTAGCAGCCCATCCTTATGGAGCTGAGATAAGCGACTCTCATTTATGTGACCTAAGCGACAGTGCCAGAGATAGGTTTGGTTAAATTCATTTGACTTGAACCTTTTGGTACTTATGTTATAGATAGGGCTCTCTAAGTCTAGAAAATAGAGTATGTTCATTAGAGGTGCACTACAATAGAACATATCATTTAAATAAACTGAACAACATTTGTTCTTTATTATAAATGAAAATCCTTTCTTGTCCAAACAAGAAACTGAAATGATGTTCTTAGTTAAGGCAGGCACATAACAATATTCATCTAATTCTAGTACAAGCCCAGAGGGCAGAGATAGATCATAAGTTCCTACAGCAATAGTAACAACCCTTGCTCCATTGCCTACTCGTAGGTCCACCTCGCCCTTTGTCAATGCCCTGCTATTTCTCAGCGCCTGCACATTGGTACAAATGTGAGATGCACATCCGGTATCTAATACCCATGATGAAGAAATAGATATATTGACTTCTATAACATTTATACCTGAAGTAGAAGTCTCACTTCTCTTTTTCTTAAGATCTTCTAGGTATGCCTTGCAGTTACGCTTCCAGTGTCCTGCTTCCTTGCAGTAGAAGCAAGCCCCTTCCTTGGCTACCCCTCCTTTGGGTTTAAGTTCTTTGCCTTTGCCCTTGGTTTGGGACTTTCCCTTACCTTTAGGCTTGCCCTTGCCTTTCTTCTTGTGCACCATCAAAATGGTGTCAGATTTTCCCTTCTTAAGGTTAAGCTCAGTAGTTCTCAACATGCTGAGCATCTCAGGCAGTGACTTATCAATTTCATTCATGTTATCATTCATGACAAATTGATTGAAGTCTTGTAGCAAAGATTGCAAGATCAGGTCAGTGGCCAGCTCTTGGCCAAGTGGGAATCCCAGCCTTTGTAGGTTTTCTACGTACCCAATCATCTTGAATACATATTGACCTACGGGAGTCCCTTCTTGCATTTTAGACCCAAACAATGCCTTAGAGACTTCATATCTCTCATGCCTGGCTTGTCCTTGATATAGTTGACGAAGATGTCCAACATATCATAAGCATTCATGAACTCATGTTGCTTTTGAAGCTCAAAGTTCATGGTTGCGAGCATTAGACATGACACATCTAATGCATCATCTTGATGCTTCTTGTAAGCATCTTTGTCAGCTCGCGAGGCAGTGGCAGGAGGTGCCTCCGGAATGGGCTGCTCCAGGACGTACAACTTTCTTTCTTGGGTGAGAACAATTCTCAGGTTCCTGTACCAGTCCAGGAAATTTGCTCCATTGAGCTTGTCCTTCTCAAGGACATAACACAGAGAGAGAGTGTTCGTGTTTGTCGACATAGTTATCTACAACATACAATGCAGAGAATTAATATCATATTCTTTTTATCATTTAATTAGGCCTTTAATCAAATGATGCTCCCACTGAATTATAGGAATTTTGTAGAATTGAGTTATGGATGTGGTCAAACCACATTTACTAGATTCATACAAACTAGCTATAATTCTTGTGGGACAAGATCCACATCATACTAAGCCTTGAGTTAGCTTTGGCTAAATCGCTCAAGACTTAGTACGATCGGTGGGTAACACATTACCGATTACATCTCTATGTAACTCTTGTTTATAGGATTAAGACCTACATTTACAAAAGACCTTGAGTTAGCTTTGGCTAAATCGCCCAAGATTTAGTGTAAATGCGATCTTACCCTATCTTTCCAACGATTGGAATATGCCTATAGTTCTACTCGATCCAATTGAGTTAACTAGTTTTGCTCAATCTAATTGAGCTTACTCTAACCCAAGCGTGATAGGCAGGACCAAGATTGTCCCTCCGCACCCTACCAAGATAATATGCGTTGCTCTGCTTTGGCAGATTCAACAACAACAAATGATCGAGGTAGTGATGGGTATCAAGGCTCGGTAATCGTAATGTGTATCTTATACGCATTTAGGCCTTTATTATCCTATATTAGCATGCATCACATACATACAATCATTATTCTAGCATGCATCATATACATACAAGAAAATTATCCTAGCATGCATCATATATATACAAGCATTATTCTACTAGCATGCATCACATACATACAAGCAAAATCAAATAAATATATATATATATATATATATATATATATCAACATATATATATATATATATAATTAAATGTGATGTAGTCATGGCCCTACTACGATCTTCTCAAGCCAATAAGAAGATCGGACGGTCAACCTAAGGCTAGCGGCTTCTCCAAGCGCTTCCTTTGACCGCCATGTGTCGTCGTCACCCTTCTCGTAATCTCGTCTTCAAGTGGACTTTCCACCGCTCCATTTTGTACATACAAATATGAAACTCGAGTTACATTCGAGTCTAAAACTATTTACAACTAGAATATCAAAAGAAGAGGTACGACGCGCAGGTCGCATACACTATACAACACGCACAACCACAAAACGGCACGCAGGCCGTATTATGAATTACAACACATCACATCCAATCATATTGGGTTATTGGGCCATGAAAATCACAAAATTATATATAATTCTAAATTATGTATTTTTACAGAAAATTTTTATAATTTTTCCTATTTGTTTTTCAATTTTATGAGTCATCTCTCCGTAACGGTCCCGCTAAGCGATTTCCGAGCGCGATCGCAGGACAAGGCCCCTTTCGGGGATAGGGGAAGCGCCCCTACTCACAAAATAAACTTTGCGAGTGTCCCTACAATGATCTTACAGCAAATTAAGTCGCTGTCCCAAAAACCTAAAGTGAGAACTCACCGTTTCGGAGAATTTTTCTTGACGGTTGAAGCCTACAAGTGTCCCAACACTCGTTTCTTCGATTCTTCGAGAAAAATACCCAAAAATTCTATAAAAATAGGAAATTTACAGAAACATATAAATCTGTAATTTTTATATCTAATATAAAAATTACAAAAACGAAACACATACATGCTTCGCATGTGGCTCTGATACCACTGTTGGACTTTTCCGAGCCGCAAAAACCGCTTTTTGCATTACGGAAACCTCGGAAGCCCCGCCACGGATCCGTGCGAATATATATTAAAACTAAAACATGTATGTGTTTGTATAAAACCCTAGATCTACCTTAGATCTACATGATAAGGACGTTACCTTCGATGCGACACCCTTCGCAAATCCCGCTCGTCCAAAAGGTTCGCCGGAACTCGAGAGTGTCAAGTGTACACTCCTCTACAAGTATCCACACGGACAAATGGTGGAGAAAAAAAAACTTAGAGTGTGCTAGCACCCCTTGGACGTTCATGGCTAGATGAGGAAGAGAGAGCTTGAGGGAAGAGAAGAGGAAGAAGATGAAGTTATACAACTTAACTTCATCTCATCCATAACCCACTATAAGGGGGTTACATGCATGCATGTAACTCCAAGAGCCAATGACTCTTGGTCTCCCTCATGAGGTGGCACCCCATGATGTGTCCATGATGATGTGGAACATCATCACTGGCCGGCCATGCCAAGTCATCATCATGACATGGCATTTGGTCAAGTCAAACTTGACCTTTCATCTTCCCTCTCATGTCAAGTCAAACTTGACCTCTTATCTCCCATGGTTGATCAAATCCAACCATTTGATTCAAGTCAATTTAATTTAATGAATCTATATTCATTTAATTTAAATTGATTTGATGAATCAAATCTAAATTAGACTCATTCAACACTTGAATCAACTTGAGTCTAACTCAATTAGTCTAATTTGGATTACTCTTAATCCAATTTGGTTCATCCCATGAACCTAATCCTCATGGTTCATCATATGATCCTAATCTCCATCTAATTGCCCTTATGTGTGTGACCCTATAGGTTCTTGTAACGTTGGCAATGTCCCTAAACCGATTTAGGAACATAAGCAATGAGCGGTATCTAGCAACACATCATTGCTACCCAAGTTACAAGAATGTTGAGCTCCAACATCACCTTCGTGACTACTAATTGTGACTCTCACAATATGTGACAATGTCCCTCTATCCTTGACATCTAGATTGACCAATCGAGGCATAGATCATGTCATCCTCGGTACAATCTAAATCTTGAACTCCAAGTAGACTCACTCTAATCAAATGAGCTCAATATCTCATATTGACTCATTTGGGCATGGCCATGCACTTCGTGGTCTCACTCTATCAAGAATATTGATGTTACTCCCGTCATATAGGAGGGATAGATCCCATCTACATCACTCACTTCCCTCCACATAATTTGTTGCAGACCCAGTAATCACCTTTATAGTCCACCCATTTACGGGTGACGTTTGATGAAGCCAAAGTATGCAACTCCTTATGTAGGGAACCATGGTGACTTCAGGTCAAAGGACTAATAGTCATACTAATAGCCACATGAGAAAGTATATGACACTCATATAACGATCCATGATACTTTCTCATGGCGGGTCATTCAGTATACATTCTCCAATGCATACCCATGTGTCAACTTGATATCTCATATCCATGACTTGTGAGATCAAGTTATCATGTTGACCTACATGCTAGTCTCTACGTATTAACATTGTCCCTGAATGTTAATACTCGACTATGAATGATTAAGAGTAGTGTTCTCTATATCATCTCATTATCGATTCAACCAATCGATTGATATAGATAAGAACCTACTACTCAAGGACATTATTATATTTAGTTATTTGGCACCAATACAAGTAAATATAATAACCATGCCTTTATAAATAGGAATATGATACAATAAAGTCCATACAACAATCATCACATGATTGGCTCTAGGGATTTCACTAACAGATAAGCCTTGACTCCTCGAAGTTGATCCTTGACCATCAGTCGACTGATTGCCATCATCAGTCGACTGATGGCAGCATCAGTCGATTGCTGACCGTCGACAATCGACTGATTGATAGCAGTCGAGTCCTCCAAGTTGGCAGTCGACTGATGCTAGCTGAAATGACAAGTTAGCTAAACAAAAACATTATTTCGACGGCCTCCGAGCATCCGATCTCGACCTAGACCACCGATGGGATGTCTTGGGTCAGATCTACACTTAAGCCTATCCCCGTAAGGAGGATACGACCTCACTTACTCTCGCACACACACGAGCTTACCTCGATACTTACTGTGTCACTTTTGCTTCCGGCCTTCCACTCGATTCCTTCAGCTCCCTCCGAAGTCACTCGAGTGTCGCCCGACCACCGCAGCTTCCTCCGGGTGTCATTAGCCTTCAGCTCCAGCTATAACACTTTTCTGCACACTCGATTTAGCTCGTGAGATAAAGATATGAGCTTAACTTTGTATCGTTTGCTATAATCAAAATTCAGGTTCGATTTAGGTGCCTACTGCACCAACAAATAACAATTAAACAGGAAAGTAATCAAACAATTAAGCTAAGGAACCATTAACCTAATGACAACTAAGCAAAGTTACAACTAGCACAAATAATTCATGAACGATAAAATAAACTACAGCTAAACTCCTAATTAAACAATAGGATAAAACAACCGAATTAAAAACTAGAATCTAACATCACAATTATGCAAATAAGGAAACAACAAAATAAACATCCAAATGGAACTACTAATTAAACTCTAAGACAAACTACGAATTAACTACAACGTAAACTACAACCTAACTACAAACTAATTCTACAAGTCAATCTACTAACTAAACTACATGTCAATCTACAAACTACTGTAAACTAAATTACATGTCAAACTACAAACTACTACAAACTAAACTACAACAACAATAATTGGGGGATGATAACAGTTCAATAAACTAATCCAAATACAATGTAAACAAACTATCCAATTAAATGGATAAACTCCAAAAATAATTAACCGATGATCTTCAACCCCCAGAGAAGGGACCTCCCTCTTCAGCAACAACAACTACCCGACAACTTCCTCCGACAATGGATGGTGGAGCTGCCGAATCCCAGCAGCTAATGGGTGGATGTCGAAGTGGAGCGACCGAATCCCAGCCGCGAGAAGGGAGTGGAACGCCTGAACAGTGGCGGTTGAGTCTCTTCACCGACTGTGGTTGGCGGAGCTGTCGAATCCCGACAACCAATGGATGGAATCGAAGCGGAGCGACCGAATCCCGGCCGCAGAAAGGAATTGGAAGTGGGACCGGTGAAGTGGTGGATTGTCGAAATCTCTATCTCTCCTCGCCGGCGATGAGCTATCTGAATCCCAGCATCTCGTCTGTCGGCGGATGGGATGGGATTGTCGTTGGTCGGAAGGAAGGAAGGTCGTCGGAAGTCTGCTGCTAGAGCTATCACCGCCGCTCGTGGAGAGAAGCCGCCGCTTTCGAGTGAGGAGGAGGATCAGCCACCAGCTTTGTGTTGCGCGTCACGGTGGAGAAGAAGTCTCTGTGTCACGATTCTGCCAGATCGAGCACGAGGAAGAAGCATCGCCACTGCTCCTCGCGCACGAGGAAGAAGAAGTCACATTTTGTGCTGCGCTGGAGAAGAAGCTGTGTCGTGCTGTTGGGAAAAGGGTGAAAATGTTGGATTTTTAAATATCTTTTCATTGGTCGTCCGATCGAAGCAGGATCAAATCCAAGCCTCCATTAAAGCTAGGTTAAATGCTTTGATTAATCAATTAAGGGGTTGTGCATCCAACGGCTGAAATTACTCTGATTTGAGATGGACAGATTTGATCAGATCTGAATGAATGGTCGAGATCGAACGATCCGGATGAACGACCAAGATGTGTGGATCTTAATGTATGGGCCAGAATGCTCCTGATCCGGATTAATGACTCAGATCAAGCCGATCACATTGGGCAATCCAAATTGATCAGATCTTTTCCCTTGATTAAATTGCTTTAGATCTTGATGAATGGCTTAGATTAAGTTAGCTTTAAATGTCCATTATGACCCTAGATGAAGCTATATTTGATCCAACTTGAGTCTAGTCCAGTGGCTCATCTCGATCTCTTACAAACAAAGATAAAATTCACATATAAGTCTAAAATTTAGGAGAATTTACAATAAGGTCCAAAATAAATCCAAACTCATAAAACATGTTAATAATCAATAATAAATCACTCAAGAGGATAAAAATAGTGATATTAAGGACCAAAATAACACGATAAAATGACAATTATCAATTCCCCCACACTTATTCTTGCGTGTCCTGAGCAAGCAAAACAAACTAAAAGTAAACTGAAGATATATTTCCCTAGCAATTCCCAAGTATACATAGAAAATCGTGAAAGAAAATTACCTAAGATTGTCAAATCTCAAAGACTCAAGTAATCATGGACTCAAATCTTACATAGGTTAACAAACATGGTGACTTCAATCCATCCTGAATAGACTATGAATGATTAAGCCTCACAAGATAAGTGTTGGTTTCTCTCGCTCTCATAAGCATATAATAGTGGAGTTCACTCAAGCTACTCATGGTTTATGCACTACCATTTGCTTGCTTTTCTTCTACCTTCACACTATATACACATAAGAATGTACAATCATTGAAGGCTTATTAGGAATGTAAAGGAAACATGAATACAAGAAAAATGACAATATGTGTGAAAAGGAATGAAAGGTAAGAAATGAAATAGCTAAAGAAATGCAAGAAGATATGGAAATACTGAAATGCTACATAGATGAGTACAAGAAAGCAATGCCCCAAAAGTTTTCATCAAAGCTAGCTTTTCACAATTCCCTAAACATGTAAACAACCCCTATCACTTTCACAATACAAATTCATGTATGATATACAATAAATCTCTCAATAGTTACAATAAGGGATGTCTATCACAAAAAATACTATCACACATAAAAAAACTGCACAACATGTAAAAAAAAAAATTTTTTATTGCCTTTATTGTTTTGGCCAAATGTTTTTTTTCAACTTTTTTTTTCTTTTTCATTTTTTTTCCAATTTTTTTTCTTGACATGCAGTGCTCTCCCTATGCTCTAAAAAATTCATTAAGCTCAGCTATAAAAATAAAGAGCATGGCTAGCTCATGGTGATCAAGCACGACTTACCTATGCTTACACTGAATTCTCCCTGAGCTACTCTCTGCCCCACACTTTAATTTTTGTCCGTCTCGGGAAAAATACTCATCATAGAACATTCAAGTATTCCACATACAGAAAAGTAACAAAGAAAGAAGTAATGGAAGGAAAGAAAAATGACATGATGAACAAATACAATATTATTTAGTAAGCATATGGTGTAATGTAGAGGAAACGGTGACCGCTAGAGGGGGGTGAATAGCTCGTTTTCATTGCGTGATGGAATTCGTTGCGTGCTTGTCTACAAATTGTGTTAGCGCAGCGAAAATAAAACAATAACAAATACAAACACACAATTACACAATCATATAATGTGGTTCGGAACCAAATGGTTCCTACTCCATGGATCGAGCTCTAAAGAGCTCTAGCGATGCCAATCACACACCACTAATATGTTGGGTTTCCGGCACCGCGGCGTGTGTGTGTTCGATCATGTTTCGTAAACATGAGCACAGCGGAAGCAATTAAAAATAATAAATCTATATTTATTACAACACACACAACACACGCATGCTATTACAACAAGTGTAGACATAACCGTAAATTAAAATTTGCAATAAAGGAAATTAAACTACGTTATACCTTCCGTATGGCGTGTAGCGGAAACGGCATCAGCGGAGCGATCCTCGTAAGAATCGTCTCTATCCGTATCCACGCCGAGCTCCTCGGGATGACCGCTAAGTCGAGCCGTCTTCGTGCGGGTTACTAGCCTCGTGTTGAAGGCGGCGTGATCGAAGATGATCACGATCCGAATCCAAATTCGGATCCTAAAGCGAGTTCTCAAAACTTCGCTTCTCGGAGAGGTATTCGTCAACCGTTTGGCCAGATCGCCTGCAGAGGATTACCGGAGATCAAATCCCCGGTAAGTTAGCCGCTGTCGGAGCACTAACCGTCGTCCAAACGACGCTCCGACGAGAGGAGGAGAAGCTGTCCAGAAAACTGGACAGCTTGGTGGAGGAGTAGGCGCCGGCCAAAACACGGAGAGAAAAGGCTCACCTTGATGCCGAACCTATAGGAGATCACCGGAGGGTCGCCGGAGGTTCACCGGCTGGAGCTTGGACGCCGGCAAGGGTCTTGGACGGCGGCACAAAGCTGGGCGGTGGCAATAGTTGGCGACAAGGGGTGGGCGGCTACTAGTTTGGGCGGCAAAAATAGATTTGGGTTTTGGTTTAGTGTTTAAGCCCTATTTTATATAGAACTAATTCTCTTAATGGTTAATGGATCATATCCATAAAGCCCGTTAACCCGCTCCATTAAGATAAGTTAAAATAAACCAAACCATGATGGTTTATTTTAAGTTAAAGCGAACCGAACCAACTTTTGGTTCATTCGTTTAATATAAACCAAACCCTTTGGTTTATTCTCATCCATTGGATTAGAACCAAACCATTTTGGTCCATCCATTATGTCTTCATAAGACCACGGCCCATCACGCTTCCATTGCGGTGAAACAATTTCATGCTCGCTTTATGTTTGGTCAACCAAACATAGTTTCTCTCGATGCGAGAATCCCATTCTCAAGCTCGTTTTAAATCCTTTGGATTACACTCGTTGTCGTGTGACCAAATAGGTTCTCGGTTTATGTTGGCCGTCTATAATTAACCATTAATTATAGCGATCATGAGTGGCACCTAGTAGTACATCATGATCCCCAATTAACCGAAAGATCAGCGGTTGATCGAACTATTTACGAAACCCTTGATGCTCGAATGAATCGTGCCCCATTCCCTTCACTCATCTTATACCCACTTGGTTGAGGACATGGTCTGTGTATCCGATCCCCACTAGTGTGACTCGTCACACCTAGCCAAGTATCATTTCCTCGTCCTCACAGTTCTAGTTACTCCACATGTATCGAAGAGTACCTTACTCTAAACATGTAATGCTTTGGCAAAGACTTTAGTAACAATCCGGCGAGAGGCCATGGAGTATACATCTCCTGCAGAGTGGTGAATCCTTTATAGGCTATTCAAACACCTTGATCGCCGACTTATACCCAATCATCCGGGTCCACATCTCTTAGATGTTTGCTTAGATGTCAAGCATAAGTCTCCCATGATCAAGATGACTTGAATCCTTCAAGTCAAAGGAACATCGCCCTTAAGCCCGCAGAAGAACTTCATTGACATATCTATATATGCAGATAACCATATGAAGTCTTACTAGGTCACTCCAATGAACTAGTTACCATAACTAGCATCCATGATTAACTCGGACATCACTATGTCTCTCGGCCGGTGAGAATCGGTGCTTGGATACACCAAGGAGTATACCTCATGCTAGTCTCAAGCGAATTGATGGTGTCGGATCCATCAATTCATCGACTAGGATAATTACGATACATCACAATTACACATGTAGAGATACTCACTAGTTGTGATCCAATCACAAATTCTCTCATCTTTGTGAAATCGTATCGTGGACATTGATAAATGAGTTTAAGATCCAATCAAATACATAAAACATGTATACTCAAATAGTGAATCTTCATTTATCATATAAATGGTTCATACATAAGGCGATTGCCTTAGGACATCTCTCATATATTACTAACAGACTCCCACTTGGCCTAATGCCAATCGCTACGGTATCCCATACCATAAGCACCAACATGACCCTCAAACTTACTTTGAGGTAATGCTTTAGTCAAAGGATCCGCTAAGTTCCTTTCAGTGGGAATTTTCTCGATTTGTATTTCGTTCCTACTGATGATCTCTCTGATAAGATGATAGCGGCGAAGCACATGTTTGGATCATTGATGAGACCACATCAAGTTCATAGATGAACTACTTGATCCAAACCGCTTCCTTTGCTGCTTCCAAAGCTGCAACGTATTCTGCCTTAGTGGCAGAATCCGCTACAGTCTCTTGTTTGGAACTTTTCCAACTCACTGCGCCCCCATTCAAGGTGAATACGTATCGGTGAGACACGGAATCATCCTTGTCTGTTTGGAAGCTGGCATCTGTATATCCGCGTATCACCATGTCCCCTTCTCCATATATTAGGAACACATCCTTAGTTCTTCTCAAGTACTTAAGGATCGTCTTAACAGCTGCCCATTGATCCATTCTGGATCGGTGGTATCTCGCCGTGACACTCGAGCATACGATACATCGGGCCTCGTACATAACATAGCATACATGATAGATCCTATTGCGGATGCATAGGGAATCTTACTCATGCAAATCCTCTCGTCTTACGTGCGCGGACACATAGACTTGAAAGGTGTACCCCATGCCCGATGGGCGGATAACCTTTCTTGGATTCGACATGCTAAACCTCTTTGCACTTTTCGGTCTATATATGTAGACTGCGAAAGACCAAGCAACCGCTTTGATCTATCTCTATAGATCTTAATCCCAGGATGTAGGTTGCTTCTCCCGTCTTTCATGGAGAATGTCTTGGATAACCAAACCTTAAGCCCTTGTAAGATTGACACATCGTTTCCTATAAGTAATATGTCATCGACATACAATACTAGGAACACATTGCCTCCCACTAACCTTCTTGTACACACAAGGTTAAATGCTGGATTTTGTGAGAAATCAAACTTTTTATCGTCTCATCAAAATGGATATTCCAGCTCCTGGATGCTTGCTTCAATCCATAAATGGATCGTCGCAACTTGCATACCTTGGTTTTATCAACCGATGTGAAACCCTCAGGCTGTATCATATACACGTCCTCGAGCAAGTTTCCATTAAGGAAAGCTGTTTTCATCCATCCGCCATATCTCATAATCATAATGGTGCTATGGCGAGAGCATCCGAATGGATTTAAGCATAGCTACAGCGAATAGGTTTCGTCATAATCAACACCTTGCTTTTGGCGATATCCTTTCGCCACCAATCTAGCCTTATAGGTAATCACATTACCATCCATGTCGGTTTTCTTCTTGAAAACCCACTTGCACCCTATAGGCTTTATGCCTTGGTGGAGTCAACCAAGTTCCAAACTTGGTTTCGTACATGGAATCCATTTCACTTCATGGCACCAAGCCACTTATCCCTTCTGAACTTGTCGGCCTTCTTCATAAGCTGGTAGGCTCCTCATCATCAATGAGTAACACGTCGTTCGATTCACTTACGAGAAATCCATATCTCTCGGGAATATTGCGTGTTCTACGGATCTCTGAAGATGTGGTGTTACAATAAGTCCCGATTTGCTCATCACTATGAGTTGTCATTTGTTGCTTCACCGTATCTCATTAATGTCTATTTGAGTCTCTCGAGCCTCCTCAAGCTCGACACACTCCCCTTGTTTTCTTGCAGAGAAACTCTTTCTCTAGAAACACAGCATGCCTTGAAACAAACACCTTTTGTTCCACAGGATGATAGAATTGGTAACCCCTTGTTTCCTTAGGGTATCCAATAAATAGACATTTATCAGACTTAGCATCCAATTTGTCTGATACTGTCCGCTTCACATAAATAGGACAACCCCATATCTTCAAGTAAGATACATGAGGTTTCTTACTATTCCATATCTCATATGGAGTAGTTGAGACTACCTTGGTAGGCATTCTGTTTAACAAGTAAACCGGTATGCGAGTGCATAACCCCAAAAGGACTTGGGAAGAGTTGCATGATTCATCATTGACCTGACCATGTCCAACAAGGTCCGGTTACGCCTCTCAGATACACCATTATGCTGTGGTGTATATGGCGGAGTCCATTGAGACAATATGTCATTGTCTCTTAGATAATCAAGAAACTCTTGACTTAAGTATTCACCACCTCGATCCGATCGAAGTATTTTAATACTTTTTTCATGTTATTTCTCTACTTCATTTCTGAATTCTTTGAACCTTTCAAAGGCTTCAGACTTGTGTTTCATCAAGAACACATACCCCAACCGTGAGTGATCATCGGTGAAGGTAATGAAGTAGCTATAGCCTCCTAAAGCTTGAGTTGACATAGGTCCACATACATCAGTATGTATTAGACCTAGTAACTCTCCCACTCGTTCACCTTTTCCCGTAAAAGGTAACTTAGTCATCTTGCCTTTTAAGCATGATTCGCATGTATCGTATGAATCCAATTCAAACGATTCCAGAATTCCACATCGGTGTAATTCGGACATGCGTTTCTTGCTTATATGGCCAAGACGACAATGCCACATATAGAGTCTATGTGATTATCCTTTCGAGCACGCAGCGTGTTGCTCGCCCGATATTGAAAATGTCCTTTGGATCGTCCAGCGTATAAATGCCATTACTCAAAGTTCGGTTCCATAAAGTACGCCATTCAAAGTTATATAACAACAATTGTTACTAAGCGTTAAATGGAAACCATTTCTATTTAAGCGAGAAATAGAAACAATGTTCTTTATTAGAGAAGGAACATAATAGCAATTGTCGATTCAAGACTAGTCCACTAGGGAGCTTGACAAATAAGTTCCGATGGCGAGCAGCAACCTTTGCTCCATTGCCAACTCGCAATTTGACTCCCCTCGACAAGTCTTCTTCTATTCCTTAGCCCTGTATGTCATTACATATATGTGAGCTACACCCGTATCCAATACCCAAGTGTCTAAGGAAATAGAATGACAATCAATAACGAAGATACACGAAGAGGATGGGGCATCGGATGCCTTCTTCTTCTTCATGGACTCAAGATAAATCTTGCGATTTCTTCGCGATGGCCTTCCTTGCCACATGATGGCAAGCTGCCCTTTTGCTAGTTCCGCCTTCTTTGCCTTTTTCTTTCCTTTCTTCTGTTCTTTTGCCTTCCTCTTAGAACCTTTCTTTGAGAATCAACTATCATGAACCGCCTTCTCCTCATGCTTCACGAAGGCTCCACGTCTTGACATATTGAGGAGCTCGGGAATGGTGGATTCCAATTTGTTCATCCGATAGTTCATCACAAATTGCGAGAAACTCTTGGGCAAACAATGCGAGAATTAAGTCAATACTTAACTCATGATCCATCACAAAACCGAGGGTAGCTAGCGCTCGATGTACCCGTTCATCTTTAGCACAAAGCGCTCTGTGCATCTTCGTGGTGAAGAGGAGCCTAGAGACCTCGAACCTTTGGATCTCGCTTGCTCATCGAACAACTCGCGAAGATGGAAGACCATAGTGTTAGCATCCATATGCTCATCTTTGCCGCTGCACTCGGTACCATCGCCGCTAGCATGATGCAACTCGCCCATCGAGAATCTGCCACATGCTTCTGATAGACCAACATTTGGTCTGGAGTTGCATCGTCCTTAGGACGGTCAGGAAGAGGCTCTTCAAGGACATATGCAAGCTTTTCTGCCTTGAGAACAATTCTCAGGTTTCTAAGCCAGTCCAGGAAGTTAGGCCCAGTCAGTTTGTTCGAATCCAAAATAGTGCGCAAATTCAAAGACGTCATGATCAATTTATTGACCTAGAAATACAGAACGAGCATATATGAGAAAATGATTTTAAAATGCATCAATATACATTTATAAATCCCATTCATTTTTCGAATTTCAAAAACCCCAAAATCACTTCGGGAGATTATAGGTCCATCTCCGAATGGGCTGATATCCATCATAGTTATGAACAACCTTGGAGAGAGTCCAACAAGCAATTCATAACTACGACGGTAGGTATCAACTATACCGATTGCATATCACGTATATGCAACTATCACAATGTGCTATCAACTAATTGAATGTTCACACATACATCGGGTTGTTAACACATTAACAAGTATGCATCATATGCATAGCACCCAACTTCACCTCCTTTACATCGACCTTGGAGAGTCCAACAACCGATGCTCGGGGTTAAAGCCAACCCATTAATCGGGACATAGTTTTAATATGGTTAGGCGCATTCAACCAATTAGCCCAGCTTGGAGAGAGTCCAACAACCAAAGCTAACGATTGACCTCGACTCTTACCATATTAGTATTAAACTATTCCATGGTTTGAACATATTGAGTTCGGCAGGGCTTGGAGAGAGTCAACAACCCAAACAAGAAACAGAACTCTGGTTCTAACCATATTAATGGAAGGTGTAGGCTTTAATATTGATTAAGGGTTTTTATGTCTCATCCTCTTTGCATGCAAATAACTATTATCTACATGGCATGACATACATGGCATACATCTACATGTCACGACACGCATGGCATAATGTTATGCATCTAATGCAATTACATGGCATACAATTATGTCATGTATATAATTTCCTTATATGTCATAACTATTTATGGAAATAAAATATGTTTAAGATTTGATTCTCCAAATCAAATCATAATTAAATTAGGAAACAAATTTCTAAATCTAATCACATATTTTATTCATGGAATTATTTGATTAAGGAAAATCTATTTAGGAAACCAATTTCCTAAATCTTTAAAACTACTTATGGAAATTAAATATTTTAAGATTTAATTTCCCAAATCAAATCATGATTAAATTAGGAAACAAATTTCCAGAATCTAATCAAATATTTTATTTATGGAAAATATAAATTTCCATAAATACTTCCAACTTTCCAAAAGTGGAAGATTTCCATAAATACTTCTAGACTTTCCAAAATTGAAAAATTTCCATAAATACTTCTAAATTTCCAAAATTTAGAAAACTTCCAGAAATACATTATGACTATCGCAAAACTATTTTTACGATTATGTCGAAACACAACCTGGCTCGATACCCTGTTGGGTTTTACGACACATGGCGTGTGTGTTCGATCATGTTTCGTAAACATGAGCACAGCGGAAGCAATTAAAAATAATAAATCTATATTTATTACAACACACGCATGCTATTACAACAAGTGTAGACATAACCGTAAATTAAAATTTGCAATAAATGGAAATTAAACTACGTTATACCTTCCGTATGACGTGTAGCGGGAACGGCATCAACCGGATCGATCCTCGTAAGAATCGTCTCTATCCGTATCCACGCCGAGCTCCTCGGGATGACTTCGCTAAGTCACGAGCTTCGTCTTCGTACGGGTTACTAGCCTCGTGTTGAAGACGACGTGATCGAGAGATGATCACGATCCGAATCCAAATTCGGATCCTAAAACGAGTTCTCAAAACTCGCTTCTCGGAGAGGTATTCGTCAACCGTTTGGCGAATCGCCCGTCCTCCACCTCAGAGGATTACCGGAGATCAAATCCCCGGTAAGTTAGCCGCTGTCGGAGCACTAACCGTCGTCCAAACGACGCTCCGACGAGAGGAGGAGAAGCTGTCCAGAAAACTGGACAGCTTGGTGGAGGAGTAGGCGCCGGCCAAAACAAGGAGAGGAAAAAACCACCTTGATGCCGAACCTATAGGAGATCACCGGAGGGTCGCCGGAGGTTCACCGGCTGGAGCTTGGACGCCGGCAAGGGTCTTGGACGGCGGCACAAAGCTGGGCGGTGGCAACTTGTAGTTGGGCGCCGAAATCACCAACAAGGGGTGGGCGGCAACTAGGTTGGGCGGCCAAAATAGATTAGGGTTTTGGATTAGGGTTTAAGCCCTATTTTATAGAGAACTAATTCTCTTAATGGTTAATGGATCATATCCATAAAGCCCGTTAACCCGCTCCATTAAGATAAGTTAAAATAAACCAAACCATGATGGTTTATTTTAAGTTAAAACGAACCAAACAAACCTTTGGTTCATTCGTTTAATATAAACCAAACCCTTTGGTTTATTCTCATCCATTGGATTAGAACCAAACCATTTTGGTCCATCCATTATGTCTTCATAAGACACGGCCCATCCACGCTTCCTCTGCGACTGAAACAATTTCATGCTCGCTTTATGTTTGGTCCAACCAAACAAAGTTTCTCTCGGTCTGAGAATCCCATTCTCAAGCTCGTTTTAAATCCTTTGGATTACACTCGTTGTGCGTGTGACCAAATAGGTTCTCGGTTTATGTTGGCCGTCTATAATTAACCATTAATTATAGAATGATCATGAGTGGCACCTAGTAGTACATCATGATCCCCAATTAACCGAAAAGATCAACGGTTGATCCAGAACTATTTCTGAAACCCTTCAGTAGCTCGAATGAATCGTGCCCCATTCCCTTCACTCATCTTATACCCACTTGGTTTAGGACATGGTCTATTGTGTCAGTCCCCACTAGGCTGACTACGTCACACCTAGCCCAAGTATCATTTCCTCGTCCTACGGATTCTAGTTACTCCACATGTATCGAAGAGTACCTTACTCTAAACATGTAATGCTTTGGCCAAAGACTTTAGTAACAATCCGACGAGAGGCCATGGGTATACATCTCCTCGCAAGGAGTGGTGAATCTTTTATAGGCTATTCAAACACCTTCGATCACTTCAACTTATACCCAATCATCCCGGGTCCACATCTCCTTAGAGATGTTTGCTTAAGATGTCAAAGCATAAGTCTCCATGATCAAGATGACTTGAATACCGCAAGTCAAAGGAACATCGCACTTAAGCCACAGTAAGAACTTCATTGACATATCTATATATGCAGAGAACCATATGAAGTCTTACGGCTAGTCACTCCAATGAACTAGTTACCATAACTAGCATCCACGATTAACTCCGGACATCACTATGTCTCCAGCCAGTGAGAATCAGCTGCTTGGATACACCAAGGAGTATACCTCGTGCTAGTCTCAACAGAATTGATGGTGTCCAGATCCATCAATTCATCGACTAGGGATAATTCTGATACATCACAATTACACATGTAGAGATACTCACTAGTTGTGATCCAATCACAAATTCTCTCATGCTGTGAATCGTATCGTGGACATTCAGTAAATGAGTTTAAGATCCAATCAAATACATAAAACATGTATACTCAAATAGTGAATCTTCATTTATCATATAAATGGTTCATACATAAGGCGATTGCCTTAGGACATCTCTCATATATTACTAACATAATACACACTCCTTCTTGACACAAGTCGGAGGTGGAGAAACCTCGTACAAGAGATCTTACAACAGTAAGAAACAAAATACAAGCAATATACAAATGAAATACACAACAAGAAAAGTAAACAACACTTTACAATTACCTTTGGATTGCTTGCTTTTAGTTGCTTGAAGAATAGCCTTGGAGACCTTGATTTGAAGCAACAAATCGCCCCAAAGTAGCTCAAGAATCGATTATGATTTCCTCCTCCACGAGCTCCATTTAAAGCTGCTGCCTGGGCTGAAAATCGCCTATTAGTCGACTGATGACCTGTTGCTGTGAGACAACGGTGTGATCCATGTTGAAAAAATCCAATAGATAGGACATCAGTGGACTGATAAAGTCCATCAGTCGACTAATCGAGCCTTCACTCGACTGCTAACTCCAGCGGTCGAGTCCGACTCCATTCTGTGCCTAAATTCTCGAGCACGGTTGGTGATCACACGATCGACCGAGCTAGCGATCGCTTGATGTTGCCCACCTCGGCGATCGCCTCGCCTGAATCGAGCCTAGTTGACTCACACGCGATCGCCATATGACACTAGTTGACTGGCACACTTCAAACATGAGTTTTTAACCCAAGTATGGTGCCCCCGTACTTGCTAGACCATCTTTAGCCTAGACCTAAGCCGTCTAGCCACCTTCGTCAGCCTTGCGCCTATCGGATCCCTCCAAGTCATCCATGACTTGTTCATCCATACGCTAACCTTCAGGTGCTTCCATCGGCTATGTCATGCTAACGATGTCTACACTGCCAAGGCACATTGGAGTTACACTGCCAAGACTCCGCTTGGACTTTACGCTGTCAACCATTGGACTTATGATGCAAGACTGCCACTTGGACTTTACGCCGCCAATATCAAACCCCTTGGACTTCTCAAATGCCAAGACTCAAGCTTGGACTTTCCCTTGCCAACCCATGTTGGACTTTCCATGCCAAGACTCATGCTTAGACTTTTCCTTGCCAAGACCCATGCTTGGACTTTTCATGTCACATGGTCAACCCTAGTCAACCATCAAAATCCCCCTCGAGTCGAACTCGAGTCCGGTCTATCATGACCCGGGTCGATTGTGCCAAAAGTCTCCCCAAAACATTATCAGACATCGATGCCAAACATCAATGTCAAACTTCCATGTCAAACATCAAAACATCGCTCGAGTCAAACTCGAGTCTGGTCAATCGTGACCAGGGTCGATTGCACCAACAATCTTCCCCTTTTTGATGTTTGGCAAAAACACATACCTTTGAGTTAGAACACTAACTCAAATCAAATTCCCTTACCAATTATCCCAAATTGGTAATTTCTCTTTCTCCCCCTTTTTGTCATACATCAAAAAGGTTCTCTCCAAGGAGGTCAATGTCTCATGTCCCAATGAGATCTTACAATCTCCCCCTTGGTCCAAAAATACCTAGGATGCCTACCATCTTCCTTGTGATAAGTCTCATATCACTCAAGAGAGGCAATCCTATACACTCTCCCAATTTCCAAATTGGGTATCTCAAAATTCCATTTCTCCCTCATGAGAAAAAAATACCATCCATCATCCCATGATGGATACCTCCTCCTAAAGGATTGCTCCCCCTTGACCATTGCACCAACAATGTCCTTGGGAAGTCCCTAAGCCAATAAGAACTCTAAACCATCAAAGATAAGGTTCAAAGTTCAAACACGAACTCTCCACACCTTAAATTTGATACATCAACCTAACACCTCTCCTAATCCATATCCAATGGATCTTCACCCTTTATAATGCTTCCCAAAGCATATCCTAGGGTTAGGAGGGGTTAGGGAACTTTACCATGGCTAAAAACGGATTAAACAACCTTGTTTTTCTCGAAATCTCGTGATGAGTCCTTTCAAATCAATCGACTAATATGATCACCGATCGCCACCAAGGCGCGATAATTGAAAAATCCGATTTTCAATTAACAAAAATAGATTTTGAAAATTCATAAATAATTATACATATATCGAAAAGTCATGAAAATTCATACGTATAATACTTATGACCAATATAATGGGTGAAAAATGTTAGAAAAATATTTTACCCATAAAATATCTAAATTGATACAAAGTTCAAAAATGAAGAAAAACTTCAATGTTTTAGCTCACTTTGTATCAACTTCATCAATGGTGATTGCTATCAAAAGATAGACTTCACCAAGGTTTTCAAAATTGATTTTAAAATGTTTTTGAAAACCTATATTGGATCATATTCCTTGGGCTTAATGTACATGACTTGTACACAAGCTTTCCCAATGATCCACCTTTAGTTAAAGTTGAGTTTTAGTTCATCTAGATGCAAAACTATGCACCTTGAACTTAATTCATATCCTAACATCTCACAAGTATCTAGGGTGTATAAATACACATACATGTCAATTTAATATGAGTTGTGGGTTTTGGTTATCCTAATCTAAGACCTCATGCATTTTCTAAGGCAACCCTACTTGATTCCCTTATAAATAGGACTTCAAGTAATGTCATTGTCCTTGAATCACTTTTAATCAAATTAAATGCATGAAGTATGATCATGACATAAATGAAAGAAAAATTAAGCAAGGTCAATGATCATGATGTCATGACATATGATATAATCTAAAAACACATGACATTAAACCTAATCCTACACATAATCATGACATATTAATGATAAAAATAAACATTATGTCATGACATGTTATATGGCAAACAAGGCATGGAAAATAAAAAGTATAGGTATAATAATACCTAAATTTTAATATTAGTTGCCATTTGATATGATTAAGTATATTTTGCCATATTATTAATTATTTCTCCCAAGTGTGCCAAAAACCCAAAATGGCACACCAAGACCTCTAAACCTAAATTGTGTCAATTCGATTGATTTTTCATAATTCCAACAATGTATTGGCACATCCTAAAATCCTTTAGGATTATAAATCAAATCTATTTCCAAGGCATCCATAACCTTGAAAATTACCTAAAGTGTCACCTTTACCATGGTTAGGTTAACTACCCATCCATTTAAAGTTGGCACACTTAAACTCATCTAGCGTGAATCAATCATGCTCTTAGAAACCCAAAATCTATTTGAGCTCCAAGGGTTTACTAGGTATTCCTTAGGGATAACCTCCCTAGATACCCTCCTAATGACCCTTCTAGGCTTGTTAGCCTTGGTCATTTGGGTCTTGCCATGGTTAACTCCTTGTAACCTTCTTAGTGGCCACCCTAGGTTTCTTAGAAACCCTAGCCACTAGGCACAAACCTTGGTTACCCTTAGGGATGACTTCCCTAGTAACCTTAGTCTTCCTAGACCTAGATTGAGTTCCATAATCAAATGGAACATTATGGTAGGTATTTTTTGGCTTAGGCTTGCCCTTGAATGGTTTTTGGTTCCTAGGTCTTTCACTTTGACTTCTTGACCCTAGACTTTGACTATTTGACCCTTTAATTGAATTTTGCATTTTTGTAAGGGTCTTTTCAAGTTTCTTAAGCCTTGACCTCAAGGCTTGATTTTCAAACTCTAATTGCCCAATTTTTGAATTTTGAATTGGTCTTTGGGCGTTGTTCTTTCTAGGCATATGCCTAGCACACATTCTGAACTTGGTTCCATCTAAGTCAGTACCCTCTACTCCCACAAAGTTGTGGACTGGGCGAAAGCCTAGTCTAAGACATATTCGGATTTGGGGTAGTCCAGCACATGTGCTGAAGGGAGATGCTGGTAAGTTGGAATCTCGTACAGAAGTGCGCTTGTTTGTTGGCTACCCTAAGGGAACGAAGGGTGGTTTATTCTATAGTCCTAGAGATCAGAAAGTGATCGTGAGTACGAATGCCAGATTTCTAGAGGAAGACTATGTGATGAACCACAAGCCCACAAGTAGGATTGTTCTTGAGGAGATGACAGGGGAAGTCCCGACTTCAGTACCACCGGTACAAGAGGAGACACCACAAGTCACTGCACCGCGTGTCACAGAGCATACACAGGAGGCACCTCGTCATAGTGGGAGGGTTGTTAGACAACCCGACAGATTCATGTTTTTGGGAGAGTCTTCGGACTTAGTCCACGTGAACATGAACTGATCCTGAACATATGTGAGGCAATCCAAGATAGAATGCAGATATCTTGGCAAAGAGCGATGAATTCGAGATAGAATCTATGGATTCTAATCAGTCCAGGAGCTAGTAGAGCCTCCGATGGTGTAAAAACAATTGGATGCAAGTGGATCTACAAGAGAGAGAGAGTAGGCGGGAAGGTTGAAACCTTCAAAGCTAGGCTTGTTGCGAAGGGTATACTCGGAAAGAGGGTATCGATTATGAGGAGACCTTTTACGGTAGCTATGCTTAAGTCTATCCGGATTCTCTTATCTATAGCTGCTCATATGGATTATGAGATTTGGCAGATGGATGTCAAGACAGCTTTCCTTAACGGAAGTCTTGAGGAGAACATCTATATGCGCCAACCAGAGCGATTCATTGCTAAAGGCAAAGAGCATCTTGTATGTAAGCTTAATCGGTCCATTTATGGATTGAAGCAAGCTTCTAGATCTTGGAACATCCGTTTTGATGAGGTAATCCAGTCATATGGATTTATTCAAAGTCCGGATGAGCCTTGTGTATACAAGAGATGTGACGGAAACGTAGTGGTGTTTCTTGTACTATACGTAGATGACATTTTGTTAGTTGGCAACAATATCAAAGTGTTATCAGATGTAAGGGTATGGTTGTCTAAACAGTTTGATATGAAGGACTTGGGAGAAGTGGGACACATCCTTGGGATCAAAGTTATAAGGGATCGCACGAAAAGGATGTTGTGCTTGTCTCAAGCTTCATACATTGACACTATCCTTGCTCGTTTTAGCATGCAGAACTCCAAGAAAGGTTTTCTACCTTTTAGACATGGAGTTCCTTTATCTAAAGAGATGTGTCCCAGAACATCAAAGGAGATAGAGGACATGAAGGCGGTTCCTTATGCTTCGGCAGTAGGAAGCCTTATGTATGCTATGCTATGTATGAGACTGGATATCTGCTTTGCCATGGGCATGGTTAGCAGATATCAGAGTAATCCTGGACAGGGACATTGGACTGCGGTAAAGAATATATTGAAGTACCTGAGAAGGACTAGGGATTATATGCTGGTTTACCGGGCAGATCAATTAGTCCCTGTGGGTTACACGGATTCGGATTTCCAATCAGATAGGGACAAGAGTAAGTCTACCTCGGGGTTTGTGTTTACTTTTGGAGGTGGAGCCATAGCATGGAGGAGTGTCAAGCAGAAATGCGTGGCGGACTCTACCATGGAAGCTGAGTATGTGGCAGCCTCTGAGGCAGCCAAGGAAGCTGTATGGCTCAGGAACTTCTTGATGGACTTGGATGTGATTCCTGGTTTGCCCAGAACTATCACAATTTATTGTGATAATAGTGAATGCGATTCTGCAAACTCGAAGGAACCACGAGCCCATAAAGGCGAGTAAACACATAGCGCAAGTACCACCTCATACGAGAGATCGTAAGCGAGGAGAAGTTCTGCCGCCAAGATTGCATCAGAGGATAACTGGCGGATCCATTCACTAAGGCCCTTCCAAATAAAGCGTTTGATAGGCATGTGGAGGACATGGGGATCGGATGTATGGCAGTGATGACGCGTAGTCTTTTAGTATAAGTGGGAGATTGTTAGAATGTATCAAAGCCTAGCTCTTTTGTATGAACATTTTATTTTGAAATAAGAATCACATGATCATTGTTTGCATTTTATATATTCATTATATATATGTGCATATTGTCTAATATTTTATATTGTAGATAACATGGTGCTTGGTGTGGCACAGAAGATCATGTTATCAGTACCTTGTAAAATATAAGTAAAGGCTCACAACCAAGATGGTTTTGGACAAACCATTGGCATGGTTGTAGTGTAGCTTGGTATTGTTTTATCTTGAACATAGAGTTACACTAGTACACTTAGGTGTATTGAGTAGGACCGACATAGAGGTGATTCAATTTAGTACTGACTACATAATTGAATCGGACCTCGGATATTATGTTGTACATGCTCTTAATCCCGATATAATAACGGGCACATGTACTTAGTATTTATTTCTTTGATTTACCAGTAGGTGAGATTTAGATGGATTAAATCAATATGCCCGGTAAGTTGGGAAATAATATTATTTACATGGTGTGCCGTTGATTATTGGAGGAAATCGTGTCCTATATATTAGGTTGATGATGTCCCCTTGAGGAGCTCATAAGGTTCATCATGTAAACCCAGCTGGTTGACTTAGTCAACATGATGATAAGGTTGAGTGGTACTACTCGAGGAATTAGATGTTAATTAATTGATGGTCAGTAAATCAATTAATTGATGGACATTCGATATCTTAAACATGGGGAGATTAATGTACAAATAATATATGGAGCCCATATTGATTTATGGGGGTTGGTGAGGTAGTTCATTGATGATCCTCTAGTGGAATGGAATATCATTGATGGATCAAGTTTGTGTGGTTCCGATCCATCGGGTGGCCAAGACCCAACTCCTCCTTATGGTCCCTATCGTAGCCTAATATAATCCTTATGAAGTCTAGATCCAAGAATATAAAACAAAACCTAGAACCAACGGTTGGGATTAAATCCCTAGATCCGATGGTTGGATGAAACCCTAGAACCAACGGTTGGGATTAAATCCCTAGATCCGATGGTTAGGATGAAATCCTAGAATCGACGGTTGGGATTAAATCCCTAGATCCGACGGTTGGGATAAAATCCTAGATCCGACGGTTGGGATTAAACCCTAGATCCGACGGTTGGGATAAAACCCTAGATCCGACGGTGGAGATTAAATCCCTAGATCCGACGGTGGAGATTAAAGGAGGCTTAAGCCCTATTCTATAAATAGATGCTTAGGGTTGGGCGGCAATAAGAATCAAGAATTGGAATTAGGGTTTGGCTCTTGGAGAGGTGGGCGGCTAGGGTTTGGAGCTAGGGTGGGCGGCAACCATCTTCATCCAAAGTTGTTGCCGGCGCCCAACTTGCACCATCAATACTTGGTCGGCGCCCAACCTTAAGGCTTTTCTCTTCTTCCTTGGCCGGCGGTTCTCCTCCCATTGGTGGCCGGTTCTCTTCCTCCTCCCTATTCTCCAAAAGTGGCCGGCGGCAACTCTTCTTGGAGAAGTTGCCCGGCGCATCATCCATTGCTCCTTGGCCGACGGTTGACCAAATTCCCTAATTTGGTGGCCGGTTCTAGATAGGAAAGGTATTTGCTAGTTCTTCTCTTTGTTCGCAGCGGACAAGGTAGAGAAGAAAGTGATCTAGAAGGCTTCTACTCGTGGAGGATCTTCGTCCACACGTCGTCCACGAGAAGGATAGGACATACGGTAGAAGATCGTGAGGTATAAAGTTATTTTAACTTTATGTACAGATCTGAGCATGTTCTTATTTGTTTTGATTATGCATGTGTGTGTATGAATATATATTGTATAATCATGGACCCCGAAGACAAACACAAAAATCGGCGATCCATCCGTCGTCTCTTCCGCGGCTAACCAACCGGAAGAGTTGTGTTGCTTGAACAACTAGTTTGTTCAAGCGACCACTCAAGTTGTTAGCACGATGACGAATAGGTTGTGCTAAGGAAGCTCATCCCATCCGGATTAATTCTTTCATTAGTGAAAATTTTAATCCGGGGACATGGGAGCCAATGAGCATCCTAGAAGCATCCACCTAACACTTAGGGTATCCAATAAATAGACATTTATTAGACTTAGCATCCAATTTGTCTGATGCAGTCCGCTTCACATAAGCAGGACAACCCCATATCTTCAAGTAAGATACATGAGGTTTCTTACTATTCCATATCTCATATGGAGTAGTAGAGACTACCTTGGTTGGCATTCTGTTTAACAAGTAAACAACTGTCTGAAGTGCATAGCCCCAAAAGGACTTGGGAAGATTCGCATGATTCATCATTGACCTGACCATGTCCAACAAGGTCCAGTTATGCCTCTCAGATACACCATTATGCTGTGGTGTATATGGCGGAGTCCATTGAGACAATATGCCATTGTTTCTTAGATAATCAAGAAACTCCTGACTCAAGTATTCACCACCTCGATCCGATCGTAGTATTTTAATACTCTTGTCATGTTGTTTCTCTACTTCATTTTTGAATTCTTTGAACCTTTCAAAGGCTTCAGACTTGTGTTTCATCAAGAACACATACCCAAACCGTGAGTGATCATCGGTGAAGGTAATGAAGTAGCTATAGCCTCCTAAAGCTTGAGTTGACATAGGTCCACATACATCAGTATGTATTAGACCTAGTAACTCTCTCACTTGTTCATCTTTTCCAGTAAAAGGTAACTTAGTCATCTTGCTTTTTAAGCATGATACACATGTATCGTATGAATCCAATTCAAACGATTCCAGAATTCCACATCGGTGTAATTCGGACATGTGTTTCTTGCTTACATGGCCAAGACAACAATGCCACATGTAGGAGTCTAATTGATTATCCTTTCAAGCACGCTTGTTGATCGCTTCGATATTGAAAATGGCACTGGATACATCCAACATATAAATACCATTGCTTAAAGTTCCTGTCCCATAAAGAACTCCATTCAAAGTTATGTAACAACAATTGTTACTAAAAGTCAAATGGTACCCATTTCTATTTAAACAAGAAATAGAAATGATATTCTTTGTCAACGAAGGAACATAAAAGCAATTGTCCAGTTCTAAGACAAGTCCTGCAAGGAGTTTCAACAAATACGTTCTGATGGCGTGTGCAGCAACCTTTGCTTCATTCCCAACACGTAAATTTGACTCTCCCTTGACTAGTCTTCTTCTATTCCTTAGCCCATGTATGTCATTACATATATGTGAGTCACACTCAGTATCTAATACCCAAGTGTTTGAGGAAATAGAATGACAATCAATAACGAAGATATCTGAAGAAGATGGGGCATCCGATGCCTTATTCTTCTTCACGGACTCAAGATAAATCTTGCACTTTCTTCGCAAATGGCTCTCCTTGCCATAATGATGGCAAGTTTCCTTTTGTGCTAGTTCTACTTTCTTAGCCCTTCTCTTCTTTCTCTTCTGTTGTTCCTTTGACTTCCTCATAGAACCTTTCTTCGAGGAATCAACTAACAACACCGTCCCCTGCTCATGCTTCTCAGAAGACTCCACAGTCTTCAGCATATTGGCACCGAGATGAACCTTGCATCTCGAGGTGAAGAGGAGCTTGGAGACTTGAACCTTTGAATCTCACTTGCTCATCAACCAACTCATAAAGATGAAAGACTATTGTATGAGCATCCATATGCTCATGCCGCTCAGCCTTAGGTACCATCGCTAGCATGATGATGCAACTCGTCGATTCGAGAATCACTCACATGTTTCGATAGACCAACACTTGGTCGAGTTGCATTGTCACTAGGACGGCGGGAAGAGGCGCGAGGACATTTGCAAGCTTTTCAACCTTGAGAACAATTCTCAAGTTTCTAAGCGATCAAGTTCGACCCGGTCAATTTATTGAATCAAAATGGAGCATAAATTCAAAGACATCATGATCAATATATTAACTTAGAAATACAAAACGAGAATATATGAGAAAGATGATTTTAAAATGCATCAATATACATTTATAAATCCCATTCATTTTTCGAATTTCAAAAACCCCAAAATCACTTCGGGAGATCGTAGGTCCATCTCCGAATGGGCTGATATCCATCGTAGATATGAACAACCTTGGAGAGAGTCCAACAAGTCATTCATAACTACGACGGTAGGTATCAACTATACCGATTGCATATCATGTATATGCAACTATCACAATGTGCTATCAACTAATTGAATGTTCACACATACATCGGGTTGTTAACACATTAACAAGTATGCATCATATGCATAGCACCCAACTTCACCTCCCTTTACATCGACCTTGGAGAGAGTCCAACAAGCCGATGCTCCAGGTTAAAGCCAACCCATTAATCGAGAAATAGTTTTAATATGGTTATAGCGCATTCAAACAATTATCCCGGCTTGGAGAGAGTCCAACAACCAAAGCTAACGATTGACCTCTGACTCTTACCATATTAGTATTAAACTATTCCATGGTTTGAACATGTTCGGGTTCGAGCCGGGCTTGGAGAGAGTCCAACAACCCAAACAAGAAACGGAACTCTGGTTCTAACCATATTAATGGAAGGTGTAGGCTTTAATATTGAGTAAGGGTTTTTATGTCTCATCCTCTTTGCATGCAAATAACTATTATCTACATAGCATGGCATACATCTACATATCACGACACGCATGGCATAATGATATGTATCTAATGCAATTACATGGCATACAATTATGTCATGTACAAAATTTCCTTATATGTCATAACTATTTATGGAAATAAAATATGTTTAAGATTTGATTCTCCAAATCAAATCATGATTAAATTAGGAAACAAATTTCCAAATCTAATCACATATTTTATTTGTGGAAATAGTTGATTAAGGAAAGTCAATTTAGGAAACCAATTTCCTAAATCATCAAAACTACTTATGGAAATAAAATATTTTAAGATTTGATTTCCCAAATCAAATCATGATTAAATTAGGAAACATATTTCCAAAATCTAATCAAATATTTTATTTATGAAAAATATCAATTTCCATAAATACTTCCAACTTTCCAAAAGTGGAAGATTTCTATAAATACTTCTAGACTTTCCAAAATTGAAAAATTTCCATAAATACTTCTAACTTTTCAAAAGTAGAAAATTTCTAGAAATATCATTATGACTATCGCAAAACCATTTTACGATTATGTCAAAACACAACTGAGCTCGATACCCTTTGTTGGGTTTTAAGCACATGGAGTGTGTGTTCGAACATGTTTCGTAAACATGTGCACAGCGGAAGAAATAAAAATAATAAATCTACATTTATTACAACACACACATCACACGGATGCATAGTACAACATGTGTAGACATAACTGTAAATTTAAATTTTGTAATAAAAGAAAATTTAACTATGTATACCTTTCGTTTCACGTGTAGCGGGAACGGCATCAACCGGAACGATCCTCGCTAGAATCGTCTCTATCCGTGTCCACGCCGAGTATCTTCGGGATGACTTCACTAAGTCACGAGCCTCGTCTTCGTATGGGTTACTAGCCTCGTGTTGAAGACGATGTGATCAAGAGAAGATCACGATCCGAATCCAAATTCGGATCCAAAGACGAGTCCTCAAAACTCGCCTCTCCGGAGAGGTATTCGTCAACCGTTTGACGAATCCTTCGTCCTCCACCTATGAGGATTACCGGAGATCGAATCCCCGGTAAGTAAGGCGATGTCGGAGCTCCAAACGTCGTCCAAATGACGCTCCGACGAGAGGGAAACAAGCTGTCCAGAAAACTGGACAGCTATGGTGGAGGAGTAGGGGTCGGCTAAAAAGGAAAGGTGGAAGCTCACCTTATTACCGAACCCAAGGGAGATCACCGGAGAGTTGCCGGAGGATCACCGACCGAAGCTTGGACGCCGGCAACAATTTGGACGGTGGCACAAGGGGTGTGGGCGGCGGCAATGGAGGTTGACGCCGACTTCTCCAAGGGGATGAGGTGGGCGGCAACTTAGGTTAAGGGAATTGGATTAGGGCTTAACAACACCTTAAGCCCTCTTTTATAGAGAACTAATTCTCTTAATGGTTATTGGATCATAATCATAAGGTCCGTTAACCCGCTCCATTAATTTAAGTTAAAATAAACCAAACCATGATGGTTTATTTTAAGTTAAAACGAACCGAACCAACTTTTGGTTCATTCGTTTAAAATAAACCAAACCCTTTGGTTTATTCTCCTCCATTGGATTAATACCAAACCATTTTGGTTCATCCATTATGTCTTCATAAGACATAGCCCATCCACACTTCCATTGCAACTGAAACGATTTCATGCTCGCTTCATGTTTGGTCCAACCAAACCTAGTTTCTCTCGGTCTGAGAATCTCATTCTCAAGCTCATTTTAAATCCTTCAGATTATGCTCGTTGTACGTGTGACCAAATAGGTTCTCGGTTTATGTTGTTTGTCTATAATTAACCATTAATTATAGAACGATCATGAGTGGCACCTAGTAGTACATCATGATCCCCAATTAACCGAAAAGATCAACGGTTGATCCAGAACTATTTCTGAAACCCTTCAGCAGCTCGATTGAATCGTGCCCCATTCCCTTCACTCATCTTATACCCACTTGGTTCAGGACATGGTCTATAGTGTCAGTCCCCACTAGGTTGACTACGTCACACCTAGCCCAAGTATCATTTCCTCGTCCTACAGATTCTAGTTACTCCACATGTATCAAAGAGTACCTTACTCTAAACATGTAATGCTTTGGCCAAAGACTTTAGTAACAATCCGACGAGAGGCCATGGGTATACATCTCCTCGCAAGGAGTGGTGAATCATTTATAGGCTATTCAAACACCTTCGATCACTTCGACTTATACCCAATCATCCCGGGTCCACATCTCCTCAGAGATGCTTGCTTAAGATGTTAAAGCATAAGTCTTCATGATCAAGATGACTTGAATACCGCAAGTTAAAGAAACATCGCACTTAAGCTACAGTAAGAACTTCATTGACATATCTATATATGCAGAGAACCATATGAAGTCTTACGGCTGGTAACTCCAATGAACTAGTTACCATAACTAGCATCCACGATTAACTCCGGACATCACAATGTCTCCAGCCAGTGAGAATCAGCTGCTTGGATACACCAAGGAGTATACCTCGTGCTAGTCTCGACAGAATCGATGGTGTCCAAATCCATCAATTCATCGACTAGGGATAATTCCGATACATCACAATTACACATGTAGAGATACTCACTAGTTGTGATCCAATCACAAATTCTCTCATGCTGTGAATCATATCGTGGACATTCAGTAAATGAGTTTAAGATCCAATCAAATACATCAAAACATGTATACTCAAATAGTGAATCTTCATTTATCATATAAATGGTTTATATATAAGGCGATTGCCTTAGGACATCTCTCATATATTACTAACAATATAATCTAAAAACACATGACATTAAACATAATCCTACACATAATCATGACATATAAATGATAAAAATAAACATTATGTCATGACATGTTATATGGCAAACAAGACATGCCAAATAAAAAGTATAGGTATAATAATACCTAAATTATAATATTAGTTGTAATTTGATATGATTAAGTATATTTTACCATATTATTATTTATTTCTCCCAAGTGTGCCAAAAACCCAAAATGGCACACCAAGACCTCTATGTTGGGTTTTTCCGAGCCGCAAAAACCACTTTTTTGCGTTGTGGAAACCTCGGAAGTCCCGGCCACGGATCCGTGCGAAGATGTATTAAAAACAAAACACGTATGTGTTTATATAAAACCCTAGATCTACCTTAGATCTACATGATAAGCATGTTACCCTCATAGCGACGCCCTTCGCAAATCTCGCTCGTCCAAAAGGTTCGTCGGAAATCGAGAGTGTCAAGTGCACACCCCTCTATTGGTATCCACACAAGCAATAGGTGGAGAAAACACACCCTTGAGTGTGCTAGCACTCTATGGATGGTTCGGCCAAGGAGGTTGGGAGAGGGAGAGAGCTTGAGGGAAGTTGATCCAAGGTTGAAGATGAAGTTGTGTAACCCACCAAAATGAATTCTCACATCTAATGGGGTTGGCCGGCCACATTATGGCTTGGGAGGTTACATGCATGCATGTAACTCCAATGCCTCTTGGTCTCCCTCATGATGTGGCACCAATTGACAAAGTCAATGATGATCTGGAGCATCATCATTGGTCGGCCATGCCAAGTCATCATCATGACATGGCATTTGGTCAACTCAAACTTGACCTTTCATCTTCCCTCTCAAGTCAAGTCAAACTTGACCTCTAATCTCCCATGGTTGATCAAATCTAACCACTTGACTCAAGTCAATTTAATTTAATGAATCTCTATTCATTAATTTAAATTGATTTGATGAATCAAATCTAAATTAGACTCATTCAACACTTGAATCAACTTGAGTCTAACTCAATTAGTCTAATTTGGATTACTCTTAATCCAATTTGGTTCATCTCATGAACCTAATCCTCATGGTTCATCATATGAACTTAATCTCCATCTAATTGCCCTTATGTGTGTGACCCTATAGGTTCTTGTAACGTTGGCAATGTCCCTAAACCAATTTAGGAACATAAGCAATGAGCGGTATCTAGCAACACATCATTGCTACCCAAGTTACAAGAATGTTGAGCTCCAACATCACCTTTGTGACTACTAATTGTGAATCTCACAATATATGACAATGTCCCTCTATCCTTGACATCTAGATTGACCAATCGAGGCATAGACCGTGTCATCCTCGGTACAATCTAAATCTTGAACTCCAAGTAGACTCACTCTAATTAAATGAGATTAATATCTCATATTGATTCATTTGGGCATGGCCATGCACTTCGTGGTCTCACTCTATCAAGAATATCGATGTCTCTCTCGTCATATAGGAGGGATAGATCCCATCTATATCACTCACATCCCTCCGCATAATTTGTTACATACCCAGTAATCGCCTTTATAGTCCACCCATTTACGGGTGACGTTTGACGAAGCCAAAGTATGCAACGCCTTATGTAGGGAACCATGGTGACTTCAGGTCTAAGGACTAATAGTCATACTAATAGCCACATGAGAAAGTATATGACACTCATATAACGATCCACGATACTTTCTCATGGTGGGTCATTCAGTATACATTCTCTAATGTATATCCATGTGTCAACTCGATATCTCATATCCATGACTTGTGAGATCAAGTCATCATGTTGACCTACATGCTAGTCTCTACGCATTAACATTGTCCCTGAATGTTAATACTTGACTAGGAATGATTAAGAGTAGTGTTCTCTATATCATCTCATTATCGATTCAACCAATCGATTGATATAGATAAGAACCTACTACTCAAGGACATTATTATATTTAGTTATTTGGCACCAATACAAGTAAATATAATAACCATGCCTTTATAAATAGGAATATGATACAATAAAGTCCATACAACAATCATCACATGATTGACTCTAGGGCTTTCACTAACACTCTAAACCTAAATTGTGTCAATTTGAATGATTTTTCATAATTCCAACAATGTATTGACACATCCTAAAATCCTTTAGGATTTTAAATCAAATCTATTTCCAAGGCATCCATAACCTTGAAAATTACCTAAAGTGCCACCTTTACCATGGTTAGGTTAACTACCCATCTATTTAAAGTTGGCACACTTAAACCCATCTAGCATGAATCAATTATGCTCTTAGGAACCTAAAACTTATTTGAGCTCCCAGGGTTTACTAGGTATTCCTTAGGGATAACCTCCATAGATACCCTTCTAATGACCCTTCTAGGCTTGTTAGCCTTGGTCATTTGGGTCTTGCCATGGTTAACTCTAGGGGTGAATCCCCTTGTAACCTTCTTAGTGGCCACCCTAAGTTTCTTAGAAACCCTAGCCACTAGGCACACACCTTGGTTACCCTTAGGGATGACATACCTAGTAACCTTGGTCTTCCTAGACCTAGATTGAGTTCCATAATCAAATGGAACATTATGGTATGTCTTTTTGGGCTTAGGCTTGCCCTTGAATGGTTTTTGGTTCCTAGGTCTTTGACTTTGACTTCTTGACTCAAGGCTTTGACTATTTGACCCTTTAATTGAATTTTGCATTTTTGCAAGAGTCTTTTCAAGTTTCTCAAGCCTTGACCTCAAGGCATGATTTTCAAACTCTAATTGCCCAATTTTTTAATTTTGATTTGGTCTTTGGGCATTGTTCTTTCTAGGCATATGCCTAGTCCATTTAAGATTAAGACCTAGGTGATCCTATATCTTCCTAATGGTCTCCCTAGGAAGAATAGGTCTAGAGTTGTTTAATCTAGGTTTGTCCTTAGGTAAGATATTTTTAGGGACATTAGTCCTAAATTTCTCCTTATTTGAAAAGTGGACATTTTTAGCTCCTAAACAAAAATATTTATTATTTCTAGCATGCTTTTCGACATTTAAATTAGAACTAAAAGGTGCATTAAAATATACCTTAGGGTTTGCCTTAGAGGCTCCCCCTACATGTGTTGCTACTTCTTGCCTCTTCTTCTTCCCCCTTGGGCATTGACTCCGGTAATTACCCGGTAGTCGACATTTGAAGAAAATCACTTGCTCCTTGCTCTTGATTGTTGGGGGACCGGCATCCTTTGACTTTTCTTGACTTTTAGGCACCAGAGGAGCTTTTCTTATTCTTTTCGGACACTTACTCTTGTAGTATCCGGATTCCCTACACTCAAAACATATTATACACATTTTATTATTAATACAAATGTTTGAGTTACCTAGGGTATTGGTGGTGGACGGAGTGAATTCTTCATCTCTCCCGGAGATGGATGGCTCCTCTTGAGGTTGCTCCGATGTGAATGGTCTCTCCTCCCCCTCAATCCTTGAAGTGGAGGCTTCTTCCACTTTTTCTTCTTCTTCCACCGATTCGGAGGTTGATTCCCTATCAACTTCCGAATCCTCACTCGCTTGTGAGGATGAGGATTCATCTTTGGTCTCCTCTTCTTGAGCCGGTGATGGGTCTTCATGGAGCTTGGCCAATTCCTTCCAAAGCTCCTTGGCATTCATGCAATCACCTAGGTTACACAAGAAGTCATTAGAAATTAAATCAAAAATAAATTTTATTACCTTCTTATTTTTCTCGAATTGTTGGAGTTGCTCCTAACTCCATCTCTTCTTTTTGAGGAAGCCATCTTTTGGTCCTCTTGGATATTCAAATCCTTCCATTAAGATGGACCACTCCTCAAGATCTCTCACCATGATAAAATCTTCAATTCTTCTCTTCCAAGAACTGAAGCCTTCTCGTCAATACAATGTGTACGGGATCAGTGTGTTGATGTCCCTTCCTAGTTGTTCTTGAACTTCCATCTTCTTCCTCTAGCAGTTTGCTCCCAACTGTTAGTCCGTAGAAGAGCTCCTAGCTCTGATACCAATTGTAGAGGAAACGATGACCGCTAGAGGGGGGTGAATAGCTCATTTTCTTTGCGTGATGGAATTCGTTGTGTGCTTGTCTACAAATTGTATTTGTGCAATGGAAATAAAGCAATAACAAATACAAACACACAATTACACAATCATATAGTGTGGTTCGGAACCGAACGGTTCCTACTCCATGAATCGAGCTCTAAAGAGCTCTAGCAATGCCAATCACACACCACTAAGACACACTCCTTCTCGACACAAGTCGGAGGTGGAAAAACCTCGTACAAGTGATCTTACAATAGTAAGAAACAAATAAAAGCAATATACAAATGAAATACACAAAAAGTAAAGAAAACAATACTTTACAATTGCCTTTGGATTGCTTGCTTTTGGTTGCTTGAAGAATAGCCTTGGAGACCCTGATTTGCAGCAACAAATCGCCTCAAAGTAGCTCAAGAACCGATTATGATTTCCTCCTCCACGAGCTCCATTTAAAGCTGCTGCATAGGCTGGAAATCGCCTATCTGTCGACTGGTCGAGACCATCAGTTGACTGATGACCTATTGTTGTGAGACAACGGTGTGATCCACGCTGGAAAAATCTAATGGATAGGACATCAGTCGACTTATCATGTCCATCAGTCGACTGATCGAGGCTTCACTCGACTGTTTACCCCAGCGATCGAGTCTGACTCCATTCTGTGCCCAAATTCTTGAGCACCAGTCAATCGATCACGATCGACGATCGCTCGAGCAGCGATCAACCACCGCCCACCTCGCGCCGGCTTTGGGACACTTCCCACAGTCAAACCCTAGTTGACTCACACCAATCGACTGTCATATGGCACCAGTCGACTGGCACACCTCAAACATGAGGTTTTAACCCAAGTATAGTGCCCCCATACTTGCTAGACCACCCTTAGCCTAGACCTAAGCCTTCTAGCCACCTCCATCAGCCTCGCACCTATCGGATCCCTCCAAGTCATCCATGACTTGTTCATCCATACACTAGCTTTCAGGTGCTTCCATCGGTTATGCCATGCTAATGGTGTCTACACTGCCAAGGCACATTGGACATATGCTGCCAAGACTCCGCTTGGACTTTACGCCGCCAACCATTGGACTTATGCTGCCAAGACTCCCGCTTGGTCTTTACGCCGCCAATATCAAATCCCTTGGACTTCTCAAATGCCAAGACTCCCTCTTGGACTTTCCCTTGCCAACCAATGCTGGACTTTCCATGCCAAGACCCATGCTTAGACTTTTCCTTGCCAAGACCCATGCTTGAACTTTTCATGTCACATAGTCAACCCTAGTCAACCATCAAAATCCCCCTCGAGTCAAACTCGAGTCCGGTCAATCATGACCCGGGTCGATTGTGCCAACAATCTTCCCAAAACATTATCAGACATCAATGTCAAACATCGATTTCAAACTTCCATGTCAAACATCAAAACATCGCTCGAGTCAAACTCGAGTCTAGTCAATCGTGACCTGGGCCGATTGCACCAACAATCTCCCTCTTTTTGATGTTTGGCAAAAACACGTACCTTTGAGTTAAAACACTAACTCAAATCAAATTCCCTTACCAATTATCCCAAATTGGTAATTTCACTTTCTCCCCCTTTTCGACATACATCAAAAAGGTTCTCTCCAAAGAGATCAATGTCTCATGTCCCAATAAGATCTTACAATCTCCCCTTTAGTCCCAAAATACTTAGGTTGCCTACCATCTTCCTAGTGATTAGTTTCATATCACTCAAGAGAGACAATCCTATACACTCTCCCAATTTCCAAATTGGGTATCTCAAAATTCCATTTCTCCCTCATGAGGAAAAATATCATCCATCATCCCATGATGGATACCTCCCTCTAAAGGCTTGCTCCCCCTTGACCATTGCACCAACAATGTCCTTGGGAAGTCCCTAAGCCAACAATGTATTTGGCACATCCTAAAATCCTTTAGGATTATAAATCAAATCTATTTCCAAGGCATCCTTAACCTTGAAAATTACCTAAAGTTCCACCTTTACCATGGTTAGGTTAACTACCCATCCATTTAAAGTTGGCACACTTAAACCCATCTAGAGTGAATCAATCACGCTCTTAGGAACCCGAAACCTATTTGAGCTCCTAGGGTTTACTAGGTATTCCTTAGGGATAACCTCCCTAGATACCCTCCTAATGACCCTTCTAGGCTTGTTAGCCTTGGTCATTTGGGTTTTTACATGGTTAACTCTAGGGGTGACTCCCCTTGTAACCTTCTTAGTGGCCACCCTAGGTTTCTTAGAAACCCTAGCCACTAGGCACACACCTTGGTTACCCTTAGGGATGACTTCCCTAGTAACCTTGGTCTTCCTATACCTAGATTGAGTTCCATAATCAAATGGAACATTATGGTTGGTCTTTTTGGGCTTAGGCTTGCCCTTGAATGGTTTTTGGTTCCTTGGTCTTTGACTTTAACTTCTTGACCCAAGGCTTTGACTATTTGACCCTTTAATTGAATTTTGCATTTTTGCAAGGGTATTTTCAAGTTTCTCAAGCCTTGACCTCAAGGCTTGATTTTCAAACTCTAATTGCCCAATTTTCGAAATTTGATTTGGTCTTTGGGCATTGTTCTTTCTAGGCATATGCCTAGTCCATTTAGGATTAAGACCTAGGTGATCCTCTATCTTCCTAATGGTCTCCCTAGGAAGAATAGGTCTAGAGTTGTTTAATCTAGGTTTGTCCTTAGGTAAGATATTTTTAGGGACATTAGTCCCAAATTTCTCTTTATTTGAAAAATGGACATTTTTAGCTCTTAAACAAAATTATTTATAATTTCTAGAATGCTTTTCGAAATTTAAATTAGAATTAAAAGGTGCATTAAAATATACCTTAGGGTTTGCCTTAGAGGTTCCCCCAACATGTGTTGCTCCTTCTTGCCCCTTCTTCTTCCCCCTTGGGCATTGACTCCGATAATGACCCGGTAGTCAACATTTGAAGCAAATCACTTGCTCGTTGCTCTTGATCGTTAGGGGACTGACATCCTTTGACTTTTCTTGACTTTTCGGTGCCGGAGGAGCTTTCCTTATTTTTTTCGGACACTTACTCTTGTAGTGTCCGGATTCCCTACACTCAAAACATATTATATGCATTTTATTATTAATACATATGTTTGAGTTACCTAGGGTATTTGTGGTGGACGGAGTGAATTCTTCATCTCTCCCGGAGGTGGATGGCTCCTCTTGAGGTTGCTCCGGTGTGGATGGTATCTCCTCCCCCTCAATCCTTGAAGTGGAGGCTTCTTCCACTTTTTCTTCTTCTTCCACCGATTCGGAGGTTGACTCCCTATCAACTTCCGAATCCTCACTCGCTTGTGAGGATGAGAATTTATCTTCGGCCTCCTCTTCTTGAGCCGGTGATGGGTCTTCATGGAGCTTGGCCAATTACTTTCAAAGCTCCTTGGCATCCATGCAATCACCTAGGCTACACAAGAAGTCATTAGAAATTAAATCAAAAATAAATTTGATTACCTTCTTATTTTTCTCGAATTGTTGGAGTTGCTCCTCACTCCATCTCTTCTTTTTAAGGAAGCAACCTTTTGGTCCTCTTGGATATTCAAATTCTTCCATTAAGATGCACCACTCCTCAAGATCTCTCATCATGATAAAATCTTCAATTCTTCTCTTCCAAGAACTGAAGTCTTCTCATCCATACAATGTGTACGAGACCAGTGTGTTGATGTCCCATCCTAGTTGTTCTTGAACTTCCATCTTCTTCCTCTAGCGGTTTTCTCCCAGCAGTTAGTCCGTAGAAGAGCTCCTAGCTCTGATACCAATTGTAGAGGAAATGGTGACTGCTAGAGGGGGATGAATAGCTCATTTTCATTTTGTGTTTATCTACAAATTGTGTTAGTGCAGTGGAAATAAAGCAATAACAAATACAAACACACAATTACACAATCATATAACGTAGTTCGGAACCGAACGGTTCCTACTCCACGGATCGAGCTCTAAAGAGCTCTAGTAATGCCAATCACACACCACTAATACACACTCCTTCTCGACACAAGTCGGAGGTGGAGAAACCTCGTACAAGTTATCTTACAACAGTAAGAATCAAATACAAGCAATATACAAATGAAATACACAACAAATAAAGAAAACAACACTTTACAATTGCCTTTGGATTTCTTGCTTTTGGTTGCTTGAAGAATATCCTTGGAGACCCTGATTTGCAGCAATAAATCGGCCCAAAGTAGCTCAAGAACTGATTATGATTTCATCCTCCACGAGCTCCATTTAAAGAAGTTGCCTTGGCTAGAAATCTCCTATCAGTCGACTGCTCGGGACCATCAGTCGACTGATGACACTGTTGCTGTGAGACAACGATGTGATTCACGCTGGAAAAATACAATTGATAGGACATCAATCGACTGATCATGTCCATCAATCAACTTATCAAGCCTTCACTCGACTACTAACCCCAGCGGTCGAGTCCGACTCCATTATGTGCCCAAATTCTCGAGCACCAGTCGACTGATCACACGATTGTTGGTGCAATCGGCTCAGGTCACGATTGACCAGGACTCATGCTTGGCTCGAGAGATGTTTTGATGTTAGAAAAAAACATATGACAATGTAATTGTCATGGGAAAGTCCAAGTAGGACACTTGGCATTTAGAAAAGTCCAAGCATGGGTCTTGGGAATGTTAAGTCCAAGCATGGGTCTTGGCAAGGTAAAGTCCAAGTCTTGAGTACTTGGCATGGAAAGTCCAACATGGGTTGGCAAGGGAAAGTCCAAGCTTGAGTCTTGGCATTTGAGAAGTCCAAGGGGAATATTGGCGGTGTAAAGTCCAAGGGTGAAGTCTTGGCAGCATAAGTCCAATGGTTGGCGGCATAAAGTCCAAGCAGAGTCTTGACAGCGTAAGTCCAATGTGCCTTGGCGGCGTAGACATCGTTAGCATGACATAGCCGATGGAAGCACCTGAAGGCTAGCACGATGGATGAACAAATCATGGATGACTTGGAGGGATCCAAGAGGTGTGAGGTTGATGGAGGTGGCTAGAAGGCTTAGGTTTATGCTAAGGGTGGTCTAGCAAGTATGGGGGAACCATATTTGGGCTAAAACCTCGTGTTTGAGGTGTGCCAGTCGACTGGCCTGAGTCAACTAGGATTTGACTGTGGGAATTGTTTGGTTTCCAGCACCGCAGCGTGTGTGTGTTCGATCACGTTTCGTAAACATGAGCATAGCGGAAGCAATAAAAATAATAAATCTACATTTATTACAACACACACATCACACGCATGCATAGTACAACAAGTGTAGACATAACCGTAAATTTAAATTTGCAATAAAAGGAAATTTAACTACGTTATACCTTTCGTATTACGTGTAGCGGGAACGACATCAACCGGAACGATCCTCGCTAAAATCGTCTCTATCCGTATCCACGCCGAGTATCCTTAGGATGACTTCGCTAAGCCACGAGAATCGTCTTCGTACGGGTTACTAGCCTCGTGTTGAAGACGACGTGATCGAGAGATGATCACGATCCGAATCCAAATTCGGATCCAAAACGAGTCCTCAAAACTCGCTTCTCCGGAGAGGTATTCGTCAACCGATTGACGAATCCTTCGTCCTCCACCTCAGAGGATTACTGGAGATCGAATCCCCGATAAGTTAGACGCTGTCGGAGCTCTAACCGTCATCCAAATGAAGCTCCGACGAGAGGAGAACAAGCTGTCCAGAAAACTGGACAGCTTTGGTGGAGGAGATAGGCGCCGGCCTACGAAGGGAAGATAAAGCTCACCTTGATGCCAAACCTAAAGGAGATCACCGGAGGGTCGCAGGAGGATCACCGGCCGAAGCTTGGATGCCGGCAACAACTTGGACGGCGGCACAAGAGGTTGGGTGGCAATAGAGGTTGGCGCCAACTCTTAGAGGGGATGAGGTGGGCGGCAACTTGAGCTAGGGTTTTTGGATTAGGGCTTAATTATCCCTTAAGCCCTCTTTTATAGAGAACTAATTCTCTTAATGGTTATTGGATCATAACCATTAGGCCCGTTAACCCGCTCCATTAAGATAAGTTAAAATAAACGAAACCATTATGGTTTATTTTAAGTTAAAACGAACCGAACCAACTTTTGGTTCATTTGTTTAAAATAAACCAAACCCTTTGGTTTATTCTCCTCCATTGGATTAGAACCAAACCATTTTGGTTCATCCATTATGTCTTCATAAGACTCGGTCCATCCATGCTTCCATTGCGACTGAAACGATTTCATGCTCGCTCCATGTTTAGTCCAACCAAACTTTATTTCTCTCGGTCTGAGAATCCCATTCTCAAGCTCATTTTAAATCCTTCGGATTACGCTCGTTGTGCGTGTGACCAAATAGGTTCTCGGTTTATGTTGGTCGTCTATAATTAACCATTAATTATAGAACGATCATGAGTGGCACCTAGTAGTGCATCATGATCCCCAATTAACCGAAAAGATTAACGGTTGATCCAGAACTATTTCTGAAACCCTTCAGCAGCTCGAATGATTCGTGCCTCATTCCCTTCACTCATCTTATACCCACTTGGTTCAGGACATGGTCTATAGTGTCAGTCCCCACTAGGCTGACTACGTCACACCTAGCCCAAGTATCATTTCCTCGTCCTACGGATTCTAGTTATTGCACATGTATCGAAGAGTACTTTACTCTAAACATGTAATGCTTTGGCCAAAGACTTTAGTAACAATCCGACGAGAGGCCATGGGTATACATCTCCTCGCAAGGAGTGGTGAATCCTTTATAGGCTATTCAAACACCTTCGATCACTTGACTTATACCCAATCATCCCGGGTCCACATCTCCTTAGAGATGTTTGCTTAAGATGTCAAAGCATAAGTCTCCATGATCAAGATGACTTGAATACCGCAAGTCAAAGGAACATCGCACTTAAGCTACAGTAAGAAATTCATTGACATATCTATATATGCAGAGAACCATATGAAGTCTTACGGCTGGTCACTCCAATGAACTAGTTACCATAACTAGCATCCACGATTAACTCCGGACATCACTATGTCTCCAGCTAGTGAGAATCAGCTGCTTGGATACACCAAGGAGTATACCTCGTGCTAGTCTCGACAGAATTGATGGTGTCCAAATCCATCAATTCATCGACTAGGGATAATTCCGATACATCACAATTACACATGTAGAGATACTCACTAGTTGTGATCCAATCACAAATTCTCTCATGATGTGAATCGTATCGTGGACATTCAGTAAATGAGTGTAAGATCCAATCAAATGCATAAAACATGTATACTCAAATAGTGAATCTTCATTTATCATATAAATGGTTCATACATAAGGCGATTGTCTTAGGACATCTCTCATATATTACTAACAGACTCCCACTTGGCCTAATGCCAATTGCTACGGTATCCAATACCATAAGCTCTAACATGTCCCTCAAACTTACATTGAGGTAATGCCTTAGTCAAAGGATCCGCTAAGTTCCTTTCAGTGGGAATTTTCTCGATTTGTATTTCGTTTCTACTGATGATCTCTCTGATAAGATGATAGCGGCGAAGCATATGTTTGGATCATTGATGAGACCACATCAAGTTCAGAGATGAACTTCTTGATCCAAACCGCTTCCTTTGTTGCTTCCAAAGCTGCAATGTATTCTGCCTTAGTGGCAGAATCCGCTATAGCATCAAGCTTGGAACCTTTCCAACTTATTGCACCTCCATTCTAGGTGAATACATACCCAGACTGAGACATGGAATCATCCTTGTCTGTCTGGAGCTGGCATCCATATACCCACGTATCACCATGTACCCTTCTCCATATATTAGGAACACATCCTTAGTTCTTCTCAAGTACTTAAGGATCGTCTTAACAGCCACCCAATAATCCATTCCTGGATCAGACTGGTATCTTCTCGTGACACTCAGAGCATACGATACATCAGGCCTCGTACATAACATAGCATACATGATACATCCTATTGCGGATGCATAGGGAATCTTACTCATGCAAATCCTCTCGTCTTCTGTGCGCGGACATATAGACTTCGAAAGGTGTATCCCATGCCTGATGGGTAGGAAACCTTTCTTGGATTCCGACATGCTAAACCTCTTTAGCACTCGGTCTATATATGTAGACTGCGAAAGACCAAGCAACCATTTCGATCTATCTCTATAGATCTTAATCCCGAGGATGTAGGTTGCTTCTCTCAGGTCTTTCATGGAGAATGTCTTGGATAACCAAACCTTAACTGATTGTAAGATTGAAACATCTTTTCCTATAAGTAATATGTCATCGACATACAATACTAGGAACATGACTGCACTCTCACTAACCTTCTTGTACACACAAGGTTCGTCTGGATTTTGTGAGAAATCAAACTTTTTGATTGTCTCATCAAAACGGATATTCCAGCTCCTAGATGCTTGCTTCAATCCATAAATGGATCGTCGCAATTTGCATACCTTGGTTTTATCAACCAATGTGAATCCCTCAGGCTGTATCATATACACGTCCTCGAGCAGGTTTCCATTAAGGAAAGCTGTTTTCACATCCATCTGCCATATCTCATAATCATAATGAGCCTCTATGGCCAGGAGCATCCAAATGGATTTAAGCATAGCTACAGGCAAATAGGTTTCGTCATAATCAACACCTTGCTTTTGACGATATCCTTTCGCCACCAATCTAGCCTTATAGGTAATCACATTACCATCCATGTCGGTTTTCTTCTTGAAAATTCACTTGCACCCTATAGGCTTTATGCCTTCAGGTGGGTCAACCAAGTTCCAAACTTGGTTTTCATACATGGAATCCATTTCCGACTTCATGGCACCAAGCCACTTATCCCTTTCTGAACTTATCAGCACTTCTTCATAACTGGTAGGCTCCTCATCATCAATGAGTAACACGTCGTTCGATTCACTTACGAGAAATCCATATCTCTCAGGAATATTGTGTGTTCTACCAGATCTACGAAGATGTGGTGTTACAATAGGTCCAGTCGATTGCTCATCACTATGAGTTGTCGACTGTTGTGCTTCACTAGGTATCTCATCAATGTCTATTTGAGTCTCTCGAGCCTCCTCAAGCTCGACGACACTCCCACTGTTTTCTTGCAAGAGAAACTCTTTCTCTAGAAACACAGCATGCCTTGAAACAAACACCTTTTGTTCCACAAGATGATAGAATTGGTAACCCCTTGTTTCCTTAGGGTATCCAATAAATAGACATTTATCAGACTTAGCATCCAATTTGTCTGATACTGTCCGCTTCATATAAGCAGGATAACCCCATATCTTCAAGTAAGATACATGAGGTTTCTTACTATTCCATATCTCATATGGAGTAGTTGAGACTACCTTGGTAGGCATTCTGTTTAACAAGTAAACAGCTGTCTGAAGTGCATAGCCCCAAAAGGACTTGGGAAGATTCGCGTGATTCATCATTGACCTGACCATGTCCAACAAGGTCCGGTTTCGCCTTTCAGATACACCATTAAGTTGTGGTGTATACGGCGGAGTCCATTGAGACAATATACCATTGTCCCTCAGTTAATCTAGAAACTCTTGACTCAAGTATTCACCACCTTGATCCGATCGAAGTATTTTAATACTCTTGCCAAGTTTTTTCTCTACTTCATTTCTGAATTCTTTGAACCTTTCAAAGGCTTCAGACTTGTGTTTCATCAAGAACACATACCTAAACCGTGAGTGATCATCGGTGAAGGTAATGAGTAGCTATAGCCTCCTAAAGCTTGAGTTGACATGGGTCCACATACATCAGTATGTATTAGACCTAGCAACTCTTCCACTCGTTCACCTTTTCCAGTAAAAGGTAACTTAGTCATCTTGCCTTTTAAGCATGATTCGCATGTATCGTATGAATCCAATTCAAACGATTCCAGAATTCCACATCGGTGTAATTCGGACATGCGTTTCTTACTTGCATGGCCAAGACGACAATGCCACATATAGGAGTCTAATTGATTATCTTTTCGAGCACGCTTGTTGCTCGCTTCGATATTGAAAATGTCACCGAATACGTCCAACGTATAAATACCATTGCTTAAAGTTCCAATCCCATAAAGAACTCCATTCAAAGTTATGTAACAACAATTGTTACTAAAAGTTAAATGGTACCCATTTCTATTTAAACAAGAAATAGAAATGATGTTCTTTATCAACGAAGGAACATAAAAGCAATTGTCCAGTTCTAAGACAAGTCCTGTAGGGAGTCTCAACAAATACGTTCCAATGGCGAGTGCAGCAACCTTTGCTCCATCCCAACACGTAAATTTGACTCTCCCTTGACGAGTCTTCTTCTATTTCTTAGCCCATGTATGTCTTTACATATATGTGAGCCACACCCAGTATCCAATACCCAAGTGTCTGAGGAAATAGAATGACAATCAATAACGAAGATATCTGAGGAAGATGGGACATCCGATGCCTTATTCTTCTTCACATACTCAAGATAAATCATGCACTTTCTTCGCCAATGGCTCTCCTTGCCATAATGATGGCAAGTTTCCTTTTGTGCTAGTTCTACCTTCTTAGCCCTTCTCTTCTTTCCCTTCTGCTGTTCCTTTGACTTCCTCTTAGAACCTTTCTTCGAGGAATCAACTAACAGCACCGTCCCCTGCTCATGCTTCTCAAAAGGCTCCACAGTCTTCAGCATGTTGAGCAATACCACAGATGAACATTCTTGCATCTCAGAGGTGAAGAGGAGCTTGGAGACTTCGAATGTTTCGAATCTCACTTGCTCATCAAACAACTCATAAAGATGAAGGACTATGGTATGAGCATCCATATGCTCATGTTGCTCTCTTTGCTTATACTATCGCTAGCATGATGTAACTCACTTGCTCAGAATCACTCACATATTTCTGATGGGCCAACAATTGGTCCGGTGTTGCATCATCACTAGGATGGGCGGGAAGAGATGCTTCGAGGACATACTCAAGCTTTTCTGCCTTGAGAACAATTCTCAAGTTTCTAAGCCAGTCCAGAAGTTCGGCCCAGTCAATTTATTCGAATTCAAAATAGAGCGCAAATTCAAAGACATCATGATCAAGTGATTAAACTAGAAATACAAAACGAGCATATATGAGAAAGATGATTTTAAAATGCATCCACATAAATTTACAAAATCCCATTCATTTTTTCAAATTCAAAAACCCTTGAAATCAATTCGGGAGATCGTAGGTCAATCTCCGAATGGGCTGATATCCAATATAGATAAGAACAACCTTAGAGTGAGTCCAACAAGCCATTCTTAGCTATGATGGTGGGTATCAAGTATACCGATTACATATCATGTATATGTAACTATCACAATGTGTTATCAACTAATTGAATGTTTACACATACATTGGGTTGTTAACACATTAACAAGTATGCATCATATGCATAGCACCCAACTTCACCTCTCTTCACATCGACCTTGGAGTGAGTCCAACAAATCGATGCTCCAAGTTAGAGCCGACCCATTAATCGCGAAATAGTTTTAATATGGTTAGAGCGCATTCAACCAATTAGCCAGGCTTGGAGTGAGTCCAACAACCCAAACTAACGATTGACCTCTGACTCTTACCATATTAGAGTTAAACTATTCCAATGATTTGAACATGTTCAGGTTCAAGTCGGGCTTGGAGTGAGTCCAACAACCCAAACAAGAAACAGAACTCTGGTTCTAACCATATTAATGGAAGGTGTAGACTTTAATATTGAGTTAGGGTTTTATGTCTCATCCTCTTTGCATGCAAATAACTATTATCTACATGGCATGGCATACATCTACATGTCACGACACGCATGACATAATGTTATGCATCTAATGCAATTACATGGCATACAATTATGTCATGTACATAATTTCCTTATTTGTCATAAGTATTTATGGAAATAAAAAATGTTTAAGATTTGATTCTCCAAATCAAATCATGATTAAATTAGGAAACAAATTTCCAAATCTAATCACATATTTTATTTATGAAAATAATTGATTAAGGAAAATCAATTTAGGAAACCAATTTCCTAAATCATCAAAACTACTTATGGAAATAAAATATTTTAAGATTTGATTCTCCAAATCAAATCATGATTAAATTAGGAAACAAATTTCCAGAATCTAATCAAATATTTTATTTATGGAAAATATCAATTTCCATAAATACTTCCAACTTTCCAAAAGTGGAAGATTTCCATAAATACATCTAGACTTTCCAAAATTGAAAAATTTCCATAAATACTTCTAAATTTCCAAAATTAGAAAATTTTCAGAAATAACATTATGACTATCGCAAAACCATTTTACGATTATGTTGAAACACAACCTGGGCTCTGATACCACTGTTGGGTTTCCGGCACCGCGGCGTGTGTGTGTTCGATCACGTTTCGTAAACATGAGCACAGCGGAAGCAATAAAAATAATAAATCTATATTTATTACAACACACACATCACACGCATGCATAGTACAACAAGTATAGACATAACTATAAATTTAAATTTGCAATAAAAGGAAATTTAACTACGTTATACCTTTCGTATTACGTGTAGCGGGAACGGCATCAACCGGAACGATCCTCGCTAGAATCGTCTCTATCCGTATCCACGCCGAGTATCCTTAGGATGACTTCGCTAAGCCACGAGCTTCATCTTCGTACGGGTTACTAGCCTCGTGTTGAAGACGATGTGATCGAGAGATGATCACGATCCGAATCCAAATTCGGATCCAAAACGAGTCCTCAAAACTCGCTTCTCCAGAGAGGTATTCGTCAACCGATTGATGAATCCTTCGTCCTCCACCTCAGAGGATTACCGGAGATCGAATCCCCGGTAAGTTAGACGCTGTCGGAGCTCTAACCGTCGTCCAAACGACGCTCCGACGAGAGGAGAACAAGCTGTCCAGAAAACTGGACAGCTTTGGTGGAGGAGATAGGCGCCGGCCAACCAAGGGAAGATAAAGCTCACCTTGATGCCAAACCTAAAGGAGATCACCGGAGGGTCGCCGGAGGATCACCGGCCGAAGCTTGGATGCCGGCAACAACTTGGACGGCGGCACAAGAGGTTGGGCGGCAATGGAGGTTGGCGCCAACTCTTAGAGGGGATGAGGTGGGCGGCAAATTGAGCTAGGGTTTTTGGATTAGGGCTTAATTATCCCTTAAGCCCTCTTTTATAGAGAACTAATTCTCTTAATGGTTATTGGATCATAACCATTAGGCCCGTTAACCCCCTCCATTAAGATAAGTTAAAATAAACCAAACCATGATGGTTAATTTTAAGTTAAAACGAACCGAACCAACTTTTGGTTCATTTGTTTAAAATAAACCAAACCCTTTGGTTTATTCTCCTCCATTGGATTAGAACCAAACCATTTTGGTTCATCCATTATGTCTTCATAAGACTCGGCCCATCCATGCTTCCATTGCGACTGAAACGATTTCATGCTCGCTCCATGTTTAGTCCAACCAAACTTTATTTCTCTCGATCTGAGAATCCCATTCTCAAGCTCATTTTAAATCCTTCGGATTACGCTCGTTGTGTGTGTGACCAAATAGGTTCTCGGTTTATGTTGGTCGTCTATAATTAACCATTAATTATAGAACGATCATGAGTGGCACCTAGTAGTGCATCATGATCCCCAATTAACCGAAAAGATCAACGGTTGATCCAGAACTATTTCTGAAACCCTTCAGCAGCTCGAATGATTCGTGCCCCATTCCCTTCACTCATCTTATACCCACTTGGTTCAGGACATGGTATATAGTGTCAGTCCCCACTAGGCTGACTACGTCACACCTAGCCCAAGTATCATTTCCTCGTCCTACGGATTCTAGTTACTGCACATGTATCGAAGAGTACTTTACTCTAAATATGTAATGCTTTGGCCAAAGACTTTAGTGACAATCCGACGAGAGGCCATGGGTATACATCTCCTCGCAAGGAGTGGTGAATCCTTTATAGGCTATTCAAACACCTTCGATCACTTCGACTTATACCCAATCATCCCGGGTCCACATCTCCTTAGAGATGTTTGCTTAAGATGTCAAAGCATAAGTCTCCATGATCAAGATGACTTGAATACCGCAAGTCAAAGGAACATCGCACTTAAGCTACAGTAAGAACTTCATTGACATATCTATATATGCAGAGAACCATATGAAGTCTTACGGCTGGTCACTCCAATGAACTAGTTACCATAACTAGCATCCATGATTAACTCCAGACATCACTATGTCACCAGCTAGTGAGAATCAGCTGCTTGGATACACCAAGGAGTATACCTCGTGTTAGTCTCGACAGAATTAATGGTGTCCAAATTCATCAATTCATCGACTAGGGATAATTCCGATACATCATAATTACACGTGTAGAGATACTCACTAGTTGTGATCCAATCACAAATTCTCTCATGATGTGAATCGTATCGTGGACATTCAGTAAATGAGTTTAAGATCCAATCAAATGCATAAAACATGTATACTCAAATAGTGAATCTTCATTTATCATATAAATGGTTCATACATAAAGCGATTGCCTTAGGACATCTCTCATATATTACTAACAGGAATTGCCCTAGCAGTCGACTGATTGGCTGAGCAGTCGACTGATCTTGTGATCAGTCGATTGGTGCTCATGAAATCGGGCACAGAATGGAATCGAGACTCGACTGGTCGAGTGAAGGCTCCATCAGTCAATTGATGGGTATGATCAGTCGATTAATGATGGATCCGTTGGACTTATCCAGCGTGGATCTAGCCGTTGTCTCACGACAACAGTGGCATCAGTCGACTGATGGTCCCGACCAGTCGACTGATCGACTTTTTCCAGCACAAGTTGAAGCTTTATAAGGAGCTCGTGATGGAGGAAAAAGGGATGGTTTTCTTGAGAGCATTTGAAGCGATTTGCTAGTGCAAATCAGGGTCTCCAAGTTGATATCCACAAGCGATCAAGCATTCAAAGAGCAATTGTAAAGTAGTTTTCTTTACTTGCATTGTATTTCATTATTGTAATTGCTTGTGTCCATTTAGATTATCGTTGTAATCTATTGTACGATGTTTCTCCACCTCCGACTTGTGTCGAGGAGTTATTTGTGATTAGTGAGTGCGTGTGAACCACTAGAGCTCTTTTTAGAGCTCGATCCGTGGAGTAGGAACCGCTCAGTTCTAAACCACGTTATATCCTTGCGTTTGTGTGTTTGTGTTTGTTAGGGCAATCTCTTGCCGTAATATGGTTTTGATGGTGTGGCAAAGGGTTTAAGTTAGTGTGTTATGTTGATTTGATATATGCGTTGAAGTCGTGCAGGACTTAGTAATTCGCACATGGAGCCGTGGCGAGTTTCACATCTCATGACTCGTGCCTTGAGTCGGTGAAGGATAGCTTTGCGGAAGCCGTGCGCTTGGAGCATCCGAGGGACCGCCGGACGAGAAGCTTGGAGTGAAGCCGAAGGAAGTAGACTTCGAGGCAAGAGACGCGAAGGAGCATTGTAGAGTCGTGCGCCTGATGCTGCCAAGGGACGTGGCCGAGAACGAAGAGAACTTCGAAGGCAAGGGACTCCGAGAAATGAGAGTGAGCGATTGTAACCCGGGGAGTGGTATCTCTTAGGTGAAACTTGGCCATTTGGCCAAGTGTCGGATGGGTCTTCCTGACACCAGTCGACTGCCATGTCATGGCAGTTGACTGCTCTGAGTCGAATGGAGTTTGACTGGTATACTGGCCGACGGAATGCAGCGTGATCCGCCATATATGCGATCGGCGGCGCAGCGATCGGTAGTCAATAGGGTTTTAGCCGCGGAAGCCGTCGTAGCCGAGGCGATCGACTACGAGGCGATCGTGGCGAGGTCCATCGATCGCTAAGAGTTCCGTTGAACTACAACGGTCGGGATCCGACGTGTTCAGAGGCCGTTGTAGTGACGGCAGTCGACTGCCAAGGGCGGCAGTCGACTGATGGCGGCCAACGGGAAGAAATCAGCCTTCTCTATAAAAAGAGAGGGTGTGAGCCTTTTAGAGGCTAATGCTTATACTCTAAGTGATCTTCCTAGTGCCCCACAAGCTCTAAACTCTTCTTACTTGTTTTTACTTCATTCTATTTGTAAGAAGAGTGATCTTGATTGTAAAGGTTACCTCCACCTAGCTTGGTGCAAAGGAGAGACCAATAGTGATTGGCTTTGGAGGAGTGTTTCACCTCGGACGAATCGGGATCGTGGATTAGCGGCGTAGCCGTGAACCACGTTACATCTTATTGTTAGCGTTTGTATTTTCATTTATTGCTTTGTCTTTATTGTTTATGCTTCCGCTTGTGCTAACGATTGTGTAGACGAGCAAACGAACGTGAGAATTCCAACATCCATTGGAAGAGGGCTATTCACCCCCCTCTAGCCGGCCGTACCGATCCCCTACAAGTGGTATCAGAGCCAAGAAAAGCTTGTCGAGGACTAACCACCACAACAAGCAACTTTCAAAATGGCCGGCTCCAACATCCATCCTCCGAAGTTTGAAGGAGAATTCGCTTGGTGGAAGAAGCGAATGGAGGTATTTTTCGAAACGGATTTTGATATTATGATTACAATGGAATCCGGTTTCGTTTTGCCTAGGGATGAAGAGCGGAAGCCAATAGAGAAATCTAGGTGGACCAAAAGGCAAAGGGAAGAGCACCTTGCAAATTCAAAAGCCAAGCATCATCTCTTCAATGTGCTCCCCCAACAAGAAATCAACCGAATAGGAGAATGCCTAAGCGCCAAGGAGATGTGGGAGAAGCTAATTGAGCTTCATGAAGGCACATCCGAGGCGAAGCTAGCAAGGAGAGATCTCCTCCGCTCCCAACTATCCAACATTAAATTAGAAAAGGGAGAAAAGGTAACTTCTTTGCATTCTAGATTCAAAGAAATTTTAAATGGACTAACAAGTGTAGGAGAAAGGCTCTCAAATCGTGATATGATAATGAAGGCCATAGATTCTTTCCCCCGATCACCCAAGTGGAGTTCAATGGTGGACTCATTTTACATTTCAAAGAATCTAGAGGTAAGTACTCTAGATGAATTTTTCTCCACTATGGAATTACATGAATCTAGGCTTGAAGGAATACAAGAAGAGCCAAAAATACAACCTTCAAGGGGAGTAGCATTGTTGGAAAATAAGGGGAAGAAGAAGATAGAAATCCCCTCCTCCTCCGATGATGAAGCCTCCACCTCCTCCATGGATAGCACGGAAGAAGCCTACATGGTAAGAAAGGTAAGGCATACATTTAAGAATTTTAGATTTGATAAATCTCATGATAGGAATAGAAGACCAAGAGGGAAGGTCTTATGCTACAATTGCCAAGGAGAGGGGCACATAAGGGACAATTGTCCTCTCCTAAACAAGAGCAAGGAAGAGAGGAAAAAGAAAGAAGAAAAGAAGAAGAAAAAGGGGAGCAAGAAAAAGGAGGAGGAGAAGAAGACAAAAGAAAAGGAGAAGACCAAAGCTCTAAAGGCAAGGACTTGGGATGACCCATCCTCATCCTCCTCCTCATCATCGGATGAGGAGAATGCCTTTGTCACCAATTTGGCCTTGATGGCCTTTGATGACTTGGATTGTTCTTCATCCGAAAATGAAGGATCAAGCTCAAGAGGAGAGAGCTCAAGTGAAGGGGGAGCTTCTACATCCTCTTCTTCCGAAGAAGAAGAAGAGGATATGGAAACTATGGTAACGAAAGCCTCTCCTAAGAAAATAGTTTCCATAATTTCTAGTTTAACTAAGGACTTATTTGGAATGAAGAAGAAAAATAAAAGCATGCTTAATCAAATTAAGGCATTAGAAAATAAGCTAGAAAATGCATGCTTAAATGATAATATTTCTTCTAGCTTAAATGATGCATGCTCACATGACCTTTATGTGCCATTAGATGTTAGTGATGCATGTATAAATGAAAATAGGGTCTTAAGGGAAAAGGTAGATTATTTAATAAAAGTCCTAGAAAAATTCACAATTGGCTCCAACACATTGAACATGATCTTAGGGAGCCAAAGGGCAAGTTTCAATAAAAAGGGCCTAGGTTATAAAAAAAAGAAAAATGAAAAGGCCTATAAATGCCTAATTGCTAGGGGTCAAGATAAAAAGAAAGTAATTGCTAGAAAATGGATCCCTAAGGAGTTCTTAGTGAACCCAATAGGCAAGAACTTATTTTGGGTTCCAAAATCCATCCTTAGGGGTTAGGATAACCCTAGGGTAGTCAACCATATGCAATTGACCTATATCATATTTTGGTTGACTTAGGATGGCGGGACAACATTTTTAGAATAGTATTGGGTGATGATAACGTGCCCATAAATAGATAATAATGCTTAAATCATGATGATTAATGTAATTGCTATGTATGTTTGCAATCATGATTTATGATTTTGATATTTGGCACATCATCATAAGAAATAGGGTTTAAATAATGCCTTAGGTGATATTTTGTTTATTATCATGATATAATACCTAATGCATGATTATTATTCAATGAATACATGTATTTCATGATCATAATGTGAAATTAATTTATATATGTCATTATGATCATGTAGGTTGTTGGGTTGATACTTAACCATGATAGAATTGCATGAATATAAGGGTTAAGTATATACAAATACCCCCTAGGATGCATCTCACACTCACTATAGGCTGACTTGATTGCAAACTTAGCATGGGTGAGATGTTAGGATGATACAAATGTTCACTAATGTCTATGGCATTTAGATGGTCATTCAAAGTATCAAAATAGCAATAATAGACCAATCATGGGGAAGGCTTATGTTTAATTCATAGACATATTGCCCAAAGATCATGGTTGGATATTTCATATGTTTTCAAAACAACTTCTTACTATAAAATACATGTATTCATGTTTTGAAACAATTGGATGCAAGACTAGGTGTTAAAATGGATACTCTTATGATCAAAAACCTAGTAGTTTTTTAAGCTTTTATATTTTTGGCAAATCTCGGAAAATATAATGATCTTTCTTGAAAAACTATTTTTCATTGATAGATATACTTAAAAGAAATATATTCCCCAAATTTCATGATTTTTCGAATTTTCTGGAATTAATAATGCATTTTTGAAATTCATCCAGAAAATCAGAAATTCGGATTCTTGTGCCGATCAGCCATACATAGCGATCGTGATGGATGAACAAGTCTGATAACCTGATTTCATCAGGTTTTGACTGATTTTAATATATGTTTCTCTTTATACTTGATGCCATGAGTTTATAAATTAGGATTAATCTTTTTGATGGTGTCAAAGGGGGAGAAATGTATGTTTAAGTAAAGGGGAATATATTTTGGGGGAGAAATGATTATGCTTATGATAGGGGGAGAATATTTTTATGGGGAGTTTCATGGATTAAGGGGGAGTTGCATGTTGCTATATCATGTTTATCTTTACATGCTTTCTTACCTTAGAATTTATATCAAATGTTTTTACCTAACGGATTGCCACACATCAAAAAGGGGGAGATTGTTAGGGCAATCTCTTGCCGTAATATGGTTTTGATGGTGTGGCAAAGGGTTTAAGTTAGTGTGTTATGTTGATTTGATATGTTCGTTGAAGTCGTGCAGGACTTAGTAATTCGCACATGGAGCCGTGGCGAGTTTCACATCTCATGACTCGTGCCTTGAGTCGGTGAAGGATAGCTTTGCGGAAGCCGTGCGCTTGGAGCATCCGAGGGACCGCCGGACGAGAAGCTTGGAGTGAAGCCGGAGGAAGTAGACTTCGAGGCAAGAGACGCGAAGGAGCATTGTAGAGCCGTGCGCCTGATGCTGCCGAGGGACGTGGCCGAGAATGAAGAGAACTTCGAAGGCAAGGGACTCCGAGAAATGAGAGTGAGCGATTGTAACCCGGGGAGTGGTAGCTCTTAGGTGAAACTTGGTCATTTGGCCAAGTGTCGGATGGGTCTTCCCGACACCGATCGCCATGCCATGGCGCCGATCGCGCTTCGAGTCGAATGGAGTTCGACCGTATACGATCGACGGAATGTGGAAGATCAATGCCATATGTGGCGCTGATCGCTAAAGCGCAATGATCGTCAATAGGGTTTAGCCACGCAGACCGCTCGAGCCGATCGGGCGTCGACTGAAGCGCAGTGATCGACGAGGTCCATCGATCGCCAAGAGTTCCGTTGACTACACGCTGATCGGGATCGGCGTGTTCGAGGCCGTTGTAGTAGGATCAGATCGCTAAGGGCGGCAATGATCGATGGCGGCCAACGAGAAGAAATCAGCCTTCTCTATAAAAAGAGAGGGTGTGAGCCTTTTAGAGGCTAATGCTTATACTCTAAGTGATCTTCCTAGTGCCCCACAAGCTCTATACTCTTCTTACTTGTTTTTACTTCATTCTATTTGTAAGAAGAGTGATCTTGATTGTAAAGGTTACCTCCACCTAGCTTGGTGCAAAGGAGAGACCAATAGTGATTGGCTTTGGAGGAGTGATTCACCTCGGATGAATCGGGATCGTGGATTAGCGGCGTAGCCGTGAACCACGTTACATCTTATTGTTAGCGTTTGTATTTTCATTTATTGCTTTATCTTTATTGTTTATGCTTCCGCTTGCGCTAACGATTGTGTAGACGAGCAAACGAACGTGAGAATTCCAACATCCATTGGAAGAGGGCTATTCTCCCCCCTCTAGTCGGCCGTACCGATCCCCTACAAGTGGTATCAGAGCCAAGGAAAGCTTGTCGAGGATTAACCGCCACAACAAGCAACTTTCAAAATGGCCGGCTCCAACATCCATCCTCCGAAGTTTGAAGGAGAATTCGCTTGGTGGAAGAAGCGAATGGAGGTATTTTTCGAAATGGATTTTGATATTATGATTACAATGGAATCCGATTTCGTTTTGCCTAGGGATGAAGAGGGGAAGCCAATAGAGAAATTTAGGTGGACCAAAAGGCAAAGGGAAGAGCACCTTGCAAATTCAAAAGTCAAGCATCATCTCTTCAATGTGCTCCCCCAATAAGAAATCAACCGAATAGGAGAATGCCTAAGCGCCAAGGAGATGTGGGAGAAGCTAATTGAGCTTCATGAAGGCATTTTTGGTTTTTTATAGTTGTTTCCGCTGCGCTAACAAAAATTGTAGACAAGCACACGAACGATTTCCATCGGTACTAGCACGCGCTATTCACCGCCCCCCTCTAGCATCCAATCGATCCCCAACAAGTGGTATCAGAGCGAGGCCGCTCTTCAAGGTTTAACAACTAAGGGAGCACGCTAGAGGGTGAAGATGGAAGTTCAAGAGCAACTAGTATGGGATATCAACACACTGATCCCCTACACTTTCTATGGACAAGAAGGGTTTAGACAATGGAAGGCGAGAATTGAGGACTTCCTAATGATGAGGGTCTTCGAAGAATGATCCATTTTAATGGAGGGATATAGCTATACAAGAGGACCAAAAGGTGGATTTCTCAAGAAAAAGAGATGGACCGAAGAGCAAGTCCAAGCCTTCGAGAAAAATGATAAGGTAATGAAGTTTTTAATTGATTTAATACCTAACAATATCTTGTGTATGTTACGTAATTATGTAGATGCCAAGGAGCTATGGAGCAAAGTGGCCAAACTCCATGAAAGCCCATCACCGGTCCAAGAGGAAGGGACTGAAGAGGCTAATGTATCATCCTCACAAGGAAGTGAGGACTTGGCGGTTGAGAGATCATCAACATCCAAGGAGGAAGAGGAAGTAGAATCAGAGGAGACCTCCACCTCAAGGATTGAGGGGGAGGAGACTAGAGCATCCTCAACACCAGAGCAACAAGAAGAACCATCTACATCCAGAAGAGAGAAAGATCAAGCTCAAGAGAACCTCATCACCACCCTAGGTAACTCAAGCATGTCAATTAATAATAAAATGAATATTATATTCTTTGAGTGTAGGGAAGCCGGGCACTATAAGAGCAAGTGCCCAAAGAAGATAAAAAAGGCTCCTCCGGCACAAAAAGTCAAGGATGTCGGTTCCCCAACCATCAAAAGCAAGGAGGACATTATTTGCTTCAAATGTCGACTACCAGGATACTACCGAAGTCAATGCTCTATAGGGAAGAAGAAGGGGCAAGAAGGAGCTTCACAAGTAGGGGGAGCTAAGGCTAACCCTAAGGTATATTTTAATAATGCACCTTCTAAATTTAAAGGTCAAAAGCATGCTAGGAATTTTAATTCTCTTGCAATTCATCATGTAAAGCATGCTAGAGATAAATATATTTGTTTAGGTGCCAAAAATGTTAATATTTCAAAGAAGGAGAAATTTGGGACTAATGTCCCTAGAAAAATTTTACCTAAGGAAACCATTAAGAAAATAGGAGAACATCTAGGTCTTAACCCTAAGTGGACTAGGCATATGCCTAGGAAAAACAATGCCCAAAGATTAGATCAAAATTCAAAAATTGGGCAATTAGAAAAGAAAAATCAAGTCTTGAGGTCAAGGCTTGAAAAGATAGAGAAGACCCTTGCAAAAATGCAAAATCAATTTCAAGGGTCAAGAGGTCAATATTTAGGGTCTAGAAATCAAAGCCTAGGGTCAAATGATCAAAAATCAAGACCTAGGAAACTAGATTCATCCAAGGGCAAACCTAAGCCCAAGGAAACCTATCACAATGTTCCATTTGATTATGGAATTAAACCTAGGAAAACCAAGGTTACTAGGGAAGTTATCCCTAAGAGTAACCATGGTATGTGCATAGTGGCTAGGGTTTCTAGGAAATCTAGGGTGGCCACTAAGAAGGTTGCAAGGGGAGTTACCCTTAGAGTCAACCTAGGCAAGACCACAATGACCAAGGCTAACAAGCCTAGAAGGCTCATTAGGAGGGTATCTAGGGAGGTCATCCCTAAGGAATACCTAGTAAGCCCTAGGAGCTCAAATAGGTTTTGAGTTCCTAAGATCGTGATTGATTCACGCTAGATGGGTTTAGGGTGTGTCAACCTTGATTGGGTGGATAGTTAACTCAACCATGATAAAGGTGACACTTTAGGAAATTTTCAAGGTCATTGGCACCTTGAAAATAGAGTTGATATTATGATCCTAAAAGATTTTAGGATGTGCCAATGTATTTTTGGGATTATGAAAAATCAATTGAATTGACACAATTTAGGATTAGAGGTTATAGTGTGTCATTTTGGGTTTTTGGCACACTAGGGAGATTAGTAGTAATATGACAAAATATATTTAATTTTATGAAATGTCAATTAATATTAAAATTTAGGTATTATTATACCTATACTTTTTATTTTCCATACCTTGTTTGCCATATAACATGTCATGACATCATGTTTATTTTTATCATTTATATGTCATGATCATGTTTATGATTAAGGATTAATGTCATGTGTTTTTAGATTTCATATTATGCCATGTCATCATGATCATTGACCATGCTTAATTATTGCTATCATTATGCCACGATCATTTCATGCATTTAATTTGACTAAAATTGAATTAAAGACAATGGCATGACTTGAAGTCCCATTTATAAGGGAATCAAGTAGGGTTGCCTAGGAAATGCATGAAACCCTAGATTAAGGAGAACAAAACCCACATCTCACATCACATTGACATGTATATGTATTTATACACCCTAGATACATGAGAGATGCTAGGATAAGAGTTGAGTTCAAGGTGCATAGTTTTTGCATCTAGATGAACTAAAACTCATTTAATTTCAATGATGGATCATTGGGAAAGCTTGTGTACAAGTCATGTACATTGAGCCCAAGGAATATGATCCAAAATAAGATTTTGAAAATATTTTAAAATAATTTTGAAAAACCTTGGTGAAGTCTATCTTTTGATAGCAATCACCATTGATGAGATTGATACAAAATGAGCCAAAACTTAGAAGTTTTCTTCACTTTTGAATTTTGTATCAATTTCAGTATTTTATGGGTAAAATAATTTTCAAATATTTTTCACCCATTGATTTAATCATAGGTATTATACGTATCAAATTTCATAATTTTTCGAATTACGTATAATTATTTATGATTTTTCGAATCTCATTTCTGATAACTGAAATTTTGAAATTTCAGTTATCGATCGCCTCGGGTGGCGATCGATGATGATGGCAATGATCGTAATCGAGTTATTGAGTTGACTGTCAATGCTGATTTCGAGAAAACTAGGTTTGGTTAGCCTGTGTTCAGCTACGGTTAAGGTCCCTAACCACTCCTAACCCTAAAATATGCTTTGGAAAGCATTATAAAGGGTAAAAATCTATTGGACATAGATTTGGAGAGGTGTTAGGTCAAAGTATCAAATTTAAGAGTGGAAGAGTTCATGTTTGAACTTTGAGCCTTAATTTTGATGGTTTAGAGTTTCTATTGGCTTAGGGACTTCTCAAGGCCATTGTTGGCGCAATGGTCAAGGGGGAGCAAGCCTTTAGGGGGAGGTATCCATCATAGGATGATAGATGGTATTTTTCCTCATGAGAGGCAAAATGGGATTTTGAGATACCCAATTTGGAAATTGGGAGAGAGTATAGGATTGCCTCTCTTGAGTGATATGAGATTTATCACTAGGAAGATGGTTGGCATCCTAGGTATTTTTGGGCCAAGGGGGAGATTGTAAGATCTCATTGGAACATGAGACATTGATCTCCTTGGTGAGATAACCTTTTTGATGTATGTCAAAAAGGGGGAGAAAGTAAGATTACCGATTTGGGATAATTGGTAAGGAGTTTTTGAGTTATATGGTCTAACTCAAATGGGTTATTTTGGTTTTTGTCAAACATCAAAAAGGGAGAGATTGTTGGTGCAATCGACCCAGGTCATGATTGACCAGGACTCGAGCTTGGCTCGAGAGATGTTTTGATGTTAGACAAAAACATATGACAATGTAATTGTCATGGGAAAGTCCAAGTGGGACACTTGACATTTGGGAAAGTCCAAGCATGGGTCTTGGCAATGTTAAGTCCAAGCATGGGTCTTGGCAAGGTAAAGTCCAAGTCTTGAGTACTTGGCATGGAAAGTCCAACATGGGTTGGCAAGGGAAAGTCCAAGCTTGAGTCATGGCATTTGAGAAGTCCAAGGGGAATATTGGCGGCGTAAATTCCAAGGGTGAAGTCTTGGTAGCATAAGTTCAATGGTTGGCGGCGTAAAGTCCAAGCGGAGTCTTGACGGCGTAAGTCCAATGTGCCCTGGCGGCGTAGACATTGTTAGCGTGACATAGCCGATGGAAGCACCTGAAGGCTAGCGCGATGGATGAACAAGTCATGGATGACTTGGAGGGATCCGAGAGGCGTGAGGCTGATGGAGGTGGCTAGAAGGCTTAGGTCTAGGCTAAGGGTGGTCTAGCAAGTATGAGGGAACCATATTTGGGCTAAAACCTCATGTTTGAGGTGTGCCAGTCGACTGGTGCCATGTGGCAGTCGACTGGCCTGAGTCAACTAGGGTTTGACTGCGGGAATTACCCTAGCAGTCGACTACCATAGGTGGGCAGTCGACTGATTGGCTGAGCAGTCGACTGATCTTGTGATCAGTCTATTGGTGCTCATGAAATCGGGCACAGAATGGAGTCGAGACTCGACTAGTCGAGTGAAGGCTCCATCAGTCAATTGATGGGTATGATCAGTCGACTAATGATGGATCCGTTGGACTTATCCAGCGTGGATCTAGCCGTTGTCTCACGACAACAGTGGCATCAGTCGACTGATTGTCCCGACCAGTCGACTGATCGACTTTTTCCAGCACAGGTTGAAGCTTTATAAGGAGCTCGTGATGGAGGAAAAAGGGATGGTTTTCTTGAGAGCATTTTGGGCGATTTGCTACTGCAAATCAGGGTCTCCAAGTTGATATCAAGCCACAAGCGATCAAGCATTCAAAGAGCAATTGTAAAGTAGTTTTCTTTACTTGCATTGTATTTTATTATTGTAATTGCTTGTATCCATTTAGATTATTGTTGTAATCTATTGTATGAGATTTCTCCACCTCCGACTTGTGTCAAGGAGTTATTTGTGATTAGTGAGTGCATGTGCATCACTAGAGCTCTTTTTAGAGCTCGATCCGTAGAGTAGGAACCGTTCGGTTCTGAACCACTTTATATTCTTACGTTTGTGTGTTTGTGTTTTCGTTATTGGTTTTTTATAGTTGTTTCCGCTGCGCTAACAAAAATTGTAGACAAGCACACGAACGATTTCCATCGGTAGTAGCACGCGCTATTCACCGGCCCCCTCTAGCGTCCAATCGATCCCCAACAAGTGGTATCAGAGTGAGGCCGCTCTTTAAGGTTTAACAACTAAGGGAGCACGCTAGAGGGTGAAAATGGAAGTTCAAGAGCAACTAGGATGGGATATCAACACACCGATCACCTACACCTTCTATGGACAAGAAGGGTTTAGACAATGGAAGGCGAGAATTGAGGACTTCCTAATGATGAGGGACTTCAAAGAATGGTCCATTTTAATGGAGGGATATAGCTATCCAAGAGGACCAAAAGGTGGATTTCTCAAGAAAAAGAGATGGACCGAAAAGCAAGTCCAAGCCTTCGAGAAAAATGATAAGGTAATGAAGTTTTTAATTAATTTAATACCTAACAATGTCTTGTGTATGTTAGGTAATTATGTAGATGCCAAGGAGCTATGGAGCCAAGTGGCCAAACTCCATGAAAGCCCATCACCGGTCCAAGAGGAAGGGACTAAAGAGGCTAATGCATCATCCTCACAAGGAAGTGAGGACTTGGAGGTTGAGAGATCATCAACATCCAAGGAGGAAGAGGAAGTAGAATCGGAGGAGACCTCCACCTCAAGGATTGAGGGGGAGGAGACTAGAGCATCCTCAACACCAGAGCAACAAGAAGAACCATCTACATCTGGAAGAGAGGAAGATCAAGCTCAAGAGAACCTCATCACCACCCTAGGTAACTCAAGCATGTCAATTAATAATAAAATGAATATTATATTCTTTGAATGTAGGGAAGTCGGGCACTATAAGAGCAAGTGCCCAAAGAAGGTAAAAAAGGCTCCTCCAGCACAAAAAGTCAAGGATGCCGGTTCCCCAACCATCAAAAGCAAGGAGCACATTATTTGCTTCAAATGTCGACTACCGGGACACTACCGAAGTCAATGTTCTATTGGGAAGAAGAAGGGGCAAGAAGGAGCTTCACAAGTAGGGGGAGCTAAGGCTAACCCTAAGGTATATTTTAATAATGCACCTTCTAAATTTAAAGGTCAAAAGCATGCTAGGAATTTTAATTCTCTTGCAATTCATCATGAAAAGCATGCTAGAGATAAATATATTTGTTTAGGTGCCAAAAATGTTAATATTTCAAAGGAGAAATTTGAGACTAATGTCCCTAGAAAAATTTTACCTAAGGAAACCATTAAGAAAATAGGAGAACATCTAGGTCTTAACCCTAAGTGGACTAGGCATATGCCTAGGAAAAACAATTCCCAAAGATTAGATCAAAATTCAAAAATTGGGCAATTAGAAAAGGAAAATCAAGTCTTGAGGTCAAGGCTTGAAAAGATAGAGAAGACCCTTGCAAAAATGCAAAATCAATTTTAAGGGTCAAGAGGTCAACATTTAGGGTCTAGAAGTCAAAGCCTAGGGTCAAATGGTCAAAAATCAAGACCTAGGAAACTAGATTCATCCAAGGGCAAACCTAAGCCCAAGGAAACCTATCACAATGTTCCATTTGATTATGGAACAAAACCTAGGAAAACCAAGGTTACTAGGGAAGTTATCCCTAAGAGTAACCATGGTATGTGCATAGTGGCTAGGGTTTCTAGGAAATCTAGGGTGACCACTAAGAAGGTTGCAAGGGAAGTTACCCTTAGAGTCAACCTAGGCAAGACCACAATGACCAAGGCTAACAAACCTAGAAGGGTCATTAGAAGAGTATCTAGGGAGGTCATCCCTAAGGAATTCCTAGTAAGCCCTAGGAGCTCAAATAGGTTTTGGGTTCCTAAGAGCGTGATTGATTCACGCTAGATGGGTTTAGGGTGTGCCAACATTTATTGGGTGGGTAGTTAACTCAACCATGATAAAGGTGGCTCTTTAGGAAATTTTCAAGGTCATGGGCACCTTGAAAATAGAGTTGATATTATGATCCTAAAAGATTTTAGGATGTGCCAATGTATTTTTGGGATTATGAAAAATCAATTGAATTGACACAATTTAGGATTAGAGGTTATAGTGTGCTATTTTGGGTTTTTGGCACACTAGGGAGATTAGTAGTAATATGACAAAATATATTTAATTATATGAAATGTCAATTAATATTAAAATTTAGGTATTTTTATACCTATACTTTTTATTTTCCATACCTTGTTTGCCATATAACATGTCATGACATCATGTTTATTTTTATCATTTATATGTCATGATCATGTTTAGGATTAAGGATTAATGTCATATGTTTTTAGATTTCATATTATGCCATGTCATCATGATCATTGACCATGCTTAATTATTGCTATCATTATGCCATGATCATTTCATGCATTTAATTTGACTAAAATTGATTTAAAGACAATGGCATGACTTGAAGTCCCATTTATAAGGGAATCAAGTAGGGTTGCCTAGGAAATGTATGAAACCCTAGATTAAGGAGAATAAAACCCACATCTCACATCACATTGACATGTATATGTATTTATACACCCTAGATACATGAGAGATGCTAGGATAAGAGTTGAGTTCAAGGTGCATAGTTTTTGAATCTAGATGAACTAAAACTCATTTAATTTCAATGATGGATCATTGGGAAAGCTTGTGTACAAGTCATATACATTGAGCCCAAGGAATATGATCCAAAATAAGGTTTTGAAAATATTTTAAAATAATTTTGAAAAACCATGGTGAAGTCTATCTTTTGATAGCAATCACCATTGATGAGATTGATACAAAATGAGCCAAAACTTAGAAGTTTTCTTCACTTTTGAATTTTGTATCAATTTCAGTATTTTATGGGTAAAATAATTTTCAAATATTTTTCACCCATTGTATTAGTCATAGGTATTATACGTATCAAATTTCATGATTTTTCGAATTACGTATAATTATTTATGATTTTTTGAATCTCATTTCTGATAACTGAAATTTTGAAATTTGATTATCGATCCTACTGGGTGGCGATCGGTGATGAGATGTGATCATTGGTGTGAGTTGACTGCCAATGCTGATTTCGGGAAAACTAGGTTTGGTTAGCCCGTGTTCAGCTACGGTTAAGGTCCCTAACCACTCCTAACCCTAGGATATGCTTTGGAAAGCATTATAAAGGGTAAAAATCCATTGGACATGGATTTGGAGAGGTGTTAGGTCAAAGTATCAAATTTAAGAGTGGAAGAGTTCATGTTTGAACTTTGAGCCTTAATTTTGATGGTTTAGAGTTTCTATTGGCTTAGGGACTTCTCAAGGCCATTGTTGGCGCAATGGTCAAGGGGGAGCAAGCCTTTAGGGGGAGGTATCCATCATAGGATGATGGATGGTATTTTTCCTCATGAGAGGCAAAATGGGATTTTGAGATACCCAATTTGGAAAGTGGGAGAGAGTATAAGATTGTCTCTCTTGAGTGATATGAGACTTATCTCTAGGAAGATGGTAGGCATCCTAGGTATTTTTGGGCCAAGGGAGAGATTGTAAGATCTCATTGGAACATGAGACATTGATCTCCTTGGTGAGATAACCTTTTTGATGTATGTCAAAAAGGGAGAAAGTAAGATTACCGATTTGGGATAATTGGTAAGGAGTTTTTGAGTTATATGGTCTAACTCAAATGGGTTGTTTTGGTTTTTGTCAAACATCAAAAAGGGAGAGATTGTTGGTGCAATCGGCCCAGGTTATGATTGACTAGGACTCGAGCTTGGCTCGAGAGATATTTTGATGTTAGACAAAAACATATGACAATGTAATTGTCATGGGAAAGTCCAAGTGGGACACTTGGCATTTGGGAAAGTCCAAGCATAGGTCTTGGCAATGTTAAGTCTAAGCATGGGTCTTGGCAAGGTAAAGTCCAAGTCTTGAGTACTTGGCATGGAAAGTCCAACATGGGTTGGCAAGGGAAAGTCCAAGCTTGAGTCTTGGCATTTGAGAAGTTCAAGGGGAATATTGGCGGCGTAAAGTCCAAGGGTGAAGTCTTGATAGCATAAGTCCAATGGTTGGCGGCGTAAAGTCCAAGCGGAGTCTTGGAGGCGTAAGTCCAATATGCCTTGGTGGCGTAGACATCGTTAGCGTGACATAGCCAATGGAAGCACCTGAAGGCTAGCGCGATGGATGAACAAGTCATGGATGACTTGGAGGGATCCGAGAGGCGTGAGGCTGATGGAGGTGGCTAGAAGGCTTAGGTCTAGGCTAAGGGTGGTCTAGCAAGTATGAGGGAACCATATTTGGGCTAAAACCTCTTGTTTGAGGTGTGCGGTCATTTGGTGCCATGTGGCGATCGGTGGCAAGTCAACTAGGGTTTATTGCGGGAATTACCCTAGCGATCATTGCCATAGGTGAAGCGGTCGTGATTGCTGATCGGTGGTGCTCGTTAAATTGGGCACAGAATGGTGTCGAGACTTGACTGGTCGAGTGAAGGCTTCATCAGTCGACTGATGGGTATGATCAGTCGACTGATGATTGATCCGTTGGACTTATCTAGCGTGGATCTAGCCATTGTCTCACGACAACAGTGGCATCAGTCGACTGATGGTCCCGACCAGTCGACTGATGGTCCCGACCAGTCGACTGTTTCCAGCACAGGTTGAAGTTTTATAAGGAGCTCGTGATGGAGGAAAAAGGGATGGTTTTTTTTAGAGCATTTGGGGTGATTTGATGCTACAAATCAGGGTCTCAAAGTTGATATCAAGCCACCAAGCGATCAAGCATTCAATGAGCAATTATAAAGTAGTTTTCTTTACTTGCATTGTATTTCATTATTGTAATTGCTTGTATCCATTTAGATTATTGTTGTAATCTATTGTACGAGGTTTCTCCACCTCTGACTTGTGTCGAGAAGGAGTTATTTGTGATTAGTGAGTGTGTGTGCATCACTAGAGCTCTTTAGAGCTCGATCCGTGGAGTAGGAATCATTCGGTTCCGAACCACGTTATATCCTTGCGTTTGTGTGTTTGTGTTTTCGTTATTGCTTTATTATATTTGTTTCCGCTGCGCTAACAAAAATTGTAGACAAGCACGTGAACGATTTCCATCGGTACTAGCACGCGCTATTCACCCCCTCTAGCGTCCAATCGATCCCCAACAACGATCAGTCGACCGCTCGAGCCGCGATGGTCATTGCCCGTCTCTAGCGATCGGCTGGGACACTTCCTCCATGAGGTTTTAACCCAAGTATGGTGTCCCCATACTTGCTAGACCACCCTTAGCCTAGACCTAAGTCTTCCAGCCACCTCCGTCAGCCTCGCGCCTATTGGATCCCTCCAAGTCATCCATGACTTGTTCATCCATACGCTAGCCTTCAGGTGCTTCCATTGGCTATGTCATGTTAACGGTGTCTACACCACCAAGGCACATTGTACTTACGCTGCAAAGACTCCGCTTGGACTTTACGCCGCCAACCATTGGACTTATGCTGCCAAGACTCCCACTTGGACTTTACGCCACCAATATCAAACCCCTTGGACTTCTCAAATGCCAAGACTCAAGCTTGGACTTTCCCTTGCCAACCCATGTTGGACTTTCCATGCCAAGACCCATGCTTGGACTTTTCCTTGCCAAGACCCATGCTTGGACTTTTCCTTGCCAAGACCCATGCTTGGACTTTTCATGTCACATGGTCAACCCTAGTCAACTATCAAAATCCCCCTCGAGTCAAACTCGAGTCCGATCAATCTTGACCCGGGTCTCCCCAAAACATTATCAGACATCAATGTCAAACATCAAAACATCGCTCGAGTCAAACTCGAGTCTGGTCAATCGTGACCTGGGCCGATTGCACCAACAGATAACAGAAGGGAATGAAAATATGTGAGAATGCCTTCATAATAATCATGCAAGCCTATGGTTGTGTGGTCTCGAAAGAATCAAAGCAAGTTCTAGAGTTACAATAACCACAAGTGCACCACACACAAGCAATAAAAATAGGCACAACCTTCACTAGGAATGAATAAAAAATCATCTTAATCTATCAACTCAAAATCCATCACCAAGTAGAAACCATATGTAATCAAATAATTCATTCATGGAAATAAATCCCAAAACTCGACAATCAAATTTAACTAGCTTTCACGACTTCTAAGATGATATAAAGTATTGCATAAGAAATTTATTTGAAAAATTGACTAAGCAAAACTCAACAAACAAAACTTAACAACTAAAATAAAAACAAATAAAGTAAAATAAACATATATAGAAAGAAAAGAAAAGAGAATGAGATAGAGAAAACTCACCTGAGGTCCTAGCAATTGGAGGCGGTTCAGTAAGAATATCCAGGTTAGGAGTGGAGTAAAAGTCCTCCCCGACGGTTGAAGATGGTTCAAAAGTAAAATCCTCACCGGAGGTGCGATGGACCGATAGAAAGCGAGCACCTCCTTCATGTGATCAGAAAAGTCCGGTGTTGCTCCCTCTAATATGATCGCCTTATTATATGTCTTTTCTAGAGGTCGGAGGCGATACAGCAGAAGTTTCCAGCTTGGAGGTTAGACTATTGCATTATCTGTCAGGGCCTTTATCAGCAACATTCTTGGAGACTTGATCTCAGGTGAGAGTGTCCAGTCTGGGGGTGTCTAGCTATCCACCACTCCTGTGTCATCATCCTCAACATCTAACACAACAATAGCTTCATCAATGAATTCACATCCATCAGTGTCTGAAATCACATCATAGCATAATGGTTCATAGGAGTCTTGTGGAGTAGTATGCCTATCACCCACTCCACAATCCATCTCCCTAAGCACGTCGGTATCCATAGAAATGGTCTCTGACAGAGGCTGAATGAACTCTTGTGCTTTGCATATGGCTGATGGATGTTGCAATTTGTTCTGGCTACAATTTGATCCAATGTAGTCTCCATACTGCTAATAATACAGATTCGTGTTTCTCAGAAAAGATAATTCCTGGTCCTTCCTAAAAGACCAACAAAAAATCAAAAGACACAGGAAGTAGACATGACAAATACATGGATATATAGAAAATGACAGAATGAAGCCCTAAACAATTTTTTTTAAAAAAAATGGGTAAACAATCCTAAGTCTACTAAGTACCATTACACTCCCCAGCAACGATGCCAAAATTTGAATTTACGACATTAAATTATCGTGGTACCATTTCAAATTATTACCAAACCCTCTCTACACTAATATAGCTTAGTGGACAGCCTGGATCGTTTCCCAATAAGTGTAATAGATAGAATAGTAAACTTAGGATTTCTACTTATTGCTTTGGATTTTCTCTCAGAAATGGGGGTTTGGAAATTAAAAGACTAGTCCTACTGAATGAAAAACAATGCAAGTAATTAAAGCCTTAATCTAACTAAACTACGATTACAATGAAATTAAAGAAGATATAAACTAAGCAGACAAAGAAAAGCATTCAAAAACATAAAGACAATGCAGGAAATTAAACAACAATTTAAATGCAGAATAACATGAGTGTAAAGTAGAACATGAAATAAATCTAACATAGTATTAAACACTACTAACTAATGGAAATAACACTTAAACATGCAAGTAATCAAACTAACAAACAATTAAGCTAAGGAACCATTAACCTAATGACAACTAAGCAAAGTTACAACTAGCACAAATAATTCATGAATGATAAAATAAACTATAGCTAAACTCCTAATTAAACAGCAGGATAAAATAACCGAATTAAAACCTAGAATCAAACATCACAATTATGCATTAAAGGATAAAACAAAATAAACATTCAAATGAAACTACTAATTAAACTCTAAGACAAACTACGAATTAACTACAACCAAACTACAAACTAATTCTACAAGTCAATCTACAAACTACTACTGTAAAATACCACGAATAAATTTTTTTGGATAGAATAGTATCTCTATTATTCTTTAAATAGAGAACTTATTATTGGATACATTAAATTAGTGTCAGATGGCTAAGGATTTATTTAAATCTAACCAATGTAAAATACCACGAATAAATGTTTTTCGATAGAATAGTATCTCTATTATTCTTTAAATAGAGAAATTATTATTGGATAAATTAAATTATTGTCGGATGGCTAAGGATTTATTTAAATGTAACCTAGGTTTAAATTTATGGAGTTAATGAAACCTAACCTAGGCTTGATCCTTATTAAGTAGACCATTTCCTTGCAAATCCATTTATTGCAGTTTCTTAATCTTTCTTTACCATTTTTTTTCTTCTCTCCCGAATGCTTTCCACCATTCGCGATTCTCCTCCTCTCTTTCGAAAATGTGCGACTCCTCCACTCTTTCGAAATGCGCAACCCTCCTCTCTTCTAAAACACAGGCTGTCGGATGCCCTTCCCTTTCCTCACGGCAAGCGGCGGCTGACCACCCTCAATGATGCCCACGGATGCATCGGTGGTGAGGGGGTGAGCGGCTAGGAGTCGACAGCAATTTGACTGGAGGTCATTCTTCATGGTTGTCGTCGGAGCAAGGTAAGGGCACGGTTCTTTGCTGGTTTGATCTCTTCATCACGGTTTGTTGTTTCTCACATGAGCAGCATGATGACAGCGTCACTGTGACTAGTCGTTCCGATCGGAGGTGTTATACGGAGGTGACGCCGGCGTAGTTTCAATTTCTAGTATAATGTCTTGATCTCCCTCTTTCTTTTCTATCCATTTCATTTCTGTGGATTTGATAATGTTTAGTGGACTGTGGGTGCCAATTTGTGGGTTCTAGAAGGGGGTGGCAGTGTGGATCGAATGGTGCATCGAGCTTGAGATAAGGGTTTGTGTTGATCTATGGTTTTATCAGGTTGTATGCAACTATGAGAGGGAAATTGCCGATTGTGCTTGAATGAAGGTTTGTGAGAGTGGTTGTGTGGCTGTGAGGGTTGTTCCGGTGAATAGAGCGGGTTGTGAAGGGCTATGATGTGGCTGTGAGGGTTTGGTTATAATGCATTGAGCCTGGATATAGATTTACAGTAATCGTGCTGGCTATATGTTTTGTTTATGCTCTATTAAGGAGCTATGAAGGATGGATTAAATGGTTAAATAGCTATTTGGTTTTCATTTTGTTTTGTGATGTGAATTGGGTGTATGGAGTGGAATGCGTTGTGGAAATTCTAGGAGTTAGTTATACATAAGTGGAATGTGAGTTGGTATGAAAATCCTAATGGGGATATTCTGTTCGTGCCTTGTTATTGAAGGGCTATGAATGTGTTAAATGTGAATTGGTGGTAGAGGGATGAATGTAGAAGCTAAGGGCTCAATGGGGAGTTTGGTTGCGGTGAATTGGCCATGATGATTGGGGGGTTTCTAATTCATGTTCGATAGAAGGACGTGAATATAGGAACGAGGTAGTAATGGATTTGTATATTGACGGGTGCTAGAACTTAGTACTTGTTATATTTTGTGTAGGACGTGGTTACGAGATAGGTCCATAGGTGTGAAGATATTATCACGAGCTTCTCGACAAGTGGGTAATATTTTTCCTACCCTGGTCAGGTAGTAGCTAAACCTTGAAGTATATAACTTCATATTGTTGTCACTTCGACCTTGACTCTACTCTAGTTTTTCTTATGCTTGATACTTGCCTTTGCACTTAAATACTCTGCCATTGTTGTTATCTATTCATTCATCTTTGTTATGAATTATAGATGTTATGATAAGTGGATCTGTAGTGGTTTACCTATGTGTACGTAGCTAAATTTGGTTGTAAAATTGAATTGTACAATTTAAATAAATCATCCGGGGGTGGATGATGTTCTAGGAGTAAGATGAGTTTTCATATCATATCCTGATGTTGTGTATATATCTACTATGAATTATGGAGTCATGTATGGATGTATAATTTGTCAATACAACGTCGCTATGGACTGGAGGTCCTAGCTCGGTTGTTGTCAACTGTATATGCCTCTCTATAGAATAGAGAGTGTGTTGTGGACATGTGTATGTACTGTCGTGCATTCATTTCATTTACATCCATGCTGATGACTTGGTCTCCCTTGTGGTTGAGAGGGTCGTCAGTCATCCTGCCTCCCAGGTTACTCGTGGAGGAGTAACTGGTTGAGGGCAGTGCATTTGTTGTGTCGCACTCGCCCCACTATTGACAGTGGTTGTTGGAGTAGCCTGCAGTTGTCCTGGGTATGTGACACTCAACCACTCATGGGAAGTGACAGTCAGAGTGGCCAGCAGCAGGGACCCCCATTATGTAGCTAACTCTTTACGCTTGTATGCTACTTCATACTACCCACTCAGCCACTCGAGAGCAGTGGTTGTTGTTGAGTTGAGACAGTTGTCATGTCATGCCACCTAGGCCACACTGAGATTATGGTAGCAGTAGGGTGCGCAGGCATAACAATGCATTTGCATTGCCGTGGTAGATGGCGTTTGTATATATATTCATTTGCATTGTCATGGTAGATGGAGTTTATATATATAAACACACGTATACATCTATATATATATAGTTGAGTGTGATGAGAATATATATAGCTAGAGTCTATATATATGATCGTTGGATGTTGCATTTGTTTGAGCTATGCTTGCTGCATTTGATTATACATCATCTTGCATTCCACTTGCATATTCTTATATGGTTGTGTGTGGATTACCAGAGTTGAGTTGGTCAGACTGTTGTATACCTTTGACAAGTACCTTGAGGTGATACGAGATGGACCCGATTGATGGTTGTATTTGCCATAGAATGTTAGTATGATGATTTTGTGTGATTATAGAGTTAGCATTACTCTACCATGTTGTAGGTGTTGTATTATGGTACTTATACTCAGGTTGTGTGAGTTACATCGTTGCCGATCTTCAAGTATGTTAGTACCTTATGTTGTTATTGTCGATCAGTTTAGTTATACAATTGTTATATTTATGCTGGTGTATATCTGTTATACCTTTAGACAGTATATTGCTGACTCACATGTGATATATATACATTATACATGCACTTCTATTTTTATTACCGCTGAGTTTTGTACTCACTACTACAGACCCTGGATTTTCTTGTCGCCCAGGTAACAGGTAGTCGACTTCGTGATGGGCTTGGAGCAACGCTGGCTGGCAACCTCTCATCTCACTTTCGAGGGTCCCGACTTGGATTTATGTTTCCTTTTGTTTTCGGATGTTTCGTATATTGATCTGGATTTATATGGTGGATGTTGTGCTAGACATTGTGGATGTATGCACTTGTTGATTCGGGTTTTGACGATGCTTTTCTTTATGTTTTGGTGTTAGTTATATAGATATGCATTGTGTGTAGATTTTTATGTCATTGTATTAGTTTCCGTTGTGTTTTGTTATATTTACATTTATGTATGTTATTGTGGTTGTGGCCGAAAAGCTTGTATAAATAGGATATGTTGTCATGTACAAGGGAGATGTTGTCCATTTTTTTTTCGGCTCAACATGCTCTCGAGGCGTGACAACTACAAACAAAACTACATGTCAATCTACAAACTACTACAAACTAAATTACATGTCAAACTACAAACTACTACAAACTAAACTACAACAACAATAATTGGGGGATGATAACAGTTCAATAAACTAATCCAAATAAAATGAAATTAAACTATCCAATTAAATGGATAAACTCCAAAAATAATTAACCAATGATCTTCAGGTCCCAGAGAAGGGACCTTCCTCTTCGGCAACAACGACTATCCGATAACTTCCTCCAACGGTAGATGCGAACCTACTATTCCGGCTGTGGATGGTGGAGCTGTCGAATCCTGGCAGCCAATGGATGGATGTCGAAGTGGAGCGACCAAATTCCAGTCACGAGAAGGGAGTGGAATGCCGAAACAGTGGCGGTTGAGTCTCTTCACTGGCTATGGTTGGCGGAGCTATCGAATCCCGGTAGTCGATGGATGGAATCGAAGTGGAGCGGCCGAATCCCAACCGCGGAAAGGAAATGGAAATGGGACCGGTGGAGAGGTGGATTGTCGGAATCTCTATCTCTCCCCGCCGGAGACGAGCTATCCAAATTCCAGCATCTCGTCTGTCGACGGATGGGATGAGATTGTCGTCTATCGGAAGGAAGGAAGGTCGCCGAAAGTCTGCTACCGAAAGTGCCACTGCCGCTCGTGGAGGGAAGTCGCTGCTTTAAAGTGAGGAGGAAGATCAGCTGACATCTTTGTGCTGCGCGTCACGGTGGAGAAGAAGTCTCTGTGTCATGATTCTGCTCGCTCACGCGCAAGGAATCATCGCCGCCGCTCCTCGCACGTAGGAAGAAGAAGTCGCATTCTGTGATGCGTCACGATGGAGAAGAAGCTGTGTCGCGCTGTTGGGAAAAGGGTGAAAATGTTGGATTTTTAAAGCTCTTTTCCTTGGTCGTCCGATCGAAGCAGGATCAAATCCCAGCCGTCCATTAAAGCTAGGTTAAATGCTTTGATTAATCAATTAAGGGGTTGTGCATCCAACAGCTGAAATTACTCTGATTTGAGATGGACAAATTTGATCAGATCTGAATGAATGGTCGAGATTGAATGATCCAGATGAACGACCAAGATGTGTGGATCTTAATGTATGGGCCGGATCGCTCTAGATCCTGATTAATGGCTCAGATCATGCCGATCACATTGGACGATCCGAATTGATCAGATCTCGTCCCTTAATTAAATTGCTTCAGATCTTGATGAATGGCTCAGATTAAGTTAGCTTGAAATGTCCATTATGACCCTAGATGAAGCTATATTTGATCCAACTTGAGTCTAGTCCAGTGGCTTATCTCGATCTCCTACAAACAAAGATAAAATTTGCATATAAGTCCAAAATTTAGGAGAATTTACAATAAGTTCCAAAATAAGTCCAAACTCATAAAACATATTAATAATAAATAATAAATCACTCGAGAGGATAAAAATAGTGATATTAAGGACCAAAATAACACGATAAAATGACAGTTATCAGTTGTCTCTTACCTCTAACGAGGAAGAGATATTTAGTGCTTTGCCCTTCTGAAGCGATCAAGGATCGTAGGACCTTGGATTAGCAGCTGGTGGGTTGTAAACCAAGTAAAAAATACTTGTGTTTTAGTTTTCTACTGCGTACTTTATTTTAATCGACGGAAAGAAAGATTTTCGTACCCTATTCACCCCCTCTAGAGTTTTCTCGATCCAAGAACAACTTCTGAGATTATATAAAGAAATACATTGGGAATTCATCTTAAAACAAAAAAAAAATAAAAACTCGACAATCAAAACTAGACAACCAAAGTAAAAGAAGTATATATACAAAGAGAAAGAAAATAAGAAGTGAAAAGGAATGAACTCCCTTGAGTGTCTAACGATTGAAGGCGATTTTGTAATAAAAGGCAAGGAATTGAGTGGTCCTAATAAAAATCCTTCTTAACAATTAAAGATGGTTTAGAAGTAGTATCCAAGCCGAGAGTGGGATGGACTGAGGTGAGGTGAATGCCTTCTTCATATAGTCTATGTCGTCAAGCGTTTCTCCCTCCATCATTGCCTTCTTATATATTTTCTCTGACAATTGGAGGCATTAGAAGTATCCATTCTGAGGGATAGATTATTGTATTTGATGTTATAACCTTTCTCAACACAAATATTGGAGACTTTGACTTCAACGCAAGTGTTTAATCTAGAGGCTTTCAGCTATCCCTCACTTGTTGTAAATATACATCTTTCAAATCATCAGGAAGTGACTCAAACTCCAATTCAAGTGGACATACAACTAAAGGAAGAAATTTGATGATCACTACCTATACTACACAAGTCTCGACACTTTCGTCTACAATAATATCAAAAGAATAAGCAATTGACAACACATCAATATTCTCATCAATATCTGGAGCATCAACAACTACAACATCAAAACAAAATGTAGAAAAGGAGTCCTATAGAATAGTAGAAGTAGAGATAAGTATATCATCAACTTTACAATCCATATCCTCAAGCACATTGATAGGAATGATCTCCAAGAGAAATTAACTGGTGCTTTGTTCTTGTAGCTGGCTAATGGATGATGCAATTAGACTCATTTGCCTCACCAAGTTCTATATAGATGCATCAATCTTTTGCTGGTTACTAGTTATTTGCTATTGCATTTGTTCCATGTGTTATTGTATATGTTACTGCAATGCAATCTGTTGTTGCATTTGTTGATGTTGTAATGTCATCTACTAGACAATCTCCTTAAGATTATGTATTGAAGTTCTGGTTAGTTGGGGGTAGGAATTTCTTCAATGTAGTCTTGGAATGTACCCCAGAAAGTTGACTCAACTTGCTGGAAAGGATGCGACCAAGTAAGTTTTGAGTCATCGTAAAATCCAAGTGGACTCTGATATGTTGGGAAAGTTTAATCAAATTGTTATTGCTTATTCCCATACTCAAAATTATAATGAACTAGCGACTTAGAACTATAGTGCTGAGCTTGCTCTAAAATATGTCATTATGTGTTTCCATACTCAAACTCTAGATGATCCATCCAACCATAATTAGAGGTATTTGAAAAAAATGATTCATATGTATCTTATTTTAAGGTTGGAAGTACTTATGTTACTAGGAACATTGTGAGAGTTGGTAATACTGTAATATATCAGAAAATAAAATAATAATGAATAATTAAAGAATTATCTTATATAATTTTTCAAAAATGTTTAGAAATTTTTCTAGATTTAAATGGATTTTGTATGATCAGTTTATGGGGAAGATTTAATAGGCTTTAAGAAAGCCTATTTGATTTATTAGTTAAGGAGGAAGTAATGGGATTAATAAGCCTAAGTTTAAATAACTAAACCTAGTTTTTTATTTTCCCTATTCTTCTTCTCTTCCCTGATCAACACTTTCTTCTTCTCTTCTCCGCCGCATTTCTTCCTCTCGATTTCTTATTTCTGTCGCCTCTCCTCTCTCCCTCGAGCGTCGTCGGAGTGACTCGTCGATCGCCAGGCTGTCGAGTGTCTGCAGCAGCCAGCCGATCGTGTCTTCTTCTCTTCCCTGTGCTCATGCTCGTTGTCGTTCGAGCTAAGCTGGTCACTACATTTTCCTTCTTGCCGCGAGATCTGTTCTATCACCGCCGTCCCCGTTCGTCGCGAGATCGATCTGCCACCGGCCGTCCACAAGCCCTATCTCATTGTCGGCCATATTCATGTGAGTTTAGTGTTGGAGGATCGATGGCCGGCTAGAGGGGGGTGAATAACCCTTTTATCGCATACAATGGAAGTTGCTCGCTTAATCGTCTACAATTAAAGTTAGCGCAACGGAATAATACAACTAAAGACAATTAAGAGAAAAACACAAAGTAAAGAGAAAACACAAACACTGAAGACGTAATGTGGTTCATGGCCCTTCCCGCTAATCCACGACCCGATTCGTTCCAGGTGAATCACGCCTAAACCAATCACTAATCTCTCCTTTGCACTAAGCAAGGTGGAGGTAAACCTTTCTTTTACAAGAATGACTCCTCTTACAATATGATTGAAATAAACTCAAGGAAGAGGAGTAAAAACGTGTTGGGCACTTGGGAGATGTTTAGAGGTTAAGCATTAACCTCCCCAAGTGACCCAAGGCCTCTTCTTATAGGGAAGAGGTCATTCTTCCCATTGGACACCGAGCAGTCGACTGATACAGTCATCAGTCGACTGCTGTTGTAGTCGTTGCCTCACAATGACCTCATCCACGTTGGCTTCTAGCCAACAGCTCCCACATCAGTCGACTGATGGAGCCATAAGTCAAGTGTCTGAAGCGATCACTCGATTGGAAAACCTTCTGTGCCCGAACTTGCCTCGATCAATCGACTGTCGTCCCTTGACAGTCGACTACCAAACCCTAGCAGTCGACTGTTGGGCCAGAAACAGTTCAGTCGAACACCAATCGAGTTCCATCGACCCAGAGTAGTCGACTGCTACCTATAGCAGTCGATTGGTGTCAGGTAAAACCTCAAACCAACCTTTGGTTGAGCATCCGACACTTGACTTAGTCATTCGGCCAAGTTCACCTATGAGCTACCTGATAATAGTATTTGTCATGTGGTACCATTTCAAATTAATTACCGAATCCCCTAACTACACTAATATAGCATAGTGGATGGCCCGGATCGTTTCCTAACGAGTGTAATCGACAGAATAGTAAACTTAGGATCACTGATTATTGCTTTGGGTTTGCAAATGGGGGTTGGAATTTAAAAGGCTAATCCTACTGAACGAAAGACAATGCACATAATCAAACTCTAATCTAACTAAACTACACTTGCGAAGAAATTAAACAAAACATAAAGTAAGCATTTAAAAGTATAAAGGAAGTGCAGGAACTAAGACAACAATTCAAGTGCAGAAGTTAAACCTAGTCTAACCCATTACAACTATGGAAAATTAAAGAAAACATCCTAATCTACTTGCATAACGTAAACTAATTCACTCAAGCATTTCATCGAACACCAAATAGGCATGAAGAAAATTAACCAAAGCACATGCAATTCAAAACATGGAAGATCATGAATTACAGACATTCAACCCAATCTAAACCACGAAACAATCAAAACACTTGAAATTGGAAAAATTGCTGTAGGATTCTGAAATTGGAGCGGGAAGAACTGCCGAAAATTGCAATAGGAGCTACTGGAACTGAAACTGGCTACCGAAAATTGCAATAGGAGCTGCTGGAATTGAAACTGGCTGTCGGAGCTATGATGGGTTGGGGTCGGCGCTACCGGAGCAGCTGAGGAAGCTACTGCTGGTCCGTCGACGGCGATGGAGGGCTTGGAGCTGTGGAAGAAGCTGTCGCGTGAGAGGAGAATCGACGGTAGAGAAATGGGCGGAGGAGATGATGGATGGGCTCCGGCCACCGGAGAAGGAGGGAATCCCCTTCCTCTCCGGCGACCGGCGAGGAAGGCGGCGGCGAGCGCGGCGGTGGTGGCGTCGGGTGGAAATCGCGGAAGAGAGGATGAAGCCAGCTCATCTTGTGCTGCGCGATGAAGATTCATTAAGTGGATTTTGGTAGCCATCCGATCCACTGGTCATCTAATCTTAGCCACCCATTAGAGCTAGGTTTTGATTGCCTTAATTAATCCATAAGCTAGCTATGCATCCAATGGTTGAGAATTCTCCGACTTTGAATGGATGGATCTGATCAATTTGAAGAGATAATCACGATCGGTAAAATCTGGATGAACGGTCAAGATGTCCAGATCTAAATATATGGACCGGATCTCTCCAGATCTGGGTAAATGGCTCAGAATCAAGTTGCTTTCATCGGATGGTCCATATCGCTCAGATATGATCTATTGATTAAATTGCCCTCGATCATGATGAAAGGTCCAGATTGATCCAGCTTAAAATATCCTTCTAGCCCTAGATGAAGCCATATTTGATCCAACTCGAGTCTAATCCATTGTCTCATCTCGATCTCCTACGATTAAGATATAAAATTTACATATAAGTCCAAAAATTAGGAGAATTTACAATAAGATCCAAAAATATATCCAACTCATAAAACATGTAAATAATCGATAAATAAACACATGAGATGATTAAAACAATGATATTAAGGACCAAAATAACCTGACAAAATGGTAGTTATCACTACCCCGTCCTGGGTTACAATCGCTCACTCTCATCTCCCTTGGAGTCCTTCGCCTTGAAGCTCTCTTCGTCCGGCCACGTCCATCGGATGCACCAAGCGCACGGCTTCGCAATGTCATCCTTCGCGTCTCGCCCTGAAGTCTGCTTCCTTGGCTTCACTCCAATGCTCCTCGTCTGGCGCTCCCTCGGATGTACCAAGTGCACAACTTTGCAATGTCGTCCTTCACCGACTCAAGGACCAAGTCATGAGATGGTGATCTTGCCAATGCTTTGTCAAGCTAACCATGTGTGAATTACTAAGTCCTACACGACTTCAACACACATATCAAAATAACATATCAACCTAACTTAAACCCTTTGCCACACACATTAAAACCACATCATATATGGGTTGATTGCCCTAACAATCTCTCATTTTTTGATGTGTGGCAATTCGTTTAAGTTAGGTAAAACATTTAACAAATACATAAGAAAGATAAGCATGTAATTCAAACATGGAAACCAAACCTCCCCCTTAATACATGCAAACTCCCCCTTAAACACATGCTAATCTCTCCCTAGCATGATTAACTTAAACTTAACCATTTCTCCCCCTTTGACACCATCAAAAACATCTAACATAAGTTATATAAGCATGACATCAAGTCTAGGGAATGAAAAATACCAAACTCAAACTCAAAACCTGATAAAATAGGTTATCGTGTGCAGACAGACGATACATCGATCGATGAATCGAGCATCAATCGATCGACACCTATATTTTAATTTCGATTCAAGTCAAACTTCATAAATGCATTAAAAATTCTAGAAAATTTGAAAAATCATGAAATTTGGGGAACATATTTCTTGTAAGTCCTTTTATCAATGAAAAATAGTTTTTCATGAAAATTCATTCTATTTTTGAAAATTAGGTGAAACTCAAAAGTTGCAAAAAGTCTCAATTTTGTATCATCTTGAAAGCTAGTTTTGCCTTAGAAACTTTTCAAAGCATGAACTCACAGATTATGAAACAAGAAATGTTTTCAAAACATTTGAAATATCCAACCATGATCTTTGAATATGTCTATGAATTACGCATATGCTTTCCCCATGATTGGTCTATTATTGCTATCATGATACCTATAATGACTCATCAAAATGTTATAATCATAAGTGAGTCATTTGTATCATTCTAACATCTCACCCATACTATGTTTTCAATCAAGTTAGCCTATAGTGAGTGTGAGACGTACCTAAAGGTATTATATACTTAACCATCAATTTCATACATTTTCTACCAAGGTTAAGTATCTATCATCCAAAAACACTTAACATGATCATAAACACAAATATTATCTATCATGATCAAATATTATCAATTATTGCACATCATGATCATGCATCAAAGATTATCATCCAAATCATAAATCATGATTATTTATCAAGTATAAAATCAAGCATAAATCATGATTTAAACATTCAATTCATGGGTTACACATTATCATCACCCAACACTAAGTTAGAAATTTTTACCCACATCATCCTCATAAATCAAATATCACAAGTCTAAAACTAACATCCTCATCATCCTAAGTCAACCATTTATCATGATATAAACTTAAGTTCACTTATGGTTGACTAACCTAGGTTCTCCTAACCCTTAAGGATGGACTTAGGAACGCAATATAGATTCTTTCCAATAGGGTTCACTAAGTATTCCTTTGGAATCCATTTCCTAGCTACCATTGTAGTTTTAGCTTGACCTCTAGCAATCAAACAATGGTAAGCCTTTTCATTTTTGGATCCCTTGTAACCTAGACCCTTCTTGTTAAAATTAGCCCTTTGGCTCCCAATGATCATATTTAGGGTGTTGGAGCCAAAGGTGAATTTTTCTAGGGCCTTTGTGAGGAATTCTATCTTTTCCCTTAGAGCCTTATTTTCCTCAACTAAGCATGCATCATTTACACTAGAAGAATTATCATTATCATGGGAACATGCAATTTTCAAATTTTCTTCTAGTTCCTTAATTTCATTTTGCATGCTTTTGTTCTTCTTCTTATTCCTAAATAGTTCCTTAGTTAAACTAGAAATCATAGACATAATCTTTTTGGGAGAGAGATTTGTTACCTCACTTATCCAATCTCCTTCTTGTGATGAGGATGAAGATGACGCTCCCCCTTCACTTGAGCTCTCCTCACTTGAGCTTATTTCTTCTTTTTCGGAGGAGGTGGAGTCCAAATCATTTATTTCCATTAATGCAAGGCTTGTGAAGGCTTGTTCTCCTTCCAATGAGGATGATGGATCATCCCACGTGGCTTTGTGTGCCTTGACCTTCCCTTTTTCCTTTGATTTCTTCTCTTCATCCTTCTTCTTGCTCCCTTTCTTCTTGTCTTCTTTCTTTCTCCTCTCTTCCTTGCTTTTGTTCGAGAGGGGACAATCATCCCTTATGTGTCCCTCCCTTTGGCAATTATAGCAAATGATCTTTCTCCTTGGCCTTCTTCCCCTATCATGAGATTTATTAAATTTAAAGCTTTTTAATGCATGTCTCACCTTCCTTACCATATAGGCTTCCTCATTGCTATCCATTGATGAGGAAGAGGATTCTTCATCGGAGGAAGAGGGTGGAGTCTCCTTCTTCTTCTTCTTTCCTTTTTCCGCCACCAATGCTACTCCCCTTGGCTTTGTGCTTGATTCTTCTACTATGCCTTCAAGCCTAGTTTCATGAAGTTCCATAGTTGAAAAGAATTCTTCTAGAGTACTTACCTCTAGATTCTTGGAGATGTAGAATGAATCTACCATGGAACTCCATCTTGAAGATCGGGGGAAGGCATCTATGGCTTTCATGATCATGTCCCGGTTCGAAAGCTTTTCTCCTACATTTTTTAAACTAGTTATTATTTCCTTGAATCGAGAATGCAAAGAAAGTACCTTTTCTCCTTTTTCTAATTTGATGTTGCTTAATTGTGATCGGAGGAGGTCCCTTCTTGCAAGCTTTGCCTCGGAGATGCCTTCATGAAGTTCTATTAATTTCTTCCACATCTCCTTGGCACTTGCGCATTCTCCGATCCGGTTGATCTCTTGTTAAGGGAGCACATTGAATAGGTGATGTTTTGCTTTAGAATTTGCAAGGTGCTCCTCCCTTTGCTTCTTGGTCCACCTTGACTTCTCTAGTAGTCTCCCCTCTTCATCCCTAGGCATCTCGAAACCGTTTTCCATTATTAACATAATATTGAAGTCGGTTTCGAAAAATACCTCCATGCGCTTCTTCCACCAAGCGAATTCGCCCTCGAACTTGGGTGGATGAATATTGGAGCCGGCCATCTCTTGTCATGCTTGTGTTGGCGATTAGTCCTCGACAAGCTCCTCGTTCTGATACCACTTGTTGGAGGATCGGTGGCCGGCTAGAGGGGGGGTGAATAGTGTTGGTGCAATCGGCCTAGGTCACGATTGACTGGACTCGAGTTTGACTTGAGAGATGTTTTGATGTTAGACATGAAGGTTTGACATTGATGTTTCACATTGATGTCTGATAATTTTTTGGGGAGATTATTGGTGCAATCGACCCGGGTCATGATTAACCGGACTCGAGTTTGACTGAGGGGATTTTGATGGTTGACTGGAGTTAACCATGTCATGGAAAGTCCAAGTCTTGAGTACTTGGCATGTAAAGTCAAAGCATGGGTCTTGGCAAGGAAAAGTCCAAGCATGGGTCTTTACATGGAAAGTCCAACATGGGATGGCAAGTAAAGTCCAAGGGTATATTCTTGGCCACGTAAGTCCAAGGGTGTAGTCTTGGCGGTGAAAGTCCAAGTCATGAGTACTTAGCATTTGGAAAGTCCAAGGGGTTTGATATTGGCAGCGTAAAGTCCAAGGGTGAAGTCTTGGCAGCATAAGTCCAATGGTTGGCGGCGTAAAGTCCAAGCGGAGTCTTAGCAGTGTAAGTCCAATGTGCCTTGGTGGTGATGACACCGTTAGCATGACATACTCAATGGAAGCACCTGAAGGCTAGCATATGGATGAACAAGTCATGGATGACTTGGAGGGATCCAATAGGTGCGAGGCTGACGGAGGTGGCTAGAAGGCTTAGGTCTAGGATACGGGTGGTCTAGCAAGTATGGGGGCACCATACTTGGGTTAAACCTCATGTTTGAGGTTAAAACCTCATGTTTGAGGTGTATCAGTCGACTGGTGTGAGTCAACTTGGGTTTGACTATGGGGAGTGCCCTAACAGTCAATTGATCTTGTGATCAGTCGACTCGTGCTCGATATTTCAAGCACAGAATGGAGTCGGACTCGACTGCTGGGGTTAGCAGTCGAGTGAAGGCTCGATCAGTGGACTGATGGACATGATCAGTCGACTGATATCCTATCATTGGATTTTTTCCAGCGTGGATTGCACCATTGTCTCACAATAATAGTGTCATCAGTCGACTGATAGGTGATTTCTAGCCCAGGCAGTTGCTTTAAATGGAGCTCATGGAGGAGGTTTGGAGTAGCGATTTCTTGAGCATTGTTGAGGCGATTTGCTAGTGCAAATCAGAGTCTTCAACCACGATTCAAGCAATCAAGTTCACATTTGTAAAGGTTTTCCTTACTTGTATTTGTGTAGCTTACTTGTATTTGCTTTTATTTTATTCTTATTGTTGTAAGAATATTTGTACGAAGTTTCTCCGCCTTCGACTTGTATCGAGAAGGAGTTTATTTAGTAGTGGTGTGCGATTGGCATTGCTAGGGCTCTTACGAGCCCAATCCGTGGAGTATGAACCATTCGGTTCCAAACCACATTACATAGTTGTGTTTCTGTGTTTGTATATTGTTATTGTTTTATTTCTACTATGCACTAATCATTTGTATCAAGCATCGCGAACGAATTCCATCGAGCATCGAAACGCTATTCACCCCCCTCTAGCGGTCATCGAATCCTCTACAATTGGTATCAGAGCCCGGGGCTCTTCTACGGACTAACTGCCGAGAGCAAACCGCTACAGGGAAAGATGAATTTTCAAGAAAAGCTAGGATGGGACATCAACACACCACCACCATACAATCAAGAAGATTTTCCCGCGTGGAGGGATAGAATAGAGACATTCTTGATGATGGACATAGAAGATTGGTTCATTGTCATGGAAGGTTTTGAACCACCTAGGAACAAGAAGGGAGAGGTCTTGAAGTTGAAGAAGTGGACCTAAGAGCAACGTCTTAAGTTCAAGACCGAAGTTATGGTAACAGAACTTTTAGAAGATTTGATACCTAATGATGTTTTGTCTAGGCTAGGAGATTACATGGATGCCAAGGAGCTATGGAGCAAGTTGGCAAGATTCCATGAGGAGCCCAAAGAACAAGAGTGCTCATCGGCTCAGTTGGAGGAGGAGACCGAAGAAGAGAGCACATCATCCTCATCACAAGAAAGTGATGATTCGAAAGTTGATGGAGAATCAACATCCGGATCGAGATCGATGGAAGAAGTAGGAGAAGCCTCCACCTCTATGATTGAGGGGGAGGAGATTAGGGCATCCTCAATACCAGAACAACAAGAAGAAACATCTACATCCAGTCGAGAGGAAGAGCAAGCTCAAGAGACCCTCACCACCACCTTAGGTAACTCAAATATACCAATTTCAAATAAAATTCATATAATGTGTTTTGAGTGTAGGGAGTTTGGGCATTATAAGAGCAAGTGCCCAAAGAAGGTCAAGAAGCCTCAACCGGCACCAAAGGTCAAGGATGTTGGTCCCCCAACAATCAAAAGCAAGGAGCAAGTGATTTGCTTCAAATGCCGACTACCGGAGTCAATGCCCAAAGGGGGAGAAGAGAACTAAAAAGGGATCATCACAAGTAGGGGGAGCCTCTAAGGCAAACCCTAAGGTATATCTAAATAATGCTCTTTCTTTAAATTATAGGCCAAAGCATGCTAGGAATAATTTTAGCAATCTTGCAATTTATCATAAAGAGCATGCTAGAAATAGGGAGTTTTGTCTAGGTGCTAAGAGTGTTAATTTTTTAAATAAGGAGAAATTTGAGACTAATGTCCCTAGAAAAACTCTTCCTAAGGAAAGCATTAGGAAAATAGAAAACCATTTATACATTAACCCTAAGAAGGGTACGCATATGCCTAGAGGAAATGGTAATGCCCAAAGATTAAATCAAAATTCAAAAATTGGGCAATTAGAGTTTGAAAATCAAGCCTTGAGGTCAAGGCTTGAGAAACTTGAAAACACCCTTGCAAAAATGACAAATCAAATGTAAAGGTCAAATGGTCAAACTCTAGGGTCTAAAAGTCAAAGTCAAAACCTAGGGCATAGGAGACAAGAGTCAACCAAGGGCAAGAAAGGTTTGGGTCACAAACCTAAGCCTAAGGTGACTTATCATAGTGTTCCATTTGATTATGGAATACAAACTAGGTCTAGGAAGACAAAGGTCAATAGGGAAGTCATCCCTAAGGTTGACCAAGGTAGGTGCTTAGTGGCCATAGTTTCCATTAAACCTAGGAAGACCACTAAGAAGGTTACTAGGGAGGCAATCCCTAAGGTTAACCTAGGCAAGACCAGAATGACCAAGGCTAACAAGCCTAGAAGGGTCATTAGGAGGGTATCTAGGGAGGTTATCCCTAAGGAATACCTAGTAAACCCTAGGAGCTCAAATAGGTTTTGGGTTTCTAAGAGCATGATCGATTCACGCTAAATGGGTTTAGGTGTGTCAACTTTAAATGGATGGGTAGTTAACCTAACCATGGTAAAGGTGACACTTTAGGTCATTTCCAAGGTTATGAGTATCCTGAAAATAGATTTGATTTTTAATCCTAAAAGATTTTAGGATTTGCCAATACATTGTTGGGATTATGGAAAATCAATAAAATTGACACAATATAGGTTTAGAGGTTTTGGTGTGCCATTTTGGGTTTTTGGCACATTTTGGGAAATTTGGATAATATGGCAAAATATACTTAATAATGACAAATGACAACCAATATTAAATTTTAGGTATTATTATACCTATACATTTTATGTGTCATGTTTTGTTTGGCATATAACATGCCATGACATCATATTTATTTTTAACCATTTAATATGTCATGACATCATGATCATTGGCCATGGTTAATTATGTTATCATTTATGCCATGATCATTCATGCATTTGATTAAAATTTATTTAAGGACAATGACATGACTTGGAGTCTCATTTATAAGGGAATCAAGTAGTGATGGCTTTAAAATGCATGAGGCTTTAGTTTAAGATAAACCAAAACTCACATCTCACATCTAATTGATATGTATGTGTATTCTTACACCCTAGATACATGTGAGATGCTAGGATATGAGTTAAGTTTAAGGTGCATAAGTTTTGCATCTAGATGAACTAAAACTCATCTTATCTTAATTGGGGATCATTGGGAAAACTAGTGTACAAGTCATGTACATTAAGCCCAAGGAATATGATCCAATATAGGTTTTCAAAATCATTTTAAAATCCTTTTAGAAAACCTTTGTGAAGTCTATCTTTTGATAGCAATCACCATTGATGAAGTTAATACAAAGTGAGCTAAAACATTGAAGTTTTTCTTCACTTTTGAACTTTGTATCAATTTCGACATTTTATGGGTAAAATATTTTTCTAAGATTTTTCACCCATTGTATTGCTTATAAGTAATATACGTTTGAATTTTCACATTTTTTCAATATACGTAGAATTACTTACACTTTTTCGAATTTCATTTTTGATAACTGAAATTTTGATATTTCAGTTATCAATCGATTGCCCTTGGTGGCAGTCGACTGATGGACATGACAGTTGACTGATCTCTGATAGAGTCGACTGCCAGGCTGATTTCGGGAAAACAAGATTGATTAGCCCGTTTTCAGTTACGGTAAAAATCCCTAACCACTCCTAACCCTAGGACATGCTTTGGGAAGCATTATAAAGGGTGAAAATTCATTGGATATGTATTCGGAGAGTTGTTAGGGTAATGTATCAATTTTAAGGGGTTGGAAAGTTCAATGTTGAACTTTGAACCTTATTTTTGATGGTTTAGAGTTCCTATTGGCTTAGGGACTTCCCAAGGACATTGTTGGTGCAATGGTCAAGGGAGAGCAAGCCTTTAGGGGGAGATATCCATCATGGGATGATGGAAGGTATTTTTCCTCATAAAGGGGAAATGAGAATTTTGAGATACCCAATTTGGAAATTGGGAGAGTTTGTAGGATTGCCTCTCTTGAGTGATATGAGACTTATCACTAGGAAGATTGTAGGCATCCTAGGTATTTTTAAACCAAGGGGAAGATTGTAAGATCTCATTGGGACATGAGACATTGACCTCCTTGGAGAAAACCTTTTTGATGTTAGTCAAAAAGGGGGAGAATGTTTGAGGAGAATGTTTGGGAAAATTTATGGGATTATCAATTTGGGATAATTGGTAAGAAGATTTGAGTTAGTATTCTAACTCAAAGGTATGTGGTTTTGTCAAACATAAAAAAGGGGGAGATTGTTAGTGCAATCAACTTAGGTCACGATTGACCAGACTCGAGTTTGACTCGAGAGATGTTTTGATGTTTGACATTGATGTCTAATAATATTTTGGGGAGATTATTGGTGCAATCGACCTGGGTCATGATTGATCGGACTCGAGTTTGACTCGAGGGGATTTTGATAGTTGACTGGAGTTGACCATGTCATGGAAAGTCCAAGTCTTGAGTACTTGGCATGTAAAGTCCAAGCATGGGTCTTGGCAAGGAAAAGTCCAAGTTGGCAAGTAAAGTCCAAGGGTGTAGTCTTGGCGGTGAAAGTCCAAGTCATGAGTACTTGACATTTGGAAAGTCCAAGGGGTTTGATATTGGCAACGTAAAGTCCAAGGGTGAAGTCTTGGCAGCATAAGTCCAATGGTTGGCGGTGTAAAGTCCAAGTGGAGTCTTGGCTGTAGGGGATCGATTGGCGGCTAGAGTGGGGTGAATAGCCCTCTTACGATGGATGTCGGTATTTGCTCGTCTATAAAGAGATTAGCGCAAGCGGAATATGCAAATACAAATAAACATAACACAAAAGATAGACAAGCAATACAAACGCGAGATGTAACGTGGTTCACGGCTACGCCGCTAATCCACGGTCCGATTCGTCCAAGGTGAATCACTCCTCCAAATCCACTAGATCTCTCCTTTGCACAAAGCTAGGTGGAGGTAACCTCTTTTACACAAGGATCACTCTTCTACAATAGAATAGAGATTAAGATAAGTAGAAGAGTAAGGAATCGTGTATGGCACTTTGGGAGAAGTTTAGAGCTCAAGCATTAGCCTCCCAAAGCCCCACCCCCTTCCTTTTTATAGAGGAAGAGGATTTATTCCCGTTGACACAGGATCAGTCGACTGATGCCCTCGATCAGTCGACTGATCCTGTAGCCGTTGCCCAATAACGGCCACTTTCCACGTTGGATTCCATCCAACGGTATTGACATCAGTCGACTGATCCTACCATCAGTCGACTGATGCTCGATCAGTCGAATGCTCAATGGAGTCGACTCCATTTTGTGCCCGTGCATAGTGCCATCAGTCGATTGCCATTCCTCGGCGATCGACTCATCGTCGATCATTGCCGATCCACCCATGGCGATCGCCAAGCACTAAATCGTGGTCTTATACCGCCGATCGAACCATCGACTTAGAGCGATGATCGCCATGACATGGCGATCGTGTGTCGGGAAAACTCATCCGACACTTGTCCAAATGGCTAAGTTTCACCTAAGAGCTACCCTTCCCGGGTTACAATCGCTCACTCTCATCCCTCGGAGTCCCTCGCCTTCGAAGTTCTCTTCGTTCGCGGCCACGTCCCTCGGCAGCATCAGGCGCACGGCTCATCAATGCTCCTTCGCGTCTCTTGCCTTGAAGTCTACTTCCTCCGGCTTCACTCCAAGCTCCTCGTCCGGCGGTCCCTCGGATGCTCCAAGCGCACGGCTTCCGCAAAGCTATCCTTCACCGACTCAAGGCACGAGTCATGAGATGGTGAACCCGCCAAGGCTCCATGTGCGAATTACTAAGCCCTGCATGACTTCAACACACATATCAAATCAACATAACACACTAACTTAAACCCTTTGCCACACACATCAAAACCTTATCACGACAAGAGATTGCCCTAACAATCTCCCCCTTTTTGATGTGTGACAATCCGTTTAAGTTAGGTAAACATATTTGATAAAAATTTTAAAGGAAAGAAAGCATGTAAACATAAACATGATATAGCAACATGCAACTCCCCCTTAATCCATGAAACTCTCTCTACAAATTATCAATTTTCTCCCCCTATCATAATTTACTTAAACATAATCAATTCTCCCCCTTTGACACCATCAAAAAGATTAACACTAAGTTATAAACTCATGGCATCAAGTCTAATAGAAGAAAAATACCAAAAATTAGTTTAAAAACTGAATTCGGCCATTCTGTTCTGATTCTGAGCCACCAATGAAGTTGGACTACTACGATGCACGCAGATTCTGAAAATTACGATTTTCCGAATTTCGTAAAATGCGTTAAAAATTCTAGAAAAATCAAAAAATCATGAAATTTTGGGAACATATTTCTTGTAAGGTTCTTTATCAGTGAAAAATAATTTTTCATGAAAAATCATCATATTTTCACGTTTTTGCCAAAAATCCAAAAGGTTTAAAAATCACTAGGTTTTTGACCATTCTAGTATCAAGTTTAACACCTAGTTTTGGTTCCAATTGTTTCAAAACATGAATACATAGATTTTAGATTAAGAAATTGTTTTGAAAACATATGAACTATCCAACCATGATCTTTGGGCAATATGTCTATGAATTAAACATAAGCCTTCCCCATGATTGGTTTATTATTGCTATTTTGATACCTTAAATGACCATCTAAATGCCATAGGCATTAGTGGACATTTGTATCATTCTAACATCTCACCCATGAGTGTGAGATGCATCCTAGGGGGTATTTGTATATACTTAACCATTATATTCATACAATTCTATCAAGGTTAAGTATCAACCTAACAATCCTCATGATCATAAAGACATATATCAATTAATTCTACATTATGATCATGAAACACATATATTCATTGAATTGTTATCATGCATTAGGTATTATGTCATGATAATAAACAAATTATCACCTAAAGCATGATTTAACCCTATTTCTCATGATGACGTGCCAAATTTCAAAATCATAAATCATGATTGCAAACATACATAGCAATTACATTAATTATCATGATTTAAGCATTATTAACTATTTATAGGCACGTTATCATCACCTAACACTATTTAAAAATGTTGTCCCGCCATCTTAAGTCAACCAAAATATGATATATGTCAATTACATATGATTGACTATCCTAGGGGTTATCCTAACCCTTAAGGACGAATTTTGGAACCCAAAATAAGTTCTTGCCTATGGGGTTCACTAGATACTCCTTAGGGATCCATTTCCTAGCAATTGTCTTTTTCTTATCTTGACCCCTAGCAATTAGGCATTTGTAGGCCTTTTCATTTTTCTTTTCTTTATAACCTAGGCCCTTTTTGTTGAAGCTAGCTCTTTGGCTCCCTATGATCATGTTCAAGGTGTTGGAGCCTATAGTGAATTTTTCTAGGGCTTTTGTCAAGTAATCTTCCTTTTCCCTTAGAGCCCTATTTTCATCCATGCATGCATCACTAACATTAAATGACATATATTCATGTGAGCATGCATCATCATGGCAAGAAGAAATATTTTCATTTTCATTTAAGCATGCTTTTTCTAACTTATTTTCTAAGTCCTTAATTTGATCTAGCATGCTTTTGTTCTTCTTTTTAGCTCTAAATAAATCCCTAGTTAAGCTAGAAACCATGGAAACTATTTTCTTAGGAGTTAGATTCGTTACCATAGTTTCCATGTCCTCTTCTTCTTCTTCAGATGAGGAGGATGTAGAGGCTCCCCCTTCACTTGAGCTCTCTCCTCTTGAGCTTGATCCTTCATTTTCGGAGGAAGAGCAATCCAAGTCGTCAAATGCATTTTCTTTGTCGGATGATGATGAAGATGAGGAGGAAGGGTCATCCCAAGTCTTTGCTTTGAATGCCTTGGCCTTCCCCTTTTCCTTTGTCTTCTTCTCCTCTTTCTTCTTGCTCCCCTTCTTCTTCTTCTTTTCTTCCTTCTTTTCTTCTCTTCCTTGCTCTTGTTTAGGAGGGGACAATTGTCCCTTATGTGGCCCTCTCCTTGGCAATTGTAGCATATGATCTTTCCTCTTGGTCTCCTATTTCTATCATTTGATTTGTTAAATCTAAAACCTTTTAATGCACGTCTTACCCTCCTTACCATATACGCTTCTTCCGTGCTATTCATGGAGGAGGAGGAAGAGGCTTCATCATCGGAGGAGGAGGGGATCTCCATCTTCTTCTTCCCCTTGTTTGCCATCAAAGCTACTCCTTTTGAAGGTTGGATTCTAGGCTCTTCTTGTATACCTTCAAGCCTCGTTTCATGGAGTTCCATTGTTGAGAAGAACTCCTCCAAGGTGCTCACTTCTAAATTCTTCGAGATATAGAAGGAGTCCACCATGGAGCTCCACTTTGAGGACCGGGGAAAGGCATCTATGAGCTTCATTACCATATCCCGGTTGGATAGCTTCTCACCTACACTTGACAAACCAGTTATAATTTCCTTGAAACGAGAATGTAAGGAAATTACCTTTTCTCCCTTTTCTAGTTTAATGTTGTTGACTTGGGAGTGAAGGATGTCTCTTCTTGCTAGCTTTGCCTCTGAAGTGCCTTCATGAAGCTCTACTAGCTTCTCCCACATCTCCTTGGCACTTAGGCATTCTCCAATTCTATTTATTTCTTGTTGAGGAAGCACATTGTATAGATGGTGCTTGGCTTTTGAGTTTGCAAGGTGCTCCTCTCTTTGCCTCTTGGTCCATCTTGACTTTTCTATTGGCTTCCCCTCTTCATCCCTAGGAAAAACGAAACCGGATTCCATTGTAATCATAATATCAAAATCCGTTTCGAAAAATACCTCCATTCGCTTCTTCCACCAAGCGAATTCTCCTTCAAACTTTGGTGGATGGATGTTTGAGTCGACCATTTTGATGTAGAGCTTGTTGCGGCGGTTAGTCCTCGACAAGCAACTTGGCTCTGATACCACTTGTAGGGGATCGATTGACCGGCTAGAGGGGGGTGAATAGCCCTCTTACGATGATGTCGGCATTTGCTCGTCTATAAAGAGATTAGCGTAAGCGGAATATGCAAATACAAATAAACACAACACAAAAGATAGACAAGCAATACAAACACGAGATGTAACGTGGTTCACGGCTATGCCGCTAATCCACGGTCCGATTCGTCCAAGGTGAATCACTCCTCCAAATCCACTAGATCTCTCCTTTACACAAAGCTAGGTGGAGGTAACCTCTTTTACACAAGGATCACTCTTCTACAATAGAATAGAGATTAAGACAAGTAGAAGAGTAAGGAATCGTGTATTGCACTTTGGGAGAAGTTTAGAGCTCAAGCATTAGCCTCCCAAAGCCCCACCCCCTTCCTTTTTATAGAGGAAGAGGATTTCTTTCCGTTGACACAGGATCAGTCGACTGATGCCCTCGATCAGTCGACTGATCTCGTAGCCGTTGCCCAATAACGGCCGCTTTCCACATTGGATTCCATCCAACGAGGTGCCATCGATCAACCGCCATTCCCGGCGATCATTGCGAATCATCGATCGGCTGTCGATATCATCGATCATTGCCGATCCATCAGCGATCGCCAAGCACTAAATCGGTCTTATACGGTCGATCGAACTATCAACTTAGAAGCGATCATTGCCGCCATGACATGATCGGTGTCGAGAAATCCATCCGACACTTGGCCAAATGGCCAAGTTTCACCTAAGAGCTACCCTTCCCGGGTTACAATCGCTCACTCTCATCCCTCGGAGTCCCTCGCCTTCTAAGTTCTCTTCGTTCGCGACCACGTCCCTCGGCAGCATCAGGCGCATAGCTCTGCAATACTCCTTCGTGTCTCTTGCCTTGAAGTCTACTTCCTCCGGCTTCACTCCAAGCTCCTCGTCCGGCGGTCCCTCGGATGCTCCAAGTGCACGACTTCCGCAAAGCTATCCTTCACTGACTCAAGGCACGAGTCATGAGATGGTGAACCCGCCAAGGCTCCATGTGCGAATTACTAAGCCCTGCATGACTTCAACGCACATATCAAATCAACATAACACACTAACTTAAACCCTTTGCCACACACATCAAAACCTTATCACGACAAGAGATTGCCCTGACATTGGCAATATAAGTCCAATGTGCCTTGGCGGTGTAGACACCGTTAGCATGACATAGCCAATGGAAGCATCTGAAGGCTAGCGTATGGATGAACAAGTCATGGATGACTTGGAGGGATCCGATAGGCGTGAGGCTGACGGAGGTGGCTAGAAGGCTTAGGTCTAGGCTACGAGTGGTCTTGCAAGTATAGGGGCACCATACTTTGGTTAACCCTCATGTTTGAGGTTAAAACCTCATGTTTGAGGTGTATCAGTCAACTGGTACCATGTGACAGTCAACTGGTGTGAGTCAACTAAGGTTTGACTGCGGGGAGTGCCCTAGCAATCGATCGCTTGCAGGTGGGCTGATCATTGCTGATTTAGCCGATCGATCTTATGATCGGCCGATCGGTGCTCGGTATTTTGGGTAGGGAATGGAGTCGGACTTGACTGCTGGGGTTAGCAGTTGAGTGAAGGCTCGATCATTGGACTAATGGATATGATCAGTCGACTGATGTCCTATCCGTTGGATTTTTCTAGTGTGGATTGCACCGTTGTCTCACAGCAACAGTGTCATCAGTCAACTGATGGTCCCGATCAGTCGATTGATAGACGATTTTTAGCCCAGGCAGTAGCTTTAAATGGAGCTCATGGAGAAGGTTTGGAGTAGCAATTTCTTGAGCATTGTTGAGGTGATTTGCTGGTGCAAATTAGGGTCTTCAACCATAATTCAAGCAATCAAAGATCAAACAATCAAGTTCACATTTGTAAAGGTTTTCCTTACTTGTATTTGTGTAGCTTACTTGTATTTGCTTGTATTTTATTCTTATTGTTGTAAGAATATTTGTACGAGGTTTCTCCACCTCTGACTTGTGTTGAGAAGGAGTTTATTTAGTAGTGGTGTGTGATTGGCATCGCTAAGGCTCTTACGAGCCCAATCCGTGGAGTAGGAACCATTCGGTTCCGAACCACGTTACATAGTTGTATTTGCATGTTTGTATATTGTTATTGCTTTATTTCTACTGCACACTAATCATTTGTAGCAAGCATCGCGAACAAATTCCATTGAGCATCGAAACGCTATTCACCGCCCCTCTAGCAGTCACCGAATCCTCTACAAATAGCCCTTTTATCGCTTACGATGGAAGTTGCTCGCTTAATCGTCTACAATTAAAGTTAGCGCAACGTAATAATAAAACTAAATACAATTAAGAGCAAAACACAAAGTAAAGAGAAAATGCAAACACCAAAGACGTAACATGGTTCACGACCCTTGCCGCTAATCCATGACCCGATTTGTTCTAGGTGAATCGCGCCTAAACCAATCAATAATCTCTCCTTTGCACTAAGCAAGGTGGAGATAAATCTTTCTTTTATAAGAATCACTCCTCTTACAATATGATTGAAATAAACTCAAGGAAGAGGAGTAAAAACGTGTTGGGCACTTGGGAGATGTTTAAAGGTTAAGAATTAACCTCCCCAAGTGACCCAAGGCCTCTTCTTATAGGGAAGAGGTCATTCTTCCCATTAGGCACCGAGCAGTCCACTGATGCATTCATCAGTCGACTTTTGCTGAGCCGTTGCCTCACAACGACCTCATCCACATTGGCTTCCAGCCAATGACTCCCACATCAGTCGACTGATCATCCCCATCAGTCGACTGATGGAGCCATCAGTCGAGTGTCCGAAGTGATCACTCGACTGGAAAACCTTCTGTGCTCGAACTTGCCTCGATCAGTCAACTACAGTCCCTTGGCAGTCGAATGATGGTCGAGCAGCTGACTGCCAAACCCTAGCAGTCGATTGTTGGGCCAGAAATGGTTCAGTCGAACACCGATCGAGTTCTATCGACCTAGTGCAGTCGACTGCTACTTATAGCAATCGACTGGTGTCGGGAAAAACCTCAAACCAACCTTCGGTTGAGCATCCGATACTTGAATTAGCCATTCGGCCAAGTTCACCTATGAGCTACCCCATCTCGGATTACAATCACTCACTCTCATCTCCCTTAGAGTCCTTCGCCTTGAAGCTCTCTTCATCCGACCACGTCCATCGAATGCACCAAGCGCACAACTTCGCAATGTCATCCTTCGCGTCTCGCCCTGAAGTCTACTTCCTTGGCTTCACTCCAATGCTCCTCGTCCGACGGTCTCTCGGATGCACCAAGCGCATGGCTTCACAATGTCGTCCTTTACTGACCCAAGGACCGAGTCATGAGATGGTGATCTTGCCAATACTTTGTCAAGCTAACCATGTGTTAATTACTAAGTCCTGCATGACTTCAACACACATATCAATACAACATATCAACCTAACTTAAACCCTTTGCCACACACATCAAAACTACATCATACATGGGTTGATTGCCCTAACATTTAGCTTGATGAGGATGTCGTTGTGCTGGATCAACGTCGCCATCCTTCCATTCATCCGTCAGTGGTTCCTCTGCTGTGAGTAGAGTCGACATCTTCCTCTTTGTTGCTGCCTCTCCCCTATCTTTTGATCTCTGCTTGCACGTCGCTGGCCATCATTCATCAGGAGCAACAACATTTCCATGGGCAATAGTACCGTCATGAGTAGTAGAATCATGGTGAGTGACGACATCACCATCGCCTTCACAGCGAGCTTGATCTCTGCCGCAGCCCATTTCTTCACTTGACGATGCCACATATCAGATCTGTGTAACAATTGGTGGCATGAATCAGGAGGAGTGTTGTCATCATTTGTTTCATTGCGAACACATGGCTCCGTTGTTTCTTTCCTTCCGGACTTGATGGCAGCTAAGGGTTGCCACCATCAGTTATTGTATCGGTCACCAGATCAACGTTGAAGAAGGAGAGGTAAGGTTTTCGGATGTTGGATTATGAAGTGTACATGATTAAGTCACTATAGATTTGGTTGTAATGTTAGGTGGCAGCTATGGTTGAATTCATTTTGTTGTTATAGATTGCTACTTTAACGGTGAATCAAGAAGCTGGATGATTTTGGAAGAGGGTTGTTCTTCCAGATAAGCTATGGGAATTGATGCGGTGTAAGGTAAGTTCAGATTTGGATGTTTACGGATGCATACAAATATATGAGTTGGTTCATCTTATAGTATTAGATTATTTGGTTAATTAATCAGTGATTAAGATTGGATTAGATTCTTATTCCTACTGTTTGGTTATGCTAGCATGAGTTATATACCCGAACTTCGATTTGAGGAAGAGTTTTTGGACGTGAAGACAACTAGTGTTCTACATATTAGGTGGGTAATTTCCTATCCTGGTCAGGTAGTTGTTTAAACTTGGTGCATGTGATTTTACATTGATGACACCTATATATATCTTGACTCCATTCTAGTTTTTCTGTTGCTTGATACTTAGTCTTTGTACTTTGAGACGCTCTATTATTGTTATTACATTTCATTCATCATTGTTATGAATTACAGATGTTGTGGTATGTGAACCAATAGTTGTTTAACTATGTGTACATAGCTAAGTACGATTGTAGACTTGATTCATGCAATCATGATAAAACATCCGGGGGTGGGTGTTGTCCTAGATATAGAGTTGATTGTCGTGTCATATCGCTTATGTTGTATATCTGTTACAGATCATGTATCTGTGTATGGTTGTCTAGGTTGTCGTTAGTGTGTCGCTATGGACTGAAGGTCCTAGCTTGGTTGACCATCAATTGTTTATGACTCTCTGTGGGATAGAGAGTGTGTTATGGAGGTATGTATGTGTGGTTGTGTATTCATTCCATTTACATGCATGCTGGTGACCTGGTCTCCCTTATGGTTGATGTTAGTGTCAGCCCTTAGTGTCAATCATAAGATGATTGATTAGGGATCATATGTATCATATTTCATTAATAACAGGCAAGGTTTGCTTATTATATTATTTCTTATCTGTGTTATATGAATAATATAATTGTGTCTTTGAATAGTAGGTTCAAGTTTAAGTTTACAGCATATCAATTGGTTGAATTGATAGTGAGAGTCTGTATATATATATATATATATATATATATATATATATATATATAGCACTACTTTTAACTATTCCTAGTCGAGTATTAATATGCAAGGACAATATTAATGCATAGAGACTAGTATGTAGGTCAATTGATGACTTAATCTCACAAGTCATGGATTTGTGATATCAAGTTGACACATGGGTATATATTAGAGACTATGTACTGAATTGACCCGTCATGAGAATATTTCATGGATCATTATATGAGTGTCATAATTATTTTCATGTGACTATTGGTATGAATAATCTCTAGACCTGAAGTCACTATGGTTCCCTACATAATGAGTTGTATACTTTGGCTTCATCAAACGTCACCCGTAACAGGGTGACTATAAAGGCGATCATTGGGTATGCAATAAGTTATACGAAGGGATGTGAGTGATGTAGATGAGATCTATCCCTTTCATATAATGGAAGTGATATCTATGGGCCCCTTGATAGAGTAGGACTGCTAAAATGCATGGTCATGCTCAAATAAGTTAATATGAGATATTGAGCTTATTTGGTTGAGTAGTTTACTTGGAGATCAAGAAACTCATGATTGATAAGAGGATGACACAGTCTATGCCTCATTGATCAATCTAGATATCAAGGATAGAAGGACTAAGTCATATAAGATAGTAGTCATGGAAAGGTTATGTCGGATCTCGATATTCTCGTCACTTGGATAGCAGTGATGTATTGCTAGATGCCGCTCATTGCTTATTTCTCTAAAAGGATTTTAGAAATATTGCCAATGTTACGAGAACCTATCGGGTCACACACTTAGGACATGTGAGTTAGAGATGGCTCATGTGATGAGCCATTGGGCCATCGTATTAAATCTAATATAGATTAAACTCATTGAGTGGGACTCGAGGTATATTCAATGAATTTGACCCGAGTTAGACTCAAGTCAAATTCAGATTGAGTAGGACTCAAGGTATACTCAATGAATTTGACCCGAGTTAGACTCAAATCAAATTCGGATTGAGTCAGACTCACCATTAAGAAGGGTTTCATGATCATTAAGATGGGATTAATGAGTTATTAATTCTATGGAAACCAAGAGTCACAAACCCTTCATATTCAATGGTTGAATATAAAAGGGAATATATGAGACTTGGTGTTTTCGAGGGTTGTTTTTGTAGACTCTTGAGTGTGATCTTCTTCTCCTTCTTGTTCTACCTCCTTGGCCGAACTAACATCTTGTGACTAGCACCACAATTTGGTTCCTCTTCATCTCACGGTTCGTGTGGATACCGTGGAGGCGCGGACATCCTGACCGCACTGAGATCCGGACACCTTGCACGCAAGTGTTTCTTACGGGATTGCGAAGGGCTCACATCGAAGGTAACTACGAATCTCATAGGATAGAATCGATCAAACGAGTATGGTTTCAGCATGGATCTCTGGAGGGATCCTACTTTTCCATTGCTTATGTGCTTGTAAAATGTTTTCGAGCGTGCATGGATTCCCTACAGTTGAGAGGGTTGTCAGTCATCCTACCTTTATGGTTACTCATTGTAGTAGTAGCTGGTGTGAGGGCAGTGCATCTGTTGTGCCGCACTTGGCCACTATTGATGGTGGTAGTTGGAGTTGCGTGCAGTTTGTCCTGGGTGTGTGACACTCGACCACTCATGGGTAGTGACAGTCGGAGTGGCCAACAACAGGGACCCCTATTGTGTAGCTTATAACTCTTTAGCTTATCGCTACTTATTCATACTGCCCACTCTGCCACTTGAGAGTCGTGGTTGTTGTTGAGTTAGGACAGTTGTCATGTCGTGCCACCTAGGCCACACTGGGGTCGTGGTAGCGAGTGGGGTGTGCAGGCATGACCATGTATGTGTGTGTGTGATCAGTATATATAGGTATAGTCTATATATGCTTGTTGTTATATTGCATTTGTTTGAGCTATGTTTGCTGCATATGTTTGTTCATCATCTGCATACTATTTGTATATTCTATACTATTGTGTGTGGAGTACAGTGTACGAGTTGGATCAGGTTGTTGTACACATTTGATCAATGTCACGTTGATGTATAAGTTGGACCAGGTTCGTTATGTATTTGTTTATATATTGATCATATAACTGGGTGTTGATTACCGGTGTAGTATTGTTCATACATGTTGTATGTGTTATATTGTTGTATATTTGTTAAGGTTGTATAGGTTGTGTCATTACAGACCTTTTAGGTATGTCAGTACATTATGTTATGTACAGTTGATCAGTTGGTTCATTTATGTATTGATTAGATTTATACTGATAGTTATTTGTTATTACCTTTAAGACTGTATGTCCGTTGTGTTGGGTTTCCCCGGCATCGCAGCGGGTGTATGTTCGAACATATTTCGTAAATATGTGCACAGTGGAAGAAATAAAAGCAATAAATCTAATTTATTACAACACACACCACACGCATGCAAGATACATCATGTGTAGACATAATCACAGTTTTAAATTTTGCAATAAAAGGAAATTACGCTAGTTATACATGACGTATCACGTGCAACAGGAATGACATCAATTGAAGCAACTCACACTAGAATTGCCTCTATCCGTATCCACGCCGAGTACCATTGGGATAGCTTTGCCAAGCTACGAGCCTCGTCTTCGTAGGAGTCACTAGCCTCATGTCGATGACGATGTGATCGAGAGAAGATCACAATCCAAATCAAAATTCGGATGTAAAAACAAGTCCCCAAAACTCGCTTCTCCAAACAGGTATTCGTCAACCGATTGACGAATCCTTGGTTCTCCACCTATGAGGATTACTAGAGATCCAATCCCCGGCAAGAATGTTGGGATGTATACTGAAAAGTCTATCTTTTGTATGAACATCTTTATTTTTGAAATAAGAATCACATGATCATTGTTTGCATATTTATGGTTATGCATATTGTCTAATACATTACATTGTAGATAACATGGTGTGTAGTGTCACACGGGAGATCATGTTATCAGTTCCTTGTAGAGTATAAGAAAAGGCTCAAAACCGAGATGGTTTTGTATAAACCATTGGTATGTTTGTAGTGTGATTTGGTATTAGTTTGTCTTGACCATAGAATTACACTAGTACACTTTGTGTGTGTTGAGCAGGACCGACTTAGAGGTGATTCGATTTATTGCTGACTATATAATTGAATCGGACCTCGGATATTATGGTGTACATGCTCTTAATCCCGATATAATAACGGACACATATACTTAGTATTTATTTCTTTGATTTACCAATGTGCGAGATTTATAGAGTAAATCGATAGGCTCGGTAAGTTGAGAAATGATATTATTTATATGGTGTGTCGTTGATTATAGGAGGAAACCATGTCCTATATATTAGGATGATGATGTCCTCTTGAGGAGCTCATAAGGTTCATCATGTAAACCCTGCAGGTGAACTTGATTCAGCATGATGATAAGGTTGAGTGGTACTACTCATGGAGTTAGATATTAATTAATTAATTGTCAGTAAATTAATTAATTGACGAACATTCGAGATCTTAAACACGGGGAGATATTTGTACAATTAATATATGGAGCCCATATTTAATTATGGGGGTTGGTGAGGTAGATCAATGATAATCGTCTAGTGGAATGGATTATCATTAATGGATCGGACTTTATGTGGGCTTGATCCATTGGGTGGCCAAGATCCAACTCCTCCTCATGGTCCCTATTGTAGCCTATTAAAACCCCTATGGAGCTTAGATCCGATGATGGAAAATGAAACTCTAGATCCGACGGTGGTGATTAAATCTCTAGATCCAACGGTGGAGATTAAATCTTTAAATTCGACGGTGGAGATTAAATCTCTAGATTCGACGGTTGAGATTAAATCCCTAGATATGACGGTTGAGATTAAATCCTTAGATCCGACGGTGGAGATTAAAAGGAGGCTTAAGCCTAGCTCTATAAAAGGAAGCTTAAGGGGTGGGCGCAAGAATAATCAAGGGAGATTAGGGTTTTGGCTTTGGGCGGCTAGGGTTTGGAGAAGTCTTGGGCGGCAAGACTTTCTAGGGTTGTAGCCGGCGCCCTTCATCCTCCTCTCAACCTTGGCCAACACTCATACCCTTCTTCCTCTTCTCCTTGGCCGGTGGAAACAAGGGTTAGGGTTTTTCCCTTGGAGCTCTTGGCTGGCGCCCACTCCCTCTTCCATTCCTTGGCCGGCGGCAACATCAAGTCTCTTGACTTGGTTGCCGGTCCTAGATAGGGAAGAGTTTCGTTTCATTTTTCCCTTTGTTCGGAGCGAGCAAGGAAGGGAAGAACATGTTCTAGGAGGCTTCGACTTTTGGAAGATCGTCGCCCACACGACGTCCAAAAGGAGGAAGGACATACAATAGAAGATCAAGAGTTATAACAAGAGGTATAATGCTTGTTTATGAATCTTTTCTTATTCTATGCATGTTCTATACTTTGTTATGTGGCTAATTTACTTGGACCCCGAATACAAACACAAAAATCGGCGATCCGTACATCGTCTATTCCGTGGCTATTCGAAGAATAGAGGTAGGTTGCTTGAATAACAAGTTTGTTCAAGTGACCACTCTAATCGAATAGCACGACGATGAAACGGTAGCTTGGGTAATACCTATTTGTCAAGGATTAATTTTTTAATCCGGGGACGAAGACGGGATCGTCATGAACAAGCGACCGAGTTGAAGTGGGAAGCATAGTTTCCCCCCTTCAAGTGGTATCAGAGCTTCGGTTCCGTAAAACCTTCAAGTGGTATCAGAGCCACGGTTTCCGATTTTTTGTTCTTAGGATTCGGTTAATTTTATGCACTTTTCATATATTGTATGTGCCAGATGATAGTAGGATGTGTGTAGGCTAACTTTTTGGTTGCAGACATAAGATCCAACTATTATGGTCATATGTGTGTATGTGATTGCATGTGTGTAATATTATTTGAATCCTCAGGGTTGACGAGGATAGTATTTAATTTTTATAATTAAGTACGACATTGTTTAGCCACTCTTTTTATTTTAGTTTACTTTCGATCTAGATTGCATGTACACTCCTTCGTGGAGTATAGGATCGATGGATGTAAATTAAAATAGTTATTGTCAGCTCGGATCTCCGGATGGCTTGTACATGGCGTATGGAGGAGCGGACGAGATGGTGATGCGACGGGAGGCATATTGGAGAACAAAAGTCATAATAGTTGGAAAATGTCTTTTTCATATTTATTGCTTTTTGTTTGATATGCATGTCGTGTGCTAGGAAAATTCCTCAATTTTAAATTACTAAGTGGGAGAGGGATATTTTTATAAATTTCCACGGCCTCCATTACGATTTGACATGTGATGTAAACAAACTTGCGCATCGGCTCTGAGTGCCTTCCTCCCCATCAGATGAGTTTGTTTACGGATCACAAGGTCGAATATAGTTGTAGGAAATTATTAAGGAGCATGTGTACTTCCCCATCGGAAGGAACATAACCCGAGATAATTTCCTTGGTACCAAGTAATGGTGAACACTTAGATGCAAATAGGAGTATCCTCCCCATCGGAGTCACTGCTTTTATTTGTAGGGCCGAAGAGGAACCAACTATTAATTTTATTTGTAAAAAAGTTAGGTTGACAAGATAGTAAAATTAATGGGTAAAACCTCCTCTTAAAAATGTAGAATTTGTATACGTCCACACGATCATGGCATACAATATTCTCGGTGTTTTAAGGTGTTGGTTGATTTTAAAATTTTATTGTTTGAGAAATCAATAATTTTTTGAAATCTAATGTTTTGATCTACGTGATTCTTAGGTTTTTTCAAAATGACTTTCAACCCACTTACTGTGATACTGAAAGAGAATAAACTTACTGGACCCAATTATGTTGATTGGAAGAGGAATCTTGATATTGTTTTGACTGCTAAGGAGTACAAATATGTACTCTTTGAAGAGTGTCCTCCTAAGCCTGCAGATGATTCTGGGGAAAAGGAGAAGGAGAGTTATAAGAAGTGGATTAAGGCTAATGAGATGGCGCGATGTTACATTTTGGCTTCTATGTCAAATGTATTGCAACATTAGCATCAAGCCATGCCCACTGCTTATGACATGATGCTCAATCTCAAGGAGCTTTTCGGACACCAGAATCGGGCTACTAGGCAGGAAGCCATGAGGAACTTGATGACGGCCACCATGATCGAGGGAACACCCGTGAGGGATCATGTTCTCAAGATGATGGCTCATTTGAATGAGCTGGAAGTCCTTGGAGCTGAGATCGATGGGGAAACCCAGGTAGATATCATTCTCCAGTCTCTACCTAAGAGTTTTGAGCAGTTTCACCTGAACTACAACATGAATAAAAGGTTGTATTTGTTGGCGGAGCTTCTGACAGAACTCCAGGCGACAGAGGGGTTTTTTCGTCGGAGTGCTCAGGCTCAGGCCATGGTTACCCAAAAGGTTTATACTTCTAAGCCGAAAGGCAAGAAGAAGAAGAAACAAGGTGGGACAAAGGTGGCGGGAGGATCTCAGGGAGGAGTGAAGAAGCTGAAAGGCAAGTGCTTCACTTGCAAGCAGACTAGACACTGGAAGAAGGACAGCCCCAATCGGAAGCAGAATAAAGGTATATCTTTTGGTCTAGTCATTGAAACATGTTTAGCGGTGTTATCTACCGACACCTGGTGTGTAGATACGGGAGCCACTGATCATGTCTGCAATACTTTGCAGGGGTTCCAGGAAACAAGACGACTGGCTGAAGAGGAGATTACCGTCTACTTGGGTGATGCTACGAAGGTAGCGGCTGTTGCAGTGGGAGATGTTTATTTGTCTTTTGAGAGGAATAAAGTTTTGGCTCTGAAAAATTGCCTTTATGTACCTTTATTTTAAAAGAATTTGATTTCGATTTCTAAATTATTTATGGATGGATATTCTATTTTCTTTAATGACAGAGTTGTTATAAAAAGGAATAGGGAGATTATCTGTTTTGGTGCATTGATAGAAAATTTATATACACTTGAACCAAAAGCCCCCATGTTGGACTCTCCGAGCCACAAAAATAGCTTTTTGCGTTGCGGAAACCCCGAAAGTCTGACCACGGATCCGTTCGAAGATATATTAAAATAAAACATGTATGTGCTTAAGTAAACCTAGATCTATCTTAGATCTAGAAGGTGAGAGCATTACCCTTGAAGCGATGCCCTTCGCTTATCCTGCTCGTCCAAAAACTTCGCCGGAACTCGAGAGTGTCAAGTGCACACTCCTCTATTGGTATCCACACAAGAAATAGGTGGAGAAAACACAACCTTGAGTGTGCTATCACCCTTTGGATTGTTCGTCCAAGATGAGGATTGGGAGAGCTTGAGAGAGTAATCCAAGGAGGAAGAAGATGGAGTTACAACACAAATCAATTCACATCTCATGCAAAATGAAGTGGTCGGTCACTACATTCTTGGGGGGTTACATGCATTCATGTAACTCCAAGAGCCAATGGCTCTTGGTCTCTCTCATGAGGTGGCACCACATAATAGGTCCATGATGATGTGGAGCATCATCATTGGCTGGCCCCCATGTCATGTCACCATGACATGACAATTGGTCAAGTCAAAATTGACCATTCATCTTCCCTCTCAAGTCAAGTCAAACTTGACCTCTTATCTCCCATGGTTGATCAAATCTAACCACTTGATTCAAGTCAATTTAATTTAATGAATCTCTATTCATTAATTTAAATTGACTAAATGAATCAAATCTAAATTAGACTCATTCAACACTTGAATCAACTTGAGTCTAACTCAATTAGTCTAATTTGGATTACTCTTAATCCAATTTGGTTAATCCCTTGAACCTAATCCTCATTGTTCATCATATGAACCTAATCTCCATCTAATTTTCCTTTGTGTGTGACCCTATAGGTTCTTGTAACATTGGCAATATCCCTAAACCGATTTAGGAACATAAGCAATGAGCGGTATCTAGCAACACATCATTGCTACCCAAGTTACAAGAATGTTGAGCTCCAACATCACCTTTGTGACTACTAATTGTGACTCTCACAATATGTGACAATGTCCCTCTATCCTTGACATCTAGATTGACCAATTGAGGCATAGACCGTGTCATCCTCGGTACAATCTATATCTTGAACTCTAAGTAGACTCACTCTAATCAAATGAGCTCAATATCTCATATTGACTCATTTGGGCATGGTCATGAACTTCGTGGCCTCACTCATTCAAGAATAACGATGTCACTCCTGTCATATAGGAGGGATATATGCCATCTACATCACTCACATCTCTCCACATAATTTGTTACATACCCAGTAATCGCCTTTATAGTCCACCCATTTACGGGTGACGTTTGACGAAGCCAAAGTATGCAACTCCTTATGTAGGGAACCATGGTGACTTCAGGTCTAAGGACTAATAGTCATACTAATAGCCACATGAGAAATTATATGACACTCATATAATGATCCACGATACTTTTTCATGGCGGGTCATTCAGTATACATTCTCTAATGTATACCCATGTGTCAACTTGATATCTCATATCCATGACTTATGAGATCAAGTCATCGAGTTGACCTACATGCTAGTCTCTATGCATTAACATTGTCCCTGAATGTTAATACTTGACTAGGAATGATTAAGAGTAGTGTTCTCTATATCATCTCATTATCGATTCAACCAATCGATTGATATAGATAAGAACCTACTACTCAAGGACGTTATTATATTTAGTTATTTGACACCAATACAAGTAAATATAATAACTATGCCTTTATAAATAGGAATATGATACAATAAAGTCCATACAATAATCATCACATGATTGGCTCTAGGGCTTTCACTAATAATCTCCCACTAGCACTAGTGTCAATCACCGTAGTATCTAATACCCAATGACCTAGTGTGATAATCATGATTTTTCTATACCAAAGCCTTGGTCAAGGGATCTACGATGTTAGCCTCTGTGGGTACTCTATAAATCTTCACATCTCCTCTATCGATAATCTCTCGAATGAGATGGAAGCACCGTAGTATGTGTTTGGTCCGCTGGTGTGAGCGAGGTTCCTTAGCCTGTGCAATCACTCCATTGTTGTCACAATAGAGCTCTATGGGATCTGCTATGCTAGGAACCACCCCAAGCTCAATAATGAACTTGCGGATCCAAACTGCCTCCTTTGCTGCCTCAGATGTAGCAATATACTCGGTTTCTGTTGTAGAATTAGCAACTGTGTCCTGCTTCGAACTCTTCCAGCTCACAGCGCCACCATTCAAGCAAAACACGAATCCTGACTACGATCTATAATCATCCTGGTCAGTTTGGAAGCTGGCATCGCTGTAACCCTTTACAGCTAGCTCCTCATCGCCTCCAAATATCAAGAAATATTCTTTAGTCCTTCTCAAGTACTTAAGAATATTCTTGACTGCTATCTAGTGATGCTCACCTGGATCTGACTGGTATCTACTCGTCATGCTCAAAGCATACGAGACATCAGGACGAGTACACAACATGGCGTACATGATAGATCCTATAGCAGATGCGTAAGAGATCTTATCCATGCGGTCTCTCTCCTCTCTAGAAGAGGGACTTTGAGTCTTCGAAAGACTCACACCATGTGACATCAGCAGAAGTCCCTTCTTGGAATTTTGCATGGCAAACCGTAGTAATACCGTGTCAATGTATGTACTCTGACTTAGGCCAAGCAATCTCTTAGATCTATCTCTATAGATCTTGATGCCTAGAATACAGGCTGCTTCACCTAAGTCCTTCATTGAGAAGCACGTCCCCAATCAAGTCTTCACAGACTGTAGCGAAGGGATGTCATTCCCAATGAGTAGTATGTCATCCACATACAATACAAGGAAGACAACTGTGTTCCCATTAACCCTCTTGTAGACACAGGGTTCATCTTCATTCTTGATGAAACCAAACTGTTTGATAGCATCATCGAATCGAAGATTCCAGCTCCGAGAGGCTTGCTTTAGCCCATAAATGGACCTTTGCAGCTTGCATACTTTCCCAGTATATTGTGGATCTTCAAAACCCCTCAGGTTGTGTCATGTACACATCCTCGAGTAAGTTTCCATTCAGAAACACAGTTTTGACATCCATCTGCCAGATCTCATAATCGTGGTATGCTGCAATAGCAAGCAATATTCGAATGGACTTAAACATCACCACTGGAGAAAAGGTTTCATCATAGTCAATACCATGAATTTGCTTGAAACCTTTAGCCACCAATCGACCCTTATAGGTATGCGTAAGTCCATCCATGTCAGTCTTTCTCCTAAAGACCCACTTACACCCAATGGGTTTGACCCCTTCAGGTGGATCAACCAAAGTCCATACTTGGTTGGTGTACATGGATTCCATCTCGGATCTCATGGCCTCTAGCTATTTCTCAGAATCTGGGCTCATCACAGCTTCCTGATAGGAGGTAGGCTCATTCTCAATGAGCATAACATCATCATGGTCAGACAAGAGAAATGAGTATCTCTCAGGCTGACAACGTACCCTATCAGACCTGCGAAGAGGTAGGTCTACATGAACAAGTGGTTGTTCCATAACTCTTTGTGCAACAATCTCATCACCCACAACACTTTGTGGTTCCTGTTCAACCTCCATCAAGGCCTCAGTGCTATGGTCCTTATCTTGAATTTCTTCAAGATCGAACGTACTTCCACTAGTTTTTCTAGAAACAAAATCCCTTTCTAGAAAAACCCCAGTCTTTGCCACAAACACTTTGTGCTGACTGAGAATGTAGAAGTAATATCCCTTTGTTTCCTTGGGATATCAAACAAAATAGCACCTATCGGATTTGGGTCCCAGTTTGTCTGAGACTTGACGTCGAACGTAAGCCTCACAACTCCAAATCCTCATGAAATACATATTGGGATTTCTCCTTGTCCATATCGTATATGGTGTCTTTATCACAGCCTTGGATGGTACACGATTAAGGGTAAAGATTGCTGTGTCTAGAGCATATCCCCAAAAGGATATAGGAAAATCTGTGTGACTCATCATAGATCGTACCATATCTAATAGGGTATGATTCCTCTTTTCGGATACACCATTCCACTGTGGTGTTCCAGGAGGAGTGAGTTGGGATAGAATCCCACACTCAACTAGATAGTCACGAAACTCATGGCTAAGGTATTCACCACCTCGATCTGATCGAAGTATCTTAATACTCTTGCCAAGTTGGTTTTGTACTTCATTCTTGAATTCTTTGAACTTTTCAAAGGATTATGATTTATGTGTCATGAGATACACATAACCATATCTACTGAAGTCATCAGTAAATGTAATGAAGTACTTGTAACCACTTCTAGTAGCAACATTGAAAGGGCCACACATACATCACTATGTATAAGTCCTAACAAGTCCGTTGCTCTTTCGCTGTGTCCACTAAAGGGAGTCTTGGTCATCTTGCCTAAAAGGCAAGACTCACATGTCTCATATGATTCAAAATCAAATGAGTCTAGCAGCCCATCCTTATGGAGCTGAGATAAGCGACTCTCATTTATGTGACCTAAACGACAATGCCAGAGATAGGTTTGGTTCAACTCATTTGACTTGAACCTTTTGGTACTTATGTTATAGATAGGGCTCTCTAAGTCTAGAAAGTAGAGTCCGTTCATTAGAGGTGCACTATAATAAAACATATCATTTAAATAAACTGAACAATATTTGTTCTTTATTATAAATGTAAATCCTTTCTTGTCCAAACAAGAAATCAAAATTATCTTCTTAGTTAAAGCAGGCACATAACAACATTCATCTAATTCTAGTACAAGCCCAGTGGGCAGAGATAGATCATAAGTTCCTACAGCAACAGTGGCAACTCTTGCTCCATTGCCTACTCGTAGGTTCACCTCGCCCTTTGTCAATGTCGTGCTATTTCTCAGCGCCTGCACATTGGTACAAATGTGAGATGCACATCCGGTATCTAATACCCATGATGAAGAAATAGATAGATTGACTTCTATAACATTTTTTACTTGAAGTAGAAGTCTCACTTCTCTTCTTCTTAAGATCTTCAAGGTATGCCTTGCAGTTACGCTTCCAGTGTCCAACTTCCTTGCAGTGGAAGCAAGCCCCTTCCTTGGCCACCCCTCCTTTGGGTTTCAGTTCCTTGCCTTTGCCCTTGGCTTGGGACTTTCCCTTACCTTTAGACTTGCCCTTGCCTTTCTTCTTTTGCACCATCAAAATGACATCAGATTTTCCCTTCTTAAGGTTGAGCTCAGTAGTTCTCAACATGCTGAGCATCTCAAGCAGTGGCTTATCAATTTCATTCATGTTGTAATTCATGACAAATTGATTGTAGCTTTGCGGCAAAGACTGCAAGATCAAGTCAGTGGCCAGCTCTTGGCCAAGGGGGAATCTCAATCTCTGTAGGTTTTCTATGTACCCAATCATCTTGAGTACATATGGACCTACGGGAGTCCCATCTTGCATTTTGGAACCAAACAATGCCTTAGATACTTCATATCTCTCGTGCCTTGCTTGTCCTTGATATAGTTGACGAAGATGTTCAACCATATCATAAGCATTCATGAACTCGTGTTGCTTCTGAAGCTCAGAGTTCATGGTCGTGAGCATTAGACATGACACATCTAATGCATCATCTTGATGCTTCTTGTAAGCATCTTTGTCAGCTCGCGAGGCAGTGGCAGAAGGTTCCTCTAGAATGGGCTGCTCCATGACGTACAGTTTCCTTTCTTGGGTGAGAACGATTCTCAGGTTCCTGTACTAGTCCAGGAAATTTGCTCCATTGAGCTTGTCCTTCTCAAGGACAGAACGCAGGGAGAGAGTGTTCGTGTTTGTCGACATAGTAATCTACAACATACAATGCAAAGAATTAATATCATATTTCTTTTATCATTTAATTAGGTCTTTAATCAAATGATGCTCCCACTGAATTATAGGAATTTTGTAGAATCGAGTTATGGATATGGTCAAACCACATTACTAGATTCATACAAACTAGCTATAATTCTTGCGAGACAAGATCCACATCATACTAAGCCTTGAGTTAGCTTTGGCTAAATCGCTTAAGACTTAATACAATCGGTGAGTAACACATTACCAATTACATCTCTATGCAACTCTTGTTTATAGGATCAAGACCCACATTTACAAAAGGCCTTGAGTTAGCTTTGGCTAAATCGCCCAAGATTTAGTGTAAATGCAATCTTATCCTATCTTTCCAACGATTGGAATATGCCTATAGTTCTACTCGATCCAATTGAGTTAACTAGTTTTACTCAATCTAATTGAGCTTACTCTAACCCAAGTCGTGATAGGCGGGACCAAGATTGTCCCTCCGCATCTTAAGGTTGAGCTCAGTAGTTCTCAACATGATGAGCATCTCAAGCAGTGACTTATCAATTTCATTCATGTTGTAATTCATGACAAATTGATTGTAGCTTTGCGGCAAAGACTGCAAGATCAAGTCAGTGGCCAGCTCTTGGCCAAGGGGGAATCTCAATCTCTGTAGGTTTTCTATGTACCCAATCATCTTGAGTACATATGGACCTACGGGAGTCCCATCTTACATTTTGGAACCAAACAATGCCTTAGATACTTTATATCTCTCGTGCCTTGCTTGTCCTTGATATAGTTGACGAAGATGTTCAACCATATCATAAGCATTCATGAACTCGTGTTGCTTCTGAAGCTCAGAGTTCATGGTCGTGAGCATTAGACATGACACATCTAATGCATCATCTTGATGCTTCTTGTAAGCATCTTTGTCAGCTCGCGAGGCAGTGGCAGAAGGTTCCTCTAGAATGGGCTGCTCCATGACGTACAGTTTCCTTTCTTGGGTGAGAACGATTCTTAGGTTCCTGTACTAGTCCAGGAAATTTGCTCCATTGAGCTTGTCCTTCTCAAGGACAGAACGCAGGGAGAGAGTGTTCGTGTTTGTCGACATAGTAATCTACAACATACAATACAAAGAATTAATATCATATTCCTTTTATCATTTAATTAGGTCTTTAATCAAATGATGCTCCCACTGAATTATAGGAATTTTGTAGAATCGAGTTATAGATATGGTCAAACCACATTACTAGATTCATACAAACTAGCTATAATTCTTGCGAGACAAGATCCACATCATACTAAGCCTTGAGTTAGCTTTGGCTAAATCGCTTAAGACTTAATACAATCGGTGAGTAACACATTACCAATTACATCTCTATGCAACTCTTGTTTATAGGATCAAGACCCACATTTACAAAAGGCCTTGAGTTAGCTTTGGCTAAATCGCCCAAGATTTAGTGTAAATGCAATCTTATCCTATCTTTCCAACGATTGGAATATGCCTATAGTTCTACTTGATCCAATTGAGTTAACTAGTTTTACTCAATCTAATTGAGCTTACTCTAACCCAAGCCGTGATAGGCGGGACCAAGATTGTCCCTCCGCACCCTACCAAGATAATATGCGTTGCTCTGCTTTGGTAGATTCAACAACTACAAATGATCGAGGTAGTGATGGGTATCAAGGACTTGGTAGGCATTTACAAGTTGATTCGATTAAGATCTAATCTAATCGTAATGTATATCATATATGCATTAAGGCCTTTATTATCCTATATTAGAATGCATCACATACATATAAGCATTATTCTAGCATGCATCATATTATTCTACTAGCATGCATCACATACATACAAGCATAACAAATATATATATATATATATATATATATATATATCAACATATATATATAATTAACTGTGATGTGGTCATGGACCTACTACGATCTTCTCAAGCCAATGAGAAGATCGGACGGTCAACCTAGGGCTAGTGGCTTCTCCAAGCGCTTCCTTTGACCGCCATGTGTCGTCGGCACCCTTCTCGTAACTTCGTCTACAAGTGGACTTTCCACCGCTCCATTTTGTACATTACAAATATGAAACTTGAGTTACATTTGAGTCTAAAACTATTTACAACTAGAATTTCAAAAGAAGAGACACGACGCGCAGGTCGCATACACTATACAACACGCACAACCACAAAAATGGCACGTAGGCCGTATTATGAATTACAACACATCATCATCCAATCATATTGGAGTTCATGGGCCATGCCAATAACATAATTATACATAATTCTAAATTATGTATTTTTACAGAAAATTTCTATAATTTTTCCTATTTTTTTTTTCAATTTTATGAGTCACCTCTCTGCAACGGTCCTGCTAAGCGGTTTCCGAGCGCGATCGCGGGACAAGGCCCCTTTCTGGGATAGGGGTAGCACCCCTAATCACAAAATAAACTTTGTGAGTGTCCCTACTATGATCTTACAGTGACTTAAGTCCCTGTCCCAAAAACCTAAAGCGAGAACTCGCCGTTTCGGAGAGTTTTTCTCGATGGTTGAAGCCTATAAGTGTCCCAACACTCGTTGCTTCGACTCTTCGAGAAAAATACCCAAAATTTTGATAAAAATAGGAAATTTACAGAAACATAAAAATATGTAATTTTTATATCTAATACAAAAACTACAAAAACAAAACACATACATGCTTCGTACGTGGCTCTGATACCACTGTTGGACTTTCCGAGCCGCAAAAACCGCTTTTTGCATTGTGGAAACCCCGGAAGTCCGGCCACGGATCAATGTGAAGATATATTAAAATAAAACATGTATGTGCTTAAGTAAACCTAGATCTACCTTAGATCTAGAAGGTTAGAGAATTACCCTTGAAGCGATGCCCTTCACTTATCCCGCTCGTCCAAAAGCTTCATCGGAACTCGAGAGTGTCAAGTGCACACTCCTCTATTGGTATCCACACAATCAATAGGTGGAGAAAACACAACCTTGAGTGTGCTAGCACCCTTTGGATGGTTCGGCCAAGATGAGGATTGGGAGAGCTTGAGAGAATAATCCAAGGAGGAAGAAGATGGAGTTACAACACAAATCAATTCACATCTCATGCAAAATGAAGTGGTCGGCCACTACATTCTTGGGGGGTTACATGCATGCATGTAACTCCAAGAGCCAATGGCTCTTGGTCTCCCTCATGAGGTGGCACCACATGATAGGTCCATGATGATGTGGAACATCATCATTGGCCGACCCCCATGCCATGTCACCATGATATGGCAATTGGTCAAGTCAAAATTGACCATTCATCTTCCCTCTCAAGTCAAGTCAAACTTGACCTCTTATCTCCCATGGTTGATCAAATCTAACCACTTGATTCAAGTCAATTTGATTTAATGAATCTCTATTCATTAATTTAAATTGACTAAATGAATCAAATCTAAATTAGACTCATTCAACACTTGAATCAACTTGAGTCTAACTCAATTAGTCTAATTTGGATTACTCTTAATCCAATTTGGTTCATCCCATGAACCTAATCCTCATTGTTCATCATATGAACCTAATCTCCATCTAATTTCCCTTATGTGTGTGACCCTATAGGTTCTTGTAACATTGGCAATGTCCCTAAACCGATTTAGGAACATAAGCAATGAGCGGTATCTAGTAACACATCATTGCTACCCAAGTTACATGAATGTTGAGCTCCAACATCACCTTTGTGACTACTAATTACGACTCTCACAATATGTGATAATGTCCCTCTATCCTTGACATCTAGATTGACCAATTAAGGCATAGACCGTGTCATCCTCGGTACAATCTATATCTTGAACTCCAAGTAGACACACTCTAATCAAATGAGCTCAATATCTCATATTGACTCATTTTGGCATGGTCATGCACTTTATGGTCTTGCTCTATCAAGAATAACGATGTCACTCCCGTCATATAGGAGGGATAAATCCCATCTACTTCACTCATATCCCTCCTCATAATTTGTTACATACCCAGTAATCTTCTTTATAGTCCACCCATTTACGGGTGACGTTTGACGAAGCCAAAGTATGCAACTCCTTATGTAGGGAACCATGGTGACTTCAGGTCTAAGGACTAATAGTCATACTAATAGCCACATGAGAAAGTATATGACACTCATATAACGATCCACGATACTTTCTCATGGCAGGTCATTCAGTATACATTCTCTAATGTATACCCATGTATCAACTTGATATCTCATATCCATGACTTGTGAGATCAAGTCATCGAGTTGACCTACATGCTAGTCTCTACGCATTAACATTGTCCCTGAATGTTAATACTTGACTAGGAATGATTAAGAGTAGTGTTCTCTATATCATCTCATTATCGATTCAACCAATCGATTGATATAGATAAGAACCTACTACTCAAGGACGTTATTATATTTAGTTATTTGGCACCAATACAAGTAAATATAATAACTATGCCTTTATAAATAGGAATATGATACAATAAAGTTCATACAACAATCATCACATGATTGGCTCTAGGGCTTCACTAACACCCCACGATGCAAATAGAAGTAAATAACTCATCTTTTAATTCCAATAAGAGAAAAGAACCTTCGAAGATGAACCAAACATATCTTTGGCATCTAAGGCTAGGTCATATTAACCTAAGCATAATTCAAAGGTTGATAGTTGATGGACCTCTGGGATCATTAGTTGTTGAATATCTCCCAACCTGCAAATCTTGCTCTGAAGGTAAAATGACCAAGAGGTCTTTCAAGGCCAAGGGGTATAGAGCTAAAGATGTGTTGGAATTGGTTCATTCTGATTTGTGTGGTCTTATGTCTATCCAGGCAAGAGGTGGTTTTGAATATTTTGTCTCTTTTATAGATGATTATTCAAGATATGGATATATTTACTTGATGCGTCGTAAGTCTAAATGCTTTGACAAGTTCAAAGAATTCAAGACTGATGTGGAGAAACGTCAGAGTAAAAGTATCAAGACACTACGATCTGATCGTGGTGGTGAGTACCTCTTGGGAGAGTTTAGGAATTACTTATCAGAGTCTAGGATTCAATACCAATTGTCTGCACCTGGCACACCCCAACATAATGGTGTAGCAGAGCGAAGGAATAGGACTCTTATGGAGATGGTTAAATCGATGATGAGTTATTCTGAGTTGCCAAATTCGTTCTGGGGATATGCTCTAGATACGACAGTGTATATTCTGAACTTGGTACCATCTAAATCAGTGTCTTCTACTCTCATAAAATTATGGACTGGGCGAAAGCCTAGTCTGAGACATTCAAATTTGGGGGAGTCCAGCACATGTGCTGAAGGCAGATGCTGGTAAGTTGGAACCTCGTACAGAAGTGTGCATGTTCGTTGGCTATCCTAGAGGAACGAAAGGTGGTTTGTTTTATAGCCCTAGAGATCAGAGGGTGATCGTTAGCACGAATGCCAGATTTCTAGAGGAAGACTATGTGATGAACCACACGCCCATGAGTAAGATTGTTCTAGAGGAATTGAGAGGGGAAGTCACTTCTTCAGTACCACCGGTACAAGAGGATATACCACAAGTTACTGCACCACGTGTCACAGAGGATACACAGGTGATACCTCATCGTAGTGGGAGGGTTGTTAGATAGCCTGTCAAATTTATGTTCTTGGGAGAATCTTCTGATTTGGTCCTTGGCGAACATGAACCTGATCCCTGGACATATGATGAGGCGATCCAAGATAAAGATGCAGTATCTTGGTAAAGTGAAATGAATTCTGAGATTGAATCTATGGATTCAAATCAGGTCTGGGAGCTAGTAGAACCACCCAATGATGTAAAAACCATTGGATGCAAGTGGATCTACAAAAGAAAGAGAGGAATAGACGGGAAGGTTGAGACCTTCAAAGTGAGGCTTGTTGCGAAGGGGTATACTCAGAAAGAGGGCATCGATTATGAGGAAACCATTTCACCGGTAGCCATGCTTAAGTCTATCAGGATTCTCTTATGTATTGCTGCTCATATGAATTATGAGGTATGGAAGATGGATGTCAAGATAGCTTTCCTTAATGGAAGTCTTGAGAAAAACATCTATATGAAGCAACCAGAAGGATTCATTATAAAGGGCAAAGAGCATCTTGTGTGCAAGCTTAATCGGTCCATTTATGGATTGAAGCAAGCTTCGAGATCTTGGAACATCCGCTTTGATGAGGTAATCCAGTCTTATGGATTTATTCAAAGTCTGAATGAGTCTTGTGTATACAAGAGATGTGACAGAAACATAGTGGTATTTCTTGTACTATACGTAGATGACATTTTGTTAATTGGCAACAATGTGAAGGTGTTAGTGGATGTAAGGATATGGTTATCCAAACAGTTTGATATGAAGGACTTGGGAGAAGTGGGAACACATCCTTGGGATCAAGGTTATAAGGGATCACAGGAAAAGGATGTTGTGCTTATCTCAAGCTTCATACATAGACACCATTATGGATCATTTTAGCATGCAAAACTCCAAGAAAGGTTTTCTACCTTTCAGGCATGGAGTTCCTTTATCTAAGGAGATGTGTCTTAGAACATCTAAGGAGATAGAGGAGATGAAGGTGGTTCCTTATGCTTCCATAGTATGAAGCCTCATGTATGTCATGTTATGTACGAGACTGGATATCTGCTTTGCCGTGGGCATGGTTAGCAGATATCAGAGTAATCCAGGACATGAATATTGGACTGCAGTAAAGCATATATTGAAGTATCTGAGAAGGACTAGGGATTATATGCTGGTCTACCAGGCAGATCAATTACTCCCTGTGGGTTACACAGATTCCGACTTCCAATCAGATAGGGATAGCAGTAAGTCTACCTCAAGTTTTGTGTTTACTTTGGGAGGTAGAGCCATTGTATGGAGGAGTGTCAAGCAGAAATGTGTGGCGGACTCTACCATGGAAGCTGAGTATGTGGCAGCCTCTGAGACGGCCAAAGAAGTTGTATGACTCAGGAACTTCTTGATGGACTTGGATGTGATTCCTGGTTTGCCCAGAACTATCACAATTTATTGTGATAACAGTGGTGCAGTTGTAAACTCGAAGGAACCACTAGCCCATAAGACAAGTAAACACATAGAGCGCAAGTAACACCTGATACGAGAAATCGTAAAGCGAGGAGAAGTTGTTGTGGCCAAGATTGCATCAAAGGATAACCTGGCAGATCCTTTCACTAAGGCCCTTCCAACGAGAGCTTTTGATAGGCATGTGGAGGGAATGAGAATCAGATGTATGGTGGTATGAGGACAGCATAGTCTTTTAGTATAAGTGGGAGATTGTTGGGATGTATACTGAAAAGTCTATCTTTTGTATGAACATCTTTATTTTTTAAATAAGAATCACATGATCATTGTTTGCATATTTATGGTTATGCATATTGTCTAATATATTACATTGTAGATAACATGGTGTGTAGTGTCACACGGGAGATCATGTTATGAGTTCCTTGTAAAGTATAAGCAAAGGCTCACAACCGAGATGGTTTTGGACAAACCATTGGTATGATTGTAGTGAGATTTGTTATTGGTTTATCATGACCATAGAATTACACTAGTACACTTTGTGTGTGTTGAGCAGGACCGACTTAGAGGTGATTCGATTTATTGCTGACTACATAATTGAATTGGACCTCGAATATTATGGTATATATGCTCTTAATCCTGATATAATAACGGGCACATATACTTAGTATTTATTTCTTTGATTTACCAATAGGCGAGATTTATAGAGTAAATCGATAGGCTCGGTAAGTTGAGAAATGATATTATTTATATGGTGTGTCATTAATTATAGGAGGAAACCGTGTCCTATATATTAGGATGATGATGTCCCCTTGAGGAGCTCATAAGGTTCATCATGTAAACCCTGCAGGTGGACTTGGTCCAACATGATGATAAGGTTGAGTGGTACTACTCATGGAGTTAGATGTTGATTAATTAATTATCAGTAAATTAATTAATTGACGGACATTCGAGATCTTAAACACGGGGAGATATTTGTACAATTAATATATGGAGCCATATTTAATTATGGGGGTTGGTGAGGTAGATCAATGATAATCGTCTAGTGGAATGGATTATCATTAATGGATCGGACTTTATGTGGGCTTGATCCATTGGGTGGCCAAGATCCAACTCCTGTTCATGGTCCCTATTGTAGCCTATTAAAACCCTCATGGAGCTTAGATCCGATGATGGAAAATGAAACTCTAGATCCGACGGTTGAGATTAAATCTCTAGATCCAACGGTGGAGATTAAATCTTTAGATTCGACGGTGGAGATTAATTCTCTAGATTCGACGGTTGAGATTAAATCCCTAGATCCGACGGTTGAGATTAAATCCTTAGATCCGACGGTGGAGATTAAAAGGAGGCTTAAGCCTAGCTCTATAAAAGGAGGCTTAAGGGGTGGGCGGCAAGAATAATCAAGGGAGATTAGGGTTTTGGCTTTGGGCAGCTAGGGTTTGGAGAAGTCTTGGGCGGCAAGACTTTCTAGGGTTGTAGCCGGCGCCCTTCATCCTCCTCTCAACCTTGGCCGGTGCTCATCCCCTTCTTCCTCTTCTCCTTGGCCGGTGGAAATAAGGGTTAGGGTTTTTCCCTTGGAGCTCTTGGTCGACGCCCACTCCCTCTTCTATTCCTTGGCCGGCGGCAACACCAAGTCTCTTGACTTAGTGGCCGGTCCTAGATAGGGAAGAGTTTTGTTTCATTCTTCCCTTTGTTCGGAGTGAGCAAGGAAGGGAAGAATGTGTTCTAGGAGGCTTCGACTTTTGGAAGATCGTCGCCCACACGACGTCCAAAAGGAGGAAGGACATACAATAGAAGATCAAGAGGTATAACAAGAGATATAATGCTTGTTTATGAATCTTTTCTTATTCTATGCATGTTGTATACTTTGTTATGTGGCTAATTTACTTGGACCCCGAATACAAACACAAAAACCGGCGATCCGTACATCGTCTATTCCGTGGCTATTCGAAGAATAGAGGTAGGTTGCTTGAACAACAAGTTTGTTTAAGTGACCACTCTAATCGAATAGCACGATGATGGAACAATAGCTTGGGTAATCCCTATTTGTCAAGGATTAATTTTTTAATCCGGGGACGAAGATGGGATCGCCATGAACAAGCAACCGAGTTGAAGTGGGAAGCGCAGTTTCCCCCCTTCAAAGGAAGTCGCTGTCGGAGCTCCAAACGTCGTCCAAATGACGCTCTGACAAGAAGGAAACAAGATGTCCAAAATTGGACAGCTTGGTGGAGGACTTGGCGTCGGCCAAAAGAGGTTGTCGGCTGATCCTTGGTCACTGGAGCCAAGGTGGGTCGCTGAGGGGTCACCGGAGGGGTGGCCGGTAGCAACTAGAAGCTGGCGGCATAGAGGTGGACAGCAGCACAAGAGCTGGGTGTGGATCCCTTGGGCGACGGCAAAAAGAAGAGAGGGAGAGGAGAGGAAGAGAAGTTTCCAAAAATAAAACTTAGGGCTCTCCAAACCTCTAGCCGTGCTTTTATAGAGCGTGTGTTTCTTAACCATTAAGAAACCTTCTCCTTAGAGTTATTGGTTCCTAACAAAAACCCATTAACCCGCTCCAATAACTTAAGTTAAATTAAACCGAAGCGAGTAAGTCTATTTTAAGTTAAAACGAACCGAACCAACTTTGGTTCATTCGTTTAAAACAAACCAAACCACTTTGGTTTATTTTCCACCATTGGATTAGAACCAAACCAATTTGGTTCATCCATCATGTCTTCATAAGACTTGGTCCATCCATGCTTTCGCTGTGACTGAAACGATTTCATGCTCGCTCCTTGTTTAGTCCAACCAAACCTAGTTTCTCTCTATATGAGAATCTCATTCCCAAGCTCGTTTTAAATCCTTCGGATTACGCTCGTTGTGCGTGTGACCAAATAGGTTCCCGATTTATGTTGGTCATCTATAATTAACCATTAATTATAGAACGATCATGAGTGGCACCTAGTAGTACATCATGATCCCCAATTAACTGAAAAATCAATGGTTGATCCCAGAATCACCTTCAATAGCTACAATGATTCGTGCCCTACTCCCTTCATGCATCTTATACCCACTTGGTTCAGGACATGGTTTATAGTGTCAGTCCCCATTAGGCTGACTACGTCACACCTAGCCCAAGTATCATTTTCTCATCCTACGGATTCTAGTTACTGCACATGTATCTAAGAGTACATTACTCTAAACATGTAATGCTTTGGCCAAATACTTTAGTAACAATCCAACGAGAGGCCATGGGTATACTTTTCCTCGCAAGGAGTGGTGAATCCTTTATAGGCTATTCAAACACCTTTGTCCACTTCGACTTATACCCAATCATCCTGGGTTCACATCTCCTCAGAGATGCTTGCTTGAGATGTCAAAGCATAAGTCTTGACTTGAATATCGCAAGTCCAAGGAACATCACACTTAAGCTGCAGTAAGAACTTCATTGACATATCCATATATGCAAAGAACCATATGAAGTCTTATAGTTGGTCACTCCAATGAACTAGTTACCATAACTAGCATCCACGATTAACTTCGGACATCACAATGTCTCCAGCTAGTGAGAATCAACTGCTTGGATACACCAAAGAGTATACCTCGTGCTAGTCTCAACAGAATTAATGGTGTCCAAATCCATCAATTCATTGACTAGGGATAATTCCAATACATCACAATTATATATGTAGAGATACTCACTAGTTGTGATTCAATCACAAATTCTCTCATGCTGTGAATCGTATTGTGGATATTTAGTTGATGAGTTTAAGATCTAATCAAATACATGAAAATATGTATACTCAAATAGTGAATCTTCACTTATTATATAAATGGTTTAAACATAAGGCGATTGCCTTAGGATACTTCTCATATATAACTAACAAACTCTCACTTGGCCTAATGTCAATCGCCATGGTATCCAATACCATAAGCCCTAACATGGCCCTCAAACTTACTTTAAGGTAAGGCCTTAGTTAAAGGATCCGCTAAGTTCTTTTCAGTGGGAATCTTCTCGATTTGAATTTCATTTCTACTGATAATCTCTCTGATCATATGATAGCGACGAAGCACATGTTTGGATCATTGATGAGACCTTGGATCTTTTGCCTGTTCATTTGCTCCATTATTATCGCAATAAACCGATATTGCTTCAACAATGGTTGGAACCACACCAAGTTCTTAAATGAACTTCTTGATCCAAACTGCTTCCTTTGCTGCTTCTGAACTTGCAATGTATTCTGCCTCTGTGGTAGAATCCGCTATTGTGTCTTGTTTGGAACTTTTCCAACTCACTGTGCCTCCATTCAAGGTGAACACGTACCCAGACTAAGACTTGGAATCATCCTTGTCTGTCTGGAAGCTGGCATCTGTTGTCACGCCTGCCCTTTCCTAGGGTCCGGAGGGGTGGCGCGACGCGACCGTACATATATACATCGTACTACTTACAGCGGAAGACTATACATATCGTACTTCTTACAGCGGAAGACTTTAGACATATTTTTTTTTCTTTTAAACATAACATGCATCGTCATTTCATAGGTACTTCTTCTTAACATAGAGCATGCATCATTATTTCATAAGTACTTAGTGCTTAATTCAAAACCATAAACAAAACATCTTAAGGAAAACATGCATAAGGGACATAACAGATCTCTTCCACCATGCCACTGCCACACACACATCTGCCCCTCCTGCTACTCCCTTTAGTTTATCCACCCTTTACCCTTATCTGCAGTACAAGGGAAAATAAGCTATAAGCACATAGGCTTAGTAAGATCCTGTCCTACTCACAAAACCATACATCGACATTAAGCATAGCATGTAACACTCATAACATATAAGCAACATAACATGTAACATATGTGACATAAGCAAACATAACATGTAGCATAAATAACATAAGCAAACATAACATGTAGCATAAATAACATAAGCAAACATAACATGTAGCATAAGTAACATAAGCAAACATAACATGTGACATATATAACATAAGCAAACATAACATGTAGCATAAGTGACATAAGCAAACATAACATGTGACATATATAACATAAGCAAACATAACATGTAGCATAAGTGACATAAGCAAACATAACATGTGACATATATAACATAAGCAAACATAATATGTAGCATAAGTGACATAAGCAAACATAACATGTGACATATATAACATAAGCAAACATAACATGTAGCATAAGTGACATAAGCAAACATAACATGTGACATATATAACATAAGCAAACATAACATGTAGCATAAGTAACATAAGCAAACATAACATGTGACATATATAACATAAGCAAACATAACATGTAGCATAAGTGACCTAAGCAATCATAACATGTAACATATACAACATAGCAACATATCATGTACATATATGGCATAATCAAACATAACATGCAACATATATATCATAGCAACATAACATGTAAACACAAATATAACATGGTAATCATAACATGTAAACATATACAACATAGCAACATATCATGTACATATATGGCATAATCAAACATAACATGCAACATATATATCATAGCAACATAACATGTAAACATATGCAGGATGCTCTTTGAAAACATATATTATAGGTACGTAAACATAAATCTCAACATATTGGGCCTGGCATTGTACCACATCATCATCATCATAGCGCGCATCCCTAAATAGACCCGAGGTAGAAAGTCTCGAACCTACTAGGTTACTAGGCCCGATCTTAGTCCGTCGACCTAGGGGCCATCGTCATAGCGTAGAAGCCCATCCTAGGCCCGATCTTAGTCCATCGACCTAGGGCATCTAAAGAGCCCATCCGTACTAGGCCTACATAGAAGCCCATCCTTTGGACCTTGTTAGGGTCTGGTACAACCATCACGAAGGTAAAATACTTATATGCTTTTTATTATAACATATCTTATTTCATTTCGCAAACATATCATACTTCATTTCATAACATATCATATTTCACTTCATGAACATATCATATTTCATTTCATAAACATATCATACTTCATTTCATAACATATCATATTTCACTTCATGAACATATCATATTTCATTTCATAAACTTATCATACTTCATTTCATAACATGTCATATTTCACTTCATGAACATATCATATTTCATTTCATAAACATATCATACTTCATTTCATAACATGTCATATTTCACTTCATGAACATATCATATTTCATTTCATAAACATAACATTTTTCATTTCATAATCATATCATATTCATTTCATAACATATCTTAATATCACACACATATAGGGCATGGCATAAGGTATAAACATCAAGAGGAAGTAAACACTAACCTAGGGCATGTTATCTTCATCTAGCATCATTTAATATTACAAGTTAACATGAATTCACCTAAGCATAAAACATATGTTAACCTAACCTAGAGCATGTTATCTTTATCTAGCATCATTTAATATCACAAGTCAACATGAATTCACCTAAACATAAAACCCATGTTAACCTAACCTAGAGCATGTTATCTTCATCTAGCATCTTAACATCATCATATACATACAAAATATGGTATAGAATTTCATTGAAACCTCAAGAACAATGTTTGTCCGAATGGTTCATGGGGGCTTTTAGGGTTAAACTTTTAACCTAATCCATCTAACATCCTAACATCATCATATACATACAAAATATTGTATAGAATTTCATTGAAACCTCAAAAGCAAGGGTTGGCCGAATGGTTCATGGGGCTTTTAGGGTTAAACTTTTAACCTAATCCATCTAACATCCTAACATCATCATATGCATACAAAATATGGTATAGAACTTCATTGAAACATCAAAAGCAAGGGTTGGCCGAATGGTTCATGGAGGCTTTTAGGGTTAAACTTTTAACCTAATCCATTTAACATCCTAACATCATCATATGCATACAAAATATGGTATAGAACTTCATTGAAACATCAAAAGCAAAGGTTGGCCGAATGGTTCATGGAGGCTTTTAGGGTTAAACTTTTAACCTAATCCATTTAACATCCTAACATCATCATATGCATACAAAATATGGTATAGAACTTCATTGAAACATCAAAAGCAAGGGTTGAATGGTTCATCATGGAGGCTTTTAGGGTTAAACTTTTAACCTAATCCATCTAACACCCTAACATCATCATATACATACAAATTATGGTATAGAATTTCATTGAAACCTCAAAAGCAAGGGTTGGCCGAATGGTTCATGGAGGGTTTGATACAAAACTTTGATCGGAAAGCTACTTGTATGCAAGTGAGGGGATACTTACCTATAAATCTAAACACACCTATATAATCTGATCAAAATATATTCTTTATCATTTATCAAACATTTAACATGATCATACTCCCAAAACTCATATAAAAAGCCTTTCAAGACATGCAATCATGCTCTTTGTCTCCAAAACTTATAGGGGAAGCATCTTTGCGATCTTATGTCTTGCTTCAACATGAAATATACTTAAAATACCTAAAAATATAAACAAACATAATCTGGACAGAACATATAAATTTGAATAAAATATGGTGATAGAAGTTAAATGGGCATATTAAAGAGTTACTTATGCTATAGGTGAAAGATATCATCTTTGTGATCTTAGATCTTGCTTAAAAAGACATATACCTTAATTGTAAATCTGATCACACACATATATCATCTGATCCAAACATATAATCTTCAAAACATAGAAAAATAAGCTATATAAAACAATCGAAGAGCTACTTGTACTGCAGGTGAGAGATACTTACATCCTCTCGCTATCGTACTAGTATACCGCTAGGGTTTTTAGGAGATGAAGACCTTCCCTTGTTCCTTAGCCTTAGGAGTGATCCTCTAGCATATACTAAGACTTTTTATCCCCTTGAAACCCTCTCAAAAACACCAAACAAGGGCATTAGGGTCTCGGTGAAGGAGGAAGGAGGAGGGAACATTTCGGTGGAGTTGGATCTTCTAGCAATACTAAGACTTGTGGGAACTCCTCTTGGAAAACCCCTCTTGAGAATCCCTACACAAGAAACCCTATAGCTTGGGATAAAAAAGGGAGGAAGGGGAATGAGAAATTCGGCCAAGGATGAGGAAGAAGGAGAATGAAGAAGGAAAGTGGGGTTTTACTTCCTCTCTTCTCTTAATTCTCCTCTTTAATACCTAGGGAATGAACACTCATCATCCTTTCATGGGGGGATGAACCAACTCCTCATCTTCCCATCTATATTCTTTGTATATCTTATCCATGAATCATCTTATGGTCTTGTACATTCTTTATATATCTTATCCATGAATCATCCTATGGTCTAGTGGTGTCAAGGCTACCTCCCTATTAGGAGGTTCATGGTTCAAATCCTACCTATAACCATCTTTTATTTTATTTTATTTTAAACCTTTTATGGCATTAAAACCCATATAATTACTTTGAATAGTTTAGAATTTTACGGGCATTACATCTGTATACCCGCGTATTACCATGTCCCCTTCTCCATATATTAGGAACACATCCTTAGTTCTTCTCAAGTACTTAAGGATTGTCTTAACAGTCGCCCAATGATCCACTCCTGGATCAGACTAATATCTGATGGGAGGGGAAACTTCGCTTCCCTTTTCAACTTAGTTGCTTGTTCACGGTGATCCCTTCTACGTCCTCAGAAAAAAAAATTATCCTTGACAAGAGGGATTGCCCAAGCAACCTTGTCATCGTCGTGCTATTCGTTTAGAGTAGTCACTTGAACAAACTTGTTGTTCAAGCGACCAACCTCTATTCCATGAATAGTCGCGGAATAGACGATGTACGGATCGTCGGCTTTTGTGTTTATGTTCAGGGTCCAAGTATATTTAGCCACAAAATAGAATATATCATCCACATAATTGAAAAACAAATATAAACATGTTACAAAAGAGAATAGAGAATCGATATACCTCTCGATCTTCTATTTATGACCTTCCTCCTTTCGGACGTCGTGTGGGCTACGATCTACCAAAAGTTGAAGCTCCTAGATCACCAATCTTCCTTCCTTGCTCATTCCGAGCAAGAGGAAGAATAGAAACAAGACTCTTCTCCTTCCTTTAGCCAACCAACAAGCAACAAGCAATTTGCTTGCCGCCGGCCAACAAGGAGAAGGGAGAAAAGGTGAATGCCGACCAAAGCTCCAAGGGAGAACCCTAAGCCTAGGTTTTACCGGCCAAAGAGAGGGAGAGGGGCTTCTTTGGACGCCGGCCAAGAGCTGGAAAGGGATTCTAGGTCACCGGCCACCTTTAGAGAAGAAGAAGAAAGGAAAGACCTTCCTTATTTGGTGCCGCCAAGACCAAACCCTAAACCTAGCTTCTTGCTGCCCAAAAACCCTAATCCTATCTCTTGTTGGATTCTAGTTGCCGCCCACCCCTTGCCCTCCTTTTATAGAGTTAGGGATAAGCCTTGTTTTAATCTCCACCATTGGTTCTAGGGATTTAATCTCAACCGTCGGATCTAAAGATTTAATCTCAACCATCGGATCTAGAGATTTAATCTCTACCTTTGGATCTAGAGTTTTGTTTCTATCCATTAGATCTAAGCTTCATGAGGTATTAATAGGCTACAATAGGGACCATGAGGAGGAGTTGGATCTTGGCCACCCAATGGATCAAGCCCACATAAAGTCCGATCCATTAATGATAATCCAATCCACTAAAGGATTATCATTGATCTACCTCACCAACCATAAGTTAATATGGGCTCCATATATTATATCTATATTTTCTCCCCGTGTTTAAGATCTCGAATGTCTGTCGATTAATTAATTTACTGACCATTAATTAATCAACATCTAACTCCATGAGTAGTACCACTCAACCTTTTCATCATGCCGGACCAAGTCCACTTGCAGGGTTTACATGATGAACCTTATGAGCTCCTCAAGGGGACATCATCATCCTGATATATAGGACACGGTTTCCTCCTATAATCAATGACACACCATATAAATAATATCATTTCTCAACTTACCGAGCCTATCGATTTAATCTATAAATCTCGCCCATTGGTAAATCAAAGAGATGAATACTAAGTATATGTGTCCGTTATTATATCGGGATTAAGAATATGTATAATATAATATCTGAGGTCCGATTCGATTATGTAGTCAGCAATAAATCGAATCACCTCTAAGTCGGTCCTGCTCAATACACACAAAGTGTACTAGTGTGATTTTATGGTCAAGACAAACTAATACCAAATCACACTACAACCATACCAATGGTTTGTCCAAAGCCATCTCGGTTGTGAGCCTATATTTATACTTTACAAGGAGCCGATAACATGATCTCCCGTGTGACACCACACACCATGTTATCTACAATATAATGTATTAGATAATATGCATAACCATAAAAATATGCAAACAATGATCATGTGATTCTTATTTCAAAATAAAGATGTTCATACAAAAGATAGACTTTTCAGTATACATCCCAACAGTATCTGTTCGTGACACTCAAAGCATACGATACATCGGACCTCGTACATAACATAGCATACATGATAGATCCTATTGTGGATGCATAGGGAATCTTATTCATGCAAATCCTCTCGTCTTCTATGCGCGGACACATAGACTTCGAAAGGTGTATCCCATGTCTGATGGGTAGGAAACCTTTCTTAGATTTTGACATGTTAAACCTCTTTAGCACTCGGTCTATATATGTAGATTGTGAAAGACCAAGCAACCAATTCGATCTATCTCTATAGATCTTAATCTCGAAGATGTAGGTTGATTCTCCCAGGTCTTTCATGGAGAACTTCTTGGACAACCAAATTTTAACTGACTGTAAGACAGAAACATTATTTCCTATAAGTAATATGTCATCGAAATACAATACTAGGAACACAACTGCACTCCCACTAATCTTCTTGTACACGCAAGGTTCGTCTGGATTTTGTGAGAAATCAAACTTTTTGATTTTCTTATCAAAACGGATATTCCATCTCCTGGATGCTTGCTTCAGTCCATATATAGACCGTCGTAGTTTGCATACCTTGATTTTATCAACCGATGTGAAACCCTCAGGCTGTATCATATACACGTCCTCGAGTAGGTTTCCATTAAGGAAAGTTGTTTTCACATCCATCTGTCATATCTCATCATCATAATGAGCCGTTATAGCCAGGAGCATCTGAATGGATTTAAGCATAGCAATAGGTGAATAGGTCTCGTCATAATCAACACCTTGCTTTTGACGATACCCTTTCGCCACCAATCTAGCCTTATAGGTAATCACATTACCATTCATGTTAGTTTTCTTCTTGAAAACCCACTTGCACCCTATAGGCTTTATGCCTTCAGGTGGGTCAACCAAGTTCCAAACTTGATTTTCATACATGGAATCCATTTCCGACTTCATGGCTTTAAGTCATTTATCCCTTTCTGAACTTTTCAGAACTTCTTCATAATTGGTACGCTCCTCATCATCAATGAGTAACATGTCGTTCGATTCACTTACGAGAAATCCATATCTCTCATAAATGTTGCGTGTTCTACCAGATCTACGAAGATGTGGTGTCACAATTGGTCCAGCCGATGGCTCATCACTATGAGTTATCGGTTGTGGTGCTTCACCAAGTATCTCATCAATGTCTATTGGAGTCTCTTGAGCCTCCTCAAGCTCAACGACACTCTCATTGTTTTCCTGCAAGAGAAACTCTTTCTCTAGAAACACAGCATGCCTTAAAACAAACATCTTTTGTTCCATAGGGTGATAGAATTGGTAACCCCTCGTTTCCTTAGGGTATCCAATAAATAGGCATTTATTAGACTTAGCATCCAGTTTGTCTGATACAGTCCGCTTCACATAAGCAAAACAACCCCATATCTTTAAGTAAGATACATGAGGTTTCTTACTATTCCATATCTCATATGGAGTAGTAGAGACTACCTTGGTTGACATTCTGTTTAGCAAGTAAATAGATATCTGAAGTGCATAGCCCCAAAAGGACTTGGGAAGATTCACATGATTCATCATCGACCTGACCATGTCCAACAAGGTCCGATTACGCCTCTCAGATACACCATTATACTGCAGTGTATACGATGGAGTCCATTGAGACAATATACCATTGTCCCTTAGATAATCTAGAAACTCTTGACTCAAGTATTCACCACCTCAATCCGATCGAAGTATTTTAATACTCTTGCCAAGTTGTTTCTCTACTTCATTTCTCAATTCTTTGAACCTTTCAAAGGCTTTAGACTTGTTTTTCATCAAAAACACATACCCAAACCCTGAGTGATCATCGGTGAAGGTAATAAAGTAGTTATACCCTCCTAGAGCATGAGTTGTCATAGGTCCATATACATCCGTATGTATTAGACCAAGTAACTCCCATCGATTCACCTTTTCCAGTAAAAGGTAACTTGGTCATCTTGCCTTTTAAGCATGATTCGCATGTATCGAATGAATCATATTCAAATGATTCCAGAATTCCATATCGGTGTAATTTGGACATGCATTTCTTGCTTGCATGGCCAAGACGACAATGCCACATGTAGGAGTCTAATTGATTATCCTTTCGAGCACGCTTGTTGCTCGCTTCGATATTGAAAATGTCACTGGATACGTCCAACGTATAAATATCATTGCTCAAAATTCTAGTCCCATAAAGTATGTCATTCAAAGTTATATAACAACAATTATTACTAAATGTCAAATGGTAACCATTTCTATTTAAGCAGGAAATAGAAACAATGTTCTTTATTAGAGAAGGAACATAATAGCAATTGTCCAGTTCTAAGACTAGTCCACTAGGGAGCTTCAGCAAATAAGTTCCGATGGCGACCGCAGCAACCTTTGCTCCATTTCCAACTCGCAAATTTGACTCTCCTTTGACGAGTCTTCTTCTATTCCTTAGCCCCTGTATGTCATTACATATATGTGAGCCACACCCAGTATCCAATACTCAAGTGTCTAAGGAAATAGAATGACAATCAATAACGAAGATACCTGAAGAGGATGGGGCATCAGATGCCTTCTTCTTCTTCACGGACTCAAGATAAATCTTGTAGTTTCTTCGCCAATGGTCCTCCTTGCCACAATGATGGTAAGTGCCCTTTTGTACTGGTTCTGCCTTCTTAGCCTTTTTCTTCTTCCCTTTGGTATGTTCCTTTGACTTCCTCTTAGAACCTTTCTTTGAGGAATCAACTAACAGAACTGCCTTCTCCTCATGCTTTACAGAAGGCTCCACAGTCTTCAACATATTGAGGAGCTCAGGAATAGTGGATTCAAGTTTGTTCATCCTGTAGTTCATGACAAATTGTGAGAAACTCTTGGGAAAACAATGCAGAATTAAGTCAATACTTAATTCATGATCCATCATAAACCCGAGGGTAGCCAGCCGCTCCATGTACCCATTCATCTTTAGCACAAACTACACTACAGATGAACCTTCTTGCATCTTAGTGGTGAAGAGGAGCCTGGAGACTTCGAACCTTTCGGATCTCGCTTGCTCATCAAACAACTCATGAAGATGGAAGACTATGGTATTAGCATCCATATGCTCATGCTGCTTTTGCAACTCGGGCACCATCACGGCTAGCATGATGCAACTCGCCAGTTCAGAATCAGCCACATGTTTTTCTGATAGGCCAACAATTGGTCTGGAGTTGCATCGTCCTTAGGATGGTTGGGAAGAGGCTCTTTAAGGACATACGTGAGCTTTTCTGCCTTGAGAATAATTCTCAAGTTTCTAAGCCAGTCCAAGAAGTTAGGCCCAGTCAATTTATTCGAATCCAAAAATAGAGCACAAATTCAAGGACGTCATGATCAATCAATTAACCTAGAAATACAAAATCGAGCATATATGAGAAAGATGGAAAAATGCATCAATATACATTTATAAATCCCATTCATTTTTCAAATTTTAAAAACTCCAAAATCACTTCGGAAGATCGTAGGTCCATCTCCGAATGGACTGATATCCAATATAGATATAAACAACCTTGGAGAGAGTCCAACAAGCCATTCATAGCTACGATGGTAGGCATCAAATATATCGATTACATATCACATATATGCAACTATCACAATGTACTATCAACTAATTGAATGTTCACACATACATCGGGTTATTAACTCATTAACAAGTATGCATTGTATGCATAGCACCCAATTTCACCTCCCTTCACATCGACCTTAGAGAGAGTCCAACAAGTCGATGCTTCAAGTTAAAACCAACCCATTAATCGAGAAATAGTTTTAATATGGTTAGAGCGCATTCAACCAATTAGCCAGGCTTGGAGAGAGTCCAACAACCCAAATTAATGATTGACCTCTGCCTCTTACCATATTAGTAATAAACTATTCCAATGGTTTTAACATGTTCAGGTTCAAGCCGGGCTTAGAGAGAGTCCAACAACCCAAACAAGAAATAGAACTCAAGTTCTAACCATATTAATGGAAGGTGTAGACTTTAATATTATGTGAGGGTTTTAATGTCTCATCCTCTTTGCATGCAAATAACTATTATCTATATGACATGACATACATGGCATACATCTACATGTCACGATACTCATGACATAATGATATGCATCTAATGCAATTACATGACATATAATTATGGCATGTACAAAAATTTCCTTATATGGCATAACTATTTATGGAAATAAAATATATTTGAGATTTGATTCCCCAAATCAAATCATGATTAAATTAGGAAACAAATTTCCAAATCTAATCACATATTTTATTTATGGAAAGTGTTAATTAAGGAAAGTCAAATTTAATTTAGGAAATAAATTTCCTAAATTGTCAAAACTATTTATGAAAATAAAATATGTTTTAGATTTGATTCCTCAAATAAAATAATGATTAAATTAGGAAACAAATTTCCAAATCTAATCAAATATTTTATTTATGGAATGTGTTAATTTCATAAATACTTCTAAACTTTCCAAAAGTAGAAGATTTTCATAAATACTTCTAAACTTTCCAAAATTAGAAAATTTCCATAAATAATTCTAAACTTTCCAAAAGTAGAAAATTTCCATAAATACCATTATGACTATCACAAAATAATTTTACGATTATGTTGAAACACCACCTGGGCTCTAATACCACTGTTGGTTTCCCCGGCACCGCGGCGGGTATGTGTTCGAACATGTTTCGTAAACATGTGCATAGCGGAAGAAATAAAAGCAATAAAGCTAATTTTTTACAACACACGCATGCAGGATACATCATGTGTAGACATAATCGTAGTTTCAAATTTTACAATAAAAGGAAATTATGCTAGTTATACCTGACGTATCACGTGCATTGGGAATGACATCAACCGGAGCAACTCACGCTAGAATTGCCTCTATCTGTATCCACGCTGAGTACGATTGGGATAGCTTCACCAATTTACGAGCCTCATCTTCGTAGAAGTCACTAGCCTCATGTCGAAGATGATGTGATCGAGAGAAGACCACAATCCGAATCAAAATTCGGATGCAAAACCGAGTCCCCAAAACTCGCTTCTCCGAAGAGGTATTCGTCAACCGATTGACGAATCCTTGGTCCTCCACCTATGAGGATTACCGGAGATCCAATCCCCGGAAAGGGAGTCACTGTCAGAGCTCCAAACACTGTCCAAACGACGCTCCGACAAGAAGGAAACAAGCTGTCCAAAACTGGACAGCTTGGTGGAGGACTTGGCACCGGCCAAAGGAGGTGGTCGACTGATCCTTGGTCATCGAAACCAAGGTGGATCGCCGGAGGGTCACCGGACAGGTGGCCGATAGTAGCTGGATGCCAGTGGTACAGAGATGGACGGTGGCACAAGAGCTAGGTGTGGATTCCTTGGGCGACGGAAAGGAGAAGAGAGGGAGAAGAGAGGAAGAGAAGTTTCTAAAAATAAAACTTAGGACTCTCCAAACCTCTAGCCGCGCTTTTATAGAGCGTGTGTTTCTTAACTGTTAAGAAACTTTCTCCTTAGATTTATTGGTTCCTAACCAAAACCCATTAACCCCGCTCCAATAACTTAAGTTAAAATAAACCGAACGAGTTGGTCTATTTTAAGTTAAAATGAACCGAACCAACTTTGGTTCATTCGTTTAAAACAAACCAAACCACTTTGATTTATTTTCCACCATTGGATTAGAACCAAAACAATTTGGTTCATCTATCATGTCTTCATAAGACTCGGCCCATCCATGCTTCCGTTGCGACTAAAACGATTTCATGCTCGTTCCTTCTTTGGTCCAACCAAACCTAGTTTCTCTCGATCTGAGAATTTCATTCTCAAGCTCATTTTAAATCCTTCGGTTTACGCTCGTTGTGCATGTGACCAAATAGGTTCCCGATTTATGTTGGTCATCTATAATTAACCATTAATTATAGAATGATCATGAGTGGCACCTAGTAATACATCATGATCCCCAATTAACCGGAAAATCAACGGTTGATCCTAGAACCATTTCTGAAACCCTTCAGCAGCTACAATGATTCATGCCCCGTTCCCTTCATGCATCTTATACCCACTTTGTTCAGGACATGGTCTATAGTGTCAATCCCCACTAGACTGACTATGTAACACCTAGCCCAAGTATCATTTCCTCATCCTACGGATTCTAGTTACTGCACATGTATCCAAGAGGACCTTACTCTAAACATGTAATGCTTTGGCCAAAGACTTTAGTAACAATCCGACGAGAGGCCATGGGTATACATCTCCTCGCAATGAGTGGTGAATCCTTTATAGGCTATTCAAATACCTTCATCCACTTAGACTTATACCCAATCATCCCGAGACCACATCTCCTCAGAGATGCTTGCTTGAGATGTCAAAGCATAAGTCTTCATGACCAAGATGACTTGAATACCGCAAGTCAAAGGAACATCGCACTTAAGCTACAGTAAGAACTTCATTGACATATCCATATATGCAGAGAACCATATGAAGTCTAACAGCTGATCACTCCAATGAACTAGTTACCATAACTAGCATCCATGATTAACTCCGGACATCACAATGTCTCCAACCAGTGAGAATCAGTTGCTTGGATACACCAAAGAGTATACCTCGTGCTAGTCTCAACTGAATTGATGGTGTCCAAATCCATCAATTCATCGACTAGGGATAATTCCAATACATCACAATTACACATGTAGAGATACTCACTAGTTGTGATCCAATCACAAATTCTCTCATGCTGTGAATCGTTTTGTGGACATTCAGTAAATGAGTTTAAGATCTAATCAAATACATGAAAACATGTATACTCAAATAGTGAATCTTCATTTATCATATAAATGGTTTAAACATAAGACGATTGCCTTAGGACACCTCTCATATATCTCTGTATGTATACCTGTTGACCTTCGTATATATACTTGTTGACCTCCCTATGTATACTTGTTGATTTTCATATGTATATCTATTGATCTAGATATGAATACCTGTTGATCTCCATATGTTTACATGTTATTCATGAATCATCTTTCATATTACTATTGAATTTTATACTCACCACCACAAACCTAGGGTTTCTTGTCGCCCAAGTGGCAGATAGAAGATTCCTTGGCGTGCTCGGAGCTCCACCAGCTGATCCCATCTCACCTCGAGTATTTGGATTTTAATCCATATTGATGTTGTATTATTTTGGATGGTTTATTTTGGGATTTTATCCTATATCATTTCTGCATTTTTGGTTTATGGTTGTGTTGTATGTATTTGGCCTTTATTATGAATTCAATTTGGATGTTGGTTTCTATTATGATTCTTGTTGTGTCAAAGTCACTCTGGAGTACATATTTGAGTCTTTGTATCTTTATTATTTGTTGGTGTATTCTGCTATGTATTATAGCTTGTGTGTATTAGTAGCTATTTGGGTCATGTATCGGTATTGTTTCTTATATTGTCACAAGGGGGTACCGTCCGGCTGATGGATAATTATACTTTCGGGGCATGACAAATACCAAGTTAAATAATCTCCCCAATCATGAAGATAAGAACTAAGAGTTAGATCATTTATGTCTTGATATTGGTATGGGTAGCTCTGAGGGTCAAAAGGAAAAAAATATTTGCTTGTACTCTCTAATATGGGTTCAGGAAGAGACATACATCAGTTAGATGATTTGGACATTCATAAATACTATAGATACTCATTTCTTGCACTGGTTGCATGGTTTGATTGAGCTGTTGAGATCAATTTTTGGGGTACTTTCTAAGAAGAAAACTTATTTCCTCCAAATGACTCTTTATGCTCTTTTTGTCGGTACCCAGATTATAATCATCATTTAATCCTCTAAATTGCTCATAATTCAGATCCATATTGCTTTCAAAAGAAATTCTTAGTCTTGCATAAACAACTAACAAATAAAATCAAAAGACATATAAAATATACATGACAAAACACATGGATATACAAGACAAAAGAGAATTAAGGTACTCAACAATTTTTGGATTTTTACGATTACAAAATGAGTAAAGATAAGTGAAAATAAAGCTGAAAATGAAATTTAAAATAAAAAAAAAATCAAAAGGTTGTCTAAATGATAGAATTTGACCAAAATTATCCCTTAGTCTTGGCAAAACCATGAGTATTGATCCCATGCCCAAATCCTTCAACTTGCAAAGTTTGAGATCATTTAGAGATACTAAAAATGTCATCGATAAAAAAATGAAATAGAAAAATGAGAAATAATCCTAAGTTTGCCAAGCATCACTACATTCCTCGGCAATGATGTCAAAATTTGATCAAACCGCATTGTTGCAATATGGTATCAAACAAATTACCAAACTCCTCTACACTGATGTATCATAAAGATGACTCAGATCGTCTCTCACAAGAAATGTAATGAGAGAATGGTGGTATTGGGATCAATTTTACTTAGAATTGGGATTTGAATTTTTTAAATGCAATAATTGGGGGTTTTTGGGTTCGATGCTAAGAATAATAAATGGAAACTATTATACTCTAATCTAAACTATGATTAATGCAAGTTAATTTAAGATAACATAAAGTAACATTCAAACAAAAGCATTCAAAAAAAAATAGAGTAATGCAGGAAATTAAATAAACAATTTAAGTGTGTCAAATAGAGTAACAAAAGTCTAAGAGAAATTATAACAAACACATGACAAGCACAAATAAAATTAAGATAAACTAATCCCTAAAAATAAAGTAAAGGATATCTATCCCTTTGATCGAATAAATGGTGGATGCAGATGAAGATATTTATGGTGAAATCTAGCAAAGAACTCGATCAAGTCTCCAGAGGTGAAATAATAACTACGAAATAGCCCAAGCTCTATAAACCGGTAGCCTGGTGAAGATCTGAGCTCTTCCAAATCCATTCGAGCTCAGAGGAGTGTCATCGGAGATGGAATGAAGCTTCACCCTCAAATTCAAGGACGAAGGTGAGTCCTTATGGAATGGTGGAAGTCACTGCGGTCTCTTTGATGAAGTGGATCTCTTCCCTCCAATCTAAGAGAGAAAGGTGGAAGATTTGAACTCTTTCGAATCCATTTGGGCTTGGAAGATTCATCGACACTAGAGCAGACTCTCCCCTCTAATCTAAGAGGGAGAGGTGGAAGAAGATGGAGATAGAGGTGGCTAGGGTTAATGGAGGAAGAAGGGGGCTCTCTCTTTACCTTGAATCGGTTTTTTATTTTTATAGTAGCCCATTGAACCAACCCAATATGCAAACCGTAGCTCAACTCGCATCCTACATAGTACTTGGCATGACCATGCCCTTGGATATGACCTAACCATGCCAAGCTCTGGCCATCTCTGGCATGGTTGTGATAGATTTTGTTTGCTCCAGACTCAAGCTAATCGAATCAAGCAATAAGGGAGTAAGGGACACAATTTGTGTTGGTGCAACAAGCCCCGAGTCAATGTTGACCAAGCTTGAGTGGGACTCAAGTAGTATTTTGATATTTGACAATGAGTTTACAATGGATTTGACCATTGTTTAACTATATGGTTTGATCATATGTTAACCATATGACTAGTGGATGATTTGGATATCCAAAGTCATATGGGGGAGATTATTTGGGAGAGAATGTTGGAGCAATCAACCTCGAAAGTCCAAGTTTGGATACTTGGCAAGGAAAGTCCAAGTATGGATATTTAGCAAGGGAAGTCCAAAGGTATAGTCTTGGCAACATAAGTCTAAGCATGTAGTCATAGCGGCATAAAGTCCAAGTAAACTTTGACAATTGGAAAGTCCAACATAGAGTTGGCAAGGAAAGTCCAAGCATGGTCTTGGCATGGAAAGTCCAAGAATGGTCTTGGCAATTGAAAAGTCCAAGTCATAGGTATTTGGAAATTAAAAGTCCAAGTCAAGGGTACTTGGCAAAGTGAAAGTCCAAGGGTGTAGGTTTGGCAGCGTAAAGTCCAAGCATGGGTCTTGGCGGTGTAAGTCCAAATGGATCTTGGCAAAGTGAAAGTCCAAGGGTGTAGGTTTGGCAATGTAAAGTTCAAGCATGAGTCTTGGTGGCGTAAGTCAAAATGGATCTTAGAAATATGAAAGTCAAAGGGTGTAAGTTTGGTGGCGTAAAGTCCAAATGAACCTTGGAAAAGGACCCCAATTAGCATGACATAGCTGATGGAAGCACCTGAAGGGTAACGCAAATGATGAAGAGTTGCGGACTCGAGGGATCCGAGAGGCGTGAGGCTAATAGAGGTTCCTAGAAGGCTTAGTTCTATGCTAAGGGTGGTCAATCAAGTATGAGGGGATCATACTAAGGTTAAACCTCATGGTTGAGGTTTATTAGTCGACTGATACTTTGGGTCAGTCGATTGGTCGAGTGTTCTGCACTTGAGAGCCTAGTTAACTTAGAGCAGTCGACTGGGATTATGACTAGTGGACTGGTTGTGTAGTCGACTGAGGCTCGACTGCTCAGCTGCCCAGCTGCTCAATTGCTCAGCTGAGCCTGTGACAGTCGACTGCCATGTATGGGCAGTCGATTGGCCTTGAGCAGTCGACTACTATGGATGAGTTGTCAATTGATCATGAGTGGCCAGAGCACAGAAGCTCTAGTAGTCAACTTCCAATCAACTGGTGATGCAGCAGTCGACTACTAAGGTATCCGTTGGGAAAATCCAACGTGGATTAAGTCTGTTGTGAGACAATGACACTGTGGGCAGTCGACTGCAAGACAAAAATCTAGGTCGTGCGTGAATTAAAAGGAGCTTGATGGGAAGATTGGATGTCGCCGCTTCTTGAACATTTGGGAGAGGTTTTGTTATTGTATTCCAGATCTTCCAAGGCATTCAAAGCAACCAACAAACAAGTTATCAAATGCAAGCTTCTTGTAAAGCATTCTTTGCTTTTATTGTATTTGCTTTTGTATATTATTGTATTTGGTTGTTTCCTTGTTTATTGTTGTAAACATTCATATTGTACGAGGTTTCTCCTCCTCCGGATTGTATTCCGAGAAGAATATGAGATTTAGTGGAGTAGACACTAAAGTCCGACTATGGAGTAGGAACCCTAGTTCCAAGCCACATAAAATAGTGGTGTAGTGCCTGTGTTATTTTTGTTTATGCTATTTTGTATATTCCGCTACGCTAATGAATTGTAGACAAGCATGAACGCGATTGATCGAAGAAATTGAAAAAATTGCTATTCACCCCCTCTAGCACGATCACTGATTCCTCTACAATTAGTATCAGAGCAAGGTTGCTCTTCTTACAGACTCATCACCAAGAGAGCACGTGTTAGTAGAAATGGAATTGCCAAGTGATGGATTGGGGTACGACATCAACACTCTCATTCCCTACGAATTCAATTGACGAGAAGATTTTAATCAATGGAAGGCAAGGATAGAGACTTTCCTCATGATGGACATGTAACGCCCGTAAAAATTTCTAGCCATTTTACGAGAATTTTTGGCTTTACGATAATGGGCTTTATGTGGGTTTTTCCGAAAATAAAAGAAAATAGCCAAAAAAAGAGATGCAAGGCCTAGGAATTGAACCCCAAACCTCTATAGATAGCCAAGCCCTATAGATGCACCCACTAACCAGAAGCCCAATAGGATTATATCATTAGGGGAAGAGGGGAAATTGTAGATAAGTGTGATGAGGGTAAATGAAGAGGCATGGAAAAGAGAAGAGAAACTTCTCTTCCTCCCTTTATAAAGAAGAGTGAAAGTCTCATTTGGCCACTTCTTCTTCTTCCCTCTTCTCTTCTTCTTCCTCACCGAGATCCCTCTTCATCCTTTGGCCGAAACCCCCATTCAAGCAAGGAGAAGGCTAGGTGGCTTCCATTAGGTCATCTCCCAAGCAAAGCGAAGGAAGTAAGATTCCCTCACCTGCAGTATATTAGCTTTGTAGAGCTTTGTAGGTCATGTACATGAAAGAAAGATGGAGTTCATAGCCTTATATGTTTCGGCCAACCAAGGAATTTAGGGTTAGGGTTTGCCTGAAAATAAATCTAAGGATATGATAATAGATTGTAGGCTTCAAGTAGGAATTTTTAGGTGACAAAACCCAAGTTCATAGCCCTATATGTTTCGGCCAACCAAGGTCTTGAGGGCTAGGGTTGCATGAAAAAGCTTCTAAGGGAAGTAGGAGATGTTATATGCTTCATGTAGAAATTTTAGGTAATAAAAAAACCCAAGCTTGAGCCCTTACATGTTTCGGCCAACCAAAGTATTTAGGGCTAGGGTTGCATGAAAATGCTTCTAATGATACTATGATAAGTTATAAGCTTCATGAAGGAATCTTAGGTAATAAAAACCCAAGCTTGATACCTTACATGTTTCGTCCAACCAAGGAATTTAGGGTTAGGGTTTGCATGAAAATGCTTCTAATGATACTATGATAAGTTATAAGCTTCATGAAGGAATTTTAGGTAATAAAAACCCAAGCATGATACCTTACATGTTTCGGCCAACCAAGGAATTTAGGGTTAGGGTTTGCATGAAAATGCTTCTAATGATACTATGATAAGTTATAAGCTTCATGAAGGAATTTTAGGTAATAAAAACCCAAGCTTGATACCTTACATGTTTCGGCCAACCAAGGAATTTAGGGTTAGGGTTTGCATGAAAATGCTTCTAATGATACTATGATAAGTTATAAGCTTCATGAAGGAATTTTAGGTAATAAAAACCCAAGATTGATACCTTACATGTTTCGGCCAACCAAGGAATTTAGGGTTAGGGTTTGCATGAAAATGCTTCTAATAATACTATGATATGTTATAAGCTTCATGAAGGAATTTTAGGTAATAAAAATCCAAGCTTGATACCTTACATGTTTCGGCCAACCAAGGAATTTAGGGTTAGGGTTTGCATGAAAATGCTTCTAATGATACCATGATATGTTATAAGCTTCATGAAGGAATTTTAGGTAACAAACATCCAAGCTTGATACCTTACATGTTTCGGCCAACCTTGGGGTTAGGGTTAGGGTTTCATGAAAACACCCCCTTATGTAGTTATGCTATGTGTATGATTTTTATATGTCATGAATTATGCCTATGTGATGAAAATGTTCATGATTCAATATGCTATGAAATATGCTTATGTGATGAACATGTTTAAGATGTAGTATGCCATGAAATTATGCCTATGTGATGAATATGTTTATGAGGTAATATGTCATGAAACATGCCTATGTGATGAACATGTATTATGATTTAATATGCCATGAATATGCCTATGAAATATGCTTATGCGATGAACATGTTTATGCTTTAGGACCCCTTTAGGGCACTCTTATGTTATGAATGCATGTATGCTATGAAATGTCTGAGATGGAGATGCTTCCCTTTCAAGTAGGGATTAAGAGCTCTCCTTATGATAAGATAAGATGGAGATGCTTCCCTTTCAAGTAGGGATTAAGAGCTCTCCTTATGATAAGATAAGATTGAGATGCTTCCCTTTTTTATGTTAGGGATTAAGAGCATTCTTTATGATATGACAAGAAAGAAAGGAATTAAGTATTTTACTTTGTAAGAGGTTAAGTACCCGACCCGTCAGGTGGTCGTTAATCAAATCCATAGGGACATAAGAAGACGTAAGAGGTCTTGCCCTGGTAAGACGTAAGAGGTCTTGCTCTAATAGGACTGATGGCTCGCTACCCCAGCCTATTAGGGAACGCGCATTATGTGGTACTTAACCTGGGGCCCCCCCAAACAAGTTATGATTATGTTGAAGTATCTATATGTATATGTTTTGAAAAGAAAGGACTTTTATGAAATTGTGCATGCTTATGTTAAAGTTTATGAATGCTTATGAACTTGTCCTTTATGCATGTTTAGATTTCATGATGCTATGAATGCTTATAGGTAAGTTTAAGAATATTTGTGACTATGTACTTTATGCATGTTTAAGATTTATGATGTTACGGATACTTATGTTATGAATGCTTATGGTTAAGATTAAAAATGCTTATGATTATGTCCTTTATGCATGTTAGATTTTATGAAGTTATGATGCTTATAGTTAAGTTTAGGAATATTTGTGACTATGTACTTTATGCATGTTCCAGATTTATGATGTTACGGATACTTATGTTATGAATGTTTATGGTTAAGTTTAAAAATGCTTATGATTATGTCCTTTATGCATGTTAGATTTTATGAAGTTATGATGCTTATAGTTGAGTTAAGAATATTTGTGATTATGTACTTTATGCATGTCTAAGATTTATAATGTTATGGATTGCTTATGTCATGAATGCTTATGTTAAATTATGCCCTGCTTAGATTTAATTATGCTTAGCATGCTGATATAAACTCTATGCCATGCTTAGGTTTTATTACGTGGGTATGTTGTTGATTAGTGTTGCTATGAAACACTTAGGCTATTTATGCTAGTATGCTCATGTTTCTAATTGCTCGATGAAGTTTGTGGCTTTTTTGAGTAGGCAAGAATCTTACTAAGCTATATGCTTATAGTTTATGTTGTCCATATACTGCAGATAAAGGAAACCTGAACTAGAGGAAGTAGCAGGAAGGGCCAAGTGTGTGTGATAGTGGCATGGTGGAAAAAGACCCTGTTACTATCTGCTTATATTACATGCACAATGAACCACTTAAGACTTTGCTTCCGCTTATAAGACTTATGAATCATTAGTATCATGTTGGATGATGCTTATTTATGTTACTGTTCAATTACTTAAGAACTCATGAATGACTCTTTATGTTATGCATGTTAGAAATGAGACAAGATATGTTAACATGCTGATTATGAATATGATATGTGACGCATGTGCAAAAGAAGGTTTAAGTTATGATAACATGTTAAAAAAAAAATAGTAAAGTAGCGCCGCCCTGAGAGCAGATAAGGGCGGGCGTTACAGGTTGGTATCAGAGCGGGTTCACCTTTCCACTATCACACATCAAGCCTCCATCCTGCTATTTTTCCAAGTAAGTAACTTTATGCATACCTAAATTTCTTTTATAATGAAGAATGTCTTCTATTTAGATAGAAATAATACCTCATCATGTTTTAGTAGAATGGAATCACACTTGTGACTTAGATAGAAATAATACCTCATCATGTTTTAGTAGAATGGAATCACACTTGTGATTTAGATAGAAATAACACCTCATCATGTTTTAGTAGAAGGGAATCACACTTGTGATTTAGATAGAAATAATACTTCGTCATGTCTAGTATAATGGAACCATACTTGTGACTTAGATAGTAAGGATACCTTACCAAGCTTTATATGATGGAAACATGTCTCTAACCTAGAAATACCGCTAGAAAGGATACCTTACCTTGTTAGGATAAGAATTGTTTTTTTTTGTTTTGGCTTAAGTAATGCATGAATATACAAATCATAGCTTTATGCTAGCCTTAGTTTAATTACGCACAAAAGAAAAACTCCTAAAATTACGAAGATTTGATTTTTATAATTATTTGTGTAAGGTCTATGCTCATCTGAATTGAATTAAGCCGATTTCGTACGGGTTAGTCGGTTTTGTACTGACTTCATTTATTTCAATTCCGGATGGCACGGACGATGACTACCATGACCCGTCGTGATGTGTTACGAAACCGATTAAGGGAAGCTATTGAAGAGATAGTCTATAAACCAGATGGTGGGGTCATCGGACACATGAGAAGGCTCGATGGTCTTTTTAGGAGACTCGAGCAGCAGGAGTTTCCGTTACTGGACAATTATCGGATATGGGCCTTGGTACGCTCCCTGCCAAATGAGTTCATGGTAGCTGCACATCACGTATGGGGCCGCTATGAAGGGCGGATAACATATGCGGAGTTGTAATGGGAACTACTAGAGCACAAGGTTCAAGAGAAGCCTGTGGTAGAGAATCCGGTGGTAGCTGGCCTCGAGAGGAAGGAAGAGGGTTCTGTAAACAGTCAACTTATTGGCCAGCCGGAGACTACCCTAGTGAGGCCAAGGAAGATAGGACTAAAAATAATTACAATCGCACTAGGGTTTGTCCTAGTGGGAGTCGTAATGAACTATCTTCTCAAGTAGTTTCTGTTGTTTAAATTAGAAATAAGTAATGTTATATGTTAACATTTTTCCTTCTGGTCTGAAAATATGAATAAGAGATGATAAGTCGTTTCTTTTGAAATTAATGATGAGTTCATTGCATGGGATGTGTATGGTATAGTTGATCAATGTCGGTTAGACTGGAACATACGAATAATGAGTGGAAACAAGGTGTGCCGCTTTGATGTCCTTATCAATGCTATCGCAGCCCCTAAAAAGGGAAATAATGAATTACGAAATAGAGATTATTTCTGGACAACTTTCCACCATGACTATAGCGCCGACGTTGTTCGACGATATATTGGGAAAGCAAGATGGTGATTCAGGCATCCAGAAAATTAAACAGGAAGTCCTGGAAGGAAGGGATAATGGATTCTGCATTTCCAACAGCGGACTAATATACCTCCGGGACCGACTATGTATTCCGGATGATCCGGAATTACGGAAGAAGATACTCGAGGAATCCCATGGAACACCTTATACCATGCATCCTGGATCTAATAAAATGTATCAGGACTTAAGAGATAAATTTTGGTGGTCCGGCATGAAAAGGGATGTGGCTCGATCACGTCGGACTGTCGACTGCGGAAGGTTAAGGCGAACACGTAAACACGGGGATTCTGCGGTAAATCTGATTCAGTGGAAATGGGAAGAAATTTCTATGGATTTCATCTCGGGATTACCCAGAACAACAAATGGTTACGATGCTATATGGGTAATCATAGACCGGTTGACAAAGTCTGCCCATTTCCTGGCGATTAAGATGACCTATTCGGTTGAGCAGCTAGCTCAATTATATGTCAAGGAAATTATCAGATTACATGGAGTGCCTAAGGCTATTATTTCTGACCGTGATGGCCGTTTTACCTCCCATTTTTGGGAATGTGTTCAGAAGGCTCTTGGCACAAAGCTGAGATTCAGCACTACGTTTCATCCTTAGACCGACGGTCAGACAGAAAGAGTGAACCAGGTGCTGGAAGATATGTTGCGGGCTTGTGCTCTAGACTTTAAGGGGAGCTGGTGTCGATATTTGTGCTTGGCGGAATTTGCTTACAACAACAGCTACCAGGCTACTATTGGAATGGCACCATATGAAGCTCTATACGGGAGAAGATGCAGGTCTCCTATCTGTTGGTACGAGGGTGGTGAAAGGAGGGAAATGGGTCCTCAGGCCGTTATTATTGACAATACCACCTGCGCTATATAGAATATCCGTCAGAGAATCGAAACTGCTCAGAGCCGACAAAAGAGCTATGCGGATATACGGCGTAGACCGTTAGAATTCGAAGTTGGAGACCTGGTATTCCTCAAAGTGACCCCTATGAAGGGAGTGATAAGATTCGGAAGGAAGGGTAAACTGAATCCACGCTACGTGGGACCGTATCCGATACTGCAGAGGGTTGGCAAGGTAGCGTACAAGCTGAAGCTACCTCAAGAGATGTCGGCTATACACAACGTGTTCCATATCTCTGTGCTCAAGAAATGCATATCCAGTGTGGACCAAGTGATCGAGCCACAGAAAGTACAAGTTCAAGAGGACCTGAGTATTGAAAGTCGGCCTATCCAGATACTAGACCGAGATGTCAAGAGGCTAAGGAACAAAGAAGTGCCCTTAGTAAAGGTCCTGTGGCAGAATCCACGATACGAGGAAGCTACCTGGGAATGAGAGGAGGACATGAAGCAGAAGTACCCGGAATTGTTTTAAGTTTCGAGGATGAAACTTTTACAAGGTATGAGGGATTGTAATGCCCGTAAAAATTTCTAGCCATTTTACGAGAATTTTTGGCTTTACGATAATGGGCTTTATGTGGGTTTTTCCGAAAATAAAAGAAAATAGCCAAAAAAAGAGATGCAAGGCCTAGGAATTGAACCCCAAACCTCTAGAGATAGCCAAGCCCTATAGATGCACCCACTAACCAGAAGCCCAATAGGATTATATCATTAGGGGAAGAGGGGAAATTGTAGATAAGTGTGATGAGGGTAAATGAAGAGGCATGGAAAAGAGAAGAGAAACTTCTCTTCCTCCCTTTATAAAGAAGAGTGAAAGTCCCATTTGGCCACTTCTTCTTCTTCCCTCTTCTCTTCTTCTTCCTCACCGAGCTCCCTCTTCATCCTTTGGCCGAAACCCCCATTCAAGCAAGGAGAAGGCTAGGTGGCTTCCATTAGGTCATCTCCCAAGCAAAGCGAAGGAAGTAAGATTCCCTCACCTGCAGTATATTAGCTTTGTAGAGCTTTGTAGGTCATGTACATGAAAGAAAGATGGAGTTCATAGCCTTATATGTTTCGGCCAACCAAGGAATTTAGGGTTAGAGTTTGCATGAAAATGAATCTAAGGATATGATCATAGATTGTAGGCTTCAAGTAGGAATTTTTAGGTGCCTAAACCCAAGTTCATAGCCCAATATGTTTCGGCCAACCAAGGTCTTGAGGGCTAGGGTTGCATGAAAAGGCTTCTAAGGGAAGTAGGAGATGTTATATGCTTCATGTAGAAATTTTAGGTAATAAAAAAACCCAAGCTTGAGCCCTTACATGTTTCGGCCAACCAAAGTATTTAGGGCTAGGGTTGCATGAAAATGCTTCTAATGATACTATGATAAGTTATAAGCTTCATGAAGGAACTTTAGGTAATAAAAACCCAAGCTTGATACCTTACATGTTTCGGCCAACCAAGGAATTTAGGGTTAGGGTTTGCATGAAAATGCTTCTAATGATACTATGATAAGTTATAAGCTTCATGAAGGAATTTTAGGTAATAAAAACCCAAGCTTGATACCTTACATGTTTCGGCCAACCAAGGAATTTAGGGTTAGGGTTTGCATGAAAATGCTTCTAATGATACTATGATAAGTTATAAGCTTCATGAAGAAATTTTAGGTAATAAAAACCCAAGATTGATACCTTACATGTTTCGGCCAACCAAGGAATTTAGGGTTAGGGTTTGCATGAAAATGCTTCTAATGATACTATGATAAGTTATAAGCTTCATGAAGGAATTTTAGGTAATAAAAACCCAAGCTTGATACCTTACATGTTTCGGCCAACCAAGGAATTTAGGGTTAGGGTTTGCATGAAAATGCTTCTAATGATACTATGATAAGTTATAAGCTTCATGAAGGAATTTTAGGTAATAAAAACCCAAGCTTGATACCTTACATGTTTCGGCCAACCAAGGAATTTAGGGTTAGGGTTTGCATGAAAATGCTTCTAATGATACCATGATAAGTTATAAGCTTCATGAAGGAATTTTAGGTAACAAACATCCAAGCTTGATACCTTACATGTTTCGGCCAACCTTGGGGTTAGGGTTAGGGTTTCATGAAAACACCCCCTTATGTAGTTATGCTATGTGTATGATTTTTATATGTCATGAATTATGCCTATGTGATGAAAATGTTCATGATTCAATATGCTATGAAATATGCTTATGTGATGAACATGTTTAAGATGTAGTATGCCATGAAATTATGCCTATGTGATGAATATGTTTATGAGGTAATATGCCATGAAACATGCCTATGTGATGAACATGTATTATGATTTAATATGCCATGAATATGCCTATGAAATATGCTTATGCGATGAACATGTTTATGCTTTAGGACCCCTTTAGGGCACTCTTATGTTATGAATGCATGTATGCTATGAAATGTCTGAGATGGAGATGCTTCCCTTTCAAGTAGGGATTAAGAGCTCTCCTTATGATAAGATAAGATGGAGATGCTTCCCTTTCAAGTAGGGATTAAGAGCTCTCCTTATGATAAGATAAGATTGAGATACTTCCCTTTTTATGTTAGGGATTAAGAGCATTCTTTATGATATGACAAGAAAGAAAGGAATTAAGTATTTTACTTTGTAAGAGGTTAAGTACCCGACCCGTCAGGTGGTCGTTAATCAAATCCATAGGGACATAAGAAGACGTAAGAGGTCTTGCCCTAGTAAGACGTAAGAGGTCTTTCTCTAGTAGGATTGGTAGCTCGCTACCCCATCCTATTAGGGAACGCGCATTATGTGGTACTTAACCTGGGGCCCCCCCAAACAAGTTATGATTATGTTGAAGTATCTATATCTATATGTTTTGAAAAGAAAGGACTTTTATGAAATTGTGCATGCTTATGTTAAAGTTTATGAATGCTTATGAACTTGTCCTTTATGCATGTTTAGATTTCATGATGCTATGAATGCTTATAGTTAAGTTTAAGAATATTTGTGACTATGTACTTTATGCATGTTTAAGATTTATGATGTTACGAATACTTATGTTATGAATGCTTATGGTTAAGATTAAAAATGCTTATGATTATGTCCTTTATGCATGTTAGATTTTATGAAGTTATGATGCTTATAGTTAAGTTTAGGAATATTTGTGACTATGTACTTTATGCATGTTCCAGATTTATGATGTTACGGATACTTATGTTATGAATGTTTATGGTTAAGTTTAAAAATGCTTATGATTATGTCCTTTATGCATGTTAGATTTTATGAAGTTATGATGCTTATAGTTGAGTTAAGAATATTTGTGATTATGTACTTTATGCATGTCTAAGATTTATAATGTTATGGATTGCTTATGTCATGAATGCTTATGTTAAATTATGCCCTGCTTAGATTTAATTATGCTTAGCATGCTGATATAAACTCTATGTCATGCTTAGGTTTTATTACGTGGGTATGTTGTTGATTAGTGTTGCTATGAAACACTTAGGCTATTTATGCTAGTATGCTCATGTTTCTAATTGCTCGATGAAGTTTGTGGCTTTTTTAAGTAGGCAAGAATCTTACTAAGCTATATGCTTATAGTTTATGTTGTCCATACACTACAGATAAAGGAAACCTGAACTAGAGGAAGTAGCAGGAAGGGCCAAGTGTGTGTGATAGTGGCATGGTGGAGAAAGACCCTGTTACTATCTGCTTATATTACATGCACAATGAACCACTTAAGACTTTGCTTCCGCTTATAAGACTTATGAATCATTAGTATCATGTTGGATGATGCTTATTTATGTTACTGTTCAATTACTTAAGAACTCATGAATGACTCTTTATGTTATGCATGTTAGAAATGAGACAAGATATGTTAACATGCTGATTATGAATATGATATGTGACGCATGTGCAAAAGAAGGTTTAAGTTATGATTACATGTTAAAAAAAAATAGTAAAGTAGCGCTGCCCTGAGAGCAAATAAGGGCGGGCGTTACAGTACATTAAAAATTGGAGTGCTTTGATGGACGACTTTTAAATTCCAAGAAGTAAGAAAGGTGGAATCCTCAAAGTTGAGAAATGGACCAAGGAACAACTCAAGGAATTCAAGACAAATATTAAGGTAATCCAAATGCTAAGTAATTTAATTCCTAATGATGTCTTGTTCAAATTAGGTGACAATAAGAATACTAAGGACTTTTGGAGCAAATTTGCAAAGTTCCATGAGAAACCCTCACCGGATCAAATGGTTGAAGAAGAAGCCGAGGAAGAAGTATCATCTTTCGAAAGGCATGAAGTATTGAAAATTGAGAGATGCTCAACTTTCTAAGAAGAAGAGGTCGAGAAGGTTGAAGAAGCTTTCACCTCTAGGATTGAGGGGGAGGAGAGACCATCCACTCCAGAGCGAGAACAAGAGGAAACATCTACCTCCGGAAGAAATGAAGAATTAGACCATCACTCCCCTACCAAGCTAGGTAACTCAAGTGCATGTATTAAAAATAAAAATCATATAACATTCTTTGAGTGTAGGGAAGTAGGGCATTATAAGAGAAAATGCCTAAAAATAGTCAAGAAGATGATTCAAGTGGCCAAGGGGAAGGAGAAGGTCAAGGAGGCCGGAGCCCCAACACGCAAAGGCAAGGCACATATTGTATGCTTCAAGTGCCAACAATGAGGGCACTATAGAAGCCAATGTCCTAGGGGGAGTCACCCTAGCAAGGACAAAGGGGGAGCTTCTAAGGCTAAGGTATCATTTAATAATGCTCCTTCTTTGAGTTATAATTATAGGATGCATGCTAGAAATTTACTTGCAATGTTCATGATCATAAGAAGCATGCTAGAGATAAATATTTTTGTCTAGGGGCAAAATCTTGTGAATTTAGGACTAAGAATAACCCTAAAATTACTATACCTAATGACAAAAACCTAGACATTAACTCCAAGAAATCTTAACACATGCCTAGGAAGAAAAATATCTCAAGAAATAATGAAAATTCAAAAATTGAGGTATTAGAAAAGGAAAATCAAGTCTTGAGGTCAAAATTAGAAAAGATCCTTAGAAAAATAACCAATTCAACTAAAGGATCTAATAGTCAAAACTTAGGTTCTAGGAGGCAAGACCTACCTAAGGACATGAAAGGTTTGGGTCACAAGCCTATGTCTAAGGTAGATAAGTCAACCTATCACCATGTTCCATTTGACTATGGAACCATCTCTAGGTCTAGAAAACCCACGGTCATAAGGAAAGTCATCCCTAGAGCTGACCATGGTAGATGTCTAGTGGCTAAGATTTTAAAGAAACCTAGGAAAGTCACTAACAATTTTACAAGAGGAGTTACCCCTAAGGTTAATCTAGATAAGACCCAAATGACCAAGGCTTCAAAGCCTAGAAGGGTCATTAGGAAGAACAAAAACCCACATCTCACAAAAACATTAAATTGACATGTGTGTGTATTGATACACCCTAGACACATGTGAGATGTTAGGAAAATGAGTTAAGTTTAAGGTGCATGGTTCTTGCATCTAGATGAACTCAAACTCATAATATGACATTGAAGAATCATGAGAAAAGCAAATGTACAAGTCATGTACATTTAGCTCATAAACCATGGTTCAAAGTAAGGTTTTAAAAATATTTTAAAATCATTTTGAAAAATCTTGGTGAAGTCTATCTTTTGATAGCAATCACCATTGAACAAGTTGATACAAATTAGGCAAAACACATTGAAGTTATCAATGCTTTTGAACTTTGTATCAATTTTGCAATTTAATGGATATTTTAATTTAAAATTATTTTTCCCCCATTGTATTTCATGTAAGTAATGTACATATAATTACTTATGAATTTTAAAAACTCATTTCTGAAAAATTATTTTCTACATTTGCAGAAACCAATCGACTACTGCTTGGAGAAGTCAACTGGTGATAAGGCAGTTGACTGGTTTCCAATTATAGTCGACTGTTGAAGCTGATTTCGATCGAACAAGGTTTGTTTAGCCATGTATAAACTATTTTATGTTATCCTAATGTCTCTTAACCCTAGGATATGCTTTAGAAAGCATTGGAAGGGTGAAATAATTATTGTAAATGATTAGTAGAGTTTTTAGGGTGAAGTATCAAATTTTAAGGGAGGTTAAAGTTTATGTTTGAACTTTTACCCTTATTTTCGATGTGTTAGTTTCCTATAGGCTTAGGAACTCTCCAAGGACATTGTTGGTGAAATAGTCAAGAGGGGGGAGCAAGCCTTTCGGGGGAGTGTGTCCATCAAGGGATGATGGATGCAATTTTGATTACAAAGGGGAAAAAATGAGGGTTTGATAAACCTTCATTATGGATTGCCTCTCATTTAGTGATATGGGATTTAGCATTAGAAAGAGTGAAGACATCCAAGATATTTTTGAACCAAGGGGGAGAATGTAGAATCTCTTTGGGAGATGAGACATTGAAAACCTTAGTAGACTTTTTGATGTATGCCAAAGGGAGAGAAGTGAGGTTTATGTTAGGAAACCTTCACTATGCTTTGGAATTGGAACAGTTAAGTTAGGTTATTGTTTTCCTAACTTAAATGTATTGTCAAACATCAAAAAGCGTGAGATTTTTGGTGCAACAAGCCTCGGATCAATGTTGACCAAACTCGAGTGGGGCTCGAGTAGTGTTTTGATGTTTGACAATGGGTTTGACCATTGTTTAACTATATGGTTTTACCATATGACTAGTGGATGATTGAGATATCCAAAGTCATGGGAGAGATTATTTGGGGGAGATCATTGGAGCAATCAACCTCGGAAGTCCAAGTTTGAATACTTGGCAAGGAAAGTCCAAATATGGATATTTGGCAAGGGAAGTCCAAGCATGTAGTCTAGACGGCATAAAGTCCAAGTGAACTTTGAAAATTGGAAAGTCCAACATGGAGTTAGCAAGGAAAGTCCAAGCATGGTCTTGGCTGGAAAGTCCAAGCATGGTCTTGGCAATTGGAAAGTCCAAGTCATGGGTACTTAGCAATTGAAAGTCCAAGTTGGCAAAGTGAAAGTCCAAGGGTGTAGGTTTGGAAGCATAAAGTCCAAGCATAGGTCTTAGCGGTGCAAGTCCAAATGGATCATGGCAATGTGAAAGTCCAAGGGTGTAAGTTTGGAAACGTAAAGTCCAGGCATGGATCTTGGCGACGTAAGTCTAAATAGATATTGGCAATGTGAAAGTTCAAGGGTGTAAGTTTGGCGGCATAAATTCCAAGCATGGGTATTGATGGCATAAGTCCAAATGAACCTTGGCAAAGGACCCGATTAGCATGACATAGCCGATGGAAGCACCTGAAGGCTAACACGAAGGATGAAGAGTCACAAACTCGAGGGATCTGAGAGGCGTGAGGCTGATGGAGGTGGTTAGAAGCCTTAGGTCTTTGTTAAGGGTGGTCAATCAAGTATGAGGGGATCATACTAGGGTTAAACCTTATGGTTGAGATTTATCAGTAGACTAAGACTTTGGGTCAGTCGATTGGTCGAGTGTTCTACACTCGAGAGCCTAGTCAACTCAGAGTAGTCGACTGGATTATGACCAGTCGACTAAGGCTCGACTGTTGAGTTGAGGCTGTGATAGTCGACTGCCATGTATGGGCAGTCAATTGGGCTTGAGCAGTTGATTGCCATGGATGGGCAGTCGACTGATCATGAGTGGCTAGAGCACAGAAGCTCTGGTAGTCGACTGCTGGTAAGGACAATCGACTACTAAGGTATCCGTTGGGCGAATCCAATGTGGATTAAGTCCGTTGTGAGACAATGACACTATGGGCAGTCGACTGGTGCCTTTTGACAGTCGACTACCAGGCAGAAATGTAGGTCATGCATGACTTAAAAGGAGCTTGACGAGAATATTGGAAGACGCCGATTCTTGAGCATTTGGGAGATGTTTTTTTGTTGCATTCTAGATCTTCCAAGGCATTCAAAGCAACCAACAAACAAATGATCTAAAGCAAGCTTCTTGTAAAGTATTCTTTGCATTTCTTGTATTTTATTTTGTGTATTATTATATTTGGTTGTTTCCTTGTTTATTATTGTAAACATTCATATTGTATGAGGTTTCTCCACCTCTGGCTCGTATTCTGAGAAGGAGACAAGGTTTAGTGGAGTAGACGCTAAAGCCCGACTATGGAGTAGAAACCCTTGTTCCGAACCACAAAAAATAGTGGTGTAGTGCTTGTGTTGTTTTCGTTTATGCTATTTTGTATATTCATCTATGCTAACGAATTGTAAACAAGCACAAACACAATTGATCGAAGAAATTGAGAAAATCACTATTCACCCCCTCTAGCGTGATCACCAATTCCTCTACAATTTGTCCATGTCTAAGGGCACTGGTAGTCTTAAAAATCCTCGATTTACTTTTCAAATGCCCTATAAAATAAAGTGTATATAAATTTAGTGCTAAGGCCATCAAATTAGAAGGTATTTGCATTAAAATTCTAAAATAATCTAATTCTCATAAAACATGATAAATAAGATGAATTAATTATACAAGTGGATTAAAATCTCAATAAATGAATCAAAATAACATATCAAATGTGAGTTATCAGGTCCCCTGTAGCTTCATCATCTGATTGACATTCAATCACCCATTCCATTATGCAGAAACCCTTAGGCATGCTAGCTAGTAAGAAGTATTGTAATGTAATTTGATCATACTAGTTCGTCATCGACTTCAAGGCACTTCTAAAAATATTGATGCCTAACTATGCAAGCCATGCAGTGATAATATTGCACAAGGGCATGTGAATCTTTCCTCAAATAGGGTCAATAAAATGAACAACTCAATGAAAGGCATTTAGTGCAATGTTGATTTATAAATGATGACAAAAAGTATATATAATAAATAAATTATGAGGTAGCACCAAGGCCAATCTATTAGGATTGTTGGTGCGCTAGAGGGGGGAGGGGTGAATAGCATCGATTGATTCTCTCGATTCGTTCGTTGTCGTGCTTGTCTACAATTATCAGTAATACACAACAAAAACATAATAAAGCATAAACAAAATATAAATACACAAGACACGAGCAATAAAATATTTTTATGTGGTTTAGAGCCTACAATTCCTACTCCACGGCCGGGGCTTTAGTATCTACACCACTAAAATTTATCTCCTTCTCAAAATAACAACGGAGGTGGAGAAAACCTCTTAAAATGTGAATCTTACAAGAAGATGGAACCAAATATACAAATATAAATAATATAATGTAGGATCGAGAAAACGCTAGAGGGGGAGTGAATAGCGTATTTCAAAAACTTATCTTCTCTTTAAAAAACAAAGTAAAATGCAGTAGAAGTATGAAAATAATAAAGAAAACAAGAGACAAATATTTTTTACTTGATTCACAGTCAATCAGCTACTAATCCAAGGCCCTACGATCCTTGATCGCTTCCTAAGGGAAAAACACTAAAAGTCTCTTCCTCGTTGGAGGTAAGAGACAACCGATTACAAAACCAAGGATGTAGAGGAAGAGGTAACAAGCCTACCTCTCCTCTTAGCAACAATAAGTAAGAAAATAAAAAACTTAACAAGGTACCAACAAGAAAATGAAAGAGATGCACGTTTTGTCGACGTTACGACGTTGTTGCAAGAACTTGGAGTGTTAGAGCACTTGGGAGCTTTTTGTTAATGGATGAAGGGTGTCTGATAGATGGTGAATTATGTCGTGGTACCATTACAAAATTATTTACCGAACCCGCTAACTACACTAATGCAGTATAGGACTGACTCGGATCATCTCCCAACGAACCTAATGGTTGGACGTTTATTTTTAAACAGAAGTAAACACTGGGTTTTTTACGATTTATCAAAACAATTATTCAAAGCTAACCTAATGCAAGAACAATTCAGCCTTGCACCGCACGGTCACTATACGATGCAATGGTCAAACAATTCTGGTAAACAAACAAACATGGAAATTAAATCTGTAGGAAGTAAATCTAACTAACAAGTAACAAGTAACTATCCTAATGTGCAAAAGTAAGTGATCACGCACCGCACTGTCACTATACGGTACAATGATCAAACAAATGTGAACAATTCAACCAAGCACCGCACTGTCACTATACGGTACAATGATTAAACAAATGTGAACAATTCAACCAAGCACTGCACTGTCACTATACGGTACAGTGATCAAACAGTCACTAAAAAACTAAACTAACAGACATAAAATAATTCAACCAAGCACTGCACTGTCACTATACGACACAGTGGTCAAGAAACAAAGGTGAATAATTCAACCAAATACCGCACTGTCACTATACGGTACAGTGATCAAACAATCACTGAAAACTAAATGCAAGGAAAGTAAGTAATTCAACCAGGCACCGCACTGTCACTATATGGTACACTGGCCAAATGTAAATGAAACTAACCTAACAACTAAAGCATAACACAAATAAAACTCTAACTACGACTCGAATTAAACACAAGTTAGAATACATAATAAAATACAAGGTAAACCGCAAATTAAAACACAAGTTAAAAATACTAGTGAAAACACAGATTACCAACACTAGTAAAAATACAATTCAAGGCCACTGGTGAAAGCACATATTAAAAACACTAGCGAAAACACTAATGCAAACACAATGTAAGAACACCAGTGACAACACAAATGAAAACACAAGTGAAAATACGAAGGAAAACACAAGTCCAAATACAAATGAAAACACAACATGAACCATAGAATAAAAATTAACCAACTCTCATCAACAACTCTCGAAAAGGAACCACCCTTTATGGTTACCCACGACAGATCTGGACAGCTTATAACAGCTTCAATGGCATGGATCTCTCGTCAGAATAATCCTCCGATGAAAGCTAGAATTGATGGAATGGATCACTGCTCCGGTGATGGACTTCTGGACTGCCGCTACCACGGCAACCGGTGGATGAATACGGAAAGCGGAGCGGCACGAATCACGGCCGTGACAATGGAAGGAACTGGTGTTGTGATCGTATACAAGCCTTCATCAATGCTGGAAATAGGGTTCTACCGTCAAAATTTAGGAATTGAAGGGTTGTCGGAATCTGGAAATACATGCTGCCGCTACCACGGCAGTAGAAGGTCACCCCCAGCCTTCTGCGACCACGTCCAGCTGGGGTAGCTTAGCTCCGGTTGCCAGGCGTGAAAAGAACGCTGGTGAAGATGGACGAAAATCCCTCTCCGGTGAAGCTAGCCATCTGCCCAACCTCAGAACGAAGCTCCGCCGGAAATAAGGACACTTTGGATGGAGAGAGATGAAGGGGCAACCGATGAGAAGCTACCGGAACCGTCACCGGAATAGGGTGGACTGCCCCTCGGAAAAGATGAGGGAATAGGAAATAGGAAATGCAATCAGCAATACGTAACCGAACGAAGGACGCACTGATGGTGCTTGGGCGGATCTTTGTGGAGGAATCGTCGCCGGCGTTGCGCGATTTGGGAAGAGAACTGTGCTCGCAATTTTCTGCACCGTGCGTGAAGGGAAGATAGGTTGATTAAGTGAAAAACCTTATCCGTCTGATCACACGCCCATTGATCTCAGCCGTCCATTTGAAACTAGGGCTTGATTAAGTTGATTAATCCATTAAGAAGGTTGTGATCCAACGGCTGTGATTCCTCTGATTTTAAATTGATGGATCTGATCCATCTGAAGGGATAATTATGATCGATCGAATATGGAGGAAGGGCTCAGATGTCTAGATCGAAATGTACGGATTAGATCTCTCCAGATCTGGATAGATGGCTCAGAATCAACTGCTTTCATCGAACAATCCATAATGCTCAGATCTAATCCCTTGATCGATTTGCCTTCGATCACAATGAAAGACCCAGATTAATCCAGTTTGGAATGATCCTTCTAGTCCTAAATGAAGCCATATTTGATCAAACTTGAGTCTAGTCCAGTGGCCCATCTCGATCTCCTACAAATAAAGACAAATTTTGCATATAAGTTCAAAATATAGAAGAATTTATAATTAGGTTCAAAAGATGACCCAACTCATAAAATATGCAAATAATCAACAATTAAACACATGAGAGGATAAAAACGATGATATTAAGGAACGAAATAATACAACAAAGTGGTAGTTATCAACTCTCCCACACTTATTCTTGCGTGTCCCGAGCAATAATAAAAACATGGAAATACTAACTCCCTAACTAGTTTCCCAAATAATACCTAGATCAATAATTCAGAGACAGAAAAAATAAGTTACTTAGGATCACCAAATTCATCCGGATCTAGGGTAGTCAAAAGATCTGACTCCTACAATAGTCAACATGTATGATGATTTATAGTCAAATCAAATAGACTAAGTCTGATACAAAACCTCCCAAAATGGATAAATGCACTGAAGCTCACATAATAACGTAGGAGTGGGGCGCCCTCAAAACAACATGTAATCCTGTACTACCATATGCTTGCTTATCGTCTACTTCTCTACTACTATCAATAAATCTCATACATGAATCAAAAGGATTTATCAAGAATCAGAATGAGATCAAAAGTAGACTGCAGATAAAGTATACAAAGAGAAGTACAAGACAAAGGTACAATGAACAGGAAACAATAGAAGAATTAGAGAAATAAACCTGATGAGTTGCTCTGTGAAATGCTCAGTAACCAACAATATGGGAAGAGACTAAGACAATTGGAAACTTTAGAATTGGATTCAGGATCAAATGGCTCTATCCAACACATTGCAATTCCATTTGCCTGCATTACAATTGCACCTTTTTTTTTACAAAAGAAACATCAATGGAGCCATTTTTTTCTTTTTTTTTGTGTGCAGAAACTCAAGTACTAATCACAGACAAATACATCTCAGAACCAATGACCTCTGAAAACTATGCCTTCCATATCATGTTTCCAACAAAAATAATATAGCTCCTCCCCCACACTTAAAAATTTTATCCGTCTCGGACAATACAACCCATCAAACTATTCCTCCAATATGGAAAATAATAGATATGAAAAAGATAATCCACAAAGATACAAAGAAAATGGATAACAAATGAAGAGATAAGACAAGTAAGACATGAAAGATGGAAGTATCAAGTGGATTAAACAATCAAACCAAGTCAGGAAAAGAGTCAAGAATGAAATCCTTCATTATATTCTTGCAAGTAAATGTTACTGCAGTTTTGAAAAGACTCAAATCAAGTTCTAGAGTAACAAGAATCACATGTGTTATCACACAAAAGTGGGTAGATGATAAGAATGGCTTATAACCTCACTAGGTGAATCAAAATCAAGCTTAGTCTATCAATAAAAAGAGTTCACCATCATAACAAGTGACTGCATGCAAGTGAAGTCTCCTATCATACACAAAAATCCACAATTTGATGATCAAACTTAACTAATTTTTACCACCTCTAAAATGATACTAAGGCATGCATAGGGAATATTATTTGACTCAACAATAAACAAACAAACCTAGGTAAACAGGCAAACAAACATACAACCCATACAAATTATTCCGAACATGAAAGGAAGAAAATAAATGTAATAAATAAAAGAACACACTCCCCTTTCAAGTTGGAGAAGAAGCATCATCATGTTTGGCCCCACCGTATTCTCTAGTATAGACTTGATCTCTCTGTTCGACACTTCATGAGTCTGTTGCAAAAGTGAGACCCTTGATCACTAATGATCGCCCTGGGTACTCCAAATCTGCAAAATATGTGAGACCTAACAAAATCCACAACAACTAGAGAATCATTAGTCCTAGTGGGGATGACCTCCACCCATTAGAAACATAATCAACTGCCAAAAGAATATATGAAAATCCAAAAGATACAGGAAACGAACCCATAAAATCAATACCCCAAACATAAAATTCTCACAGAATAACAAGGATTGGTGAGACATTTCATTTCTACATCCTATGTTCCCTGTTCGTTGACATCGCTCACAAGATTTATAAAATTCAGAGGCATCATAAAATAGGGTGGGCTAATACAAACCAGACTCTAAAACTTTCCTAGCAGTCCTTTGGGGTCCAAAGTACCCCCCCCATAAGCCAGAGGATGACAAAAAATAAGTATGGAATGAAACTCATAATCAAGTCCACATCATCTAATGATTTGATCACTACAACATTTTCAAAGATAAAGATCATCCCATACATAATACTTAGCATCACTTTTCAATTTCTGGACTTGTGCATGAGTAAAATGTGAAGGTACAACACGACAACTAAATAAATAGCAAGATCTGCATACCATGGTGTCTTACCCTACAGGTGAAAAAGTTGCTCATCTGGAAAAGAATCTGCTATGGGGGTGGGGTCGATCTCTACTGCAATCCTGGTCAAACTGAAATACCACCTCCTTCTGCAACAAGTTGATCAAGGGTAGGGGCAATCTTAATGAAGTCTCTGATAAAATGTCTGTAGAAACCTGCATGACCTAGAAAAGCACATACTTCCCGCACAGAAGTGGGGTAAGATAAAGAAGATATAACATGAATTGTAGCAAGATCTACTTCAATACCAAGCACAGAGATGATATGACCTAAGATATCCCATGCTCGACCATGAAATGACATTTCTCACAAACATCTGATGGAAGTGATTCTTGGGACATCGCCTGAAGCGTGCAAGTCCCTACACATTCCATATCCCTATCTACAATAAAGAGGGCCCACAGATAGGTCCTAATGACAAATCATCATCAACATCAGAATCATCAGAATCAATAAAATCACAACAAAATGTAGAAGGTGCAGAGATATCCAAATGAAAAACAGACTAAGAAATACAGTTCATGCAGTCCAGCTCATCAGCTATATCCACGCTAAGAATAGAATGATCCTCCATCAGGTGCCTCATAGCATCCAAAATACTGAACCGAACTACAGCATCTCCTACCTCCATATCAAGAATATAAAAATCTGCAAGAAATTATTTTAGCTTCTTCTTGTGAATACATAAATCTTTCAGAACCTCGGCATATTTGGGAATTTACTAGCTCCTGGAATTCCCTAGCCTTTTCTTCAAAAACCCTCTTCCTAGGCTAGGCCTCTAAGGGAAGGGAAAAACTGCTGCATAAAACTCAAGTAGATTATCGCCTGAAGACCTAGTCATCCACACAAACAAATACAATGAGTAACAACTAGAAATGATAAGAAAGACACTAATAACAAAAGAAAAAGAAAACAAACAAACAAACTACAGTTTAAAGACAAACGAACGCCATTAAAAGTCCCCGGCAACGACGCCAAAATTTTGATAGACGATGAATTATGTCATGGTATCGTTACAAAATTATTTACCGAACCCCCTAACTACACTAATGCAGTATAGGACTGACTGGGATCGTCTCCCAATGAACCTAATGGCTAGACATTTATTTTTAAACAGAAGTAAACATTGGGGTTTTTTACGATTTATCAAAACAATTATTCAAAGCTAACCTAATGCAAGAACGATTCAGCCTTGCACCGCACTGTCACAATACGATGCAATGGTATAACAATTCTAGTAAACAAACAAACATGGAAATTAAATCTGTAGGAAGTAAATCTAACTACCAACTAACAAGTAACAAGTAACTATCCTAATGTGCAAAAGTAAGTGGTCAAGCACCGCACTGTCACTATACGGTACAATGATCAAACAAATGTGAACAATTCAATCAAGCACCGCACTGTCACTATACGGTACAATGATCAAACAGTCACTAAAAAACTAAACTAACAGATATAAAATAATTCAACCAAGCACCGCACTGTCACTATACGACACAGTGGTCAAGAAACAAAGGTGAATAATTCAACCAAGCACCGCACTGTCACTATACGGTATAGTGATCAAATAGTAACTGAAAACTAAATTCAAGAAAAATAAGCAATTCAACCAGGCACCGCACTGTCACTATACGGTACACTAGCCAAATGTAAATGAAACTAACCTAACAACTAAAGCATAACACAAATAAAACTCTAACTACGACTCGAATTAAACACAAGTTAGAATACATAATAAAATACATGGTAAACCACAGATTAAAACACAAGTTAAAAATACTAGTGAAAACACAGATTACGAACACTAGTAAAAATACAATTCAAGGCCACTGGTGAAAGCCATATTAAAAACACTAGCGAAAACACAATTGAAAACACTAATGCAAACACAATGTAAGAACACCAGTGACAACACAAATGAAAACACAAGTGCAAATACGAAGGAAAACACAAGTGCAAATACAAATGAAAACACAACATGAACCATAGAATAAAAATTAGCCAACTCTCGTCCACAACTCCCGGAAAGGAACCACCCTCTCAAGTTACCCACGACAGATCTGGACAGCTTCTAATGGCTTCAATGGTATGGATCTCTCGTTAGAATAATCCTCCGACGAAAGCTGGAATTGATGGAATGGATCACTGCTCCGGTGATGGACTTTGGGATTGTCGCTACCACGGTAGCCGGTGGATGAATATGGAAAGCGGAGCGACACGAATCACGGCCGTGACAATGGAAGGAACTGGTGCTATGATCATCTACAAGCCTTCATCGATGCTGGAAATAGGGTTCTGCCACCGGAATTTAGGAATTGAAGGGCTGCCAGAATCTGGAAATACATGTTGTCGCTACCACGGTAGTAGAAGGTCACCCCCAGCCTTCTGCGACCACGTCCAGATGGGGTAGCTCAGCTCCGGTTGCTAGGCGTGAAAAGAACGCCGATGAAGATGGACGAAAATCCCTCTCCGGTGAAGCTAGACGTCTGCCCAACCTCAGAACAAAGCTCCGTCGGAAATAAGGACACTTCGGATGGAGAGAGATGAAGGGGCAACCGATGAGAAGCTGTCGGAACCATCGTCGGAATGGGGTGGACTTCCACCTGGAGAAGATTAGGGAATAGGAAATAGGAAATGCCACCACCGACCTTGGTGGAGGAAGGGAACGACTAGCGGTGCTCCGGGCGGATGCTGTGGAGGAATCGTCGTCGACGTCGTGCGATTTGGGAAGAGAATTGTGCTCGCGATTTTTTGCGCCGCGCATGAAGGGAAGATAGGTTGATTAAGTGAAAAACCTTAGTTGTCCGATCGCACGCCCATTGATTTCAGCCATCCATTTGAAACTAGGGCTTGATTAAGTTGATTAATCCATTAAGAAGGTTGTGATCCAACGGTTGTGATTCCTCTGATTTTGAATGGATGGATCTGATCCATCTGAAGGGATAATTATGATCGGTCGAATATGGAGGAAGGGCTCAGATGTCCAAATCGAAATGTATGGACTGTATCTCTCCAGATCTGGATAGATGGCTCAAAATCAACTGCTTTCATCGAATGGTCCATAATGCTCAGATCTAATCCCTTGATCGATTTGCCTTCGATCATGATGAAAGACCCAGATTAATCCAGTTTGGAATGATCCTTCTAGTCTTAAATGAAGTCATATTTGATCCAACTTGAGTCTAGTCCAGTGGCCCATCTCGATCTCCTACAAATAAAGACAAATTTTGCATATAAGTCCAAAATATAGGAGAATTTATAATTAGGTCCAAAAGATGATCCAACTCATAAAATATATAAATAATCAACAATTAAACACACGAGAGGATAAAAACGATGATATTAAGGACCGAAATAATACAACAATGTGGCAGTTATCAGTGTCTCACCCCTTCTTTTATAGCTTTTCCACACCCCAGTTCATTGAGATCTATATCTGAGTCAAAGTAGCTTATCTTCCCTCATTTTGTGGCTCTTATCTTGACTTTCATCGAAGTGACCAGATTCATTAGCAGTCGACTGAAGCTTCCATCAGTCGCTTGCATTACATGGTTAGCACAAGAACTATATAGTGAGCAGTGAGATGGTCCTGCATCATCCGATCTTGACTTAGACCTTCCTCCAGAAGTCTTGGTCGAATTATCGCCTACGGTTGCCCTCGTACTGAGGACGCGACCTATCCTCTCTGCAAAAAGTTCTTACCTTCCTTACCTTCGGTCCTTCTGACCTATCGCTTAGCTTTCAGTCACTCGACCATCGAGGTTCCTCAACTTCTCGAGGTTCTCCTGTCGTCTTTTGAACTGGTCAACCGACCACCGAGGTTTCTCATCCCATCGAGATTCTCCTGGTGTCGATTCATATGACTTCTGAGGTTTCTCGACTTCCCGAGATTCTCCTAGCGTCGTCGACCTTTGCAAAGCTTAATACATTACCTGCACACTCAACATAACATATGAGATAGCAAGATAGTTTAACTTTGAATCTTTGCCATTATCAAAACCTAGGTTCGATTATTCGGTGCCCCTGCACCAACAACTCCCCCTTTTTGATCTATGGTAAACCAATTCAAAGTTAAGAGAATTGTAAGTATTAACATACGAGAATAGTAAGTACTAATATTTTTCAAAACCTCCCCATCAAGTTTATCTCCCACTTGGTGAGTTTTGAAAAACACAAACTAAGATCTCCTTTCTTGAAAAGCAAAAACTAAGTTCTTAACTTTTCGAAAAAAAAAGTTAGCCTCTTAACTTTAACCTTTCTCAACTTTTTTTGAAAAAAAGTTAACCTCTTAACTTTAACCTTTTACAAAAACTAAGTTCTTAACTTTTTGAAAAAAAAGTTAGCCTCTTAACTTTAACCTTTCTCAACTTTTTTTGAAAAAAAAAAAGTTAACCTCTTAACTTTAACCTTTTACCTTTCTCCCCCTTTTCCATATATCAAAAATAATTTTATGAAAGGTGCTTTTATTAGATTAATGTTAACCACATATGTAAAGTAAAAGAAACTCTAATAAATTTTTTTAAAAAGCATTATAAGTTCAAATGATAAAGGAAATTACATGAAAAAGCCCTTATAGAAAACACATTATAAGTTTTTATGAATTTAAGCATGTGCCCTTTTTATAAAATAATATTTTCAACATAACTCATCTAATAAATTTCCCTTATAAAATAATATTTTCAACATAACTTATTGATATTAGATAATCAATAAGTCTTGATTAGAGTTGGTTATTTTAAAAAATTATACTCTATGATTCATGTTGATGCACTTGTTCTACATCTGGAATCATAAGTAAGGTCCTAACATCTCACACCCATCTACGTGACTCAATACACAATCACATTAAATCTATGTTGAGAGAATTGATGGCTCCTTAAAACTATAGGTGCATGCTTTCTAAGGTATGTCCTATACTAGTTCCATGTAGTAAAAAAAGAAAATGATAAATAAGTAAACATAAGTCTTACTCTACTATGCACATTCCTAATTTTCGTCTAAGCAAACTGAACTCTGCTTTAGGTAATGGTTTAGTAAAAATATCTACTAGGTTCGATTTTGATTTTACGTATTCAAGTTTTACATCTCCATTAGCTACATGTTCTCTTATAAAATGGTGTTTTACTTCTATGTGTTTAGTTCTAGAATGATATATAGGATTTTTAATTAAATTAATTAAGCTAATGTTATCAGTCATGATTTTAGTATTACTAAAGTTTAGTTGGAAGTCTTTTAGAGTGCGCTTCATCCAAAGAAGTTGAGCTACACACTCACCCATGGCTATGTATTCTGCTTCGGTAGTAGACAAAGCAACACAATGTTATTTTCTACTACACCAACTCACTATACTTGATCCTAAGAGTTGGCAACAGTCACTTGTACTTTTCCTATCGAGTTTACTACCGACATAATCTAAGTCAGAGTAGCCGATTATTCCAACTCATTTGACCTAGGATACCAGATTCCTACATTTTGTTTTCCTTTTATGTATCTAAAGATTCTTTTTACTAAGATTAGGTGTGATTCTTTGGCACAAGACTGAAATCTTGCACACATACTTACTAAAAAGAGTATATCAAGTCAGCTTGCAGTTAAGTACAGAAGGCTACCTATTGCACTCCTATAGTATTTTAAATCTATAGTTTTCCCTTCTAAATCTTCTCCAATGTTTACATTGGTTGCCATAGGTGTATTAATTTCTTTAGCATTTTGTATATCAAATTTACTAATTAATTCCTTAGCGTATTTATATTGATGCATATAGATTCCTTCTCTTGTTTGTTTTATTTGTAAGCCTAAGAAGAAATTGAGTTCACCTACTAAACTCATTTCAAACTCACTTTCCATTAGTGAAATAAATTCGTTTAGGAATGTTATGTTTGTTGTCTCAAATATTATATCATCTACATAGATTTGATATTTCTTTTCCTACAGTTTTTACAAATAAAGTTGGGTCAACTAATCCTTGATTAAATCCTTTAGACTTTAGATAAATCAATAGTCTTTTATGCCAAGCCCTAAGTGCTTGCGTTAATCCATATAAGGCCTTCCTAAGTTTAAGTGCATGGCTAGGTTGGTCTAAGCTTTCAAATCCTGGTGGTTGGCTAACATACACCTCTTCTTTGATAAATCCATTCAGAAATGTTGACTTGACATCCACTTGAAATAATTTAAATCCTCATTGTGCAGTATAGGTTAACAACATTCTAATTGATTCAAGTCTTGCTACGAGTGCATAGGTTTCATCATAATCCAACCCCTCTACTTGACTAAACCCTTTAGTTACTAATCTAGCTTTGTTCCTTATAACTTCATCCTTGTCATCAAGTTTATTCCGAAATACCCATCTTGTTCCTATAATTTTTTTCCTTTATGTGGGGGGTACTAATTCCCAAACTTGACTCCTAGTGAATTGAGCTAACTCTTCTTGCATGACAATGATCCAATTTGGGTCAAGAATGTTTGTGCAATCAGCCCAAGTCGTGATTGACCAGACTTGAGTTTGACTCAAGTGGTATTTTGATGTTCGACAAAATGTATGACAATGTGATTGTCATGGGAAGTCCAAGTCTTGAGTACTTGGCATGAGAAGTCCAAGTGGGATACTTGGCATGGAAAGTCTAAGCATAGGTCTTGGCAATGATAAAGTCCAAGTCTTAGGTACTTGGCAATGGGAAAGTTCAAGCATGGGTCTTGGCATTTGGAAAGTCCAACATGGAGTTGGTATGAAAAGTCCAAGGGTGTAGTCTTGGCCATGTAAGTCTAAGTGTGTAGTCTTGGCGGTGAAAGTTCAAGTCATGGGTACTTGGCAATTGGAAAGTCCAAGGGTATTGTCTTGGCCACGTAAGTCCAAGTGTGTAGTCTTGGTAGTGAAAGTCCAAGTCATGGCTACTTGGCAATTGGGAAGTCCAAGGTTTGATATTGGCGGCGTAAAGTCTAAGGGTGGAGTCTTGGCAGCATAAGTCTAATAGTTGGCAGCTTAAAGTCCAAGCGTGTGTCTTGGCAGCATAAACCCAATGTGTCTTGGCGGTGTAGACCAGCTTAGCATGACAATAGCCGATGGAAGCAACTGAAGGCAGCATATGGATGAATAAGTCATGGATGACTTGGAGGGATCCGATACGTGTGAGGCTGATGGAGGTGGCTAGAAGGCTTAGGTCTAGGCTAAGGGTGGTCTAGCAAGTATGAGGGCATCATACTTGGGGTAAACCTCATGGTTTAGGTATAGCAGTCGACTGGTCAAGTGTTTTGACACTTGGCAGCCGAGTCGACACTGAGAAATCGAATGGGATTATGATCAGTCAACTACTGTGAGTTGACTAGCGTTCGACTACGGTAAGTAGCCTTGGTAGTTGACTGGCCTTGAGCAGTCGACTACCATGGAGGGCAGTCGACTGCTACTGGTTTTGGTTGTGAGGATAGAACGCTCGGTAGACAAGCGATCTATGGGCCGAGTGACTCTCGAAATGGCGATTGCGCCGATTATCTGTTGGCTTGAATGCCAATGTGGATCAAGTCAGTTGTGAGACAATGACACTGTTGGCAGTCGACTGTCAGGCAAAAATCCAGGTTGCACGGAGGGATAAAAGGAACTTGACAGGGAGGATTTCCATAGCAATTTTCTTGGGCAATTTGAAGGGGATAGTTGATGCTTTCCAGTCCTTCAAGGCTAGTCCAAAGCAATCAACCAAACAAGCATTCAAAGCACATTTGTAAAGTTTTCTTTATGTGTATTTGTGTAGTTTACTTGTATTTTCTTGTATATTCTTCTATTACTTTTTTAATCGCTTGTAAGATGTTGTTTCCACCTCCAGAGTGTGTTTCCGAGAAGGAGAGGTTGATTAGTGGTGTTTGGCATCACTAGGGCTTGTTTGAGCTCAACCCATGGAGTAGGAACCCTAAGGTTTCGAATCACGTTATATTGTTGTCTTGTGTTTGTGTTTGTCGCTTTTTATTATTTCTTTATTATTATTTCTACTGCGCATAACAAGCATTGTAGACAAGCAACACAATCGAGTTCCATCAAGCAACAGAAATGCGCCATTCACCCCCTTCTAGCACTCACCGAAGTTCCTACAAAAAAGAGCTTGTTCTATGGTTTTTGGTTCGATTTTAGATATAAGTGAAATTTGACTTAGATTTCTATAGGATGCCCTAGTTCAAACTCCTAGATTTGGATCACCTAACACTTGGTTAATTGGATGATTAATTTGTACTCTAGATTGATTTGGATTAAGATTTATGCTTGGTACATTTTGTGGGTTAGGTTCAGGTCTAACTTCATTTCCTAAGTCTTTATTGTTTGATTCAATGTTTACTTCAGATTTCGTAGGATTGTTTTCTTCATCAAATACTACATTAATTGTTTCTTCAATTTTTAAGGATTCATTGTTATATACCCTATAGGCTTTACTAGTGGTTGAATATCCTAGAAATATGTCGGTAGTTGTTTTAGAGGTAAAATTTCCTAAGTAATCTTTTGTATTTAGTATATGTACCCTACATCTAAAGACTCTAAAGTACTTAATGTTGGGTAATTTTTCATAGTATATTTCATAAAAAGTTTTCAAGTGTGGTTTAATTATTAAAGTTCTATTTTGGACATAGCAGGTAGTATTGACTGCTTCTGTCCAAAACCTATTAGGTAAATTATATTCGTTCAACATAGCCCTAGCAGCCTCTTGTAGGGTTCTATTTTTCTATTCAACTAACCCATTTTTTTGAGGGGTCCTAGAGCAAGAGAATTCATGGTTGTATCAGTTTTGATTACAAAATTCGGTAAACTTATGATTTTCGAATTCTCCACCATGATCACTTCTAATTCTTTTAATCCTTAAGTCCTTTTCATTTTCTATTAGTTTATATAAATTAGTAAATTTATCTAAGGTTTCATTTTTATGTTTTAAGAATTTTACCCAAGTAAACTTAGAGTAGTCATCTACTATTACTAAACAATATTGACTCCTATTTAGTGACTTGGCTCCATGTGAGTCAAATAGGTCCAAGTGTAGGAGCTCAAGCACATTTTTAGTTCTTTCTTGATTAGCTATTTTATGTTTAGTTTTAATTTGTTTCTCTTGTTGACATGCATCACAAGTTTTATTTTCTAACTTGCCTTGTTTGGGTAGACCACTAACTAGACCACTATGACTTAGTTTATGTATATATGTATAAGTTTTAGATGGGAGTGGCCTAGTCGTCTGTGCAACAACCATGATTCCTCTTGCAGTGTCATTAACACTTAGTTGAGGAGTTGGGTAGATTTATTGTGTAAATATTATTATTCCTAATTCCCCTTAGTATGATTTTCAAGCAATCATTATTCTTAATTAAACATTAATTTGGTAAAAATAAAACTTTATAACCAGTATCACACAATTGACTAACACTTACAAGATTGAATTCAAAATTTTTTACTAATAATACTTTGCGTATTATGAAATTTGAGTTTAGCTCAATATCACCTGATCCGATGATTTTGAGTTTTCTGCTGTTTTCAAAAGTTATCGATCCTAGGTTTTTGAATCTGGGCTTCGTAAACTTCAGTCAGCCTTCGATCATATGTAGGGAGCACCCACTGTCCAATATCCATTGATCCTACACATATAGTAGTTGGATCGGATATTGGAATTTTAAATTGATTTAGAAGTTTTTAGCCTAAGATTCATCTCACCGTTTCTACATGATCAATCATGTTAACCTTATATATTCTATGAGATGACTTTTCGATTTTACTTAGTTAATTTTAATGATTTAAAAATTAATTAACCTTGGGTTAGATTTGGATTTAACCCTTAGTTAGTTAAGTGAACCTTTCAAAAGATGGCTTCTAAGTCGTGGTGAGGCACAGAGGCCTTCTTTGATCGGAACAACGACCACTTCCTTAGACAAAGTCAATCTTAAGAAATTATACTCTTAATTAATTTTGGGGTTAAGTCCTAGTCTAACTAGTTTAGGATGTGGTGAGGTAGCTTCAGCTAGTTCCACTTAGCCAAGTGCACCAAGCTAGATACTCCTTATCTAACCCACATATACGAGACTTCATTTCCCTATCGTACTATTATCTCACCACATCCTAATACTATGTTGTTGAGGTTAATTAACAATTAGTCCTATCTAACCATTCTAAATTAAGCAAATAAAAACTAACTAAGCAAGCAAAGCTAAATTAATCAAGTGAGTGAGCACACAATTTTAGTATTGGCTCTCCCTAGATCATTAAATCGATACGGTCTATCCACATAATGGATTTGATCTTTGGGAACCCAATACTTAGTTGAACCTAATTGTGATGTTAAAAAGGTCTTAGGGACCCATTCTTGGATTCTTCTATTATTACAATTTACGATTGACATGTATGATCTATTTGTTGTTCTAAATCCAAGTCCGACCTTATTGTACACGGCTCTTTGTGATCCAAGAAGTAGGTCAAGACCCTTGGATCCCAATGTGAACCTTTCCAATGATTTCCTAAGCTCTTGAACTTTCCCTTTCAAGAGAGAATTCTCTTCCTCAAGTTTTTCAACATGAGTTGAGTTTCCCTCTTGAATTTGACTAGTAGAAGAGGTTAGGGTAGCCTCATGCTTGAGGAGTTTAACCTCCTTAAGCAATGACTCAACTTTAGACTCGGACTTGCTAATTTATTATCTAAAAATTTAATGGCATTATATAAGGTGTTAATTAAAGACCGACTTACCTTGATTTATTCTTTTGAACCAAATACGGATCCGTGGCTTGTCTTGAATTGGAGCTCGGTGTCAGATCCGGAATCGGACTCGGACTCGTTGTTGGCTTCGGGTTCAGACTCAAACTCGAACTCTGTCGGTCTTACCATGACTGCCAAGTTGTTGACTTGGTCTTCTTCTTCTTCCGATGATTCCTCCCAAGTTGCGTTGAGTGCTTTCTTGATTTGCGATTGCTTGTTCTTTAGCTTCAGATACTCGAACTTGAAGTGACCCTTCTTGTTGCACTCATAGCACTTGTAGCTTTGTGGGGAGAGTTTGTGTTTTGCTCAGTTTTTTTGTCCTTTGATTGCTTTGTAGACTTCCTTCCTTTTCTAATCATTTTCCGAACTAGGTTGACTAGTTTGGTCTCCATTTCTTCGTCTACTTTCGATTCGAACTCATCTTCTTCGAGAGGAGGCTTGCTTTTTTCCTTTGTTTGACCTGCATACAGAGCAATACCCTTCTCGACCAAGGTCGAATTAGGTTGCTCATGTAATTCAAATTCGTAAAATAGTTCATCTAATCTAATTTTAGATAAATCCTTAGATACTTTGTAAGCATCAACATGGATGCCCACAAAGTCATCCTAGAAAAGCTTTTAAAGCATACCTTATTATGTCGCGATTCTCCACCTTTTGTCCGATGGCATGAAGGTAGTTTAGGATGTCTCGAATGCGAGCATGGAGTTGGCTCACGGTCTCATTGTCCTGCATTTTCAAATTATACAATTTATTAACTAAAAGATCTCTCTTACATACATTTGTGTCGGACATCCCTTCATGAAGTTCGGTGAGCTTGTTCAAGAGATCCTTGGCACTGATAAATGGACCAATTCGGTTGAGCTCCTCCTTGGATAAGCCACATTGCAAGATTTGGGTCGCCTTTGCGTCGGCTTTGATTTGCCTCTTCATTGCGTTGGTCCATTTGTCGTAGTCCAAGGGTTCCCCTTGGTCATTGGTGGGTAAAGCAAAGCCGGTTTGCATTATGATCCACATATCGACTTGTGTTTTCAACAAACACTCCATCCGACCCTTCCAATAACAGAAGTCATCTCCATTAAAGAACGAAGGTCAGGCGGTGCTATACTCCTCAAGGTGGGCCATTTAAATTCCTCGCAAAAACACGAAAAGAAAATCCCAAGACTTGGTCTTAGATTAGTAGTGCGGGAAAAAGAAATAACTTAAACGATGAAAACATAAAAAGAGAAAAGAAGATGCTCGACCAGTGGTTGCACTGAATCTGAGCGCCCCCGCTCTGATATCAAATGTAGGATCGAGAAAATGCTAGAAGGGAAGGGGTGAATAGCGTATTTCAAAAACTTATCTTCTCTTAAAAAAACAAAGTAAAATGCAACGGAAATACGAAAATAAGAAAGAACAAAAGAGACAAGGATTTTTTATTTGGTTCACAGCTAACCGGCTACTAATCTAAATCCCTGTGATCCTTTATCTCTTCCCAAGGGCAAAACACTAAAATTCTCTTCCTCGTTGAAGGTAAGAGACAATTGATTACAAAAGCAAGGATGTGTTGGTGCAGGGGCACCAGATAATTGAATCTAGGTTTTGATAATGGCAAAGGTTCAAAGTTAAGTCATTATTATTATCTCACATGATGTGTTGAGTGTGTAGGTAGTATATTAAGCTCTGCTAAGTCTAACGACACCAGGAGAATCTCGAGACGAGAAACCTCGATGGTCGGGTTACACCAGGAGAACCTCGGAGAGTCGAGGAACCTCGGTGATGGTCGGAAGCTAAGAGACATGTCAGGAGGACCAAAGGTAAGCACCGGGTGTAGAGTGATGGTAAGGACGTGTCCTCCGTATGGGGATGACCGTAGGCGTCGATCCAACAAAGACTTCCAGAGGAAGGTCTAGGTTGAGGTCGTACGATAAGGGACCATCGATTTTACCATTAATCAACATCTTTGTGCTAACCTTGTATTGCAGGTAAGTGATCAAGTTGACCGACGACTGAAGATTAGTGGCAGTTGACTGAACTTACCATCAATCGACTGTTGTAGGGCATCAGTCGACTACTGGTCAAGTTGATCACTTCGAAGATAGTCAAGATAAGAGCCACAAAATGAGGAAAGATGAGGAGCTTTGACCCAGATCTGGATCTCAACGAACTATAAAATAAGAAGGGTTTCACCTCTTTTCATCATCAAGAATTGCTCCCAAAGTGCTCCGACGAATCCAAGCTTCCTTCGACAACACTACGCCATCGTAACGCCGACATCACGCCATACTTTCAATCCTTAGTCAGTAGCTTTATTTATTTATTGTCTTTACTTTATACTTGTGCTTTTAAATGCTAAGAGGAGAGATAGGCTTGTTGCCTCTTCCTCTATCTTTATTTGTAATCGTCGTCTCTTACGTCCAACGAGGAAGAGACTCCTTTTAGTGAATTGCCCATCGAAAGTGATCTAGGATCGCGGGGCCTTGGACTAGAAACTATTTGGTTGTGAACCAAGTAAAAACAAAGCTTATCATTTTTGTTTTTGCTTTTACTTTTCGCTGCATACTCGATTTTAATAATGATGAGACGAAAAGATTTTTCGAACGCTATTCACCCCCTCTAGCATTTTCCTCGATCCAACAATTGGTATCAGAGCGGGGGTGCTTAGATTCGGTGCAACCACTAGTCTAGCAAGTTTTTTATTCTTTTCATATTTTTTTTTCGATTCTTAATTTAATTTAAGTTTTTTTTATCCTGCACTACTAATCCAAGACAATGTCTTGGGAGTTTTTCATTGTTCGTGTTTTTGTGCAAGGTTCTTTTTAATGTCCCATCTTGAGGGGTATAACACCGCCTGACTTCCAGTCTTTAATGGAAATGACTTCCGTTATTGGAAGGGTCGGATGGAATGCTATCTTAAGACCCAAGTCAAGATGTGGATCATCATCCAGATGGGCTTTACCTTACCAACAAATGAAGATGGAGAGTTCGTGGACTGCGACAAGTGGACAAACACAATGAAGTGTCAAGTAGAGGTCGATGCGAAAGCCACTCAAATCCTGCAGTGTGGTCTCTCCAAGGAAGAACTCAATTGCGTCGACCCCTTCATCAGGGCCAAGGACCTATGGAACAAACTCATCGAGTTGCATGAAGGGACGACCGACACGAAGGTATGTAAACGAGACCTACTTTTGAATAAATTGTTTAATCTAAAAATGCAGAACAATAAGATGGCAACACAACTCCATGCATGGATTCAAGAGATAATGAGCAGCCTCCACTCCATTGGAAAAAAGGTGAAAATTTGAGACATTATAAGGTATGCATTAAATGCTTTCCCTATGACTACTTTGTGGGCATCCATGGTTGATGCCTACAAAGTATCTAGAGATCTTTCAAAAATTAGGTTAGATGAGTTGTTTTCGGAATTTGAGTAGCATGAACAGTCTAACTCAGCCATGGTCGAGAAAGGTGTTGCTTTGGTTGTAGGACAAAGAAGAAAGGGAAAGAGAAAGCCACCTCTCAAAGAAGAAGAGTATGAATCGGAGGTAGACGATGAAATGGAGACCGAGCTAGTCAATCTAGTTCAGAAGATAATCAAGAGTAGAAGGTGACCCATCAAGCAAACTAAGGAGAAGAGTGATGGGAGGGGAAACTTCGCTTCCCCTTTCAACTTAGTCGCTTGTTCACGGTGATCCCTTCTACGTCCCCAGATAAAAAATATTTATCCTTGACAAGAGGGATTGCCTAAGCAACCTTGTCATCGTCGTGCTATTCGTTTAGAGTAGTCACTTGAACAAACTTGTTGTTCAAGCGACCAACCTCTATTCCACGAATAGCCGCAGAATAGACGATGTACGGATCGTCGACTTTTGTGTTTATGTTCGGGGTCCAAGTATATTTAGCCACAAAATAGAATATATCATGCACATAATTGAAAAACAAATATAAAAATGTTACAAAAGAGAATAGAGAATCGATATACCTCTCGATCTTCTATTGTATGACCTTCCTCGTTTTAGACGTCGTGTGGGCGACGATCTACCAAAAGTCGAAGCTCCTAGATCACCAATCTTCCTTCCTTGCTCGTTCCGAGAAAGAGGAAGAATAGAAACAAGACTCTTCTCCTTCCTTTAGCCAACCAACAAGCAACAAGCAATTTGCTTGCCGCCGGCCAAAAAGGAGAAGGGAGAAAAGGTGAATGCCGACCAAAGCTCCAAGGGAGAACCCTAAACCTAGGTTTTACTGGCCAAAGAGAGGGAGAGGGGCTGCTTTGGACGCCAACCAAGGGCTGGAAAGGGATGCTAGGTCGCCGGCCACCTTTAGAGAAGAAGAAGAAAGGAAAAACCTTCCTTATTTGGTGCCGCCAAGCCCAAACCCTAAGCCTAGCTTCTTGCCGCCCAAAAACCCTAATCCTATCTCTTGTTGGATTCAAGTTGCCGCCCACCCCTTTCCCTCCTTTTATAGAGTTAGGGATAAGCCTTGTTTTAATCTCCACCATTGGTTCTAGGGATTTAATCTCAACCGTCGGATCTAGAGATTTAATCTCAACCGTCGGATCTAAAGATTTAATCTCAACCGTTGGATCTAGAGATTTAATCTCTACCTTTGGATCTAGAGTTTTGTTTCTATCCATTAGATCTAAGCATCATGAGATATTAATAGGCTACAATAGGGACCATGAGGAGGAGTTGGATCTTGTCCACCCAATGGATCAAGCCCATATAAAGTCCGATCCATTAATGATAATCCAATCCACTAAAGGATTATCATTGATCTACCTCACCAACCCCCATAAGTTAATATAGGCTCCATATATTATATGTACATTTTCTTCCCGTGTTTAAGATCTTGAATGTCCGTCGATTAATTAATTTACTGACCATTAGTCAATCAACATCTAACTCCATGAGTAGTACCACTCAACCTTTTCATCATGCCGGACCAAGTCCACTTGCAGGGTTTACATGATGAACCTTATGAGCTCCTCAAGGGGACATCATCATCCTAATATATAGGACACGGTTTCCTCCTATAATCAATGGCACACCATATAAATAATATCATTTCCCAACTTACCGAGCCTATCGATTTAATCTATAAATCTCACCCATTGGTAAATCAAAGAGATGAATACTAAGTATATGTGCCCATTATTATATCGGGATTAAGAGTATGTACAATATAATATCTGAGGTCCGATTCGATTATGTAGTCAGCAATAAATCGAATCACCTCTAAGTCGGTCCTACTCAATACACACAGTGTACTAGTGTGATTTTATGGTCAAGATAAACCAATACCAAATCACACTACAACCATACCAATGGTATGTCCAAAGTCATCTCGGTTGTGAGCCTATACTTATACTTTACAAGGAGCCGATAACATGATCTCTCGTGTAACACCACACACCATGTTATCTACAATGTAATGTATTAGACAATATGCATAACCATAAAAATATGCAAACAATGATCATGTGATTCTTATTTCAAAATAAAAGATGTTCATACAAAAGATAGACTTTTCAGTATACATCCCAACAATCTTCCACTTGTACTAAAAGACTATGTTGTCCTCAAACTGCCATACATCTGATCCCCATTCCCTCCACATGTCTATCAAAAGCTCTCGCCGGAAGGGCCTTAGTGAAAGGATCTGCCAGGTTATCCTCCGATGCAATCTTGGCCACAACAACTTCTCCTCTCTTTACGATTTCTCGTATCAGGTGGTACTTGCTCTCTATGTGTTTACTAGCCTTATGGGCTCGTGGTTCCTTCGAGTTTGCAACTGCACCACTATTATCACAAAAAATTGTGATAGTTCTGGGCAAACCAGGAATTACATCCAAGTCCATCAGGAAGTTCCTGAGCCACATAGCTTCTTTGGCCGCCTTAGAGGTTGCCATATACTCAGCTTCCATGGTGGAGTCCGCCACGCATTTCTGCTTGACACTCCTCCATACAATGGCTCCACCTCCCAAAGTAAACACAAAACCTAAGGTAGACTTACTATTATCCCTATCAGATTAGAAGTCGAAATCCGTGTAACCCATAGGGAGTAATTGGTCTGCCTAGTAAACCAGCATATAATCCCTTGTCCTTCTCAGGTACTTCAATATATGCTTTACCGTAGTCCAATGTCCCTGTCCTGGATTACTCTGATATCTGCTGATCATGCCCACGGTAAAGCAGATATCTGGTCTCGTACATAGCATCGCATACATGAGGCTTCCTACTACCGAATCATAAGGAACCGCCTTCATCTCCTCTATCTCCTTAGATGTTCTAGGATACATCTCCTTAGATAAAGGAACTCCATGCCTAAAAGGTAGAAACCCCTTCTTGGAGTTTTGCATGCTAAAACGATCCATAATCGTGTCTATGTATGAAGCTTGGGATAAGCACAACTTCCTTTTCTTGCGATCCCTTATAACCTTGATCCCAAGGATGTGTCCCACTTCTCCCAAGTCCTTCATATCAAACTGTTTGGACAACCATACCCTTACATCCGATAACACCTTGATATTGTTACCAATCAACAAAATGTCATCTACGTATAGTACAAGAAATACCACTACATTTCCGTCACATCTCTTGTATACACAAGACTCATCCGGACTTTGAATAAATCCATAAGAATAGATTACCTCATCAAAGCGGATGTTCCAAGACCTCGAAGCTTGCTTCAATCCATAAATGGACCGATTAAGCATACATACAAGATGCTCTTTGCCTTTAGCAATGAATCCCTCTGGTTGCTTCATATAGATGTTTTCCTCAAGACTTCCATTAAGAAAAGTTATCTTGACATCTATCTGCCACACCTCATAATCCATATGAGCTGCTATGCATAAGAGAATCCGGATAGACTTAAGCATGGCTACCGGTGAAAAGGTCTCCTCATAATCGATACCCTCTTTCTGAGTATACACCTTCGCAACAAGCCTCACTTTGAAGGTCTCAACCTTCCCATCTATTCCTCTCTTTCTTTTGTAGATCCACTTGCATCCAATGGTTTTTACATCATCAGATGATTCTACTAGCTCCCAGACCTGATTTGAATCCATAGATTCAATCTCAGTATTCATTGCACTTTGCCAAGATGCTGCATCTTTATCTTGGATTGCCTCATCATATGTCCAGGGATCAGGTTCATGTTCGCCAGGGACCAAATCAGAAGATTCTCCCAAGAACATGAATCTATCAAGCTGTCTCACAACCCTCCCGCTACGATGAGGTATCACCTGTGTATCCTCTGTGACACGCGGTGCAGTGACTTGTGGTATATCCTCTTGTATCGATGGTACTGAAGAAGTGACTTCCCCTTTTAATTCCTCCAGAACAATTTTACTCATGGGCTTATGGTTCATCACATAGTCTTCCTCTAGAAATCTAGCGTTCGTGCTAACAATCACCCTCTGATCTCTAGGACTATAAAACAAACCACCCTTCGTTCCTTTAGGATAGCCAACTAACATGCGTACTTCTGTACGAGGTTCCAACTTACCAGCATCTGCCTTCAACACATGTGCTGGACTCTCCCAAATCTGAATATGTCTTAGACTAGGCTTTCGCCCAATCCACAATTCTGTGGGAGTAGAAGGCACTAATTTAGATGGAACCAAGTTCAGAATGTACACCTCTATATCTAGAGCATATCCCCAGAACAAATCTGGAAAATTAGAATAACTCATCATCGATCTAACCATCTCCATAAGAGTCCTATTCCTTCGCTCTGCTACACCATTCTGCTGGGGTGTGCCAGGTGCAGACAATTGAGATTGAATCCTAGCCTCTGATAAGTAATTCCTAAACTCTCCCAAGAGGTACTCACCACCACGATCAGATCGTAGTGTCTTGATACTTTTACCTTGACGTTTCTCCGCATCAGCCTTGAATTCTTTGAACTTGTCAAAGCATTCAGACTTACGACGCATCAAGTAAATGTATCCATATCTCGAATAATCATCTATAAAAGAGACGAAATACTCAAAACCACCTCTAGCCTGGATAGACATAGGACCACACAAATCAGAATGAACCAATTCTAACACATCTTTGACTCTATACCCCTTGGCCTTAAAAGGCCTCTTGGTCATTTTGCCCTCCAAGCAAGATTCGCAGGTTGGGAAATCTTTCACCACTAATGAACCCAAAGGTCCATCAGCTATCAACCTTTGAATTCTGCTTAGGTTAATATGACCAAGCCTAAGATGCCAAAGATATGTTTGGTTCATCTTCGAAAGTTCTTTTCTCTTATTGGAATTAGAAGATGAGTTATTAACTTCAATTTGCATCGTGGGAGGTTTTGGTTCAAGTGTGTATAGATTTCCTATCAATGCACCTGAACAGATAATGTCCCTATTCCTTTTTATAACAACTCTGTCATTAAAAGAAATAGAATATCCATCCATAAACAATTTAGAAACAGAAATTAATTTTTTTCTAAATAAAGTTACATAAAGGAAATTCTTAAGAACAAAAATTTTATTTTTCTCAAAAGATAAATGAACGTCTCCCACTGTAATCGTCGCCACCTTCGTGGCATCGTCCAAGTACACGGTAATCTCCCTCTTAGCCAGTCATCTGGTTTCCGGGAACCCCTGCAAAGTATTGCAGACATGATCAGTGGCTCCCATATTTACACACCAAGTGCCAGTAGATAACACCGCTAAACATGTTTCAACGACGAGACCAAAAGATATACCTTTGTTCTGCTTGCGGTTAGGGCAGTCCTTCTTCCAGTGTCCAATTTGCTTACAAGTGAAGAACTTGCCTTTCGGCTTCTTCACTCCTCCCTGAGTTCCTCCCACTACCTTTGCCCCAGCTTGTTTCTTCTTCTTCTTGCCTTTCGGCTTAGAAGTAGAAACCTTTTGGGTCACCATGGCATGCGCTTGAGCACTCTGACAAAATAGCCCCTCTGCCGCCTGGAGTTTTGTCAGAAGCTCTGCCAACGAATACAACCTCTTGTTCATGTTGTAGTTCAGGCGAAACTGCTCAAAACTCCTAGGTAGAGACTGGAGAATGATATCGACCTGGGTTTCCCTATCGATCTCAGCTCCGAGGACTTCCAACTCATTCAAATGAGCCATTATCTTGAGAATATGATCCCTTACGGGTGTTCCCTTGATCATGGTGGTCGTCGTCAGGTTCCTTATGGCTTCCTGCCTTGCAGCCCGATTCAGGTATCCGAAAAGCTCTTTGAGATTGAGCATCATGTCATAAGCAGTGGGCATGGCTTGATGCTGATGTTGCAGTATATTTGACATAGATGCCAAAATGTAACACCGCGCCATCTCATCAGCCTTTATCCACTTCTTATAACTCTCTCTCTCCTTTTCTCCAGAATCATCCGTAGGCTTAGGAGGACACTCTTCAAGGAGTACATATTTGTATTCCTCAGCAGTCAAGACAATGTCAAGATTCCTCTTCCAATCAATATAGTTGGGTCCAGTAAGTTTATTCTCTTTCAGTATCATAGTAAGCGGGTTGAAAGTCATTTTGAAAGAAAACCTAAGAATCACATAGATCAAAACATTAGATTTCAAAAAATTATTGATTCCTCAAACAATAAAATTTTAAAATCAACCAACACCTCAAAACACCGAGAATATCGTATGCCACGATAGTGTGGACGTATACGAATTCTACATTTGTAAGAGGAGGTTTTACCCATTAATTTTACTATCTTGTCAACCTAACTTTTTGACAAGTAAAATTAATAGTTGTTTTCCTCTTTGGCCCTACAAATAAAAGCAGTGACTCCGATGGGGAGGATACTTATATTTGTATCTAAGTGTTCACCATTACTCGGTACCAAGGTAATTATCTCGTGTTATGTGCCTTCCGATGGGGAAGTACACATGCTCCTTAATAATTCCCTATAACCATATTTGACCTTGTGATCCGCAAACAAACTCATTCAATGGGGAGGAAGGCACTCAGAGCCGACGCGCAAGTTTGTTTGCATCACTTGTCAAATCGTAATGGAGGCCGTGGGAATTTATAAAAATTTCCCTCTCCCACTTAGTAATTTGAAATTGAGGAATTTTCTAGCCTACGACATGCATATCAAACAATAAGCAATAAATATGAAAAATAAAAATTTTCCAACTATTATGGCTTTTGTCTTCAATATGTCTCCCGTCGTATCGCCTTCTCATCCGCTCCTCCTACGCCATGTACGAGACATCCGGAGATCCGAGCCGAGACTAAAAACTATTTTAATTTACATCCATCGATCTTATACTCCACGAGGGAGTGTACATGAAATTTAGATCAAAAGTAAACTAAAATAAAAAGAGTGGCTAAACAATGTCGTATCTAATTTACAAAAATTAAATACTAGCCTCGTCAACCCCGAGGATTCAACAAAATATACTATTACACACATACAATTACATACACATATGGCCATAATAGTCGGATCTTATGCCTGCAACCAAAGAGTTAACCTACGCATATCCTACTATTATCCGGAACATATAATATATGAAAAATGCATAAGAGTAACCGAATCTTAAACACACAAAACAAGAAACCGTAGCTCTGATACCAATTGATGGGAGGGGAAACTTCGCTTCCCCTTTCAACTTAGTCGCTTGTTCACGGCGATCCCTTCTACGTGTCCGGATAAAAAAAAATTATCCTTGACAAGAGGGATTGCCTAAGAAACCTTATCATCGTCGTGCTATTTGTTTAGAGTAGTCACTTGAACAAACTTATTGTTCAAGCGACCAACCTCTATTCCATGAATAGCCGCGGAATAGACGATGTACGGATCATCGGCTTTTGTGTTTATGTTCGGGGTTCAAGTATATTTAGCCATAAAATAGAATATATCATGCACATAATTGAAAAACAAATATAAACATGTTACAAAAGAGAATAGAGAATCGATATACCTCTCGATCTTCTATTGTATGACCTTCTTCCTTTTGGACGTCGTGTGGGCGACGATCTACCAAAAGTTGAAGCTCCTAGATCACCAATCTTCCTTCCTTGCTCGTTCCGAGCAAGAGGAAGAATAGAAACAAGACTCTTCTCCTTCCATTAGCCAACCAACAAGCAACAAGCAATTTGCTTGCCACCGGCCAACAAGGAGAAGGGAGAAAAGGTGAATGTCGACCAAAGCACCAACAAGAAGCTCAAAATCATCGAATCAGGTGATATTGAGCTAAACTCGAACTTTATAATACGTCAAGTACTTTTAGTTGAAAACTTTGAATTTAATCTTCTAAGTGATAGTCAATTATGTGATAATAATTATAATGTTATTTTCTTATCAAATGAATGATTGATTAAAAATAGTGATTATTCAAAAACTATACTTAAGGGAACTAGGAATAATGACATTTATACAATCGATCTACCTAACTCCTCAACCAAGTGTCTAATAACACAGCAAGCGGAATCATGGTTGTGGCACCAACGACTCGACCACTCCCATCCAAGGCTCATACATAAAATGAGTCAAAATGGTTTAGTTAGTGGTCTACTTAACCTAAATAACCTAGAAAATAAAATATGTAATGCTTGTCAACAAGGAAAATAAACTAGGACGTCACATAAACTAACTAATCAAGAAAGAACTAAAAGTGTGCTTGAGCTCCTACACTTAGACCTTTTTGACTCTCTTGGAGCCAAGTCACTAAACGGAAGTCAATATTGCCTAGTAATAATTGATGACTACTCTAGGTTCACTTGGGTTAGGTTTTTAAAACATAAGAGTGAAACCTTAGACTAACTCACTAATTTATGTAAACTAATAGAAAATGAAAAGAACCTAAAGATTAAGAGAATTAGAAGTGATCATGGTGGTGAATTCGAAAGTCATAAGTTCATCGATTTTTGTAGTCAAAATGGATACCACCATGAGTTCTCCTGCCCTAGGACCCCTCAACAAAATGGGCTAGTTGAACATAAAAATAGAACTCTACAAGAAGCTTCCAGAACCATGCTGAACGAATATAATATACCTAATAGGTTTTGGCCAGAAGAGGTCAATACTGCATGTTATGTCCAAAATAGGATTTTATTAGTTAAACGACACCAAAAAACTTCATATGAAATTTATTACAAAAAATTGCCGAGCATTAAGTACTTTAGGGTTTTTGGATGTAGGGTAGACATACTAAACACTAAGGATTACTTAGGGAAATTGACCTCTAAAACAACTACCGGAACATTTCTAGGATACTCAACCACTAGTAAATCCTATAGGGTGTATAATAATGAAATCCTAAAAATAGAAGAAACAATTAATGTAGTGTTTGATGAAGAAAACAAAACTACAAAACCCGAAGTAAAATTGAACAATGAACAAATTGAAAATGATGTTAGACCTGTACCTAACTCACAAAACGAATCTAGTATAGATCCTAACCCAAATCAATCAAGATTACAAGAAAACCATCCAATTGACCAAGTGATAGGTGATCCAAATTTAGGGGTTCGAACTAGAGCATCTTATAGGAACCTAAGACAAATCTCACTTATATCTAAAATCGAACCCAAAATAATTGAACAAGCTCTTCTTGACTCGGATTGGATTATTGCTATGCAATAAGAGTTAGCTCAATTTACTAGAAGTCAAGTTTGGGAATTAGTACCCTCACCTAAAGGTAAAACGATCATTGGAACAAGGTGGGTATTTCAAAATAAACTTGACAACAAAGGAGAAGTTATAAAGAATAAAGCTAGGTTAGTAGCTAAAGGGTTTAGTCAAATAGAGGGATTAGACTATGATGAGACATATGCACCCGTAGCTAGACTCTAATCAATTAGAATGTTATTAGCCTACGCTACACATCGAGGTTTCAAATTGTTTCAAATGAATGTCAAGTCAGCATTTCTAAATGGATTCATCAAGGAAGAAGTTTATGTTAGCCAACCACCAAGATTTGAAAGCCTAGACAAACCTAACCATGTACTAAAACATATAAAAGTCTTATATGGATTAAAGCAAGCTCCTAGAGCTTGGTATGAAAGGCTATCAATTCTATTTGTAAAAACCATAGGAAAGGAAATTTTCATAGCACAAATTTGCGTAGATGATATAATCTTTAGAACAACCAATACAATGCTTTTAAATGATTTCATTTCACTAATGGAAAGTGAATTTGAAATGAGCTTAGTAGGTGAACTTACCTACTTCTTAGGTTTACAAATAAAACAAACTAGAGAAGGAATTTACATGCATCGACGTAAATATGCTAAGGAATTATTTAGTAAGTTTGGAATGCAAAATGCTAAAGAAATTAGTACACCTATGTCTATCAATGTAAACATAGGAGAAGAATTAGAGGGAAAAGCTATAGATTTAAAATACTATAGGAGTGCAATGTAGGATCGAAAAGTACGCTAGAGGGGGGGGGGGTTGAATAGCGAGCGATAAATTTTCTTTTCATTTGTAGAAAAACTTGAGTATTGCAGCAGAAAAGTAAATGACACAAGTTTATTTTTACTTGGTTCAAAATTTAACGGTTGCTAATCCAATGCCCTACGATCCTAGACTGCGTACAGAGGGCAAAACACTAAAAAGTCTCCTCTTCGTTGGAGGTAGGAGACAACGGTTACAAAACAAGAGAGATCGAGGTAGAGGGACAATCTCACCTCTCCTCGTTATGATTAAAAGCTCAATAAAGAAAACTCAAATAAACTGAAAGAGCAACTACAAAATATACCAACAACGATCTGAACTTGAAGTTGAAGGGGTGTCGTCAGCGTCACAGCAGCATTTCGGCGTCGTAGAGTTGCGGCATTGTGGAAGCCCTTTGAGAGCTTGGAATGATGACCTAAGGGGTGAAACCCCCCCCCCCCTTATTTTATAGCCTTGGAAGCCCCCCAACATTCAAATCCAGCTAAGGGTCAAAGAACCTCATCTCCCCAAGATAAGTGGAGCTTATCTTGACTTTCCTCGAGGTGGGCAGTTTGAATGGCAGTCGACTGATTGCATTAATCAGTCGTCTGATGACACCATCAGTCGACTGCCAATAGCCAAGAGTCGACTGATGGCTAGCTCATTCAACTGCAACACAAAGTTAGCTCAAAAAAATAATAGTAAAGGTAAATTCGACAGCCACTTACTATCCGACCTCAACCTAAACCTTCCACTAGAAGTCTTAGTCAGATCGTCACCTAAGGATGTTCCCGTATGGAGGACCCGACTATTGGTGCAGTAGACACCTAAGTCAAACCTGAGTTTTAATTATAGCAAACGATACAAAGTTAAGCTCATATCGTTATCTCACAAGCTAAATCAAGTGTACAGAAAAGTGCCAATGCTGGAGTTGAAGGCCAACGACACCCGGAGGAAGCCGCAGTGGTCAGGCGACACTCGAGTGATTTCGGAGGAAGCCGAAAGAATCGAGTGGAAGGCCAGAAGCAAAAGTGACACAGTAAGTATCGAGGTAAGCTCATGTGTGCGAGCGTAAGTGAGGTCGTATCCTCCTTACGGGGATAGTCTTAAGCATAGATCTAACCCAAGACATCCCATCGATGGTCTAGGTCGAGATCGGATGGTCGGAGGCCATCAAAATAATGTTTTTGTTTAGATAACTTTTGATTTCAGCTAGCATCAGTCGATTTCCAGCTTGGAGGACTCGACTGATATCCATCAGTCGACTATCTGCGGTCAGCATTCGACTGATGCTGCCATCAGTCGACTGATGGTCAAGGATCAACCTCGAGGAGTCAAGCTCTATCACCATTTTTCAAGGAGTCTTGTGCCCAATTTCTATTGGTTGAAGATCCTCTCGAAAAGGGGCTCAAGGGCTATAAAAGGAGGGCCTCTCCTAGGGTTTTTCATCAATTCAAAGTGCTCAAAAGCCTCTGCAACGCTGCGACTCTCCGACGACTCTACAACAACAAAGTCCTATCAACAACCCTAGCTTAATTTCTATTTTCTAGTTGTTGGTATAACTTTAATTTGTCATCTCTTTAATATTGCAATTCTTTTTGTTAATCGAGGTTTTCTATCATTGCATTTTACCTTAATAGAAGAGAGGGTTTGTCTCTCTATCTTTTACTTTCGAAGGTTTTGTAATTGTCAAACTCCTACCTCCAATGAGGAGGAGTGTTTTAGTGAATTGCCCTCCATACACGGTCTAGGACCGTTAGGCCCTTGGAGTAGTAGCCGAAGGCTATGAACCAAATAAAAATCCATTTGTCTCTCTTTATTTATCATTTATCTTTCCACTGCAATTAATTGTCTACTCGGGTTTTAACGAACAAAACGAAAGGAAAGTTTTTATCGCTATTCACCCCCCCTTCTAGTGATCCGCTCGATCCAACAATTGGTATCAGAGTCGGGGTGCTAAGATTTGGTGAAACCACCAATCTAGTATTTTACAAAAAAAAAATTCTGTTTATTTCGAATTTATTTCATTCGCTTAGTTTTTCTCCCGCACTACTAATCCAAGACGCGAGTCTTGGTACATTTTGATTGTTTGTGTTGTTGTTAGGTTTTTCATCTTCATTCTCTTGTTTGTTTTTGTATCAATGGCCCATCTTGACGGTTTTAGCACCTTCTGACCTCTGTTTTACAACGGAGATGACTTCCGTTATTGGAAGGGTCAGATGGAGTGCTTTCTTAAGACCCAAATCGAGATGTGGATCATAATCCAAATGGGATTCACACTTCCGACTAACAAAGTGGGTGAATCTTTGGATTATGACCAATGGACCAATACTACAAAAAGACAATTCGAAGCCGACGCCAAGGAAACTCAAGTCCTCCAATGCATCTTGTCCAAGGAGGAGCTTAATCGTGTCGGCCCCTTCATCAGTGCAAAGGATCTTTGGACAAAATTAGTGGAGCTACACGAAGGGACCGATGAAGCCAAGGTATGTAAGCACGATCTTTTGTTTAATAAATTATATAATCTAAAAATGTAGGTACACAAAATGACGATGCAACTTCATGCTCGCATTCAAGACATAGTCAATAACCTTCACATGATCGGGCAAATGGTCGAAAACCGCGACCTTATTAGGTATGTTCTTAACTCTTTCCCTAGGACTACCTTGTGGGCATCCATGGTCGATGCCTACAAGGTCTCCAAGGATCTTTCAAAACTTAGGTTAGATGAGTTATTTTCCAATTTCAAACTTCATGAGTAGTCTAACTCGGAACCCGAGAAGAGTATAGCACTTTTTGCAGGTTCAAGGAAGAAAACCGCGAGCAAGCCACCCCCGAAGGAAGAAGAAGATGAGTCCGATTCGGAGGTCGACCCAGAAATGGAGGCTGAACTAGTCAACCTAGTTTAGAGGATAGTCAAGGGCCGAAAGTGAACCGTTACTCGACCCAACGAAGGTAAGCCTAAAAGTTCTAATATTAGGTGTTACAAATGCAATAGGTTTGGACACATCAAGTCTGAATGCCCAAAACTCAAGAGAAAAGCACCAAAATACAAAAAAGTACTCAACGCTACATGGGAAGAAGCGTCCGAGGAAGAAGATGATGATCGTGTCCTCATGGCTAAACCGGTTGAATCGGAGACGGAGTCGAAACCGGAACACGAATTTGAAACCGAAGACGAGTCAGACTGCGAAGCGCTATTCAAGACAAGCCACGGATATGCATCCGGTTTAAAAGATACACTCAAGGTAAGTCAATCCCTTATTAGTATGCTTTATAGTGAAATTAAGTTCTTAACTAGGAAATTAGCTAAGTCCGAGTCCAAGGTCGAGACCCTGGTTGAGGAAGTTAAACTCCTCAAACATGAGGTCTCCCTAACCTCTTCGACTAGTCGAGTTCGAGAGGAGGACTCAACTCGGGTTGAAAAGCTCGAAGTTGAGAACTCACTCTTGAAGAGTCAAGTCGAAGATCTTAGGAACACGTTGGAAATATTTACTTTGGGATCCAAAGGACTTGACCTCCTATTTGGATCGCAAAGGGTCATGTACAACAAGGCCGGACTAGGGTTTAGCTTAAATACGACCAACAAATCGTATATGTCGATTGTAAGTCGACATAAAAAATGTGTCCAAGCATGGGTCCCTAAGACCGCCTTGATTTCAAACTTAGGATTGAACCAGTACTGGGTTTCCAAGGACCAAATTCACCATGTGGAGAGATCGAACCAATTCAACAGTCCAGGGGGAGCCAGTACAAAACTTGTTTGTATTTTAACTTAGAAATTGCATGCTTAGGTTCTTTATTTAGTTTGATTTTTCTTTTTAGAATAGTTAGATAGGACTATAACTCGTCAATACTTGATAACATAGTACCAGGATGCGGCGAGATGATAGTATGCTAGGAAAGCAGAGTCTTGTGTATTCGGGCTAGATAAGGCGTATCTAGTTGGGTGCACTTGACCGAGTGGAACTAGCTGAAGCTACCTCACCGTATCCTAGACTAGTTAGACTAGGAAGTGGTCTTAGGTGAGTCAAGTCTCTATTTTCTTGAAAATGACTTTGTCTAAGGAAGTGGTCGTTGTTCCGATCAAAGAAGGCCTCTGTGCCTCGCCACGACCTGGAAGCCATGATCTTGAAAAGGTGACTTGATGAGCCTAAGGTCAAATCTGAATCTAACACAAGGTTGACAAGTGTTCAAATCATTAAATTTAAGTCAAGTAAAATTGGAAGTCATCTCACAAGAACATATAGGGTTAACATGTTTGATCATGTAGACATGGGTGAGATGATTTAGGTTAATAATCTTCAACCAATCTTTAATAAATCCAATATCCGATCCAACTACCTTGCATGTAGGATCAATGGATGTTGGACAGTGGTTGCTGTTGGGATTTCCCGAGCCGCAAAAACCGCTTTTTGCGTTGCGGAAACCTCGGAAGCCCCGGCCATGGATCTGTGCGAAGTATAAAAATTATAATTACATGTATGTGCTTACAGAAATCCTAGATCTACCTTAGATCTAAGAGGTTAGAACGTTACCCTCGTAGCGACGCCCTTCGCTTATCCCGCTCGTCCAAAAGTTCGCCGGAACTCGAGAGTGTCAAGTGCACACTCCTCTATGGTATCCACATAAGAAATAGGTGGAGAAAACTCAACCTTGAGTGTGCTAGCACTCCTTGGTTGGTTCGGCCAAAGAGAGGGATGGGAGAGGGAGAGCTTGAGAGAAAAAGTTCCAAGGAAGAAGATGAAGTTAAGAGTGTAACTCACCAAATGAATTCACCACCCATAACCCCAAAGTGGCCGGCCACTTCATGGAAGGGGGGTTACATGCATGCATGTAACTCCCATGACCCTTGGTCTCCCTCATGATGTGGCACCAATTGACCAAGTCAATGATGATGTGGAGCATCATCATTGGCCGGCCATGCCAAGTCATCATCATGACATGGCATTTGGTCAAGTCAAACTTGACCTTTCATCTTCCCTCTCAAGTCAAGTCAAACTTGACCTCTAATCTCCCATGGTTGATCAAATCTAACCACTTGACTCAAGTCAATTTAATTTAATGAATCTCTATTCATTTAATTTAAATTGATTTGATGAATCAAATATAAATTAGACTCATTCAACACTTGAATCAACTTGAGTCTAACTCAATTAGTCTAATTTGGATTACTCTTAATCCAATTTGGTTCATCCCATGAACCTAATCCTCATGGTTCATCATATGAAGCTAATCTCCATCTAATTGCTCTTATGTGTGTGACCCTATAGGTTCTTGTAACGTTGGCAATGTCCCTAAACCGATTTAGGAACATAAGCAATGAGCGGTATCTAGCAACACATCATTGCTACCCAAGTTACAAGAATGTTGAGCTCCAACATCACCTTTGTGACTACTAATTGTGACTCTCACAATATGTGACAATGTCCCTCTATCCTTGACATCTAGATTGACCAATCGAGGCATAGACCGTGTCATCCTCGGTACAATCTAAATCTTGATCTCCAAGTAGACTCACTCTAATCAAATAAGCTCAATATCTCATATTGACTCATTTGGACATGGCCATGCACTTCGTGGTCTCACTCTATCAAGAATATCGATGTCACTCCCGTCATATAGGAGGGATAGATCCCATCTACATCACTCACATCCCTCCTCATAATTTGTTACATACCCAGTAATCGCCTTTATAGTCCACCCATTTACGGGTGACGTTTGACGAAGCCAAAGTATGCAACTCATTATGTAGGGAACCATGGTGACTTCAGGTCTAAGGACTAATAGTCATACTAATAGCCACATGAGAAAGTATATGACACTCATATAACGATCCATGATACTTTCTCATGGCGGATCATTCAGTATACATTCTCCAATGCATACCCATGTGTCAACTTGATATCTCATATCCATGACTTGTGAGATCAAGTCATCTTGTTGACCTACATGCTAGTCTCTACGCATTAACATTGTCCCTGAATGTTAATACTCGACTAGGAATGATTAAGAGTAGTTTTCTCTATATCATCTCATTATCGATTCAACCAATCGATTGATATAGATAAGAACCTACTACTCAAGGACATTATTATATTTAGTTATTTGGCACCAATACAAGTAAATATAATAACCATGCCTTTATAAATAGGAATATGATACAATAAAGTCCATACAACAATCATCATATGATTGGCTCTAGGGCTTTCACTAATAGTTGCTCCCGACACATGACCGGGGATCAACTCAAGTTTTCGAAGCTTCGATTCAAACGACAATGATCGGTAGCCTTCGGAAACAACGACAAGCTCAAAATCATCGGATCAGGTGATATTGAGCTCAACTCTAACTTTATTATTCAAAATGTCTTATTGGTAGAAAATTATCAATATAATTTACTTAGTGTAAGCCAATTGTGTGATAATAACTATAAGGTCATATTTCTAGAAAATGAATGCATAATTAATACAAATGAAACTTCTAAAACAATCCTTAAGGGAACCAGAAACAATAATATTTACACTATTAATCTAACTAACTCCTCAACCAAGTGTCTTATGACACGGCAAGAGGAATCATGGTTGTGGAACCGACAACTCGGTCACTCACACCCAAGACTCATCCACAAGATGAGTCAGAGTGACTTAGTCAGAGATTTGCCTAACCTCAATAACTTGAACAATGAAATATGTAATGCTTGTCAACAAGGTAAACAATCTAGGACACAACATCAACTAACTAATCAAGAATGAACCAAAAGTGTTCTTGAGCTCCTACACATGGATCTATTTGATTCACATAGAGCTAAGTCACTTAATGGGAGTAAATTCTGCTTAGTTATAATTGATGACTATTCTAGATTTACTTGGGTTAGGTTCATCAAACACAAAAGTGATACCCTAGATCAATTAATCAACCTATTTAAACTAATAAAAAATCAACAAAACCTTAAAATCAAAAAACATAGGACTGATCATGGTGGTGAATTAGAGAACCACAGGTTTACAGAATTCTATAACCTAAATGGATACCACCATGAGTCCTCTTGCCCTAGAACCCTACAACAAAATGTTAGTGAAAGCCCTAGAGTCATTCATGTGATGATTGTTGTATGGACTTTATTGTATCATATTCCTATTTATATTGGTGCCAAATAACTAAATATAATAATGTCCTTGAGTAGTAGGTTCTTATCTATATCAATCGATTGGTTGAATTGATAATGATATGATATAGAGAACACTACTCTTAATCATTCCTAGTCAAGTATTAACATTCAGGGACAATGTTAATGCGTAGAGACTAGCATGTAGGTCAACACGATGACTTGATCTCACAAGTCATGGATATGAGATATCAAGTTGACACATGGGTATGCATTGGAGAATATATACTGAATGACCCGCCATAAGAAAGTATCATGGATCATTATATGAGTGTCATATACTTTCTCATGTGGCTATTAGTATGACTATTAGTCCTTAGACCTGAAGTCACCATGGTTCCCTACATAAGGAGTTGCATACTTTGGCTTCGTCAAACGTCACCCGTAAATGGGTGGACTATAAAGGCGATTACTAGGTATGTAACAAATTATGCAGAGGGATGTGAGTGATGTAGATGGGATCTATCCCTCCTATATGACGGGAGTGACATCGATATTCTTGATAGAGTGAGACCACGAAGTGCATGGCCATGCCCAAATGAGTCAATATGAGATATTGAGCTCATTTGATTAGAGTGAGTCTACTTGGAGTTCAAGATATAGATTGTACAGAGGATGACACGGTCTATGCCTCAATCGGTCAATCTAGATGTCAAGGATAGAGGGGCATTGTCACATATTGTGAGAGTCACAATTAGTAGTCACAAAGGTGATGTTGGAGCTCAACATTCTTGTAACTTGGGTAGCAATGATGTGTTGCTAGATACCGCTCATTGCTTATGTTCCTAAATCGGTTTAGGGACATTGCCAACATTACAAGAACCTATAGGGTCACACACATAAGGGCAATTAGATGGAGATTAGGTTCATATGATGAACCATGAGGATTAGGTTCATGGGATGAACCAAATTGGATTAAGAGTAATCCAAATTAGACTAATTGAGTTGGACTCAATTTGATTCAAGTGTTGAATGAGTCTAATTTAGATTTGATTCATCAAATCAATTTAAATTAATGAATAGAGATTCATTAAATTAAATTGACTTGAATCAAATGGTTGGATTTGATCAACCATGGGAGATAAGAGGTCAAGTTTAACTTGACTTGAGAGGGAAGATAAAAGGTCAAGTTTGACTTAACCAAATGTCATGTCATGATGATGACTTGGCATGGCCGGCCACATCATCATTGACTTAGCATGTGGTGCCACCTCATGAGGGAGACAAAGAGCCATTGGCTCTTGGAGGAGTTACATGCATGCATGTAACCCCCCCCCCTTCCCTAAGAAAAAGTGGTCTGCCACTATTACCATTAGATGGGAATTCATTTTGTGAGTTACACAATTTCATCTTCTTCCTTTGATCATCCTCTCAAGATCCCCTCTCCTCCTTGGCCAAAATTCCTAAAGGGTGCTAGCACACTCTAAGGTATTTTTCTCCACCTATTGCTTGTGTGGATACCAATAGAGGAGTGTACACTTGACACTCTAGAGTTTCGGCAAGCTATTTGGACGAGCGGGATTTGCGATGGGCATCGCATCGAGGGTAACACTCTCAACTTCTAGATCTAAGGTAGATCTAGGTTTACTTAGCACATACATGTTTTTATTTTAATATATCTTTGCACGAATCCGTGGTTGGACTTTCGGAGTTTCTGCAACACAAAAAGCGGTTTTTGCAGCTCGGAAAGTCCAACACAAAATGGCCTAGTAGAACGTAAAAATAGAACCCTACAAGAAGCCGCTAGGACAATCTTAAACGAGTATAACCTACCCGATAGGTTTTGGGCGGAAGCCGTGAGTACGTCATGCTATGTCCAAAATAGGATCCTTATGGTAAAGAGGCACCTTAAGACCTCATACGAGATTTATCATGATAAAATACCTATCATCAAGTACTTTAGGGTATTTGGGTGTAAGGTATATATCCTAAACACTAAGGATTACCTAGGGATATTTACATCCAAAACCTCGACCGGGATCTTTCTAGGATACTCGACTACAAGTAGAGCTTATAGAGTATATACCCATGACACCCTTAGAGTCGAGGAGACTATCAATGTAGTATTTGATGAAGGACATGAACCTACAAAACCCCCGGCAACCCCAATTAGCGAGCTGATTCATACTAGACCTAACTCTGATTCAGAGATCAAGTCTAGTATTAATCCTAACCTAAGTCAACCAAGTCATTCTATCGACCAAGTGGTAGAAGACTCTAGTCAATCATCCTATTGACCAAGTGGTAGATGACCCAAACCCAAATCGAACTAGGACTCAAACCAATCATCCTATCGACCAAGTGATAGGTGATCCAAGTCTAGGAGTTCGAACTAGAGCCTCATACAAAAACCATAGTCAATTCTCCCTGATTTCCAAAATTGAACCCAAAACTATTGACCAAGCTCTTCTTGATCCTGATTGGATTATTGCAATGCAAGAAGAGCTGGCTCAATTCACTAAGAACGAAGTATGGGAATTAGTACCACCACCTAAAGATAAAACAATCATTGTAACAAGGTGGGTGTTTAGAAATAAACTTAATGATAAAGGTGAAGTAGTTAGAAATAAAGCTAGACTAGTCGCTAAAGGTTTTAGTCAAGTCGAAGGTTTAGATTACGACGAGACCTATGCTCCAGTAGCTAGGTTAGAGTCCATTCGAATGTTATTATCATATGCTGCTCATCGAGGATTTAAGTTATTTCAAATGGATGTAAAGTCAGCATTCTGGAATGGATACATTAAAGAAGAGGTTTATGTTAGTCAACCCCCTGGTTTCAAATAGAAGAGGTAGTTTTGAATATTTTGTCTCTTTTATAGACGATTATTCAAGATATGGATACATTTACTTGATGCGCCGCAAGTCTGAATACTTTGACAAGTTCAAAAATTCAAGGCTGATGTGGATAAATATTAGGGTAAAAGTATCAAGACACTACGATCTGATCATGGTGGTGAGTACCTCTTAGGAGAGTTTAGGAATTACTTATCAGAAGCTGGGATTCAATCTCAATTGTCTGCACCTGGCACACCCTAGCAGAATGGTGTAGCAGAGCGAAGGAATAGGACTCTTATGGAGATGGTTAGATCGATGATGAGTTATTCTGAGTTGCCAGATTCGTTCTGGGGGTATGCTCCAGATACGGCAATGTATATTCTAAACTTGGTACCATCTAAATCAGTGCCTTCTACTCCCACAGAATTGTAGACTGGGTGAAAGCCTAGTCTAAGACATATTCAGATTTGGGGGAGTCCAACACATGTGCTGAAGGCAGATGCTGGTAAGTTGGAACCTCGTACAGAAGTGCGCATGTTCATTGGCTATCCTAGAGGAACAAAAGGTGGTTTGTTTTATAGTCCTAGATATCAAAGGGTGATCGTTAGCACGAATGCCAGATTTCTAGAGGAAGACTATGTGATGAACCACAAGCCTATGAGTAAGATTGTTCTGGAGGAATTGAGAGGGGAAGTCACTACTTCACTACCACCAGTACAAGAGGATATACCACAAGTTGCTGCACCGCGTGTCACAGAGGATACACAAGTAATACCTCGTCGTAGTGGGAGGGTTGTTAGATAGCCTGAGAGATTCATGTTCTTGGGAGAATCTTCTGATTTGATCCCTGGCGAACATGAATCTGACCCCTGGGCATATGACGAGGCGATCCAAGATAAAGATGCGGTGTCTTGGCAAAGTGCGATGAATTCTGAGATAGAATCTATGGAGTCAAATCAGGTCTGGGAGCTAGTAGAACCACCCAATGGTGTAAAAGTCATTGGATGCAAGTGGATCTACAAAAGAAAGAAAGGAATAGACGGGAAGGTTGAGACCTTCAAAGAGAGGCTTGTTGTGAAAGGGTATACTCAGAAAGAGGGCATCGATTATGAGGAGACCTTTTCGCCGGTAGCCATGCTTAAGTCTCTCCGGATTCTCTTATGTATTGCTGCTCATATGGATTATGAGGTGTGGCAGATGGATGTCAAGACAGCTTTCCTTAATGGAAGTCTTGAGGAAAACATCTATATGAAGCAACGAGAAGGATTCATTGCAAAGGGCAAAGAGCATCTTGTGTGCAAGCTTAATCGTGTTAGGGCAATCTCTTGCCATGACAAGGTTTTGATGTGTGTGGCAAAGGGTTTAAGTTAGGTTGGTATTGTTATTTGATATGTGCGTTGGAGTCTTGCAGGACTTAGTAATTCGCACATGGAGCCTTGGCAGGTTCACCCTCACAACCTCGGTCCTTGAGTCGGTGAAGGATGACTTTGCGGAAGTCGTGCGCTTGGAGCATCCGAGGGACCGCCGGACGAGATAACTTGAAGTGAAGCCAAGGAAGCAGACTTCGGAGGCAAGAGACACGAAGGAGCATTGCAGAGTCGTGCGCCTGATGCTGCCGAGGGACGTGGTCGCGAATGAAGAGAGCTTCGGCGAGGGACTTCGAGTGAGATGAGAGAATGAGTGAAATGTAAGTAGCTCATTATGTGAACTTGGCTGAATGGCTGAGTGTCGGAGACTTGACCACAAGGGTTAAAGTTTACCTGACCACCGAAAGCTCAAACTTATGTTAAGTTTGAGTTTCACATAACCAGTCATTGCCATGTAATGGCGATCGATTGTACTCTGAGTCAGTAGGGTTGGTATCCGTGATGGGTTTATGCCCGGTGATCGGCCATCAGAATGGCGTCATTGCCGAAGGATGTCGCGGGCATAGAACACGCTTCGTATTTAGGCGGTCGACTACGGTCGAAGTCGTGGTGAGTCCATCGATCGGCCGATTGTTCGTTGGACTACAACAGTCGGGATCCGATGTGTTCGGAGGTCGTTGTAGTGATGGCAGTCGACTGCCAAGGGCAGCAGTCGACTGGTGGCAGCCAACGGGAAGAAATCAGCCCTCTCTATAAAAAGAGAGGGTGTGAGCCTTTGAGAGGCTAATGCTTATGCTCTAAGTGATCTTCCTAGTGCCCCACAAGCTTTAAACTCTTCTTACCTGTCTTTACTTCAATCCTATTGTAAGAAGAGTGATCTTGATTTTAAAGGTTACCCCCACCTAGCTTGGTGCAAAGGAGAGACCATTAGTGGATTGGTTTTGGCGGAGTGATTCACCGAGGACGAATCGGACCGTGGATTAGCGGCGTAGCCATGAACCACGTTACATCTCCTTTGTTAGCGTTTTATTTTCGTTTATTGCTTTGTCTTTATTGTTTATGCTTCCGCTTGCGCTAACGATTGTGTAGACGAGCAAACGAACGTGAGAATTCCGACATCCATCGAAAGAGGGCTATTCACCCCCCTCTAGCCAGCCAATCGATCTCCAACAAGTGGTATCAGAGCCAAGGAAAGCTTGTCGAGGACTAACCACCACAACAAGCAACATTCAAAATGGCCGGCTCAAACATTCACCCACCGAAGTTCAAAGGCGAATTCGCTTGGTGGAAGAAGCGAATGGAGGTATTTTTCGAAACAGATTTTGATATTTTGATTACAATGGAATCTGGTTTCGTTTTGCCTAGGGATGAAGAAGGGAAGCCAATAGAGAAATCTAGGTGGACCAAAAAGCAAAGGGAAGAGCACCTTGCAAATTCAAAAGCCAAGCATCATCTCTTCAATGGAGCTCCACGAAATGAGGCTTGAAGGAATACAAGAAGAGCCAAAGTTTCAACCTTCAAGGGGAGTGGCACTAATAGCAAACAAGGGGAAGAAGAAGATAGAGATCCCCTCCTCCTCCGATGATGAAGCATCCTCCTCCTCCTCCATGGATAGCACGGAAGAAGCCTATATGGTAAGGAGGGTAAGGCGTGCATTAAAAGGTTTTAGATTTAACAAATCAAATGATAGGAATAGAAGACCAAGGGGGAAGATCATTTGTTATAATTGCCAAGGAGAGGGACACATAAGGGATAATTGTCCCCTCTTGAACAAAAGCAAGGAGGAGAAGAGAAAGAAAGAAGAAAAGAAGAAGAAAAAGGGGAGCAAGAAGAAAAAGGAAGAGGAGAAGAAGGCAAAGGAAAAGGGGAAGGCCAAGGCTTTCAAAGCAAAGACGTGGGATGACCCATCCTCATCCTCTTCATCATCATCGGAAGAGGAGAATGCATTTGTCACCAACCTAGCATTGATGGCATTTGACGACTTGGATTGCTCCTCCACTGAAAATGAAGAATCAAGCACAAGTGGAGAGAGCTCAAGTGAAGGGGGAGCCTCCTCTACATCCTCATCCGAAGAAGAAGAAGAGGACATGGAGACTATGGTAACAAATCTAACTCCTAAGAAAATAGTTTCCATGGTCTCTAGCTTAACTAGGGATTTATTTAGAGCTAAGAAGAAGAATAAGAGCATGCTAGATCAAATTAAGGATCTAGAAAATAAACTAGAAAAAGCATGCTTAAATGAAAATGAAAATATTTCTTCTAGCTTAAATGATGCATGCTCACATGAATATATGCTATTTAATGTTAGTGATGCATGCATGGATGAAAATAGGGCTTTAAGGGAAAAGGTAGACTATTTGACAAAAGCCCTAGAAAAATTCACAATTGGCTCCAACACATTGAATATGATAATTGGGAGCCAAAGGGCAAGTTTTAATAAGAAAGGCCTATGATATAAAGAAAAGAAAAATGAAAAGGCCTATAAGTGCCTAATTGCTGGGGGACAAGATAAGAAGAAAGTAATAGCTAGGAAATGGATTCCTAAGGAGTATCTAGTGAACCCCATAGGCAAGAACTTATTTTGGGTTCCAAAATCCATCCTTAAGGGTTAGGATAACCCTAGGATAGTCAACCATATGGACTTAACCTATATCATATTTTGGTTGACTTAGGATGGCGGGACAATATTTTTAAATAGTGTTAGGTGATGATAACGTGCCTATAAATAGTTAATAATGCTTAAATCATGATAATCAATGTAATTGCTATGTATATGTGCAATCATGATTTATGATTTTGAAATTTGGTACATCATCATGAGAAGTAGGGTTTAAATCATGCCTTAGGTGATATTTTGTTTATTATCATGACATAATACCTAATGCATGATAACAATTCAATGAATACATGTGTTTCATGATCATAATGTAAAATTAAGTCATATATGTCTTTATGATCATGTGGATTGTTAGGATGATACTTAACCTTGATAGAATTGTATGAATATAATGGTTAAGTATATACAAATACCCCGTAGGATGCATCTCACACTCACCATAGGCTACTTTGATTGAAAACTTAGCATGGGTGAGATGTTAGGATGATACAAATGTCCACTAATGCCTATGGCATTTAGATGGTCATTTAAAGTATCAAAATAGCAATAATAGACCAATCATGGGGAAGGCTTATGTTTAATTCATAGACATATTGCCCAAAGATCATGGTTGGATATTTCATATGTTTTCAAAACAATTTCTTACTTTAAAATCCATGTGTTCATGTTTTGAAACAATCCAAAGCAAAACTAGGTGTTGAAATGGATACTAACATGCTCAAAAACTAGTGGTTTTTAAAGCTTTTGGATTTTTGGAAAATACTTGAAAATATAATGATTTTTCATGAAAATTTATTTTTCACTGATAGATATACTTACAAGAAATATGTTCCCCAAATTTCATGATTTTTTGAATTTTCTGGAATTAATAATGCATTTCTAAAATTCATCCAGAAATTTAGATTCCTTTGTGTGCGATCATTGCCATCTTACCGATAGCGATGTGATGGATCTAATGAACAAAGAACCTGATTTTATCAGGTTTTGACTAATTTTAATGTGTGTTTCTCTTTATACTTGATGTCATGAGTTTATAACTTAGTATTAATATTTTTGATGGTGTCAAAGGGGGAGAAATGATTATGTTTAAGTAAATTGTGATAGTGGGAAAAATTGTTAAATTAAGATAGGGGGAGAAAATTTGAGAAATTTGTATGGGGAGTTTCATGGATTAAGGGGGAGTTGCATGTTGCTATATCATGGTTATGTTTACATGCTTTCTTACCTTAGAATTTATATCAAATGTTTTTACCTAACTTAAACGGATTGCCACACATCAAAAAGGGGGAGATTGTTAGGGCAATCTCTTGCCATGACAAGGTTTTGATGTGTGTGGAAAAGGGTTTAAGTTAGGTTGGTATTGTTATTTGATATGTGCGTTGGAGTCTTGCAGGACTTAGTAATTCGCACATGGAGCCTTGGCGGGTTCACCCTCACAACCTCGGTCCTTGAGTCGGTGAAGGATGACTTTGCGGAAGTCGTGCGCTTGGAGCATCCGAGGGACCGCCGGACGAGATAACTTGAAGTGAAGCCAAGGAAGCAAACTTCGGAGGCAAGAGACGCGAAGGAGCATTGCAGAGCCGTACGCCTGATGCTGCCGAGGGACGTGGCCGCGAACGAAGAGAGCTTCGGCGAGTGACTTCGAGTGAGATGAGAGAATGAGTGAAATGTAAGTAGCTCATTAGGTGAACTTGGCCGAATGGCTGAGTGTCGGAGACTTGACCGCAAGGGTTAAAGTTTACCCGACCACCGGAAGCTCAAACTTATGTTAAGTTACGAGCACGAATGTAATGGCAATGATCGCCTGAGTCGAGTAGGGTTCATTGGTATCCGATCGATGGGTTTATGCCACATGATCCGCCATGGAATGGCAATGATCGCCGAGAGGATGTTGCAGCATTGAATCGCCGAGCCGATCGCGGCCATAGAGTCGCAATGACCGTCGGTGAGGTCCATCACCGATCGCTAATTGTTCCGTTGGACTACAACGGTCGGGATCCGACATGTTCGGAGGCCATTGTAGTGACGGCAGTCGACTGCCAAGGGCAACAGTCGACTGTGGCGGCCAACGGGAAGAAATCAGCCCTCTCTATAAAAAGAGAGGGTGTGAGCCTTTGAGAGGCTAATGCTTATGCTCTAAGTGATCTTCCTAGTGCCGCACAAGCTTTAAACTCTTCTTACCTATCTTTACTTCAATCCTATTGTAAGAAGAGTGATCTTGGTTGTAAAGGTTACCTCCACCTAGCTTGGTGCAAAGGAGAGACCATTAGTGGATTGATTTTGGCGGAGTGATTCACCGAGGACGAATCGGACCGTGGATTAGCGGCATAGCCGTGAACCACATTACATCTCCTTTGTTAGCGTTTGTATTTTCGTTTATTGCTTTGTCTTTATTGTTTATGCTTCCGCTTGCGCTAATGATTGTGTAGACGAGCAAACGAACGTGAGAATTCCGACATCCATCGAAAGAGGGCTATTCACCCCCCTCTAGTTGGCCAATCGATCTCCAACAAATCGGTCCATTTATGGATTGAAGCAAGCTTTAAGATCTTGGAATATTCGCTTTAATGAGATAATCGAGTCTTATGGATTTATTCAAAGTCCGAATGAGTCTTGTGTATACAAGAGATGTGACGGAAACATAGTGGTATTTCTTGTACTATACGTAGATGACATTTTGTTAATTAGCAACAATGTCAAGGTGTTATCGGACGTAAGGGTATGGTTGTCCAAACAGTTTGATATGAAGGACTTGGGAGAAGTGGGACACATCCTTGGGATCAAGGTTATAAGGGATCGCAGGAAAAGGATGTTGTGCTTATCTCAAGCTTCATTCATAGACACCATTTTGGCTCGCTTTAGTATGCAAAACTTCAAGAAAGGTTTTCTACCTTTCAGGCATGGAGTTCCTTTATCGAAGGAGATGTGTCCTAGAACATCTGAGGAGATAGAGGAGATAAAAGCGGTTCCTTATGCTTCAGCAGTAGGAAGCCTCATGTATGTTATGTTGTGTACGAGACCGGATATCTGCTTTGTCGTTGGCATGGTTAGCAGATATCAGAGTAATCCAAGACAGTGACATTAAATCGTGGTAAAGCATATATTGAAGTACTTGAGAAGGACTAGGGATTATATGCTGGTCTACCAGACAGATCAATTACTCCCTGTGGGTTACACAGATTTCGACTTCCAATCAGATAGGGATAACAGTAAGTATACCTCTGGTTTTGTATTTACTTTGGTAGGTGGAGCCATTGTATGGAGGAGTGTCAAGCAGAAATGCATGGCGGACTCTACCATGGAAGTTGAGTATGTGGCAGCCTCTGAGGCGGCCAAAGAAGATGTATGGCTCAGGAACTTCTTGATGGACTTGGATGTGATTTATGGTTTGCCCAGAACTATCACAATTTATTGTGATAACAGTGGTGCAGTTGCAAACTCGAAGGAACCACAAGGCCATAAGGCAAGTAAACACATAGAGCGCAAGTACCACTTGATAAAAGCAAATGAGGGAGAAAAGAGAAGGGGGCTTCTTTGGAGGGAGGGGGAGATCACCTTCACTTCTGGTTCCACGGCAAGAGGAGGGAGACTGTCAGGTCTCAAAAAATAAAAAATAAAAAATAAAAAATAAAAAAAAAATAAAAAATAAAAAATAAAAAATAAAAATAATAATAATAATAATAATAATAATAATAATGATAATAATAAAATATCTAGATATATATATATATATATATATAACAATAATATAAATAAACGGGTATGTATAGTCGGAATGGGAAGTCTGAGTTAAAAAGGGATTCATATGATCGGTTCGGAGAAATATTTGGGCCTGAAGGGAGTGTTTGGATTAACTGAGGTTAGCTTAGGTTAAACATGGGTTAAATATGGGTTAGCTTAGGTTTGGATTAACCTGATTTGGCTTAACCCCAACGGAACGACATTTATAAGCCACCAGCCGACCCTTTTCTTCCGCGAACTAATCCCTCCGTCGTCTATTCGCCGCCAGCTCCCAGATCAACTGCTCTCGGCGATTTCTTCCGCCGAAGCTCGTCTCAGCCGCTGCGCGCCATCCGATCGTCCTCCGTCGGTTGTACATTCCCTCCATCGCCTATTCGCCGCCAGCTCCCAGATAAGCTGTACCCGGCGATTTCGTCCGCCGAAGATCGTCTCAACACTGCCGGCGGCCATCCGATCGTCCTCCGTCGACTGTAGGTAAGTAAATCTCTGGAAAATGGCTGGCGATAGAGGGATGGAGATTGGTTTTTAGAGGGTTAAATCTCTGGAGTTTGAACTGGGGATTTCTGTGATTGTTCGTGGTTAAGATTTGGGGATTTGTTGTCGAACGGATTTCTGGGTATATGTAGCTAGTTTAGGCATTTAAACCGGTGTTAATTGAGCTGAGGGTTTCTGCTAGTACGTGGGTTTACACTGGGCATTTTTCAGGGAGGGATTGCTAGGTGTTGTTAGAGATTTACCGTTGTGGATTAGGGGCAGAGGGCGGAGTAGGAACTGGATGAATGTTGCCAATCGGTGGGATTGGGAATCGTCACAGATGTTTGTGCGTTGGTGGACGGCGTGTGGGATTGAATGTTTCTGTTGGATCATTTACAAGATGGGAAGAGGGTGTAGTCCGGTTGTAGCTAGGGGGTAGGACAACTCCAGTTAAGGGTCTCGGAGGGGGCTGTTTTATGGTTCCTGGGGCTCTATCGATGGAGATACAGTGAAATCGCATTAGGTAGGAGCAAATTGTTAGTACAAAATGATGGTATCAAGGGGGGAGTTGGGATTGCTGGTTTATAGATGAGACTTAAATGTAATATATGAATTCTGTTATATTCTTAATTCCTCTACATGCTTATCTAACGATTCAGAAGATTCTTCTTTATGTGGTAGATGTTATGTAAAATATTATAATTATCATCTACCTGTGTATGAGGCTAGATGCTATATGTAAATGAGTGTCATTACCATCTAGCTGTGTATGAGCGTAGATGCTATATGTAAATGGGTGTAATTACCATCTACCTGTGTATGAGGTTGGATGCTATGTATAAATATTTATGATCATTTATGATGTGCCATGTTATTAGTTTAGTTCATTGTTCATCAAATCTCTCAAATGCTTATCTGCTGTGTGAAATGGTTATAACTAACATCTACCTGTGTATGAGGTTAGATGCTATATATATGTATACATATATGCATGTTCCTTTCTCTGTACTTAAAGTTAGATGCTAATTTATAATGTTCGGTGATATCATCCATTCGTATATTGGGTTAACTGCTAACTTAAAATGTTCAATGGTATATGAAGTGACAAATGTGATTGACTATGAGAGGAAGTGATAGACGTTCTTTATCTAGCTAATTGTATGTACATGAGTATTAGTGGTGCTTGGACGGGTTGGGCATCCCGGGATGAGCTCCGGGAATGGCCCACCCAAATTGACAGATTGACTGATGACTGATGACTGATTTTCCTTAGTTCTTTCTAGAGGTACCTCAGGATTGCACAAGAATATAAGGTTTTTGACTGGCTCCGCATCTAAAAAATGCAAAAATGTGAGGTACCACGAAGATTTATGTTATATACAGTTAGCATGATAGAAAAACATGAATTCGGTTACTGATTTGTTACATTTACAAGTTCTTTTATAGGGAATGGTTGCGCTTCATGTTTATATACAGAAAGTGAACTGGAAATTTGATGTTGAACCTACCATGGTGCTATATTTTCGTGTCTTGATATGAGTTGTTGATGCTAGACCTGTGTATATGCTAGATATAAATATATATTTAATTTTACTATTCATGCTTGGTGCTTTGTATTATTTCCTCCTCTCCTTATGCTGTGTAATTATCCTTGATTTACTTACTGGGCTGTGAACTCATGATGTCACTAAATGTTTACAGGTCGGGAGCCGAGTTCTCGCATTGAGTTGGACGGGCGGGGTGGTGTAACTGAGGAGATGACGATGACGATGAGCATGCCACACTGTCTGGGACTTCAATGATGCAGGACTGTCTGAGTTGTAGGGTTGGAATGGATGAATTACTGTCTGTGAGGTGCTGAGTGAAGAGACTGTAATTGAGACTCTTACTTGAATTTGAATAAAAAGAAGAGGATTTTCCAAATCATGTGTATGTAGTTTATGTGATAATTATTAGAGGTTAGGACTAAGGGCTTGTACATATATATATATATATGTATCGGGTTGGAGTCTTTTCGATTGGTATCGAGCATCGATTCCAAAGGACAGTGTTGGCATGCCATCTCATCAAGGACTCGGATACATTCATCCCCGCGGTTGTAGGTTTTATACTTATTTTTCAAGTAGTAATCTTAATGTAATCATGTTTGAGTTTATGTGCAAAACTGAAGATAACGGTGTAGGTATTGCGTTTATAGGTGAATGGCGGGTCGAAGGAACAATGGGGAAGTTGGGCAGAATAGTCAGTTTCTCACTGAGCTTGCCGCAATCATGCGAGAGCAGTCGAATTCATGGAGAAGCAGTCCAACATTTGTTGAGAGCTAGGAACAAGGAAATACGCACTGGCGGGCCTCGGAGTGTGAACCCGGTTTACAAGCGTTCAAGGATCTTGGTCAAGCGGAGTTTAAGAAATCTGATCCTATCGCTGCAGAAGGATGGATTCGATCATTGGAGACGATATACGACTTCATGCAGCTTACGGATGCTGACAAGGTGAGGTGTGCCATATTCATGTTGCGTGGCGATGCTCGGATATGGTGGGAGGGGGCACGCGCAGCAGTGGACCTAGCTACAGTTACTTGGGCTGAATTCAAAGAGGTATTCTATGGAAAGTATTTCACTGCTGACACCAGAACTCGAATGGCTAGAGAATTCTTAGAGCTTCGCCAAGGGGACCGGACAGTGGCTGAGTATGTCAGAGAATTTGAGAAGGGGCGGTATTTTGTACCTATGATTGCAAGTCAACCAGTAGAGGAGCTGAAACATTTTACTGAGGGACTGAGGGCAGCGATTCGACATGATGTCAGGGTGAGCCGAGTTACCACCTTCAGGGAGGCTGTGGATCAGGCTCTGATGTCAGAGAGGGACAGGAATGACATGATGAGGGAAGTACAGAACAAGAGACCGAGTTACCAGGGAAGGGAACCTCAGGCACCGAGTCAGAAGAAGTTTGCGCCTGCCCAGGTTTGCAAGCGACCACGATTCTGAGCCAGCCCCGACAGCGACCCCAGGAACCCCGACCAGTTGACCATACTGTTTCCAAGGGCGAAAGAAAAAGTCAGTGTCCCAAGTGTGAGAAAGCTCATGCAGGTCAATGTTTAGTGGGTACAGACGTGTGCTACAAGTGCAAGAAGTCGGGGCATTTTGCTATGAACTGCCCTCAGCTCAGGAAGGGTGTATGCCATGACACAAGAGCAGGTGGATCCAGAATCGACCATCATCACAGGTAGAATTTCTATTGTCAATCTACCCGCTCATGCTTTAATTGATTCTGGAGCTACACACTCTTTCATATCTGTGACTTATGTTGCAAGACTGGATATTTCATGTGATTGGATGGCTACTGGCTATCGCGTGTCCTTGCCTTACAGGGAAGAAGCGCCTAGCAATAGAATAGTGAGGCTGTCAGAGTGAAGATGCGAGAACTCTCGATTATCGACCTTATTGTGTTGGAAATGGTGGACTTGATGTGATTACAGGTATGGATTGGCTGACCCGGTACGAGGCAATTATTGACTGTAGACAAAGGACGGTTAAACTGAAACTACAAAATGATGAATTTTTCATCTTCAATGCAACCTCCACACTGAATCTCCCTCATATTGTATCTGCATGTAAAGCTCAGAAGATGTTGAGCAAGGGGTGTAACAGATTCCTAGTCAACATAATGAGTAGTACTGAGGCCCCTAGACCAAATCTGGAGGAGGTAGAGGTAATTCGGAATTTCCCCGAGGTGTTCCCAGAGGACATTGCAGGGTTACCCCCTGTCAGGGAAGTCGAGTTTGGGATAGAACTAATAGCGGGAACCACCCCTGTGTCTAAAGCACCGTATCGCCTAGCACCTACTGAAATGAAGGAACTGAAGGCGCAACTACAAGAACTATTGGATAAGGGTTTCATCCGACCCAGTGTGTCACCATGGGGAGCGCCAGTGTTGTTCGTCCGTAAGAAGGACGGGTCGATGCGGCTGTGCATTGACTACCGAGAGTTGAACCGGGTTACAGTAAAGAATAAGTACCCATTGCCTAGAATCGATGATCTGTTTGATCAACTACAGGGCGCAACTGTATTCTCAAAGATTGATTTGAGGTCGGGGTACCACCAATCGCGATGAGTGAAAGGAGAGGATGTTCATAAAACTGCATTCAGAACTCGATATGGTCACTACGAGTTTCTAGTTATGCCGTTTGGGCTTACTAATGCCCCCGCAGCCTTTATGGATTTGATGAATCGGATCTTCCAGCCATACTTGGATCAGTTTGTGATTGTCTTTATTGACGATATACTAATTTACTCCCAAAGTCGGGAAGAACACCGACAACATCTGACGCTAGTGCTGCAGACTTTAAAGGATAAGCGGTTATACGCTAAATTCAGCAAATGCGATTTTTGGTTGAGGCAGATATCATTTCTAGGGCATATAGTCTCAGAGAAGGGAATAGAGGTGGATCCAGTTAAAGTGGAGGCAATCCGGAGTTGGGATACTCCAAGAAATGTTACAGAAATTCGGAGTTTCTTGGGACTAGCCGGGTATTATCGCAGATTCATTAAAAAATTTTCACGCATTGCGCTACCTCTGACTTTCACGACCAAGAAGGGGGTGAGGTATGAATGGACTGCTCGGTGTGAGAGGAGTTTTATGGAGTTAAAGGAAAGGCTGACGATGGCACGTGCTTGCGCCCTGCATAATTCTGGGCAGTTTGTGGTGTACACTGATGCCTCCAACACCGGGCTCGGGGCTGTACTGATGCAGAATGGGAGGGTCATCGCCTATGCATCACGCCAGTTGAAGGTGCATGAGCAGAATTATCCTACACACGATTTAGAATTAGCAGCAGTCATATTTGCTTTGAAGATTTGGTGACACTATCTTTACGGAGAACGTTGTGAGATCTACAGCATCATAAAAGCTTGAAATATTTGTTTTCTCGTAAGGAACTGAATATGCGGCAGAGACGATGGTTGGAGTTGGTAAAGGATTATGATTGCAATATTAACTATCACCCGGGTAAGGCAAATGTGGTGGCGGATGCGCTGAGTCGTAAGTTGGCGATGCTGTCCCAGTTGACCACCCAACAAAGGTTGATATCAGAATTTCAACAGCTGAGAGTGGAGGTGATAGCACCAGGTGAGCAGGCTAGATTGGCTGACCGACGGTTAAATCGGATTTACTAATCGATTCGGCGTAACAAGCATCGGATCGACAGTTAATGGAATGGAAACGCAGAGATGAGGCAAAGGGGGGCACCCTCTACTCAGTGGTTGATGGGATTGTGAGATACAAGGGCCGCATATGGGTGCCTAAAGAAGGATCTCTGAGAGAGAATCTCATGATGGAAGCCCACATTACCTGCACTGGCTCACCCCTCAGCACGAAGATGTATAAAGATATGCAATGTTTATATTGGTGGCCGGGCATGAAGAGAGACATACTCAAGATGGTCCATGAGTGCCTTACTCACAACAGTGAAAGTTGAGCACCGAGGCCCATACTGGATTGCTTGAACCGCTTCCGATACCCGTCTGGAAGTGGGAAAATATTGCCATGGATTTCGTGGTAGGGTTACCAGTCTCGACTAAGGGATCAAATGCAGTGTGGGTCATTGTGGATCGATTGACGAAGTCAGCACACTTCCTGCCAGTGAAAACCACTTTCACTATGATACAATACGCAGAGCTGTATATACGGGAAATAGTAAGGTTACATGGAATTCCAGATCAGATTGTGTCAGATAGAGATCCAAAATTTACATCCGAATTCTGGAAGAGTTTGCACCGGGGATTGGGTACGAAACTTACTTTTAGCACCGCTTTCCATCCCTGCATCCGACTACTAACTGAGCGAGTAATTCAGATTTTAGAAGATATGCTACGAGCTTGCATTATAGATTTCAAAGGGGGCTGGGAGTCTAAATTGCCCTTGGTGGAGTTCACCTATAATAATAGTTATCAAGCCACCATCGGTATGGCTCCTTATGCAGCGCTATACGGAAGAAGGTGTAGAACCCCATTGCATTGGGAAGAGGTGGGAGAGAGGGCAGTTTTGGGTCCGGAGATTGTGGCACAAACTGTGGAATTAGTGGCCAGGATCCGAGACAGAATGCAGTCAGCCCAAAGTCGCCAAAAGAGTTACGCAGATTGTCGAAGGAGGGACTTGGAGTTCACAGTGGGAGACCATGTATTTCTCAAGGTGTCACCTATGAAGGGGGTACTGAGGTTTGGCAGGAAGGGCAAACTCAGCCCGAGGTATATTGGGCCTTTTGAGATTCTAGACCGGATTGGGACCAGGGCATACCGAATTGCACTACCACCCAACCTGGCAGGAGTTCATAATGTGTTTCATGTATCCATGCTCCGGAGGTACCTATCCAACCCCGCACATGTAATTGGGCATGAGGCCATACAGTGGACACCAGACCTATCTTACGAGGCAATACCAGAAGAAATACTGGATCATCAAGTACGGAAGCTGAGGAATAAAGAAATCCGAATGGTGAAAGTTTTATGGAGAAATCAGCAAAAGGAGGAAGCTACGTGGGAGACCGAGCAGGACATGCGCGACCGTTACCCCGAATTATTTGGTAAGTCGAAGTTCGAGGACGAAATTCTTCTAAGGGGAGGAGAGTTGTCAGGTCTCAAAAAAAAAAAAAAAAAATAATAATAATAATAATAATAATGATAATAATAAAATATCTAGATATATATATATATATATATATATATATATATAACAATAATATAAATAAACGGGTATGTATAGTCGGAATGGGAAGTCTGAGTTAAAAAGGGATTCATATGATCGGTTCGGAGAAATATTTGGGCCTGAAGGGAGTGTTTGGATTAACTGAGGTTAGCTTAGGTTAAACATGGGTTAAATATGGGTTAGCTTAGGTTTGGATTAACCTGATTTGGCTTAACCCCAACGGAACGGCATTTATAAGCCACCAGCCGACCCTTTTCTTCCGTGAACTAATCCTCTCCGCTGCCTATTCGCCGCCGCCTCCAGATCAATCGCTCGGCGATTTCTTCCGCCGAAGCTCGTCTCAACGCTGCCGGCGGCCATCCGATCGTCCTCCGTCGGCTGTACATTCCCTCCATCGCCTATTCGCCGCCAGCTCCCAGATAAGCTGTACCCGGCGATTTCGTCCGCCGAAGATCGTCTCAACATCACGGCTGCCATCCGATCGCCCTCCGCCGATCGTAGGTGTAAGTAAATCTCTGGAAAATGGCTGGCGATAGAGGGATGGAGATTGGTTTTTAGAGGGTTAAATCTCTGGAGTTTGAACTGGGGATTTCTGTGATTGTTCGTGGTTAAGATTTGGGGATTTGTTGTCGAACGGATTTCTGGGTATATGTAGCTAGTTTAGGCATTTAAACCGGTGTTAATTGAGCTGAGGGTTTCTGCTAGTACGTGGGTTTACACTGGGCATTTTTCAGGGAGGGATTGCTAGGTGTTGTTAGAGATTTACCGTTGTGGATTAGGGGCAGAGGGCGGAGTAGGAACTGGATGAATGTTGCCAATCGGTGGGATTGGGAATCGGCACAGATGTTTGTGCGTTGGTGGACGGCGCGGTGGGATTGAATGTTTCGCTGGATCATTTACAAGATGGGAAGAGGGTGTAGTCCGGTTGTATCTAGGGGTAGGACAACCTGGCTAAGGGTCTCGGAGGGGGCTGTTTTATGGTTCCTGGGGCTCTATCGATGGAGATACAGTGAAATCGCATTAGGTAGGAGCAAATTGTTAGTACAAAATGATGGTATCAAGGGGGGAGTTGGGATTGCTGGTTTATAGATGAGACTTAAATGTAATATATGAATTCTGTTATATTCTTAATTCCTCTACATGCTTATCTAACGATTCAGAAGATTCTTCTTTATGTGGTAGATGTTATGTAAAATATTATAATTATCATCTACCTGTGTATGAGGCTAGATGCTATATGTAAATGAGTGTCATTACCATCTAGCTGTGTATGAGCGTAGATGCTATATGTAAATGGGTGTAATTACCATCTACCTGTGTATGAGGTTGGATGCTATGTATAAATATTTATGATCATTTATGATGTGCCATGTTATTAGTTTAGTTCATTGTTCATCAAATCTCTCAAATGCTTATCTGCTGTGTGAAATGGTTATAACTAACATCTACCTGTGTATGAGGTTAGATGCTATATATATGTATACATATATGCATGTTCATTTCTCTGTACTTAAAGTTAGATGCTAATTTATAATGTTCGGTGATATCATCCATTCGTATATTGGGTTAACTGCTAACTTAAAATGTTCAATGGTATATGAAGTGACAAATGTGATTGACTATGAGAGGAAGTGATAGACGTTCTTTATCTAGCTAATTGTATGTACATGAGTATTAGTGGTGCTTGGACGGGTTGGGCATCCCGGGATGAGCTCCGGGAATGGCCCACCCAAATTGACAGATTGACTGATGACTGATGACTGATTTTCCTTAGTTCTTTCTAGAGGTACCTCAGGATTGCACAAGAATATAAGGTTTTGATCGCTCGCATCTAAAAATGCAAAATGTGAGGTACCACGAAGATTTATGTTATATACAGTTAGCATGATAGAAAAACATGAATTCGGTTACTGATTTGTTACATTTACAAGTTCTTTTATAGGGAATGGTTGCGCTTCATGTTTATATACAGAAAGTGAACTGGAAATTTGATGTTGAACCTACCATGGTGCTATATTTGTGTGTCTTGATATGAGTTGTTGATGCTAGACCTGTGTATATGCTAGATATAAATATATATTTAATTTTACTATTCATGCTTGGTGCTTTGTATTATTTCCTCCTCTCCTTATGCTGTGTAATTATCCTTGATTTACTTACTGGGCTGTGAACTCATGATGTCACTAAATGTTTACAGGTCGGGAGCTGAGCTCTCAGACAGAGTTGGACGAAGTGGGGGTGGTGTAACTGAGGAGATGACGATGAGCATGCCACACACTGTCTGGGACTTCAATGATGCAGGACTGTCTGAGTTGTAGGGTTGGAATGGATGAATTACTGTCTGTGAGGTGCTGAGTGAAGAGACTGTAATTGAGACTCTTACTTGAATTTGAATAAAAAGAAGAGGATTTTCCAAATCATGTGTATGTAGTTTATGTGATAATTATTAGAGGTCGGACTAAGGGCTTGTACATATATATATATATGTATCAGGTTGGGTCTTTTCAGAGACGTTGCATCGGAGAAGGAGAGGAAAGGGATTCTGATCTGGATCGAACTTCTACCAGAGGCCATCCCATCAAGAGGAGGGTAACCACGTGTCTGGGGAGGAGGGGGAGATGGCGGAAGATGACCTTGGGAATTAACTCTATCTTTCTACTTTTTGTACACTGTGGGAACTCTAAGGGGTTTTCCTCCACCTTTGGAAATACTTTCAGGAAGGAGAAATTTCATAGTGAAAGTGCTTTGGCACCGCAGCTCATTCTAGAGCTCACCCCGTGGAGTAGGAATTGGGATTTTGAACCACGTTAAATCTTGTATTCTTGCTCTCTGTGCTTGGTTTGGCATCGTCTATTGATATGAGCAAAACATATAGAGTTTTAGGAGTAGTTTTTTCTCACATCTCATTACATTTTATGTTAGTTTCATGCATATGTCACTTTGTTTTGCATGCATTTCCTATTTTCTGGTTCGAAGATCTACTCTTTGTACTTTTGCGTGTAGGACAACATTTTATGGGAAAAAGGTGCACTTTTAGAGCAAAAGAAGGGCATTTTGTAGCTAGACATAGAAGGGGACATGGCCAGTGAGCCGAAAAATAAAAGAGAGAAAGGAAAAGAAAAGAGAAATAAGTGAGAGAGAGAAAAAGAAATGAAAAAGAAAAGAAAGAAAAAAAGAGATTATGAGGGATAAAAAAATAGTTGTCGTGGGTGGAAATGGTTAGGTGCCCCTTTGAGACCGAGTTAGGTTACTGGGGAAATACCTACCAATTTCTCTCAATACTGAGCACGCCTTTGAGACTTTGTGCTAGATCTAGGAAACGACTCTTGCTTTGGGCAAGTAAGTCCCTAAGAGCTGGAGACCTTAGGAAAGCTATAGGATGACGACTTAACTCACCATGGAATGAGTATCCCCTAAGAATGATCCGCTCAGCACAAGAACGAGGAGCTAAGTTAGTGAATTTCTAGAATATATTTATTTTGCTTTGATTGCAAATACCACTTGATAAATTTAGTTAACATGCTAAGTATGGAACAATATCCTTTTAAAATTTCATGGCACTGAGGTTTGCTTGAGGACAAGCAAAGATTTAAGTCTGGGGGAATTGATGTGAGCAAAACATATAGGATTTTAGGAGTAGTTTTCGCTTACATCTCATTACATTTTATGTTAGTTTCATGCATATGTCACTTTGTTTTGCATGCATTTCCTATTTTCTGGTTTGGAGATCTGCTCTTTGTACTTTTGCATGCAGGATAGCATTTCATGGGGAAAAGGTGCACTTTCGAAGAAAACGAAAGGCATTTTGTAGCTAGATGCAGAAGGGGACACGGCCAGGGCATGTGGCTACACACGGTCATGTGCAAGGGGCGAAATTGGCCACCCCAAGGCCACACACAGCTTGGCCATGTGAAAACACATGGTCGTGTGGCGGCCCAGTAGATTGACGTGACTAGTGTTTTTTTTCAGATTTCGCAGCGATCCGGTGTGATGTCTATATAAGGAGAGCTCCGCCCAAACCCTAGGGAGGGGGCAAGACAGTTGGGATGGCACACTGAAGCCCTAAAAAGCTTCGGGAACTCACAACGTGGAGGAAGAACACCGCTGGAGATCCGAGTTCTGCACTTTAATGCTAGAGAGAAGGCCACATTGGCATTGTAAATCCCTATTCTTGCACTTTATCTACTATGTATTCGAACATGAACATGCCTTGTGTTTCTTCTTTCCTATCTATGGAGTAATTTCTTCGATTCTAGGATTAGGCAGTAGCTTGTGTGCGTATGACATGCTGCTTCAAATTGAATTCTGTTATTGAGTTTGAATTTGCAATTGGAATTTGTTTAGACCGATATCTATATGTATTTGGTTTTCTATCTACTGTGCTTAGCTGATACGAGGGGTGACAGCCCTCGTATCTAAGATTTAGGGGATTTATACGAGGAACCTAGGGGTTAGCCTCATCTCCTGTAACCATGGGTAGAAGGATGTGATAGAACTGGAAACGGTTCGCCGTAGGGATTGATTCGGCATCCTCGTATTACCTATCCAGTCCTTGTAAGGCAGAGATAGCTCCCGATAGATGTGGTGGCTCATCGAGAGAGTGTATGATGTTCCTTCCACACAAGACCGTAGATAAACGTTTAGACAACGCCCAGTTGATAGCATGTCTTGCGACACACAAGTGAAATCGAAGTCCTAGAATCCCTTTAAAAGATCTCACGGCAACCTCCTTGCTTCCTCCTTGTGACACCATATTGAGTAGGACCACCGATAACCCTCACATTCACAACCCCTTAGAGTCTAGTCCCGAACAATTACACCCACCGAACAAATCGGTACTCAAATCTCAGTCCCTGTGGGATCGATAATCTTTTTATTACTTGACGACATCCGTGCACTTGCAGGCGTTGAGTGCGAGTGCGCGCTTCGAGTCCTTGACGGTCTCTGTCGCAAGATTTGAAGTCGCGTTCGTGTGCATCATCTATTCACTTTTATTACTGTTGCGATCGGAGAGAACCCTTAGCCTCCTGGACACTGTCACTTTTTGTGCTAAAAGGAGGTGAGAAAATCTACGTATCTGCATCAGTTGGTGTCGTTTATGGGAAAGTTTATTGAGTAAGATGTCGAGATTCCATTAGAAGACATACAACATCCAGCGGCCTCTTCTGCAGAAGAGAGCCCCATCACACTGTTACCAGCACAGTTACAAGCCATGGTGGATCCTGACGTGGCTGATGCATTAGCTAAGGAGAGGAGAAGGGTGGGGTATCTTCTTTCCCATTTTGATGTGCCCTCTCCTTGAGAACCGGTACTTGAAGTACCTCCTCAAGCCCATCCAGTCACTCTACAACATGCTAATGTCCTACCAGGTGAAGTACCTATGGGGAGAGTGTATCAGCCTACCATTCCCGCGACGCAAACAAGGCGAGAGGATCAGGGAGAAAGTCAGTCCACTAGGGCTCCGAAATTCTATGAGCCTAGTCCATTCACCACCGACATTCTTTCTGAGCTACCACCTCCATATTTTAGAAATCTGCAAGTGTAGAAGTATGATAGCACGACTGATCTAGAGGGGCATCTATCCCAATTTGCAGGAGCTACCTCTCTTCACTGCTATACAGATGTCCTTAAGTGTCGAGCTTTTCACACCATATTAATAAGCTCTGCACAGAAATGGTTTGGTGCTCTGCCTCCCGGATCTATCACCTGCTTTGCATATCTTAAGGGAGTTTTCTGCTAAGAATTTGCTAGCTGCAAGACTTACAAACATGATGCTTCAATTTTACTTCATATCAAGCAAGAACCCTCTGAATCTCTTAGAGGTTATCTTCATCTGTTCACCACCACTGCTAGGAACATCCCTTCAACAGGGTCAGAAATCCTTAGGGTAGCTATCCCTCATGGATTACAGGAAGGACTCTTTCTCATCTCTTTACTAAGGAAATCAGCTACCAGTTATGATGAATTGTTAAGTCATGCTGAGAAATATATAAACGAAGAAGAAGGGATGAAAGTTAGGTGAGATAAACATATGCTTACAGCAACCCCGGCTGAAAGAAGTCATCCCAAAGCCCCTCGAACACCTCCCCGAAGAGAATATATTAGGCCTTTCATACCGGAAGCACCTGGGCCTAGGTTATTATTGACAGGAACTCGTCCAGCCCCTCCCTTACAGATCATGACTGTCGATGCCATACCTCCCTCGCGTACATGGAAAGAGCGGGAAATGGAGGCATATGATCAATAGGGCATTCTTCAATGCTCAATTGGATATCGGGGAGTTCCCCGGAATCCCCCTACCCCTTATTTCTGTCAGTACCATATGGAGTATGACCATACCAGTGGCTACTGTTTTAAGTTACAGGAGGAATTAGAGCGCATTTGAGCCACCTATCCACATCTGCAACCTCAGAGGGGAAGGTCGGCAAGAAAAGGTCAGCGGCCTAATGTTGCACGCCCGGGATCCTATAATAGAGGACCACGGGCTCCCCTCCTGCAAGGCCAACAACCACCCACCCAGGAAGGTACTTCACGAGGAGGGTTAGCAGGCGAGGAGGCATTGGCTGCCCCGAGTGACATCCCCACTCAGGGAGTCATTCATGTTATTGTAGGAGGACCTACTGATGGGGACTCCAATAGGGCCCTAAAGTCATACGTCCACCTCATGGAAAGTTTAGCTATTGGAGCAGAGCAGGCCATTCAGAAGGCATCGTTGATATCTTTCGGACCTGAAGATCTGCAGGGTGTCCTTCTTCCTCATACAGATGCCTTAGTAATCCGGATTTCTCTAGCGAACTATGAGGTAGCCCGAGTCCTAGTTGACTCGGGGAGTTCAGTCAATATCATTTTCCAAGAGACATTCGGGCAAATGCAGTTGGGAAATGTGCAACTGGAGGACGTGGTTACTCCTCTATTTGGATTTGCGGGACACATGGTGCATACTGTGGGGAAAATCTCCTTTCCTCTCACTCTAGGTGCAAAACCCAGCCAGAAGACTAATATTATTCCTTTTCTTATAGTGGATGATCCATCCACTTATAATGCTATTTTAGGTCATCTTTTTTTATCTATTTTTTAGGCAGTGGCCTACCCTTACCATCAGAAGGTGAAATTCTCAGTCGGGCAGCTGATCGGGGAGGCACGGGGGGAACAGAAAGCGACGCGGAGTTGTTATGTGCAAATGGTAAGGGATGATCAGAAGAAGGCAAGGGTGGACGACCCTAAGGGGAAAGTTGTTATCACCTCTGATGTGTACGTGCTAGAAGAGTCCTCACCCAGAGCTAAAAAATAGAATAAGGTGAATCTGTGAAGATAGCTCCTGGAAAAGTCACTCGGGTGGCCCAGCAACTAGAGACGAAGGAAGAACTTGTGAACTGCCTGCGTAGGAATGAAGATATATTTACCAAAGATGTGCATGACCTCACGAGGATAGATCCTAAAGTAGCTGAGCACCATCTTAACATCACTCGGGAAGTCCGATCCATCCAGTAGAAAAGGCGACACTTCGGGCTCGAGAAGGATAAAATCATTGCTGAAGAAGTAGACAAATTATTGCAAGATGGTCATGTTAGAGAAATTCAATTCCCCGAGTGTGTGTCTAATGTAGTTCTGGTCCCCAAGCCCTCTGGGCAGTGGAGGATGTGTATTGACTTTCATGATTTGAATAAAGCATGCTCTAAAGACTGCTACCCCTTGCCTCGTATTGATCAGTCAGTTGACTCTATTGTGGGGTATGAAGTTGTATCTCTCATGGTTCCTACCAAGGTTATCATCAAATCCCACTAGCAAAGGATGATCAGAAGCATGTCAGTTTTGTAGTGGCAGGAGGGTTGTATGCCTATGTAGTCATGCCATTTGGGCTAAAGAATGTAGAAGCTACTTATCAATGACTCATGGACAAAATTTTTGCAGAACAAAAAGGCAAGAATGTGGAGGTGTATGTTGATGACATTCTGGTCAAGTCCAAAATGACTCGGGACCTAGTGGTAGACTTGGAAGAGACCTTCGCCACTCTGAGAAAGTATAATATGAAGTTAAATCCCAAGAAGTGTCTATTCGGAGTAAAAAGTAGAAACTTTATGGGATATATTGTTACAGAGAAGGGGTTGCAGGCTAATCCAGAGAAGGTGCAAGCACTCTGCAATATGAAGTCACCTACCAATCTACGAGAGACTCAAAAGTTAGTGGGAAGAATAGTTTCTTTGTCTAGCTTTGTAGCCAGATCGGCAGACAAGGGGCTACCCTTCTTTCGGATTCTGCACAAGGCCACTCGGTTCCAGTGGGATGATCAAAGTGAGCAAGCTTTCCAAGAACTAAAGAAATATTTAGTTGAACTACTTCTGCTAGACAAACCAGTATCAAGAGAACCATTATGGATGTATTTAGCTATTTCGGAAGGAGTTATTAGTTCTGTGTTATTGAAGCAGGAAGGTTCTCAATAGTAGCCCATTTATTATACCAGTCATATCTTGAAGGGAGTAGAGTTACGGTTGGAGAAATTGGCATATATCCTAGTTTTAACGGCTCGTAAGATGAGGTCATACTTCCTGGCCCATCCGATCAATGTTTTGACTCATAGTGAATTAGGTAGAGTGGTTACTAAACCTAATTCTTCAGGGAGATTAGCCAAGTGGGATGTGGAGTTAAGTGAATATGACATTCACTATCATCCCCGAATTGCTGTCAAGGCTCAATCATTAGCCGATTTCCTAGCAGAGGTACCCATAGGGTCAGAGAATAGCTCGGTCGAAAAAGAATAAGGGAAGATGGTATGGAATGTTTTTGTAGATGGCTCTTCCGAATCTATAGGCAGTGGAGTAGGGGTGTTGTTGGTATCTCCAAAAGAGGAAGAAACTCGTATAGTCATTTGCCTCGGATACCAGGCGTCCAATAATGAAGCAGAGTATTTGCAGGCAGCCAAAGCTATTGGGACAACTTCAATTGTCATGCATTCAGATTCCCAGTTAGCTGTGTCGCAACTCCAGGGTGCTTTTACTGTTCGGGAAGAGAGATTACAAAAGTATCTGATAGCTTTTGAAAAAGAAAAAGCTCATTTCCAGGAGGTCATCCTATAGCATATTCCAAGAGAAAACAACCGAAAGGTAGATGAATTGGCTTGGCTAGCTAGTGCCCTAGAAGGGGTGAGACAGTAAGGCTTTGTTTGCATGGAAGTTCCTAACTCCCTGGCGATATGCAATGTAGAAGAGGTGGCACCAGAAAATGATCAGGTCCCCGATTGGAGAACGGATATTATGGCATATTTACAGCAAGGGAAGGTTCCTGATGTAGGAGCGACATCTACCTTGGTGACCAGAGTGAAACGATTTACAATTATTAATGGGATTTTGTACAAAATGTCTTTTGGGCGCCCTCTATTGAAATGCCTGGGGAAGGAAGATGTCGAGTGGGTACTTCGAGAAATACATGAGGGATGTTGTAGCAATCATTTAGAAGGAAGGACTTTGGCGCAAAAAGTATTGTTGACTGGGTATTTCAGGTCAACTCTTCATCAAGATTCGACCCATTTGGTGCAGATTTGCTCATCCTGTCAAAAACACAGCAATAGGTTCGAATGGCTAGCCGAGTTGATGAGAGTTGTAGTCGCTTCCTATCCCTTTGATCAGTGGTGAATGGACATCGTGGGCCCCATGCCCATTGCCCCTTTGTAGAAGAAGTTTTTATTAGTAACGGTGAATTATTTTTCTAAATGGATAGAAGTGGAGCCTTTAGCAAAAATTACAGAAGATGCTATCATACAGTTCCTCTAGAAGAATACTATATATCGATATGGAGTTCCTCGAAAATTAATAAGCGATAATGGGTGACAATTCCAAGGCAAGAAGATTAGAGGATGGTGTCAGAGCCTTAACATTCAACAAGCTTTTACTTCGATGGCTCATCCTCAAGCCAACAGTCAGGTTGAGGTAACTAACAGAATTCTCATCCAAGGATTGAAGACTAAGTTAGGCACTAAGAGAAGAAATTAAGTGGATGAATTGTCTGGGATTCTATGGGTTTATCGAACTACTCCTAAAACAACCACTGGAGAAATTCCGTTCAGCTTGGTGTATGGAACTAAGGCAGTTAACCCAGTGGAAACCATTCTGAGTAGCACCCGAGTCGAGGCGTACGAGCGAGAACAAAATCAAGTTATAAGAGGCACTGAGTTGGACTTTTTAGAAGAAAGGCGGGAGCAAGCCCATATGTGAGATGAAGCTTACAAGAGAAGAATCCAGTGAGCCTTTAATAAAAGGGTGACACCCAAGAGGTTCCAGGAAGGTGACTTAGTGTTGCACAAGGTCAACCCTACAAGGGGACCCTGAAAAGCTAGCTCCTAATTGGGAAGGACCTTACATTGTTACTCGTCAAGTGGTTGGGTCAGCTTATTACCTAAAAGATGATAAGGGAAAAGAGTTGCCTCGACCCTGGAATGTTGTACATCTAAAATACTTCCATACTATGTAAAAGAAGGCTCTTAAAAGGAAGAGTTTTATATATTTCCTATGAAGTTTAGAAGAGAAGAATATAATGTGGCCATCAGTTTATAACAATACAATTCACAATTGGGAGCAAGTACGAAGAATAACTATCATTGTAAATCAGTTTCTCATTCACAGAGTAAAAAAAACAAAAAACCATATCAAGTACAAGTAATCTGTGACCAAGTCCATGCATAAATACTAGTGAGTTCAAGGTGACGAATGTATAACATTGTCCAGAAAGTTGGCAGGAAGATTATAATCTAAAATGGTCTTGGGGATAGTGCCTAAAGCCAATCTCCCACTACAGGAAAAGAGTCGGTTGATTAGCTAGAGGGAGCTCATGATCGGCATATTGCCATACCACCTCATTGAACCCATCTTGATAGGTAGCCCTCATCAGAGGCCATAAGCTCTCTTGTTGGTTGGGATCAGCTGTGTGTGCACTTTGATGGAACCTGGCACAATGTGCTCTATGCTCCCAGAGAACTCGGCATACTTGACAGTAGCACTAGGATACTTGTATTATGGCATCAACTAAAGTGGACACATCGTCGGACTGAGAAGTTTGACCCTGTTGTATGACTCTTGACATGTCCATCATATCTTGATGCATGGAAGCTGAAATCCCCTCCACCGCCTCAGTATAAGTTCTAGTGCGGGCGATTTTACTACTCAGCTGTTGTATGGAAGTTTCTTGCCTGCGTATTCGAGCGTGAGCATGAGCCTTAGCTGATATTAAAGCTGAATTCTCCTATACCTCCTTGCTCAGTCGGGTACGGAGGGTGGATATTGTCTCTACATCCTTCAGCTGCTGAGCTTAAAGGGTTGCTATAGTTTTTGCATCTTCCTATCTCTGTTGTTGGATTTCATCCATTTGGCTCTGATAGCCAACTAGTTCTTGTGACAAGGAATTATCTATGGAAGTACTGGTATGATCATCTTTCTGCTGAACGCTTTGAAGAGTGGATATGGTTTTGGTATCCTTTTGTCGTTGGTTTTGAAGAGTCGTTATGGCCTCAGCATCCTCCTGCCTTTGAAAATGGGCTTCGGCTAGTTGGTCCCAACAGCGGGCTAATTCTTGTAGTAAGAATTTCTCCCTATCCTTGAAGCTAGTCTGATCCTCCAATTGCTGGTGGGTATGTTGTTGAAGTTGGGCTCGATAGTGGGAGAAGGAACAGTCCAGCTCCTGATAATTCGTCATCACCTGAAAATAGAAGATGTAAAATGAAGTTATTGCTGAAAACATATACAAAGGTAGCTGAGAAAGCATACTAGCTTCAAGCTATGGTGCAGGCTCTCCATCCTCGGAATGAGTTCCTCTAAATTGAGGATTCGAGTATTCCTGTCAAAGGAGGAAGAAGGAGTGGAGGCAACTAGAGGGGTGGACTCACTCATGATGGGCATGAAGCGGGGCAGCCTAGAGGATTGTGCTAGTGATCCCAGAGGAGGAAGGGTGATACTCGAGGAAATAGAGGGGATTCCTGAGAAGAAGGGAGATGTTGAAGGGGCCACAAAAAGAGTCGTTGCCAGAAGGCTCATGGAAGCAGGAGAGGAAAAGGGGGATGTTGATGGTAGTTGCAAAATGTCAGAAACCACCTGATGTATGATGGAGGAAGGGGAACCATCGGGCGAAGGAAAGGAAGGGAAAATAGGGGGTTAAATGTGTCAAATGATATGGACATAGGAAGAAGAGACGAAGTTAAAGGAAGATCAGTGGCTGGAGGGGGCATCGTTATTAGTGGTTCTTTGCTAGTAGGAGGAAGGGTGCCAGAGTTGAATTCTAAACTTGGCCAGGGAGAAAGGTCTTCCAAGCTAGGGGTCGATGGGGAAGATGATGGGGACATGGTTAGAATTTGTAAAGGTGAAGATGGAGGGGATTTAGCTGAAACTAATTCTAATTCTTGGGGGAGCTCAGAAGAAGGAGGAGAATCCAAGGGAGTTGTCTCTTCTTCCTAAAGTCGCCGGCGTGCAGCCCCCCCCCTTGAAGGTGAAGAGATGGACAGGCTAGGGTTTACCGATAATGGGAAAGAAGGAAGTGGAGAGGATTGTAACGATTGGGAATTTACATTGGGCGAAGGTGAAACAATGAGGGATGAAGGTGCGAAGGAACGAGGAGAAGACGTGGATGTTGGAGAAGGGCGGGGGGTATCGAAGAAGCCGAAGTAAGGGGTGGAAATGTTGTGGTAGAAGATGAATGATTTCTGCTCTATCTAAGCTCCTGAAGGTACTCCACCATCATTCATTGAAGAAGAGATTGCATCTTGGCCTCAAAGAAGTAAGGAAAACAAGGAAGTCATCCGAAGGAAGCAAGAAAGTTTTTGGCAGGGGGAGAAAGGAGGAGAAGCACTGGAAACTAAAGGGGGGCGAAGATGAAGAAGGGGGAAGATGAAGAGTCTTATATAATGGGTAAGGGTATGCTTATGATATTAATTGGGCTTCATAGCAGAGATGTGGGCCCCAAAGAGATTCAAAATCATGATTTGTCTTCTTTACAGCTCGGTATCAGCCAGAGCCCTCATCCCCGTGCGGTGGTGGAACGGAGGAGTAGGGTTTAAGGTAAAAACACATGTGAAGAGCGGTGGAGTAAAATATTTATTCCGACTCAATTGGGAAATGCCCTAGATCAGGTCGTCACATCTTTATGGCCTAGTATTACCCAGAGCCATCATCTTCGTGTGGTGGTGGAACGAAGAAGTAGGGTTTAAGGTACATACACCTGTGAAGAATGGCGGAGTAAAATATTCATTCCGACCCGATTTGGAAACGTCCTAGCTTGGGTCATCACCTTTTTATGACCTGGTATTACCCAGAGTCATCATCCCCGTGCGATGGTGGAACAGAGGAGTAGGGTTTAAGGTACATACACCTGTGAAGAACAATGGAGTAAAATATTCATTCCAACCCGATTGGACAACGCCCTAGCTCAGGTCGTCACCTTTTTATGGTCTGGTATTACCCAGAGTCATTATCCCCGTGCAATGGTAGAACGAAGGAGTAGGGTTTAAGGTACATATACCTGTGAAGAACGGCGGAGTAAAATATTCATTCTGACTCAATTGGGCAATGCCCTAGCTCGGGTCGTCACCTTTTTATGGCCTGGTCTTACCCAGAGCCATCATCCCCATGCGGTGGTGGAATAGAGAAGTAGGGTTTAAGGTACATACACCTGTGAAGAACAACGGAGTAAAATATTCATTCTGACCTGATTGGGCAATGCCCTAGATCAAGTCGCCACATTTTTTATGTCATGGTATTATCCAGAGTCGTCATCCCCGTGTGGTTGTGAAACAGAGGAGTAGGGTTTAAGGTAAATACACTTGTGAAGAATGGCGGAGTAAAACATTCATTCCGACCCGATTGGGCAACGCCTTAGATCAAGTCGTAACACTTTTTATAGCATGGTATTATCCAGAGCCATTATCCCCGTGTGGTGGCGGATCAGAGAAGTTGAGGGTTCAAAGCTAATGTACTAATGACAAACGGCGGAGTAAAAAATTATTCCGACTTGATTAGGCGAAGCCCTAAGTCAAGTCGTCACTATTCTTCCTACTTGTCTCCAAGGCAAGCAATTATCCCCGTGTGGTAGTGGAATGGAGGAGTTGGGTTGAAGGTAGATGCACCGGAGAAATAGAACGGTAGAGTAAAAAATTCCGACTTGATCAGGCGAAGCCCTTAGTTAAGTCGTTACTATTCTTCCTGCTTGTCTCCAAGGCAAGCAATTATCCCCATGTGGTGGTGTAACGGAGGAGTTGGGTTCAAGGTAGATGCACTGTAGAAATACAATGGCGGAGTAAAAAATTCTGACATGATCAGGTGAAGCCCTGGATCCAGTCATCACTATTCTTTTTGTTTGTCCCCAAGGCAAGCAATTATCCTCGTATGGTGGCGTAATGGAGGAGTCAGGTTCAAGGTAGATGCACTGGAGAAATACAACGGCGTAGTAAAAAATTTCGATTGGATCAGGCGAAGCCCTGGATCAAGTCGTCATTATTCTTTCTGCTTGTCCCCAAGCATGCAATTATCCCTGTATTGTGGCGGAATGGAGGAGCCGAGTTCAAGGTAGATGCACTGGAGAAATACAATGACGGAGTAAAAAAATTCTGACCTGACCAGGCGAAACCCTAAGTTAGGTCATCACAATTTTTTCTACTTGCCTCCAAGTCAAGCAATTATCCCCATATGGCGGCAGAACATAGGAGTTGGGTTCAAGGTAGATGCACAGAAGAACAAACGGTGGAGTAAAAAATTCTAACTTGACTAGGCGAAGCCCTAAGTTAGGTCATCACAATTCTTTCTGCTTGCCTCCAAGTCAAACAATTATCCCCGTATGGTGGCGGAACGGAGGAGTTAGGTTCAAAGTAGATGCACAGAAGGACAAACGGCAAAGTAAAAAATTTCGACCTAACCAGGCGAAGCCCTAAGTCAGGTCATCACAATTCTTTCTGCTTGCCTCCAAGTCAAGCAATTATCCTCGTGTGGTGGTGGATGAGAAGAGTTGAGCCTTCACTCAACTATATTATTATTATCCCCGTGTGGTGGTGGATCAGAAGAGTTGAGTCTTCACTCAACTATATTATTATTATCCCCATGTGGTGGTGGATCGGAAGAGTTAAGTTTTCACTCAACTATGTTATTATTATTCCCGTGTGGTGGTGGATCGGAAGAGTTTAGTCTTCACTCAACTATACTGTTATTATCTTTGTGTGGTGGTAGATCGGAAGAATTAAGTCTGTACTCAACTATATTATTATTTTCCTAGGATGATGGTGGATTGGAAGAGCTGAGTCGTTACTCATATGTGTTATTATTATCCTCATATGAGGGTGGATAGAAGGAATTGTGCTAAAGTAGATACATTAAAGATTATCCGTCCGAAATCATATACAGGAGGGATGGCAGCTAAGTTGATAGATGGGTTGAAGGGAGTATTGGCATAGAATCGGTAAGTTTTTGTTTGTCGTTGGCACTGGAATCCTTTATTCATTTTCACAGAATGTTCATTTGGCGAAGAAGAGACATATACAGTTTTTATAAAGAAGATTTTATTGATAAAGGAAGATACAGTACAGTTTTCTAGAAGAGAAAATAACAAAAGGTGCACCCTAAGGAGAACTAAGGTGTTTCACAGATGGTTTTCTCTGGAAGTGATACTGGGGCCTGCTACTCACTAGACTTGATGTTGAAAAGTTGTCTACGGTTGGATTGTTGCATAAATTGGTGCTTTGACAAGGCCCTTTGGGCTACAACCAACTCTTGGCGCAGGGTATAGTTGCGAGTGGAAGCTAACTGTAGGCACCTCCTCAGGTCCCATACTTGCTATTCCAGTTCCTCTATACGTTGTTGCTCTTCAGTCAGCCTATCAGGAGAGGGAGTGTTGCTGCCTTGTTCCGACATGCGAGAATATAAAGACCTAGAGAGGTTGTCCTGCGAGAATATAAAAGACCTAATCAAGTATATGAACGACTACATGATGTTGGCAGCAAAGACAAGAAGGTTATACACAGGACTAGAACTGTTTGAGAAATTTTGGTTCGAGATGCCCGGAGACTTGGGCAGTAGGATAAAAGCGTTCGATGATAAGTACACACGGCTCACGGTGGGGGTATTCCCTAGAATCCTGTTTGCATATAAATATCTGGAACAGGAGTGCAAAGATGTTGCGTTCCAGAGATCTCTCAAGAACTTATCATTCTGTAGCCAAATCCCCATACCAGGCTATTATCAAGAAAAGAAATGCCTTGGGATCCGAAAATCAAAGATGTACAAGGGCAAGCCACACAACTCCCATGCACGCATAGAAAAGAGGAAGCACCTCATTCGTCATAAGAAGTGCAAGTGCTACCTGTGAGGACAGGAGGGACATTTTGCGAGAGAATGCCCAAGCGAAAGGCGCAACATCAAGAGGGTGGCCTTATTTGAACAACTACATATACTAGACGACTGCGACATTTTCTACGTCCAGGAAGGAGAGGAACAAAGCGATGCCATTTTTAGCATCTCGGAGGGAGAAGATGACTACAAGGAACTTCACAGGTCACTCCAAACCCTCCAAATTAATGAATCCATATTCATGCTTGAACAGGTCGATGGAGGATATCGGCCCCTAGTAAAGGTGATAGAAAAATAGATGAATTGTCACCACGACTGGAAGATAAACGAGGTGGTACTACCCTCACAATCAAGCAAGTGTACCTATTGCCGACGGGAGACAATGTAGAGGGCAAAGATCCACTGCCCCTTGTGCCTAACCACGACATGCAACCTATGTGGACCCTATTACTACAACAAACAGGTTCCCATAGCACCAGCCCTGTCGGCCCAGTTCTTCCCAGACCACTTGATCGAGCAACAAAATTACTATATATCCTGGTGTATAGGGGAGATTGAAAGGTTGAAGAAGGAGGTAGAATTCTACAAGAAACAATACGAAGGACTCCTCTTAGAAAAGAACCTCATGCGCGACTTCCAGCGAATGGGGATACAAGAAGAAGAAGATGAGGAAGAAATGATCAACGTACTGGTGAAAATGGTCGCAGCACAAGAACAGAAGGGAGAACCCAAATTGGTGAAGAACATGCTCTACAACCTCAATGTGGAGATAGAGATTCAAGGGATCCCCCAGTTCACGCTCAAAGCTATCCTATACATAGGAGCCACTACATGCTGCATGGACCAAAGGTCAGTACCTGACAAGGCCCTTGAAAGAAATGCATATACAATACAGTTCAGTGGAATAAATTCCCAGCAAACGGCAAAAATGAAGCTAAAGGCAGAAAGGATGATCATCGAGAACAATTCATTCCGGATCCCCCACACCTACAGCTTCCCTATGAGGCTTGAAGATAACATTCAGATGATAATAGGCGCCAATTTCATCCGGGCAATGCAAGGGGGAATCAGAATTGAAGGAAACACGGTAACAATTTACAAAAACATTACCTCAATTAACACTTCCCCTACGATAAACATAGCAGCAACAATCGAGGAACTAGAACTGGATGAGGAAGAGTACTTACAAATAAAATAGATGGTACATTATACAGCAATGCCCTCACAACCAGGTGAGTTCGGTCTGCTGCTAAAGGAATTACAAGAGCAAGGATATATAGGGGATAACCCCTTAAAACACTGGAGCAAGAACAAGATAACATGCAGACTGGACATCAAAAATCCAGATTTCATCATTAAGGATAGACCCCTAAAACACCTCACACCCACCCAGAAAACCGCCTTCACCCACCATGTGAAAGCCCTCCTTGAGATTGGAGTCATCAGGCCAAGCACGAGCAGACACCGCACAACAGCCATCATAGTTAACTCAGGGACTATGATCAATCCAAAGACAGGGCAGGAGACGAAGGGTAAAGAAAGAATGGTCTTCAACTACAAACACCTCAATGAATCTAACAAACAAGGATCAGTAGAGCCTCCCAGGCATCAACACCATACTAAAAAAGGTCGGCAATAGCAATATTTACTCTAAATTTGACCTTAAAAGTGGATTCCACCAGGTAGCAATGCACCTGGATTCCATAGAATGGACGGCCTTCTGGGTACCTAATAGGTTGTTTGAATGGCTAGTAATGTCATTTGGCCTCAAGAATGCTCCTGCAATCTTCCAAAGGAAAATGGAAAACTGCTTTCGAGGTACTGAGGATTTTATTGCAGTATACATCGATGACATTCTCGTGTTCTCTGAAGATAGAAGGAAACATTCACAACATCTAAGGACAATGCTGAACATCTGCAAGGAGCACGGTTTAGTCCAGAGTCCTAGCAAAATGAAAATCGCAGTGCCCAAAATAGAATTTCTGGGCGCAATTTTGGGAAATAGAAAAATCAGACTACATCCACATATCATCACAAAAATAGCAGATTTTGAACAACACGAGCTGCTCAACAAGAAAGGTATGAGGTCCTGGCTAGGACTTCTAAATTATTCTTGTAGTTACATCCCAAACCTAGGAAAGCTGCTCAGTCCCTTGTACGCAAAAACAAGTCCAACAGGGGATAAAAGGATAAATAGCCAGGACTGGGATCTAGTCAGACAAATTGAGGGGCTGGTCAAAAACCTTCCCGACTTGGAAGTGTCACCTGAAGAATGCTACATCATCCTCGAAACTGATGGATGCATGAGCGGGTGGGGAGGCATATGTAAATGGAAGAGGCAAAAGTATGACAAAAAGTCAACAGAAAAGATTTGCGCATATGCAAGAAGCAAGTTTAGCCCACCCAAATCCACGATAGATGCAGAGATCCATGCCGTTATGAACAGCCTGGAAGCCCTAAAGATCTACTTCCTCGACAAGGAGGAGGTCATAATCCGAACTAATTGCCAAGCAATAATCAGTTTTTTTGGAAAAACAGCCAACAACAAACCCTCAAGGGTCAGGTGGCTTACCTTCACAGATTACATAACATGCACAGGAGTGAATATCACATTCAAACATATTGGCCGACAGTTTATCCCGACTAATTAATTGCCTTGTGTTTTTAGAATGGCCACAGGATTCCTTGGAGCAATTGGAGCAGGCAGTTCTAGCATTGGAAGAGCTACAAATGCAACCAGAGCTCAGCTAGCGGAGGCTCTCCTAGTGCTAAGCCAGTCAGTCAGAGGTACCAAGAACTCCTCCAGTTCCACCGACGACGAATGTTCGAAGGAAGGTTCTCACTCGAGGAGGAGCGGTGGGTCTTTCGCGAGCTCCATCTGCTACAAGAGCAAGCAGCCCAAGAAGCCATTACGGCAATCCTACAACTCCAGCAACTTCATGAAATGAAAAGGTAGAAATGTACCAATATGTGCAGCCGAGACAACTGGTGCCATGACTGGCTCCCATCGGTAGTAAAGGTAAACAAACAACTGGCTAAAGTCTCCAACACCCTCCAAGAACTGGCTAAAGAAATGTCCCACTTTAAGTTGTAAGGACTAGTGTGTTTTGTAAAGTGTCCTAGTATGTGCTGTGAAGTGTCCCAGTAATGCGCTGTGTGCTGTAAAGCGTACTAGTGTTGTCCTAGTATATGCTGTAAAGTGTCCTAGTAATGCGTTGTGTGCTGTAAAGCATACTAGTGTTGTCCTAGTATGCGCTGTAAAGTGTCCTAGTAATGCAATGTGTTCTGTAAAGCGTACTAGTGTGCGCTTTTTGAGTCCTTTTAAAGAAAAAGGAGCAGTGTCGATGGGGCCCCCTTTGAGCACCCGGCTCTTCCTTTGAATGCTTATTTAAGGACGGTCAGTCACCCATAGTGGAGCAATTCAAGCATACCTTGAGCTTCACTTTGGTTTGTTCATCTTTAAGGCAAGAAATAAGAATCTATGAGTTTTCATCGTTTTCTCCTTATTTCTTTGTTTCATGTCTTCCCGCTACGCTTATAATTATATATAACATTTGGGACCCATGTGAGAGGTCCACTTCCATGGCTGCTATGATGGCTCTGTCTCCTTGCCATCTGATGTCTCTGAACAGAACGAGAGCCTGCATTCCTTCTTCCTATCTGTGTAGCGCCTGGATTCAGACTTGCAAGATTCCTAGGTGGATAAAATGCATGCGGCTTCTCTGTAGTTGGTTGAAGCTACTTTCCTGAATGAAGCATCTGTCTTGCTGTTGATTATCTACACAGAGCAGTGCTTCTTTAGATCGGTGCATGTACATGTAGTGGTTGATATCATCTCTTCTGGAATGGTATAGAACTTTTGCTGGGACAATCGATGCCCTCTCCTGCATTGATAGCTGCAGTTGTACCTGGGGGTCCAGTTGTTGCTCTAGTGTTTGCTAGACGCTCCTGCCCATTATCCTCCTTCCAATACGCCTTAAGGCTTGCTGGGCATTGTACATCCTTCTTTGGTGCCTCCGGTATTCTTGCACTTGGTCTTCAAAAAGTGGGGTTGTGGTTTGCTCCAGCTGGGTCATGCTTCGGAAGGCCATCTTTGCTTGAGCTTGTGCTTCTCTTCTTTCAGGATTTTGTAGGGATCTTTGAAAACTCGGATTCTTCCCCTGGCTTCCTTGGGGCGCTCGATTGGTCCGAGCGTTAAGTTTTGCAATTTTGTTACAAGGTCTTCGGGAAGAGGGGCTGAGCTTTGAGGGATACCTTTGAGGGATTCTGCTATTTGGATTAGCAACTAGAGTTGAGTATTATTTTGTTTGATAATTGCAGTATTTCCAGAAATTGCCCCTTGGTGCTCACTAGGCTTTGTGAAACCCACTGTTGGTGCCTCAATGTTCTCAATGGCTTCGATGGCTTCAAGATAGGATTTGGCACCTTTAGTCTGAACAAGGTGGTTCATGTGGTGGTCCACCACTGGATGCGAAGGAGGAGTTCTTCCACTTGTTGTAGCTTCTTAGTGAGCTCTTCTGTCTGTTTGCGCACTATTTCTTCTGCTTCCTTATGCCTCTGGGATGTTTTGGCTATCAGGTCATAGATATCCTGCTTAGTTAACGGCCTGTTAGCAATCAGTAAGGTTGTAAGGGATTTCAATGTTTCTTCTAGCGTGTCGAGACTCTCTTCTCAAGCTTCTAGCAAAGCTCAAGAATTTGTTTGAAGTTTTTGAGATGTACTTTAGCTGAAGGATAGGTTCGGTCGTAGATGACCGAAATGTTATGGGCTAGTTGGGAGGTGGTTACTTTGTCTTTCGAGGCTAGGTCAAGGTATTCTAGGTTAATGGTGTGAGACACTCTATACCATTCTTGAATGGACTCTTCTCATCTATTAGACATTAATCACAATAATTTTGGTATGAAAGCTAGCAAAAATGATTCTAGCTTAAGCTCCTGAGGTTGAGGTATCTCTGGGGGAAACGGTAGTGACGCTTGCTCTAGCTTCCCGACATAGAAGGCATAACCATAATATTCCTTCCCTTCTGAAAGAAAAAGGGTAGGTCCTAACTTGGCAGATAGATCCTGGGGTTCTCTTAAGACCAAGGGCACACCTGCTCGTAGTCGTCTGGTATCTATAGTTGTTCAAATAAGGCCACCCTCTTGATGTTGCGCCTTTCGCTTGGGCATTCTCTAACAAAATCTCCCTCCTGCCCGCACAGGTAGCACTTGCACTTCTTATGGCAGATGAGGTGCTTCCTCTTTTCTATGTGCGCATGGGAGTCGTGTGGCTTGCCCTTGTACGTCTTTGATTTCCGGATCCCAAGGCGTTTCTTTTCTTGATAATAGCCTAGTATAGGGATCTATCTACAAAATGATAAGTTCTTGAGAGATCTCTGGAACGCAGCATCTTTGCACTCCTGTTCCAAATATTTATATGCAAAAAGGATTCTAGGAAATACCCCCACCATGAGCCCTGCGTACTTATCATCGAACGATGCTTTTATCCTACTGCCCAAGTCTCCGGGCATCTTGAACCGAAATTTCTCAGACAATTCTGGTCCTGTGTATAACCTTCCTGTCTTTGTTGCCAGCCTCATGTAGTCGTTCATATACTTGATTAGGTCTTTTATATTCTCGTAGGACAACCTCTCTAGGTCTTTATATGCTTGGTCTTGGATGGATGTGGATCCTTGAGCCGGATCTTCTGACGAGAAGACTCGTCTCATTTGGGATAAGATATTTTGCGTACCTTCCCTCCCTTCAGCTATGTTGAGATTCACGAGCTCCATCTGCTACAAGAGCAAGTAGCCCGAGAAGCCATTACGGTAATCCTACAACTCCAGCAACTTCATGAAATGAAAAGGCAGAAATGTACCAGTATGTGCGACCGAGACAACTGGTGCCATGACTAGCTCCCATCGGTAGTAAAGGTAAACAAACAACTGGATGAAGTCTCCAACACCCTCCAAGAACTAGCTAAGGATCTGGCTACATAATGATAAGTTCTTGAGAGATCTCTAGAACACAGCGTCTTTGCACTCCTATTCTAGATATTTATATGCAAACAGGATTCTAGGGAATACCCCCACCGTGAGCCTTGCGTACTTATCATCGAACGCTGCTTTTATCTTGCTGTCCAAGACTCCGGGCATCTTGAACCAAAATTTCTCAGACAGTTTTGGTCCTGTGTATAACCTTCCTGTCTTTGCTGCCAGCCTCATGTAGTCGTTCATATACTTGATTAGGTCTTTTATATTCTTGTAGGACAACCTCTCTAGGCCTTTATATGCTTGGTCTTGGATGGTTGTGGATCCTTGAGTCGGATCTTTTGACGAGAAGACTCGTCTCATTTGGGATAAGATATTTTGTGTACCTTCTCTCCCTTTAGCTATTCTGAGAAGTGTGTCATACTCAGCTGGGTAGCTCATCCTCTACTTGATCCATACCAATTTCTCTATCTACCCTAGGAGATTTTCTATATACTCTGCTTTGTCTCTGACGTCTGTGAATCCTTGGGACGAAACATGGTTTTTTGTAATGGATTCCCCCCTTGAGAATACGTCATCAAATAGGTCGACCTAGGTAGGAATGACAAATAGCGCCCCTCCCTTTTGTTGAGCTGAGGGGAGCATCCATAGTTTATTGTTTTCATCCCTTCTAAACCATGCAGACTAGACATCAAAAATCCAGATTTCATCATTGAGGATAGGCCCCTAAAACACCTCACACCTGCCTAGAAAATTTCCTTCACCCACCATGTGAAAGCCCTCCTTGAGATTGGAGTCATCAGGCCAAGCACGAGCAGACACCGTACAACATCCATCATAGGTTAGAGGATCGCTTCTCAGTTCGAGGCCGCAGGATGGAGCCGGTACCATAAAGGTTAGAGGATTGCTTCTCAGTTTGAGGCCGCAGGATGGAGTCGATACCTAGGACCATGAACAACAAGAGAAGATGAACTGAGAGACAGAGAGGAACATCAAAACGAGTCTTTATAAAAATAGAGGGAAGTAAGGAGACTGGGATCGCCGTCTGCCTTGCAACCCATTACAAGAGGATTTAAATAGAGAAGGAAAAGGTTAATCATCACATGTCGGGTGCTCATTGGACCCCATCGTCACATGCGGAGATTCTTTTCTTCTTCACTAAGTCAAGACGAGTGGCGGGACAGTGCCACTGATGACTCGTAAACCATGAGCTCAAAACTGTGAGCGCCCGCGGTTTTCACAAAACTGGGAATCCAAGTGGACCCCGTTTAACAGTATGGCATATGGACGACCACCTTTGGGTGCTTATCAGGCACACTGTTTGACACGGCAAAAGAAAAGACACTCGTGGCTGACTCAGCCACGTTACAGACTGGGCCAATAGAGGCCGACACTGCCGACACAAGGATGTGTTGGGAAATTGGGTCCTCCATGCTCCATTATTGACTCTGATAATGTAAAGCCTTTGGGTAGCTGGTTGTACGGAGTCGTCACTGGTTCTTGCCTGATGGACCAGTAACTCCATCGCCAATCTTCATGGCATTTGTTGCGGTCTCTTTTCATTTCCTCTGCTGCACGGAATACCAACGGAAGCATTGTCCACTCAGCCTCCTCTTTCTTTGGGTCAGGATTGGACTTTCTTTCTGAGTCGCGATTGGATTTGCAGCTGTCGAGATGGCTTTTGGAATATTACAAGGCCCACGGGCCTACTTCTGCTCGGTCACCTTTCATTTCTCCGGGCGTCGCCCTGCGCCGGAGCTGTTCATCTTCTCCGGGTGCCTATGGTATGGACACAAAATCTATTTTTGCGGTGGTGCTCTTGGAAGACGCAAGGAAGGTGGAAGTGGCACTAGGCTACCACTCTCCCCACCACCTTCCGAAAAAGGATGGGACATCCTTTTATTTGATGGCGAAAAGTGGGAATTTTGTAGCAGTTTGTCATCCCATATAGGTAGATCTTCTTCTTCAGCCGGTCGATAGCATAGGCATGCTGTCGAGGCTGCTTCACATGAGCAGGTCGTGGCTGTCTCCCATGAAGATTCTGACTCATCAGTTGTTGTAGTCTCCCATTTGGATGACAATATCTCATGGGAAGTCCTGCAAGATCCAGAGCAGTCAATGGAGCTAGGGCAAAGTTTACCTGATGCATTGCTGGCCACTGAGCTAGTACAGTCGTTTGTTTCCTAGTCGAACGAGGTGTGACTGTTGTCGAATTCAGAGTGTCGGGAACCATCGCCTGATCAGGATGCTGAAGCATGTTGGCATGGACAATAGAGATATGATTGTCCTTCGTCAGATGAGTAAGCCGCTTCGCGGGCGCAACAACCCCAGACTGGTTGATGTGGAGACAAGCGATCGTAAGGATATTCACTGTAATCTGCACTTCTTCCCTCATCATAGTCTGGGTCACTCCAGACCTCGATATTTGTTTGGTCCTCGTAGAAGTCTCCTTTGTATTCATAGAAAATATGTTATTCACCATCCGAGTAGCAGAATTCTTCCATCCTTGCAATTGATGGTCTTGAACAAAGGCTGAGCTGAATGGGACTGTGCTTGTTGCATTTGTCGATGTCAAAGGCGGTGGCTACTTCCTGATGTCGTTACCTCAGGGACTCAACTTATCCCTTCAACTACGCCTCTTGCGTCTTACGGAGGTTACATCTTTTGTCTCCTTGGGTGCAATCGATGGTGAGTAGACTTCGCACACATACACCTTCTTTGCGGGTAGAGTACAGCTAACACAGTGCCTTGCACAGCTCGAGACTCCTTTCAAGATCTGATACCAGAAAGGTTAAAGGCTCGCTTGTCAGTTCGAGGCCGCAGGATGGAGCCAGTACCAGAAAGGTTAGAGGATCGCTTCTCAGTTCGAGGTCGCAGGATGGAGTCGGTACCTAGGGCCATGAACAACAAGAGAAGATGCACTGAGAGACAGAGAGGAACACCAAAACCAGTCTTTATAAAAACAGAAAGAAGGAGACTGGGATCGCCGTCTACCTTGCAACCCATTACAAGAGGACTTAAATAAAGAAGGAAAAGGTTAATCATCACATGTCGAGTACTCATTGGACCCCATCATCACATGCGGAGATTCTTTTCTTCTCTACTAAGTCAAGACGAGTGGCGGGACAGTGCCACTGATGACTCGTAAACCACGAGCTCAAAACTGAGAGCGCCCACGATTTTCACAAAATCGGGAATCCAAGTGGACCCCGTTAAACAGTATGACACATGGGTGGCTACCTTTGGGTGCTTATCAGGAACATTGTTCGACACGATAAAAGAAAAGACACTCGTGGCTGACTCAGCCACGTTACAGACTGGGCCAACAGAGGTCGACACTGTCGACACAAGGATGCGCTGGGAAATCAGGTCCTCCACACTCCATTATTGACTTTGATAATGTACAGCCTTCGGGCAGCTGGCTGTACAGAGCCTTCACTGGTTCTTGCCTGATGGACCAGCAACTCCATCACCAATCTTCACGGCGTTTGTTGCGGTTGCTTTCCATTTTCTCTGCTGCATGGAATACCAATGGAAGCGCCATCTGCTCGGCCTCCTCTTTCTTTGGGTCGCACTTGGGCTTTCTTTCTGGGTCACGATTGGATTTGTAGGTGCCGAGATGGCTTTTGGAATATTACAAGGCCCACGGGCCCGCTTCTACTCGGTCACCTTTCCTTTCTCCGGGCGTCGCCCTACGCCGGAGTTGTTCATCTTCTCCGGGAGCCTATGGTACGGATGAAAAATCTATTTTTGTAGTGGCGCTCTTGGAAGACGCAAGTGTTGGGATGTATACTGAAAGTCTAGCTCTTTTGTATGAACATCTTTATTTTGAAATAAGAATCACATGATCATTGTTTGCATATTTTTATGGTTATGCAAAATTGTCTAATATTTTACATTGTAGATAACATGGTGCTTGGTGTGGCACAGAAGATCATGTTATCAGTCCCTTGTAGATTATAAGTAGAGGTTCACAACCAAGATGGTTTTGGACAAACCATTGGCATGGTTGTAGTGTAGCTTGGTATTGGTTTGTCTTGACCATAGAGTTACACTAGTACACTTAGGTGTATTGAGCATGACCGAAATAGAGGTGATTCAATTTATTGTTGACTACATAATTGAATCGGACCTCGGATATTATGTTGTACATGCTCTTAATCCCGATATAATAATGGGCACATGTACTTAGTATTTATTTCTTTGATTTACCAAAGGGTGAGATTTAGATGGATTAAATCAATATGCCTGGTAAGTTGGGAAATGATATTATTTAGATGGTGTATCGTTGATTATAGGAGGAAACCGTGTCCTATATATTAGGTTGATGATGTCCCCTTGAGGAGCTCATAAGGTTCATCATGTAAACCCTGCAGGTTGACTTAATCAACATGATGATAAGGTTGAGTGGTACTACTCGAGGAGTTAGATGTTAATTAATTGATGGTCAGTAAATCAATTAATTGACAGACATTCGATATCTTAAACATGGGGAGATGGATGTACAAATAATATATCGAGCCCATATTATCATATGGGGGTTGGTGAGGTAATTCAATGATGATCTTCTAGTGGAATGGATCATCATTGATGGATCAAGTTTGTGTGGTTCTGATCCATCAGGTGGCCAAGATCCAACTCCTCCTCATGGTCCCTATTATATCCTATTAACACCTCATGAAGCCTAGATCCAATGATGGAAAACAAAACTCTAGATCCGACGGTGGAGATTAAATCTCTAGATCCAACGGTGGAGATTAAATCTCTAGATCCGACGGTTGAGATTAAATCTCTAGATCCGACGGTGGAGATTAAATCCCTAGATTTGACGGTTGGGATGAAACCCTAGATCTGATAGTTGGGATGAAACCCTAGATCGACGGTTGGGATGAAACCCTAGATCCGACGGTTGAGATTAAATCCCTAGAACCAATGGAGGAGATTAAACCAAAGCCTAAACCTAACTCTATATATATGGGCTTAGGCTTGGGCGGCAAAGAGGATGAAAAAAAGAAAAACCTAATTGAGATAAGGTGGCTTGGGCAGCAAGAAATAGGAGGAGGCTAGGGTTAGGGTTTTGTTCATGGTGTTGGGCGGCAACAAGGAGAAGGGAGCTTCTTCTTCTTGTTCCCAATGGTGGTCGGCACCCTTCTTCCTCCTTCCTCTTTGGTTTGGTCGGCGCCCAAGCTTCTCCCCTTGATCTATGGCTTGTGGTGGATGAGATGAGGGTTGCTTCCCATGGGCGGCAAGAAATAGGAGGAGGCTAGGGTTAGGGTTTGGTTGTTGGTGTTGGGCGGCAACAAGGAGAGAGAGATTCTTCTTCATTTTCCTTTGATGGCCGGCCCCTCTACCTTCTTCCCTCTACCATGGCCAAAGCTCAATCTATTCTACTTCCCTTCATCCTTAGCCGGAAATAAAGGGGAGCCTAGTTTAGGGTTTGGGCGACAACAAGGAGAAGGGGTGTTTTCTTTCTTCTTCTCCAAGTGTTGGCCGGAGCCCATGCCCTTGTTATTTCTCCTTTGGTTGGTTTCCATACTCCATTTTATCTTCCTTGTCCGGCGGCAACATCGAGTTTATTGACTTGGTGGCCGACTCTAGAAAGGAAGATGAGTTTTGCTTTAGGATCTTCCTTTGTTCCTAGTGAACAAGGAAAGGAAGATTGGTGATCTAGAATGCTTCAACTTTTGGTAGATCGTCGCCCACATGACGTCCAAAAGGAGGGAGGACATATAATAGAAGATCAAGAGGTATAACAAGAGGTATAATCTTGTTTATTTTTATTAATGTTCTTTTGTATTATGTTTATAATTGCTTTTCAATTATATGTATGTTTTGTGTGGATGGTTACTTGCTTGTATTTGTTATGAGCATGTTTACTTTATGTATGTGTTGATTATACATGTCTACATTCATATGTATTTGTATAATCATGGACCCCGAAGATAAACACAAGAACCGGCGATCCGTCCGTCGTCTCTTCCATGACTAACCGACTAGAAGAGTTTTGTTGCTTGAACAACTAGTTTGATCAAGCGATCGCTCAAGTCGTTAGCACGATGACGAATTGGTTGAGCTTAGGAAACTCATCCCATCCGGATTAGTTTTCATTTGTTGAAAATTTTAATCTGGGGACATGGGAGCCGACGAGCCTCCGAAATGATTCCTACAAATGGTATCAGAGCCACGGTTTCCGGTTTTGTATGTTTAGGATTCGGTTAATTTTTATGCACTTTTTCATATATTATATGTGCCGGATAATAGTAGGATATGCATAGTTTAACTCTTTGGTTGCAGGCGTAAGATCCGACTATTATGGCCATATGTGTGTATGTGATTGTATGTGTGTAAATATTTATTATTTGAATCCTCGGGGTTGACAAGGCTAGATTAGTATTTAATTTTTGTAATTAAATACGGCATTGTTTAGCCACTCATTTTAGTTTACTTTCGATCTAGAGTATTTGTACACTCCTTCGTGGAGTATAGGATCGATGGATGTAAATTAAAATGATATATCTCAGCTCAGATCTCTTTATGTGGCTTGCGCACGGAAAAGGTGGAGCGGACGAGGTGGCGACACGGCGGGATGCATATTGGAGAACAAAGCCATAATAGTTGGAAAAATTCTGTTTTTTCCATATTTATTGCTGATTTGTTTTATATGCATGTTGTGTGTGCTTGAAAATTCCTCATTTTCAATTTACTAAGTGGGAGAGGGATATTTTAATTAATTCTCGCGGCCTCCATTACAATTTGACGTGTGATGCAACAAACTTGCGTGTCGGCTCTGAGTGCCTTCCTCCCTGCGGATGAGTTTGTTTGCAGATCACTAGGTCAAATAATGGTTATAGGAAATTATCTAGGAGTGTGTGTACTTCCACAGTGGTAAGGCACATAATCCGAAATAATTCCCTTAGTATCATGTAATGGTGCACACTTAGATGCAAATAAAGGTATCCTCCCCCATCGGAGTCACTGCTTTTATTTGTAGGGTCAAAGAGGAACCAACTATTAATTTTATTTGTCAAAAAGTAAGGTTGACAAGATAATAAAATTAATGGGTAAAACCTCCTCTTACAAATGTAGAATTCGTATATGTCCACACAGCGTGACATGCAATATTCTCGGTGTTTTGAGGTGTTGGTTGATTTCGAAATTTTATTGTTTTGAGGAATAAATAATATTTGAAATCTAAAGTAATGATCTATGTGATTCTTAGGATTTTCAAAATGACTTTCAGTCCACTTGTTGTGATACTAAAGGAAATAAACTTACTGTACCCAAATAATGTTGATTGGAAAAGAATCTAGATATTGTCTTATCTGCTAAGGAGTACAAGTATGCACTCTTCGAAGAATGTCCTCAAGCCATGGTTGCTCAAAAAGGTTTCTACTTCTAAGCCTAAAGGCAAGAAGAAGGAGAAACAAGGTGGAGCAAATGTGGTGGGAGGATCTCAGGGAGGAGTGAAGAAGCCGAAAGGCAAGTACTTCACTTACTAGCAGGATGGACATTGGAAGAAAGACTGTCCCAATCCAAAGAAGAACAAAGATTATTCTTTGAACTAGTCGTTGAAACATGATTAGCGATCTTATCTACCGGCACCTGGTGAGTAGGTATGGGAGCCACTAATCATGTCTGCAATACTTTGCAGGGGTTCCAGGAAACCTGACGACTAGCTAAAAGGGGATATTACCATTTACTTGGGCAATGCCATGAAGATGGCGGCTATTGCAGTGGGAGATGTTTTATTTATCTTTTGAGAAAAATAAAGTTTTTGGTTCTTAAGAATTTTCTTTATGTACCTTTATTTAGAAAGAATTGCTTTCGGTTTCTAAATTATGGATGGATAATCTATTCCTTTTAATGACATATTTGTTATAAAAGGAATAGGGACATTATCTATTCAGGTACATAGATAGGAAATTTATAACTTGAACCACAAGCTCCCACAATGCAAATAGAAGTTAATAACTCATCTTCTAATTCCGATAAGAGAAAAGAACTTTCGAAGATGAACCAAACATATCTTTGGGATCTTAGGCTTGGTCATATTAACCTAAGCAGAATTCAAAGGTTGATAGCTGATGGACCTTTGGGTTCATTAGTGGTGGAGGATCTCCCAACCTGCGAATCTTGCTTAGAGGGTAAGATGACCAAGAGGCCTTTCAAGGCCAAGGGGTATAGATCCAAAGATGTGTTGGAATTGGTTCATTCTGATTCGTATGGTCCTATGTCTATCCAGGCAAGAGGTAGTTTTGAATATTTTGTCTTTTTCATAGACAATTATTCAAGATGACACTACGATTTGATCGTAGTGGTGAGTACCTCTTGGGAGAGTTTAGGAATTACTTATCAGAGGCTGGGATTCAATCCCAATTGTCTGCACCTGGCACACCCCAGCAGAATAGTGTAGCGGAGCGAAGGAATAGGACTCTTATGGAGATGGTTAGATCGATGATGAGTTATTCTGACTTGCTAGATTCGTTCTGGGGATATGCTCTAGATACGGCAGTGTACATTCTGAACTTGGTTCCATCTAAATCAGTGCCTTCTATTCCCACAGAGTTGTGGACTGGGCAAAAGCCTAGTCTAAGACATATTCGGATATGGCGAATGTAAGTTGGAACCTCGCATGTATGCACGCATGTTCGTTGGCTATCCCAAGGGAATGAGGGGTGGATTGTTTTATAGTCCTAGAGATCAGAGGGTGATCGTTAGCACGAACGCCAGATTTCTAGAGGAAGACTATGTGATGAGCCACAAGCCCAAGAGTAAAATTGTTCTGGAGGAGTTAAAAGAGAAGTCACTTCTTTAGTACCAACGGTACAAGAGGACATACCACAAGTCACTACACCGCGTGTCACAGAGGATACATAGGTGATACCTCGTCGTAGTGGGAGGGTTGTTGGACATCCTGATAGATTCATGTTCTTGGAAGAATCTTCTGATTTGGTCCCTGGCGAACATGAACCTGATCCCTGAACATACGACAAGGCAATCTAAGATATAGATGCAGCATCTTGGCAAAGTGCAATGAATACTCTGATTGAATCTATGGATTCAAGTCAGGTATGAGAGCTCTTATGCATAGCAGCTCATATGGATTATGAGGTGTGGCATATGGATGTCAAGACAGCTTTCCTTGATGGAAGTCTTGAGGAAAACATCTATATGAAGCAACTAGAGGGATTCATTGCTAAAGGCAAAGAGCATCTTGTGTGTAAGCTTAATCGGTTCATTTATGGATTGAAGCGAGCTTCGAGGTCTTGGAACATCCGCTTTGATGAGGTAATCTAGTCTTATGGATTTATTCAAAGTCCGGATGAGTCTTGTGTATACAAGAGATGTGACGGAAACGTAGTGGTATTTCTTGTACTATACGTAGATGACATTTTGGTGGTTGGCAACAACATCAAAGTGTTATCGGACGTAAGGGTATGGTTGTCCAAATAGTTTGATATGAAGGACTTGGGAGAGGTGAGACACATCCTTGGGATCTAGGGATCGCTAAAAAAGGATGTTGTGCTTATCCCAAGTTTCATACATAGACACGATTATGGAGCGTTTTATCATGCAAAACTCCAAGAAGGGTTTTCTACTTTTCAGGCATGGAGTTCCTTTATCTAAGAAGATGTGTCCTAGATCATCTGAGGAGATAGAGGAGATGAAGGCGGTTCTTTATGCTTCGGCAGTAGGAAGCCTCATGTATGCGATGCTCTATATGAGGCCAGATATCTGCTTTGCCATGGGCATGGTCAGCAGATATCAGAGTAATCCAGGACAGGGACATTGGACTGCGGTAAAGCATATATTGTAGTGCCTGAGAAGGACTAGGGATTATATGCTAGTTTACCGGGCAGACTAATTACTCCCTGTGGGTTGCATGGATTGCGACTTCCAATCAGAAAGGGATAACAGTAAGTCTACCTTAGGTTTTGTGTTTACTTTGGGAGGTGGAGTCATTGTATGGAGGAGTGTCAAGCAAAAATGTGTGGTGGACTCTACCATGGAAGCTGAGTATGTGGCAGCCTATGAGGCGGCCAAAGAAGTTGGGTGGCTCAGGTACTTCCTGATGGACTTGGATGTGATTCCTGGTTTGCCCAAAATTATCACAATTTATTGTGATAATAATGGTGCAGTTGCAAACTCGAAGGAACCATGAGCCCATAAGGTAAGTAAATGCATAGAGCGCAAGTACCACCTGATACGAGAAATCGTAAAGGAGGTAGAAGTTACTGTTGCCTAGATTGCATCAAAGGATGACCTGGTAGACCCTTTCACAAGGCCCTTCTGGCGAGAGCTTTGATAGGCATGTGGAGGGAAGGGGAATCAGATGTATGGAAGTATGACGACAACATAGTCTTTTAGTATAAGTGGGAGATTGTTGGGATGTATACTGAAAGACTAGCTCTTTTGTATGAACATCTTTATTTTGAAATAAGAATCACATGATCATTGTTTGCATATTTTTATGGTTATACAAAATTATCTAATATTTTACATTGTAGATAACATGGTGCTTAGTGTGGCACAGAAGATCATGTTATCAGTCCCTTGTAAAATATAAGTAGAGGCTCACAACCAAGATGGTTTTGGACAAACCATTGGCATGGTTATAATGTAGCTTGGTATTGGTTTGTCTTGACCATAGAGTTACACTAGTACACTTAGGTGTATTGAGCAGGACCGAAATAGAGGTGATTCAATTTATTGCTGACTACATAATTGAATCGGACCTCGGATATTATGTTGTACATGCTCTTAATCACGATATAATAACGGGCACATGTACTTAGTATTTATTTCTTTGATTTACCAAAGGGTGAGATTTAGATGGATTAAATCAATATGCCCGGTAAGTTGGGAAATGATATTATTTACATGGTGTGTCGTTGATTATAGGAGGAAACCGTGTCCTATATATTAGGTTGATGATGTCCCCTTGAGGAGCTCATAAGGTTCATCAAGTAAACCCTGCAGGTTGACTTAGTTAACATGATGATAAGGTTGAGTGGTACTACTCGAGGAGTTAGATGTTAATTAATTGATGGTTAGTAAATCAATTAATTGACGGACATTCGATATCTTAAACACGGGGAGATGGATGTACAAATAATATATGGAGCTCATATTATCATATGGGGGGTTGGTGAGGTAATTCAATGATGATCCTCTAGTGGAATGGAACATCATTGATGGATCAAGTTTGTGTGGTTCCGATCCATCGGGTGGCCAAGATCCAACTCCTCCTCATGGTCCCTATTGTAGCCTATTAACACCTCATGAAGCCTAGATCCAATGATGGAAAACAAAACTCTAGATCCGACGGTGGAAATTAAATCTCTAGATCCGACGGTTGGGATTAAATCTCTAGATCCGACGGTGGAGATTAAATCCCTAGATCCGACGGTGGAGATTAAATCCCTAGATCCGACGGTTGGGATGAAACCCTAGATCCGACGGTTGGGATGAAACCCTAGATCCGACGGTTGAGATTAAATCCCTAGAACCAATGGAGGAGATTAAACCAAGGCCTAAACCTAACTCTATATATATGGGCTTAGGCTTGGACGGCAAAGAGGATGAAAAAAAGAAAAACCTAATTGAGATAAGGTGGCTTGGGCGGCAAGAAATAGGAGGAGGCTAGGGTTAGGGTTTGGTTCATGGTGTTGGGCGGCAACAAGGAGAAGGGAGCTTCTTCTTCTTGTTCCCAATGGTGGCTGGCACCCTTCTTCCTCCTTCCTCTTTGGTTTGTGGCAGCCTGCTTCTCCCTTGATCTATGGCTTGTGGTGGATGAGATGAGGGTTTCTTCCCATGGGCGGCAAGAAATAGGAGGAGGCTAGGGTTAGGGTTTGGTTGTTGGTGTTGGGCGGCAACAAGGAGAGGGAGATTCTTCTTCATTTTCCTTTGATGGCCGGCCCCTCTACCTTCTTCCCTCTACCTTGGCCAAAGCTCAATCTATTCTACTTCCCTTCATCCTTAGCCAAAAATTAAGGGGAGCCTAGTTTAGGGTTTGGGCGGCAACAAGGAGAAGGGGTGTTTTCTTTCTTCTTCTCCAAGTGTTGGCCGGCGCCCATGCCCTTGTTGTTTCTCCTTTGGTTGGTTTCCATACTCCATTTTATCTTCCTTGTCCGGCGGCAATATCGAGTTTATTGACTTGGTGGCCGGTTTTAGAAAGGAAGATGAGTTTTGCTTTAGGATCTTCCTTTGTTCCTAGTGAACAAGGAAAGGAAGATTGGTGATCTAGAAGGCTTCAACTTTTGGTAGATCGTCACCCACACGACGTCCAAAAGGAGGGAGGACATACAATAGAAGATCAAGAGGTATAATCTTATTTATTTTGATTAATGTTCTTTTGTATTATGTTTATAATTGTTTTTCAATTTTATGCATGTTTTGTGTGGATGGTTACTTGCTTGTATTTGTTATGAGCATGTTTACTTTATGTATGTGTTGATTATACATGTCTACATTCATATGTATTTGTATAATCATGGACCCCGAAGATAAACACAAGAACCGGCGATCCGTCCATCGTCTCTTCCGCGACTAACCGACTAGAAGAGTTTTGTTGCTTGAACAACTAGTTTGTTCAAGCGATCGCTCAAGTCATTAGCACGACGACAAATTGGTTGAGCTTAGGAAACTCATCCCATCCAGATTAGTTTTCATTTGTTGAAAATTTTAATCCGGGGACATGGGAGCCGACGATCCTCCGAAGCGATTCCTACAACAAGGAAGGCAGAAGTGGCACTAGGCTACCACTCTCCCCACAACCTTCCGAAAAAGGATGGGACATCCTTTTATTTGCCAACGAACAGTGCGAATTTTGCAGCGGTTTGTCATCCCATATTGGTAGATCTTCCTCTTCAGTCGGTCGACAGCATAGGCATGCTGTCGAGGCTGCTTCACAGGAGCAGGTCATGGCTGTCTCCCATGAAGATTCTTACTCATCAGTTGTTGCAGTCTCCCATTCGGATGACGATATCTCAGGGGAAGTATTGCAAGAGCCAGATCAGTCAATGGATCTAGGGCAAAGTTTACCTGATGCATCACTGGCCATTGAGTTGGTACCATCATCCATTTTCCAGTCGAACGAGGTGCGACTGTCATCGGATTTAGAGCGTCAGGAACCATCACCTAATCCACATGCTGAAGCATGCTGGCATGGATAATAGGGTTGTGATTGTCCTTCGTCATATGAGTAAGACACTTCACGGGCGCAACTGAAGGGTTTTACTTATCGAGTCCGTGAGGGGAAACTTTGATTCCCACTTCACCTCGGTAGCTTGACCATGGCGATCCCTTCGATGTCCCCGGATTAAAAAAATTTAATCCTAGACAAAAGTGATTGCCCAAACCACCAATCCATCGTCGTGCTATTCATTTAGAGAGGTCACTTGAACAAACTAGTTGTTCAAGCGACCATCCTCTATTCTACGAGTAGCCGCGGAAAAGACGATGTCCGGATCGTCGGTTTTTGTGTTTATGCTCGGGATCCAAGTATTATTTAGCCATTTACAGATTTATAACATGCTTATAATTGAAAAACAAAAACAAGCAACAAACAAAAGAAGAAAGTAGAATAGGTATACCTCTCGATCTTCTAATGTATGACCTTCCTCCTTTTGGACGTCGTGTGGGCGACGATCCACCAAAAGTCGAAGCTCATAGATCGCAAATCTTCCTTCCTTGCTCTTCCAAAGCAAGAGGAAGAATAGAAACAAGGTTTTTCTCCTCACTAGAAACAACCAACAAGGAACCAAAACTTTCCTTGCTGCTGGCCAACTAGATGAAGGAGAAGATGGTGGAAAACAACCAAGACACCAAGGGAAGCCCTATATCTTGTTTCCACCACCTAAGGAGAGGGAGAAGGGAGCTTTTGGGCGCTGACCAAGGGCTGGGAAGGGCCTGGAAACTTGCTGGACGTTGGCCACAAGACAAGGAAGAAGAAAGGAAACCTTGCCTTATTTGGTGCCGCCCTAGCCTCCAAACCCTAACCCTAATCCTAATCCTATCTCAACTAGGATTCCCTTCTCTTGCCGCCCAAGCCTTGCTCTCTTCAATGTTCATCCACGCCAACTCCCCATGCCCTCCTTTTATAGAGTTAGGGATAAGTCATGAATTAATCTCCTCCATTGGTTCTAGAGATTTAATCTCAACCGTCGGATCTAGAGATTTAATCTCAACCGTCGAATCTTAAAGATTTAATCTCTACCAATGGATCTTAGAGATTTGTTTCTATCCATTGGATCTAAGCATCATGAGGTGTTAATAGGCTACATTAGGGACCATGAGGAGGAGTTGGGTCTTGGCCACCCATGGATCAAGCCGACATAAAGTCCGATCCACTAATGATGATCCAATCCACTAAAGGTTCAACATTAATCTACCTCACCAACCCCCATATGATAATATGGGCTCCATATATTATTTATATATTTTCTCTCCGTGTTTAAGATCTCGAATGTCTGTCAATTAATTAATTTACTGACCATTAATTAATCAATATCTAACTCCTTGAGTAGTACCACTCGACCTTTTCATCATGCCGGACTAAGTCCACCTGCAGGGTTTACACGATGAACCTTATGAGCTTCTCAAGGGGACATCATCATCCTAATATATAGGACACGGTTTCCTCCTATAATCAACGGCACACCATATAAATAATATCATCTCCCAACTTACCGAGCCTATCAATTTAATCTATAAATCTCGCCCATTGGTAAATCAAAGAGATGAATACTAAGTATATGTGCCCATTATTATATCGTGATTAAGAGCATGTACTAAATAATATTTGAGGTCCGATTCGATTATGTAGTCAGCAATAAATCGAATCGCCTCTAAGTCGGTCCTGCTCAATACACACAAAGTGCACTAGTGTGATTCTATGGTTAAGACAAACCAATACCAAATCACACTACAACCATTCCGATGGTTTGTCCAAAGTCATCTCAGTTGTGAGCCTTTACTTATACTTTTCAAGGGGCCGATAACATGATCTCCTGTGTGACACCACACACCATGTTATCTACAATGTAAAGTATTAGATAATATTGCATAACCATAAAAATATGCAAACAATGATCATGTGATTCTTATTCCAAAATAAAGATGTTCATACAAAAGAGAGACTTTTCAGTATACATCCCTACAATCTCCCACTTATACTAAAAGACTATGTTGTCCTCAAAGTGTCATACATCTGATCCCCATTCCCTCCACATGCCTATCAAAAGCTCTCGCCGAAAGGGCCTTAGTGAAAGGATCTGTCAGGTTATCCTCTGATGCAATCTTGGCCACAGCAACTTCCCCTCTCTTTACGATTTCTCGTATCAGGTGATACTTGCGCTCTATGTGTTTACTAGCCTTATGGGCTCATGGTTCCTTCGAGTTTGCAACTGCACCACTATTATCACAATAAATTGTGATAGTTCTGGGCAAACCAAGAATCACATCCAAGTCCATCAGGAAGTTCCTGAGCCATACAGCTTCTTTGGCCGCCTCAGAGGCCGCCACATACTCAGCTTCCATGGTGGAGTCCGCCACGCACTTCTGCTTGACACTCCTCGATACAATGGCTCCACCTCCCAAAGTAAACACAAAACCTGAGGTAGACTTACTGTTATCCCTATTAGATTGGAAGTCGGAATCCGCGTAACCCACAGGGAGTAATTGGTATGCCCGGTAAACCAGCATATAATCCCTAGTCCTTCTCAGGTACTTCAATATATGCTTTACCGCAGTCCAATGTTCCTGTCCAGGATTACTCTGATATCTGCTGACCATGCCCATGGCAAAGCAGATATCTGGTCTCGTATAGAGCATCGCATACATGAGGCTTCCTACTGTCGAAGCATAAGGAACCGCCTTCATCTCCTCTATCTCCTCAGATGATCTAGGACACATCTCCTTAGATAAAGGAACTCCATGCCTGAAAGGTAGAAAACCTTTCTTGGAGTTCTGCATGCTAAAACGCTCCATAATCGTGTCTATGTATGAAGCTTGGGATAAGCACAACATCTTTTTCCTGCAATCCCTTATAACCTTGATCCCAAGGATGTGTCCCACCTCTCCCAAGTCCTTCATATCAAACTATTTGGACAACCATACCCTTACGTCCGATAACACCTTGATATTGTTGCCAATCAACAAAATGTCATCTGCATATAGTACAAGAAATATCACTACGTTTCCGTCACATCTCTTGTATACACAAGACTCATCCGAACTTTGAATAAATCCATAAGACTGGATCACCTCATCAAAGCGGATGTTCCAAGACCTCGAAGCTTGCTTCAATCCATAAATGGACCGATTAAGCTTACATGCAAGATGCTCTTTGCCCTTAGCAATGAATCCCTCTGGTTGCTTCATGTAGATGTTTTCCTCAAGACTTCCATTAAGGAAAGCTGTCTTGACATCCATCTGTCACACCTCATAATCCATATGAGCTGCTATGCATAAGAGAATCCGGATAGACTTAAGCATGGCTACCGGTGAAAAGGTCTCCTCATAATCGATACCCTCTTTCTAAGTATACCCCTTCGCAACAAGCCTCGCTTTGAAGGTCTCAACCTTCCCATCTATTCCTCTCTTTCTCTTGTAGATCCACTTGCATCCAATGGTTTTTACACCATCGGGTGGTTCTACTAGCTCCCATACCTGATTTGAATCCATAGATTCAATCTCAGCATTCATTGCACTTTGCCAAGATACTGCATCTTTATCTTGGATTGCCTCGTCATATGTCCAGGGATCAGGTTCATGTTCGCCAGGGACCAAATCAGAAGATTCTCCCAAGAACATGAATCTATCAGTCTGTCTCACAACCCTCCCACTATGATGAGGTATCACACCTGTATCCTCTGTGACACGCAGTGCGATGACATGTGGTATATCCTCTTGTACCGGTGGTACTAAAGAAGTGACTTCCCCTTTTAACTCCTCCAGAACAATTTTACTCTTGGGCTTGTGGCTCATCACATAGTCTTCCTCTAAAAATCTGGCATTCGTGCTAACGATCACCCTCTGATCTCTAGGACTATAAAACAATCCACCCTTCGTTCCCCTGTGATAGCCAACGAACATGCGTATACATGCGAGGTTCCAACTTACCACATCGCCTTGGCCACATGTCTTTGGACTCTCCCCATATCGAATATGTCTTAGACTAGGCTTTCACCCGATCCACAACTACTGTGGGAGTAGAAGGCACGATTTAGATGGAACCAAGTTGAATGTACACCCGTATCTAGAGCATATCCCGAAGCGAATCGGCATCATCGATCTAACCCTCTCCATAAGAGTCCTATTCCTTCGCTCTGCTACACCATTCTGCTGGGGTGTGCCAGGTGCAGTCAATTGGGATTGAATCCCAGCCTCTGATAAGAAGTTCCTAAACTCTCCCAAGAGGTACTCACCACCACGATCAGATCGTAGTGTCTTGATACTTTTACCTTGACGTTTCTCCACATCAGCCTTGAATTCTTTGAACTTGTCAAAGCATTCAGACTTGCGGCGCATCAGGTAAATGTATCCATATCTTGAATAATCGTCTATAAAAGAGATGAAATACTCAAAACCACCTCTAGCCTGGATAGACATAGGACCACACAAATCAGAATGAACCAATTCTAACACATCTTTGGCTCTATACCCCTTGGCCTTAAAAGGCCTCTTGGTCATCTTACCCTCCAAGCAAGATTCACAGGTTGGGAGATCCTCCACCACTAATGAACCCAAAGGTCCATCAGCTATCAACCTTTGAATTCTGCTTAGGTTAATGTGACCAAGCCTAAGATGCCAAAGATATGTTTGGTTCATCTTCGAAGGTTCTTTTCTCTTATTGGAATTAGAAGATGAGTTATTAACTTCAATTTGTATCGTGGGAGGTTTTGGTTCAAGTGTGTACAAATTTCCTATCAATGCACCCGAACAGATAATGTCCCTGTTCCTTCTTATAACAACTTTGTCATTAAAAGAAATAGAATATCCATCTATAAACAATTTAGAAATCGAAATTAAATTCTTTCTAAATAAGGGTACATAAAGGCAATTCTTAAGAACCAAAAGTTTATTTTTCTCAAAAGATAAATGAACATCTCCCATCAGAATACCGCCACCTTCATTGGCATCGCCAAGCACAGGTAATCTCCCCTCAACTAGTAAATGCGGTTTCTGGAACCCCCAAAGTATTGCAGACATGATCAGTGGCTCCCGTATCTACACACCAGGTGCTGGTAGATAACACCGCTAAACATGTTTCAACGACTAGACCAAAAGATATACCTTTGTTCTTGCGGTTGGGGCAGTCCTTCTTCCAGTGTCCAGTCTACTTACAAGTGAAGCACTTGCCTTTCGGCCTCTTCACTCCTCCCTGAGTACCTCCCACCGCCTTCGCCCCAGTTTGTTTCTTCTTCTTCTTGCCTTTCGGCTTAGAAGTAGAAACCTTTTGGGTCACCATGGCATGCGCCTGAGCACTCGTGAAATAGTCCCTCACTGCCGGAGTTACTCCGAGTTCCGCCAACGAATACAACCTCTTGTTCATGTTGTAGTTCAGGAGAAACTGCTCAAAACTCCTAGGCAAAGACTGGAGTATGATATCGACTTGGGTTTCCCCATCGATCTCAACTCCTAGGACCTCCAGCTCATTCAAATGATCCATCATCTTGAGAACATGATCCCTCACGGGTGTTCCCTCGACCATGGTGGTCGTCATCAAGTTTCTCATGGCCTCTTGCCTCGCAGCCCGATTCTAGTGTCCGAAAAGCTCCTTGAGATTGAGCATCATATCATAAGCAGTGGACATGGTTTGATGCTGATGTTGCAGTACATTTGACATAGATGCCAAAATGTAACACCACGCCACCTCATCGGCCTTGATCCACTTCTTATAGCTCTCTCTCTCCTTTTCCCCAGAATTATCTACAGGCTTGGGAGGGCACTCTTCGAGGAGTACATATTTGTATTCCTCTGCAGTCAAGACAATGTCTAGATTCCTCTTCCAAACAACATTGTTGGGTCCAGTAAGTTTGTTCTCTTTCAGTATCACAGCAAGTGGGTTGAAAGTCATTTTGAAAGAAAACCTAAGAATCACATAAATCAAAACATTAGATTTCAAAAAATTATTGATTCCTTAAACAATAAAATTTTAAAATCAACCAACACCTCAAAACACCGAGAATATCGTATGCCACGATAGTGTGGATGTATACGAATTCTACATTTGTAAGAGGAGGTTTTACCCATTAATTTTACTATCTTGTCAACCTAACTTTTTGACAAGTAAAATTAATAGTTGGTTCCTCTTTGGCCCTACAAATAAAAGCAGTGACTCCGATGGGGAGGATACTTATATTTGTATCTAAGTGTTCACCATTACTCGGTACTAAGGTAATTATCTCAGGTTATGTGCCTTACGATGGGCAAGTACACACGCTCCTTACTAATTTTCTATAACCATATTCGACCTTGTGATCCGCAAACAAACCCATCCGATGGGGAGGAAGGCACTCAGAGCTGACGCGCAAGTTTGTTTGCATCACATGTCAAATCATAATGGAGGCCGTGGGAATTTAAAAAATTCCCTCTCCCACTTAGTAATTTGAAATTGAGGAATTTTCCTAGCCTACGACATGCATATCAAACAAAAAGAAATAAATATGAAAAATAAATTATTTTCCAACTATTATGGCTTTTGTCTTCAATATGACTCTCGTCGCATCGCCATCTCGTCAGCTCCTCCTACGCCATGTACGAGCCATCCGGAGATCTGAGCCGAGACTAAAACCTATTTTATTTTACATCCATCGATCCTATACTCCACGAGGGAGTGTACATGAAATCTAGATCGAAAGTAAACTAAAATAAAGAGTGGCTAAACAATGTTGTATCTAATTTACAAAAAATCAAATACTAGCCTCGTCAACCCCGAGGATTCAACAAAATAAATATTTACACACATACAATCACATACACACATATGGCCATAATAGTCAGATCTTATGCCTGCAACCAAAGAAATAAACTACACATATCCTACTATTATCCGGCACATATAATATATGAAAAAGTGCATAAAAATTAACCGAATCCAAAACACACAAAACTGGAAACCTTGGCTCTGATACCTATTGAAGGGTTTTGCTTATCAAGTCCGTGAGGGGAAACTTCGCTTCCCACTTCACCTCGGTAGCTTGACCATGGCGATCCCTTCGATGTCCCTGGATTAAAAAAAAATAATCCTAGACAAAAGGGATTGCCCAAACCACCAAGCCATCATCGTGCTATTCATTTAGAGAGGTCACTTGAACAAACTAGTTGTTCAAGCGACCATCCTCTATTCTACGAGTAGCCGCGGAATAGACAATGTCCGGATCGCCGGTTTTTGTGTTTATGCTAGGGATCCAAGTATTATTTAGCCATTTATAGATTTATAACATTCTTATAATTGAAAAACAAAAACAAGCAATAAACAAAAGAAGAAAGTATAATAGGTATACCTCTCGATCTTCTAATGTATGACCTTCCTCCTTTTGGACGTCGTGTGGGCGACGATCCACCAAAAGTCGGAGCTCCTAGATCGCAAATTTTCCTTCCTTTCTCTTCCAAAGCAAGAGGAAGAATAGAAACAAGGTTTTTCTCCTCACTAGAAACAACCAACAAGGAACCAAAACTTTCCTTGCTGCCGGCCAACTAGATGAAGGAGAAGATGGTGGAAAACAACCAAGACACCAAGGGAAGCCCTATATCTTGTTTCCACCACCTAAGGAGAGGGAGAAGGGAGCTTTTGGGTGCTGACCAAGGGCTGGGAAGGGCCTGGAAACTTGCTGGACGTTGGCCACAAGACAAGGAAGAAGAAAGGAAACCTTGCCTTATTTGGTGCCGCCCTAGCCTCCAAACCCTAACCCTAATCCTAATCCTATCTCAACTAGGATTCCCTTCTCTTGCCGCCCAAGTCTTGCTCTCTTCAATGTTCATCCACGCCAACTCCCCATGCCCTCCTTTTATAGAGTTAGGGATAAGTCATGAATTAATCTCCTCCATTGGTTCTAGGGATTTAATCTCAACCGTCGGATCTAGAGATTTAATCTCAACCGTCGGATCTTAGAGATTTAATCTCTACCAATGGATCTTAGAGTTTTGTTTCTATCCATTGGATATATGCATAATGAGGTGTTAATAGGCTACATTAGGGACCATGAGGAGGAGTTGGGTCTTGGCCACCCATGGATCAAGCCCACATAAAGTCCGATCCACTAATGATGATCCAATCCACTAAAGGTTCATCATTGATCTACCTCACCAACCCCCATATGATAATATGGGCTCCATATATTATTTATACATTTTCTCCCCGTGTTTAAGATCTCGAATGTCCATCGATTAATTAATTTACTGACCATTAATTAATCAACATCTAACTCCTTGAGTAGTACCACTCAACCTTTTCATCATGCCGGACCAAGTCCACCTGTAGGGGTTACACGCTGAACCTTATGAGCTCCTCAAGGGGACATCATCATCCTAATATATAGGACACGGTTTCCTCCTATAATCAACGACACACCATATAAATAATATCATCTCCCAACTTACCGAGCCTATCGATTTAATCTATAAATCTCGCCCATTGGTAAATCAAATAGATGAGTACTAAGTATATGTGCCCGTTATTATATCGGGATTAAGAGCATGTACTAAATAATATCTGAGGTCCGATTTGATTATGTAGTCAGCAATAAATCGAATCACTTCTAAGTCAGTCCTACTCAATACACACAAAGTGCACTAGTGTGATTCTATGGTTAAGACAAACCAATACCAAATCACACTACAACCATTCCGATGGTTTGTCCAAAGTCATCTCGGTTGTGAGCCTTTACTTATACTTTTCAAGGGGTCGATAACATGATCTCCTGTGTGACACCACACACCATGTTATCTACAATGTAAAGTATTAGACAATATTACATAACCATAAAAATATGCAAACAATGATCATATGATTCTTATTCCAAAATAAAGATGTTCATACAAAAGATAGACTTTTCAGTATACATCCCTACAGCAACAACCCCAGACTGGTTGCTGTGGAGACAAACAATCGTAAGGATATTCGCTGTAATCTGCACTTCTTCCCTCATCGTAGTCTGGGTCGCTCCAGACCTCGATATTCATTTGGTCCTCATAGAAGGCTCCTGTGTATTCATAGAAAATGTGTTGTTCACCATCCAAGTAGTAGGATCCTTCCATCCTTGCAATTGATGGTCTTGAATAAAGGGTGAGCTGAATGGGACTGTGCTTGTTGGATTTGCCGACATCAAAGGTGGTGGCTACTTCCTGATGTCGTTACCTCAGGGACTCAACTTATCCCTTCAACTGCGCCTCTTGCGTCTTACAGAGGTTACGACTTTTGTCTCCTAGGGTGCGATCGGCGGTCAGTAGACTTCGCACACAAACACCTTCTTCGTGGGCAGAGTACAGCTAACACAGTGCCTTGCACAGCTCGAGACTCCTTTCAAGCTCAGCTGGGTAGCTCTGTTGGGATGTATACTGAAAAGTCTATCTTTTGTATGAACATCTTTATTTTGAAATAAGAATCATATGATCATTGTTTGCATATTTATGGTTATGTATATTGTCTAATACATTACATTGTAGATAACATGGTGTGTGGTGTCACATGGGAGATCATGTTATCGGCTCCTTGTAAAGTATAAGTAAAGGCTCACAATCGAGATGGCTTTGGACAAACCATTGGTATGGTTGTAGTGTGATTTGATATTGGTTTGTCTTGACCATAGAATCACACTAGTACACTTTGTGTGTATTGAGCAGGACCGACTTAGAGGTGATTCGATTTATTGCTGACTACATAATCGAATCGGATCTCAAATATTATATTGTACATGATCTTAATCCCGATATAATAACGGGCACATATACTTAGTGTTCATTTCTTTGATTTACCAATGGGCGAGATTTATAGATTAAATCGATAGGCTCGGTAAGTTGGGAAATGATATTATTTATATGGTATGTCATTGATTATAGGAGGAAATCGTGTCCTATATATTAGGATGATGATGTCCCCTTGAGGAGCTCATAAGGTTCATCATGTAAACCCTACAGGTGGACTTGGTCCGGCATGATGAAAAGGTTGAGTGGTACTACTCATGGAGTTAGATGTTGATTAATTAGTGGTCAGTAAATTAATTAATCGACGAACATTCGAGATCTTAAACACGGGGAGAAAAATATACAAATAATATATGGAGCTCATATTAACTTATGGGGGTTGGTGAGGTAGATCAATTATAATCCTTTAGTGGATTGGATTATCATTAATGGATCGGACTTTATGTGGGCTTGATCCATTGGGTGGCCAAGATCCAACTCCTCCTCATGGTCCCTATTGTATCCTATTAAAACCTCATGAAGCCTAGATCCAATGGTAGAAAACAAAATTCTAGAACCAATGGTAGAGATTAAATCTCTAGATCCGACGGTTGAGATTAATTCTCGAGATCCGACGGTTGAGATTAAATACCTAGAATCAATGGTGGAGATTAAAACAAGGCTTATCCCTAACTCTATAAAAGGAGGCAAGGGGGTGGGCGATAACTGCAATTGAAGAGGGCTTAGGGTTGGGCGGCAAGGAGCTTGGAGGCTAGGGTTTGGAGCTTGGGCGGCCACAATTAAGGAAACAATTTCCTTTCTTCTCTTCTTCCTCAAAGTGGCCGGTGCCCATCATCATCTCCTCCCCTTTGGCTGGCGTCAAAAGCTTCTCCTTCTCTTCTCCTTGGCCGGTGGAAATAAAGCTTAGGGTCTTCCCTTGAAGCTCTTGGCCGGCGCCCACTTCTATTTCTTCTTCTTCTTGGCCGGCGGCAAGCACTAAGCTTGGAGCTTGGTGGTTGGTTGAAAGAAGGAGAAGTGTTTTGTTTCTTATTCTTTTTCTTGCTCGGAGTGAGCAAGGAAGGAAGATTGGTGATCTAGGAGCTTCGACTTTTGATAGATCATCGCCCACACGACGTCCAAAAGGAGGAAGGACATACAATAGAAGATCGAGAGGTATAACGTTTGTTTATATTCTTTTGTAACATGTCTATATTTGTTCTTCAATCATATATATGTTATATATTCTGTTTTGTGGCTAAAATAACTTGGACCCCGAATACAAACATAAAAATCGGCGATCCGTACATCGTCCATTCCGCGGCTATTCGTAGAATAGAGTTTGGTGGCTTGAACAACAAGTTTGTTCAAGTGACTGCTCTAATCGAATAGCACGACGATGGAACGGTAGCTTGGGTGATCCCTCCTTGTAAAGGATAAATTTTTTTATCTGGGGACGTAGAAGGGATCACCATGAACAAGCGACCGAGTTGAAGTAGGAAGCGAAGTTTCCTACCTTCAAGTGGTATCATAGCTTCCGAGCAAAACCCTTCAAGTGGTATCAGAGTCATGGTTTCCGATTTTGTGTGTTTAGGATTCGGTTACTTTTATGCACTTTTCATATATTATATGTGCCAGAAAATAGTAGGATGTGCGTAGGTTAACTTTTTGGTTGCAGGCATAGGATCCAACTATTATGGTCATATGTGTGTATGTGATTGTATGTGTGTAATTGTATATTTGTTGAATCCTCGAGGTTGACGAGGCTAGTATTTAATTTTTGTAATTAAATACGGCATTGTTTAGCCACTCTTTTTATTTTAATTTACTTTCGATCTAGATTTTATGTACACTCCTTCGTGGAGTATAGGATCAATGGATGTAAATTAAAATAGATTTTTCTCGGCTCGGATCTCCTGATGGCTTGTACATGGCATAGGGAGGAGCGGACGAGATGGCGATACGACGAGAGACATATTGGAGACAAAAGCCATAATAGTTGGAAAATATTTATTTTTCATATTTATTGCTTATTGTTTGATATGCATGTCGTAGGCTAGAAAATTCCTCAATTTCAAATTACTAAGTGGGAGAGGGATATTTTTATAAATTCCCACGGCCTCCATTACGATTTGACATGTGATGCAAACAAACTTGTGCGTCGGCTCTGAGTGCCTTCCTCCCCATCGGATGGGTTTGTTTGCGGATCACAAGGTCGAATATGGTTATAGGAAATTATTAAGGAGTGTGTGTACTTCCCCATCGGAAGGCACATAACCCGAGATAATTAACTTGGTACTGAGTAATGGTGAACACTTTGTTAGGACAATCTCTTGCCATGATAAGGTTTTGATGTGTGTGGCAAAGGGTTTAAGTTAGGATGATTTTGTTATTTGATATGTGCGTTGGAGTCTTGCAGGACTTAGTAATTCGCACATGGAACCTTGGCGGGTTCACCCTCACAACCTCGATCCTTGAGTCGGTGAAGGATGACTTTGCGGAAGCCGTGCGCTTGGAGCATCCAAGGGACCGCCGGATGAGATTACTTGAAGTGAAGCCAAGGAAGCAGACTTCGGAGGCAAGAGATGCGAAGGAGCATTGCAGAGCCGTGCGCCTGATGCTGCCGAGGGACGTAGCCGCAAACGAAGAGAGCTTCGGCAAGGGACTTCGAGTGAGATGAGAGAATGAGTGAAATGTAAGTAGCTCATTAGGTGAACTTGGCTTAATGGCTGAGTGTCGGAGACTTGACCGCAAGGGTTAAGGTTTACCCGACCGCCGGAAGCTCAAACTTATGTTAAGTTTGAGTTCCACACGGCATCGATCGATCGCCATGTAATGACGGATCCCTTGCTCTGTCAGTGGGTTCGAGTATCCGCGATAGGTTTATGCCCGATCGCTATGGAATGGCGATCATTGCCAGAAGGATATCAGCGAGACCGCTTGAGCCGATCGCGTAGCCGACCCGCGATCGACTACGGAGGCGGCGATCGTAGTGAGGTCCATCAATCAAGCTGCCAAGAGTTCCGTTGGACTACAACGGGATCCGGACGTGTTCGGAGGTTGTAGTAGCGTGATCGCCAAGGCGCGATCGTGGCCGCCAACGGGAAGAAATCAGCCCTCTCTATAAAAAGAGAGGGTGTGAGCCTTTGAGAGGCTAATGCTTATGCTCTAAGTGATCTTCCTAGTGCCCCACAAGCTCTAAACTCTTCTTACTTGTTTTTACTCCATTCTTATTGTAAGAAGAGTGATCTTGATTGTAAAGGTTACCTCCACCTAGCTTGGTGCAAAGGAGAGACCAATAGTGATTGGCTTTGGAGGAGTGATTCACCTTGGACGAATCGGGATCGTGGATTAGCGGCGTAGCCGTGAACCACGTTACATTCTTTGTTAGCGCTTGTTTTCTCGTATTTCTATTTTCTTGTCTTTATTAGTCTTCCGCTTGCGATAATTAGTTTTGTAGACGAGCAAATACCGGCATCCAAACGAAAAGGGCTATTCACCCCCCTCTAGCCGGCCAATCGACTCCCAACAAGTGGTATCAGAGCCGAGGAAAGCTTGTCGAGGACTAACCGCCACAACAAGCAACTTTCAAAATGGCCGGCTCCAACATCCATCCTCCGAAGTTTGAAGGAGAATTCGCTTGGTGGAAAAAGCGAATGGAGGTATTTTTTCGAAACGGATTTTGATATTATGATTACAATGGAATCCGGTTTCATTTTGCCTAGGGATGAAGAGGGGAAGCCAATAGAGAAATCTAGGTGGACCAAAAGGCAAAGGGAAGAGCACCTTGCAAATTCAAAAGCCAAGCATCATCTCTTCAATGTGCTCCCCCAACAAGAAATCAACCGAATAGGAGAATGCCTAAGCGCCAAGGAGATGTGGGAGAAGCTAATTGAGCTTCATGAAGGCACATCCGAGGCAAAGCTAGCAAGGAGAGATCTCCTCCGCTCCCAACTATCCAACATTAAATTAGAAAAGGGAGAAAAGGTAACTTCTTTGCATTCTAGATTCAAAGAAATTTTAAATGGACTAACAAGTGTAGGAGAAAGGCTCTCCAATCGCGATATGATAATGAAGGCCATAGATGCTTTCCCCCGATCATCCAAGTGGAGTTCAATGGTGGACTCATTTTACATTTCAAAGAATCTAGAGGTAAGTACTCTAGATGAATTTTTCTCCACTATGGAATTACATGAATCTAGGCTTGAAGGAATACAAGAAGAGCCAAAAATACAACCTTCAAGGGGAGTAGCATTGTTGGCAAATAAGGGAAAGAAGAAGATAGAGAGCTCCTCCTCCTCCGATGACGAAGCGTCTTCCTCCTCCTCCATGGATAGCACCGAAGAAGCCTATATGGTAAGGAGGGTAAGACGTGCTTTAAAAGGTTTTCATTTTCATAAATCAAATGATAGGAATAGAAGACCAAGGGGGAAGGTCATATGCTACAATTGCCAAGGAGAGGGGCACATAAGGGATAATTGTCCCCTCCTAAACAAGAGCAAGGAAGAGAAGAGAAAGAAAGAAGAAAAGAAGAAGAAAAAGGGGAGCAAGAAAAAGAAGGAAGAGGAGAAGAAGACAAAAGAAAAGGGGAAGACCAAAGCTCTAAAGGCAAGGACTTGGGATGACCCATCCTCATCCTCCTCATTATCATCGGATGAGGAGAATGCCTTTGTCACCAATTTGGCCTTGATGGCCTTTGATGACTTAGATTGCTCTTCCTCCGAAAATGAAGGATCAAGCTCAAGAGGAGAGAGCTCAAGTGAAGGGAGAGCTTCTACATCCTCCTCATCCGAAGAAGAAGAAGAGGATATGGAAACTATGGTAACAAATGCCTCTCCTAAGAAAATAGTTTCCATAATTTCTAGTTTAACTAAGGACTTATTTGGAATGAAAAAGAAAAACAAAAGCATGCTTAATCAAATTAAGGCATTAGAAAATAAGCTAGAAAATGCATGCTTAAATAATAATGATATTTCTTCTAGCTTAAATGATGCATGTTCACATGACTATATGCCTTTGGATGTTAATGATGCATGCATAGAGGAAAATAGAGCTTTAGGGGAAAAGGTAGACTATTTGACAAAAGCCCTAGAGAAATTCACTATTGGCTCCAACACATTGAACATGATTATAGGGAGCCAAAGGGCAAGCTTTAACAAAAAGGGCCTAGGCTACAAGGAAAAGAAAAATGAAAAGGCCTACAAATGTCTAATTGCTAGGGGACAAGATAAAAAGAAGGTAATAGCTAGGAAATGGATCCCCAAGGAATATCTAGTGAACCCAATAGGCAAGAACTTATTTTGGGTTCCAAAATCCATCCTTAAGGGTTAGAAAACCCCTAGGGTAGTCAACCATATGCAATTGACCTATATCATATTTTGGTTGACTTAGGATGGCGGGACAACATTTTTAGAATAGTGTTGGGTGATGATAACGTGCCCATAAATAAATAATAATGTTTAAATCATGATGATTAATGTAATTGCTATGTATGTTTGCAATCATGATTTATGATATTTGGCACATCATCATAAGAAATAGGGTTTAAATCATGCCTTAGGTGATATTTTGTTTATTATCATGATATAATACCTAATGCATGAGAACAATTCAATGAATACATGTATTTCATGATCATAATGTAGAATTAATTGATATATGCCTTTATGATCATGAGAATTGTTAGGTTGATACTTAACCTTGATAGAATTGTATGAATATATTGGTTAAGTATATACAAATACCCCCTAGGATGCATCTCACACTCACCATAGGCTACCTTGATTGAAAACTTAGCATGAGTGAAATGTTAGGATGATACAAATGTCCACTAATGCCTAAGGCATTTAGATGGTCATTTAAGGTATCAAAATAGCAATAATAGACCAATCATGGGGAAGGCTTATGTTTAATCCATAGACATATTGTCCAAAGATCATGATTGGATATTTCATATGTTTTCAAAATAATTTCTTACCCTAAAATCTATGTATTCATGTTTTGAAACAATTGGATGCAAAACTAGGTAGTTAACTTGATACTAACATGCTCAAAAACTAGTGGTTTTTAAAGCTTTTGGAATTTTGGCTAATCTAGGAAAATATAATGATTTTTCTTGAAAAACTATTTTCATTGATAGATATACTTACAAGAAATATGTTCCCCAAATTTCATGATTTTTCGAATTTTCTGAAATTTTTAATGCATTTCTGAATTTCACCCAGAAAATCAGAATTTCGGAATCCTTTGTGCCAGTCGACTGCCATACTGATAGCAGTCGACTGCTAGCCTGAAAAACAGCCAAATATTTTCTGATTTCATATTTTAATCATGTTTTTGGTGTTCTCTTTCTATTAGACCTGATGACATGAGTTTATATGTAAGGATTAATCTTTTTGATGGTGTCAAAGGGGGAGAAATGTATGTTTAAGTAACGGGGAATATATTTTGGGGGAGAAATGATTATGCTTATGATAGGGGGAGAGAGAATTTGTAGAGAGAGTTTCATGGATTAAGGGGGAGTTGCATGTTGTTATATCATGTTTATGTTTACATGCTTTCTTACCTTAGAAATTTATATCAAATGTTTTTACCTAACTTAAACGGATTGCCACACATCAAAAATGGGGAGATTGTTAGGGCAATCTCTTGCCATGATAAGGTTTTGATGTGTGTGGCAAAGGGTTTAAGTTAGGATGATATTGTTATTTGATATGTGCGTTGGAGTCTTGCAGGACTTAGTAATTCGCACATGGAACCTTGGCGGGTTCACCCTCACAACCTCGATCCTTGAGTTGGTGAAGGATGACTTTGCGGAAGTCATGCGCTTGGAGCATCCGAGGGACCACCGGACGAGATGACTTGAAGTGAAGCCAAGGAAGCAGACTTCGGAGGCAAGAGACGCGAAGGAGCATTGCAGTCGTCGCTGATCTTAGGGGCGTGGCGCAAGCGAAGAGGCTTGACAAGGGACTTCGAGTGAGATGAGAGAATGAGTGAAATGTAAGTAGCTCATTAGGTGAACTTGGCCTAATGGCTGAGTGTCGGAGACTTGACCGCAAGGGTTAAGGTTTACCCGACCGCCGGAAGCTCAAACTTATGTTAAGTTTGAGTTTCATGACATCGATCGCCATGTGATGGCGATCGCTCTAAGTCGAGTGGGTTCATTGGTATCCGTGATGGGTTTATGCCCGGTGATCGCCATCAGAATGGCGATCATTGCCGAAGAAGGATATCGCGAGCACATAACTCGTCTTGGCCCAGGCGGTCGACTACGAGGCGGCCGATCGGGTGAGGTCCATCGATCGGTCATTGCCAAGAGTTCCGTTGGACTACAACGGTCGGGATCCGACGTGTTCGAAGGCCATTGTAGTGATGGCAGTCGACTGCCAAGGGCAGCAGTCGACTGGTGGCGGCCAACGGGAAGAAATCAGCCCTCTCTATAAAAAGAGAGGGTGTGAGCCTTTGAGAGGCTAATGCTTATGCTCTAAGTGATCTTCCTAGTGCCCCACAAGCTCTAAACTCTTCTTACTTGTTTTTACTCCATTCTTATTGTAAGAAGAGTGATCTTGATTGTAAAGGTTACCTCCACCATTCTTGGTGCAAAGGAGAGACCAATAGTGATTGGCTTTGGAGGAGTGATTCACCTTGGACGAATCGGGATCGTGGATTAGCGGTGTAGCCGTGAACCACGTTACATTCTTTGTTAGCGCTTGTTTTCTCGTATTTCTATTTGCTTGTCTTTATTAGTCTTCCGCTTGCGCTAATTAGTTTTGTAGACGAGCAAATACCGGCATCCAAACGAAAAGGGCTATTCACCCCCCTCTAGCCGGCCAATCGACTCCCAAAACACTTAGATACAAATATAAGTATCCTCCCCATCGGAGTCGCTATTTTTATTTATAGGGACGAAGAGGAACCAACTATTAATTTTACTTGTCAAAAAGTTAGGTTGACAAGATAGTAAAATTAATGGGCAAAACCTCCTCTTACAAATGTAGAATTCGTATACATCCACACTATCGTGACATACGATATTCTCGGTGTTTTGAGGTGTTGGTTGATTTGAAAATTTTATTGTTTGAGGAATCAATAATCTTTTGAAATCTAATGTTTTGATCTATGTTATTCTTAGGTTTTCTTTCAAAATGACTTTCAACCCACTTGCTGTGATACTGAAAGAAAATAAACTTACTAGACCCAACTATGTTGATTGGAAGAGGAATCTTGACATTGTCTTGACTGCTGAGGAATACAAATATGTACTCCTCGAAGAGTGCCCTCTTAAGCCTGCAGATGATTCTGGGGAAAAGGAGAAGGAGAGTTATATGAAGTAGATCAAGGCCGATGAGATGGCGCGGTGTTACATTTTGGCATCTATGTCAAATGTACTGCAACATCAGCATCAAGCGATGCCCACTGCTTATGACATGATGCTCAATCTCAAAGAGCTTTTCCGACACCATAATCGGGCTTCTAGGCAGGAAGCCATGAGGAACTTGATGACTACAACCATGATCGAGGGAACACCCGTGAGAGATCATGTTCTCAAGATGATGGTTCATTTGAATGAGCTGGAAGTCCTTGGAGCTGACATCGATGGGGAAACCCAAGTCGATATCATTCTCCAGTCTCTACCTAGGAGTTTTGAGCAGTTTCGTCTGAACTACAACATGAACAAGAGGTTGTATTCTTTGGCGAAGCTTCTGACAGAACTCTAGGCAGCAGAGGGGCTTTTTTGTCAGAGTGCTCAGGCGCAAGCCATGGTTGCCCAAAAGGTTTCTACTTCTAAGCCGAAAGGCAAGAAGAAGAAGAAACAAGCTGGGGCAAAGGTGGTGGAAGGAACTCAGGGAGGAGTGAAGAAGCCGAAAGGCAAGTGCTTCACTTGTAAGCAGACTGGACACTGGAAGAAGGACTACCCCAACCACAAGCAGAACAAAGGTATATCTTTTGGTCTAGTCGTTGAAACATGTTTAGTGTTGTTATCTACCGGCACCTGGTGTGTAGATACAGGAGCCACTGATCATGTCTGCAATACTTTACAGGGGTTCCAGGAAACCAGACGACTGGCTGAGGGGAAGATTACCGTATACTTGGGTGATGCCACGAAGCTGGCGGCTATTGCAATGGGAGATGTTTATTTGTCTTTTGAGAAAAATAAAGTTTTGGTTCTTAAGAATTGCCTTTATGTACCTTTATTTAGAAAGAATTTGATTTCGGTTTCTAAATTGTTATTGGATGGATATTCTATTTCTTTTAATGACAAAGTTGTTATAAAAAGGAATAGGGAGATTATCTGTTCGGGTGCATTGATAGGAAATTTATACACACTTGAACCAAAAGCTCCCACGATACAAATAGAAGTTAATAACTCATCTTCTAATACCAATAAGAGAAAAGAACCTTCGAAGATGAACCAAACATATCTTTGGCATCTAAGACTTGGTCATATTAACCTAAGCAGAATTCAAAGGTTGATAGCTGATGGACCTCTGGGTTCATTAGTGGTGGAAGATTTCCCAACCTGCGAATCTTGCTTGGAGGGTAAAATGACCAAGAGACCTTTTAAGGCCAAGGGGTATAGAGCCAAAGAGCATCTACATGGATTGAAGCAAGCAGAGGGATTCATTGCAAAGGGCAAAGAGCATCTTGTACGTAAGCTTAATCGGTCCATTTATGGATTGAAGCAAGCTTCGAGGTCTTAGAACATCCGCTTTGATGAGGTAATCCAGTCTTATGGATTTATTCAAAGTCCGGATGAGTCTTGTGTTTACAAGAGATGTGACGGAAACGTAGTGGTATTTCTTGTACTATATGTAGATGACATTTTGTTAATTGGCAACAATGTCAAGGTGTTATCGGACTTAAGGGTATGGTTGTCCAAACAGTTTGATATAAATGACTTGGGAGAAGTGGGACACATCCTTGGGATCAAGGTTATAAGGGATCGTAGGAAAAGGATATTGTGCTTATCTCAAGCTTCATATATAGACACAATTATGGATCGTTTTAGCATTCAAAACTCCAAGAAAGGTTTTCTACCTTTCAGGCATGGAGTTCCTTTATCAAAGGAGATGTGTCCTAAAACATCTGAGGAGATAGAGAAGATGAAGGTGCTTCCTTATGCTTTGACAGTAGGAAGCCTCATGTATGCGATGCTATGTACGAGACCAGATATCTGCTTTGCCGTGGGCATGGTCAGCAGATATCAGAGTAATCCAGGACAGGGACATTGGACTGTGGTAAAGCATATATTGAAGTACCTGAGAAGGACTAGGGATTATATGCTAGTTTACCAGGCAGACCAATTGCTCCCTGTGGGTTATACAGATTCAGACTTCCAATCAGATAGGGATAACAATAATTCTACCTCATATTTTGTGTTTACTTTGGGAGGTGGAGCCATTGTATGGAGGAGTGTCAAGCAGAAATGCGTGGCGGACTCTACCATGGAAGCTGAGTATGTGGCGGCCTCTGAGGCGGCCAAAGAAGCTGTGTGGCTCAGGAACTTCTTGATGGACTTAGATGTGATTCCTGGTTTGCAACTATCACAATTTATTGTGATAATAGTGGTGCAGTTGCAAACTCGAAGGAACCATGAGCCCATAAGGCAAGTAAACACAGAGCGCAAATACCACCTGATACGAGAAATCGTAAAGAGAGGAGAAGTTGTTGTGGCCAAGATTGCATCAAAGGATAACCTGGCAAATCCTTTCACTAAGGCCCTTCCAGAGAGAGCTTTTGATAGGCATGTGGAGAAAATGGAAATCAGATGTATGGCAGTTTGAGGACAGCATAGTCTTTTAGTATAAGTCTATCTTTTGTATGAACATCTTTATTTTGAAATAAGAATCACATGATCATTGTTTGCATATTTATGGTTATGCATATTGTCTAATACATTACATTGTAGATAACATGGTGTGTGGTGTCACATGGGAGATCATGTTATCGGCTCCTTGTAAAGTATAAGTAAAGGCTCACAACCGAGATGGCTTTGGACAAACCATTGGTATGGTTGTAGTGTGATTTGGTATTGGTTTGTCTTGACCATAGAATCACACTAGTACACTTTGTGTGTATTGAGCAGGACTGACTTAAAGGTGATTCGATTTATTGCTGACTACATAATCGAATCGGACCTCAGATATTATATTGTACATGCTCTTAATCCCGATATAATAACGGACACATATACTTAGTATTCATTTCTTTGATTTACCAATGGGCGAGATTTATAGATTAAATCGATAGGCTCGGTAAGTTAGGAAATGATATTATTTATATGGTGTGCCATTGATTATAGGAGGAAATCGTGTCCTATATATTAGGATGATGATGTCCCCTTGAGGAGCTCATAAGGTTCATCATGTAAACCCTGTAGGTGGACTTGGTTCGGCATGATGAAAAGGTTGAGTGGTACTACTCATGGAGTTAGATGTTGATTAATTAATGGTCAATAAATTAATTAATCGACAGACATTCGAGATCTTAAATATGGGGAGAAAAATATACAAATAATATATGGAGCCCATATTAACTTATGGGGGTTGGTGAGGTAGATCAATGATAATCCTTTAGTGGATTTGATTATCATTAATGGATCAGACTTTATGTGGGCTTGATCCATTGGGTGGCCAAGATCCAACTCCTCCTCATGGTCTCTATTGTATCCTATTAAAACCTCATGAAGCCTAGATCCAATGGTAGAAAACAAAACTCTAGAACCAATGGTAGAGATTAAATCTCTAGATCCGACGGTTGAGATTAATTCTCAAGATCCAACGGTTGAGATTAAATCCTTAGAACCAATGGTGGAGATTAAAACAAGGCATATCCCTAACTCTATAAAAGGAGGCAAGGGGGTGGGCGGCAACTTCAATTGAAGAGGGATTAGGGTTGGGCGGCAAAGAGCTTGGAGGCTAGGGTTTGAAGCTTGGGCGGCTACAATTAAGGAAACAATTTCCTTTCTTCTCTTCTTCCTCAAAGTGGCCGGCGGCCATCATCATCTCCTCCCCTTTTCCCAGCATCAAAAGCTCTTCCTTCTCTTCTCCTTGGCCGGTGGAAACAAAGCTTAGGGTCTTCCCTTGAAGCTCTTGGCCGGCGCCCACTTCTATTTCTTCTTCTTCTTGGCCGGCGGCAAGCACCAAGCTTGGAGCTTGGTGGTTGGTTGAAAGAAGGAGAAGTGTTTTGTTTCTTATTCTTCTTCTTTATCGGAGCGAGCAAGGAAGGAAGATTGGTGATCTAGGAGCTTCGACTTTTGATAGATCGTCGCCCACACGACGTCCAAAAAGTGGAAGGACATACAATAGAAGATCGAGAGGTATAACGTTTGTTTATATTCTTTTGTAACATGTCTATATTTGTTCTTCAATCATATATATGTTATATATTCTGTTTTGTGGCTAAAATAACTTGGACCCCGAATACAAACATAAAAGTCGGTGATCCGTACATCGTCTATTCCGTGACTATTCGTAGAATAGAGGTTGGTGGCTTGAACAACAAGTTTGTTCAAGTGACCGCTCTAATCGAATAGCACGACGATGGAACCGTAGCTTGGGTGATCCCTCCCTTTAAAGGATAAATTTTTTTATCCGGGGACGTAGAAGGGATCGCCATGAACAAGCGACCGAGTTGAAGTGGGGAGCGAAGTTTCCTACCTTCAAGTGGTATCAGAGCTTTCGGGTAAAACCCTTCAAGCTCATCCTCCACTGGATCCATGTCAATTTTTCTATCTCCCCTAGGAGATTTTCTATATACTCGGCTTTGTCTCTGACGTCTCTGAATCCTTGGGACAAAACATGGTTTTTTGTATTGGATTCCCACCTTGAGAATATGTCATTAAATAGGCTGATCTGGGTAGGAATGACAAATAGCACCCCTCCCTTTTGTTGAGCTGAGGGGAATGTCCATAGTTCATTGTTTTCATCCCTTCTAAACCTTGCGTTGGTGTAAGGCCTTCCTTGGGGAACTCTTGGTTGAGAAGGCCCTGGCTCTGTCCTTGCCAGAGGGTACCCAGGTGGTCCCATATTTGCTTCATGTTGAGGAGGATTGTAGGGGGAAGCTACAGTGCTTGTGGAATATACCTGCTGCCCAGCTTATCGCTGGGTCTCCATCAGTCGTCTTAGAGCAGGGTATTCCATGCTGGTTTCCACCCCTACTGCTAGGGTGTGGTGCTCCTCTTTCGCAAATGGGTTGCACCATTCGTCTGTTGCGTCGTCGTCCGGGTAACTATCCCATATTACTTCTGCTTTGTTTTCCATGGCTGCTAGGTACTGAATTTGCCCTAGATAATCATCCTCTGAGTCCGAGTCTTGCAATGGGTAGTCCATGGACCGGAGTACAGTGGCCCCTGGGCTTATATCTCCTGCATGGGTACCTTCTTGCAATTCTTCGGAGAAGGGTGATTCTTCTAGGAGGGCATTAATGGCCATTTTCTCGTATTTATCTACTAGGTTTTTGAGGGAGATGTACCCGGGTCTTTGTGATGCTTCTGTCAGCCCTCTTTCCTTCCATTCCTTTGGGAGCAATATTGAGAAAATCTCTGGTACTTGGGGCGTCTGGTACGAGCATCCTTCGAGGTTTCCCTCATAGTTGTAACCATGCTGCTCCGAGGCCCAATTTCTTCGTGGACTTTCATTGTCTGCTGGGACTTCTATTAGTGTGTGATTGTAGCTGTACTGAGTGATTAGTTGGGCAATGATTTGTCCTTGATATATATTAATATTGGCATGGGTAAGGTTTCTGACAAAGATTTTTACCTCGTCTTGGCAGTGGCTGTCAATTGTGGTCATTTCTATGCTGAGTTGGTTATCCACCAGGGATAAAGACCTTGCTATAACCTGTCCGTAGATTCCATATGGGAAATCAAAGCTCAGTGTTGTGGATATCTGCCTATGTTCTGATGGGAGGATTACACAATCTTGGTCCGCAGCTAGCTCATATCCAGCAAATCCGTAAACATATTGTGTTGGTAGTGTTGCGGTTGGGGTTAGTCTTCGGATCAATACCCCTAGTTCTTGTTGTTCATGTACGTAGGATTCCTCTCCTTCTAGTAGGGCAGCGAGGGAGTGCGTTCTGAGCTCTTCCTCATCGTTGGGAACTTCCTCATCCCGAACATTATAGCACGGGCATCCTGAATGGGCTACCACCGTGTAGTTGTCAAATGTGATGGACATTCTTCCATCAATTATGTTTATGCTAGTGATCTCCCTTGGTTGGCGGGGGATCGTTACTTGTGTTGGCTGGATTACCCAGCTCAATCCCTGTAGTGAGTCGGTTGAGTACCTTCTTCCTTGAAGTGCTCTTACTCTGTGGCTTACTAAGTAGTCCACCACTCCTTGCACCTCATAGGAGAAACTTACGTTCGGCGTGTTTGATAGTCGGCCAATAAGGCCCCTTATGATTAGTAGGTTTTCTAATCCGCTTCTCCACGGGTCGTATCCTCTTGTCAGAATGGAGACTTGAATATTTCTATAGAAGTCTCCAATTGTTAACATCAAATCAGGTATTATATATACCATTTGGGACCCATGTGAGAGGTCCACTTCCATGGCTGCTATGATGGCTTTGTCTCCTTGCCATCTGATGCCTATGAACAGAACGAGTGCCTGCGTTCCTTCTTCCTGTCTATGTAATGCCTGGATTCAGACTTGCAAGATTCCTAGGTGGATAAAATGCATGCGGCTTCTCTGAAGTTGGTTGAAGGTGCTTTCCTGGATGAAGCATCTATCTTGCTGCTGATTATCTACACAGAGCAGTGCTTCTTCAGATCGGTGCATGTACACGCAGTGGTGGATATCATCTCTTCTAGAATGGTATAGAACTTCTACTGGGATGATTGATGCCCTCTCCTACATTGATAGCTGCAGTTGTACCTGGGGGTCCAGTTGTTGCTCTAGTGTTTGTAGGGCGCTCTTGCCCATTATCCTCCTTCCCATGCACCTTAAGGCTTGCTGGGCATTGTACATCCTTCTTTTGTGCCTCCGATATTCTTGCACTTAGTCTTCGAAAAGTGGGGTTGTGGTTTGCTCCAGCTGGGTCATGCTTCAGGAGGCCATCTTTGCTTGAGCTTGTGCTGCTCTTCTTTCAGGATTTTGTAGGGATCTTTGAAAACTCGGATTCTTCCCCTAGCTTCCTTGGGGCTCTCAGTTGGTCCGAGCGTTAAGTTTTGCAATTTTGTTACAAGGTCTTCGGGAAGAGGGGTTGAGCTGCTCGTATCCCTCCCTTGTTGTCTAATGATCTTGAGTTCTTCCTGGATACATTTGAGTGATTCTGCTATTTAGATTAGCAACTGGAGTTGAGTATTATTTTGTTTGATAATTGCAGTATTTTCAAAAATTGCCCCTTGGTGCTCACTAGGCTTTGTGAAACCAACTGCTGGTGCCTCAATGTTCTCAGTGGCTTCGATGGCTTCAAGGTAGGATCTGGCACCTTTAGTATGAACAAGGTGGTTCATGTGGTGGTCCATTGCTGGATGTGGAGGAGGAGTTCTTCCACTTGTTGTAGCTTCTTAGTGAGCTCTTCTGTATGTTTGCGCACTGTTTCTTCTGCTTCCTTATGCCTCTGGGATGTTTTGGCTATCAGGTTGCAGATATCCTGCTTAGTTAACGGCCTGTTAGCAATCAGTAAGGTTGTAAGGGATTTCAATGCTTCTTCTAGTGTGTTGACCCTCTTCTCAAGCTTCTGGCAGAGCTCAAGAATTTGTTTGAAGTTTTTGAGATGTACTTTAGCTAATAAACAGGTTTGGTCGTAGATGACCGAAATGTTATGGGCTAGTTGGGAGGTGGTTAATTTGCCTTTCGAGGCTAGGTCAAGGTATTCTAGGTTAACAGTGTGAGACACTCTATACCATTCTTGAATGGACTCTTCCCATCTATTAGACATTAATCACAATAATTCTTCTCCAAATCTTTGCTCATGCAGGTGTGCCCTTGGTCTTAAGTGAACCCCAAGTTCTATCTGCCAAGTTAGGACCTACCCTTTTGCTTTCAGAAGGGAAGGAATATTATGGTTATGCCTTCTATGTCGGGAAGCTAGAGCAAGCGTCACTACCGTTTCCCCCAGAGATACCTCAACCTCAGGAGCTTAAGCTAGCATCATTTTTGCTAGCTCTTATACCAAAATTATTGTGATTAATGTATAATATGGGAAGAGTCCAAGTTCGAGGCCGCAGGATGGAGCCAGTACCTAGGGCCATGAACAACAAGAGAAGATGCACTGAGAGACAGAGAGGAACACCAAAATGAGTCTTTATAAAAACAGAGGGAAGTAAAGAGACTGGGATCGTCGTCTGCCTTGCAACCCATTACAAGAGGACTTAAATAGAGAAGGAAAAGGTTAATCATCACATGTTGGGTGCTCATTGGGCCCCATCGTCACATGCAGAGATTCTTTTCTTCTCCACTAAGTCAAGACGAGTGGCGGGACAGCGCCACTGATGACTCGTAAACCACGAGCTCAAAACTTTGAGAGCCCGTGGTTTTCACAAAATCAAGAATCCAAGTGGACCCCGTTGAACAGTATGGCACATGGGCGGCCACCTTTAGGTACTTATCAGGCACACTATTCGACACGACAAAAGAAAAGACATTCGTGGCTAACTCAGCCACGTTACAGACTGGGCCAATAGAGGTCAACACTGCCGACACAAGGATGGGTTGGGAAACCGAGTCCTCCACGCTCCATTATTGACTCTGATAATGTACAGTCTTTGGGCAGCTGGCTGTACGGAGCCTTCATTGGTTCTTTCCTGATGGACCAGCAACTCCATCACCAATCTTCACGGCGTTTGTTGCGGTCGCTTTCCGTTTCCTCTACTGCACGGAATACCAACGAAAGCGTCATCTACTCGGCCTCCTTTCTTTGGGCCGGGCTTGGGCTTTTTTTCTGGGACATGATTAGATTTGCAGGTGCCGAGATGGCTTTTGGAACAGTACAAGGCCCATGGGCCCACTTTTGCTCGGTCACCTTTCCTTTCTCCGAGCGTCGCCCTACGTCTGAGTTGTTCATCTTCTTCGGGCGCCTATGGTACGGATGCAAAATCCATTTTTGCGGTGGTGCTCTTGGAAGATGCAAGAAAGGCGGTTTGTCATCCCATCTAGGTAGATCTTCCTCTTCAGCCGGTTGACAGCGTAGGCATGCTGCCGAGGCTGCTTCACTGGAGCAGGTTGTGGCTGTCTCCCATGAAGATTTTGACTCATCAGTTGTTGCAGTCTCCCATTCAGATGATGATATCTCAGGGGAAGTCCTGCAAGAGCCAGAGCAGTCAGTGGAGCCAGGGCAAAGTTTACCTAATGCATCGCTGGCCACTGAGCTGGTATCGTCGTTCATTTCCCAATCGAACGAGGAACAATTGTCGTCGGATTCAGAGTACTAGGAACCATTGCCTGATCCGGACGCTGAAGCATACTGGCATGGACAATAGGGTTGTGATTATCCTTCGTCGGATGAGTAAGACGCTTCACAGGCGCAACAACCCCAGACTGGTTGCTGTGGAGACAAGCGATCGTAAGGATATTCACTGTAATCTGCACTTCTTCCCTCATCGTAGTCTGGGTCGCTCCAGACCTCGATATTCGTTTGGTCCTCATAGAAGTCTCCTGTGTATTCATAGAAAACATGTTGTTCACCATCCGAATAGTAGGATCATTCCATCCTTGCAATTGATGGTCTTGAACAAAGGTTGAGCTGAATGGGACTGTGCTTATTGCATTTGTCGACGTCAAAGGCGATGGCTACTTCCTGATGTCGTTACCTCAGGGACTCAACTTATCCTTTTCAACTGCACCTCTTGCATCTTACAAAGGTTACATCTTTTGTCTCCTTGGGTGCGATCGGTGTTCAGTAGACTTCGCACACGTCTACCTTCTTCGCGGGCAGAGTACAGCTAACATAACACCTTGCACAGCTTGAGACTCCTTTCAAGCTCTGATACCAGAAAGTTTAATTGGGCCCCAGAGCAGCATGGTTACAACTATGAGGGAAACGTCGAAGGATGCTCATCCCAGACGCCCCATGTACCATAGATTTCTTGCACTTGGTCTTTGAAAAGTGGGGTTGTGGTTGGCTCCAGCTGGGTCATGCTTCGGGAGGCCATCTTTGCTTGAGCTTGTGCTACTCTTCTTTAAGGATTTTGTAGGGATCTTTGAAAACTCGGATTCTTCCCCTGGCTTCCTTGGGGAGCTCGGTTGGTCCGAGCATTAGGTTTTGCAATTTTGTTACAAGGTCTTCGGGAAGAGGGGTTGAGCTGCTCGTAGCCCTCCCTTATTGTCTAATGATCTTGAGTTCCTCCTGGATACCTTTGAGGGATTCTGCTATTTGGATTAGCAACTGGAGTTGAGTATTATTTTGTTTGATAATTGCAGTATTTTTGGAAATTGCCCCTTGGTGCTCACTAGGCTTTGTGAAACCCACTGCTGGTGCCTCAATGTTCTCAGTGTCATTTTGAATAAGTACAGTGTAAGTAAGTCATGTATTGTATTGCAAATATTATGGTAAATATAGGTTACATTTTTTCAACATTGGAAGGAAAAGGAAAATATAGTAAATCAGGAGGAGTGTGATCAATTGTAGTGCCAATGTATAAAAAGATGATAGAGTGTCCGAGAGGTGGGTAGTCGGCTCCCTTGAATTGGTTAATGCAATCTTGGAAACCCCATTGAAGGAACGCAAAGCCTCTATCTAGGAACATATCATTGATAACAGCTGAATTTCAGGAGTTTTCATGAGAAGTGTTGGCTCCTTCTTGAAGTGGTTGGGCTTTTAGAATATCTAGAGTATTTTGTAAAAAAGTAGTTTGGAAATGAAGGGATGATAATTCTGCCCGATCGGCTTGTGCTTTTATGTAGGAAGCTTGCAATTCTCTTTCAAGTCTTTGATAAGCTTGTTGCAATGTCATTTCTTTGGTTTGACATTCTTGTAATTCTTTTTTGAGATTGTTAGTATATTGCTCCCATTGATTATATAAATGATTTATGCTTGTGACTCCCTGCAAAAATAGATGTCAGTATCAAGAAAAGAAGGTAAAGAAAATTGTATGCTAACCTCTTTAATACTGGATAGTAGAGAATCTGGTAGGTCGGATATTGTGGGTAAAGAGAGAGGAGTTTGTGGAGTTTGACAAATGGGTAGAGGTTCGGTGGAAAGTGTTGGCTGACATGGATGGAGTTGAATGGGATTTATACAGGAAGGTGGGTGAGCATAGTCGGCAGCTTGTAGTAGCAATGATTCTGAAAAAAAAAAAAAGAGACAAGCTAAACTTACATATGTCATAATAGGTATGCGGAGATACAATCAGAGGAAGATATCACCGAGTGTGCCAATCGACGGTAGAGGATAATTGGCTCTTATTAATGATAGTGTCGATCGGGTCAGTAACTGGTTCAAGTTGAAGCGTTCTTCTGATAATAATAATGTCATCATCAGATACTCTTCATTATCTCGGTAAGAACCTAAGGAAGGGCGAGGAGGAAGAGTGGTTAACCATATAGGGGAAATGGAAAGGGAGAGGGAGAATGCACAAAGAAGTAATGCTCCTTCCATCCTTTGTGTGAGGAAGGAATGCCAGTAAGGAATTGAAAGTTCGACCGGGCTTGGAAGTAGAAAATGCCTATTTCTGATGATTTTGCTTGGAAAAAATAGTGAAAGAGAAATGTCGAAGGGGTAATTAATAGGAAGGAGGTGATTAAATAAAAACCTAGAATAAAACGGAAGGAATTAGGACTTAGTTGATTTAAGGGGGTAGAGAAATATTCAGAAATTTCCAAGAGGATGAATGGTGAAGAATAGGCTAGCCTCTACTTGCTCTGAAAAAAAAGGCTTTGGTACGTCCAGGAGGTAGGTCAGGACGCTCAGTGGAATTAGCTGCAATAATGTGGTAACCTGAGGGAAGTTGCATTCGGGAGGAAAGGGTGTGATAGTGCTCTCCTGTCATTTTGGAGCGTGTGGAAGCGAACCATGGATGAGGAATTGAGGAAAGGGGCTGCATTTTCTTGAAGGTATAGGATGATGATCAATTTTGAAGAGTTTCTTTTCATCTTGAGGAGGAAAGGATTGCTTCTGTGTTTATAGTGGAGAAAGGGGTTGAAAAGGAAGGAAATAAAGACTTTTCCCACTCAATCTTGAAGAAGTGGGATTATGGAATCATATGACATAAGTTTGTTAGGGTGAATATGATGGGTAAGTAAAAATTCAACTTTTAATGAGGAGAGATTGGGGTATATTAGTTTTTGTTGGGGGATGAATAGTGTGAATAGTTTTAGAAGAGGCTCGTGCAGGTTGTGATGTGGGAATGCGGAAATAGTGTTTATAGGGTATTAATAGAATGTGAAAGTGAATTTTGTAGGGACCGTTTGTGACCGCTAGAGGGGGGTGAATAGCATGTACATTGCGTCAATGGAAATTGATCGTGTTTGTCTCTACAAAACTTGTTATGCGCAGCGGAATGTATATAATAGCAATAACAAAAACAAAGACACAAACACAATCACACAATCACACAATAACACAGGATATAACGTTGTTCGGAACCTTAAGATTTCTACTCCATGGGTTGGGCTCGAATGAGCCCTAGCAATGTCAAACACCACTAATAATCAAAACACTCCTTCTTAGAATAATCCGGAGGTGGAGAAAACCTCTTACAACAATAAGAAAAATAAACAAAAAAATACAATTGAAATGCACAAAAGAATGTAAAGAGCACTTTACAAATAATCTTTTAGAAGCTTACTTGTTGATTGCTTGAAACGTGCTTAAAGACCCTGATTTGCATCAGCAAATCGCCTCAAAAATGCCCAAGAAATTGTTGTGGAAATCCCTCCCATTAAGCTCCTTTTAAGCCTTCTCGTGACCTAGATTTTCGCCTGGTAGTCGACTGTCATAAGTCCCCAATCGACTGCCAACAGTACCGTTATGAGACAATGGCTTAAACCATGTCGGCATTCAAGCCAATGATTACATTGGCAATTGACTATCATTACCCAGCAGTCGACTGCCAGGGTCGTAGCCGACTGACCAGTCGACTACCGAGCATTCTTCTCCCGTAACCCGACCAGCAGTCGACTTCCCTCCATGGTAGTCGACTGCCATCAGTCTACTGCCCAATGTTGGTAGTTGAACGCCAAGGCATTTTGTCACAGTCGAACCTTAGTCGACTCACAGCAGTCGACTACTCATAATCCTAGTCAGCGCCAAGAGTACCTCAACCATGAGGTTTAACCCCAAGTATGATGCTCTCATACTTGCTAGACCACCCTTAGCCTAGACCTAAGCCTTCTAGCCACCTTCGTCAGCCTCACGCCTATCGGATCCCTCCAAGTCATCCATGACTTGTTCATCCATATGCTTGCCTTCAGGTGCTTCCATCGGCTATTATCATACTAAGCTGGTCTATACCGCAAAGGTACATTGGGCTTACGCTACCAAGACTATCGCTTGTACTTTACGCTGCCAACCATTGGACTTAGGCTAACAAGACTCCACCCTTAGACTTTACGTCGCTAATATCAACCCTTGGACTTCCCTTGCCAACCCATGTTGGACTTTTCATTTTCCAAGACTCAAGCTTGGACTTTTCCTTGCCAAGACCCATGCTTGGACTTTCCATGTCAACCCATGTTCGACTTTCAAATTGCCAAGACTCAAGCTTGGACTTTCCATGCCAAGTACTCAAGACTTGGACTTTCCCATGACAATCACATTGTCATAAATTTTATCGAACATCAAAATACCGCTCGAGTCAAACTCGAGTCTAGTCAATCGTGACCTAGGCCGATTGCACCAACAATCTCTCCCTTTTTGATGTTTGACACAAATGTTGGTGATCGTTTGGAAGCTAGAGGGGGGTGAATAGCGCGTTTTCGTTTCTACAAGAATGATTAGCGAAAGCAAACAAAGATAATATAAGTAAAAACGAAAGAACAATGCTAATAAGGCCTTTACGTGGTTCGGAGATAATGCTCCTACTCCACGGCGATCCTTAAGGTGGATCAAGCAATTCCACTAAGAAGCTTTCCTTTACAACAAAAACTCCTCTTCTTTACAAAGAATGAACTTGAGCTTAGAGAGAGAGGAGGAGAAGATTTAAGATCACTTAGAAAGCTTGAAAAACTTGTGGGAGCTTAGGAGAATGATCAGAATATAAGCATTAGCCTCTTCTTGCTCCCCTTGGCCTCTTTTTATAGAAAAGAGCCTCTTTTTCCCGTTGGAGGTCTATCAGTCGACTGCCGCCGATTCTAATGGCTTTTGAACAGCCGGATTCGCCGGATTTGCCGTCGTCGCCATCGCACGGAAGACTATCGATCAGCGCCAATAGTGGCGAGCTCGATCTATGCTCATAGCCGATCGCTACGCTCAGTCTTTCGTTCGTGGCGATCGCCAATGATGGCGATCGACTACCGGCTTGTATGCGCGGTCGTGCAGTCGACTCTCATCGTTCGGAGGATAACCCCCGACCGCCACCCCCTCCAACCTCTAATGTCGCATTTTAAAGGCCGATTCGATCGACACCATGTTCCGATCGCACACCCCAAGTATGACTAATTCATACTTGAAAACATACCCTAAGCCTTGACTTAACCTTCTAACTTCTCCATCAGCCTTGCGCCTCAAGGATTTCTCTGAGTCCACGACTCCATCCATGCGCTTGCCTTCAAAAGCTTCCTTCGGTTTCATCATGCTTTGGGTTTCTTCTTTGCCAAAGTACGCTTGGACTTTACGCCGCCAAGACTACATGCTTGGACTTATGCCGCCAAGACTTGCCTTTGGACTTTCTTTGCCAAGGACTGCTTGGACTTTACGCCGCCAAGACTACATGCTTGGACTTACGCCGCCAAGACCTTTCCTTTGACTTCTCTTTGCCAAGATCACACTTGGACTTATCTTTTACCAAGTCTTCATACTTGGATTTTCCTGTTACTTAAACAAGTTCACAATTAGATCACAAAATATTGCCTGACTTAGATGATTATCCAAACATCAAAATATATAAATGCTTGGGCCATTGTTGCACCAACAATCTTCGCCTTTTTGATGTTTGGCAATCATTTAAGTTAGGTCTTTAACACATGCATATAAACATATTTCAATATGAATTCTAACTTAAATATCCCTTCTCCCCCTTTGACATACAACAAAAAGAGAAGAGTTTATCCAATAAGTGCAGGAAAGAATTATAATTGACACATCTTGAACAAAGGTATAAAATTGATATGAAGCTCCCCCTTAATCCAAGACATGATTCATGATGTGGAAATAATATGTGAAGCAAAGCATAAACAATAGAATAGGAAAATATGTCCTAGCTTTGCACCAACAATTATAGAATTAAGGGATGTATCTCCCCCTAAACCAGTGCATCAAGAAGATCCTTCTTTCCATACAAGTTATCATGTATATACTGTGGGAATCATATAATGTCCAAAATTGGACCTTTTAACCGATGAAAAATCGTTTTCTATTCCAAAACAGTGTCACCAGTTCGACTGGAATAGTCATCAGTCAACTGACGGCCTTGGCAGTCGACTGCCAATAACGACAGTCGACTGATATCAGACAAGTCTGAAATTTGAATTTTTCAGTCAAGGTTTAAAAATGCGTAGAAAATTCCGTGGATGTCCAAAAATCACGAAACTCGTCATACACATTTTATTCGACTAATATAACATATGAAAAATATTAGACGAAAAACATGCTCATCAGATTAACGGATTGATACGATATTCAAAACGATAAAAATATAAAGCAAAAGTGGAATTGTATCGTATCAATATTCATAACTTAGTACTATGTGCTCAATTTCTAAACTTGAAAAATAACAAATTATAGTAATGTAGGCACTAATAGAAATGAACTAAACAAAACACAACTTTAATTTCATTAATCAAAAATCATTACACAAGTTGAAGTTTGTGTCGTACATACGGCCAAAAAGAAAATAACAAAAAAACATGCTAGCTAACGATCATCGTCATCAGCATCCATCGGTGCAGATGACGAACCATCGTGAGGAGGTGGGTGTCCGGGTGCAGGAGGGCGGAGAATCGCCAAAATGTCCTGCTGCTGCCGATGCATCCCACTCATGAGGGAGAGGAGCTCCTGATGCTCCCGGCGAAGCTCCTGTTGCCCCAAGCGCAGCTCCTCAAGACGTGTATCTACCCGCTCTACAAAAGCATCGAAGCGGGCAATGAAAGATGAGTCTGGCAAAACAACATCGCCTACAGCAGTCCCCTCTGCATCGGCTCCCTCAGCAACACCCTCAGCATCTCCTTCCGCAGCGCCATCCTCTGGTGCCGAAGTGCCACCTGTTGGCCATCATGCAGGGTCCCAGAAAATGAACCCTTTGTCGGCCTTCAAGCCCACCAAGGAGAAGCTCCGACGAGTCATCTGGTCATATTTTCTATTCATGATTTTAAGCCACTGAGTAAGGACATTTCCAAAAGGAATATGAACCTTTCCATTGTTTGGCTTAATGAAATGAGTGATGGAGTGGAAGGTGTTGAGACCAATATCGATGTCTAAGCACTGATGAAGGATATGCATGAGAAGGAAGTGTGTAGGTCGAACTAAGGCCAACCCACGGGTAAGTATAGGAAGAAGACAATGAGCAATGACCTTATAAAGGACATTGTCAGAAGCAGAAAGTTCTTGGGATTGAAATAGATTAGTGTTCAAAGGACGAGGAGAGTGATAGAAAGTAGTATGAAGTGAATCTAAAGAAATCTCCTCAAAGGGAGGTGGAAGAGGATCACTCCAAGACGGATACAAAATGAAATCATTCTCGGAAGAAAGACATCCGAGAAAATCGGTCTAGATCTGGGGGCTAAAATCCAGATCGCACTGAGCAACGCGAGTCCGGTATCTCAGGCCATCTCCAACCGGTCGCAAGTTGTTGAAGAATTCAAAAAGAAGAGTGATATTTACATGATGTTCACAAAAGACTAATGATTCAAGTTTGTAGTGTTGGATGATTTGAACAATATCAAAGCAGTAGTCCTTAAGAAAATTTGGGTCCATTGATCGAGGTGGAATGAGTTGGAATTTATTTTTATTGAAGGCACTTTCAAGTGCAGAGTTTGAAAATCTAGGATCGACAGTGGGTGGCGGGTTTGACGGGCCCTCGTTGGTCGGCGGTACCCGGGCACGCTTAGATGCATAATGCTTAAGTCTAAATGTGAGGAAAAAAAACAATGTAGGTTAAGGATGATGCATGCACAAAGACAACAAAACAAGCACCGGTTAGTGAAACAAAATTATAGGAACAAACAATCTGTGAGCAGGGATGAGGGTTTACCTAGGTGGCATGGTGAAAGATCAAAGAACAGTGTCGAACACGAGTGTCCACGAAACCCTAGCTGAGCAAGTGGTCTGTGGTGGAGACTAGGGCGTGAATCGGGTGAGAAGAGGAGGTCCGCGAGTCGGAGAACACTCCAAATGGGAGCACCGGTTGGTGAAGTCGCCGGGAAATGAGGGAGAACGGCTAAAAGGTGCAGTGGAAGTTCGTCGGAAGAGGAAGAAGAGAGAAAGTCGGGAAGTTTTGGCGAGTCAAACCGGTGGGAAAGCCCTAAAAACCGTGGATGCGATGACTATCGTTAGTTGGCAATGAATCGATGGAGATCGGTCGAATCCGACCGATACGCATCGCCGCCAGCAGTGGCATGATCGCTATAAATGGAAGTCGAACTAATAGTGAACCGGGTAAGCCCGGTTTGATATCGTCGTATCAGTCGAACTGGCGATAAGCGCCAGTCGACTGATATCAGTCTGATAGCCTTTTTGGCCAAATTAAAAAATTCATAATTAATTCAATAAAGATCAAAAAATTATGAAATTTTATAGTTAATATTGTTAGATCATTTCCTATCAGGGAAAAATTATTTTAAAATTATATCACCTCTAGATTTTGATATTGACACAATCTTGAGATTTTGCAAAAGTTATGATATTTTTTGCAAACTTTGTATCACTTTGGCTTATCAATTGAAAATTATTTCTCAAGGTTTGATAGACATAGTTTAAATTTTGTTTTATTTGACATTTCCAATCATATTCTTGGAGCTATATGCACATTAATTGTACATAAGCCTTCCCAATGATTGGTCCAATGAAGGATTAATGTCTCTAGATGGCACTTTGGCTCATGGTAATGCATCATAACAAGCATGATGAACCAAGTGCATCTTCCTAACATCTCACATGATTTCTAGGTGGCTAAATACACAAATCATGGTTTCTTAGGTCTATTGTGAGATGGTTAGAGGTATAAAACCTAGATTTTTATGGGATCATGCAAACCTACACTTCTATTCTACAAAGCACATTCCAAGTTCTCTCCTAAGTGATGAAAATTCTATTTCGGGGAGAGGCTTGGTAAAGATGTCGGCTAGGTTGGACTTAGATTCAATGTAATTAAGCTCAATGTCCCCCTTAGCCACATGATCTCTAATGAAGTGATGTTTCACTTCAATGTGCTTAGTCCTAGAGCGATGCACCAGATTTTTGGTCAAGTTTATGGTGCTCACATTGTCACAAAATACTTTTATGTTGGAGTAAGATAGCTCATAGTCCTCTAAAGTATGTTTCATCCATAGAAGTTGAGCTACACAACCACCCATAGCCACATATTCGGCTTCGGTAGTGGATAGGGCAACACAAGGTTGCTTCCTACTACTCCAACTAACTAGGGAGGACCCAAGGAATTGGCATCCACCACTAGTACTCTTCCGATTCAATTTGCAACCGGCATAATCGGAATCGGTGTACCCAATTAAATCAAAAGATCTAGTCCTAGGGTACCATAATCCTACATTTAGTGTGCCTTTAACATATCTTAAGATTCTCTTAACGGCAACTAAATGAGATTCTTTAGCACATGATTGATATCTAGCACACATACCAACCGCAAATAATATGTCGGGTCTACTAGCGGTTAAGTACAAAAGACTACCAATCATGCTCCTATAAAGTGTAGGATCAATTTGTTTTCCTTTATTATAACTATCTATTTTAGTATTGGTTGCCATTGGAGTTGAAACTACCTTAGCATTTTCCAAACCAAATTTCTTAATCATTTCCTTAGCATATTTGGTTTGATAAATATAAATACCTTCACTAGTTTGTTTAACTTGCAATCCTAGGAAGAAACTTAATTCCCCAACTAGACTCATTTCAAACTCTTTTTCCATATTCTTAATAAAGTCTTGGAGAAGTTCATCATTTGTTGACCCAAAGATAATGTCATCAACATATACTTGGGCTACAAAGATGTCCGTTGATGTTGACTTTATAAATAGAGTTTGATCTATACTACCCCTCTTAAAGTCCTTAGAGATTAAGAAAGATGATAATCTTTCATACCAAGCCCGAGGAGCTTGTTTCAAACCATACAAAGCTTTCCTAAGCTTGTATACATGGTTTGGATAATCCATATTCTCAAACCCAGGAGGTTATTCTACATATACCTCTTCCTTAATAAACCCATTTAGAAATGTCGATTTAACATCCATTTGATGGAGTTTGAAACCCATATAGGAGGCATACCCTAATAGTATTCTAATAGACTCTAACCTAGCAACCGGGGCATATGTTTCATCATAGTCAAGTCCTTCAACTTGATTAAAGCCCCTTGCAACTAATCTTGCCTTATTCCTAGTAATATTCCCTTGGTCATCTAGTTTGTTCCTAAAGACCCATCTTGTAGTAATGATGGTGTTTTCATTAGGTCTAGGAACTAACTCTCATACTTGACTCCTTTCAAATTGAGCCAATTCATCTTGCATTGCTAAGATCCAATCTGGATCAAGTAATGCATCTTTGATTGTTTTAGGCTCAATTTGAGAAATTAGAGCTATATGACTAGTGGGATCCCTATGAAATGACCTAGTCCTAACACCTTGAGATAATTCACCCACAATTTGATCTAAGGGGTGATTTTGATGAGCTCTTATGGTTCTAGGAGGTGTATTAATTTGAGTTTGATCATAATTAATCTCAATCCTTTGCTCATCATCGGAATCACCTCTTACTCCCCCTTGATTCAATCCTCCCCCTTGATCATTACCCCCTAAAGTTAGATCTTGGAATTGTTTGGTAATATCTTGATGTTCATCATTAATATCATCATCAATAGAGGATTTCCTAGGGTATGTATTGGAAGTTTCATCAAATTGGACATTTGAAGATTCTTCAATCTTTTGAGTTCTTTTATTGTAAACTCTATACCCTACACTAGTGGATGAGTATCCAATTAGGATTCCCTCATCCGCTTTGGACTCAAACTTACCTAGGTTGTCTTTGATATTTAAGATATAGACTTTACATCCAAAGACCTTAAAATAATGAATTGTTGGAATTGTACCATTCCACAATTCAAATGGAGTTTTTCCTAAAAACCTATGAATTAATACCCTATTTTGGATATAGCAAGCGGTGTTAATCGCTTCCGCCCACAAGTAGCTAGGTAAGGAGTATGCATTAAGCATTGTCCTAGCCGCTTCTTGTAGGGCGCAATTTTTTCTTTCCACAACCCCATTTTGTTGGGGTGTTCTAGGACAAGAAAACTCATGCTTGTACCCTTGTTCTAAGCAAAAAGTTGATAAATTAGAATTCTCAAATTCTCCACCATGATCACTACGGATCCGGTTGATTTTGAGTTTTCTTTTATTTTCTACTCTTTTGCTAGATCCTATGATTATTCCTAGGGTTTCATCTTTATTTTTCAAGAAAAATACCCAAGTAAACCTAGAGAAATCATCTACTATTACCAAGCAATATTTACTACAAGAAGGTGTACTATGACAAGCAAATAAGTCCATATGTAAAAGTTCCAAAGGTAAAGCAGTACTAAGTAAATTTTTACCTTTGTGTGATGTTTTTGATTGTTTCCCTTCTTGGCATGAATCACACATTTAGTCCTTGAGAAATTTGACTTTGGGCAACCCTTTGACTAACTTCATTTTTGCTATTTTGGCTATGTTCTTCATGTTTATGTGTCCTAGCCTCCTATGCCAAAGCCAACTTTCTTCCTCTTTTGCAATAAGACACTTAGTAGAAGCATTAGTAGCATAGGATAAATCAACATAATATATATTTGATTTCCTAAAACCTACTAACATGCAATCATTTAGAGTTTTGTGTCTTATAAAACATTTTGAGGAATCAAATTTAACATCAAAGTTTGCATCACATAGTTGGCTTACACTAAGTAAATTAAATTTCATATTTTTAACTAATAATACTTTATGAATGGCAAGGTTTGGGGATACCTCAATTGTGCTCTTTCCTAGAATCTTAAGTTTGCCGCTATTACCAAATGATACTTTTCCTTTGCTAGTGTGGGTGATAGTGGAGAATTTTCTCTCATCACCGGTCGTGCTTTGAGCACCCACTATCAACTATCCACAAGCTTGGTTCTTCTACCTATATCACATGAAAAACACAATCCTTAGGTACCCAAATCTTAGGACCACTAGCATTAATTAGAAATTTTTTAGGTACCCAAGCCTTTCTACCCTTGCTTTTAATCATGGATTTTCTACTAACAAGAGATGTAAATGCTACCTCCTTTTCCTTAGGCCTATATCCCAATCCGGCCTTATTGTAAATAGCCCTTTGATCCTTAATAATCATGTCTAGGTATTTAGAGTCATTAGTAAATTTTTCTAAGCATGCTCTTAAGTTACCTATTTCTTTTCTTAATTCATCATTTTCATCTCTAAGGGTACATTCATCACTAGATAACTTACCACAAGATGATTCTATACTCTTAAGTGATTTAATTTATATTTTTAAATCCTTAATCCTAGTTTTCGATCTATTCAAAGCATTTTGTAGGCATGCAATAGTCTTGTAAAGTAAATCTACTTTAGGTGAGTTGTTTACCTCATCATCATCACTTGATGATGATTCGTCGCTTGAAGAGGAAGAGGACTCCTCGCTTGAGCTCCCGGCTTCTTCCTCTAAAGCCATGAGGGCTAGATTTCGGGTGGCATGACATACTTCTTCATCATCGGAGGTGTCTTCCATGCTTAGGGTGTCCCATGTTTGAGCCACCATTGCTTCTTTCTTCTTCTTTTCCTTCTTTTCCTTCTTCTCCTTATGCTTCTTTTCTTTCTCCTCCTTCTTCTTGAGTTCCGGGCAATTTGGCTTAATGTGCCCTTTCTTATTGCAACCATTAGATGAAGAATTTGAACTATTTGAAGGCTTACCTCTTGAGGATTGGAACATCCTCCTCACATCTTTCTTGGTGAGTTTCCTTGATCTCCCACCAAACTTCTTGACGTAATGAGCCACCTCGCTTGCTGATAGCTCATCTTCACTACTAGATGAATCTTCCTCGGATTCAGATGAGGAGGACACTTCTTTCTTCTCCTTCTTCTTTTTGTCCTTCTTGCCTACAAAAAGAGCTATACCCTTCTCTTTGGATGAAGTGTTAGCTTGTTCATGTAATTGAAATTCACAAAATAGCTCATCTAACTTAACTAATGAAAGATCCCTAGAGACCTTATAGGCATCTACCATTGAGGCCCATAAGGTTGTTCTAGGGAAAGCTTGTAATACATACCTTACAAGGTCTCGGTTGTCGACCTTCTCACCTATAACATGTAGTCCGTTGACTACTTTCTTGAAGCGACCATGCATTTGACTCACGGTCTCGTTGGTCTTCATGGTGAAGCTTTGGAGTTGACCTATTAATAGGTCTCTTTTGGCTCTTCTAGTCTCCTTTGAACCTTCATTCAATTCGATGAGCTTCTCCCAAAGCTCTTTTGCGGAGTTGAAAGGCCCGACTTTGGAAAGTTGCTCCTTGGATAGACCACATTGAAGTGTGGTCGTTGCTTTTGCATTGGCTTGTGCTTTCTTTGCCATCTCTCTTGTCCAATCTTTTGTCGGTAGTGGTGCTCCGAATTCGGCGACCGGCTTTTCGAATCCATCTACAATACTAAACCAATTTTCGATGTCATTCATGAGGTAGTATTCCATCCTACCTTTCCAATAGCCGAAGTCATTGTCGTCGAAGAATGGAGGCCTCGCCGTACTATATCCCTCTTGAAATGTCATGCTTCGGTTGATGGTTAGATCTTCCGATGCAATCCGGGCTCTGATACCACTTGTTGGTGATCGTTTGGAAGCTAGAGGGGGGTGAATAGTGCGTTTTCATTTCTACAAGAATGATTAGCGGAAGCAAACAAAGATAATATAAGTAAAAACGAAAGAACAATGCTAACAAGACCTTTACGTGGTTCGGAGATAACGCTCCTACTGCACGGCGATCCTTAAGGTGGATCAACCCAAGCAATTCCACTAAGAAGCTTTCCTTTACAACAAAAACTCCTCTTCTTTACAAAGAATGAACTTGAGCTTAGAGAGAGAGGAGGAGAAGATTTAAGATCACTTAGAAAGCTTGAAAAATTTGTGGGAGCTTAGGAGAATGATCAGAATATAAGCATTAGCCTCTTCTTGCTCCCCTTGGCCTCTTTTTATAGGAAAGAGTCTCTTTTTCCCGTTGGAGGTCTATCAGTCGACTGATGACTTTCATCAGTCGACTGCCGCCGATTCTAACGGCTTCTGAACAGCCGGATTCGTGGGATTTGCCATCGTCATCGCCAACGGAAAGACTATCAGTCGATCGCCCCATGCGGCGCTCGATCGATCGCCAGAGCCGACCGATCGACTCCACGGGCCTTTCGCCGTGCGGGCCGATCGCCAATAATGGAAGCTAATGCTACATTTTAAAGGCCAGTTCAACTGACACCATGTTCCAATCGACTGGCACACCCTAAGTATGACTAATTCATACTTGAAAACATACCCTAAGCCTAGACTTAACCTTCTAGCTTCTCCATCAGCCTTGCGCCTCCAGGATTTCTCTGAGTCCACGACTCCATCCATGCACTTGCCTTCAAAAGCTTCCTTCGGTTTCGTCATGCTTTGGGTTTCTTCTTTGCCAAAGTATGCTTGGACTTTACGCCGCCAAGACTACATGCTTGGACTTATTCCGCTAAGACTTTCCTTTGGACTTTCTTTGCCAAGGACTGCTTGGACTTTACGCCGCCAAGACTACATGCTTGGACTTATGCCGCCAAGACCTTTCCTTTGACTTCTCTTTGCCAAGATCACACTTAGACTTGTCTTTTACCAAGTCTTCATGCTTGGATTTTCCTGTTACTTAAACAAGTTCACAATTAGATCACAAAACATTGCCTAACTTAGATGATTATCCAAACATCAAAATATATAAATGCTTGGGGCATTGTTACACCAACAACAAACACCTTTGAATTAGGCCACTGATGCACGCGGATGCGACCTCAAATTTTGCAAGACTCAAGCTTGGACTGTTAGTGAAAGCCCTAGAGCCAATCATGTGATGATTGTTGTATGGACTTTATTGTATCATATTCCTATTTATAAAGGCATGGTTATTATATTTACTTGTATTGGTGCCAAATAACTAAATATAATAATTTCCTTGAGTAGTAGGTTCTTATCTATATCAATCGATTGGTTGAATCGATAATGAGATGATATAGAGAACACTACTCTTAATCATTCCTAGTCGAGTATTAACATTCAGGGACAATGTTAATGCGTAGAGACTAGAATGTAGGTCAACATGATGACTTGATCTCACAAGTCATGGATATGAGATATCAAGTTGACACATGGGTATGCATTGGAGAATGTTTACTGAATGACCCGCCATAAGAAAGTATCATGGATCGTTATATGAGTTTCATATACTTTCTCATGTGGCTATTAGTATGACTATTAGTCCTTAGACCTGAAGTCACCATGGTTCCCTACCTAAGGAGTTGCATACTTTGGCTTCATCAAACGTCACCCGTAAATGGGTGGACTATAAAGGCGATTACTGGGTATGTAACAAATTATGCGGAGGGATGTAAGTGATGTAGATGGGATCTATCCCTCCTATATGACGGGAGTGACATCGATATTCTTGATAGAGTGAGACCACGAAGTGCATGGCCATGCACAAATGAGTCAATATGAGATATTGAGCTCATTTGATTAGAGTGAGTCTACTTAGAGTTCAAGATTTAGATTGTACCGAGGATGACACGGTCTATGCCTCGATTGGTCAATCTAGATGTCAAGGATAGAGGGACATTGTCACATATTGTAAGAGTCACAATTAGTAGTCACAAAGGTGATGTTGGAGCTCAACATTCTTGTAACTTGGGTAGCAATGATGTGTTGCTAGATACTGCTCATTGCTTATGTTCCTAAATCGGTTTAGGGACATTGCCAACGTTACAAGAACCTATAGGGTCACACAAATAAGGGCAATTAGATGGAGATTAGGTTCATATGATGAACCATGAGGATTAGGTTCATGGGATGAACCAAATTGGATTAAGAGTAATCCAAATTAGACTAATTGAGTTAGACTCAAGTTGATTCAAGTGTTGAATGAGTATAATTTAGATTTGATTCATCAAATCAATTTAAATTAATGAATAGAGATTCATTAAATTAAAATTGACTTGAATCAAATGGTTGGATTTGATCAACCATGGGAGATAAGAGGTCAAGTTTGACTTGACTTGAGAGGGAAGATGAAAGGTCAAGTTTGACTTGACCAAATGTCATGTCATGATGATGACTTGGCATGGCCGGCCAATGATGATGCTCCACATCATCATTGACTTTGTAATGTGGTGCCACCTCATGAGGGAGACCAAGGGTCATGGGAGTTACATGCATGCATGTAACCCCCTCTCCATGAAGTGGCCGGCCACTTGATGGTTATTCATGTGGTAATTCATTTTGTGTGGGTTACACAACTTCATCTTCAACCTTGGATCAACTTCCCTCAAGCTCTCTCCCTCTCCCAACCTCCTTGGCCGAACCATCCATAGAGTGCTAGCACACTCAAGGGTGTGTTTTCTCCACCTATTGCTTGTGTGGATACCAATAGAGGGGTGTGCACTTGACACTCTCGAGTTCCGGCGAACCTTTTGGACGAGCGGGATTTGCGAAGGGCGTCGCTACGAGGATAACATCCTTATCATGTTGATCTAAGGTATATCTAAGGATTTATATAAACACATACATGTTTTAGTTTTAATACATCTTCTCATGGATCCGTGACCGGGGATTCCGAGGTTTCCGCAATGCAAAAAGCGGTTTTTGCGGCTCGGAAAAACCCAACAGTGGTATCAGAGCCACGTGCGAAGCATGTATGTGTTTCGTTTTTTTTGTAATTTTTGTATTAGATATAAAAATTACAGATTTATATGTTTCTGTAAATTTCCTATTTTTATATAATTTTTGGGTATTTTTCTCGAAGAGTCGAAGCAACGAGTGTTGGGACGCTTGTCGGCTTCAACCACCGAGAAAAACTCTCCGAAACGGCAAGTTCTCGCTTTAGGTTTTTGGGACAGCAACTTAAGTCGATATAAGATCATAGTAGGGATACTCGCAAAGTTTATTTTGTGAGTAGGGGCACTGCCCCTATCCCCGAAAGGGGCCTTGTCCCGCGATCGCGCCCGGAAACTGCTTAGCGGGACCGTTATGGAGAGATGACTCATAAAATTAAAAAAAAATAGGAAAAATTATAGAAATTTTCTGTAAAAATACATAATTTAGAATTATGTATAATTCTGTGATTGTCATGGCCCAATAACCCCAATATGATTGGATGTGATGTGTTGTAATTCATAATACGGCCTGCGTGTCGTTTTGTGGTTGTGCGTGTTGTATAGTGTATGCGACCTGCGCGTCGTACCTCTTTTTTTGATATTCTAGTTGTAAATAGTTTTAGACTCGAATGTAACTCGAGTTTCATATTTGTAATGTACAAAATGGAACGGTGGAAAGTCCACTTGAAGACGAGATTACAAGAAGGGTGACGACGACACATGGCGGTCAAAGGAAGCGCTTGGAGAAGCCGCTGGCCTTAGGTTGACCGTCCGATCTTTTCATTGGCTTGAGAAGATCGTAGTAGGGCCATGACTATATCACATTTAATTATATATATATATGTTGATATATATATATTTATTTATTTGATTTTGCTTGTATGTATGTGATGCATGCTAGTAGAATAATGCTTGTATGTATATGATGCATGCTAGGATAATTTTCTTGTATGTATATAATGCATGCTAGAATAATGATTGTATGTATGTGATGCATGCTAATATAGGATAATAAAGGCCTAATTGCGTATAAGATACACATTACGATTAGATTAGATCATAATCGAATCAACTCGAAAATGCCTACCGAGCCTTGATACCCATCACTACCTCGATCATTTGTTCTTGTTGAATCTGCCAAAGCAAAGCAACGCATATTATCTTGGTAGGGTGAGGAGGGACAATCTTGGTCCCGCCTATCACGCTTGGGTTAGAGTAAGCTCAATTAGATTGAGCAAAACTAGTTAACTCAATTGGATCGAGTAGAACTATAGGCATATTCCAATCATTGGAAAGATAGGGTAAGATCGCATTTACACTAAATCTTGGGCGATTTAGCCAAAACTAACTCAAGGTCTTTTGTAAATGTGGGTCTTGATCCTATAAATAAAAGTTGCATAGAGATGTAATCGGTAATGTGTTACCCACCGATCATACTAAGTCTTGGCGATTTGCAAAGCTAACTCAAGGCTTAGTATGATGTGGATCTTGTCCCTTAAGAATTATAGCTAGTTTGTATGAATCTAGTAATGTGGTTTGACCACATCCATAACTCGATTCTACAAAATTCCTATAATTCGATGGGAGCATCATTTGATTAAAGGCCTAATTAAATGATAAAGGAATATGATATTAATTCTCTGCATTGTATGTTGTAGATAACTATGTCGAGCAAACCACGAACACTCTCTCTCTGCGTTACATCGCCTTGAGAAGGACAAGCTCAATGGAGCAAATTTCTGGTGATGCAGAACACGAGAATTGTTCTCACCCAAGAAAGGAAGTTATGCGTCTGGAGCGGCCCATTAGGAGGCACCTCACGCCCTTGCCTCGCGGTGACAAAGATGCTTACAAGAAGCATCAAGATGATGCATTAGATGTGTCATGTCTAATGCTCGCGACCATGAACTACGAGCTTGAAGCAACGAGTTCATGAATGCTTATGATATGGTTGGACATCTTCGTCAGCTATATCAAGGACAAGCAAGGCATGAGAGATATGAAGTCTCTAAGGCATTATTTGGGTCCAAAATGCAAGATGGGACTCAGTAGGTCCATATGTACTCAAGATGATTGGATGCGTAGAAAACCTACAAATTTAGGATTCCCACTTGGCGGGGCCTTGACCTAATCTTGCAATCTTTGCCACAAGCCTACAATCAATTTGTCATGAATTATAACATGAATGAAATTGATAAGCCATTACTGAGAATGCTCGGCATGTTGAGAGCTATGAGCTTAACCTTAAGAAGGAAAATCGACACCATTTTGATGGTGCACAGAAGAAGAGGCAAGGGCAAGCCTAAAGGTAAGGGAAAGTCCCAAGCCAAGGGCAAGGCAAGAACTTAAACCCAAAGGAGGGTAGCCAAGGAAGGGCTTGCTTCCCTTGCAGGAAGCGAGGACCTTTGGAAGCGTAGCTGAAGGCATACGGAAGATCTTAAGAAGAAGTGAGACTTCTACTTGGTATAAATGTTATAGAAATTGATCTATCTATTTCTTCATCATGGGGTATTAGATCTGGGATGTGCATCTCACATTTGTACCAGTAATGGGCTTTGAGAAATAGCAGGCATTGACAAAGGGCGAGGTGGACTCACGAGTAGGCAATGGAGCAAGAGTTGGATCTATCTTTGCCCTCTGGGCTTGTACTAGAATTAGATGAATGTTGTTATGTGTCTGCCTTAACTAAGAACATCATTTCAGTTTCTTGCTTGGACAAGAAAGGATTTTCATTTATAATAAAGAACAAATGTTGTTCAGTTTATTTAAATGATATGTTCTATTGTAGTGCACCTCTAATGAACGGACTCTATTTTCTAGACTTAGAGAGCCCTATCTATAACATAAGTACCAAAAGGTTCAAGTCAAATGAATTGAACCAAACCTATCTCTGCATCAAGCTTAGGTCACATAAATTCCATAAGGATGGGTTGCTAGACTCATTTGATTTTAAATCATATGAGACATGCGAGTCTTGCCTTTTAGGCATGATGACCAAGACTCCCTTTAGTGGACACAACGAAAGAGCAACAGATTTGTTAGAACTTATACATAGTGATATATGTGGTCCTTTCAATGTTGCTGCTAGAGGTGGTTACAGGTACTTCATTACATTTACTTATGACTTCAGTAGATATGGTTATGTGTATCTTATGACACATAAATCAGAATTCTTTGAAAAGTTCAAAGAATTCAAGAATGAAGTACAAAACCAGCTTGGTAAGAATATTAAGATACTTCGATCAGATCGAGGTGGTGAATACCTTAGCCATGAGTTTCGTGACTATCTAGCTGAGTGTGGGATTCTATCCCAACTCACTCCTCCTGGAACACCACAGTGGAATGGTGTATCCGAAAGGAGGAATCGTACCCTATTAGATATGGTACGATCTATGATGAGTCACACAGATCTTCCTATATCCTTTTGGGGATATGCTCTAGATACAGCAGCCTTTACCCTTAACCGTGTACCATCCAAGGCTATGATAAAGACACCATATACGATATGGACAGGGAGAAATCCCAAGATGTCTTTTATGAGGATTTGGGTTTGTGAGGCTTACGTTCGACGTCAAGTCTCAGACAAACTGGGACCCAAATCCGATAGGTGCTATTTTGTTGGATATCCCAAGGATACAAAGGCATATTACTTCTACATTCCCAGTCAGCACAAAGTGTTTGTGGCAAAGACTGGGGTTTTTCTAGAAAGGGATTTTGTTTCTAGAAAAACTAGTGGGAGTATGTTCGATCTTGAAGAAATTCAAGATAAGGACCATAGCACTGAGGCCTTGATGGAGGTTGAACAGGAACCACAAAGTGTTGTGGGTGATGAGGTTGTTGCACAAGGAGTTGTGGAACAACCACCTGTTCAGGTAGACCTACCTCTTCGTAGATATGATAGGGTACGTCATCAGCCTGAGAGATACTTATTTCTCTTGTCTGACCAAGATGACGTTATGCTCATTGAGAATGAGCCTACCTTCTATCAGGAAGCTGTGATGAGCCCAGATTCTGAGAAATGGCTAGAGGCCATGAGATCTGAGATGGAATCCATGTACACCAACCAAGTATGGACTTTGGTTGATCCACCTGAAGGGGTCAAACCCATTGGGTGTAAGTGGGTCTTTAGGAGAAAGACTGACATGGATGGACTTACACATACCTATAAGGGTCGATTGGTAGCTAAAGGTTTCAAGCAAATTCATGGTATTGACTATGACGAAACCTTTTCTCCAGTGGCGATGTTTAAGTCCATTAGGATCTTGCTTGCTATTACAACATACCACGATTATGAGATCTGGCAGATGGATGTCAAAACCGCATTTCTGAATGGAAACTTACTCGAGGATGTGTACATGACACAACCTGAGGGTTTTGAAGATCCACAACATACTGGGAAAGTATGCAAGCTGCAAAGGTCCATTTATGGGCTAAAGCAAGCCTCTCGGAGCTGGAATCTTCAATTTGATGATGCGATCAAACAGTTTGGTTTCATCAAGAATGAAGATGAACCCTGTGTCTACAAGAGGGTGAATGGGAACACAGTTGTCTTCCTTATATTGTATGTGGATGACATACTACTCATTGGGAACAACATCCCTTCGCTACAGTCTGTGAAGACTTGACTGGGGACGTGCTTCTCAATGAAAGACTTAGGTGAAACAGCCTGTATTCTAGGCATCAAGATCTATAGAGATAGATCTAAGAGAGTGCTTGGCCTAAGTCAGAGTACATACATTGACACGGTATTACTACGGTTTGCCATGCAGAATTCCAAGAAGGGACTTCTGCCAATGTCACATGGTGTGAGTCTTTCGAAGACTCAAAGTCCCTCTTCTAGAGAGGAGAGAGACCGCATGGATAAGTGTTGGTGCAACAATGCCCCAAGCATTTATATGTTTTGATGTTTGGATAATCATCTAAGTTAGGCAACAATTTGTGATCTAAATTGTGATGATGTTTAAGTGACAGGGAAATCCAAGTATGAAGACTTGGTGAAAGAAAAATCAAAGGTAAAGGTTTGGCGGCATAAGACCAAGCATGTTGTCTTGGCAGCATTAAAGTCCAAACGGACCTTGGCAAAGGGAGTTCAAAAGCAAGTCTTGGCAGCGTAAGTCCAAGCATGTAGACTTGGCGGCGTAAAGTCCAAGCATGCTTTGGCAAAGGAAAACCCTAGACATGACAAAACCGAAGGAAGCTCTTGGAAGCAAGGCGCAAAGGATGAACAAGTCACAGACTCGGAGGGATCCTGAAGGCACAAGGCTTAAAGAAGAGCTAGGAGGTTAAGTCTAGGTCTAGGGGGTAAAATCAAGTGTGAAATATTCACACTTGATGAGTATCAGTCGACTGATACGATGTATCACCAATCGTCAGTGCTCGATCGAGTCGTGGTTAAACCAGCGACGCCGTGACTAAGGCGATCGATGATCGATGTTGCAATCGATCGACCGCCAACAAGGGCGGCGATCGATAGATGTAAAACGAGCACGAATGGAGTCGACTCGATCGCGCGGCCGTGATCACTGATCGACTCCATCACCAATCGATGGAGTGATCACGATCGATGAAAGTGTCGTTGGATGAAAACGACTCAATCCCATGAATCCGGCTATTCGTAGGTCGTTAACGCGTGATCGATGTTGTACATCACGATCGATCGTGTCTAACGGAAAATCAGCCTCTTCTCTATAAAAAGAGGGCTGGTGGAGGTTTTTGGGGTTAATGCTTATTCTCTAATCCTTTTCAAGATCCTCCACGAATTCTCTAGCTTTCTAAGTGATTTAAATCTCCTCCTCTTCTCTCTAAGCTTAGATCTTCATTCTTTGTAAAGAAGAGGAGTTGTGTTGTAAAGAAAGCTTATTAGTGGATTTGCTTGGATTGATCCACCTTAAGGATCGCCGTGGAGTAGGAGCGCTATCTCCGAACCACGTAAAAGGCCTTGTTTGCGTTTTGTTATTGTTTTTACATATATTATTATGTTTGCTTCCGCTAATCATTTTTGTAGAAACCGAAAGATGCTATTCACCCCCCCTCTAGCTTCCAAACGATCACTAACAAGTGGTATCAGAGCCCGGATCGCATCGGAAGATCTAGCAATCAACCGGAGCAAAGATGGCATTTCAAGAGGGGTATAGCACGGCGAGGCCTCCGTTCTTCGACGGAAACGATTTCGGATATTGGAAAGGTAGGATGGAGTATTATTTAATGAACGATATTGAGAATTGGTTTAGTGTTGTAGATGGTTTTGAGAAGCCGGTCGACGAATTCGGAGCACCACTACCGACAAAAGATTGGACAAGAGAGATGGCCAAGAAAGCACAAGCAAATGCAAAAGCAACGACCACACTTCAATGTGGTCTATCCAAGGTATAACTCTCTAAGGTCGGGCCATTCAACTCCGCCAAAGAGCTTTGGGAGAAACTCATCGAACTCAACGAAGGATCCAAAGAGACAAGAAGGGCCAAGAGGGATCTTTTGATTGGCCAACTTCAAAGCTTCACTATGAAGACAAATGAAACCGTGAGCCAAATGCACGGGCGCTTCAAGGAAGTAGTCAACGGACTACACGTTATAGGTGAAAAGGTCGACAACCGAGACCTTGTGAGGTATGTATTACAAGCTTTCCCTAGGACCACCTTATGGGCCTCAATGGTAGATGCCTATAAGGTCTCTAGGGATCTTTCATTAGTTAAATTAGATGAGCTATTTTGTGAATTTCAATTGCATGAACAAGCTAACACTTCATCCAAAGAGAAGGGTATAGCTCTTTTTGTAGGAAAGAAGGAGAAGAAGAAAAAGGAAAAGAAGGAGGTGTCTTCCTCATCCGAATCCGAGGAAGACTCATCAAGTAGTGAGGATGAACTATCGGCAAGTGAGGTGGCACACTACGTCAAGAAATTTGGTGGGAAGTCAAGGAGGCTCACCAAGAAAGATGTGAAGAGGATGTTTCAATCCTCAAGAGGTAAATCTTCAAACAATTCAAATTCTATTTCTAATGTGACGTGTTTTGGTTGCAACAAGAAAGGGCATATAAAGTCAAATTGCCCGGAACTAAAGAAAAAGGAGGAGAAGGAAAAGAAGAAGAAGGAGGCGATGATGGCACAAACATGGGTTACTCTAAGTATTGAGGAGTCTTCCGACGATGAAGAAGTTTGCCATACAACCCGGAACTTAGCCCTCATGGCATTGGAAGAAACCGGAAGCTCAAGCGAGGAGTCTTCTTCCTCTTCAAGCGATGAATCATCATCAAGTGATGATGATGAGGTAAACAACTCACCCAAAGTAGATTTACTTTATAAGACTATTGCATGCTTACAAAATACTTTAAATAGATCAAAAACTAGGATTAAGGATCTAAAATTAGAGATCAAATCATTTAAGAATGTAGATGCATCATGTGATAAATCATCTAGTGATAATGATGATTGTACTCTAAGGGATGAAAATGATGAGTTAAGAAAAGAAATAGGTAAATTAAGAGCATGCCTATAAAAGTTCACAAATGGTTCTAAATATCTAGATATGATTATTAAGGATCAAAGGGCAATTTACAATAAGGCCGGATTAGGATATAGCTAAGGAGAAAGAGGTAGCATTTGCATCCCTAGTTAGTAGAAAATCAATGATTAAAAGCAAGGGGAGAAAGGCATGGATACCTAAGAAATTTATAATTGATGCTAGTGGTCCTAAGATTTGGGTACCTAAGGATTGTGTTTTTCATGTGATATAGGTAGAAGAACCAAGCTTGTGGATAGTTGATAGTGGGTGCTCAAAGCATATGACCGGGGATGAGAGAAAATTCTCCACTATCAACCATACTAGCAAAGGAAAGGTGTCATTTGGTAATAGCGGTAAACTTAAAATTCTAGGAAAGGGCACCATTGAGGTATCTCCCAATCGTGCCATTCATAAAGTTCTATTAGTTAAAAATATGAAATTTAACCTACTTAGTGTAAGCCAATTATGTGATGCAAATTTTGATGTTAAATTTGATTCCTCAAAATGCTTTATAAAACACAAAACTATAAATGATTGCATGTTAGTAGGCTTTAGGAAATCAAATATATATTATGTTGATTTATCCTATGCTACTAATTCTTCCACTAAGTGTCTTATTGCAAAAGAGGAAGAAAGTTGGCTTTGGCATAGGAGGCTATGACACATAAACATGAAGAATATAGCCAAAATAGCAAAATTGAAGCTAGTCAAAGGATTGCCTAGAGTCAAATTTATCAAGGACAAGATGTGTGATGCTTGCCAAGAAGGGAAGCAATCAAAAACATCACACAAAGGTAAAAATTTACTTAGTACCACTTTACCGTTAGAATTATTACATATGGACCTATTTGATTGTCATAGTACCCCATCTATAATTGGTAGCAAATATTGCTTGGTAATAGTAGATGATTTTTCTAGGTTTACTTGGGTGTTTTTCTTGAAAAATAAAGATGAAACCTTAGAAATAATCATAGGATTTAGCAAAAGAGTAGAAAATGAAAGAAAACTCAAAATCAACCGGATCCGTAGTGATCATGGTGGAGAGTTTGAGAATTCTAACTTTTTCAACTTTTTGTTTAGAACAAGGGGACAAGCATGAATTGTTTTGTCCTAGAACACCCCAACAAAATGGGGTGGTGGAAAGAAAAAATCGTGCCCTACAAGAAGCGGCTAGGACAATGCTTAATGCATATTCCTTACCTAGCTACTTATGGGCGGAAGCGGTTAATACCGCTTGCTATATCCAAAATAGGGTATTGATTCATAGGTTCTTAGGAAAAACTCCATTTGAATTGTGGAATGGTACAATTCCAACAATTCATTATTTTAAGGTCTTTGGATGTAAAGTCTATATCTTAAATACCAAAGACAACCTAAGTAAGTTTGAGTCCAAAGCGGATGAGGGAATCCTAGTTGGATATTCATCCACTAGTGTAGGATATAGAGTTTACAATAAAAGGACTCAAAAGATTGAAGAATCTTCAAATGTTCAATTTGATGAAACTTCAAATACATACCCTAGAAAATCCCCTATTGATGATGACATAAATAATGAAAATCAAGAAATTACCAAACAATTTCAAGATTTAAACTTAGGGGGTAATAATCAAGGGGGAGGATTGGATCAAGGGGGAGTAAGGGATGACTCCGATGATGAACATAGGATTGAAGTTAATCATGATCAAACTCAACTTGATACACCTCCTAGAACCATAAGAGTTCATCAAAGTCACCCATTAGATCAAATTGTGGGTGAATTATCTTAAGGAGTTAGGACTAGGTCATTCCATAGGGATCCCAATAGTCATATAGCTCTAATTTCTCAAATTGAGCCCAAAAACATTAAAGATGCATTACTTGATCCGGATTGGATCTTAGCAATGCAAGATGAGTTGGCTCAATTTGATAGGAGTCAAGTGTGGGAGTTAGTTCCTAGACCAAGTGAAAACACTATTATTACTACAAGATGGGTCTTTAGGAACAAACTAGATGACCAAGGGAATATCACTAGAAATAAAGCACGATTAGTTGCAAGGGATTTTAATCAAGTTGAAGGACTTGATTATGATGAAACATATGCCCCGGTTGCTAGATTAGAGTCCATTAGAATACTTTTAGCATATGCCTCCTATATGGGTTTCAAACTCCATCAAATGGATGTCAAATCAGCATTCCTAAATGGGTTTATTAAGGAAGAGGTGTATGTAGAACAACCTCCCGGGTTTGAAAATACGGACTACCCAAACCATGTATACAAGCTTAGGAAAGCCTTATATGGTTTGAAACAAGCTCCCCGGGCTTGGTATGAAAGATTGTCAACTTTCCTAATCTCTAAGGATTTCAAAAGGGGTAGTATAGATCAAACTCTCTTTATAAAGTCAACATCTAAGGACATCTTTGTATCCCAAGTGTATGTCGATGACATTATCTTTGGGTCAACAAATGATGAACTACTTCAAGACTTTATTAAAAATATGGAGAAAGAGTTTGAAATGAGTCTAGTTGGGGAATTAAATTTCTTCCTAGGTTTGCAAGTTAAACAAACAAGTGAAGGAATTTACATTTATCAAACCAAATATGCTAAGGAAATGATTAAGAAATTTGGTTTGGAAAATGCTAAGGTAGTGTCAACTCCAATGGCAACCAATACTAAAATAGATAGTGATAGTGAAGGAAAACAAATAGATCTTACCCTTTATAGGAGCATGATTGGTAGCCTCTTGTATTTAACCGCTAGTAGACCCGACATATTATTTACAGTTGGTATGTGTGTTAGGTATCAATCATGTGCTAAGGAATCTCATTTAGTTGCCGTTAAAAGAATTTTAAGATATGTCAAGGGCACACTAAATGTAGGTCTATGGTACCCTAGGACTAGGTCTTTTGATTTAATTGGGTACACCGATTCCGATTATGCCGGTTGTAAATTGGATCAGAAGAGTACTAGTGGTGGATGTCAATTCCTTGGGTCCTCCCTAGTAAGTTGGAGTAGTAGGAAGCAACCTTGTGTTGCTTTATCCACCACCGAGGCCGAATATGTGACTATGGGTGGTTGTGTAGCTCAACTCTTATGGATGAAACATACATTAGAAGATTATGAGCTATCTTACTCCAACATGAAAGTATTTTGTGATAATGTGAGCACCATTAACTTGACCAAAAATCCGGTGCATCACTCTAGGACCAAGCACATTGAAGTGAAGCATCACTTCATCAGAGACCATGTGGCTAAGGGGGACATTGGGCTTAATTATATTGAATCCAAGTCCAACCTAGCCGATATATTTACCAAGGCTCTCCCCGAAGTGGAATTTTCATCACTTAGGAGAGAACTTGGAATGTACTTGGTTGAGTGAAGGTGTAGGTTTGCATGATCCTATAGAAATACTAGGTTTTATACCTTTAACCATCTCACAAAATACCTAAGAAACCATGATTTTTGTATTGAGCCACCTAGACAACATGTGAGATGATAGGAAGATGCATTTGGTTCATCATGCTTGTTATGATGCATTACTATGGACCAAAGTGTCATCTAGAGACATTAATCCTTAATTGGACCAATCATTGGGAAGGCTTATACACAATTGATGTGCATATAGCTCCAAGAACATGATTGGAAATGTCAAATAAAACATATTTTAAACTATGTTTACCATACTTTGAAAAACAGTTTTCAAGTGAAACACAAAAGTGATACAAAGTTTGCAAAATTTTAGAACCTTTTGCTAGTTTCCAAAATTGTATCAATATTGAAATCTGGAAAACATATATTTTTCAAAATATTTTTCCTTGATAAAGTATGATTTCAGAAATGTGTACACAAATTTTCATGATTTTTCGAGGTTTCTAGAATTTCTGACGCATTTCTGAATTTGGACTGAAAAGGCTGATTTTCGTATTACAGGTGTAGCAGTCGACTGGTTCAGAAACCAGTCGACTGATACACTGTGTTTTCGGAAAATTAGCCTCATTTTCTGAGGTTTAGTGTATTGTTGATATCCTAAAGAAATAGCATGATAGTATTGAGTATAAACAACGTGTATGGCTATTTAATGCCGTGTTTTAGGGGGAGTTTCACAAAATATATCTTTATCCTCCAAAATTTACATTGTTGGTGCAAAGTTAGGTTTTACACTTTCAAATTGTCTGATGACTTTAGCTCCACATGTATTTTATTCATCATAATCTATATCTTGGATTAAGGGGGAGTTAAAATTTTAAAATCTATGCCTTAGTTCAAGATTGTTAAACACTCAATCTTATCATATATGCTTTTATCTTTCTTCTCTTTTTGATGTATGTCAAAGGGGGAGAAGAAATGTTTAAGTTAGAATTGGAATTGGATATATGATGTGATAATATGCGTATCTTTAAAAGACCTAACTTAAATGATTGCCAAACATCAAAAAGGGGGAGATTGTTGGTGTAACAATGCCCCAAGCATTTATATGTTTTGATGTTTGGATAATCATCTAAGTTAGGCAACAATTTGTGATCTAAATTGTGATGATGTTTAAGTGACAGGGAAATCCAAGTATGAAGACTTGGTGAAAGAAAAGTCCAAGGTAAAGGTTTGGCGGCATAAGACCAAGCATGTTGTCTTGGCAGCATTAAAGTCCAAACGGACCTTGGCAAAGGGAGTTCAAAAGCAAGTCTTGGCAGCGTAAGTCCAAGCATGTAGACTTGGCGGCGTAAAGTCCTAGCATGCTTTGGCAAAGGAAAACCCTAGACATGAAAAAATCGAAGGAAGCTCTTGGAAGCAAGGCGCAAAGGATGAATAAGTCGCGGACTCGGAGGGATCCTGAAGGCGCAAGGCTTAAAGAAGAGCTAGGAGGTTAAGTCTAGGTCTAGGGGGTAAAATCAAGTGTGAAATATTCACACTTGATGAGTATCACGATCGATCGATGTATCGATCGGTCGGTCGTGCTCGACCGAGTTAGGGTTAAACCACGAGCCATGATCGGCCGTGACCAAGGCGATCGGCCGATCGATGTTGATCACGACCGCCAACAAGGGCGATCGGATCGATAGACCTAAAAACGAGCACAGAATGGAGTCGCACTCGACTGCGGCCATGATCACTCGACTGATCACTCCATCAGTCGACTGATGGAGTGATCAGTAGACTGATGAAAGTGTCGTTGGATGAAACGACTCTGAATCCTGCAAATTCGGCTATTCAGAGGTCGTTAACCACGCCAGCAGTCGACTGATGCTGTACATCAGTCGACTGATCGTGCTCCAATGGGAAAATCAGCCTCTTCTCTATAAAAAGAGGGCTGGTGGAGGTTTTTGGGGTTAATGCTTATTCTCTAATCCTTCTCAAGAGCCTCCACGAATTCTCTAGCTTTCTAAGTGATTTAAATCTCCTCCTCTTCTCTCTAAGCTTAGATCTTCATTCTTTGTAAAGAAGAGGAGCTGTGTTGTAAAGAAAGCTTATTAGTGGATTTGCTTGGATTGATCCACCTTAAGGATCACCGTGGAGTAGGAGCGCTATCTCCGAACCACGTAAAAGGCCTTGTTTGCGTTTTGTTATTGTTTTTACATATATTATTGTGTTTGCTTCCGCTAATCATTTTTGTAGAAACCGAAAGACGCTATTCACCCCCTCTAGCTTCCAAACGATCACTAACAATAAGATCCCTTACGCATCAGCTATAGGATCTATCATGTACGCCATGTTGTGTACTCGTCCTGATGTCTCGTATGCTTTGAGCATGACGAGTAGGTACCAGTCAGATCCAGGTGAGCGTCACTGGATAGCAGTCAAGAATATTCTTAAGTATTTGAGAAGAACTAAAGAATATTTCTTGATATTTGGAGGCGATGAGGAGCTAGCTGTAAAGGGTTATAGCGATGTCAGCTTTCAAACTGACCAAGATGATTATAGATCGCAGTCAGGGTTCATGTTTTGCTTGAATGGTGGCGCTGTGGAAGAGTTGAGCGAGACACGATTGTTGATTCTACAATGAAGGTATATCGCATCCCGAGGTAGCAAAGGAGGCAGTTTGGATCCGCAAGTTCATTATTGAGCTTGGGGTGGTCCCTAGCATAGCAGATCCCATAGAGCTCTATTGTGACAACAATGGAGTGATTGCACAGGCTAAGAAACCTCGCTCACACCAGCGGACTAAACACATACTACGACGCTTCCATCTCATTTGAGAGATCATCGATAGAGGAGATGTGAAGATTTGCAGAGTACCCAAAGAAGCTAACATCGTAGATCCCTTGACCAAGGCTTTGGCACAGAAAAAGCATGATGATCACACTAGGTCATTAGGTATTAGATACTATGGTGATTGGCACTAGTGCTAGTGGAAGATTGTTAGTGAAAGCCCTAGAGTCAATCATGTGATGATTGTTATATGGACTTTATTGTATCATATTCCTATTTATAAAGGCATGGTTATTATATTTACTTGTATTGGTGTCAAATAACTAAATATAATAATGTCCTTGAGTAGTAGGTTCTTATCTATATCAATCGATTGGTTGAATCGATAATGAGATGATATAGAGAACACTACTCTTAATCATTCCTAGTCGAGTATTAACATTCAGGGACAATGTTAATGCGTAGAGACTAGCATGTAGGTCAATATGATGACTTAATCTCACAAGTCATGGATATGAGATATCAAATTGACACATGGGTATGCATTGGAGAATGTTTATTGAATGACCCGCCATGAGAAAGTATCATAGATCGTTATATGAGAGTCATATACTTTCTCATGTGGCTATTAGTATGACTATTAGTCCTTAGACATGAAGTCATCATGGTTCCCTATATAAGGAGTTGCATACTTTGGCTTCGTCGAACGTCACCCGTAAGTGGGTGGACTATAAAGGCGATTACTGGGTATGTAACAAATTATGCGGAGGGATGTGAGTGATGTAGATGGGATCTATCCCTCCTATATGATGGGAGTGACATCGATATTCTTGATAGAGTGAGACCACGAAGTGCATGGCCATGCCCAAATGAGTCAATATGAGATATTGAGCTCATTTGATTAGAGTGAGTCTACTTAGAGTTCAAGATTTAGATTGTACCGAGGATGACACAGTCTATGCCTCGATTGGTCAATCTAGATGTCAAGGATAGAGGGACATTGTCACATATTGTGAGAGTCACAATTAGTAGTCACAAAGGTGATGTTGGAGCTCAATATTCTTGTAACTTGGGTAGCAATGAGGTGTTGCTAGATACCGCTCATTGCTTATGTTCCTAAATCGGTTTAGGGACATTGGCAACGTTACAAGAACCTATAGGGTCACACACATAAGGGCAATTAGATGGAGATTAGGTTCATATGATGAACCATGAGGATTAGGTTCATGGGATGAACCAAATTGGATTAAGAGTAATTCAAATTAGACTAATTGAGTTAGACTCAAGTTGATTCAAGTGTTGAATGAGTCTAATTTAGATTTGATTCATCAAATCAATTTAAATTAATGAATATAGATTCATTAAATTAAAATTGACTTGAATCAAATGGTTGGATTTGATCAACCATGGGAGATAAGAGGTCAAGTTTGACTTGACTTGAGAGGGAAGATGAAAGGTCAAGTTTGACTTGACTAAATGTCATGCCATGATGATGACTTGGCATGGCTGGCCAATGATGATGCTCCACATCATCATTGACTTTGTCATGTGGTGCCACCTCATGAGGGAGACCAAGGGTCATGGGAGTTACATGAATGCATGTAACCCCCTCTCCATGAAGTGGTCGGCCACTTGATGGTTATTCATGTGGTAATTCATTTTGTGTGGGTTACACAACTTCATCTTCAACCTTGGATCAACTTCCCTCAAGCTCTCTCCCTCTCCCAACCTCCTTGGCCGAACCATCCATAGAGTGCTAGCACACTCAAGGGTGTGTTTTCTCCACCTATTGCTTGTGTGGATACCAATAGAGGGGTGTGCACTTGACACTCTCGAGTTCCGGCGAACCTTTTGGACGAGAGGGATTTGCGAAGGGCGTCGCTACGAGGGTAACATCCTTATCATGTAGATCTAGGGTTTTATATAAACACATACATGTTTTAGTTTTAATACATCTTCGCACGGATCCATGGTCGGGGATTCTGAGGTTTCCGCAACGCAAAAAGCAGTTTTTGCGGCTCGGAAAAACCCAACATGGACTTTCCATGCCAAGTACTCAAGACTTGGACTTTCCCATGATGATCACATTGTCATACATTTTATCGAACATCAAAATACCGCTCGAGTCAAACTCGAGTCTGGTCAATCGTGACCTAGGTCGATTGCACCAACAATCTCTCCCTTTTTGATGTTTGACACAAACACATTTGAGTTAGGCCACTGATGCACACGGATGCGACCTCAAATCTCGTGACGGGAACCGTCGAGGACTCAAAGCGTGCACTCGCGCTCAACGCCCGCAAGTGCACGGATGTCGCCAAGTAATAAAAAGATTATCGATCCCACAAAGACTGAGATTTGAGTACCGATTGGTTTAGTGGACGTTATTGTTCGGAGTTTCATTCTAATGGTTGTGATGACAAGGGTTGTCGAAGGTCCTAACTCTAGTACGGTGTCACACGGAGGAAGAGAAGGGTTACTACGAGTCTTTTGAGGGAATTCTAGGATTTCGGTTTCGCTTGTGTGTCGCATAACACACTATCAATTGGGTATTATCTAGACGTCTAACTATAGTCTTGTGGAAGGGACATCATACACTTCCCCGATGAGCCTTCGCATCTATCGGGAACTACCTCTGCCATACCAGGTCGACCCTTGGCTTTAGGACGGGATAGGCGATACGAGGATGCTGATTCAATCCCTATGATGAGTTGGAACGTGTCCCGTTTCCGACTCTATCACACCCTTCTATCTACGGTTACTGAAGATGAGGCCAACCCCTAGGTTCCTCCTTAATTCTCCTAAATCTTTGATACGAGGGTTGTCACCCCTCGTATCAGCTACGCATAGTAAATAGAAGACCAAAAAAAATAGCTATCGATCTAAATAATCTCCAATTACAAATATGATTTCAAGAACAGAAATATATTTGAAATAACATGTTCTATGCACACAAACTTCTCTCTAATCCTAGAATAGGAGAATCTACTCCATAAATACGAGAAGAGAAACACAAAACATATTAGAATTCATAGAAACAATGTAGACTGCACAAAGAACGTGAATTACAATGCACTTTGTCTCTCCTCTCCAGCATTGATGTGCAGAACTTGATCCTCGAGTGGCCTTCTTCCTCCCCATTGTGAGTTTTCGAAGTTTTTTAGGGCGTCGGAGTGTTGTCCCGACCGTCGTGCCTCCCCCCTAGAGTTTGGGCGTAGCTTCCTTTATATAGACATCAGGCTGGATATCCCCGAAACCTAGAAAATAATAGAATCGCGTCGAAATCACCCAGCGCCACATGATCACGTGGATTCACACAGCTAGGTCATGTGTGGTGCTGGGGTGCGAGCCATGTGGATTCATAGGGCCAGGGTGTGTGTCCTTCTATTCTAGCTGCCAAATGTCTTCTTTTCACTCCAAAAGTGCACCATTTTTCCCATAGAATGTTGTCATGCACACAAGAGTACAAAGAGCAAATCTCCGAACCAGAAAATAAGAAATGCATGCAAAATAAAGTGAAATATGCAAGAATCAAATATAAAATGCAACGGGATGTAAGCGAAAACTACTCCTAAAACCCTATATATTTTTCTCACATGAGCCACCTAACTCAAATCTCCTTACCAATTCTCTCAAATTGGTAATCTCAAGTTCTCCCATAACTTCTCTCATTAATTCTTCCCCTTTTTGACATACATCAAAAAGGTTCTCCCCAAGGGTGTCAATGTCTCATATCCCAATGAGATCTTACAATCTTACCCTTGGTCCAAAAATATCTAGGATGTCTTCACTCTTCCTAGTGATAAGTCTCATATCACTCAAGAGAGATAATCCTACAAACTCTCCCAATTTCCAAATTGGGCATCTCACATTCTCCAAAATTCTCTCCCTCATGAGGAAGAACACATCCATCATCCCATGATGGATACCTCCCCCTAAAGGCTTGCTCCCCTTTAACTATTGCACCAACAAAGTCCTTGGAGAGTCTCTAAGCCTATAGGAACACTAAACCATCAAAATTAAGGTCAAAAGTTCAACCTTGAACTTTCACACACCTTAAAATTGATACACACCCAAACAACTCACCTAATCCATATCCAATGGATTTTCACCCTTTCTAATGCTTTCCAAAGCATATCCTAGAGTTAGGAGCAGTTAGGGTAGCCTAACATAGCTGAAATTAGGCTAAACAAACCTTTCTTATCTGAAATCAGGCCTGACGGTCGACTCTAACAGTCAGCAGTCGATTGATTTCTGCAGTTTGCATAAATCAAATTCAGAAATTGAGTTTCAAAAATACATAAGTAAATATATGTATTTTGAAAAATCTTGAAACTTCATACGTATACTACTTATAACAATCATTATGGGTGAAAAATATTTGAAAATTAAATTACCCATAAAATAATGAGATTGACAAAAATTTCAAAACCATTGAAAAGTTCAATGTTTTGGCCCTACTTTATATCAACTCTCTCAATGGTGATTCCTATCAAAAGATAGACTACACCAAGATTTTCTAAAATAATTTTAAAATATTTTTGAAAACCTATATTGGATCATGATCAATGGGCTCAATGCACACGACTTGCACATTAGCTTTCCCCATGATCCACCATGGTATTAGATGAGTTTGAGTTCATCTAGATGCAAGAACTATGCACCTTGAACTTAACTCATTTCCTAGCATCTCACATGTGTCTAAGGTGTATGAAAACACACACAAGTCAATGTGATGTAAGATGTGGGTTTTGTTCATCCTAATCTAGGGTTTTATACATTTTCTAAGGCAACACTACTTGATTCCCTTATACATGGGACTTCAAGTCATGTCATAGTCCTTAAATCAATTTTAATTACCTTAAATGCATGAATGATGATTATGGCATATAATGATAGCATAAATAAGCATGTGCTAAAATCATGATGTCATGGCATAAATATAAACCTAAGCATACATGACATGAAATCTTAAACCTAAGCATAATCATGACATTTATATGATTTACAATAAATATGATATCATGACATGACATATGATAAATAAAGCATGGAAAATAAAATATAAGGCATAAGAATACCTAAATTTTAATATTTATGCATAATAAACCTAAGCATACATGACATGAAATCTTAAACCTAAGCATAATCATGACATTTATATGATTTACAATAAATATGATATCATGACATGACATATGATAAATAAAGCATGGAAAATAAAATATAAGGCATAAGAATACCTAAATTTTAATATTTATGCATAATAAACCTAAGCATACACGACATGAAACCTAAGCATACAATAAATATAAGGCATGGAAAATAAAATATAAGGCATAATAAACCTAAGCATACATGACATGAAACCTTAAACCTAAGCATAATCATGACATTTATATGATTTACAATAAATATGATATCATGACATGGCATATGATAAATAAAGCATGGAAAATAAAATATAAGGCATAAGAATACCTAAATTTTAATATTTGTTGTCATTTGTTATTATTAAGTCCATTTTTCCATATTACCAATCATCTCCCAATTGTGCCAAAAATCCAAAATGGTACACTATGACCTCTAGACCTAATTTATGCCAATTTGATCAATTATCAAACTTCTCAAATAATATTGACACATCCTAAAATCTTTTAGGATTTAAATTCAAACCTATTTCCAAGGTATCCATAACCTTGAAAATGACCTAAAGTGTCACCTTTACCATGGTTAGGTTAACTACCTATCCATTCAAGGTTGGCACACCCTAACCCATTTAGCGTGAATCGATCACGCTCCTAGGAACCCAAAACTTATTTGAGCTCCTTGGGTTTACTAGGTATTCCTTAGGGATGACCTCCCTAGATACCGTCCTAATGACCCTTCTAGGCTTAGAAGCCTTGGTCATCATGGTATTGCCTAGGTTAACTCTAGGGGTGACTCCCCTTGTAACCTTCTTAGTGGCCTCCCTAGGTTTCTTCGAAACCTTAGCCACTAGGCCCCTACCATGGTCAACTCTAGGGATGACTTCCCTTGTGACCATGGTTTTTCTAGACCTAGTACTAGTTCTATAATCGAATGGAACATTGTGATATATAGGCTTATCTACCTTGGGCCTAGGCTTATGGCTCAAGCCTTTCTTGGCCATAGATGAGCCTTGCCTCCTAGACTCTAAGAGGCTTTGACCATTTAACCCCTTAATTTGATTTTGCATATTCCTAAGGGTCTTTTCCATCTTCTCAAGTTTTGACCTCAAAACTTGATTTTCAAATTCTAGTTTTTCTAATTTGGTGGGCCCATTATTTCTTTGAGTATTTTTGCCCTTCCTAAGCATATGTCTAGAATTCTTGGAGTTAAAGCCTAGATGGTCCTCTATCTTCTTGATTGTTTCCCTAGGTAGAATTTTTCTAGGGACATTAGTCCCAAATTTCTCCTTGGTTCTAAGGTTACAACTCTTAGCACCTAAACAAAAATATTTGTTATTCCTAGCATGCTTTTCATGAACAATAGCATGAGTGTTTAAATTATTTCTAGCATGCTTTTTGACATGAAAATTTGAAGGTGCATTACTAAATTTTACCTTAGGGTTTGCCTTAGAGGCTCCCCCTACATGTGTAGCTCCTCCTTTCCCTTTGGTTTGCTTTCTCCCCCTAGGGCATTGATTTCGGTAGTGTCCCCTTTGATGGCACTTGAAGCACACCATGTGATCCTTGCTCTTACTAGTGGGAACTCTAGCATCCTTTGAATTTTTATTGACTTTTGGTGTCGGTGGAGCCTTCTTGACCTTTTTAGGGCACTTGCTCTTATAGTGCCCAGGTTCCCTACACTCAAATCAAATTATATGAATTTTATTTTTAAATGTAATGCTTGAGTTACCTAGGTCAATAGGAGAATTTTGATCTTGTCCTTGGCTCCCGAAGGTAGAAGTTTCTTCTTGATCCAGCATGGAAGGTGATCTCTCCTCCCCCTCAAACCTAGAGGTGGAGGCTTCTTCCACCTCTTCTATCTCTTCTCCATCGGACATTGATGGCCTCTCAACCTTGGTTGGCCGGGCGCTATCTTCTACCAAAGCTGTCCAGTTTTCTGACAGCTTGTTCCCAGCAATACGTAACCGGAACGAAGCTTCTTCGATCTCCTTGTCCAATTGAGCCGAAGAGCATTCTTGTTCCTTGGGCTCCTCTATCTCTTGAGCCATTGAGGGTTCTTCATGATATTTCACCAACTTGCTCCAAAGGTCCTTAGCGTCTTTACAATCTCCTATCTTGATCAAAACATCATTAGGGATTACACTAAGTAATATACCCATTACCTTATTATTTATGTTGTAGTATCGAAGTTGTTCTTGGCTCCAATTCTTCTTCTTGAGTTTTCTTCTTTCTTCATCATTTGGAGTGTCAAACCCTACTAAAACACTAATCCAATTTTCATAATCACACATTAGAAAATACATCATTCTACCTTTCCAATATGCAAATTCTTTGCGGTCGAAGGAAGGCGGAATGTTGATGTCATCACCCAATTTCTCTTAATGATCCATCTTGCCCTCTAGCGTGCTCCCTTGGCGGTTAGTCCAAATGAAGAGCGGTCTCGCTCTGATACCAATTGTAGGGACTGTTGGTGACCACTAGAGGGGGGTGAATAGTGCGTACGTTGTGTCGATGGAAATTGATCGTGTTTGTCTCTACAAAACTTGTTATGCGTAGCAGAATGTATATAATAGCAATAACAAAAACAAAGACACAAACACAATCACACAATAACATGGGATATAACGTGGTTCAGAACCTCAAGGTTCCTACTCCACGGGTTAGGCTCGAATGATCCCTAGCGATGTCAAACACCACTAATAATCAAAACACTCCTTCTCGGTGTTGGGTTTCCCGGCACCGCGGCGTGTGTGTGTTCGATCATGTTTCGTAAACATGAGCACAGCGGAAGCAATTAAAAATAATAAATCTATATTTATTACAACACACACAACACATGCATGCATAATACAACAAGTGTAGACATAACCGTAAATTAAAATTTGCAATAAAAGAAATTTATCTACGTTATACCTTTCGTATGACGTGTAGCGGGAACGGCATCAACCGGAACGATCCTCGTAAGAATCGTCTCTATCCGTATCCACGCCGAGCTCCTCAGGATGACTTCGCTAAGTCACGAGCTTCGTTTTCGTACGGGTTACTAGCCTCGTGTTAAAGACGACGTGATCGAGAGATGATCACGATCCGAATCCAAATTCGGATCCTAAAACGAGTTCTCAAAACTCGCTTCTCCGGAGAGGTATTCGTCAACCGTTTGACGAATCCTTCGTCCCCCACCTCAGAGGATTACCGGAGATCAAATCCCCGGTAAGTTAGCCGCTGTCGGAGCACTAACCGTCGTCCAAACGACGCTCCGACAACAAAGAAACAAGCTGTCCAGAAAAACTGGACAGCTTTTGGTGGAGGAATAGAGGCCGGCTAAGGAAAGATGGAAGCTCACCTTATCACCGAACCCAAAGGAGATCGCCGGAGGGTCGCCGGAGGTTCTCCGGCTGAAGCTTGGACGCCGGCTAAGACTTGGACGGCTGCACACAAGCTGGGCGGCGGCGGCTTTAGGGTTGGCGCCAATTAACTCCAAGGTGGAGGTGGGCGGCAACTCAAGGGGGCTAGGGTTTGGATTAGGGCTTAATTATCCCTTAAGCCCTCTTTTATAGAGAACTACTTCTCTTAATGGTTATTGGATCATAACCATTAGGCCCGTTAACCCGCTCCATTAGGATAAGTTAAAATAAACCAAACCATGATGGTTTATTTTAAGTTAAAACGAACCGAACCAACTTTTGGTTCATTCGTTTAAAATAAACCAAACCCTTTGGTTTATTCTCCTCCATTGGATTATAACCAAACCATTTTGGTTCATCCATTATGTCTTCATAAGACACGGCTCATCCACGCTTCCATTGCGACTGAAACGATTTCATGCTCGCTTCAAGTTTGGTCCAATCAAACTTAGTTTCTCTCGGTCTGAGAATCCCATTCTCAAGCTCGTTTTAAATCCTTTGGATTACGCTCGTTGTGCGTGTGACCAAATAGGTTCTCGGTTTATGTTGGCCGTCTATAATTAACCATTAATTATAGAACGATCATGAGTGGCACCTAGTAGTACATCATGATCCCCAATTAACCAAAAGATCAACGGTTGATCCGTAACTATTTCAAACCCTTCAAGAGCTCGAATGAATCGTGCCCCATTCCTTCACTCATCTTATACCCACTTGGTTCAGACATGGTCTATTGTGTCAGCCCCACTAGGTCGACTCACGCCACACCTAGCCCAAGTATCATTTCCTCGCCCTACAATTCTAGTTACTCCACATGTATCGAAGAGTACCTTACTCTAAACATGTAATGCTTTGGCCAAAGACTTTAGTAACAATGACGAGAGGCCATGGGTATACATCTCCTCGCAAGGAGTGGTGAATCCTTTATAGGCTATTCAAACACCTTCGATCACTTCGACTTATACCCAATCATCCCGGGTCCACATCTCCTTAGAGATGTTTGCTTAAGATGTCAAAGCATAAGTCTCCATGATCAAGATGACTTGAATACCGCAAGTCAAAGGAACATCGCACTTAAGCCACAAGAAGAACTTCATTGACATATCTATATATGCAGAGAACCATATGAAGTCTTACTACCGTCACTCCAATGAACTAGTTACCATAACTAGCATCCACGATTAACTCCGGACATCACTATGTCTCCATCCAAAGGAGAATCACCGCTTGGATACACCAAGGAGTATACCTCGTGCTAGTCTCGACAGAATTGATGGTGTCCAAATCCATCAATTCATCGACTAGGGATAATTCCGATACATCACAATTACACATGTAGAGATACTCACTAGTTGTTATCCAATCACAAATTCTCTCATGCTGTGAATCGTATCGTGGGCATTCAGTAAATGAGTTTAAGATCCAATCAAATACATAAAACATGTATACTCAAATAGTGAATCTTCATTTATCATATAAATGGTTCATACATAAGGCGATTGCCTTAGGACATCTCTCATATATTACTAACAGACTTCCACTTGGCCTAATGTCAATCGCTACGGTATCCAATACCATAAGCTCTAACATGACCCTCAAACTTACTTTGAGGTAATGCCTTAGTCAAAGGATCCGCTAAGTTCCTTTCAGTGGGAATTTTCTCGATTTGTATTTCGTTCCTACTGATGATCTCTCTGATAAGATGATAGCGGTGAAGCACATGTTTGGATCATTGATGAGACCACATCAAGTTCAGAGATGAACTTCTTGATCCAAACCGCTTCCTTTGCTGCTTCCAAAGCTGCAATGTATTCTGCCTTAGTGGCAGAATCCGCTATAGCGTCAAGCTTGGAACCTTTCCAACTTATTGCGCCTCCATTCTAGGTGAATACATACCCAGACTGAGACATGGAATCATCCTTGTCTGTCTGGAGCTGGCATCCGTATACCCACGTATCACCATGTACCTTTCTCCATATATTAGGAACACATCCTTAGTTCTTCTCAAGTAATTAAGGATCGTCTTAACAGCCGCCCAATGATCCATTCCTGGATCGGACTGGTATCTGCTCGTGACACTCAGAGCATACGATACATCGGGCCTCGTACATAACATAGCATACATGATAGATCCTATTGCGGATGCATAGGGAATCTTACTCATGCAAATCCTCTCGTCTTCTGTGCGCGGACACATAGACTTCGAAAGGTGTACCCCATGCCTGATGGGTAGGAAACCTTTCTTGGATTCCGACATGCTAAACCTCTTTAGCACTCGGTCTATATATGTAGATCGAAGACCAAGCAACCGCTTCGATCTATCTCTATAGATCTTAATCCCGAGGATGTAGGTTGCTTCTCCTGTGTCTTTCATGGAGAATGTCTTGGATAACCAAACCTTACGATCAGAAGATTGAAACATCATTTCCTATAAGTAGTATGTCATCGACATACAATACTAGGAATACGACTGCACTCCCACTAACCTTCTTGTACAAACAAGGTTCGTCTGGATTTTGTGAGAAATCAAACTTTTTGATTGTCTCATCAAAACGGATATTCCACTCGGATGCTTGCTTCAATCCATAAATGGACCGCCGCAATTTGCATACCTTGGTTTTATCAACCGATGTGAAACCTCGTGTTTTATCATATACACGCCCTCGAAAGGTGTTTCATTAAGGAAAGTTGTTTTCACATCCATCCGCCATATCTCATAATCATAATGAGCCGCTATGGCCAGGGAGCATCCGAATGGATTTAAGATAGCTACAGTAATAGGTTTCGCCATAATCAACACCTTGTTTTTGACGATATCCTTTCGCCACCAATCTAGCCTTATAGGTAATCACATTACCATCCATGTCGGTTTTCTTCTTGAAAACCCACTTGCACCCTATAGGCTTTATCCTTCAGTGGGTCAACCAAGTTCCAAACTTGGTTTTCATACATGGAATCCATTTCGACTTCATGGCACCAAGCCACTTATCCCTTTCTCGAACTTGTCAAGACTTCTTCATAACTGTAGGCTCTCATCATCAATGAGTAACACGCCGCTCGATTCGCTTACGAAATCCATATCTCTCAGAATATTGCGTGTTCTACCAGATCTACGAAGATGTGGTGTTACAATAGGTCCAAATTGATTGCTCATCACTATGAGTTGTCCAGTGCTTCACCGTATCTCATTAATGTCTATTTGAGTCTCACGAGCATCATCAAGCACGACGACACTCCCATGTTTTCTTGCAAGAGAAACTCTTTCTCTAGAAACACAAAGATGCCTTGAAACAAACACCTTTGTTCCACAGATGATAGAATTGGTAACCCCTTATTTCCTTAGGTATCCAATAAATAGACATTTATCGACTTAGCATCCAATTTTTCTCGACATAAATTACATAAGCAGACAACCCCATATCTTCAAGTAAGATACATGAGGTTTCTTACTATTCCATATCTCATATGGAGTAGTTGAGACTACCTTGGTAGGCATTCTGTTTAACAAGTAAACAGCTGTCTGAAGTGCATAGCCCCAAAAGGACTTGGGAAGAGTTGCATGATTCATCATTGACCTGACCATGTCCAACAAGGTCCGGTTACGCCTCTCAGATACACCATTATGCTGTGGTGTATAGGGCGGAGTCCATTGAGACAATATGTCATTGTCTCTTAGATAATCATGAAACTCTTGACTTAAGTATTCACCACCTCGATCCGATCGAAGTATTTTAATACTCTTGTCATGTTGTTTCTCTACTTCATTTCTGAATTCTTTGAACCTTTCAAAGGCTTCAGACTTGTGTTTCATCAAGAACACATACCCAAACCGTGAGTGATCATCGGTGAAGGTAATGAAGTAGCTATAGCCTCCTAATGCTTGAGTTGACATAGGTCCACATACATCAGTATGTATTAGACCTAGTAACTCTCCCACTGCTCACCTTTTCCGAAAAGGTAACTTAGTCATCTTGCCTTTTAAGCATGATTCGCATGTATCATATGAATCCAATTCAAACGATTCCAGAATTCCACATCGGTGTAATTCGGACATGCGTTTCTTGCTTATATGGCCAAGACGACAATGCCACATATAGGAGTCTATTTGATTATCCTTTCGAGCATGCTTGTTGCTCGCTTCGATATTGAAAATGTCACTGGATACGTCCAACGTATAAATACCATTGCTTAAAGTTCCATTCCATAAAGAACTCCATTCAAAGTTATGTAACAACAATTGTTACTAAAAGTCAATGGTAACCATTTCTATTTAAACAAGAAATAGAAATGATGTTCTTTATCAACGAAGGAACATAAAAGCAATTGTCCGCTTTAAGACAAGTCCTAGGGAGTTTCAACAAATGCGTTCCGATGGCGGTGAGTGCAAAGAACCTTTGCTCCATTCCCAACACGTAAATTTGACTCTCCTCGACGAGTCTTCTTCTATTCCTTAGCCCATGTATGTCATTACATATATGTGAGCCACACCCAGTATCCAATACCCAAGTGTTTGAGGAAATAGAATGACAATCAATAACGAAGATTTCTGAAGAAGATGGGGCATCCGATGCCTTATCCTTCTTCACGGACTCAAGATAAATCTTGCACTTTCTTCAAGAATGGCCCTCCTTGCCATAATGATGGCAAGTGCCCTTTAGTTCTACCTTTTAGCCTTTTTCTTCTTTCCCTTCTCATGTTCCTTTGACTTCCTCTTAGAACCTTTCTTCGAGGAATCAACTAACAACACCGTCCCTTGCTCATGCTTCTCAGAAGGCTCCACAGTCTTCAGCATGTTGAGAAGTATCACAGATGAACCTTCTTGCATCTCAGAGGTGAAGAGGAGCTTGGAGACTTCGAACCTTTCGAATCTCACTTGCTTATCAAACAACTCATAAAGATGAAGAACTACGATATGAGCATCCATATGCTCATGCTGCCAGAGCTTGGGTTCCATCGCGGCTAGCATGATGCAACTCATTTGTTCGTAATCACCACATGTTTCGATAGGCCAACAATTGGTCCGAGTTGCATCACTACTAGGATATGAAGAGGCGCTCGAGGACATACAGTTTTTCCACCTTGAGAACAATTCTCAAGTTTCTAAGCCACCCAAGAAGTTCGCCCTACTAATTTATTCAATCCAAAATGGAATGCAAATTCAAACACATCATGATCAATTTTAGAAATACAAAATGAGCATATATGAGAAAGATGATTTTTAAAATGCATCAATATACATTTATAAATCCCATTCATTTTTCGAATTTCAAAAACCCCAAAATCACTTCGGGAGATCGTAGGTCCATCTCCGAATGGGCTGATATCCATCATAGTTATGAACAACCTCGAGAGAGTCCAACAAGCCATTCATAACTACGATGGTAGGTATCATCTATACCGATTGCATATCACGATATGCAACTATCACAATGTGCTATCAACTAATTGAATGTTCACATACATCGGGTTGTTAACACATTAACAAGTATGCATCATGCATAGCACCCAACTTCACCTCCCTTTACATCGACCTTGAGAGAGTCCAACAAGCCGATGCTCGTTAAAGCCAACCCATTAATCGAAATAGTTTTAATATGGTTAGAGCGATTCAACCAATTAGCCCAGCTTGAGAGAGTCCAACAACCAAAGCTAACGATTGACCTCCGACTCTACCATATTAGTATTAAACTATTCCATGGTTTGAACATATTCAGTTCGAGCCGGGCTTGGAGAGAGTCCAACAACCCAAACAAGAAACGGAACTCTGGTTCTAACCATATTAATGGAAGGTGTAGGCTTTAATATTGTTTAAGGGTTTTTATGTCTCATCCTCTTTGCATGCAAATAACTATTATCTACATGACATGGCATACATGGCATACATCTACATGTCACGACACGCATGGTATAATGTTATGCATCTAATGCAATTACATGGCATACAATTATGTCATGTATATGTTTCCTTATATGTCATAACTATTTATGGAAATAAAATATGTTTAAGATTTGATTCTCCAAATCAAATCATAATTAAATTAGGAAATAAATTTCCAAATCTAATCACATATTTTATTCATGGAATTATTTGATTAAGGAAAATCTATTTAGGAAACCAATTTCCTAAATCATTAAAACTACTTATGGAAATAAAATATTTTAAGATTTGATTTCCCAAATCAAATCATGATTAAATTAGGAAATAAATTTCCAGAATCTAATCAAATATTTTATTTATGAAAAATATCAATTTCCATAAATACTTCCAACTTTCCAAAAGTGAAAGATTTCCATAAATACTTCTAGACTTTCCAAAATTGAAAAATTTCCATAAATACTTCTAAATTTCCAAAATTAGAAAATTTCCAGAAATACATTATGACTATCGCAAAACCATTTTACGATTATGTCGAAACACAACCTGGGCTCTGATACCACTGTTGGGTTTCCGGCACCGCGGCGTGTGTGTGTTCGATCATGTTTCGTAAACATTAGCACAGCGGAAGCAATTAAAAATAATAAATCTATATTTATTACAACACACACAACACACGCATGCATAATACAACAAGTGTAGACATAACCGTAAATTAAAATTTGCAATAAAAGAAATTTATCTACGTTATACCTTTCGTATGACGTGTAGCGGGAACGGCATCAACCGGAACGATTCTCGTAAGAATCGTCTCTATCCGTATCCACGCCGAGCTCCTCGGGATGACTTCGCCAAGCCACGAGCTTCGTCTTCGTACGGGTTACTAGCCTCGTGTTGAAGACGACGTGATCGAGAGATGATCACGATCCGAATCCAAATTCGGATCCTAAACGAAGTTCTCAAAACTCGCTTCTCCGAGAGGTATTCGCCAACCGCTTGACTAATCCTTCGCCCTCCAATTAGAGGATTACCGAGATCAAATCTCCCGTAAGTTAGCCGCTGTCGGAGCACTAACCGCCGCCCAAACGACGCCCGACAAGAAACAAGCTGTCCAGAAAAACTGGACAGCTTTTGGTGGAGGAATAGAGGCCGGCTAAGGAAAGATGGAAGCTCACCTTATCACCAACCCAAAGGAGATCGCCGAAGGGTCGCCGGAGGTTCCTGAATCTTGACGGCTAAGACTTGACGGCTGCACACAAGCCGGGCGGCGGCAAGCTTAGGGTTGGCGCCAATTAACTCCAAGGTGGAGGTGGGCGGCAACTCAAGGGGCTAGGGTTTGGATTAGGGCTTAATTATCCCTAAGCCCTCTTTTTATAGAGAACTAATTCTCTTAATGGTTAATGGATCATAACCATTAGGCCCGTTAACCCCCTCCATTAGGATAAGTTAAAATAAACCAAACCATGATGGTTTATTTTAAGTTAAAACGAACCGAACCAACTTTTGGTTCATTCGTTTAAAATAAACCAAACCCTTTGGTTTATTCTCCTCCATTGGATTATAACCAAACCATTTTGGTTCATCCATTATGTCTTCATAAGACACGGCCCATCCACGCTTCCATTGCGACTGAAACGATTTCATGCTCGCTTTATGTTTGGTCCAACCAAACTAGTTTCTCTGGCCTCCGAGAATCCCATTCTCAAGCTCGCTTTAAATCCTTTGGATTACGCCACAGCGTCAGACCAAATAGGTTCTCGCTTTATGCTGGCCGCCTATAATTAACCATTAATTATAGAACGATCATGAGTGGCACCTAGTAGTACATCATGATCCCCAATTAACCGAAAAGATCAACTTGATCCGTAACTATTTCTAAACCCTTCAAGAGCTCTCGAATGAATCGTGCCCCATTCCCTTCACTCATCTTATACCCACTTGGTTCAGACATGGTCTATTGTGTCAGCCCCTCACTAGGTGACTTCACGCCACACCTAGCCCAAGTATCATTTCTCGCCCTACGGATTCTAGTTACTCCACATGTATCAAGAGTACCTTACTCTAAACATGTAATGCTTTGGCCAAAGACTTTAGTAACAATCCGACGAGAGGCCATGGGTATACATCTCTCGCAAGGAGTGGTGAATCCTTTATAGGCTATTCAAACACCTTCGATCACTTCGACTTATACCCAATCATCCCGGGTCCACATCTCCTTAGAGATGTTTGCTTAAGATGTCAAAGCATAAGTCTCCATGATCAAGATGACTTGAATACCGCAAGTCAAAGGAACATCGCACTTAAGCCACAAGAAGAACTTCATCGACATATCTATATATGCAGAGAACCATATGAAGTCTTACTGTCACTCCAATGAACTAGTTACCATAACTAGCATCCACGATTAACTCCGGACATCACTATGTCTCCATCCAAGTGAGAATCACCGCTTGGATACACCAAGGAGTATACTGTGTTAGTCTCGGTAATCGATGGTGTCCAAATCCATCAATTCATCGACTAGGATAATTCCGATACATCACAATTACACATGTAGAGATACTCACTAGTTGTGATCCAATCACAAATTCTCTCATGCCGTGAATCGACGCGTGACATTCAAGAAATGAGTTTAAGATCCAATCAAATACATAAAACATGTATACTCAAATAGTGAATCTTCATTTATCATATAAATGGTTCATACATAAGGCGCATTGCCTTAGGACATCTCTCATATATTACTAACAGACTCCCACTTGGCCTAATGCCAATCGCTACAGATCCAATACCATAAGCTCTAACATGACCTCAAACTTATTTTGAGGTAATGCCTTAGTCAAGGATCCGCTAAGTTCCTTTCAAAGGGGAATTTTCGATTTGTATTTCGCTCCTACCGATGATCTCTCCGATAAGATGATAGCGGCAACACATGTTTGGATCATCGATGAGACCACATCAAGTTCAGATGAACTTGATCCAAACCGCTTCTTTGTCGCCTAAAGTCGCAATGTATTCTGCCTTAGTGGCAGAATCCGCTATAGCGTCAAGCTTGGAACCTTTCCAACTTATTGCGCCTCCATTCTAGGTGAATACATACCCAGACTGAGACATGGAATCATCCTTGTCTGTCTGGAGCTGGCATCCGTATACCCACGTATCACCATGTACCTTTCTCCATATATTAGGAACACATCCTTAGTTCTTCTCAAGTAATTAAGGATCGTCTTAACAGCCGCCCAATGATCCATTCCTGGATCGGACTGGTATCTGCTCGTGACACTCAGAGCATACGATACATCGGGCCTCGTACATAACATAGCATACATGATAGATCCTTTTGCGGATGCATAGGGAATCTTACTCATGCAAATCCTCTCGTTTTCTGTGCGCGGACACATAGACTTCGAAAGGTGTACCCCATGCCAGATGGGTAGGAAACCTTTCTTGGATTCCGACATGCTAAACCTCTTTAGCACTCGGTCTATATATGTAGACTGCGAAAGACCAAGCAACCGTTTCGATCTATCTCTATAGATCTTAATCCCGAGGATGTAGGTTGCTTCTCCCAGGTCTTTCATGGAGAATGTCTTGGATAACCAAACCTTCACTGACTGTAAGATTGAAACATCATTTCCTATAAGTAGTATGTCATCGACATACAATACTAGGAATACGACTGCACTCCCACTAACCTTCTTGTACACACAAGGTTCGTCTGGATTTTGTGAGAAATCAAACTTTTTGATTGTCTCATCAAAACGGATATTCCAGCTCCTGGATGCTTGCTTCAATCCATAAATGGACCGTCGCAATTTGCATACCTTGGTTTTATCAACCGATGTGAAACCCTCAGGTTTTATCATATACACGTCCTCGAGCAGGTTTCCATTAAGGAAAGTTGTTTTCACATCCATCTGCCATATCTCATAATCATAATGAGCCGCTATGGCCAGGAGCATCCAAATGGATTTAAGCATAGCTACAGGCGAATAGGTTTCGTCATAATCAACACCTTGTTTTTGACGATATCCTTTCGCCACCAATCTAGCCTTATAGGTAATCACATTACCATCCATGTCGGTTTTCTTCTTGAAAACCCACTTTCACCCTATAGGCTTTATCCTTTCAGGTGGGTCAACCAAGTTCCAAACTTGGTTTTCATACATGGAATCCATTTCCGACTTTATGGCACCAAGCCACTTATCCCTTTCTGAACTTGTCGGCACTTCTTCATAAGCGGTAGGCTCCTCATCATCAATGAGTAACACGTCGTTCGATTAAACTACGAGAAATCCATATCTCTCAGGAATATTGCGTGTTCTACCAGATCTACGAAGATGTGGTGTTACAATAGGTCCAGCCGATTGCTCATCACTATGAGTTGTCGGCTGTTGTGCTTCACCAGGTATCTCATTAATGTCTATTTGAGTCTCGCGAGCCTCCTCAAGCTCGACGACACTCCCACTGTTTTCTTGCAAGAGAAACTCTTTCTCTAGAAACACAGCACGCCTTGAAACAAACACCTTTTGTTCCACAGAATGATAGAATTGGTAACCCCTTGTTTCCTTAGGGTATCCAATAAATAGACATTTATCAGACTTAGCATCCAATTTTTCTGATACAGTCCGCTTCACATAAGCAGGACAACCCCATATCTTCAAGTAAGATACATGAGGTTTCTTACTATTACATATCTCATATGGAGTAGTTGAGACTACCTTGGTAGGCATTCTGTTTAACAAGTAAACAGCTGTCTGAAGTGCATAGCCCCAAAAGGACTTGGGAAGAGTTGCATGATTCATCATTGACCTGACCATGTCCAACAAGGTCCGGTTACGCCTCTCAGATACACCATTATGCTGTGGTGTATAGGGCGGAGTCCATTGAGACAATATGTCATTGTCTCTTAGATAATCATGAAACTCTTGACTTAAGTATTCACCACCTCGATCCGATCGAAGTATTTTAATACTCTTGTCATGTTGTTTCTCTACTTCATTTCTGAATTCTTTGAACCTTTCAAAGGCTTCAGACTTGTGTTTCATCAAGAACACATACCCAAACCGTAGTGATCATCGGTGAAGGTAATGAAGTAGCTATAGCCTCCTAATGCTTGAGTTGACATAGGTCCACATACATCAGTATGTATTAGACCTAGTAACTCTCCCACTCGTTCACCTTTTCCAGTAAAAGGTAACTTAGTCATCTTGCCTTTTAAGCATGATTCGCATGTATCATATGAATCCAATTCAAACGATTCCAGAATTCCACATCGGTGTAATTCGGACATGCGTTTCTTGCTTATATGGCTAAGACGACAATGCCACATATAGGAGTCTATTTGATTATCCTTTCAAGCATGCTTGTTGCTCGCTTCGATATTGAAAATGTCACTGGATACGTCTAACGTATAAATACCATTGCTTAAAGTTCCAGTCCCATAAAGAACTCCATTCAAAGTTATGTAACAACAATTATTACTAAAAGTCAAATGGTAACCATTTCTATTTAAACAAGAAATAGAAATGATGTTCTTTATCAACGAAGGAACATAAAAGCAATTGTCCAGTTTTATGACAAGTCCTGTAGGGAGTTTCAACAAATACGTTCCGATGGTGAGTGCAGCAACCTTTGCTCCATTCCCAACACGTAAATTTGACTCTCCCTTGACGAGTCTTCTTCTATTCCTTAGCCCATGTATGTCATTACATATATGTGAGCCACACCCAGTATCCAATACCCAAGTGTTTGAGGAAATAGAATGACAATCAATAACGAAGATTTCTGAAGAAGATGGGGCATCCGATGCCTTATCCTTCTTCACGTACTCAAGACAAATCTTGCACTTTCTTCGCAAATGGCCCTACTTGCCATAATGATGGCAAGTGCCCTTTTGAGCTGGTTCTGCCTTTTTAGCCTTTTTCTTCTTCCCCTTCTGTTGTTCCTTTGACTCCCTCTTAGAACCTTTCTTCGAGGAATCAACTAACAACACCGTCCATTGTTCATGCTTCTCAGAAGGCTCCACAGTCTTCAGCATGTTGAGCAGTACCACAGATGAACCTTCTTGCATCTCAGAGGTGAAGAGGAGCTTGGAGACTTCGAACCTTTCGAATCTCACTTGCTTATCAAACAACTCATAAAGATGAAGAACTACGATATGAGCATCCATATGCTCATGCTGCTTTCGTAGCTTGGGTTCCATCGCGGCTAGCATGATGCAACTTGTCAGTTCAGAATCAGTCACATGTTTCTGATAGACCAACAATTGGTCCGGAGTTGCATCGTCACTAGGATGGGCGGGAAGAGGCGCTTCGAGGACATACACAAGTTTTTCCACCTTGAGAACAATTCTCAAGTTTCTAAGCTAGTCCAAGAAGTTTGGCCCAGTCAATTTATTTGAATCCAAAATGGAATGCAAATTCAAACACATCATGATCAATTTTAGAAATACAAAACGAGCATATATGAGAAAGATGATTTTTAAAATGCATCAATATACATTTGTAAATCTCATTCATTTTTCGAATTTCAAAAACCCCAAAATCACTTCAGGAGATCGTAGGTCTATCTCCGAATGGGCTGATATCCATCATAGTTATGAATAACCTTGGAGAGTGTCCAACAAGCCATTCATAACTACGACGGTAGGTATCGTCTATACCGATTGCATATCACGTATATGCAACTATCACAATGTGCTATCAACTAATTGAATGTTCACACATACATCGGGTTGTTAACACATTAACAAGTATGCATCATATGCATAGCACCCAACTTCACCTCCCTTTACATCGACCTTGGAGAGAGTCCAACAAGCCGATGCTCCAGGTTAAAGCCAACCCATTAATCGGGAAATAGTTTTAATATGGTTAGAGCGCATTTAACCAATTATCCCAGCTTGGAGAGAGTCCAACAACCAAAGCTAACGATTGACCTCTGACTCTTACCATATTAGTATTAAACTATTCCATGGTTTGAACATATTCGGGTTCGAGCCGGGCTTGGAGAGAGTCCAACAACCCAAACAAGAAACGGAACTCTGGTTCTAACCATATTAATGGAAGGTGTAGGCTTTAATATTGTTTAAGGGTTTTTATGTCTCATCCTCTTTGCATGCAAATAACTATTATCTACATGACATGGCATACATCTACATGTCACGACACGCATGGTATAATGTTATGCATCTAATGCAATTACATGGCATACAATTATGTCATGTATATATTTCCTTATATGTCATAACTATTTATGGAAATAAAATATGTTTAAGATTTGATTCTCCAAATCAAATCATAATTAAATTAGGAAATAAATTTCCAAATCTAATCACATATTTTATTCATGGAATTATTTGATTAAGGAAAATCTATTTAGGAAACCAATTTCCTAAATCATTAAAACTACTTATGGAAATAAAATATTTTAAGATTTGATTTCCCAAATCAAATCATGATTAAATTAGGAAATAAATTTCCAGAATCTAATCAAATATTTTATTTATGAAAAATATCAATTTCCATAAATACTTCCAACTTTCCAAAAGTGAAAGATTTCCATAAATACTTCTAGACTTTCCAAAATTGAAAAATTTCCATAAATACTTCTAAATTTCCAAAATTAGAAAATTTCCAGAAATACATTATGACTATCGCAAAACCATTTTACGATTATGTCGAAACACAACCTGGGCTCTGATACCACTGTTGGGTTTCCCGGCACCGCGGCGTGTGTGTGTTCGATCATGTTTCGTAAACATTAGCACAGCGGAAGCAATTAAAAATAATAAATCTATATTTATTACAACACACACAACACACGCATGCATAATACAACAAGTGTAGACATAACCGTAAATTAAAATTTGCAATAAAAGAAATTTATCTACGTTATACCTTTCGTATGACGTGTAGCGGGAACGGCATCAACCGGAACGATCCTCGTAAGAATCGTCTCTATCCGTATCCACGCCAAGCTCCTCGGGATGACTTCGCTAAGTCACGAGCTTCGTCTTCGTACGGGTTACTAGCCTCGTGTTGAAGACGACGTGATCGAGAGATGATCACGATCCGAATCCAAATTCGGATCCTAAAACGAGTTCTCAAAACTCGCTTCTCCGGAGAGGTATTCGTCAACCGTTTGACGAATCCTTCGTCCCCCACCTCAGAGGATTACCGGAGATCAAATCCCCGGTAAGTTAGCCGCTGTCGGAGCACTAACCGTCGTCCAAACGACGCTCCGACAACAAAGAAACAAGCTGTCCAGAAAAACTGGACAGCTTTTGGTGGAGGAATAGAGGCCGGCTAAGGAAAGATGGAAGCTCACCTTATCACCGAACCCAAAGGAGATCGCCGAAGGGTCGCCGGAGGTTCTCCGGCTGAATCTTGGACGCCGGCTAAGACTTGGACGGCTGCACACAAGCTGGGCGGCGGCAGCTTTAGGGTTGGCGCCAATTAACTCCAAGGTGGAGGTGGGCGGCAACTCAAGGGGGCTAGGGTTTGGATTAGGGCTTAATTATCCCTTAAGCCCTCTTTTATAGAGAACTACTTCTCTTAATGGTTATTGGATCATAACCATTAGGCCCGTTAACCCGCTCCATTAGGATAAGTTAAAATAAACCAAACCATGATGGTTTATTTTAAGCTAAAACGAACCGAACCAACTTTTGGTTCATTCGTTTAAAATAAACCAAACCCTTTGGTTTATTCTCCTCCATTGGATTATAACCAAACCATTTTGGTCCATCCATTATGTCTTCATAAGACACGGCTCATCCACGCTTCCATTGCGACTGAAACGATTTCATGCTCGCTTCAAGTTTGGTCCAACCAAACTTAGTTTCTCTCGGTCTGAGAATCCCATTCTCAAGCTCGTTTTAAATCCTTTGGATTACGCTCGTTGTGCGTGTGACCAAATAGGTTCTCGGTTTATGTTGGCCGTCTATAATTAACCATTAATTATAGAACGATCATGAGTGGCACCTAGTAGTACATCATGATCCCCAATTAACCGAAAAGATCAACGGTTGATCCAGAACTATTTCTAAAACCCTTCAGTAGCTCGAATGAATCGTGCCCCATTCCCTTCACTCATCTTATACCCACTTGGTTCAGGACATGGTCTATTGTGTCAGTCCCCACTAGGCTGACTACGTCACACCTAGCCCAAGTATCATTTCCTCGTCCTACGAATTCTAGTTACTCCACATGTATCGAAGAGTACCTTACTCTAAACATGTAATGCTTTGGCCAAAGACTTTAGTAACAATCCGACGAGAGGCCATGGGTATACATCTCCTCGCAAGGAGTGGTGAATCCTTTATAGGCTATTCAAACACCTTCGATCACTGACTTATACCCAATCATCCGGGTCCACATCTCCTTAGAGATGTTTGCTTAAGATGTCAAAGCATAAGTCTCCATGATCAAGATGACTTGAATACCGCAAGTCAAAGGAACATCGCACTTAAGCCACAGTAAGAACTTCATTGACATATCTATATATGCAGAGAACCATATGAAGTCTTACGGCTGGTCACTCCAATGAACTAGTTACCATAACTAGCATCCACGATTAACTCCGGACATCACTATGTCTCCATCCAGTGAGAATCAGCTGCTTGGATACACCAAGGAGTATACCTCGTGCTAGTCTCGACAGAATTGATGGTGTCCAAATCCATCAATTCATCGACTAGGGATAATTCCGATACATCACAATTACACATGTAGAGATACTCACTAGTTGTGATCCAATCACAAATTCTCTCATGCTGTGAATCGTATCGTGGGCATTCAGTAAATGAGTTTAAGATCCAATCAAATACATAAAACATGTATACTCAAATAGTGAATCTTCATTTATCATATAAATGGTTCATACATAAGGCGATTGTCTTAGGACATCTCTCATATATTACTAACACTCGGAACAATCCGGAGGTGGAGAAAACCTCTTACAACAGTTCTTACAACAATAAGAAAAATAAACAAGCAAATACAAGTGAAATACACAAAAGAATGTAAATAACACTTTACAAACGATCTTTTGGAAGCTTTCTTGTTGATTGCTTGAACTGTGCTTGAAGTCTCTAATTTGCACTAGCAAATCGCCTCAAAAATACCCAAGAAATCACTGTAGAAATCCCTCATGTCGAGCTCCTTTTAAGCCTCCTTGCGACCTAGATTTTCGCCTGACAGTCGACTTCCATAAGTCCCCAATCAACTACCGACAGTACCGTTGTGAGACAATGGCTTAATCCACGTCGGCATTCAAGCCAATGGTTACACTGGCAGTCGACTATCATTACCCAGCAGTCGACTGCCAAGGTCGTAGTCGACTTACCAGTCGGCTATTGAGTATTCTTCTTTCGTAACCCGACCAACAGTCGACTGCCATCAGTCGACTGTCCAATGCTGGCAATCGACTGCCAAGGCATTTTGCCGCAGTCGAACCCTAGCCGACTCATGGCAGTCGACTGCTCATAACCCCAATAAATTGCCAAGAGTCAACTCGACTGCCAAGTGTCAAAACACTTGACCGATCGACTGGTTCAAAGCCTCAGTCAACTGATAATCTCAACCATGAGGTTTAACCCCGAGTATAATGCCCTCATACTTGCTAGACCACCCTTAGCCTAGACCTAAGCCTTCTAGTCACCTCCGTCAGCCTCACGCCTATCGAATCCCTCCAAGTCATCCATGACTTGTTCATCCATACGTTAGCCTTCAGGTGCTTTCATCAGCTATTGTCATGCTAAGCTGGTCTATACTGCCAAGGCACATTGGGCTTACGCTGCCAAGACTACCACTTGTACTTTACGCCATCAACTATTGGACTTATACTGCCAAGACTCCACCCTTGGACTTTATACCGCCAATATCAACCCTTGAACTTCTCTTGTCAATCCATGTTGAACTTTCTATTTGCCAAGACTTAAGCTTGGACTTCCCTTGCCAAGACCCATGCTTGGACTTTTAATGTCAACCCATGTTGGACTTTCAAATTGTCAAGACTCAAGCTTGGACTTTCCATGCCAAGTACTCAAGACTTGGACTTTCCCATGATAATCACATTGTCATACATTTTGTCGAACATCAAAATACTACTCGAGGCAAACTGGAGTCTAGTCAATCGTGACTTGGGCTAATTGCACCAACAAATTTTAATTGTAGAATGATATAAAAGCAGACACTGTGAAAATTTGAAAGTAATAGGAAGAAGCATCCATTGCAGAATATGTTTGAATACATGTAATGTTTACAGGATGAGTGGTTCTTCATTACAAGTCATTAGGAATTACATATTGTCTTTTACAATAGTTACGGCTCTGAATCAGTATCAGAGTCAATATTGAAAGCCTACGGGGGAATTTTCTGTAAGCTTCTTCTATGTTCAGTTCATGATTGGGCAGGCCAGGTAGGAAAAGTTTCTTTTCATTTTCTACCTGTAAAGCACCTTCAAACCCTCTCTGAAAGTATTTGCTGTATTTTCTGGTCGTCTGGGTTAGAATTCTAGTTTGTTCAGTGGCCCATCTTTCGACTTCTATTTCTTTAAGGTTGGATAGCTCTTGGTTAAGGTGACTGGCTCATTTAGTTTGCTCATTAACAACATTTGCCAGTTCATAGAAATGTTGCAACAATATGTCGAAATTAAAGTGGAATTCATCTAGACTGTTTAAAATTGTGTATTTAAGGTCAATGTGGGCATCTATGAGATCTTCCATGGGCTGGAAACACTCGCTTGACTGGAGATGTCAGTCACTTTTCTTTTGTTCCCATTTCGGAATTTCTGACTATTAGAAGGCTATTGTCCGATCTGACACTTCAGCACGTTCTTGTAACCATCTTATATGTGTATTTCTGAGGGAAAGTTCTTTTTTCATCTTTTGAATGTCTTGCTTGTGTTAAGCCAAAAAATTTTCTTTCTCGGATATTAATTGGTCTCGGTCAGTAGATAAAGTTTCTACCTGAAGTTGTAGCCATTGTATCTTCTGTTTATATTCAGTCTCTTTTGTTGCCCGATCAGGAGAGGAAGGAGAGATGGTTTGTGTTCCCAGGTTAAGTATTGGGTGTTCTTCAGGGCTGGTCTAGGTGCCTGTAGTGGAGGTGGAAGGAGAAGATGGCATTGCAGAGGGTTGTGGTGGCTTTGAATATAAAGTGGATGGTCTACATTGTCGCCTCTGGTATTCAGATAACTACTGATCGAATGTCTGAAGCTTGGAGGTACTTTGAAAAATGAATGAAAGTAGCATGAAATGAACTATTTGGACAGGGAAAAAGTTAGTAAATAAGGAAACTTACTGATTGGAGGCTTTCTTGTAGTTCTTTAAGACTAGAGGAATATCAGAAGAAGGGGGGAGGGGTGTAATTTGCGGTAGGGTGGAAGCTGGTACACGGGGAAGAATATCAGAGGGAATAGGGCAGGAAGGAGCTGGAGGAGAGTATGGGATACAAGGGGATATAGGGAGTATAGGAAGAGAAGAAAGGAGGTGGTTGGGATAAGAGTCTGATACTGCTTGTACTAGCAGGTCTAAGGGTGAAGAGGTTGTGAATTCTGGAGTTATTGGGTCGGTGAAAGGTATGGTTTTTGGTTGTTTAGTAGGAAATAAGGAGGCTAAGGGAAGATAGTCTGTGGAGGAGGAGGGAGAATCAGAGGAAGAAAGTTCAATATGATCATAGGAAGTATCAAGGGGTGGATTGGGGATAGATGTGTCAGAAGGGGGTTGGGTTTCTGGAGGAGGGGTTGAAGAAGTGGGCTCTATGAAGGGTACAAGATAAGGGAAGAGATTAGGAATGGGTTCTGGAGGAGGAAAGATAAGGTCTAAAGCTACTAGGGTAAGAATTGGCTTATTCGGTTCAGTAATGGTTATGATTGGGGCTTCAAGAATTTTGAGGGGAACCTGTAATATAGAAGTATAAGTTATTTTTTCTGAAATTAAATCAAGATATTTAAAATAAGCAAGAGTGGATGAGTAAGGGTTAGTTACTGAAGTGGGTGGCTCGGGGATGGAAGAGGAGGTAGCTACTAGTTCTACTCTTTTCCTTTTCTTTTGTTGTTTTGTCAAAGTCCTTGCACTGGCTACACTCATCATATCATCTACAAAACAGAAAATTGGTGAGCATTTTAAAATGTAATCGGTAAATATTTAGAGTGTGATATGGGTATACATTGGAAAGTAGAAATTGTAACTATTTGGCACGGGGTGACAATTACAGTTCAGTGCTCGTGCAGGTCAGGAGATTAGTGGATATGCAAAAGTAAATACAGTAGGTATGTAAAATAAGACATCCGTATATTTTTTAGGTAGATATGTGGAATGAAGTATTAATATGTGTTTCCAGATCAGTATGGTAAATATGCGAGGTAAGGTGTTAATATGAAGATTTCAATAAACAAGGTGCAATATCATTATATATATAGAGGCAAATGCAGTAAATGAAACTTACCAATTGGATGAGCCTCTATCGATGGAATGGGTGATATTCCATAGTAGGACAGGATGGGTTCTTAAAGGAGTTCGGTGATGCTGAAGTGTTTGTTTTTAAGGAGGGTCTCGATAGAATGAAAATTAATGGAAGTTTTCACAGTTTTGAGGACGGGAAGGCGTCGAAGATCAGTTTTCCAAGAGTAGAAAAATTGAAGGATAGGGTCTAAAGGGACGTAGAAGTATAATTCCTTCCAACCCTTATGCGAGGTGGGCATGTCGGCTAGAAATTGGTGGTCTTGGTGTGCCATGAAGTAGAACACGCTGAAGTCAACCATTTTTAGTTGATATAGGCAGTGGAAGATGTGAGGGTCTTGGGGAATGTTGAGTTGCTGAAATACGATGAGGGTACCGACCAAAATGCGAATGGAGTTCGGGGTCAGTTGGTTGATAGGAAGGTCATAGTAGATCTGGATGTGGAAAAGGGGCTTCGACATAGGAAGGCAGAAACCTCCTTCTAGTTGTTCTGTAAAGAGGTTGCTGGTGCCGCTTGGAGGTTGATGGGGACGATTGGGGGTTGGGAGGATGATGGTGAAATTGTCAGGGATGTACTTGGTTTCATGTTGAAAGAAAGGGTGGTTGATGGTTAGTCGGCTTGGGGTGCTTTCGTACTAGGGAACGGTGGAGGAGGAGGAAGTCATGAAGAAGAAATGGTTGCAGAGGGGTTGAAAGTGTCGGAGGAGGAAGCTAGGGTTTCTGAAGAGAGTTGAATTTGAATGGTGAAGTGGTAATGAAGGAAGTGATCCTTAAAGGGGCTATAGTGACTAAATATGGTGTGCGGTAAAGGTAAAAAGGAAATTATGGCATTTTTATTAACCCTAATGTTTTCTTGAGAATTTTTCCTTTGCAGAAGTCCTTCAAAATTTTTCTAAGGCATTGTTACGTCTGATACAAAGCTTGAAGATTAAATTAATACTCTTTGGCAAAGGGGTTAATAATTTTTTCTAAGGCATTCTGCGCCTAATACAGAGTTGGAAGGCTATCTAATATTCTTTTCCAGAGAAGGGTTATCAATGTTTCTAAGGAATTGTAGGCCTAATACAGAGTAGGGTTAATTAAAATTCTATGACAGAGGGCTATTAATATTTTCTAAGGTTTTTTGCATCTATTCAAAGTTCTCTTCGACAATAATTAATGATATTTATGCTAAGGGTTTCTATACTTGATCAGAATTTCTTCTGACTTATTTCAGTGGTATTTTTTCTAAGGTATGACAAGTTTGTTATAATTTTCTTGTAAAGATTAGTAGTATTTTTTCTAAGTATTGAAAACTAACTCAAGCTCTATGCCTACTATAACAGCTTATGGGCTAGGTAGCTACATTCCCTCACAGGGACTATAATGCCATTATATGGCATATGTAAAATATTTTTAAGGCTCTTACGCCTCCTATAATAGCCTATGGGCTAGGTAGCTACATTCCCTCACAAGGACTATAACGTCACTATATGACATATGTAAAATGTTCTTAAGACTCTTACGCCTCCTATAACAGCCTATGGGCTATGTAGCTATCTTCCCCCACAGGGAACTATAATGCTAGCTATAATGGGCAGATAAATTGCTAACACTTAAGGTCTCGCGCCTAACATGAGAGCTTAAGGCCCTGCGCCTAACATGAGAGTTTAAGGCCCTACGCCTAACATGAGAGTTTAAGGCCATGTGCCTAGCATGAGAGTTTAAGGCCATGTGCCTACTATGACACTTGGTGATTCTTTGCATAATCTATGTTAATACTTGTAAAATTTCACTCGACTTCGCTCTTCAGTTTTACTAAAGAGGGGGAACTTATGATGGATGTGGGGTTTTTCAGCTAAGACAAAGAAATTTTTTGTTATAAGCACTTGTAAAATTTCACTCGACTTTGCTCTTCAGTTTTACTAAAGAGGTGGAACTTATGATAGGGTCGGAATTTTCAAAACAGTTAGAAGGTTTTCAGAGCTATTTATATGTTTCCCGAGAAGTGTATAGAATTCCTGAGCTCAGTAGTGCAGTATTGCTCAAGCATAAGTATTGACAGGGCAGTGTATGTTTTTTCTGAGTAGTCTATATGTTTCCCGAGCAGTATATAGAATTCCCGAGCTCAGTAGGGTGAGTAGCGCAGTATTGCTCAAGTATAAGTATTGATAGGGCAGTGTTTGCTTTTTTCGAGCAATCTGTATGTTTCCCGAAGTGTGTATAGAATTCTTGAGTTCAATAGGGGGAGTAGTGCAGTATTACTCAAGTATAAGCATTGACAGGGCAGTGTATGTTTTTTTCAAGTAGTTTATATGTTTCTCGAGCAGTGTATAGAATGTTTGAGCCCAGTAAGGGTGAGTACTGTAGTGTTGCTCAATGCTTAGTATCGCATCGACAGAGCAGTCTATGTGAAATCCCTAGTGGTTTATGTATTTCTGGAGCGGTTAGTGTATTTCCCAAGAAGTATGTTCTTTTCCCGAGCAGTATATTCATTTCCCAAGCCACCTATGGGTTTCAGTGTTTCTTTCTAAATATGGTGAAATAAGGAGGGAGGGGTATTCCGGGGTATGGGAAGTAGTAAGAGGAGTTTGAAGATGATAAATTGATTAATCTAATATATTTGATCATTTATTTCTGTATTTTATTTAATTAATACTTGACAAGGAAATATGAGGAGTATGAAGTATTTGAAGGAGATATTTTGAATATAGGCGGGAAAAGCGGTTTACACTTGACGGTTGGGCAAGGGTATTAAAGTAAATTCACTTCAAGGAGATGGCGGGATGAAGCATCTATAAAAGGGGTAGAGAAGGAAGGAAGGAGGGATGGTTGTTTCTTCGCTATTCGGTACCTCAAAGATCTTCTTCTTACTTCTTCTTCTTCATTCTTTTTGCATTATTACTTTCTTCATACTGTTACTGACTTGAGCGTCGGAGTGGCCACGCCGGGGAGCCATCCTATCTCTAACACTCCTTCTCACAAAGTGACAGATCTAACTCTACTCCAAGGATCCAAGGTGACTCAAGAAGAAGATATGTCTTTATCTCATCCTTAATCTTCTTTGGTGATAGATCCGGTGATCCACAAGAAGGGGGAGGGGATCTTGGCAGGTCGAAGAAGTGAACACCATTAGCTTCATTTCGAGCAAATAGTAGCCCTAAGTTGTTTTTCTTCCTCCCCAACAATAGCAACAACACTCTTCTCTTTTCCTAGCCACAGAGCAATCAAAAGTTGTCTCTATTGTATTTCTCCTTTATCTCGCTATTCTTGCATCGTAGTAATATCCACCGAAGCTGCCAGAGCTACCCAAGCTCCCTGAGGTCATCTGTGAAGAGGGGAAAATGTTCTCCTCCCTTTATTGTAACAAAGGTCTTGGATATAAAATGAGATTATATCTTGGTGATGGGGTCAAGATTGATCCATTGATTTTGAATTATGGTTAATTTTTAGAGCTTGTATTAATGTCATTATTGGATATCATTTTGAGTATTTGAGTTATTTTTATAATTTATTCATAGATACGAGTTCGAGCGGAGCTTAGTAATTGGTCGAGGTTTGACACTATTACTATAAATAAAGGTGGGTAAAATTCTATCTTTGGACTCTTTATACATTCCTTGTGAATAGATAAATTAGATAAATGATTTATTTATGTTTATATAATTATTTTCAAAATCAAGAATTAAAATAATAGCTAAAAATAAGGAAATGGGTTATTAAGTAACTAAATTGGCGAAGGGTAAATAATTGGTTTTATTTCATGTTCATATACAAATTTCATATGGGAATTAAGATGAGAGGGTTGTTTTAAAATTTAAAATGAATACTCTATATTATTCTTCTGCTAATACCCGTTTTTAGATTTGTTTGACCTTCCATACTGTTGATATTTTATACTGGTAATACTTATAAGTTTTTGTTATATATTAACAATGCACTATATGAGGAAAACATGAGTTATAATACTAAGTTGATTTGGGTTGATTATTCTAACAAAATGTGAACATAGAATTTAACAAGTTGTGGTAAAATGAATTAAGCAAAGTGAACATATTAAATAAAGATAATGAAACATTAAAAGGTGAAAACTTTGAGTCTAGCCTTATATCAGAGTATTTGACTGTCCACGTGAGTTGTGGTAGCGTGATTCACCCACAATCAACATTTATTTGCACGATGACACTTTATTGTTGTATTCCACTAGTGAGAGGGCTTTTATTTCATATGTCAGATGATGTTATGTACACTCTGAGGACACTGACTTCAGTGATTCACTATTTAGTTGATTCACCAAGTTTAAAGTAATGATGTCACTTATACATGTTGCATAAATAGCAAAGAGTAGAAATTAACCTGAATTGATCACATATTATATTAATTTATAACTCTAAAATATAACTTAAGAATTTCTCATGCTTATAAATATACTTATGTATATCTATGTATAAGAACTTAAACGAATTAAAGAACTTAAAAATGTAGGAACAATTTATAATTTCTTGATTCCTTTAGCCTCCTAAATAAGATTATATTTATGTACATTTTTTTTAATTAACCATTTAGCAAGTTGTATTTACTGACTACTTTTTTACCTCTAATTTTGTAGGTACAGATATCCTTTTGATATTCTAGTTGATTTTATTGTAATAGAGAGATCTCGATCAGTTGATTCTCTAATTTGATTTCTATTTCAATATATTTTATTTTGTTTCATCAATCTCTTGTTTATATAGAAGGGAACATTGGCACAACAGTAAGTTTGTTGTCTTGTGACCAAGAGGTCACAGGTTCAAATCCTGAAAACGGCCTCTTGCAAAAAATCAAGGTAAGACTGCGTACAATGGATTCCTTCTCCGGTACTCCGCATGGCGAGAGCTTCGTGCACCGGGTTGTAGTTTTTTTTTTAATCTCTTGTTTATATAATTTTGCAATCTTTGTAGTAAATTTTCATTTATAAGAATACAGGCATGACATAAACAAAGCTCCAACATCTAGATTTGTGCATTTTGATGAAAAAAAGTGATGGCCTTGACTTGTAGTCAGGTAAACTAGTAGCTCTTTCTTTGGCAGTACAAGTCGCAATAGAACGAATAATGTCATTCTGCACAAAAGAAAATTTATTTGACACTGATTGCATACCATTCGCGGGGACTAATTAGATTTCAAGGGAAAAGGCCACACACTTTCAGATCATCCATTGCTACAAGTCAATGAGATCTCGACAACCTGTTAATGCCAAGTGCTCAACCACTATTCTGAAACACAGCTCCTGGTTATGAGACTTGCAGTTTAGAGATCTTAATGGTGTATTGAAGTATGAACTGTCAAGAACAACAGTGGAGTTCTTGCCAAACATTTGCTCCTTAAATCAAATTTGTGAAGTTGGCAAAGGAACCTAGTTAAGCAATCGATACCTTCTACAAAGGACTCCCATATTGATGTTTCCCAAAGAGCATATTGGCAACAAGTCTGGATAGTTGAATTTTACTTGATACAAGTTTCTAGCTCATTAGAAGCTTTCTTTTATTATGATAATAAGAATAAATGTTTGTCTTTTTGCTCTATCCTTATATTTTATTTATTTATTTATTTATTCACCAACAGAACTACAAAGACTAACCAGGAAATGTTGCTAGTGTCTTCATTTTGTATATAACTTCAACAAACATGGATCATGGACAATTAAAAAGCACAAAGATCGTGACAACACCAGTAGCATCATCGACAGAAATTCAACTTCCACTGTACATGGCAAGATTGGTTTCTTCACGTATCACTTGACTAAACCCACAATAAAAATACTGTTACAGTGTAAAGAGAAAAGCTCTGCTCCTAATCTTATCCCTGGAAGGTTTGGATGATTGTGTTGTGCCATGGGTCCGAAAGGTGTTGCAAAAGGTTCTCAAATGGTCCCTTGCCTGTTACGTTATGCTGGATAATAAACGCCAGGAAAGCCAACATTGCCAGTCTCCCTGCAAGAACACCAAAGCAACAGCAATTCTGCTTAGTTCTGATCTAAACTATTTTAAGCGAGGCTGATTTAAACCTTGCTAGCTAGTGTTAACTTGATTACCGTTGGCGATTTCTTTCTCCTTAGCCTCGAGTGTGGGGGTGAAGTTGAGCGGGTTGAAGATGCCACCAGGGTAGCCAACCTCATTTGGCGGCAAGCTGTAGTTTTTAAAGATGGGGTCTTGGTTGACGCTGCCGGGGTATTTGATGTCCTGCCACCTTCTGATCTCCACATAGTGGAAGAGGATGAACTCGATGACGAAGAGAGTGGACGAAGATGCAAAGTATTCAGCCTTGCCGGCATCGTACCACTGCGGCGCATTTATGATGCCGATCTTGGTGAAGACCTCAGGAAGCAGCATCCCGACCACGCCGAGCATAGCCCAGCGCCCGTTGACGAGCTCCGCCTGCACGTACCACCGGAGGTTCTCGGGGTCCTCGGCCAGTCCAAGGGGATCGAATCCATTGTCACCTGGCAAACTGGGAATTCACTTTCAAACCAATCAATCATGTTTTTTTTTTGCCCCCAAGCAGGAGAATGAAGCAATCCAGAGGATTTCACCTTCCGTCGAGATAGGCCGGCGAGGGAAGACCAGGGAGCCATTCACCCTTCTTGGCTTCCACCTTGAAGGTGGAAGATGGCAAGGATTTGGCCGTGAACACCCTCGACAGTTGTAGTTTCCCGGAAGACCCCCCTGTCAAGAATCTTGATTTGGAGCTGCATGGCCGGAGGGCGGCCGCAGATGCTTGCATTGCAACTGTGGCCATGGTGGGGAGAGCAAATCCGGTGGAGCGCAGGCGATGAGTTTTCAGGCGGGAGTTGAGAAAGGAGATGTTTTAGTGGATGCGAAAGTGGCTCCTGCTTTGTAGTCGGCAGGGGAGGAATGTTGTGGTCAGAATCTAGTATTGCAATCTGGCCGTCGGTTTTGTCAGATTTTAGTGAAGGACGGTTCAGATAAGCTGGGGGATTGAACTGACCAATGGGAGGTGTGTATCCTTATCTCCCTCCTTATCCAATGCCCAGATTCAAGAGATCTATTGTTGCAATGGCATTGGCCAACAAAATGTTGTCATCCCCGTTTGGGGCCCACTTGTGCGATTCTTCGTAGCTGTAGTTGATTGGGACTGAACGTTTAAACACCGCCGCTTATAATCAATTGGATCAGTAACATTATTACATGATTTTAGTTGTTAGAGACGTGGTTTTGGATAAAAAATAAGGAGTTGAAAGAGAAAAAATAAATAAATAAATAAATCTTAAACTTACTTTATTGCTTTGTACATTATTTCATCAATTTTTTTTCTTATATCAAGTAATGACAAGTCAAAGTGGAAGGAGAGTGGGTTATTAATTTTGATTCGAGCATTTAAAAATTGACAAATTATTCACGATTTTGATTGAAGCATGTGAAAAGTTAGCCTGATTAACTCAATTCGCTTGATCGGCCTGAGTGGTTTATTTGATCTATTTGATCGGGCTTGTCCATTTTTCCTAATTGCTTCTTCAAACTTGGCCATGTTGAAACTTTTAATCTTCAAGTAATTTGATGCGACCATAAATTTTAATGTTTGAAGAAAAAAAACTAAATTTAACTTCGTCTTTATTTTTTAATTTGTATGTTTAAACGTACAAAGATTTTAGGATACAACGAAGACAATTTGATTTGATCAAGTTTGTGAATTTGGGAAGCAAAGTATGCAAGTGGAGGTAAGAAAGATGATATGAGTAAGAAGTCTAGGACTCGGTGTATTGAGGGATGAAAACTTAGTTGAAGATTGTAGATGATACATTACGTAAATAGAGTCAAAAAAAACCCCAAGGAATTGGTATATCCGATGGTTGAGAAATTTTAGGAAAGTTTTATGGTAAAAGAAAGATTGCAACAATAAGTCGAGTGAAAATGTATGTGAATATGAGTATATCTCAACTTAGGTGAAATTGACTTTTAAATTGGTCTAAGTTGGTTAACCAATTGATTGATTGGATTGGATTAATAGATTGATAGGCAACTAGCATAGTCGATTCAAAAATCTATTGCATTATGTTTTTATTTAGTTAATGACTGCTATAGGTTGAATGAAAAGGTCATCTGAAGAATCAAAGGAATCAATAGGATTTGGTCAAGACTAATCGACTAATAAATCTTGAATGAAGCTATTATTGAGGCAAATAAAATAATCAATCGTGGAGCATTCGAATCGGTGAGAATTAAGCAATTTATAGATATATTAGTTACCTAATGGGTATCATATCAGCAAGATTATATCAACAAAGCAATATTCATGGATGAAATTTTAAAATGTTGTGTAAGCCATGAATAGAAAAATAACTAATTACAATAGATTGATTAAGTGACTACTATTTTATTATTGAACCTCAGTGTAAAATCCTACCCTTTATTGTTAACTTTTTGTAAGGATATAAATGAACTAAACATTTACGAATAAACTTGCTATTCAACTAAAAAAAACTCATAAAGAACATGTTAAATAAATAAATTTAAATATTACTAAGCTTGGTTTATTAATATTCATAAACAAGTTCACGAATAGTTTATTAATAAACTTATTTATTAAATTTTGTAAAATTTAATTGAAAAATTATATATATATATATATATATATATATATATATATATATATATATATATATATATATATATATATATATATATATATATATATATATATATATATATATATATATATATATATATATATATATATATATATATATATATACATACAATTATTCGTAATAAATTAAAAACAATATGAATTCCATATATTAGATAAACATTTAACCTAATTTATAAGGACAACAATGATATTAGTTAAACTCGATAAAAATAAGGTTTTTAATAAACAAACTTAAAAGCTTAATATGTAAATAAACAAGCTTAAACTCAGCTAAGTTTTGACTTGGCTCATTTAATTTACACCTCTTCCTCCTTTATCTTTTTTGTTAATTTACTAAAAAGAAAAAAAAATATATGGGATTCCAAAAGTGGTTCATCAAATTAAGTATCATAGATAGACTGTGATTAGCTAGAATCTTAGGATTGCTAAATCATGTAAATCATGCGTTACTATGTGTTATATGCTTTTTTTTATTATAATTTTCGCTGCTAACTATGTTTTGTGAACTTACTAGGATCACGACAAAAGGAAAAAAAAAACTTTTATTTATAAATATGATAGCATTCATTTCCTCCCCTCCAATCTATAATAAATCATTCAACCTTGTATCACTACAAGAAAATAAGAAAACTGTAAATTAGCGACGAAATATTAGCGATGATTTAATATTTCATCGCTACTATAATTATTATTGACGAATTTTAAGATCGTCGTAAACAAACGTACAAAAAATATTAATTATCGAAAAAAAATATAAAGTTTATGACGAAACTTATTGATTCGCCGCTAAGATTATAAGTATAGCGACGAATTTCAGATAATTCGTCACTAATAATGATAGTTAACTTATCAGTCGACTAAAAAATATTTTGTGTCATGTCCAGTAGACTGATGAACTCCACCAGTCAACTACTGGTTAATGTCAGACCGAATTAGGGCTTATAATCGACTGAGGTTTGCGACGAAACATATATTTTATCGCTAAGTTATTAATATTAGCAATGATAATATGAAAATTCGTCGCTAATGTCCGATTAAAATCCCTTGACGTGACCAATCGGCCAGGTTTCCCTAATGCTCTCTCTTCTTCTCCAGCTCGGGCGATCTCCCTGTCAGTGCATCTCCGGCTTCGGCGATCTCTCTATTAGCGCATCTCCGGCTTCGACTTTGTCTCCTGCTCCAGCGCCGACGATTTGTAAAGCTCCGACCCCTTCTTCTCACTTCTCTCCGACTACCAGAAGGTTTTCCGGCTCCGCTGCAATCTCTTCGGCACCGCTACCTTCGATCTCTTCGATTTCCACTGTTCCTTGTCCGACTCCTCCAACTTCCGACTTTGCAAATTAAGGTCAAAATTACTTTTTTTTTTTTTTTGCCAGGGGTTAAGGTTATTGTGTGATGATAAACTTAGTCATTTATATTTGAACCTATTCATGATAATTAAGCATCAATTTATTGCTTAGATGATAACTTTGGAGATATTTTATCATTTAGATGATGATTTTAAGATTATTTTGCAATTAGAAGAAAGTTTAGGGTTTTTTATTCTTAGATTATAATGTGTGATAATAAACTAAGGGTTATAATACAAATTTTAGGTTCAGGATTTTGTGATGTATAAATCATAAATTTTATGATTAATTTTGATGTGATTAATAAATTTAAATTGCTAAAATAATTGTATTTAAAGTTACCATCAAATTTATTCATAAGACTTATTTATTAAATAATTTGACACCTAATATATATTTAACCAGGTTTTAAAATATGGATAAAAGTTGGATAACGATTCAGAATCGGATTAGTCCTGAATATATAAATGGGTTGAATCAGTTTTTAAATGCAGCAGAGAATTACATAATTAGTCTGAATTTATCGACAATTCGTTGTCCATGTCAGCGGTGTGGCAATTTATTTAAATATGAATTAGATTATGTGCGAAGACATCTATATAGGTAGGAATTTGATAAATTATATAAAGTTTGGAATTTTCATAGAGAAGTTTCTACATCATCCATTAATATATATGTTGTCAATGAAGATGAAAATGATTTTGGTGTTGAAGTAGATGGTTTCAAAGATGATTTTGAAGATATGTTTATTGATTTACAGAATGCAGAAATTATAAATGCCAATGAGCCTCAATCAGATGATATCAATGAAAATATGAATGCAAATGATATTAGACGAAGTTATACTTCAATGTTTGAAGAAGGACAAAAAGAGTTATATCACAATTGTAAAATTGTTTTTGGTATTTAATTTTTTGGTGAAGCTCATCCATGTGAAGGTGTTAAATGGTTGAAGCAATAAATCTTTTGATATGTTACTTCACTGAAAAGGTACATATGTATAAACTCGCTTCATGAGGAGAATACCCCAATCCACGGATCACAATACAGGACTCAAGACATGTCATGTCATCATACCCATTCAATCACCACTCCACCCACGCAGGAGGTTAGCATCAAAACCATGCATCAACGCTACACCACCTCAAGGCCAACTCTCACAAAACCGGCCATATCCCTACCCAAAACCATCCATCACATCCTCTCACATAACCGGCCACACCCGCCGGCCAACATTCCATAATCAAAACAAAAAAAAAAGACAATACAACACAACACATCCAACACAACTCATCCAACATCTAAACCAACCATACAAGAAGCAAAACCAAAACCAAACATTACCCACATTGCCGCCATCCATGCCCAGCCTTCTGATCTCATAAACGCCATCATCCTTGTCCGGAAAGATCTACAAACCTGTGGACATGAATTTTCACCTTTTGGAAAGCTCCATCAATGCTATACGACACCCCCTCGAACTTGCACTTGTTCCGGGCTGCCCATACATGATATACACCACATGAGATACCAAGAAATCTTGCTTTTACCATCCTCCCCATCCCTTTATATCTCCTTCTTGCACCATCCAGCAGCTCCTCCACCTTCTCAAATCGAAACTTGATGGCAAGCCATTGCTTTATCCGGTCCCAAAGGCCACAAGCAAAAGGGCATTTGAAGAAGAGATGATCAATGGTCTCCTCCTCTTACCTACACACCGGACACCACTTATCCACCTCATAAGACATCTTATCCGCCGTACGAAGTTTCCTTTGTATTAAAAGCCACATAATGAAATGATGCTTAGGCATAATTTCGGACCTCCAAAGTGCCGGCACCCACGGAGGTTTTTGACTAGTCCCTTGAAAGAACCCATATGCCTTTGCAATACCTTTCTTTTCCATGACAAACCAATCCATGAAATTCATGTTTGCTTCACCCACTCCATTTGATTGTTGCTTGATTTTTTCTTTGATTTCCACCAACCGCTTGATCAAGGGAGAATCCAAAGCCTTTGCATTCCATTCCCAAAAGTCTGCCCTCCTTACATAATGGTGACGCACCCACTTTATCCAAAGCATATTCGCACTATATTTAATGTCCCATAGCACTTTGGCAAGTAAGGCTTTGTTCCACACAAGTAAGTTCCGAAGCCCATAACTCCCATTCTCCTTTGGCATACAAATGGTGTCCCATGCTATAGGTGGATACTTTGAGTCCCAAACAAATACCCGGTATATGACTTTGATCTTGTCAATCACTCCTCCCAGTATTGATAGCAATGAAAACCAAAAGCATTCCATTTCTTGAAGGACCGTCTTAACAAGCTCTAGGCGCCCCGCATAAGACAAAGACTTCTTTAGCCATCCACTCATCCTTCTTGTGATCGCATCCAATAGAGGCTCATAGTTTGCAATACATAGCTTTTCCGCCGCCATTGGGATACCCAAATATCTAAAGGGAAAACCCCCCTCTTGAAAGCCCAAAATCTTCAACAACTCTCCTTTTGTATCACCATCAACTCCCACCATATATAGCTTTTTGATATGTTACTTCAGTTATTGCAAGAGGCATTTCCCAAACCAAATGTGATTCCAAACTCTCATTATGAAGCAAAAAAGTATTAAAAGAGTTAGAATTGACATATGAGAAGATACATGTATGTAAGAATGATTGTATATTATTTTGGGATGAGCATGAGAATAAGGATATATGTTCAGTGTGCAAGGAGCCTAGATACAAGTATGACGGAATGAATAAGAAAAAGAATGCTCAGAAAATTCTTCGATAAAAGATATGAGATGACATAAAGAAAAGCGAATAAAAACAAATGGTGTATTAAGACACCCAACTGATAGTGAATTATGGAAAGAATTTGACAATGTACATGAAATATTTACAGGTGATTCACAAATATTCACTTAGGGTTGACTACTGACAATTTTAATCCATTTGAAAACATGTCAAATGCTTATAGTATGTGATCTGTTATACTTGTGAATTATAATTTCACCATGGAAAATGATGAAGCCACCATACTTGATTATGACTCTTTTAATTCCTGGACCTAAATCACCTGATAAAGAGATAGATGTATACCTAGTTGGGTTTTCGGTATCGCGGCGAGTGTGTGCAAACATGTTTCGTAAACATGTGCACAGTGGAAGAATTAAAAAGAAATAAATCTAATTTATTACAACACACACATCGCATGCATGCATAGTACAACATGAGTAGACATAATCGCAGTTTTAAATTTTGCAATAAAAGGAAATTACGCTAGTTATACCTGACGTATCATGTGCAGCGGGAATAACATCAACCGGAGCAACTCTCGTTAGAATTGCCTCTATCCGTATCCACGCAGAGTACCGTCGAGATAGCTTCGCCAAGCTACGAGCCTCATCTTTGTAGGAGTCACTAGCCTCGTGTCGAAGACGATGTGATCGAGAGAAGATCACAATCCGAATCAAATTTGGATTTGAAAATGAGTCCCCAAAACTCGCTTCTTCGGAGAGGTATTCGTCAACCGATTGACGAATCCTTAGTCCTCCACCTATGAGGATTACCGGAGATCCAATCCCCGGCAATAAAGTCGTTGTCGGAGCTCCAAACGTCGTCCAAATGACACCCCGACAAAAAGGAAACAAGCTGTCCAAAAATTGGACAGCTTGGTGGAGGACTTGGTGCCAGCCTAAGGGAGAGGGTCGGCTGGTCCTTGGTCACCGGAGCCAAGGAGGATCGCCAGAGGATGGCCGGCAGCAGCTAGTGGACGGCAGCAGCAGGTGGCAGTGTCCAGCAAGGAGGGCGGCAGCAAGGTTGGATAGCAACCTTGTTGGGCGGCAAGGAGAGGAGAAGGGATTGGGTGGCTAGGGTTTCCAACACACAAGTTATACACGAAAAACCCTTAAGCCATGTTTTTATAGAAAATACATTCTCCTAACGGTTATTGGTTCATAACCAAAACTCGTTAACCTGCTCCAATAACTTAAGTTAAAATAAACCGAACTGTGTTGGTCTATTTTAAGTTAAAACGAACCGAACTAACTTTGGTTCATCCATTTAAAACAAACCAAACTTCTTTGGTTTATTCTCCACATTGGATTAGAACCAAACCAATTTGGTTCATCCATCATGTCGTCATAAGACTCAGCCCATCCATGCTTTCATTGTAACTGAAATAATTTCATACTCGCTCCTTGTTTGGTCCAACCAAACCTAGTTTCTCTCGATCAGAGAATCTCATTCTCAAGCTCGTTTTAAATCCTTCGGATTACACTCGTTGTGCGTGTGACCAAATAAGTTCTCAGTTTATGTTGGTCTTCTATAATTAACCATTAATTATAGAACGATCATGAGTGGCACCTAGTAGTACATCATGATCTCCAATTAACCAAAAAATCAACGATTGATCCAGAATCATTTCTGAAACCCTTCAGTAGCTACAATGAATCGTGCCCCGTTCCCTTCACTCATCTTATACCCACTTGGTTCAGGACATGGTTTATAGTGTCAGCCCCCACTGGCTAACTATGTCACACCTAGCCCAAGTATCATTTTCTCGTCCTACGGATTCTAGTTACTACACATGTATCCAAGAGTATCATACTCTAAACATATAATGTTTTGGCCAAAGACTTTAGTAACAATCCGACGAGAGGCTATGGGTATACATTTCCTCGCAAGGAGTGGTGAATCCTTTATAGGCTATTCAAACACCTTCGGCCACTTCGACTTATACCCAATCATCCCGGGTCCACATCTCCTCAGAAATGCTTGCTTAAGATGTCAAAGCATAAGTCTTCATGACTAAGATGACTTGAATACCGTAAGTCAAAAGAACATCGCACTTAAGCTACAGTAAGAACTTCATTGGCATATCCATATATGCAGAGAACCATATGAAGTCTTACAGCTGGTCACTCCAATGAACTAGTTATCATAACTAGCATCCACGATTAACTCCGGACATCACAATGTCTCCAGTCAGTGAGAATCAGTTGCTTGGATAGACCAAAGAATATACCTCATGCTAGTCTCGACAGAATTGATGGTGTCCAAATCCATCAATTCATCGACTAGGGATAATTCTAATACATCACAATTACACATGTAGAGATACTCACTAGTTGTGATCTAATCACAAATTCTCTCATGCTGTGAATCGTATTGTGGATATTCAATAAATAAGTTTAAAATCTAATCAAATACATGAAAATATATATACTCAAATAGTGAATCTTCATTTATCATATAAATGGTTTAAACATAAGGTGATTGCCTTAGGGCACCTCTTATATATATAACTAACATTCCTACGACCTCTAATAAATGAACTGAATGAGCTATGGGATGACGGGGTGGAAGCATATAATGCGTCGATTGAACAAGTATTTCAATTATATGTTGTTGTGATGTGAAACATTCACGACTTTCCAGCATATGGAAAAGTTTCTGGATGGAGCACAAAGGGATATAAAGCATTTCTAGTATGTCTGAATGAAACCAAATCTCAAGGATTAAGGAGTAAAATATGCTACATATGTCGCCATCGATTCTTGAATGTGCAACATCCATGGTGTAGAAATAAAGATTTCAATGGAAAGGTTAAAAAAGAAGGACCACCACGAATAATTAATAGATAAGAGATTTTAGTGCAGTTTGACGCGTTGCCCCCAAGTGACATTCAGTAAGCATCATTCATTCAGTAAAAAATGATAGTGATCTTTGGTTGATACAAATTGGGTAAAGAAGTCTATATTTTTTGAGTTACCATATTGGTCAGATTTAAAGTTGAGATATAATTTAGATGTGATGCATATTGAAAAAATATCTATGATGCTTTGATTGACACATTATTAAATATAGATAGAAAGTCAAAGAATATTTTTAAAGCAAGATTTAGACTTGTAGGACATGGGGATAAGGAGTGGATTACATTTACAGACAGTAGGAGACAAATTCAGGAAACCGTATGCAAGTTACACATTGACATTGGAAGAAAGACATGAATTTTATCAATTTTTAAAATATGTGAAGTTTCCAGATGGATATGTAGCTAATATATATAGAAATATGAATGCAAATGAAGAAAAGATATATGGACTAAAATCACATAATTATCATATATTGTTGCAAAGAATACTTTCAATTGTTGTACGCAAATTTTTCTCAAAAGACATATGTAGCACACTAATTGAGTTATGTAATTTCTTCAAAAAGATTACTACAAGATCTTTACACACAGCGGACTTATGTAAAATGGAGGAGCAAATAGTCTTGATATTGTGTAAGATGGAACGAATATTTTCTCTTGTATTTTTTGATATTATGGTTCATTTGACAGTTCATTTACCGCATGAAGCCATGTTAGACGATGGATGTATCCCTTTGCACGATATTTGGGAAGGCTAAAAAAAATATTCGTAATAAAGCAAGACTTGAAGAATCTATTGCAAAAGGGTATATTATAAATGAGGTGTTGACTTTCAGTTCATTATATATGAGTAAAATTGAGACAATATTTCCTAGGCTGGAACGGAATAAAGATGTTCAACCATCAATATGCAATTCAAGTGTTTTCTCACAACAAACAAGAGTTTTTGGCAACCAATACAGGCTAAAATTGTCATTGTCTTTGTTTAAGAAAGCACATTAGTATATTTTGAATAATTGTAAAGAAGTCGATATATATCGAAAGTAATTTTTTATATTAAGTTATTATTTTAATTCTATTTCATTAACAAATTTTAAATTGATTAAGTTTTTATACAGCAAACATCTTCAACTTATGTCACAAAAAGTTCATGCTGATCAAGTTATGTAATATCATGAGCGAGATTTTCTACTGTAGTTTAGGGATAAAATTATAACACTAAAAAATTATACAAATTTAGAGATCATAGATGAGTTTTACTATTTAACAATGGAACATGATGTTGAAGTTCAATTGTATCATGCATGCATTGTAAATGGTATTTGATATCATACGAGGTCCCGTAATTCACGCAGAACTACTCATAGTAGTGGGGTCAGCATACCATCATCTGACGATGGTGACAATTTAGATTTTTTTTAGAGTGTTGAAGGATGTGGTTCAGATATTTTACTATCTTAGGTATAAAGTTCAATTATTTTGGTGCGAATGGCTATGTAATCCAAAAAAAAATTGTTAGTAGAAGAGTATGATCTCTTGTGTATTGACACTTCTAAAATATAGTACGATGATGACCCATTCATTTTGGCAAACCAAGCAAGTCAAGTGTATTATTTGAATGATATCAAGTGTAGAGGTCAATGGAAGGTAGTTCAAAGGGTTCACCATAGAGAAATATACAAAATAACTGAAGTTGATGAAGTATTTGAAGATTTTGAAGTTGATAATATTTTGAATATAGAGCCAAACCAAGAGATTTCATCCAATGAATCAACTTCAGTAGTCAGTATTGACTTAGAGATAACTTAACTATGTCGATTAGATGTTGAACATCAAAAAATAAATATGGCAAATGCACAAGTGGATTTGGATAGGGGCGCTCAAAGTAATCTTATTGATGAGGGTGAAGATAGTGAAAATGACAGTCAAGCGGATGATCATTTTATTCTTTTCAAATGATGATAGCGATTAGATTTATTTATATTGTTCTTCATTTATAATTCATATATTTAAGATAATTTTTCATTATTTGTCGATCTATATATGATACTTATGTCACAGCTATGCCACCTAAGAGAATTGAGCACCCCCATTGTGCCTACATCTGACGACGATGATAGTGCTCCTACTGGCTAGTTGTTTGGTTTTAAATATATTTATTTAGTTTTCTATTTATTTGACTTGTTAATTGTTAACACTTTTTAATTTTCAGTTCGTCCGACACGTAGAGAGACACGAGACACACACTCCGATTGGCTCCAACGGTAAATCAAGGAACGGGGTAAATTACCCATTACCTTTCATAAAAGCGATGGTCATCCAATCAAGCAAAATGCAACTACTTTTATGGCAGAGTTAGGTCTGTAAATTAAGAAGATCTCTCCCTTACAAGCTAAGAGCTGGAAGCATGTCCCCACAGATAATAAACAGATGATATATGATCGATTATCAATAAGTACATGTAATTTGATATTTATATAATCAGCCACTCCTTCGTTAATAAATTTCAATATTGATATTTTTTCAGGCTACTTTCGATATTAGTTTTGCCGAGGAGACAACATCGGTAAGTAAGGAGACCGACAGGTTAATGAGTCCAAGGTATAGAGACAATAGAAATAAAATGTGCACTCATTATAAGAGTCTATTGCATCTTCCTTCTATTAAGCACCGACATCATATGCCAATCGAGTTTTGTGAGACACGGAAAGATTAGAACTATATGTGTGATCTGTTTGAATCAGAGAAATTTTAGATAACTCAATCTATACCAATTACATGTGTTATATAAAAATTAAAATATTTGTTCTATAATTATTGCTTTAATTTTTATTTTAATAAATTTTTGTATTGTAGACACGATCGACAACAAATTCGTAAAATCGATCACAACTCCCATATAACTATTGAGGTGGCTCAAAATCAGTCATTCAATACAATTATGACGGTATAAGTACAAACTTTATAGTTACAGTATATTGTTTTTTTATTTGTAATATTAACACATTATAATATTTTTCAGATCGATCAGTCACAGAGAAAAGATTGGATTACTGTCTTTAATACAATCCATTATAGCTCCTCAAAAGGGTGGAGTAGGGAGAGGGCCAAGGTTGCATACGTAAGATATAATCAATATAATTTAGTAAAATTATTTTTAAATTTGCATAATTCTTTTTAAATGTATTAATAATATGTTTGTTATTCTTAGAGTGATATGGTGAGACTGCGAGATGAGCACATTCAATCACAAGAAATCAGAAATGACATCAATACAATCCAGATTGCAGATCAAGTTTGTGATCAGGTCCTCAGTGTTCATTCTGAATATATTAGAGGACTTGGAAGTGGACCAAAATTAGTTAGATCCACTTCTTCATATGCCACCTCCTCCTCCAGAGTATCTAATGCAGCATTGCGTTAAACGCTCGAGTCCACCCAAGAGGAACTAGCCAACACTAAAGTTTGATTAGCATGAACCGAAGATGAGTTGGCATCTATGAGATCAAGATAAAATATGTTTGAAGCAATTCTGAATCGGCTTACACCTGGAGCATTACAATAATTTATACAAGAGTCATCTTCATATCCATCTCCTCCTCTATCGTAGAGTTTGTGAACATTTATGTTTTAAGCTACTGAAATTCTGAACTTTAATGTTTTGAATTTGGAGGCTTAGAACTTATGAATTTGGATGTTTTGGATTTGAAGTTAGATTTCTGCCGGTGTATTTCGATTATGTTACGTGATAAGTTGTGGTTAAATATAATTGTTGTTGAATTGTTTGATTTGTATGTTGTTAAGTTATCTGTTAAAAAAAATTACGTGATTGAATTTGTATTACAAGATATAATATACAAATAAATAAAGATCGGGAAATCTTTATTCGCATGGTTAGCGACGAAATATAACAAAATCGTCGCTAACCATTGATACACGGGCATCAGGATTTGGATGGTCAGTGACAAAATATTTTAAATTCGTCGCTAACGATCGATACATCGACATCAAGATTTGTATGTGTAGAGGATTCTGTGACCACTAGAGGGGGTGAATAGCGCGTTTCGATGATTGATGGAATTTGTTCGTGTTTGATCATCTACAATCTTTTTAGCACAGCGGAATAGTAATAACAAAAAGAAATAACAAGAAACACAATCATGCAAACATGTTAATATAACGTGGTTAGGAGTCGAACGGTTCCTACTCCACGGATCGAGCTCAACGAGCTCTAGTGATGCAACCACACACCACTAATCAAGAATAACTCTTTCTCGGAACAATCCAGAGGTGGAGAAATCACGTACAATGTATACAACAGTAATACAATAAAAATACAAGCAAATACAATGGAATGCAAGTAAAAAAACTTTACAAAGAGCTTTGGATTGCTTGATCTTTGATTGTCTTGGACTAGCCTTGAAGATCCTGATTTGCAATAGCAAATCGCTCCAATTCACCCAAGAAAATCGCTGCTCCAAACCTCCTCCACGAGCTCCATTTAAAGCTTCTGCCTGGGCTAGAAATCGCTTATCAGTCGACTGATCGGGACTATCATTCAACTGATGACACTATTGCTGTGAGACAATGGTGCAATCCACGCTGGAAAAATCCAACGGATAGGACATCAATCGGTTGATCATGTCCATCAGTCGACTGATCGAGCCTTCACTCGACTGCTAATCCCAGCAGTCGAGTCAGACTCCATTCTGTGCCCGAAATACCGAGCACCAGTCGACTGATCACAAGATTGTAGGAGATCGTTGGAACGCTAGAGGGGGGAGGGTGAATAGCTTGTATTCATAGCGTGATGGAATTTGATCGCGTTCACTTGCCTATGATTGTTAGTACGCAACGGAAAATAGAAATAATAAAATACAACAAGAACAAACACGGAAATACGAGTATTTAACGTGGTTCGGAACCTCAAGGTTCCTACTCCACGGTTGAGCTCGACGAGCTCTAGTAATACACACGCAACCACTAATAAACAATCCTTCTCGGAACAATCCGGAGGCGGATAAACCTCGTACAATAGTTTACAACAATAAACTAAATACAACAAGCAACTAATATGAAATACAATGCAATACAAGTAAAGAAAATACTTTACAAATACTTTGGATTGTTTGCTTTTGGTTGCTTGAAGAATGGCCTTGGAGACCCTGATTTGCAGCAACAAATCGCCCCAAGGATGCTCAAGAACCGGATGCTTTTTCCTCCTCCACGAGCTCCATTTAAAGTTTCAACCTGTGCTGAAAATTGTCGATCAGTCGACTACTCGGGACCATCAGTCGACTGATGCCACTGTTGTCGTGAGACAACGACTAGATCCACGCTGGAAAAATCCAACGGATCCATAATCAGTTGACTGATTATGACCATTAGTCGACTGTTCAAGCCTCCACTCGATTGCTAACCCTAGCAGTCGAGTTAGACTCCATTCTGTGCTAAAAAAACCGAGCACCACCGATCGATCACACGATCACCCATCGCCATTGACTACCGACCGCCCACCGCAAATGATTACTAGGCCAATTTCCACAGTCAAACCCTGGTTGACTCAGTCTAGTCGACTGCCACATGACACCAGTCGACTGACACACCTTAAACATGAGGTTTTAACCCAAGTATAGTTTCCCCATACTTGCTAGACCACCCTTAGCCTAGACCTAAGCCTTCTAGCCACCTCCGTCAGCCTCACGCCTCTCGGATCCCTCCAAGTCATCCATGACTTGTTCATCCATTGCGCTAGCCTTCAAGTGCTTCCCTCGACTATGTCATGCTAACGGTGTCTATACCGCCAAGGCACATTGGACTTACGCCGCCAAGACTCCGCTTGGACTTTACGCCGCCAACCATTGGACTTATGCTACCAAGACTCCCACTTGGACTTTACGCCACTAATATCAAACCCCTTGGACTTCTCAAATGCCAAGACTCAAGCTTGGACTTTCCTTGCCAACCCATGTTGGACTTTCCATGCCAAGACCCATGCTTGGACTTTTCCTTGCCAACCCATGTTGGAGTTTCCATTGCCAAGACCAATACTTGGACTTTCCCAAATACCAAGTGTCCCACTTGGACTTTCCATGCCAAGTACCCAATACTTGGACTTTCCCATGACAATCACATTGTCATATGTTTTTGTCGAACATTAAAACATCTCTCGAGTCAAGCTCGAGTCCTGGACAATCGTGACCTGGGCCGATTGCACCAACAATCTCTCCCTTTTTGATGTTTAACAAAAACCAAACAAACCATTGAGTTAGACCATCTAACTCAACCCAATCATCCCCATCAGTTTTCCCAATTGATGTCATTCTCTCAATAAGTTCTCCCCCAAAACATTCTCCCCCTTTTTGACTAACATCAAAAAGGTTCTCTCTAAGGAGGTCAATGTCTCATGTCCCAATGAGATCTTACAATCTCCCCCTTGGTCCAAAAATACCTAGGATGTCTACCATCTTCCTAGTGATAAGTCTCATATCACTCAAGAGAGGAAATCCTATACACTCTCCTAATTTCCAAATTAGTGTTAGGGCAATCTCTTGCCATGATAAGGTTTTGATGTGTGTGGCAAAGGGTTTAAGTTAGATTGTTATTGTGATTTGATATGTGCGTTGGAGTCTTGCAGGACTTAGTAATTCACACATGGAGCCTTGGTAGGTTCACCACTCACAACCTCGTGCTTGAGTCGGAGAAGGAGCATTACAGAGCCGTGCGCTTGATGCTGCCGAGGGACCGCTGGACAAGATGACTTGAAGCGAAGCCAAGGAAGCAGACTTCGGAGGCAAGAGACGCGAAGGAGCATTGCAGAGTCGTGCGCCTGATGCTGCCGAGGGACGTGGCCGCGAACAAAGAGAGCTTCGGCGAGGGACTTCGAGTGAGATGAGAGAATGAGTGAATTGTAAGTAGCTCATTAGGTGAACTTGACCAAATGGTTGAGTGTCGGAGGCTCAACCGCAAGGGTTGAGGTTTACTCGACCGTCGAAAGCTCAAACGAATGTTAAGTTTGAGTTTCACACGGCACCCGATCGCCATGAAATGACGATCGCTTCCAACGGGTTGGTTCGGTATCAGCCCGATAGGTTTATGCCCGAGCGCCGGAAGAAGTCGCGCACAAAACCTCTCGTAGGCCGATCGGCGTCGACTACGAGAGGCGGCCGATCGTGATGGTTGCTAAGGGTTCTGTTGGACTACAACGGTCGGGATCCGACATGTTCGGAGGCCGTTGTAGTGGCGGCAGTCAACTGCCAATGGCAACAGTCGACTGGTGGCAGCCAATGGGAAGAAATCATCCCTCTCTATAAAAAGAGAGGGTGTGAGCTTTTGGATGGCTAATGCTCATATTCCAAACCATCATCTAAGTGCTCTACAAGTGATAAACTCCTTCTTTTAGTTTTCTTTCACATCAATTGTAAAAGGAGTGTTCTTGAGTTGTAAGGGTTACCTCCACCTAGCTTGGTGCAAAGGAGAGACCAATAGTGGATTGGTTGCGGAGTGATTCACTGAGGACGAATCGGTGACCGTGGATTAGCGGTGTAGCCGTGAACCACGTTATATTATCTTGTTAGCATTGTTTTTACCTTTAGATTGTTTACTTGCTTGCCTTGTTTGTTTCCGTTGCGTTAATTAGTTTTGTAGACAAGCGAATTACGTCATCGAACAAAAGAGGGCTATTCACCCCCTCTAGCCAGCCACATCCACACTTCATCGATCCTACAAGTGGTATCAGAGCCGAGGAAAGCTTGTCGAGGACTAACCGCCAAAACAAGCACATTCAAGAATGGCCGACTCCAACATTCATCCACCAAAGTTTGAAGGAGAATTCTCTTGGTGGAAAAAGAGAATGGAGGTATTTTTCAAAACCGACTTTGAAATTCTTTTAATTATGGAAAAAGGTTTCGAATTGCCTAGGGATGAAGAAGGGGAGCCATTGGAGAAATCAAGGTGGAGCAAGAGGCAAAGGGAAGAATACTTGGCAAATTCAAAGGCCAAGCACCACCTCTACAATGTACTCCCCCAACAAGAAGTGAATAGGATAGGGGAATGCTCTAGTGCAAAGGAGATGTGGGAGAAGCTAGTAGAGCTTCATGAAGGTACCTCGGAGGCCAAACTTACGAGGAGAGACCTCCTCTGCTCCCAACTATCAAACATCAAATTAGAAAAGGGAGAAAAGGTAACCTCACTACACTCTAGATTTAAAGAGATAATAACCGGTTTATCTAGTGTAGGTGAGAAGCTTTCAAATAGGGACATACTCATGAAGGCTATAGATGTCTTTCCTCGGTCCTCAAGATGGAGCTCTATGGTGGACTCATTCTACATCTCCAAGAACCTAGAAGTTAGCACCTTGGAAGAATTTTTCTCAATAATGGAGCTCCACGAAACAAGGCTTGAAGGAATAGTTGAAGAGCCTAGAATTCAACCTTCAAGAGGAGTAGCCTTGATGGCCCACAAAGGGAAGAAGAAGATGGAGACTCCCTCCTCCTCCGACGAAGCATCCTCCTCCTCCTCCATGGATAGCACGAAAGAAGCCTATATGGTAAGGAGGGTAAGGCGTGCATTAAAAGGTTTTAAATTTAATAAATCTAATGATAGGAGGAGAAGACCAAGGGAGAAGGTGATTTGCTACAATTGCCAACAAGAGGGACATATAAGGGATAATTGTCCCCTCTTGAACAAGAGCAAGGAGAAGAGAAAGAAGGAAGAAAAGAAGAAGAAGAAGGGGAACAAGAAGAGAAGAAGAAGAGAAGAAGGCCAAAGAAAAAGGGAAGGCCAAGGCACTAAAAGCAAGGACTTGGGATGACCCTTCTTCCTCATCATCATCATCATCCGAGGAAGAAAATGCCCTTGTCACAAATTTGGCATTGATGACCTTTGACGATCTAGACTCTTCCTCCTCCGAAAATGAAGGATCAAGCACAAGTGAGGAAAGCTCTAGTGAAGGGGGAGCTTCTTCACCATCCTCATCTGAAGAAGAAAAAGACATGGAAGCTATGGTAACAAATCTAACTCCCAAGAAAATAATTTCCATGGTTTCTAGCTTAACTAGGGATTTATTTAGGGCAAAGAAGAAAAATAAATGCATGCTAGATCAAATTAAGGACTTAAAAGAAAAATTAAAAAAAGTATGCTTAAATGTAAATGATAATATTTCTTCTAGCTTAAATGATGCATGCTCACATGATAACTATATGCCTTTAGATGTAAGTGATGCATGTATGGAAGAGAATAGGGCTTTAAGGGAAAAAGTAGATCATTTGACCAAGGCCATGGAAAAGTTTACAATTGGCTCAAATACATTGAACATGATAATTGGGAGCCAAAGGGCAAGCAACAAGAAAGGCCTAGGATATAAAGAAAATAAAAATGAAAAGGTCTATAAATGTTTAATTGCTAGGGGTCAAGACAAAAAGAAGGTAATAGCTAGAAAATGGATCCCTAAGGAGTATTTAGTGAACCCCATAGGAAAGAATTTATTTTGGATTCCAAAATCCATCCTTAAGGGTTAGGAAAACCCTAGGATAGTCAACCATATAGAATTTATCTAAATCATATGTTGGTTGACTTAGGATGTCGGGACAACATTTTTGAAATAGTGTTAGGTGATGATAATGCACCTATAAATAGATAAATCATGCTTTAGGTGATATTTGCCTTATTATCATGATGTAATACCTAATGCATGATTATAAATTGATGAATACATGTGTTTCATGGTCATAATGTGGAATTCATACATATATGTCTTTATGATCATGTGGAATGATAGGATGATACTTAACCTTGTATAGAATTACATGAAAATAATGGTTAAGTATATACAAGTACCTTTAGGATACATCTCACACTCACCATAGGCTACCATGATTGAAAACTTAGCATGGGTGAGATGATAGGATGATACAAATGTCCACTAATGCCTATGGCATCTAGATGGTCATTTAAAGTATCAAAATAGCAATAATAGACCAATCATGGGAAAACCTTATGTTTAATTCATAGACATATTGCCCAAAGATCATGGTTGGATATTTCATATGTTTTCAAAACAATTTCTTACTTTAAAATCTGTGTGTTCATGTTTTGAAACAATCCAAAGCAAAACTAGGTGTTAAAATGAATACAAACTTGATCAAAACACTACTTGTTTTTAAAGCTTTTGGATATTTGGCAAATCTCGGAAAATATAATGATTTTTCATTGAAAAACTATTTTTCATTGATAGATATACTTACAAGAAATGTGTTTCCCAAATTTCACTATTTTTAGAATTTTTTGGAATTTATAGTGCATTTCAAATTTCGAAAATCGAAATTGATTTCATTGTGCCGATCATACCATAGCGATAGCGATCATTGCCATCTGATATAACGAGCACAGTAACCTGATTTTATCAGGGTTTTGACTGGTTTTAGTTTTTGTTTCTCTCTAAACTTGATGCCATGATATATAAACTTTGTTTAATCTTTTTGATGGTGTCAAAGGGGGAGAAAGATGTATATTTAAGTAAGGGGGAATATATTTAGGAGGAGTTTCATGTATTAAGGGGGAGAGTTGCTAATCATGTTATTTACATGCTTTCTTTTCTTAATAGTTTATCAAATGTTTTACCTAACTTAAACGGATTGTCACATATCAAAAAGGGGAAGATTGTTAGGGTAATCTCTTGCCATGATAAGGTTTTAATGTGTGTGGCAAAGGATTTAAGTTAGGTTGTTATTGTGATTTGATATGTGCGTTGGAGTCTTGTAGGACTTAGTAATTCGCACATGGCGCCTTGGCGGGTTCACCACTCACAACCTCGTGCTTGAGTTGGAGAAGGAGCATTGCAGAGTCGTGCGCTTGATGCTGCCGAGGGACCGCCGGATGAGATGACTTGAAGCGAAGCCAAGGAAGCATACTTCAGAGGCAAGAGATGTGAAGGAGCATTGCAGAGCTGTGCGCCTGATGCTTCCGAGGGACGTGGTCGCGAATGAAGAGATCTTCGGTGAGGGACTTCGAGTGAGATGAGAGAATGAGTGAATTGTAAGTAGCTCATTAGGTGAACTTGGCCGAATGGCTGAGTGTCGGAGGCTCTACCACAAGGGTTGAGGTTTATGTTGGGTTTCCGGTACCGCGGCGAGTGTGTGTTCGAACATGTTTCGTAAACATGTGCACAGCGGAAGGAATAAAATAATAAATCTAATTTATTACAACACACACATCACACGCATGCATAGTACAACATGTGTAGACATAACCATAAATTCAAATTTTGCAATAAAAGGAAATTTATACTACGTATACCTGACGTATCACGTGTAGCGGGAAAGAGATCAACCGGAACGATTCTCGCTAGAATCGTCTCTATCCGTATACACGCCGAGTATCTTCGGGATGACTTCACAAAGTCACAAGCCTCGCCTTCATACGGGTTACTAGCCTCGTGTTGAAGACGATATGATCGAGAGAATATCACGATCCGAATCAAAATTCGGATCCAAAATGAGTCCTCAAAAACTCGCTTCACTGGAGAGGTATTCGTCAACCGTTTGACGAATCCTTCGTCCTCCACCTATGAGAATTACCGGAGATCGAATCCCCGGTAAGGAAGGCGCTGTCGGAGCTCCAAACGTCGTCCAAACGATGCTCCGACAAGAAGGAAACAAGCTGTCCAGAAAACTGGACAGCTTTGGTGGAGACCTTGCGCCAGCCAAATAAGGAAAGCAATATGCTCACCTTGTCACCAGAGCCAAGGAAGATCACCGGAGCTCCTCCGGCAATAGCTAGATGTCGGCAAGTGGGGAGGACGGCAGCTGCTGGATGTCGGTTGGAGGAGCTTGGGCGGCAGCAAGGAGTTGGGCACCGACCACTTGGAGAAGAGGGAGAGGGTGGGTGGCAACTTTAGGGTTGCAAGGATTAGGGCTTAACAAAACCCTTAAGCCCTATTTTATAGAGAACAAATTCTCTTAATGGTTATCGGATCATAACCAAAAGTCCGTTAACCCCGCTCCATTAATTTAAGTTAAAATAAACCAAACCATGTTGGTCTATTTTAAGTTAAAATGAACCAAACCAACTTTGGTTCATTCGTTTAAAACAAACCAAACCCCTTTGGTTTATTCTCCTCCATTGGATTAGAACGAAACCAATTTGGTTCATCCATCATGTCTTCATAAGACACGGCCCATCCATGCTTCCATTGCGACTGAAACGATTTCATGCTCGCTCCATGTTTGGTCCAACCAAACCTAGTTTCTCTCGGTCTGAGAATCTCATTCTCAAGCTCATTTTAAATCCTTCGGATTACGCTCGTTATGCGTGTGACCAAATAGGTTCTCGGTTTATGTTGGGCGTCTATAATTAACCATTAATTATAGAATGATCATGAGTGGCACCTAGTAGTACATCATGATCCCCAATTAACCGAAAAGATCAACGGTTGATCCAGAACTATTTCTGAAACCCTTCAACAGCTCGAATGAATCGTGTCTCATTCCCTTCACTCATCTTATACCCACTTGGTTCAGGACATGGTCTATAGTGTCAGTCCCCACTAGGCTGACTACGTCACACCTAGCCCAAGTATCATTTCCTCGTCCTACGGATTCTAGTTACTGCACATGTATCGAAGAGTACCTTACTCTAAACATGTAATGCTTTGGCCAAAGACTTTAGTAACAATCCGACAAGAGGCCATGGGTATACATCTCCTCGCAAGGAGTGGTGAATCCTTTATAGGCTATTCAAACACCTTCGATCATTTCGACTTATACCCAATCATCCCGGGTCCACATCTCCTTAGAGATGCTTGCTTAAGATGTCAAAACATAAGTCTTTATGATCAAGATGACTTGAATACCGCAAGTCAAAGGAACATCGCACTTAAGATGCAGTAAGAACTTCATTGACATATCTATATATGCAGAGAACCATATGAATTCTTACGGCTGGTCACTCCAATGAACTAGTTATCATAACTAGCATCCACGATTAACTCCGGATATCACAATGTCTCCAACTAGTGAGAATCAGCTGCTTGGATACACCAAGGAGTATACCTCGTGCTAGTCTCGACAGAATCAATGGTGTCCAAATCCATTAATTCATCAACTAAGGATAATTCCGATACATCACAATTACACATGTAGAGATACTCACTAGTTGTAATCCAATCACAAATTCTTTCATGCTGTGAATCGTATCGTGGACATTCAGTAAATGAGTTTAAGATCCAATCAAATACATGAAAACATGTATACTCAAATAGTGAATCTTCATTTATCATATAAATGGTTCAAACATAAGGCGATTACCTTAGGACATCTCTCATATATTATTAACAAACTCCCACTTGGCCTAATGTCAATCGCTACGGTATCCAATACCATAAGCTCTAACATGACCCTCAAACTTACTTTGAGGTAATGCCTTAGTTAAAGGATCTGCTAAGTTCCTTTCAGTGGGGATTTTCTCGATTTGTATTTCCTTCCTACTAATAATCTCTCTGATTAGATGATAGAAGCGAAGCACATGTTTGGATCGTTGATGAGACCTTGGCTCTTTCGCCTGTGCAATAGCTCCATCGCTGTCGCAGTAGACTGGTATTGCTTCAATAATGGCTGGAATCACACCAAGTTCATAAATGAACTTCTTGATCCAAATCGCTTCCTTTGCTGCTTCCTAAGCTGCAATGTATTCTGCCTCAGTGGTAGAATCCGCTACAGTGTCTTGTTTGGAACTTTTCCAACTCACTGCGCCCCCATTCAAGGTGAACACGTATCCAAACTGAGACTTGAAATCATCCTTGTATGTCTGGAAGCTGGCATCCGTATACCCGCGTATCACCATGTCCTCTTCTCCATATATTAGGAACACATCCTTAGTTCTTCTTAAGTACTTAAGGATCGTCTTAACAGCCACCCAATGATCCATTCCTGGATCAGACTGGTATCTACTCGTGATACTCAGAGCATACGATACATCAGGCCTCGTACTTAACATAGCATACATGATAGATCCTATTGCGGATGCATAGGGAATCTTACTCATGCAAATCCTCTTGTCTTCTGTGCGCGGACACATAGACTTTGAAAGGTGTATCCCATGTCTGATGGGTAGGAAACCTTTTTTGGATTCCGACATGCTAAACCTCTTTAGCACTCGGTCTATATATGTAGACTGCGAAAGACCAAGCAACCGTTTCGATCTATCTCTATAGATCTTAATCCCGAGGATGTAGGTTGCTTCTCCCAGGTCTTTCATGGAGAATGTCTTGAATAACCAAATATTAACTGACTGTAAGACTGAAACATCGTCTCCTATAAGTAATATGTCATCGACATACAATACTAGGAACACGACTGCACTCCCACTAACCTTCTTATACACACAAGGTTCATCTGGATTTTGTGAGAAATCAAACTTTTTGATTGTCTCATCAAAACGAATATTCCAGCTCATGGATGCTTGCTTCAATCCATATATGGACCGTCGCAATTTGCATACCTTGGTTTTATCAACCGATGTGAAACCCTCAGGCTGTATCATATACACGTCCTCGAGCAGGTTTCCATTAAGGAAAGTTGTTTTCACATCCATCTGTCATATCTCATAATCATAATGAGCTGCTATGGTCAGGAGCATCCGAATGGATTTAAGCATAGCTACAAGAGAATAGGTTTCGTCATAATCAACACCTTATTTTTGACGATATCCTTTCGCCACTAATCTAGCCTTATAGGTAATCACATTACCATCCATGTCGATTTTCTTCTTGAAAACTCACTTGCACCCTACAGGCTTGATGCCTTCAGGTGGGTCAACCAAGTTCCAAACTTGGTTTTCATATATGGAATCCATTTCCGACTTCATGGCATCAAGTCACTTATCCCTTTCTGAACTTGTCAGCACTTCTTCATAACTGGTAGGCTCCTCATCATCAATGAGTAACACGTCATTCGATTCACTTACGAGAAATCCATATCTCTCAGGAATGTTGTGTGTTCTACCAGATCTACGAAGATGTGGTGTTTCAATAGGTCCAGCCGATTGCTCATCACTATGAGTTATCGACTATTGTGCTTCACCAGGTATCTCATCAATGTCTATTTGAGTCTCTCGAGCCTCCTCAAGCTCGACGACACTCCCACTATTTTCTTGCAAGAGAAACTCTTTCTCTAGAAACACAACATGCCTTGAAACAAACACCTTTTGTTCCACAGGATGATAGAATTGGTAACCCCTTGTTTCCTTAGGGTATCCAATAAATAGACATTTATCAGACTTAGCATCCAATTTGCCTGATACAGTTCGCTTCACATAAGCAGGACAACCCCATATCTTCAAGTAAGATACATGAGGTTTCTTACTATTCCATATCTCATATGGAGTAGTAGAGACTACCTTGGTTGGCATTCTGTTTAACAAGTAAACAGCTGTCTGAAGTGCATAGCCCCAAAAGGACTTGGGAAGATTCACATGATTCATCATTGACCTGACCATGTCCAACAAGGTACAATTACGCCTCTTAGATACACCATTATGCTGTGGTGTATATGGCGGAGTCCATTGAGACAATATACCATTGTCTCTTAGATAATCAAGAAACTCTTGACTTAAGTATTCACCACCTCGATCCGATCGAAGTATTTTAATACTCTTGTCATGTTGTTTCTCTACTTCATTTCTGAATTCTTTGAACCTTTCAAAGGCTTCAGACTTGTGTTTCATCAAAAACACATACCCAAACCGTGAGTGATCATCGGTGAAGGTAATGAAGTAGCTATAGCCTCCTAAAGCTTGAGTTGACATAGGTCCACATGCATCAGTATGTATTAGACCTAGCAACTCTACCACTCATTCACCTTTTCCTGTAAAAGGTAACTTAGTCATCTTGCCTTTTAAGCATGATTCACATATATCATATGAATCCAATTCAAACGATTCCAGAATTCCACATTGGTGTAATTCGTACATGCGTTTCTTGCTTACATGGCCAAGACGACAATGCCACATGTAGGAGTCTAATTGATTATCCTTTCGAGCACGCTTGTTGCTCTCTTCGATATTGAAAATGTCACTGGATATGTCCAACATATAAATGCCATTGCTCAAAGTTCCAGTTCCATAAAGTACATCATTCAAAGTTATATAACAACAATTGTTACTAAATGTCAAATGGTAACCATTTCTATTTAAATAGGAAATAGAAACAATGTTCTTTATTAGAGAAGGAACACAATAGCAATTGTCCAGTTCCAAGACTAGTCCACTAGGGAGCTTCAGCAAATAAGTTCCGATGGCGACCGCAACAACCTTTGCTCCATTGCCAACTCGCAAATTTGACTCCCCTCTGACGAGTCTTCTTCTATTCCTTAGCCCCTGTATGCCATTACATATATGTGAGCCACACCCAGTATCCAATACCCAAGTGTCTAAGGAAATAGAATGACAATCAATAACGAAGATACCTGAAGAGGATGGGGCATCGGATGCCTTCTTCTTCTTCATGGACTCAAGATAAATCTTTCAGTTTCTTCGCCAGTGGCCTTCCTTGCCACAATGATGGTAAGTGCCCTTTTGTGTTGGTTCTACCTTCTTAGCCTTCTTGTTCTTCCCTTTCTTCTGTTCCTTTGCCTTCCTCTTAGAACCTTTCTTTGAGGAATCAACTAACAGAACCGCCTTCTCCTCATGCTTCATAGAAGGCTCCACAGTCTTCAGCATATTGTGGAACTCAGGAATAGTGGATTCTAATTTGTTCATCCGATAGTTCATCACAAATTGTGAGAAACTCTTGGGCAAACAATGCAGAATTAAGTCAATACTTAATTCATGATCCATCACAAACCCGAGGGTGGCTAGCCGCTCGATGTACCTGTTCATCTTTAGCACAAACTGCACTACAAACGAACCTTCTTGCATCTTCGCGGTGAAGAGGAGCCTGGAGACTTCGAACCTTTCGGATCTCGCTTGCTCATCAAACAACTCATGAAGATGGAAGACCATGGTATTAGCATCCATATACTCATGCTGCTTTTGCAGCTCAGGTACCATCGCAGCTAGCATGATGTAACTCACCAGTTCAGAATCTGCCACATGCTTCTGATAGACCAACATTTGGTCTGGAGTTGCATCGTCCCAGGAAGAGGCTCTTCAAGGACATATGCTAGCTTTTCCGCCTTGAGAATAATTCTCAAGTTTCTAAGCCAATCCAGGAAGTTAGGCTCAGTCAATTTGTTTGAATCCAAAATAGTGCGCAAATTCAAAGACGTCATGATCAATCGATTAACCTAGAAATACAAAACGAGCATATATGAGAAAATGATTTTAAAATGCATCAATATACATTCATAAATCCCATTCATTTTGCGAATTTCAAAAATCCCAAAATCACTTCGGGAGATCGTAGGTCCATCTCCGAATGGGCTGATATCCATCATAGATATGAACAACCTTGGAGAGAGTCCAACAAGCCATTCATAACTACGATGGTAGGTATCAAATATACCGATTGCATATCACGTATATGCAACTATCACAATGTGCTATTAACTAATTGAATGTTCACACATACATCGGGTTGTTAACATATTAACAAGTATGCATCATATGCATAGCACCCAACTTCACCTCCCTTTACATCGACCTTGGAGAGAGTCTAACAAGCCGATGCTCCAAGTTAAAGCCAACCCATTAATCGAGAAATAGTTTTAATATGGTAAGAGTGCATTCAACCAATTAGCCCGGCTTGGAGAGAGTCCAACAACCAAAGCTAACGATTGACCTTTGACTCTTAACATATTAGTATTAAACTATTCCATGGTTCGAACATGTTCGGGTTCGAGCCGGGCTTGGAGAGAGTCCAACAACCCGAACAAGAAACGAAACTCTGGTTCTAACCATATTAATGGAAGGTGTAGGCTTTAATATTGAGTTAGGGTTTTTATGTCTCATACTCTTTGCATGCAAATAACTATTATCTACATGACATGGCATACATGACATATATCTACATGTCACGACACGCATGACATAATGATATGCATCTAATGTAATTACATGACATACAATTATGTCATGTACAAAATTTCCTTATATGTCATAACTATTTATGAAAATAAAATATGTTTAAGATTTGATTCTCCAAATCAAATCATGATTAAATTAAGAAATAAATTTCCAAATCTAATCACATATTTTATTTGTGGAAATAGTTGATTAAGGAAAGTTAATTTAGGAAACCAATTTCCTAAATCATCAAAACTACTTATAGAAATAAAATATTTTAAGATTTGATTTCCCAAATCAAATCATGATTAAATTAGGAAATAAATTTCTAAAATCTAATCAAATATTTTATTTATGAAAAATATCAATTTCCATAAATACTTCCAACTTTGCAAAAGTAGAAGATTTCCATAAATACTTCTAGACTTTCCAAAATTAAAAATTTCCATAAATACTTCTAACTTTTCAAAAGTAGAAAATTTCCAGAAATATCATTATAACTATGGCAAAATAATTTTACGATTATGTCGAAACACAACCTGGGCTCTGATACCACTGTTGGGTTTCCGGCACCGCGGCGAGTGTGTGTTCGAACATGTTTCGTAAACATGTGCACAGCGGAAGGAATAAAATAATAAATCTAATTTATTACAACACACACACATCACACGCATGCATAGTACAACATGTGTAGACATAACCGTAAATTCAAATTTTGCAATAAAAGGAAATTTATACTACATATACCTGACGTATCACGTGTAGCGGGAAAGGCATCAACCGGAACGATTCTCGCTAGAATTGTCTCTATCCGTATCCACGCCGAGTATCTTCGGGATGACTTCACAAAGTCACAAGCCTCGTCTTCGTACGGGTTACTAGCCTCGTGTTGAAGACGATATGATCGAGAGAAGATCACGATCCGAATCAAAATTCGGATCCAAAACGAGTCCTCAAAAACTCGCTTCACCGGAGAGGTATTCGTCAACCATTTGACGAATCCTTCATCCTCCACCTATGAGGATTACCGGAGATCGAATCCCCAGTAAGGAAGGCGCTGTCGGAGCTCCAAACATCGTCCAAATGATGCTCCGACAAGAAGGAAACAAGCTGTCCAGAAAACTAGACAGCTTTGGTGGAGACCTTGCGTCGGCCAAATAAGGAAAGCAATAAGCTCACCTTGACACCGGAGCTCCTCCGGCAACAGCTAGACGCCGGCAAGTGGGGAGGACGGCAGCTGTTGGACGCCGGTTGGAGGAGCTTGGGCGGCGGCAAGGAGTTGGGCGCCGACCACTTGGAGAAGAGGGAGAGGGTGGGCGGCAACTTTAGGGTTGCAAGGTTTAGGGCTTAACAAAACCCTTAAGCCCTATTTTATAGAGAACAAATTCTCTTAATGGTTATCGGATCATAACCAAAATCCCATTGACCCGCTCCATTAATTTAAATTAAAATAAACCAAACCATGTTGGTCTATTTTAAGTTAAAACAAACCGAACCAACTTTGCTTCATTCGTTTAAAACTAACCAAACCCCTTTGGTGTATTCTCCTCCATTGGATTAGAACCAAACCAATTTGGTTCATCCATCATGTCTTCATAAGACACGGCCCATCCATGCTTCCATTGCGACTGAAACGATTTCATGCTCACTCCATGTTTGGTCCAACCAAACCTAGTTTCTCTCGGTCTGAGAATCTCATTCTCAAGCTCGTTTTAAATCCTTCGGATTACGCTCGTTGTGTGTGTGACCAAATAGGTTCTCGGTTTATGTTGGGCATCTATAATTAACCATTAATTATAGAACGATCATGAGTGGCATCTAGTAGTACATCATGATCCCCAATTAACCGAAAAGATCAACGGTTGATCCAGAACTATTTCTGGAACCCTTCAGCAGCTCGAATGAATCATGCCTCATTCCCTTCCCTCATCTTATATCCACTTGGTTCAGGACATGGTCTATAGTGTCAGTCCCCACTAGGCTGACTACATCACACCTAGCCCAAATATCATTTCCTCGTCCTACAGATTCTAGTTACTGCACATGTATCGAAGAGTACCTTACTCTAAACATGTAATGCTTTGGCCAAAGACTTTAGTAACAATCCGACAAGAAGCCATGAGTATACATCTCCTCGCAAAGAGTGGTGAATCCTTTATAGGCTATTCAAACACCTTCGATCACTTCGACTTATACCCAATCATCCCGGGTCTACATCTCCTTAGAGATGCTTGCTTAAGATGTCAAAGCATAAGTCTTTATGATCAAGATGACTTGAATACCGCAAGTTAAAGGAACATCGCACTTAAGCTACAGTAAGAACTTCATTGACATATCTATATATGTAGAGAACCATATGAAGTCTTACGGCTGGTCACTCCAATGAACTAGTTATCATAACTAGCATCCACGATTAACTCCGGACATCACAATGTCTCCAGCTACTGAGAATCAGCTGCTTGGATACACCAAGGAGTATACCTCATGCTAGTCTCGACAGAATCAATGGTGTTCAAATCCATCAATTCATCGACTAGGGATAATTTCGATACATCACAATTACACATGTAGAGATACTCACTAGTTGTGATCCAATCACAAATTCTTTCATGCTGTGAATCGTATCGTGGACATTCAGTAAATGAGTTTAAGATCCAATCAAATTCATGAAAATATGTATACTCAAATAGTGAATCTTCATTTATCATATAAATGGTTCAAACATAAAGCGATTGCCTTAGGACATCTCTCATATATTACTAACAGTTTACCCGACCGCCGGAAGCTCAAACGAATATTAAGTTTGAGTTTCACACGGCACTAGTCTACTGCCATGAAATGGCAGTCGACTGCTCTGAGTCGAACGGGGTTCGACTGGTATCCGACTGATGGGTTTATGCCCAGCAGTCGACTGTCATGGAATGGCAGTCGACTGTCAGAAGAAGTCACGGGCACAGAACCTCTCGTAGTCGACTGGGCAGTCGACTACGGAGGCAGCAGTCGATTGATGGTTACATCAGTCGACTGCGAAGGGTTCCGTTGGACTACAATGGTCGGGATCCAACTTGTTCGGAGGCCATTGTAGTGGCGGCAGTCGACTGCCAATGGCAACAGTCGACTGGTGGCGGCCAACGGGAAGAAATCCGCCCTCTCTATAAAAAGAGAGGGTGTGGGCTTTTGGATGGCTAATGCTCATATTCCAAACCATCATCCAAGTGCTCTACAAGTGATAAACTCCTTCTTCTAGTTCTCTTTCACATCAATTGTAAAAGGAGTGTTCTTGAGTTGTAAGGGTTACCTCCACCTAGCTTGGTGCAAAGGAGAGACCAATAGTGGATTGGTTGCGGAGTGATTCACCGAGGATGAATCGGGGACCATGGATTAGCGGTGTAGCCGTGAACCATGTTATATTATCTTGTTAGCATTGTTTTTACCTTTGCATTGTTTACTTGCTTGTCTTGTTTGTTTCCGTTGCGCTAATTAGTTTTGTAGACAAGCGAATTACGTCATCGAACGAAAGAGGGTTATTCACCCCCCTCTAGCCGGTCACATCCGCACTTCATCGATCCTATAATTAGGTATCTCAAAATCCCTTTTTCTCCTCCTCATGAGGAAAAATAACATCCATCATCCCATGATGGATACCTCCCCCTAAAGGTTTGCTCCCCCTTGACCATTGCACCAACAATGTCCTTGGAAAGTCTCTAAGCCAATAGAAACTCTAAACCATCAAAAATAAGGTTCAAAGTTCAAACATGAACTCTCCCATCCTTAAATTTGATACAAACCCTAAACAACTCTCCTAATCCATATCCAATAGATTTTCACCATTTATAATGCTTCCCAAAGCATATCCTAGGGTTATGAGTGGTTAGAGGACCTTACCATAACTGAAATGGGGTTAACAAACTTTGTTTTCCCGAATTCAGCTTGGCAATCGACCTTATCAGAGATCAGTCGACTGCCACCAAGGTCAGTTGACTGATAACTGAAATTTCAGATTTTCAGTTATCAGAAATGGATTTTGAAAATTCATAAATAATTATACATATATCGAAAAATCACGAAAATTTATACGTATAATACTTATGACCAATACAATGGATGAAAAATATTTGAAAATTATTTTACCCATAAAATATCGAAATTGATACAAAGTCTTAGTGGCTTCCCTAGGTTTCCTTGAAACCCTAGCCACTAGACACATACCTTGGTCAACTCTAGGGATGACTTCCCTATTGACCTTGGTCTTCCTAGACCTAGTTTGTGTTCCATAATCAAATGGAACACTATGATAAGCCACCTTAGGCTTAGGTTTGTGACCCAAACCTTGCTTGCCCTTGGATGACTTTTGTCTCTTAGGCCCTAGGTGTTGACTTTGAGTCCTAGACCCTTGACTTTGACTATTTGACCCTTGAAATTGATTTTGCATCTTCTTGAGGGTCTTTTCTAATTTCTCAAGCCTTGACCTCAAGGCTTGATTTTCTAATTCTAATTGCCCAATTTTTGAATTTTGATTTGGTCTTTGGGCATTGTCCTTTCTAGGCATATGCCTAGTCCATTTGGGATTAAGACCTAGGTGTTCTCTTATTTTCCTAATAGACTCCCTAGGTTAAACTTTTCTAGAGACATTAGTTCCAAATTTCTCCTTCTTTGAAATATTAATATTTTTGGCACCTAAACAAATATATCTATTATTTCTAGCATGCTTTTCATGTACAATAGCAAGATTGTTGACATTATTTCTAGCATGCCTTTTATCCCTAGAAATTGAAGGTGCATTGATAAATTTTACCTTAGAGTTTGCCTTAGAGGCTCCCCCTACATGTGATGCTCCTTCTTGCCCTTTCTTTTTCCCTTTAGGACATGAACTCCTATAGTGCCCTTTTTGTTGACATTTGAAGCACACCACGTGCTCTTTGCTTTTAATTATCAGAGCACCGGCATCCTTTGATTTTTCTTGAGGTTTTGGTGCCGGAGGAGTCTTCTTGACTTTCTTTGGGCACTTAATTTTATAGTGCCCAAATTCCCTACACTCAAAACACATAATATTATTTTTATTTTGAATTACGGTGTTTGAGTTACCTAAGTCAATGGAGGTCAGAATCAGATTTTGAGCTTCTTCATCTTGACCGGATGTCGAAGCTTCTTCTTGGTGTTGCTTCGGTGATCTAATCTCCTCCCCCTCAATCCTAGAGGTGGAGGTCTCCTCCGATTCTACTTCCTCTTCCTCCTTGGATGTTGATGATCTCTCAACCTCCAAGTCCTCACTTCTTTGTGAGGATGATGCGTTTGCCTCTTCAGTCCCTTCCTTTTGGACCGGTGATGGACTTTCATGGAGCTTGGCCACTTGACTCCATAGCTCCTTGGCATCTACATAATTACCTAACATACACAAGATATTGTTAGGTATTAAATCAATTAAAAACTTCATTACCTTATCTTTTTTCTCGAAGGCTTGGATTTTCGCTCTTCGGTCCATCTCTTTTTCTTAAGGAACCCTCCCTTTGGTCATATTGGATAGCTATATCCCTCCATTAAGATAGACCATTCTTCGAAGTCCCTCATCATTAGGAAGTCTTCGATCCTTGCCTTCCATTGTCTAAACCCTTCTTGTCCATAGAAGGTATGATAGGTGTGTTGATATTCCATCCTAGTTGCTCTTGAACTTCCATCTTCACCCTCTAGCGTGCTCCCTTAGTTGTTAAACTTGAAGAGCGGCCTCGCTCTGATACCACTTGTAGGAGATCGTTGGAACACTAGAGGGGGGGTGAATAGCTTGTATTCATAGCATGATGGAATTTGATCGCGTTCGCTTGCCTATGATCGTTAGTACGCAGCGAAAAATATAAATAATAAAATACAACAAGAACAAACACGCAAACACGAGTATTTAACGTGGTTCGAAACCTCAAGGTTCCTACTCCACGGTTGAGCTCGACGAGCTCTAGTGATGCACATGCAACCACTAATAAATGTTGGATCGATCGGATCGCTAGAGGGGGGGGGGAGAATAGCGATAGAAATTTTTCTTTCGAATTCGTTTCAAGACAAATATACGCAGCGGAAAAATAAACAAAAATAAAAGATAATAGACACAAAGGTTTTACTTGGTTCGTAGCCGAAGGCTACTACTCCAAGGCCCTAGTGGTCCTTGACCATGCACGGAGGGCAAAACACTAAACGAACTCCTTCTCGTTGGAGATAGGAGTTAAACGAATACAAAAACTCAAGAAAGACTCAAGGTAGAGGGACACTCCCCCTCTCCTTGATATGATTTAAAGCTCGAAATGAGAACAACTTATATAAATTAAAGATTATACCGACGACTTTTGAAGACTTGAATCTTGGAGCTTGAGTCGTCGTCTCGACAGCGCTTCATCGTAGGGATGTCGGAGACTCGTAGCGTATCGGAAGCACTTGGAAGCTTTTTAATTTTATGAAAAACCCTAAGACAAGCCCTCCTTTTATAGCCTTTGAGCCCCTCATCGAATGGGTCTTCAACCAATCACAAATGGATACAAAAACTCCTTGAAATGGGGTGATAAGCCTTGACTCCTCGAATCTGATCATTGACCATCAGTTGACTGATGGCCATCATCACGATCGATGGCAAAGATCGGCCGAGTCGACCTTCATGATCGATTGACGGCAATGAGTCCTCCAAGCCGGCAATGATCGATGCTTGCTGTAAGTCAAAGTTAGCTCAACAAAAACATAATTTCGTCGGTCGTCGACCGTCTGATCTCGACCTAGACCATCTATAGGATGTCTTTGGTCGGATCTACGCTTAAGATCATCCCCGTAACGAGGATACGACCTCACTTACGCTCGCACACACGAGCTTACCTCGATACTTACTTGTTGCTTTTGCTTCCGGCCTTCCACTCGATTCCTTCGGCTCCCTCCGAAGTCACTCGAGTGTCGCCTGACCACCGCGGCTTCCTCCGGGTGTTGCTAGACTTCAGCTCCAGCTATAGCAATCTTCTGCACACTCGATTCAGCTCGTGAGATAACGACATGAGCTTAACTTTGTATTGTTTACTATAATCAAAACTCAGGTTCGACTTAGGTGCCTACTGCACCAACAATCTCCCCCTTTTTGATTTATGGCAAACCCACATACAAAGTTAAGAAAAAAAAACAAATTAAGTGCATTAAGTAAAATGAGCAAGAGATATGCATGAATGTGTAAGAGTAAAAACTCTTTTTCAAGTGCTCCCCCTTGAGGAATCCTCCCCCTTGACCGAGGGTGAGTACTTGAGAAAGGGTTTTAACTCTCCCCCTTGATATTTGTTACTAAAAAAGAATTAAGTGACCGAAATTACTTAATATTGGCCATAGTGTTTAAAATAAGTTTTAAGCTAAGAAAAAATTGATTTCTTAACCTTGGCCTTTACTTCTATTTTGTTAACAAGTTAAGTAAGAGTTAAGTAAATTATTGTATTGTTAACGAAAACAAGTTAACTAAATGTGTTTAAGTTAAGAGTTCCCTTAACTTGTTTTGTTAACTTAAAGTTAAGTAAGCCTTGGCCATAAAAAAAAATTGATCCCTTAACTTTGACCTTTTTCTCCCCCTTTTGCCATATATCGAAAAGAGTGAGGATGTGTGTGGAATAAGTTTTAATTTTAAAGTCCAAGCATGTTCCACATTATTTTGAAAATAATATACTAAAAATAGGTTCATCTATAAAATGTTCGACTCATATTTGGCTTGATTGATATGAAGGATCAACCAGTCCTGGTCAGAGTCGGTTAGTATGTATGATTATACTCCGTGGTTCATAGCGATGCACTAGCTCTACATCTGGAACCAGGAGTAAGGTCCTAACATCTCACGCCCATCTACGTGGCTAAGTACACAAACACATTAGTCCTATGTGTTGTGAGATGTACTGGCTCCTTAAATCTATAGGTGCATGATATCTAAGGTATGTCCTATGCTAGTTCCATAATAATGAAATTAAAGAAATAGTAGTAAGAACATATAATTTGCAAGTACCTATTCTATGCACATGCCCAATTTTTCGCCTTAATAGACTAAATTCGCTTCGGGTGAGGTTTAGTAAATAGGTCTGCTAGGTTAGACTTGAGTCAACATATTCGAGTTGTATGGAGCCGTTGGCTACATGTTCTCGAATGAAATGGTGTTTTACCTCTATATGCTTTGTCCTTGAATGGCATATAGGGTTCTTAGTTAGATTTATCGAACTTATGTTGTCTACAAAAATTTTAGTTTTGGTGAAGTCCAACCCAAAGTCTCGGAGAGTGTGCTTCATCCAAAGAAGCTGAGTTACACACTCACCCATCGCAACGTATTCGGCGGTGGTAGATAAGGCAACACAATGTTGCTTCCATCGCACTAACTCACTAGACTGCCGAGTAGTTGACAACAACTCGTGCTCTTTCTATCGAGTTTACTACCGCATAATCCGAATCGGAGTAGCCGATTAGTTCGAACTCAGATCTAGGGTACCAAATACCAACGTTAAGTGTACCCTTAAGATATCTAAGGATACGCTTAACTAGGGTTAGGTGAGACTCCTTAGCACAGGTTTGAAACCTGGCGCACATACTTACTGCGAATAGGATGTCGGGTCGACTCGCAGTTAAGTATAGGAGACTTCCTATCGCGCTCCTATAGTACTTTAAGTCAATAGACTTACTTTCTGGGTCTTCTCCTATGTTAACATTAATCGCCATTGGGGTGTTTATTATCTTAGCGTCTTGCATTCCAAATCTTTTAATTAACTCCTTAGTGTATTTTTGTTGATATAGGTATATATCATCCTTAGTTTGTTTAATTTGTAGACCTAAAAAGAAACTTAACTCGCCTACCAAGTTCATTTCGAACTCACTTTCCATGAGTGAAACGAACTCATTTAGTAAGGCTGAGTTAGAGGTTCCAAAAATTATATCGTCTACATAAATTTGAGCTATGAATATTTCTTTACCTAAGGTTTTTACGAAGAGAGTTGGGTCAACTAAGCCTTGGTTAAACCCTTTTGACTTAAGATGGATTGAAAGTCTCTCGTACCAAGCTCGAGGAGCTTGTTTAAGTCCATAGAGAGCTTTCTTAAGTTTTAGAACATGGTCGGGTTTATCTAGATTTTCGAATCCAAGGGGTTGGCTAACATAAACTTCTTCTTTAATGTATCCATTTAGGAATGCCGACTTAACATCCATTTGAAACAGCTTAAATCCTCGATGTGCGGCATAAGCTAGCAACATTCGAATGGATTTGAGTCTAGCTACTGGGGCATAAGTGTCATCGTAATCTAAGCCTTCAACTTGACTAAACCCTTTGGCGACTAACCTAGCCTTGTTTCTAACTACTTCACCTTTATCATCAAGCTTATTTCGAAACACCCACCTTGTTCCAATTATCGTTTTGTCTTTAGGTGGTGGTACTAATTCCCACACTTCATTCCTAGTAAATTGAGCTAGCTCTTCTTGCATTGCAATAATCCAATCGGGATCAAGAAGAGCTTGTTCAATTGATTTGGGTTCTATCTTTGAAATTAAGGAAATTTGACTAAGGTTCCTATAGGATGCTCTAGTTCGAACTCCTAGATTAGGATCTCCTATCACTTGATCGATAGGGTGGTTAGTTTGAATCCTAGATTGGGTTGGGTTTGTGTCACCTAATGCTTGATCAATGGGGTGACTTGGTTGAATACTAGTTTGACTCGGATCACTTGTCACTGGTCGACTTGGTTGATGTGGATTAGACTCGATCTCGTGGGTCGGAGGCGAGTTTGGTATCGATGGGCTCAACACTTGGGGTCATTAAGGGTTTTGTAGGTTCGTACTTCATCGAACACTACATTAATAGTCTCTTCGACTTTAAGGGTATCGTGGTTATATACCCTATAGGCCCTACTCGTGGTTGAGTATCCTAAGAAGATTCGGTGGAGGTTTTGGATGAATTTCTCTAGGTGGTTCTTAGTGTTTAAGATATGTACTTTACATCCAAATACCTAAAGTACTTGATGTTGGGTACTTTATTGTGATAAATCTCGTCGAGGTCTTAAGGTGCCTCTTTACCATAAGGATCCTATTCGGACATAGCAAGCCGTGCTAACGCCACGCCTAAAACCTATCGGGTAGGTCGTATTCGTTCAACATGGTCTAGCGGCTTCTTGTAGAGTTCGGTTTTCTGCTCCACTCGGCCATTTTGTTGAGGGGTCCTAGGGCAAGAGAATTCATGGTGGTATCCGTTTAGGTTACAGAAGTCGGTGAACCTTTGATTTTCGAATTCACCACCATGATCGCTTCTAAGTCTTTTAACCTTAAGATTTTTTTGATTCTCGATTAATTTGAATAGATTGATTAATTGATCTAGGGTATCATTTTTATGTTTGATGAACCTAACCCAGGTAAACCTGGAGTAGTCGTCAATTCTGACTAAGCAATATTGACGTTTATTGAGTGACTTGGCTCCATGTGAATCGAATAGATCCATATGCAGGAGCTCAAGTACACTTGAGGTTCGTTCTTGGTTAGTTAACTTGTGTTGTGTCCTAGGTTGTTTTCCTTGTTGACAAGCATTACAGATTTTATTAACCAAATTGTTGAGGTTGGGTAAGCCTCTGACTAAGCCACTCTGACTCATCTTGTGGACGAGTCTTGGGTGCGAGTGACCGAGTCGTCGGTGCCACAACCATGATTCCTCTTCCTGTGTCATAAGACATTTAGCTGAGGAATTGATTAAGTTAATTGTATAAATGTTATTTGTCCTAGTTCCTTTGAGTATTGTTTTAGCTGTTTTATTTGTTTTAATTACACATTCATTTTCTAAAAATACGACCTTATAGTTATTGTCACATAATTGGCTTACGCTAAGCAGGTTATATTCAAAATTCTCTACAAATAATACATTTTTAATAACAAAATTCGAGTTAAGCTCGATATCACCTGATCCGATGATTTTGAGCTTGCCGTTATTCCCAAAGGCTACCGATCCTTGTCGTTTGAATCGAAGCTTTGTGAATTTGAGTTGATCCCTGGTCATGTGTCGGGAGCAACCGCTGTCCAACATCCATTGATCCTACACACAAGGTGGTTGGATTGGATGTTAGATTTTTTTAAAAAAAAAAAATTGGTTGTAAGTTGTTAAACCTAGGTCATCTCACCTGTGTCTATATGATCAAGCATGTTATACTTATGTGTTTTTTGTGAGATGATTTCCAATTAAATTGATTAAGTGCATTTAGGTTCAAGTAATTTTATGTTAGATTTGGATTTGACCCTAGGCTTGTCAAGTTTACCTTTTCAAGATCATGGCTTCCAGGTCGTGGCGAGGCACAGGGCCTTCTTTTATCGGATCATCGACCACTTCCTTAGACAAAGCCATTTTCAAGAAAATGATGACTTGACTCACCTAAGATTATTTCCTAGTCTAACTGGTTATTTTTGAAAAGAGGCTCCCCGAGGCTCAATCTTTTCGAAGGATTTTAGTTGGTTATGTACGTGTTCTAAGTGAGTTCACAAGTTTTAAAGCACAAACTTTCTAAGCATGTAATTTCTAAGTTAAAGCACAAACATGTTTTGTACTGGCTCCCCCTAGACCGTTGAATCGGTTTGGTCTATCCACATAGTGGATTTGGTCCTTGGGAACCCAGTACGGGTTGGATCCTAGAGTTGAAATCAAAAAGTTCTTAGGGACCCATGCTTGGACATGTTTCCTATGTCGACTTACAATCGACATATACGACCTATTAGTCGTGTTTGAGTTAAACCCTAGTCCAGCCTTGTTGTACACGGCCCTTTGAGATCCAAGTAGGAGGTAAAGTCCTTTGGATCCCGAAGTGAACCTTTCCAACGTGTTCCTAAGATCTTCAACTTGACTTTTCAAGAGAGAGTTCTCAACTTCGAGCTTTTCAGCTCGAGTTGGGTCCTCTTCTCAAAATTGACTAGTCGAAGAGGTTAGGGAGACCTTGTGTTTGAAGAGTTTGACCTCCTCAATCAGGGTCTCGACCTTGGACTCGGACTTAACTAATTTCCTAGACAAAAACCTAACCGTATTATGTAAAGTATTAAATAAAGTTCGACTCACTTTAAGGGTATCTTTTGAACCGGATGCGTATCCGTGGCTTGACTTGAAGGTAGCTTCGTAGTCCGAGTCATCCTCAGGTTCTGACTCAAGTTCAGGTTCGGTCTCCGTGTCCGACTCAATCGATTTCGCCATGAAGACGTGGTCTTCGTCTTCTTCTGACGCTCTTCCCATGTCGCTGAGGGCCTTCTTGTGCTTAGGTGCTTGGTGGTTGAGCTTGGGGCACTCGGACTTGATATGTCCAAACCTGTTACACTCATAACACCTAATATTAGAACTTTTAGGCTTACCTTGGTTGGGTCGAGTCGTGGTTCGCTTTCGTCCCTTGGCTATCCTTCGAGCTAGGTTCATTAGTTCGACAGTCAACTCCGGGTCAACTTCTTCTTCGGACTCGTCTTCCTCCTCGGTTGGTGGTGGCTTGCTTGCGATTTTCTTCTTCTTTGAACCTGCAAACAAGGCTATACCCCTCTCGAGTTCCGAGTTGGACTGCTCATGTAATTCGAAATCTGAGAATAATTCGTCTATTCTAACTTTAGAAAGGTCCTTGGAGACCTTGTAGGCGTCGACCATGGATGCCCACAAGGTAGTCCTCGGAAAAGAGTTTAGAACATACCTTATAAGGTCGCGGTTTTCGACCTTTTGCCCGATTGCATGTAGGTTGTTGACGATGTCCGGGCGGCGCTGGCAATTGTGTTGCCGTCTCGTGTTCCTGCATTTTTAGTGTGTACAATTTATTGAACAACAAATCGCGTTTGCAAACCTTAGCTTGATCCGATCCTTCGTGTAACTCGATCAGCCTCGTCCAGAGATCTCTTGCGCTGATGAAGGGTCCGACTCGGTTCAGCTCCTCCTTGGATAGCCCGCATTGCAGGATTTGAGTCGCCTTTGCATCTGCCTCGACTTGTCGTTTAGTGGCAATGGACCACTGATTGTAATCCAAGGATTCACCTTCTTCATTAGTAGGAAGGGTGAACCCGGTTTGGATCACAATCCACATCTCTATTTGGGTTTTTAGGAAGCACTCCATCCGACCTTTCCAGTAACGGAAATCGTCACCGTTGTAAAACGGTGGTCGGACGGTGCTAAAACCCTCGAGATGGGCCATTAACACGAAAGACACAAAGAGACGAAGACGAAGAAACTAGCAACGACAAAAACACAAAAACAAGTACCAAGACTCGCGTCTTGGATTAGTAGTGCGGGAGAAAAACTTAACAAAGCGAAATAAATAAATAAAAAAAAACAGAATTAAAAGAAAAATAAATCTGTAAAAATGGCTAGATTGGTGGTTTCACCAAATCTTAGCAACCCCCGGCTCTGATACCAATTGTTGGATCGATCGGATCGCTAGAGGGGGGGGAGAATAGCGATAGAAATTTTTCTTTCGAATTCGTTTCAAGACAAATTTACGCAGCGAAAAAATAAACAAAAATAAAAGACAATAGACACAAAGGTTTTACTTGGTTCATAGCCGAAGGCTACTACTCCAAGGCCCTAGTGGTCCTTGACCACGCACGGAGGGCAAAACACTAAACGAACTCCTTCTCGTTGGAGATAGGAGTTAAACGAATACAAAAACTCAAGAAAGACTCAAGGTAGAGGGACACTCCCCCTCTCCTTGATATGATTTAAAGCTCGAAATGAGAACAACTTATATAAATTAAAGATTATACCGACGACTTTTGAAGACTTGAATCTTGGAGCTTGAGTCGTCATCTCGGCAACGCTTCGTCGTAGGGATGTCGGAGACTCGTAGCGTATCGGAAGCACTTGGAAACTTTTTAATTTTATGAAAAACCCTAAGACAAGTCCTCCTTTTATAGCCTTTGAGCCCCTCATCGAATGAGTCTTCAGCCAATCACAAATGGACACAAAAACTCCTTGAAATGGGGTGATAAGCCTTGACTCCTCGATCATCGACTACCGACCGATGGCCATCATCGGTCGATCGATGGCGCATCGATCAGTCTTCGACCTTCTGATGACTGATTGATGGCAGTCGAGTCCTCCAAGATGGCAGTCGATTGATGCTTGCTGCAAGTCAAAGTTAGCTCAACAAAAACATAATTTCGTCGGTCGTCGACCGTCCGATCTCGACCTAGACCATCTATAGGATGTCTTTGGTCGGATCTACGCTTAAGATCATCCCCGTAACGAGGATACGACCTCACTTACGCTCGCACACATGAGCTTACCTCGATACTTACTTGTTGCTTTTGCTTCCGGCCTTCCACTCGATTCCTTCGGCTCCCTCCGAAGTCACTCGAGTGTCGCCCGACCACCGTGGCTTCCTCCGGGTGTCGCTAGCCTTCAGCTCCAGCTATAGCAATCTTCTGCACACTCGATTCAGCTCGTGAGATAACGACATGAGCTTAACTTTGTATTGTTTGCTATAATCAAAACTCAGGTTCAACTTAGGTGCCTACTGCACCAACAATAAACACTCCTTCTCGGAACAATCCGGAGGCGAAGAAACCTCGTACAATAGTTTACAATAATAAACTAAATACAACAAGCAACTAATATGAAATACAATGCAATACAAGTAAAGAAAACACTTTACAAATGCCTTTAGATTGCTTGCTTTTGGTTGCTTGAAGAATGACCTTGGAGACCCTGATTTGCATCAATAAATCGCCCCAAGGATGCTCAAGAACCGGATGATTTTTCCTCCTCCACGAGCTCCATTTAAAGCTTCAACCTGTGCTGGAAATCGCCGATCAGTTGACTGCTCGGGACCATCAGTCGACTGATGCTACTGTTGTCGTGAGACAACGGCTAGATCCACGCTGGAAAAATCCAACAGATCCATAATCAGTCGACTGATTATGACCATCAGTCGACTGTTCAAGCCTCCACTCGACTGCTAACCCTAGCAGTCGAGTTAGACTCCATTCTATGCCCAAAAAACCGAGCACCAATCGACTGATCACACGATCAGTCGACTGCCCACCTCTGGCAGTCGACTGCTAGGTCAATTCCCGTAGTCAAACCCTAGTTGACTCAGTCCAGTCGACTGTCACATGGCACCAGTTGACTGACACACCTCAAACATGAGGTTTTAACCCAAGTATGATTTCCCCATACTTGCTAGGCCACCCTTAGCCTAGACCTAAGCCTTCTAGCCACCTTCGTCAGCCTCATGCCTCTCGGATCCCTCCAAGTCATTCATGACTTGTTCATCCATTGTGCTAGTCTTCAAGTGCTTCCATCGACTATGTCATGCTAACGGTGTCTACACCGCCAAGGCACATTGGACTTACGTCGCCAAGACTCCGCTTGGACTTTACGCTGCCAACTCTGCCTGGGCTAGAAATCGCTTATCAATCGACTGATCGGGACCATCATTCGACTGATGACACTGTTATTGTGAGACAATGATGCAATCCACACTGGAAAAATTTAACGGATAGGACATCAGTCGACTGATCATGTCCATCAGTCGACTGATCGAGCCTTCACTCGACTACTAATCCTAGCAGTCGAGTCAAACTCCATTCTATGCCCGAAATACCGAGCACCACGATCGGTGATTACAAGATCGATCATTGCTCGATCAATGATCGCCCACCTCGCAATGACTATTGCACTCCCCGCAGTCAAATCCTAGTTGACTCACACCAGTCGACTGCCACATGATACCAGTCGACTGATACACCTTAAACATGAGATTTTAACCTCAAACATGAGGTTTAACCCAAGTATGGTTCCCCCATTCTTGCTAGACCACCCGTAGCCTAGACCTTAGCCTTCTAGCCACCTCCGTCAGCCTCGCGCCTATCGGATCCCTCCAAGTCATCCATGACTTGTTCATCCATACGCTAGCCTTCAGGTGCTTCCATCGGCTATTGTCCTGCTAACAGTGTCTACACCGCCAAGGTACATTGGACTTATGTTGTCAAGACTTCGCTTGGACTTTACGCCGTCAACCATTGGACTTATGCTGCCAAGACTCCTGCTTGGACTTTAGGCCGCCAATATCAACCCCTTGGACTTCTCAAATGCCAAGACTCTGTTGGTGCAGGAGCACTAGATAATCGAACCTGTATTTTGATTATGGTAAAGACACAAAGTTAAGTTTACATCATTGTCTCACGAGCTAAATCAAGTGTGCAGAAAGGCTAAGCTAAGCCAAAGGTCAATGACACCCAGAGGGAGCTGTGGTGGTCAGGCAACACCGAGGGAACTTCGTGGGAGTCGAAGAACCTAGGTGGAAGACCGAAAGCAAAGCGACAGATCTTAAAGGACCAGAGGTAAGCTCGTGTGAGTGAGAGATGGTAAGGTCGTGTCCCCTGTATGAGGACGACCATAGGCAGCGATCCGACTAAGACTTCCTGTGGAAGGTCTAGGTCATGATCGGATGGTAAGAAACTGTTGCATTTATCATTTTCCGTGCTAACCTCTTATTGTAGGGAAGTGGCCAGGCTGGCAATCGACTGATGCTCATCAGTCGACTGATGGCGACGAATCAGCCTTTTGCGCTAGGTCAAAATGGATAATATTTGATGCGGTGCGCAATAAAATTTGGTACCACCTCGTGATCTGTTGCAAAAGATGAGGAGATTTATTCCAAGACCAAAATCTATAAAAGGAGGGGAGGACTCCAACCCAAATATCAATCAATATTATTCTCAAGTGCTCCTACAACGCCAAAGCTCCAACACTGACATAACGCCGACGCGACGCCAAGCTTCCATCTTCTTCATCGGCAGCAGCAGCAAGTAATATCTTTTGTATTCTTTGTTTTAATCGTAATGAGGTGAGGTAGGCTTGTTGCCTCATCCTCGTACTTCTGGTTTTGTGATCGTTATCTCCTACCTCTAACGAGGAGGAGATCTTATAGTGTTTTATCCTCCGTACGCGGTCTAGGACCGTTAAGACCTTGGAGTAGCAACCGCTGGATTGTGAACCAAGTAAAAATAAACTTGTCTTTTTATTTTTCCACTGTGCTTGCTCGTATATCGAACGAACGAATCAAAAATTTTCACGCTCGCTATTCACCCCCCCCTCTAGCGATGCTTCTCGATCTAATAATTGGTATCAGAGCGGGGGTGCTAAGATTTGGTGAAACCACCAATCTAGAACTTTTTGGTTTTCTTTTCGTATTTTTTGATTCGTATTTTTTTTAAAGTTTTTTTTCTGCACTACTAATCCAAGACTTCGTCTTGGTACCTTTCTTTTGGTTGTGTGTTTGCAAGTATTCTCTTTTGAAGTAGCTGACGGTAAAACGGCCATAACTTTTCGCACAAGTGGACTCACGAAATGATCTACCTACCAAATAGAAGCTCTCTGAAAGATATACACTTCTTACTAGGGTTTAGCCTCATAACAAGCTGTCTCCATCCCCAAAAACCAACGTACAATACCCTTTCGGAGACATCGAAGGTCGTAAGTTTCTAGTTTTTGTTAGTTTCCTATTCTTATTATTTATTTCTATTTATTTCTTATTATTTCTCACATTACTAATCCAAAAGTCTTGGAATTCCTTTTGGTTTTTATTCGTGTTTTGCAAGATATTTAATGACTCATATTGAGGGGTACAGTACCACCCGACCTCCGTTCTTTAACGGAGATGATTTCCGTTATTGGAAAGGTCGAATGGAGTGTTTTCTAAAAATACAAGTTGAGACTTGGATAATCATCCAAACCAACTTTGCTCTACCCACCAATGATCAAGGCGAGCCCTTGGACTTCGACAAGTGGACCAATGCAACCAAGAAGCAAATCGAAGCCGATGCAAAGGCGACCCAAATGTTACAGTGCGGTCCATCCAAAGAGGAGCTCAATCGCATCAGACCCTTCATCAGCGCAAAGGACCTATGAAAAAAATTAATCAAGCTACACGAAGGAACACCCGATGCTAAGGTATGTAAAAGAGATTTGCTTTTAAATAAACTATACAACCTAAAGATGCAGGATCGTGAGACCGCCACCCAACTACATGTGCGGATCCAAGACATCCTCAACGGTCTTCACTCGATCGGGCAAGCTGTAGAGAACCGGGACCTTATAAGGTATGCTTTAAATGCTTTCCCTAGTACTATCTTGTGGGCATCCATGGTTGATGCCTACAAGGTTTCTAAAGACCTTTCTAAACTTAGACTAGATGAATTATTCTCTGAATTTGAACTCCACAAACAGTCTAATTCGGCTCCCGAAAAAGGTATTGCCTTATTTGTAGGTTTGAAAAAGAAGGCCGCAAACAAACCACCCCCCAAGGAAAAGGATGAATCTGAATCTGAATCCGAAGAGAAGGCCGCAATAGTCAACATTGTGCGGAGAATAGTTCGACAAGAAAGAAGTCAATTAAAGAACGAGAACAAAGAGAAATTCAAGTTAAGGAGCCGGCCAAATCAAAAGGGAGCAAGGAAAGCCTTCCATGCAACTTGGGACAACAAAGAAGACATAGCTTACATGGCAAGACCAGAGGAGTCCGAGTCAGAATCCGAAGCCAAGTCCAACTACAACTTCAACTCCGACCCCGAAGACTACTTTGAGAGGAAACTCAAAGTCGAACCAAAAGGGAAAGTCAAGGTTAGCCGCTCTTTAATTAGTACACTTTACCTTACAATTAAAATGCTTACTAGGAAATTAACTAAGTCCGAGTCTAGGGTTGAGTCGTTACTTGAGGAGGTTGAAACCCTCAAGCAAGAGGCTACTCTAACCTCTTCAACTAGTCAACTTCAAGAGGGAAACTCAACCCAAGTTGAAAAGCTTGAGGAGGAGAATTCTCTCTTGAAAGACCGAGTTCAAGAGATCGAGGCTATGTTGGAAAGGTTCATGTTGGGATCTAAGAACCTTAACTGACTACTTGGAACCCAAAGAGTCGTGTACAACAAAACCGGACTCGAATTTAGGTCAACGACTATGAATAGGTCTTACATGTCTATTGTGAATCCTAGTCATCAAAGAGTCCAAGCATGGGTCCCAAAGGTTTTATTGAACTCACATATAAGGACTAATAAGTTTTGGATTCCCCAGGATCAAGTTCATTATTTGAATAGACCATATTGGTTCAATGGTCCAGGGGGAGCTAACACTAAAATAGTATACCCGCTTACTTAGCAAAATCATTACATATTTTATTTTAGTTTTTAGAATAGCTAGATAGGGAAAATAGTTAGTCAACTCTTGATAACATAGTATCAGGACGCGGCGAGATGATAGTATGTTAGGGAAACAAAGTCTCGTGTATTCGAGCTAGATAAGGCGTATCTAGCTTGGTGCACTTGACCGAGTGGAACTAGCTGAAGTTACCTCGTCGTATCCTAAACTAGTTAGGCCAGGAAGTAACCCTAAGTGACTTAAGTGATATTTTCTTGAATTTGGCTTTGTCTAAGGAAGTGGTCGTTGTTCCGATCAAAGAAGGCCCCTGTGCCTCGCCATGACCTGGAAGCCGGTTTCTCGAAAAGTTACTTAACGATCTAAAGGTTAAATCCGAATCTAACCCAAAGTTAACTATCTTTAATCAATCTCAAATCATCTCACAAAACATATAAGGTGAACAAATTCTGAGACACATAGAATGGGTGAGATGTTAAGGATAATTGAAATATACTTAAAATAACCTTTTCAAAATACTACTTATTTTCTCAACTATTGTACTTAACAACTATTTACAACTCTTTAGGCCAAAGTTTAGCGCCCCCAACATCTCTTATACTTCATATATTTGACTAAGGGGAGAGCAAACTAATTCTAAGAGTTATATTACAAACCTTTAGATTATTGATGCAGAGGGACACACCTCGAACCAATCTATCTAACTACTGCTAGACGCATGCTTGGACTCATAGTTGATTTATCTCGATGCATGCATATATGATATTATTTTTAAACCCCTATTTTATACAAAAACTCCAATATTTTTTGATTTATGACAAAAGGGGGAGAAGAGAGAAAGTTAAGGGGGAGTAACACAAACTTTAATTTTCAAAATTAAAGTATCTCTTTCAAAACTCACCTAGGGTTAAGGGGAAGTTTTGGTTGAGGGGGAGTTTTTGGAAATGACATTCATCATTTACTATACTTGTTTTATGCTTTAATTTCCCTTAACTTTGTATTGATTTGCCATAGATCAAAAAGGGAGAGATTGTTGGTGCAAGGGCACCAGATAATCAAACCTGTATTTTGATTATGGTAAAGACACAAAGTTAAGTTTACATCGTTGTCTCATGAGCTAAATCAAGTGTGCAGAAAGGCTAAGCTAAGCCGAAGGTCAGCGACACCCAGAGGGAGCTGTGGTGGTCGGGCAACACCGAGGGAACTTCGTGGGAGTCGAACAACCTAGGTGGAAGACCGAAAGCAAAGCGACAAATCTTAAAGGACCAGAGGTAAGCTTGTGTGAGTGAGAGATGGTAAGGTCGTGTCCTCTATACGGGGACGACCATAGGCGGCGATCTGACTAAGACTTCCTGTGGAAGGTCTAGGTCGAGATCAGACGGTAAGAAACCGTTGCATTTATCATTTTCCGTGCTAACCTCTTATTGCAGAGAAGTGGCCAGGTGGCGATACCTCGTCATTAGGCGATCGATGCTCATCGGTCGGATCGATGGAAGGCATCGATTGGTGATGGCGACGAATCAACCTTTTGCGGTAGGTCAAAACGAATAATATTTAACGCGACCACTTCGCGATAAAATTTGGTACCACCTCATAATCTGTTGCAAAAGATGAGGAGACTTATTCCAAGACCAAACTCTATAAAAGGAAGGGAGGACTCCAACCCAAAGATCAATCAATATTATTCTCAAGTGCTCCTACAACGCTAAAGCTCCAACACCGACATAACACCGATGCGACACCAAGCTTCCATCTTCTTCGTCGGCAGCAGCAGCAAGTAATATCTTTTGTATTCTTTGTTTCAATCGTAACGAGGTGAGGTAGGCTTGTTGTCTCATCCTCGTACTTCCAGTTTTGTGATCGTTATTTCCTACCTCCAATGAGGAGGAGATCTTATAGTGTTTTTCCCTCCGTACGCGGTCTAGGACTGTTAGGGCCTTAGAGTAGCAACCGCTGGATTGTAAACCAAGTAAAAATAAACTTGTCTTTTTATTTTTCCGCTGTGCTTGCTCGTATATCGAATGAACGAAACAAAAATTTTTACGCTCGCTATTCACCCCCCTCTAGCGACGCTTCTCGATCCAACAGACTTAAGCTTGGACTTTCACCGCCAAGACTACACCCTTAGACTTACGTGGCCAAGACTACACCCTTGAACTTTACTTGTCAACACATGTTGGACTTTCCATGCCAAGATCCATGCTTGGACTTTTCCTTGCCAAAACCCAAGTTTGGACTTTACATGTCAAGTACTCAAGACTTGGACTTTCCATGACATGGTCAACTTCAGTCAACCATCAAAATCCCCCCTCCCCGAGTCAAATTCGAGTCCGATCAATCATGACTCGGGTCGATTGCATCAACAATCTCCCCAAAATATTATCAGACATCAACGTCAAACCTTCATGTCAAACATCAAAATATCTCTCGAGTCAAACTCGAGTCCGGTCAATCGTGACCTGGGCCAATTGCACCAACAGCATGTTTGCGACGAATTAATAAATCTTTCGTCGCTAAGAATGGACAGTTGATTGGTGCCTTCAGCCAGTCGACTGTTGCTTCAAGGCAAGCCAATTTATGCGCATCAGTCGACTGCCCAAAAAAAGTAGTCAACTAATATAAGACATTAGCGACGAATTCTATGAAATATTCGTCACAAAATATTCAGTCAACTAAAAAACATTATGTGGCTAGCCAAATTAAGGACAATCAACTGGTTTATTCCAATAGTCAACTAATTCTTTGCGACGATATGTGTTATTTACGTCGCTAACACTTCAGTCGACTGGTCATTCGACTTAAAAACATTCTATGGCCGGTCAAATTATGAATAGTCGATTGATTTATTACACCAGTCGACTGATGAATTGTGACGAAATATATTATTTTCATCGCTAATATTAGTGATTCTCCCCTTTTCGATATTCTAATTTTAGTGACGAAATATTATTGTTAGCAACGTTATTTTTCATCATCGTCAATATTAACGATGAAATAATAAAATGTCGTCGCTAAAGCTTATTAGCGACAAGCTTATCGCAATGAAACTAGCGACAAAATATTATCGTCGTTAATATTATTTAACGACGAATATTGTATATTAGTGATGAAAAAAAATCGTCGCTAAATATTATTTCTCTTGTAGTATATACTTGGTCGCTGAATGGCCAAGTGTGTGTAATCGTTCTTCCTCTATATTCATTGCAGCTGGAACTGTTCCACAATCCGTTCCTTGCTTCCCTTACTTTCCAAGCCACGGGAGATCCTTTTGCATGATCCATGCACTTGGGTTTCTTACATGCATCCAATTCCTTTTTTGGACTCCTCTGTCATTCCTTTCCCCTCCCTAAAGAATAATACGCCCAACACTTCAGTTTAAATGGCAACCGCCCGCTCAACATTCCCAATAAACAGAATATATGAAGCCTACAAAAAGAACATATGCGACGCTAGCTAGACCATTGGGTGTTCGACACGAAGAAAAGAATAGTGTCGCAATGGGAGTCGTTCATGCTGCCGTGGTGTGGCTCCTCTTCCTGCTTCAGGAAGCACTGACGGCCGACGGAATGGGTTGCAACTGGGGCACCCGGTCTTCACACCCACTGCCGGCGGACATTGTGGTGCGCCTCCTCAGGGACAACAACTTCGAGAAGGTGAAGCTCTTTGAGGCAGACGCCGCTGCCCTCCGTGCCCTCGGCCGCTCCGGCATCGAGGTCATGGTCGGCATTCCCAACGAGTTTCTCGCACCGCTCGCCGGCAGTGTCCAGGTGGCCGAGCAGTGGGTAACACATAATGTCTCCACCTACGTCTCCCAGTACGGCGTCAATATCACGTACGTATGCATACCAGTCGTTGGTTCGGTTAGTTATTTGCCAGCAAATTCAAAATTTTGGATTCAGGCATGTGGCGGTTGGCAACGAGCCGTTTCTGAAGACCTACAACGGGATGTTCGAGAACACGACGTTCGCGGCGCTGCAGAACATCCAGGCAGCGTTGATCAAGGCCGGCCTCAGTCGGCAAGTGCGAGTCACTGTCCCCCTCAACGCCGACGTCTACCAGAGCAGCAGCGGCCTCCCCTCCGGCGGCGACTTCCGCGCTGACATCCGTGACCTCATGGTCGCCATCGTCCGTTTCCTTCAGGACAATGGTGGCACGTTCACCATCAACATTTACCCCTTCCTCAGCCTCTACGCCGATCCACACTTCCCAATCGACTATGCCTTCTTCTCCGCCTCCGCCAACCCAATCGTCGACGGCCCCATCTCCTACTCCAACGTGTTCGAGGCCAACTATGACACCCTTATCTGGACGCTCGAGCGCAACGGTTTCGGATCCATGCCGGTCATCGTCGGCGAGATTGGGTGGCCCACCGACGGCGACATCAATGCCAATGTTGAATACGCGCGCCGGTTCAACCAGGGCCTGCTTGATCGGATCAGACAGCGGCGCGGCACGCCCAAGAGACCTGCACCGCCGGACATCTACCTCTTTGGCTTGCTCGACGAGGACCAGAAGAGCATCCAACCTGGTAACTTTGAGCGCCACTGGGGCCTCTTCTACTACGACGGCAACCTCAAGTACCAACTCGTGAGGGATGACGGCCGCTCCCTCGTACCTGCACGAAGCGTCCGCTACCTCGAGCGTCAGTGGTGTGTGCTCTCGCTCACCGCCACCGCCACCGATCCCAATATTGCTGACGCCGTCGGGTCCGCCTGTGAGTACGCCGATTGCACTAGCTTGGGATACGGCTCCTCTTGCAACGGGTTGGACGCACGGGGCAACGTGTCGTACGCGTTCAATCAGCTTTTCCAGGTGGCCAACCAGCAAAAGGGCGCATGCAACTTCTCCGGTCTCTCCGTCATCACCAAGACTGATCCCTCTCAAGGGGGTTGCAAGTTTAACATCATGATCGACGTGGGAAAGCACGATCGTGCAGTGGATACCAGCGCTACCGGCGGAGGTGGAGCTTTGCTACGGCGTAGCGCTGCCGTGGCTATCCTGCTGCTATGGACCATGAGTTCTGTTCTTTAAATTCCGCATTATTGATGAAACAACGTACAAAATATTCTTCAACAGCTCAATTTATTGAGAGTCTACTCATTAGCCAACCAAAGAATTTGTTTTGTTTGCTATAGAAAATAAGGTAAATAATCTCAGAGGGCACACTAAATTTGACATTACGCGACACTAGTTTTATCTGTTTAAATCTCAATATATTTACAACTAAACAATCAATGAATTAGCTCACTGATTAATAGGCATTCAAGTTGAGTCTCCTGGCACCTTTGCCCTCTTCACCAAGCGAACGAGATCTTGCACCACCTCCGACGTGGGTGGTCTGAACTCTGGCTCAGACTGTCAAACAGCATTTGAGCAACAAAGTTAAATTGGAAGAGTAATGCAAGAATATCCAACGTGACTACAATCATGCATAAAAATTATCAGGCCTGTTTTTAACTTGCGAACAAATGCATGTGAAGTCCAATTTTACCTGGACACAGAGGGCTATTACATCAGCAAATCGAGACACTGATTTCAAAGGGTATAGCCCCTTGAGCGCAGGATCGACCATCCTTTCCAGAGCGTCAATGTCATGAAGCTGAGGAGCTGCCCATTCTACCAATGATTGCTCCGACCTTGGCCTTGAGCTGTTGGAGTTTGCAAATCAATCAGACTGTAACATCATAAACTTAAAGGACTAAAAGCATTTAAACTTCCATTCAGTTGCTTTTGTCGACCATACATAGTGGGTATTTTAATAGAATACAGGCCCCAGTTGACAAATCCTCGAATAGATTACTTAGTTGAGCCTCGAGCATCATTTTTTTTTTATTATTTTGGAAATTAACCGGGTCTTCTTTGTGAACCCTTCCAAAGATTACCTGTCAAAAGGTTTCCTCCCAGTCATGAGCTCCAGCATGATCACTCCAAAACTGTAAACATCACTCTTAAGAGTATACTGGCCAGCCATGGACAACTCTGGTGGATCATATCCCATTTTTATTTCAGATGCCTGTAAGAATCCAATGAAGCCAAGGCGGGATTGCATTTAGAAATTAATGGTGTGAAAAAATTTAAAAAAAAAAAACATAGGCGTCTGAAGATCGGAACAAGTTGGAAACTTGGATATGCACTCGCCAAACCAAACTTACGCCAATCAATCACTCATACAATTATCTAGCATTGTAAAAAATCCTAGCAAAGTGTTCATAGGCATCTGAATGACTATGATTTGTAAAAATCAAACTTGTCGATCTAGCAAAGTCCTGGCAAAGTGTTCATGATCACTATGTTGTGATGGGAGCTAAACTCATCACAACTGTGGTAGAGATAAAGAAAATTTGATTGAGTACTTTTATAAAATAGCTAAAGTGTGAGAGAGGAAGGTGAAAGATCTTATTCAAATAAAATATATTAAAGATGAATACAATAGGATATTAATAAATGATGGATAAATAAAAAAGTAGTAGAAGAGGTATTTTTATCAATTTTTTAATAGAGATTTAGGTGATCAACTTAATTAGGTAATTTAAGTAGGTCAAATGAGTATAGAAATTTCAAAAGTAGAACAAATTTTAAATGTGATGCAAAATGGAAAAATCATTGCACCAAATGATATTCCGAGAGAGGTATGAAAATGCCTAGGGAAATAAAGTACCGAATGACTTACTAAATTATATAACATGATATTAAAAAAAAAAAAATCTTATCAATGGAGGATAAGTACTGTAATTCCCTTATATAAAAATAAGGACATACAAAATTGTGCAAACTATAGGAGTATTAAACGAATAAATCATACTATAAAACTTTGAAAAATAGCAATAGAAAAAAAGATTAAAGAGACCATGCTTATCGAAAATCAATTTGGGTTCATGTTTGAAAGGTCGACAATAGAAGTTATATATCTTTTCAGGCAACTAAATGAAAAATATTTGGAGCAAAAGCATAATCTACATATGATATTCATTGACTTATAAAAAGTTTATAATAAAATCCCATGAGAAATTATATAGAGAATTCTATAAACGAGCGGTGTTAACATAACATATATTAAACTAATTAAGGATATGTATGAGGAAGTGATGACCAGAGCAAAGACTTCAGACAGATTAACTGAAGCATTTCCAATAAAGATAGGGTTACATCAAGAATCAATTGTAAGTCCCTATATTTTTTACTCTAATCATGGATGAACTCACTAGACACATTCAAGACACAATACCGTGGTGAATATTATTTGTATACGACACTGTTTTGGTAGATAAAACATGTAAATAAGTAAATGCTAAATTAGACATTAGAAATGAATGGTTTTAAGTTTAGTAGAGTAAGATAAAATATATAGAATTTAAGTTTAGTAATATTAGATATAATGAGACAAGTATTAAAATAAGAGATGACGAGTTGTCTGGAACTGAGAGTTTTAAATATTTAGAATCATTTTTGTAAGATGAAGTGATTGAGAGAAATGTTTTATATAGAATACAAGTAAAATAGTTGAAATAGAAGAGAATATCGAATGTTTTATGTGATTGTAAAATACCTTCAAAACTTAAAGGAAAGTTTTACAAAACGGCAGCAGACCTGCTATATTATATGCCACTGAATGTTGAGATATGACTCGAGCACATGAGTAGAAGATAAGAGTTGCAAAGATGAGGATGTTAAGATAGATGTGTGGACACACGAGGATGGACAAAATAAGAAATGAGAACTGTTAGAATATTGTAGATATAATTAGGGATAATTTATTATCCCTAAATATCATTAGGAATAATTATTTCTTAGGATAGAATTTGATTTATTCCTAGGATAGGGTTTGATTTATTCTTTTGAATAGGTCCTAATCTTGTATATAAATAGGGCTTCTTTCATGTAATAGTAGTATGAGTTATTACGAAATAACATGGTATCAGAGTCATATTAGGTTTCTGTCGCTCGCATTTTTTTTTCTCTCCTGGACGCACCGACCGAGCGCGCTTCCAAGTCGCGATATTTTTCCTGCGACGCAGCCTCACACGAGCGTCCTTCTTTCCGCGTCTTCTTCCCTGCGCAGCCGCTCTATCGCCGTCGCTCTTTTACGCCGCGAGCCGCCACCGTGCGTCCGTCGTCGTGCATCCGTCGTCAGCGCCGAGGGTCTCCAGCAAGCCTCCGCCACCGTGCCCCACGAGCCATCGCAGTCGGCGTCGCCACGCGGACAACATCGTTGCGCGACAAGTGTTGGTCGCCGTCTGCCACCCGCGTGGCCAGCGCCCCGACGCCAGCGACGCCAGCAACGCTTGCACACGGCTCTTCCTCTCGCGATCTGCGTCTCGCACGACTCTTTTTCATCGCCGCGCGTCTGCGGATCTGGCCATTTGTCCGCGCATCTGCGGATCTTTATTTCGATTCGAGGGACCGGTCGGCGACCTGGCCAGCGTGATAACAGCGCCGGCCAGTGCTCGGGAACCACAGCGGCCGCGTGGCCGCGGCCGTCATCGCCTCGTTTTCTTCGATTAGTCGCATCTCACAAGACGCCTTCGTCGCCGTCCGATCACGTAACTCACGGATCGACGATACCTGCGTCGTTATTCGCTGACTACCTCCAACACTTGAGCCGGAGTTTTGATTTTACAACCATGTGATGGCACCGCCTCGTCTATGGTAGAACTACTCCTCTTGGGCCTCTTACATTGAGTTTTGGCTTATTGGACAGGATTATGAAAAACATCTCACACAAACTGAAGAGGATATTCAAGTGGTCGATCGTCCTTTATGGAGAAAAGTTGATGCTCAGTTGTGTTGCATTATCAGAGCCACCGTCCATCCATCTCTCGGGATGTCTTAGGACTCATAAGACCCTGCAGATGTTTGGATACAAGCTCGACAACTTTTTACGAACACTTCTCGGCGACTCTGTCGAGTTTGTGGCGACCTCGGCCGTCCTTAATGCCGGATCGAGTCTATATCGACTTATTTGGGATCGATCTACAGCCTTACGTGTGAGTTGATGACACTGCTCCACTGCGGCCCTCTGTTCTGAGCTTGAAAATCGGAAGAAATTTTTATGTCTCTGGCGTTATATGTACGCCTTGCGGATTACTCGTATTCGTGATCGGATCTGGCGGCCCATAGAACGTGGACTACACAGGCGACTCTCTCCTCGTGTCCCTACGAAGTCTTGACATTACCATCTTAGTTTCGGTTGACTCTTGGCGTTGGTCTCTGGAAACAACAATGAAACCTCCAGCGTAGAATAAGGGCGTCCTTGGTGTAATGTCATTGTCGCGGCGGGACACGATTGATAAATGTTGGAGTCTCCGTGGTCGACCTCCTCGTCTTGCTCGGATCGCTCGAGTTACATCACGTCTTGACTTCGATTCGCGATTGACACGGCTCGACTCCACGCCTCGATTGACACGGCTCGACTCCACCGCCTTCCTATGATGACTTTACGAAGTGGTATGAGAGTCGATAGAGTCTAATTCCCTTCTTTGTCATTACCAGTGATAATTCCTTCTTTGGCGATATCTCGCTCTTGGGTCCTTGGGTACTTGACTCTGGGGCCACCGTCATATCACGTAATAAATCTCTTTTTCCTCTATCTACTTAGGTTATTTACCCTTTGTCACCATGTGCAAATGGTTCTCAAACTTCGATCCAGTGTTGGTATTGTTCGTTCTTCTCCATCTCTTCCCATTCAGAATGTTCTTTATGTTCTGAGCTCCTTTAATTTATTATCAATAAAGCCGGCTACTCGGTCTCTTAATTGTATCTCTCGTTTATTAAATCTTACATTTCATTCGGGGCGAGATGCAGGGGAGGATGATTGGCTCGGATGTGAATCTCGTAGTACATATCAACCGCGAAAACTCTCTTGTTGGTGCGGTGGCGTCTCACTTGTTATTACTCGGTTGGGACGTCACAGTCTTGATAAGTTAAAACAATTACATCTAATCTGTCGCGCTTAGAGTCTTTGTCTTGTAGTCGTATCGGTTAAGCGGCGTATGCGTAGTTCGTTTTCTCTTCGCATTATAAGTCGAGATTTCGTCTCCCTTTGCTTTGGTTCGTTCGATATTTGGGGTAAGTCGTGTTGCCTCTACATTGGGGTCGCGATATATTTATTACTTTTGTAGGCGATTTTTTTCCGTTGTACTTAGTTATGTCTGATGAAGGATCGTTCGGAATTGTTTACATTTTGATCTTTTTAATGAAGTGAACACGATTTGATATCCTATTGATCCTTGCGAGTGATAATGCGTGAATATCTATACTACTCCGTTTTAAACCTTCTTGGCATCTCGGCGTATTCGTGAAGTCTTGTCCTCATACCCCCACGAGAATGGAGTTGCGAGCTCTTCTCGAGACCACCGACTCTTCTCCTCATCTCGCGTTCCTCTTCGTTTTTGGGGTGATGTCGTACTTGCGTATTATCTTATTCGCGTACCTTCCTCTACTTTCTGGTCGAATACCTCATCGTATACTTTATCAGCGGTCCCTTCGTCCTTTACCACCTAGGGTCTTTGGTTCTATATGTTTTGCTCATGCTCTTGATCCTGACATTGATAAACTCTCTCCTCGGTCGCATAAATGTGTTTTCTTTGGGTACCCACGGTCTCAGAAAGGGTATAAGTGTTATTCCCCTACTTTCCGTCAGTATTTCATCTTTGTCGATGTCACGTTCTTTGATTCAGTTCCTTTCTTTGGGTCTTCAGAGTCATCGTCTGACTTTCATCCTTTTATGTACATGTCGTTCTTTGATCCTCGGAGGATTCTCTATCACCCCGGCTAAATTCCTCCTCCGTTGCGGAGTTTATCGGCGTCGTCCTTCTCTGCTGCTGTGCCCAACTCTGCCGTGGAATCATCTGGAGCAGTCCTCGCTCCCTCCTCGGTCGATCTTGAATCTGATATTCCCATTGCCCTTCAGAAAGGTATACGTTCCACTTGTAATCCTTCTCCACATTATGTTTCTTTGAGTTACCATCGTCTTTCTCCTTCCTATTATTCTTGACTTTCCTCCTTGTAAATACATCTCTCTTCAGATGCGGGAGATGCATTTGCCCATCGGGATAGAAAGCAGGCTATGCTAGCGAAATGAATGTCTTCTGAGTTGTGGGACTTGGGATCTCGTTCCTCTACCACGGGATAGTCAGTTGTTGGTTGTCGATGGGTATATACAATGAAGGTTGGTCCAGACGGAACGGTTGATCGGCTTAAGGCTCGTCTCGTTGCTAAAGGTTATACTCAGATCTTTGGATTGGATTATGGGGATACATTTTCTCTTGTTGCGAGATGTCCTTATTCATCGCTTATATTCATGTCCGTTCTTTGCGGTCTCTTTATCACTGACATCAAGAATGCATTCTTACGTGATCCGCCGGAAGTCTATACGAGCAACCTCCGTGTTTCACGCTCAGGAGTCTTCGGTTCTGTGCGCCATAAAAATTTTATACGGTCTCGGCAATACACCGAGCATGGTTCGTAGATTTAGTATCAGAATTCAATAATTGGCGTGATGAGCGAGGCGTAGACCATTCTGCCTTTATCGCCACTCATCTATCGATCTACCTAGTGGTCTATGCTGATGATATCATTACTGTAGTAGTGATCATCTCGAGATCTCACAGAAACATCTTTTCAAACATTTTCGACAAAGGATCTCAAGAAACTTAAATACTTGGGATGTAAGTAAGACGAAAATGGGATCATTATATCTCAAAAGGATGTATGAATGAATATTCTGTAAGAAACAGGAATGTTAAACTCAAAGACAATGACAACCCTACGGATCCCAATGTCAAGCTCCTACCAAATCGGAGAGCCTCTACTAGATCCTCGAATCTGACAAAGCGATTAGAGGAAGACTAAGTTACCTTCATACTCGTCCAGATATCTCATTCGGCAGAAGTGTAGTAAGTCGCTTCTCAACTCTCCGTAAAGAATATTGGGGATGTGGATTCGTGATTGCTCGATATATCGAGGCGCCAGAAAGGGTCTTTATATGAAGACAAAGGACATACTGAGTCATAGGATATTCTCGACGCAGATCGGGCCGATCTCCCATCGATAGAGATCTACTTCGATTTTTAGATATTTTCGGAGATAACCTTATTTCGGAAAAGCAAAATGTAATGTCGGGCAAGATCCGTACGAGGCAGAGTATCGAGCTACGGTCATACCAACAAGAACTTATATGGCTCAAACAGTGCTTGAGCTAAGGTTCGAGACGTTACACAAATGTCACTTATATGTGATAACCAGGCCGCCATGCATATCGCCTCAAATCTAGTTTTTCATGAGAGGACAAAGCATATTGAAGTCGACTGTCACTTTGTCAGAGAGAAAGTCATATCAAGAGAAATATCTACTAGTTTTGTTAACTCACATGATCAACTAGCAGATATATTTATTAAGTCACTGAGAGGTCCCCGAATTGACTACATATGTAACAAGCTGGGTGTATATAATTTATATTCTTCAACTTGAGGGGGAGTGTTAGAATATTGTAGATATGATTAGGGATAATTTATTATCCCTAAATATCATTAGGAATAATTATTTCTTAAGATAGAATTTGATTTATTCCTAGGATAGGGTTTGATTTATTTTTTTGAATAGGTCCTAATCTTGTATATAAATAGGGCTTCTTTCATGTAGTAGTAGTATGAGTTATTACGAAATAACAAGAACATTAGAGAGAAAGTCAAAGTTATATCTATTGAGGAAAAACTCCGAAAGACACGTTTAAGGTGGTATGAACATATACTTAGACAACCAATAAATGCTCCATTTAGGCAATGTGAAACTATGACGAATAAGCACATTAAACGAGAAAGAGAAAAATAAAAAAAGACTTGATTATCAATAATAAAACCAGATAAAATTTATTTAAGTATAAATGATGATATAGTAGGGGATAAAATCCAATGACGTAGAAGGATCTATATAATCGACCTCATCTAGTAAGATAAAATTTGATGGTTGTTATTGTTGTACATTCCAACAGACTTTAGAAACACTATATATAATTAACCTTGAGTAGTCATCCCTAAGCATAATAGAATCTCAGAGTAAGTTCAAGGACTTGCATGTAATTCTAGATTAGTTTCTTGAGAACTTGATCTACTTTATTAATGAACTTAGGCTTGAGATCCAATGACAATTCAAGAGTTGTCCTTGACCACAATCAAAAAGGCTTTCCATAAGGCTATAGAGATTGAGCAATGCTTAAGATCTTTATGGGGCGTTTAGTAGGCAGAAAATTTTTCATTTTCCGTTTTAATTTTCTGGGAAAATAAGAAAACGTATTTGTTTGGTGTTTTCCATCTCCGTTTTCCAGAAAATAAAAGAGCATTTTTTGGAAAACTGGAAAATAAAAAAAAAAATCATTTTCTATTTCCATTTTTATTTTCCAAAAAATAAAAGAGTATTTTCTAGAAAACTAAAAAACACAAAAAAAATCGTTTTTTATTTTCTGGAAAAGAAAAACGAAAAATTCTCTACGAACCAAACGGTCCCTTAACCTTTCAACCATAATAAAGCATTCCAAAATTAGGAAAACCAACTAGCTCGACTTACCTATAAGTTGTTATCCAACAAGCAAAAGCTAACACATAAAACCTTAGGAGGTTTGAGGACCATAACTCTTATCATATAATGCTGCAATTGTTGTAAGAAGAGATATGTAACATCTAAATGCTCCCATAGAGTATTGACCTTAAGACTCGAACCCAACCCTATGAGTTGAATAACATACTACCCAACTTTGGGTAGCGCTTAAATTAACACTGACAAACTAAGGGAAATAACAGAGAAGTAGTGAAGTTGTAAGGCTTCACGCAGTGATTTACATTCTATCCACACCCACGATTAATGATTTATGGAAATGCACTAACATCTTCCTTGTACAAAATAGAGAAACAAGTATTGCAATATTGTCATTGACAATGGAAGTTGCATTAATGTAATTTTCACAGAGACCCTTTCTAAAATCCAAGTTGTTGGTACAATAGGCCCTGGATCAATGTTGACTAGACTTGAATGGGACTCAAGTAGTATTTTGATGTTTGTCAATACGGTTGAATATGATTTGACCATATGACTAATGAATGATTAGGATATCCAAAGTCATATGGGGAAGATTATTTGAGGGAGATTGTTAGAGCAATCAAACCTCAGGTCAAGATTAACCAGACTCAAGGGGAAGTCCAAGTTTAGATACTTGGCATGGAAAGTTCAAACATGGTCTTGGCATGGAAGTCCAAGTTTAGATACTTGGCATAGAAAGTCCAAAAATGGTATTGGCATGGAAAGTCCAAGTTTGAAGGCTTGGCTAAGTAAGTCCAAGTATGTAGTCTTGGCGGTGAAAATCCAAGTTTTAAGTCTTGGCAAGGAAAGTCCAAGTTTGAAGTCTTTGCAAGGAAAATCTAAGTTTGAAGTCTTGATCACGTAAGTCCAAGTGTGTAGTCTTTGCGGTGAAAGTCCAAGCATTTAGGCTTGACAATGGGAAAGTCCAAGAGTGTAGTCTTGGCAGCGTAAGTCTAAGCATGTGGTCTTGGCAGCGTAAGTCCAAGTGGATCTTGGCAAGGAAGTCCAAGGGTAAGGTCTTGGCGGCATAAGTCCAAATGAACCTTAGCAAAAGAGACTCGATTAGCATGACATAACCGATGAAAGCACTTAAAAGCTAACGCGAAGGGTGAAGGAGTTGTGGAGGACTCGAATGAACCCTGAGGGCATGAGACTGATGGATGTGACTAGAAGGTTTAGATCTAGGCTAAGGGTGGTCGATTACGTATGAGGGGATCATACTTGGATTAAACCTCATGTTTGAGGTTTACCAATCAACTGAGATTATGGACCAGTCGACTGGCTAAGTGCACGACACTTGAGAGTCTGGTTTGACTCAAGCAATCGATCGATTACGAATAGACGATCGTCGGTAGTCAATCAATATCGATCGTTATTCATGGCTCGCAATCGATCAAGAGCTCGAAGTCGGCCGATCCGGGTCTGCCGTGCCAGAGCACGTAACGCTGGCTACGCCAACGATCGTCATTGACCATCGAAAGTTAAAGAATCGATCCGGCCGGTAAGGGCAACATCGTCAGATATCCGCCGGGGCATCTAGCGTGGATTAACCGGCTGCGTGACATTAACTGGATAGCGCAGTAGCAAATGACCGGGTGCCTTCAGAAGTCGCATCGCTAGTCGAGTTGTTGGATTTCGCAGCGGTTTTCTTAGAGATTTTGAAGGGAAAGTGTTGTTGCATTCCAGACCTTCAAGGGCATCTCAAAGCAACTAAAAGCATTCAAGTGATCAAGCAATCTTGTAAAATATTCTTTGTATTTCATTCTTTCTTTAGACTTGTATTTGCTTGTCTTGTATTGTAAAGCTTCTGAGGTTTCTCCACCTCCGACGTGTTGTCGAGAAAGAGACGAGGTTTAGTGAAGTAGACACTAAAGCCCAGCCGTGGAGTAGGAACTTAAGTTCCGAACCACATAAATTCTTTGTCTTGTGCTTGCGTGTGTGTTCGTCTCGTGTTTGTGTTTATTTGTATTTGTATTCCGCTGTTCACACTAACATTGTTATAGAGACGAATGCAATTGAACGACGCAATTGGAAAATCACTATTCACCCCCCTCTATCGCACAAATCAGTCCTTACAATTGGTATCAGAGCGGGGTCGCTTTTCACTGGACTCATCGCCGCAAGAGCAATAGCTAGAGGAGAAGAAAAAATGGAGCTAACCGACGGATTTGATTATGACACCCGAATTCCTCCACCGTTCAACCGAGAAGATTTTTCGACGTGGAGCGTAAGGATGGATACATTCTTGATTATGGACATCGAGCATGGTTCATCCTAATAGATGGGTTCGAAGCTCCAAGGGGCAAGAAGGGAGGAATCCTCAAGATGAAGAGATGGACCGAAGAGCAAATTCAAACCTTCGAGATAAATGAAAGGGCAACGAAAATCCTAATTTTAATTCCTAATGATCTTTTATGCAAGTTAGGAGAATATAAGGATGTCAAAGAGCTATGGAGCGAATTGACAAAGTTCCATAAACAACCCTCACCGGTCCAAGAAGAAGAAGAGTCTAAGGAGGAAGAATGCTCATCCTCTCAAAAGCGTGAAGAATCGGAGGTTGATAGGTATTCAACATCTAAAGAAGAAATTGAGGAAGCTTCCATCTCTAGGATTGAGAGGGAGGAGAGACACTCAACTCCGGAGCAATAGCAAGAAAAGTCATCTACCTTCGGAAGAAATGAAGAACTAGACCACCACTCACCTACTACCGAGCTAGGTAACTCAAGCATTATTTATAAAAATAAAGATCATATCATATGCTTTGAGTATAAGGAGAAAGGGTATTACAAAAGCAAATGTCTAAGAAAAATCAAGGAAACGGCTTAAGTGGCACCTAAGATGAAGAAGAAGGTCAAGGAAGTCGGTACCCTGATACATAAGAGTAAGGAGCATATAGTATGCTTCAAATGCAATCAAAAAGGGCATTATCGAAGTCAATGTCCTAGGAAGAGGAACTCAACCAAGGACATGAGAGGAGCATCACATGTAGGGGGAGCTACGGCAAACCCTAAGATAACATTTAATAATGCTCTTCAAATTGTTAATAATAAAAAGCATGCTAAGAATTTTCTTGTTATTGTTAATCATAAAAAGCATGCTAATAATAAATATTTTTGCTTAAGAGTTAAATCCTATGAATTTAAATATAAGAACAAATCTAGACTCATTAATTCTAGGATTACCACACCTAAGGATAGGAAGGTAAACAACTTGGGCGTTAACTCTAAGAAGGATAGACACATGCCTAGGAGAAAGGAAATTCATGGAAATAATGAAAAATAAAAAATTGAGTCATTACAACAACAACAACAACAAAGCCTTATCCCACTAGGTGGGGTCGGCTATATGGATCCTTCTACGCCATTGGACTCTATCCCCTACTATATCATCATCTATATTTAAATAAATTCTATCTTGTTTTATTATTGCTAACCAAGTCTTTTTTGCTCTTCCTCTTCTTCGTTTGATGTGTATATTTGACATCGTTTCACATCGCCTAACTGGAGCATTTATTGGTCGTTTAAGTACATGTTCGTACCAAATTAAACGTGTCTCTCGGAGCTTTCCTTCAATAGATGCAACACCAACTTTTTCTCTAATGCTCTCATTTCTTATTCTATCCATCCACCTTAACATCCTCATCTCTGCAACTCTCATCTTTTGCTCATGTGCTCGAGTCGTAGCCCAACATTCAACTTCATATAATATAGCAGGTCTAATCGCCGTTTTGTAGAACTTCCCTTTAAGTTTTAGAGACACTTTACGATCACATAAAACACCCGACGCTTTTCTCCATTTCAACCATCTTGCTTGTATTCTATGTAAGATATCTCTCTCAATCCCTCCATCATCTTGCAAAAATGATTCTAAATATTTAAAGCTTTCAGCTCCAGATAACTCTTCATCTCCTATCTTAACACTTGTATTATTACGTCTAATATTGCTAAACTTAAATTCCATATATTCTGTCTTTACTCTACTAAACTTAAAACCTTTCACTTCTAGTGTTTCTCGCCAAGATTCTAGTTTAGCATTTACTCCTTCACGTGTCTTATCTACCAAAACAATATCATCTGCAAACATGTACCACGACACTATCTTGAATGTATTTAGTGAGTTCGTCTATGATTAGTGTAAAAAGATAAAGACTTAAAGTTGATTTTTGATGTAACCCTATCTTTATTGGAAATGCTTCAGTTAATCCACCTGAAGTATTCACTTTGGTCGTTACTTCCTCATACACATCCTTAATTAGTTTAATATATGTTACACTAACACCTCTTTTTTCTAAAATTCTCTATATTATTTCTCTTGGAACTCTATAATAAGCTTTTTCTAAATCAATGAATACCATGTGTAGATCCTATTTTTTCTCTCTATACTTTTCAATTAATTGTCTGAGAAGATGTATAGCTTCTATTGTCGACCTTCCTAGCATGAATCCAAATCGATTTTCGAGAACCATAGTGTTCTTCCTTAATCTTTTTTCTATTACTCTTTCCCAAAGTTTTATAGTATGATTTATTAGTTTAATACCCCTATAGTTTTCACAAATTTGTATGTCTCCCTTATTCTTATATAAGGGAATTAAAATACTTATCCTCCATTGATCAGACATCCTTTTTGTTTTCAATATCATATTAAATAATTTTGTAAGTCATTCAATACCTTATTTCTCTAGACACTTCCATACCTCTATCGGAATATCATTTGGTCCAACGGCTTTTCCATTTTGCATTCCATTTAAAGCTTGTTCTACTTCTGAAATTTGAATTCTACGATAAAAAATTAAATTTCTATACTCATTTGACCTACTTAAATTACCTAAATTAAGTTTGTCTCCTAAACCTTCATTAAAAAGTTGATGAAAATATGTCTTCCATCGCTCTTTTATTTATTCATCATTTACTAGTACCTTATTGCATTCATCTTTAATACATCTTATTTGATTAAGATCTTTTGTCTTCCTCTCTCTCACTTTAGTTATTCTATAAATGTCTCTTTCCCCTTCTTTTGTATCTAATTTTTGATATAACCGTTCAAAAGTTTCAGTCTTGGCTTCATTCACTACCTTCTTAGTTTCTTTCTTGGCTATTGCATATTTTTTCAAATTTTTCTCATTTTTACAAATATATAATTTCTTATATGTTCGTTTTTCCTTGACTTTCTCTTACACTTTCTCATTCCACCACCAAGATTTTTTACATAGTGGTGCATATCCCTTTGACTCACCGAGTACACTCTTGGTTGCTATTTTCAACTTTGATATCATCTTATCCCATGTCGTATTAAGGTCACTGTATATTTCATCTAATACTTGTACTCCTACCTTCTCTTTGAATATATTTAGTTTCTCATTCTTTAACTTCCACCACTTAATTCTAAGAGTCGTGTATATTTTTCTTCTATTAATATTATGTTTGAGGTGTATATCCAATACTACTAACCTATGTTGAGTAGTTAAACTTTCTCCAGAAATGACCTTACAATATTTACAAATCTTTCTATCTCTCTTCCTAACCATAAGAAAGTAAATTTGTGATTTATTATTTCCACTTTTGAATGTGACCAAGTATTCTTCTTTTTTCTTAAAAATTGTATTAGCTAGTATAAGATCATATGCTATTGCAAAATCCAATATAGTTTTACCTGCTTTATTTCTTGTTCCAAACCCATAACCCCCATGCACCCTCTCATATTCGCTATTTTTCACTCCAATATGCCCATTTAAATCGTCTCTTATTAAAATCATCTCATTTGACGGAATATTTTGTAATACTTCATCCAAGTCCTCCCAAAATCTTAATTTGTATTTTCATCTAATCCTATTTGAGGTGTATATACACTAATTACGTTCATAGTTTCTTTCTCCACTACTATTTTAAGAGCTATAATTCTATCCACCTTTTTAATTACTCCTACAACTTCATCCTTTAACGAACTATCAACAATAATACCCACTCTATTTCTTATTTCTCTTTCCTGTATATCATAACTTAAAACCCGAGTTATCATCTTTGCCTTCTCACCTACCCATTTTGTCTCTTGTACACATACAATATTAGTTTTTCTCCTAATCATTATATCTACTATCTCCATTGTTTTACCAGTGAGGGTTCTTATATTTTATGTACCAAATTTTAGACTATTAGTTTTTCTATAATATTTATTCTTACCCAACCTATGGTATGAGAACTCTTTCTTATTTAAACTATACCCAAGTTCTTATGGAGATATACCGGTCCTTGCCGATACATTGCAGTCGGATCCTGCAACGCGAACTCTAGTATATTTTTCACTACACCCGAGTTCTGAAAATATAGCGGTCATTGCCGAGACGTTACAGTCGGACCCTGTAACGCGTTCCTTTCGGGGAACAACCTAACATTAGCACAATAGTTTGATTGATCCATTCATTGAACATTTGTCGTAGTTTAACGTTGGTTGGCAACCTAACGCAACTCTCCTCCTTTATCAGTAAAAAAAAAAAAAGTCATTAATGGAGGAAAATCAAGCTTTAAGGTCAAGACTTAAGAAATTGAAAAATACCCTAAATAAGATGACAAATTCAATTAAAGGATCTAATAGGCAAACTTTATGTGTTAAGAGGCAAGACCTACCTAAGGAGAAGAAAAGTTTGGATCACAAATCTATGTCCAAGGTGGATAAACCCTCTTATCATAGTGTTCCATTTAACTATGGAACCACTCATAGGTCTAGGAAAACCAAGGTCACAAGAGAAGTTATTCCTAGAGTTAACCATGATAAGTGTCTAGTGACTAAGGTTTTAAAGAAACCTATGAAAGACACTAAGAAGATTACAAGGGAAGTTATCCCTAGGGCTAACCTTGAGAAGGCCAAAATGACCAAAACTTCCAAGCCTAGAAGGGTCATTAGGAAGATAATAAGGAAAGATATTCCTAGTGAGCACCTAGTTAATCCAAGGAGCTCAAATCGATTTTAGGTTTCCTAGAAACGTGATTCCTTCACGCTAGATGGGTTTAAGGTGTGTCAACCCTAAATGGATGGGTAGTTAACCTAACTATGATAGAGTTGACATTTTAAGACATTTTCAAAGTTATGTGATACTTTGAAAATGAGTTTAGAAATTAATCCTAAAAGATTTTAAGATGTGCCAATAAAAATAATAAAGGTTGAAAAATTTATCAAAATTACCACAAATAGGATTAGAAGGTCATAGTGTGTCATTTTGAATTTTCGACACAAAAACTACAACCCGGTGCACGAAGCTCCCGCCACACGGGGTACCGGAGAAGGAATTCATTGTTCGCAGTCTTACCTTGTTTTTTTTGCGAGAGGCTATTTTGAGGATTTTCGACACACTTGAGGGGAAATTGATATTACAGTAAATTGATATAATTTTAACAAATGGCAATTAGAATTAAAATTTAGGCATTTTTATACATTTGAATTATTTATATATCATGTTTTGGTTGTCATATGTCATGTCATGATATCATCCTTCATTTGATTATATAAAATATCACGATAAGGTTTAGGATTTTATAATGTCATGCAATCATGCATCATTGACAAATATGCTTTAATTTATACAAATCATTTATGTCATGATCACTTTTATACATTTAAATTGAATTTAAAGACAATAACATGATTTGAAGTCCTATATAAAGGAATCAAATTGGATATGCCTAGATATAATACATGAGCCCATCGATTTAAGAAAAGCAAAACCCACATCTCACAAAACCTTAGGAAGACATGTGTGTGTATTGATACACCTTAGACACATATGAGATGTTAGAAAAATGAGTTAAATTCAAGATGCATAGATATTGCATCTAGATGAACTCAAACTCAAAATATAACATGGAGGAATCACGAGGAAAAGTTAATGTACAAGTCATCTGCATTGAGTCCATTGACCATGATTCAATATAAGGTTTTAAAATCATTTTAGAAAACCTTGGTGAAGTCTATCTTTTGATAGTAATCACCATTGATCATATTGACACAAAATTAGGCAAAACATTGAAAGATTTCAATGCTTTTGAACTTTGTATAAATCTTGCAAATTAATAGGTATTTTATTATAAAATTATTTTTCACCTATTATATTTGACATAAATATTGTACGTATGAATTTTCATTATTTTTCAAATTACGTATAATTACTTATGAATTTCTAAAACTCATTTCTGAAAATAGTTTTCTACATTTACAAAAACTAGTCGACTGTTAGATTAGCCAGTCGACTGGTGATAGTGCAGTCGACTGGTATCTAATTTCAATCGACTATCGTGTCTGATATTAATTGAACAAGGGTTGTTTGGCTAGTTATCAACACTCCTAAGTATCTTAACATCTCGTAACCCTAGGATATACTTTGGAAAGCATTGGAGGGTAAAATAATCATTGAAAATGATTAGGAGAGTTATTTAGGGTGGAGTATCAAATTTTAAGAGAGGTTAAAGTTCAAGTTTGAACTTTTACCCTTAATTTCGATTGTGGAGATTTCCTATAAACTTAGGAACTCTCTAAGGACCTTGTTGATGCAATAGTCAAGAGGGAGTAAACTTTTAAGGGGAGGTCATCCATCTTGGTATGATGGATAAACTTTAATTACAAAGAGAGAGAAGTGAGAGTTAGGTAAACCTTCATTGTGGATTGCCTCTCATTTAGTGACAAGGGTTGTATCACTAAGAAGAGTGAAGACATCCTAGATGATTTTGAACCAAGGGGGAGAATATAGGATCTCATTGGGAGATGAAATATTGAAAACCTTGGTAAGCTTTTTGATGTATGCCAAAGAGAGAGAAGTGAAGATTTAAGTTAGGAAAACCTTCATTATGCTTTGGCATAAGAAAAGACATAATTGAGCTTATTGGTTCGCCTAACTTAAAGGTTGTGTCAAACATCAAAAAGGGAGAGATTGTTGATGCAATATCCCCTAGGTCAATGTTGACCAGACTCGAGTGGGACTCGAGTAGTATTTTAATGTTTTTCAATACAGTTGAATATGATTTAACCATATATTGACTATATGACTAGTGGATGATTGGGATATCCAAAGTCATATGGGAAAGATTACTTGAGGAAAATTATTGGAGCAATCAAACCTCAGGTTAAGGTTGACTAAACTCGAGTGAGACTCGAGGGGAAGTCCAAGTTTAGATACTTAGCATGAAGGTCCAAGCATGGTCTTGGCATGGAAGTCCAAGTTTGAATACTTGACATGGAAAGTCCAAGAATGGTCTTGACATGGAAAGTCCAAGTTTGAAGTCTTGGTCACGTAAGTCCAAGTATGTAGTCTTGGTAGTGAAAGTCCAAGTTTGAAAGCTTGGCAAGGAAAGTTCAAGTTTAAAGTCTTGGCAAGGAAAGTTCAAGTTTTAAGTCTTGGTCACGTAAGTCCAAGTGTGTAGTCTTGGCAGCCTTTGCAGCAAAAGTCCAAGCATTTAGGCTTGGCAATGGGAAATTCCAAGGGTATAGTCTTGGCAGCATAAGTCCAAGCATGTGGTCTCAGCAAAGAAGTCCAAGGGTGAAGTATTGGCGGCATAAGTTCAAATGAACCTTGGCAAAGAAAACCCAGTTAGTATAACATAGTCGATGGAAGCACCTGAAAGCTAACACAAAGGGTGAAGGAGACGTGGAGGATTCAGATGGATCCTGAGGGCTGAAGCTGATGGAAGCGGCTAGAAGGCTTAGGTCTAAGCTAAGGGTGGTCGATCAAGTATAAGGGGATCATACTTGGGTTAAACCTCATGTTTGAGATTTACCAGTCGACTGGGTTATAGACCAGGCGACTGGCCAAGTGCACGACACTTGAGAGCCTAGTTTGACTCGAGCAATCGACTGAGATTATAACTAGTCGACTGGTCGCGTGAGTACCGGCGAAGCTCGATCGTTATCTGGCGATCGCTAGCTAGGATTTAGTGACCACACCGATACCGACCGTGGCGAGCATGAATATCTCTAGTAGTATCGGTTAGTCGACTATCATTGCTAGGCTAATCCGGGTAAGGGCAATCGACTGCTAGAATATCCGTTGGGCAGAATCCAACGTGGATTAGTCCGTTGTGAGACAACGGATAGACGAGTAGTTGACTGGTGTCTTTTGGCAATTGACTTTTAGGCGAAAATCCAGCCCAATATAGGTTATAAAAGGAGCTCGAGTTGGAGGATTTCATAGTGGTTTTCTTAGAGATTTTGAAGGGGAAGTGTTGTTGCATTCCAGACCTTCAGGGGCATCTCAAAGAAACCAAAAACATTCAAGTGATCAAGCAATCTTGAAAAGTGTTCTTTGTATTTCATTCTTTCTTTACACTTGTATTAGCTTGTCTTGTATTGTAAAGCTTTTGAACGAGGTTTCTCCACCTTCGACGTGTTGTCGAGAAGGGGACAAGGTTTAGTGGAGTAGACACTAAAGCCCGGCCGTGGAGTAGGAACTTGAGTTCCGAACCACGTAAATTCTTTGTCTTGTGCTTGTGTGTGTGTTCGTCTCGTGTTTGTGTTTATTTGTATTTATATTCCGCTGTGCACACTAACATTGTTGTAGAGACGAATGCAATCGAACGACGCAATCGAAAAATCGCTTTTCACCCCCCTCTAGCGCACAAATCGGTCCCTACACAAGTCACACCCAAGTCCCTATAAGGTAACATGGGTTGCCAAATTGTCATACCATTACATAGTAGTGTTTGGTCTCTATTAAGAGGATCCATATACCAATAAAATATGAAGTGATGTTCTACCCATGAGTGTTGCCGACACCTAGTCTAAACATAAGGCTGCAACAAAGCCAAACAACCTTTAAGGCAATCGCTTCACTTTCTCACTCGATCCAAATATGCGATAAAAGGTAAGGAGCCAAGATGATGATAGCCTTAGTGGCTCAAAACCTCACAGTCAATCCTAGTATCCCACCAAATAATCAACTCCATAAGTTGAAGATTGTAGACGAGTTCGAGGATATTTATAGAGTTGCCTAATGTACTACCACCTGTGTGCATGATTGAGCACGCTATTAACTTAATTTATAATAACCAAATCTCTTGCACTGCTGCATGAACTCCTTGGACTCCCTTAGAACACGTCGAATTAAATAAGCAAGTTGAGGGATTCTTATAAAAGAGTTTCATTAGGAAGAGTACCAGTACTTGCATCATCCCTACCTTATTGACCCCTACAAACGATAGTTCCTAGAGAATATACGTTGATAGTTTTGCCATCAAATAGATCCTTGTGAAGGACAGGTTTCTATATCAAGACTTATGGCATGTTTGAGTTGAACAGGAGTTTGATTGTTCTCTAATATTAACTTGCGTAGTGGGAATTACCAAATTAGGATCAACATTGATGACAAGCAGAAAACAACATTTAAGACATAGGATGGACTATACAAGTAGTTGGCCACACCCTTTGAATTTTCAAATACTCTAGGATTTTTATTAGCATAATGAATTAAAATGTTGAAATTGTTTATAGGGAAATTTCTCATAGTTTAATTTGATGACATAATGTTCTATAGTTAGACACATAATACCTAATAGAAACACATTTCCTTTGTCTTAGAGAGCCTTAAAATCGAAGTTATTTGTCAAACTGAAGAAGTGCACCTTCCTATAACCTCATATTCTCTTCCTTGGGTTTATAATATTTACAAAAGACAAACGTTTCAATAGATTAATAGAAAATTGGAGTAATCAAGGGTTAGCTCGAAGCCCATATCCTTCAAGAGGCTCAAAGCTTTCACGGTTTGCAATTTTCTACAAAAATATCATTGACGACTTTAGCGCCATTACAACTCCCATAACAAACTATAAGAATGGTGAGTTCCAATGGTATAAATCTGCCTCCACCAACCCGTAGGGAGATCAAAGAAAGCGTGACTAAGGTGTTGTTCTTATACATCATTACCTCTCTAATACTTTCAAGGTATTTTATGATGTGCTTGAAGTAGGGGCACGAGAAACCGTAAGTCCACAAGGGCATCTAATTGCTCTTTTTAGCAATGAAAACACAGAAATCTAACAATGTTATTCGATCTATGATAAAGAATTTTACGCTATCATCCAAGCTTTTAGACATTGGCTATATACTACCTAATTAATTCATCTTGCAATTTGACCACAAGACAATGAGCTTTATCCAATCCTAAAAGAAGCAATTGTCAAACATGGTAGGTGGATTGAACTCCTTCAGAAACATGCCTTTGTCTTTAAACATCGACCTGGTGCAAACAACAAATTTGTTGACGCACTAAATTATGTAATAGCCACATTGCACATAATGAACACATGATACAATTTGAGCACCTTAAGGAAGAGAAAACCTGTCTTAACTTCAGGCCAATCTTTTGAGAAGTATAAAAAAATTGTCATGATTTGGTTGACTTTGTGAATAAAGATAGTTACCTAATTAGGGTTTTGGGGTACACATTTATGCATTCCCAATATCTCAATCAGGGAGTTTAGCCCTGATTTACCTAGGACTTCATTTTAGATTTACCTAGGACTAACCAAGGCCACAACTATATTTTAGTGGTGCTAGACTATTTTTCAAAGATATATCTTATCCGTGTAAATATACCAACAACAAATCACATATAACCAAAGTTGTTCTCCAAAAAAAATATGTTTTATCCACATTTATATTTTCATAGAGGAATCTAAAATTTGTTAGTTACCTTTGGAATCTTATAGAAGCTAATTTACTTGCAATAATTCAGTAAAGCAAATTAATCCACTGTTAAGTTAATTAAAAGTCGTGTATGGCCCAACAACTCATCAACCTATTGATTTAATTCTTTAACTACCACTTTCCATTCATTTGAGTCAGCTCAAAATTTTATCTAATGTATTTCAGAGGTTTATGCTGATATAAGGAAGAAGATTGCACCAAGTAATGCAATTTATAAAATTTAAATTGACGTATAGCCTAAATTTAAGGAATATAACATAGAAGACTATTTACCTATTTGCATCCGCCTTGATCACTTCTCAAAACCTCCTTTCAAAATCTTTACGTTTGTTCCTTTAGGGTGTTTCAAATTGTGAGGAAACTTACTCTAATGTATACGTTATTGAGTTATCTACTAATTTAAATATTAGTCTAATTTTTAATGTTAAAGACTTACTCTCATGCTCAATGACATTTTACTTTCTCCTTATTTGCCTTTTTTTCTTATAATTGAGGTGTACAGGCTTTGCTCGGCTACTCCTAAAAGTAGACAATCTTCCTTATGGTTTGCCTACCTGGTAAATCTAGAACACAACTTATGCATACTCAAAAATCGACCTCTAAAATATTCCTCTCATTTGGAATTCGAATCCTGGTCCTTTTATGACAACACTTAAAGCACCTAACTCAAAGGAAGGAAGAGGCTTTTAGACATCAATACGCTTGGATTATCAACAATGAGCTTCGATGTATTGCCACTGAGTTTCTTAAAAGAAATGAAGCAATAGTTGCCTGTTACATTTATAGAGACACCCCACTTAGTACTTACATGAGACACTGTAGATCTTGATCTCCCCACTCAATAGAATCAAATCCTTCTTGACGAGGGAGAATAATGCAATATCAAATGTGGAGTAGAAATAATTTGAATTTTAAATTATTTCAAGTTGTTTGATAATTTGTGAATGGGAGTCTTGGCATAACATAAAGTTGTTGTCGTGTGTTTTGTGGTCATGGTTCGAGTTGCAAAACCAACCTTTTACAATGTAGGATAAAACTGCAAACAACAAATTCAATATGGTTCGACCTTTCCTCGGGATTCCACATTGATGGGACCTTTGTGCAAGTTATCCTTTTTGTTTGGTAATTTGTCTTTGACTTGGTCATGTTAATAAGATTTTCATTTTGTCTTCTCTGTGAAGTTTGGTTCCATTTGTGAGATGTCAATTTATTTAAATCATTAACTAGACTGTATCAATCTTATAGTACCTTAGAAATGCTAACACTGGAAAATAAATTTGAAAGATGTATAATGCATACAAAGGAGATTCTTATACTCATGAGACATTACCTGAAAATCTGCATGGGGGATAAGGCTTTCAAGTCCACAATCTGAAAGATGAGGATTAAGGTCCATGTCCAATAGAATATTGGATGATTTCAAATTCTTATGGATGACAGATGGCGAGCAAACCTCATGCAGATACCTGTGGTAAGAATGTATAGATGATTATGTGAATACCAGATGAGAAACCACCATGAATTTGTGATGATAAAGAGGATCCATGCATCTTCAATTTAAAGAAAAGAACTGTTATTGAAGCAAACAACTTCAACTTTTGAATAGAGTAAAAAAGATCAAAGAAATTGCTTTGTGATAAGACATTTAAATTATAATCCCCTAAAAGCAAAAGATAAAAGAATAGTTGCAAAAAATTTGATTGAAGATGTGAAAAAAATTAACAATCCATTTATCAATTAATCAGCAGAGGTTAACTCAATTCCATGCCTCAACTTCTCAAGTTTAAGATTCAAGAAAAGAATGTTAGGTCACTATTGATTAAACGGGCACTTACTCTAGTGCTCGTGCAGTGCCAAGTGCAATCTTGACGCGAGCATTCCAAGTCAATGGTTCATCTGACAGTGGAAGGAAATCAGATAAACTACCATTCTTGTGAAAGTCGTACACCAACAATTGCTGGCCATGCTCGAAACAGTAGCCTACCAGCTCACTCAGGTTTGGATGATGCAAACGTGAGATATTTACAACAAGCTCAAGAAAGTTATCTGGCGACCTGTTTGGTAGGGATGTGGGATTCAATTTCTTCACTGCCAATACCTGCACAAGGTCATCGAGGTTTATATCTAGTTTTATTTGCATAACAAAGCTCGTTACATGCATGCACAGTTTATAAAAAAAATGTCTGCAGGAAAACTAGTCACAATAGCTCTCACTTAAAATAGGACAAGATATCTAAATATTGTATTCCCAGAAGGTTACCAAGAAGATACGTCAGCACTATCGATGGCCTTGTCAATGAAGAGATTTGGAAAGTTCTAAAAAGATGACAAAGAATCACATTTTAAATTTGGATTAAATTTCTCTAAGGGAAAAATTCTAATTTTTGAAACCTTATTTAAAGAACCTTAATTGTTTTATAAAGTAACGATTTTTTTATGCTACACTAGCAAGACACCATCATAACTTAAAGAGCTATCCCAACATGATCGAAGTGTTGTTATTCACAAATACACTGCATCATCTTCAAACAAATCAAGGAATTTCTACTTGTATATACACAAACATATATGTGATGTTGACTATATCAGATATATGATGTTAATTACATGGATGCATTCTCTCTCGTGGCTAAAATTTCCTAATCCCGGTTTTTCTTACATTGACAACTATATCTCAGTTCACTAATTGGATAGAAAGAATGTTTTTCTTCATTATCTAGATAAAGAGTCATTCATGAAACAACATCTGAAGAAGTCACTATATGAGTTGACGAAGTCTCCGGGCATGATTTTGTAAATTTACCATTGTTCATCTCCAGTTTAGAATAATCTGATGTACATCAAATCACAGAGTGTTTTATCGACATTTTCAGTCTGGAGCACACATTCTTCTTATTGTTTATGTTGATGAGATTATTATTATCGCTTATGATGTTATAAGAATCAAAAAGTCAAAAGCATATCTCGTTAACAATTTCAAACCATGGACTAGCCATTTAGGGACATTTATGTTTCATAAAAAACAGTATGCACTTAATAATCTTGAAAAGTAGTAACATTAGAAGCTAGATCAATTAACACTTAAATTTAGATAGATACCAAGGCAATTCAAGCTATTATTGCAAGTACAAGAGATCTGTTAGCAAGCTTGACCTATATATTAATAAATTTGTCATCTCATTTGTTGCAAGGGTGATTAATTAATTCCCTGTGACTTCATTAATCATGGAAAGCAGCTTTAAGAACTCTTTGACGTCTCATTGGAAATTATCTTATATGCCCTGATCATGGTCATCTACAAATTAAGAGGTGTGCAAATGCAGATTAGGCACTCTCCCAAGCATAGGATGTTCACATTAGGATATTGAACTATTCTTGGAAGCAACTTGATATCTTGGAAAAGCATGAAGCAAAGAGTTAATAATAACTAAATTAGTGCAAAAGAAGAGTAGAGTTGTAGATCTTATTGCAGGGATCATCACTGCAAAATAAAGCATACTCTCGTAGTGGAATTATCATATTTTTATTTATGTGCGTTTGCTTTCCCTACGATGTTAGTTTAAACAATAGAATATAAATAATAAAGAAACAATTTCACCTTACCTTATGAAGATACATTGAAAAATACATCCTCTACTTTATCTAGAGAGCATGATTTTCTAACGCAACATGGGGTGCTAGCATCTGGCACGACAAGCAAGAGGATAGTAGTCAACACTGATGACATGACAAGGTCAAAAGTTTAGGGCTCGATGACATCACCAACTAGGGAGAGTGTTGGATCGATTGTGTGCAATGAGGGAGGGGGAGTGAATAGTACAAATAAAAATCTTGATTACTCGTAATCATTACTTTTAAGTAGATTCAGTGGAAATAAAAACAACACAAGTATCAACCAACAATGAAAGAGCAGACTATAGACACAACAACACGGTATTTAACATAGTTCATAGCTCCCATATTGCTACTCCACAATCCTAGAGTCCTCGCTAAACTACCTTTCTTCTTTTCAGTCTCAGCCAAGGTAGAAGATTTTAGGACCATTGACGTTGTTAGGAGGGAGTGAATAGTGATTTTTGATTTATTGTTCATCATACTAGTCTACAAGAATTAGTACACAGTGAAATCAAAAAATAAATAACATAAGAAAAAACACAAATAAATTTTATGTGGTTCGAAACTCCAAATTCCTATTCCATGACCTAGTGTCCTAGCGATACTCTATTATGCTTTCTCCTTTTCAGATATCTTCCGGAGACATTCTTACAAACAATATAAGCCAAATACAAATATATAAAAGAAATAGAAAGAAACCCAAGCAACCCTTCACACAAATGAACTTGGCTTTGACCGTTGTTTTTTTTGCTTTTGAATTGCCTCATGAAGTCTGGAAATACAACTACTCTCCTCCAAATCCCCCAAGAACTAAGTCTGAATTTTTCACAAAATCCTCTTTTATTGGCTTTAAGTCAAGGTCAATTTCTACCTAACAGTCGACTGTTCATCACCATCAGTCGATTGTTCCATTGTAGATCCAACTGTTTCACCTACAAAATGACTCTTTCCAACTCAAAATTGACCACAACAATCAACTGCTTATTGCCATTAGTCAACTGTTGCCTAAACAATCGAGTCCCATAGTCGAGTTCTGAACTTTTATTTGCTTGAACAACAACGTCTGTCAGCTGCTCCTCTCCAACAATTGACTGATGACGATCAATCAATTGGACAATCGAGTTTAAAATTCTCTGTTCACTCGAACAGTAACATCAGTCGAGTGGTGCACTCGATTGTTGAAAAAATTGAGTTGAACAGCCGAGTTCAAACCACTCGATTAATGAATCAGTCGACTACTAATACCCTACCATCGATTGATTAGACCTAAAACCTTTGTAAACCCTTGATTTTGAGATTTACGGTTCATCAGTTGATTATTACTCCACAACAATCGATTGATACTCCTATTTCAACCTTTCTAAGGCTAAACCCTCGCTTTATCTAATATATGATTGACCATAACCTACCAGAACTTCTTCCATTTAGCATCCGGTCATCCTTGACCTGTCAAGTTTTCACTCACCTAACATTTAATTATCCTTGACCTACTAAGATTTAACATTGTCAACTGGTCCTCCTTGACCCATTTAGATGTCCCTTCTTGTGCTAAGTATCCAACCAAGCTTGAACTCCTAGGACTTCACTATTACCACACATCTAATCCTCATTAGTGTTTGAACTTCTCATCTTACGCCTAACATCCAATCCTTTCTGATCTATTAAGGCTTCCATCTGCATGCCTAATATCAAGTCCTCTGTGATCCTCTATGCCAAACATCTGTTAAGGCTTCTGTCATTTGCCAAGTGTTTGATCCTCCATGATACATTTGAACTTCACCCATCTCATGTCGTGTTAAGTGTCGGGTTCTTCAAGACCCACTTGAGCTTCACTTCATATATAATGTCAAGTGTCTAGTCCTTAATGACTCACTTGGTCTTCACCTTTCATGCTAAATGTTTGATCCTCCTTGACCCATTTAGACTTCTCATTCAACCAACAATCTAACGATCTTCAACAATCTCCTCTTTCACTTGTCGTCTACTTAAAAATCAAAATGAGTTTGATCATCCTTGACTAACAATCTCCCTCTTGAAACTATCACTCAATTATCAATGCATATTACTTAAACATCAAAACTCAACTTGAGCTTATCAACCTTTACCAGAGGTCAATTGCGCACCAATAGAAGAAACCTCTTATAATGCAATATTTTAATAGTCTACATAGGTAGTATACATTTAAAGTACTAAGAATGATAAAAATGCAAAAAAAGAATAAGTGTTCTAGTGTTTGTTTGCGAGAATAAGATTTGGATATCTTGAATTAGTGTAACACTGACCCTTTCTTCTAAATGTAGATTGGAGAAAGGATGAGAAACTGTGTGCAAATTTAGATCTTCTTGATTGAAAACTTGAGCATAAAACATCAACCTTTTCGCCAAGTAAAGCAGTAAAGATTGACCAAAAACCTTTTTAGATCTGTTTCCTATGTGAATGCCATAAACACTTGTAATTTTCATCATTAGTTGTCTAAACATGATTAATCAGTCAATTAATTACTTTGATCTTATTGTATCCAATAAATTTTTGGTATGTCATATCCTTCATAATCATCCATATCACCTTCTAATTTTTTTTATAGTCAACTGTGTGCTTCTCTGGTCAATTGTACTGCTAAAGAGTCAACTTTCAAAGTCAACTTGCAATCATTCTATCCCCTTCCAAAATTCACAGAGAGTCGACTGTCTAATATTTTATTTACTTCAAAAATTCATTAGTAGACTCCACTGATCGATTGTCCAACATTTGTTCAATTCTGAAATTCACCACCTTACTCCATGAGTCAACTGTCCAATATTTTGTTCACTTTCATGCGAAACCACAAATTTAAACATATTATGATTTTCATTAGTTGAATGTAGATGAACAACAATCGATTGCATGCAAAGTCACAATTTCAAAGGTCATTCGTAGAATCGATCAGTCCTCCAACATTCTATACAGTCAATTGATCTCATACCATGAAACCAATTTGAATTCGGATTTTGCACCCACCCTGTGCAACAACGATGGTTACCTTAGTATCAGTTGACTGAGGTACCATGACTCAACCTATTTAAGAGTTGAGTTTGCCTAACTCTGAACCTACTCTAGTTCCAAAGTTACAGAATCTCGAAGCTCTCGAGTTAGTAATATAACAGATGTCAAAAGGCTTTCATGCCAACTGGACTTTTGTGCCTAGAGTCCCACCACTCTGTGTCTTTCTCTACTACTTAGCATCCAACCTTCCTTGCCTACTAGGTCTTTTTTGTCGAGATCCTTTCTTGAACTTCATTTGCCTAGCATCTAATCTCTCTTGCCTACTAAAGCTTTCACCATGTCATCCTGCTTAGCATTCGACTTCTCTTACTAGGTCTTTTACCATGTTCACCTGTCTAGCATCCGACCTTGCTTGCCTCTTAGGATTTTCATCCAACTTGTCAAGTAATCAACACCTGCACAATTGACATACCACTTTAGATCACAACAAATACTTACATGATCCAAATATTAAAACCATGCAATACACATGTTTGCATAGATTGCATTGACAATCTCCCTAAACCATGCAACATGCATGATTAAATTGTACCAATTTGATGATTAAATTGGTACGCTTAATGATTATAAGTGTAGAGGACACCATGCAATACATTTGGTGTCCTCTATACTTTAGATCACAACAGATACTTAAACATGATCCAATTAGTACACTTAATGATTATAAGTGTAGAGGACACCATGCAATACATTTTGTTGGCATTACTGCCTTCGGTCTACATGGGCAAGTACCCGCCCATAAGGAGTGCACGTTGTGCACTCATGGTACGCATTCAACGCTTATCATTGATACGTCCAAGTTATTATATAAGAGGAAGAAGAACAGAGAAATAAAGGAGAGTGAACAGTCGCTGCAGAAGCTCTGTCAAAATCCTTTCCGAGGCTTTGTGTCTCGCGATCTGGATAGAACATCCAAGGAGTGACAGGAACTTGGTTTGTAGAATCGAAAGGGTGGTTCGTTTGCATGATCATCCTTCAGATGACAAGCATGAAATCGAAAGATCGTGTTCTCTTTAGATTGGCAAGGTTCGACGAAATCGACAAACTCACTGTAAGTGGTTACAGAATCTATCAACAATTTTATAAATTCATGCAAAATTTCATAATCCTACATTGATATCAGAGCAAATGTAGGTTTGCATGAATTTTCTTTTATGTTTGTTAATTTCACAAGTTCATCATGGAGAAGATGATGAATAGTGAATATAGTCGAGTGGATGCCTGAGTGGGTAATCGTAACTCCCGAGCACTACTCGAGTGGGAACAGTGTTGTCGTGAGTGAGAAAAGTGTCGCCCGAGCACTTTATGTGCTCGAGATAGCGGAGTGCAAGGCGCTCAGGTTTTTTTTCTTACAATGTTGCCAAGTGGGACTCGACAAAGGACTGCCTCGACAGAGCACTATAGGTGCTCGACATTGAGGAACGAGCCGCGCACGGTACTGTGCGCGGTTGGGTGTCCGAGCCCGATTACAAAGGTACTCGGGAAAGGAGAGATCGTGCGGCGTGGTGCTCGAGCACAGGGTGCCCGGCACGGAGTGCAGACGTGTAGTCCTCGGAGCATCCCACACACAGTGCTCGAGCAGAGCCTTACACGAAACACCACGCTTGGTGCTCAGCTTCGTGCAAGTGCTTGGAAGCACAGAGTGCTTAGGCGTAGAGCACACGGTGCTCAGGCACAATGCACGCAAAGCACACAGTGCTCAGATGACCGTGGTGCTCGAGTACGCAGGTGCTTGGGCGAGAAGCGCGCGACGCTTGTGCTCAGGGAGCTCGACAAATTTTCGATGTTCGGGCTCATAAATATGCAACAAGCAGTAGAGTGCTCAACACTCGGTTGGGAATTGCACAGTACGATGCTCGGGAGTATGGAGAGCTCAAGGCAGGTCATGCGTGGTGCTTGGGACGGCATGCAGTGGTGCTCGGGACATCAGCACGATGCTCGACTGAGAAATGCACAGTGCTCGCCATAGCATGCGGTGCTTGGGCACAGGGTGCTCGGGCACAACATTACTTGAAACGCTGTGTAAGGTGCTCGGGCACACAGGTGCTTAAGTGATAGAGTGCGCAGGTTTTCGAGATGGTGCTTGTTTGCTTGGCAGTAGGGCTGGATCGGTACGGTATATCGATTTTTCCATATGATACCGTATACCGTACCGAAATTTTCGATATAAAAAAATATATACCGATACCATACCGAATTTTTGGTATATCGAGTTTTTGGTATATCGATTTTCGATATACTGAATTTTCGGTATACCGAAATTTTTGGTATAAAAAAATACTGATACCGTATTGAATTTTCGATATACCGAATTTTCGAAATACAAAATTTTCGGTATAAAAAAAAGACATTTTACCTAGACCTAGGTCTACTCGGTACTGTAGCCAATAAATTCAGTATTTCGGTATATCGAAAATTTTTAAATCTATACCGATACCGATATCGAAAATTTCGGTATGGTATAATACCATACCGAAAATTTCGGTATACCGTTAATATCGGTATATATCGGTACGGTATATACGGTATACCGAAATTTTCGGTATTTCTCCCACCCCTACTTGGCAGTATGGCTAAGGTGCATGGTTCGACTCAAAGTACTCACAAGAGGTTGAGTGTTATGGTCGAGTAACTAAATCGGCATTGACTGACATGCATAGTTGACAATGGTTGGCTATCCTCATAACTAAAATGTCGAATAGTTGTTAGAACAATTTAGACTCGGAATAAACAACTCAGAATAGGCTTAGTAAACTAGGAAAGGTACTTGGGACTTGCCAAATTGATTTTGGCTGAGATTTAAGTAAAGATGTCGCGCGCAGTGCTTGGGTGCCCGGGGTGCTTAGGGCGGAGCGAGCGGTGTTCAGGTTCTCATAGAACATTGTTGAGTCAAGTTTCAGTACGATCAGTCAGTGAGTGGTAGTAATGATCGGTGAAAGACTATTAAGAAGTACGATCGGTGAAAGATAGTTTAGTTGACTAAGAAAGGGTGTCAATCGACTGTAAAGTGGGTCAGTCGACTAACACTCCTAAAAATCAAGAAGATTTAGTTTTTCTTGATTATATGTGTTGGTTCTATGCCTGTATAAATTGAATTAAGTCGATTTTGTACTGAATTTATTAATTTCAATTTCAGATGGCACGGATGATATGCACTATAACTCATCGTGATGTACTGCGAAACAAGCTAAGAGAAGTTATCTAGGAGATAGTATATGATCTTGCTTACGGATTCAGTGGACATATTGGGAGACTCGATCGTTTATTATGGAGACTTGAGATGCAAAAGTTTCCGATACTGGACAATTATCGGATTTGAACTTTGGTGTGTTCCCTTCCGGCAAATCTCAGCGCAGTTACACATCATGTATGGAGGCGCCACGAGGGGCACATCAAATATGTAGAGTTGTGCATAGAGCTACTTCACTTTGCAGATCAGGAGGATCCAGAGGAAGAATCCGAAGAGGAGCCTAATGTGGGTTCTATAGAGAATCCTGTAGCTGGTCAACCTGAGTGTGCCCTAGTTAAGCCTAGAAAGATAAGACAAGTATTACTACTGTGCTAGTGTTTGTCCTAGTGGGAGTAGTAATAGTCATCTACTTTATTAGAGTTGTTTAGGTTGTGAGTAATAAAGAATGTTATGCGTTGACAATCTTTATACAGGTTGTTATGTGTTAACAATGTAGGGATGTATACTTAAAAGTCTATTTTTTGTATGAACATCTTTATTTTGAAATAAGAATCACATAATCATTGTTTGCATATTTTTATGGTTATGCAATATTGTCTAATACCTTACATTGTAGATAACATGGTGTGTGGTGTCACACGGGAGATCATGTTATCGGCTCCTTGTAAAGTATAAGTAAAGGCTCACAACCGAGATGGCTTTGGACAAATCATCGGAATGGTTATAGTGTGATTTGGTATTGGTTTGTCTTGACCATAGAATCACACTAATGCACTTTGTGTGTATTGAGCAGGACCGACACAGAGGTGATTCGATTTATTGCTGACTACATAATCGAATCGGACCTCAGATATTATTTAGTACATGCTCTTAATCCCGATATAATAACGGGCACATATACTTGGTACTCATCTCTTTGATTTACCAATGGGCGAGATTTATAGATTAAATCGATAGACTCGGTAAGTTGGGAGATGATATTATTTATATGGTGTGTCGTTGATTATAGGAGAAGCAGTGTCTATATATTAGGATGATGATGTCCCCTTGAGGAGCTCATAAGGTTCATCATGTAAACCCTGCAGGTGGACTTGGTCCGGCATGATGAAAAGGTTGAGTGGTACTACTCATGGAGTTAGATGTCGATTAATTAATGGTGATAAATTAATTAATTGGCGGACGTTCGAATCTTAAACACGGGAGAAAATGTCAAATAATATATGGAGCCCGTATTATCGTATGGGGTTGGTGAGTAGATCGATGATGGACCTTTAGTGGATTGGACCATCGTTAGTGGATCGGATTTTATGTGGGCTTGATCCATGGGTGACGAGACCCAACTCCTCCTCATGGTCCCTAATGTAGCCCATTAACACCTCAGATGCTTAGATCCGATGGATAGAAACAAAACACTAAGATCCGTTGGTAGAGATTAAATCTCTAAGATCAAGCGGTTGAAATTAAATCTCTAGATCCAAGCGGTTGAGATTAAATCCTAGAACGATGGAGGAGATTAATTCATGGCTTATCCCCACTACATAAAGGTGGCATGGGGTTGGCGTGAAGATCGTCGTAGAGAGGGAGCAAGGCTTGGCGGCGAGAATAGAGGCGATCTAGTTGAGATAGGATTGGAATTAGGGTTAGGGTTTTGAGGCTAGGGTGGCACGAATAAGGAAGGTTCTTTCTCTCTTCTTCTTCCTCTTTGTGCAGCGTCCGACTTCTCCCGACTTTTTCCCGGCAGCGGCCCAAGCCTCCTTCTTCTTCTCCTTAGGTGGTGGAAACAAGATATAGGGTTTCCACTAGGTATCTTGGTTGCTTCCACCACCGTCTCCTTCATTTACTTGGCGTGCGAGGAGGATTGATTCCTTGTTGGTTGAGTTTTGGAAGGAAAAACATTTCTCTTCTTCCTCTTGCTTGGGAAAGCGAGGAAGGAAGTTTGCGATCTAGGAGCTTGACTTTTGGTGGATCGTTGCTCGACGGCGTCAAGGAGGAGGTCATACGTTAGAAGACGAGAGGTATAACTATTCTTACATCTCTTTTATTCATTGCTTGTGTTTGTTTTGAAATCTGAGCATGTTATATTCTGTAAATAGGCTAAATAATACTTGGATCCAGTCTGAACACAAAAAAGCGTGATCGGACATCGTCATTCGCTACTCGTAGGATAGAGGATGGTAAACGAACAACTAGTTTGTTCAGTGACCTCTCTAAATGAATAAGCGACGATGACTTGGTTGCTTTGGGAATCCCTTTTGTGCAGATTAAATTTTTAATCAGGGGACATCGAAGGGATCACCGTAGTCAAGCAAGCCAGAGGTGAAGGAAGCGAAGTTTCCCTTCGCGGATCAACAACAATTAGTATCGAGCGAGGATTCGGTTTTGTGTGTTTAGGATTGGTTAATTTTATGCACTTTTCATATATTATATGTGTCGGATAATAGTAGGATATCGTAGTTTAACTCTTTGGTTGCGGGCATAAGATCCATTATTATGGCCGTGTGTGTGTATGTGATTGTATGTGTGTAAATATTTATTGAATCCTCGGGGTTGTGAGGCTAGTATTTAGTTTTTGTAAATTAAATACGGCATTGTTTAGCTCTTTATTTTATTTTACTTTCGATCTAGATTCATGTATGCACTCCTCGTGGAGTATAGGATCGATGGATGTAAATTAAAATAGGTTTTAGTCTCTCGGATCTCGGATGGCTCGGACATGCGTGGCGTAGGAGGAGGCGGACGAGATAGCGATCTGACGGGAGCGTATTGAAGACAAAGGCCATAATAGTTGGAAAATAATTTATTTTTCGTATTTATTGCTTTTTGTTTGATATGCATGTAATCGTAGGAAAATTCCTCATTTTAATTTCACTAAGTGGGAGAGGATATTTTAATTAATTCCATGGCCTCCATTCTGATTTGACGTGTGATGCAACAAACTTGCGTGTTGGCTCAGTGCCTTCCTCCTGCGGATGAGTTTGTTTGCGGATCACTAGGTCGAATAATGGTTATAGGAAATTATCTAGGAAGCGTGTGTACTTCGCGTGATAAGGCACATAATCGAAATAATTCCCTTAGTATCGTGTAATGGTGCACACTTAGATCTGAAATTAAAGTATCCTCCCCATCAGTCACTTGCTTTTATTTGTAGGGCCAAGAGGAACCAACTATTAATTTTATTTGTCGAAAAGTAAGGTTGACAAGATAATAAAATTAATGGGTAAAACCTCCTCTCTACAAATGTAGAATTCATTATCGTCCACACTGCGTGGCATGCGATATTCTCGGTGGATTGAGGTGTTGGTTGATATCAAAATTTTATTGTTTGAGAATCAATAATTTTTGAAATCTAATGTTTTGATTTATGTGATTCTTAGGTTTTCTTTAAAATTGACTTTGATCCACTTATTTTGATATTAAAGGAAATAAACTTATTGTACCCAATTATATTGATTGGAAATGAATCGAATATTGTCTTATACTGCTAGTATGCACTCTTGAAGAGTGTCCTCAAACCATCATTGCTCAAAGAGTTTCTACTTCTAAGCGAAGGCAGAAGAAGAAGAAACAAGGTGAAGCGAGGTACTCGGGGAGAGTGAAGAAAGCCGAAAAGCGAAATGCCAGCTTCAGCGGGATGGACATTGGAAGAAGGATTGTCCCGATCAAGCGAGCATAGGTATATCTTTTGGACTAGCCATTAAAAAAGCGTGATTAAGCGGTGATATCTCGGCACTGGTGAGTAGATCTGAGAGCCATGTCGTATGTCTGCACAATTCGGGGGTTCGAAACTTCGATGACTAGTTGAAGGAGATTACCATTTACTTAAGCGATGCCGTGATGATGGCGGTATTGCGATGGGAGAAGTTTTATTTATCTCTTGAAAATAATAAAACTTTGGTTACGAAAAATTCCTTTATGTACCTTTATTTAGAAAGAATTTAGTTTGAGTTCTAAATTATTATGGATGGATATTATTTCTTTTAATGTGAGTTGTTATAAAAGGAATAGGGAGAATATCTGATTAGTACATTGAAAGGAAATTTGAACGAAACCTCCACGATCTGAGTGAAGTTAATAACTCGTCTTAAATCGATAAGAGAAAAGAACCGAAGATGAACGAACATATCTTTGGCATCTTGGAAGCAGTCGCGTTAACTGGCGAGATTGAGTTGATAGGTGATGGACCTTTGGGCTCATTAGTGGTGGAGGATCTCCCGACTGTGAATCTTGCTTGGAGGTAAGATGACGAGGCCTTTGAGCGAGGGTATAGAGCAGATGTGTTAGAATTGGTTCATTCGATTTGTGTAGTCTATGTCATCGGGCTAGAGGTGGTTTTGAATATTTTCTCTTTTATAGGCGATTATTGAAATATGGATCGTTACTTGATCGCCTTGAGTCTGAATGCTTTGTGAGTTGAGAATTGGTGATGTGGAGAAGCCGTCGAGGTAAAAGTATCGAGACCTGCGATCGATCGTGGTGGTGAATACCTCTTGGGAGAGTTTAGGAATTACTTATCGGTGGGATTGATCGATTATGCACTGTACACCCATTGAGAATGGTGTAGCGAGGCGAAGGAATAGGACTCTTATGGAGATGGTTAGATCGATGATGAGTTATTACGACTTGCGGTTAGTTACGGGGATATGCTCTGAATCTGGTATCGTTACGAACTTGGTTCATCTAAATCAGTGCCTTCTACTCCGTAGAATTGTGGGTGGCGAAAGCTAATCTGAGGCATGTCGGATATGAAGTCCGGCCACGTATCTTTGAAAGGCGGATCTTTGGTAAGTTGGAACCTCGTGCAGTGTCGTGTTGTTGGCTACCACTAAGGAGCGAAGGGTGGTTTGTTCTATAGTCTAGAGATCGAGAAGGTGATCGTGAGTCTGAATGCGGATTTACAGAGGAGGGTATGTGATGAACCATGAGCCCGAGTAAAATTGTTGCGGAGGAGTTAAAGGGAAGTCGCTTCTTTAGTACCCTGCGTCTGAGAGGATATACCACGTATCACTGCGCGTGTCGCGGAGGATCTGCGGGTGATACCTGCGTCGTAGTGGGAGGGTTGTGAGACGACTGATAGATTCGTGTTCTTGGGAGAATCTTACGATTTGGTCACTGACGAGCATGAACACGATCCACGGGACGTATGATGAGGAGATCAAGATAAAGATCGATATCTTGGCGAGTCTGATGAATCTTGAGATTGAATCTATGGATTAGTCAGTCAGGAGCTAGTAGAACCACAGATGGTGTAAAAACCATTGGATGCAGTGGATCTGAAAGAGAGGAATAGATGGGAAGGTTGAGACCTTGGCGAGGCTTGTTGCGAAGGGTATACTCGAAAGAGGGTATCGATTATGAGGAGACTTTTTAGCGATGCGTCTTAAATCTATCCGGATTCTCTTATGCATGCGCTCGTATGGATTATGAGGTGTGGCGGATGGATGTCGAGCGGCTTTCCTTAATGGAAGTCTTGAGGAAAACATCGTGAAGCGACGGAGGATTCGTTGCTAAGGAAAAGAAGCGTCTTGTATGTAAAGCAATCGGTCCGTTTATGGATTGAAAGCAAGCCGAGTCTTGGAACATTCGGTTTGATGAGGTGATCGATCTTATGGATTTATTGAAGTCGGATGAGTCTTGTGTATCTGAAGATGTGTGAAGCGTAGTGGTATTTCTTGTACTTATCGTAGATGACATTTTGTTGATTGGCGGCAATATCAGTGTTATCGGATGTAAGGGTATGGTTGTCAAGCAGTTTGATATGAAGGACTTGGGAGAAGTGGGACACGTCGCAGGATCGAGGTTATAAGGGATCCGAAAAGGATGTTGTGCTTATCGAAGCTTACATCTGTCACGATTATGGGCGTTTTAGCGTCTGAGAACTCGAAGGGTTTTACACCTTTGAGCGTGGAGTACCTCTATCTAGGAGATGTGTCTAGATAAATGCGAGGAGATAGAGGAGATGAAAGCGATTCCTTATGCTTGGCGATGGAAGCCTCGTGTATCACGATGCTCTGTCACGAGAGACCGGATATCTGTTTTCTTAGTGGCGTAGTCGTGAATGTCGAGTAATCGGAGCGAGGGCGTTGGGTGCGGTGGCGTATATTGAAGTACGAGAAGGACTAGGGATTATATGCTGGTTCTGAAGGCGGACGATTACTCACAATGAGTTACCTGTGATTCCGATTTCAATCGATAGGGATATGATGAAAGTCTACCTCGATTTTGTGTTTACTTTGGGAGGTGGAGCCGTTGTATGGAGTAGTGTCAGCGAAAGTCGTGGCGGACTCCAGTGGAAAAGGCCCAGTATGTGGCGGCCTACGGCGGCGAAAGAAGTATGGCTCGGGAACTTTCGATGGACTTGGATGTGATTCTGGTTTGCGGAACTATCACGATTTATTGTGATAATAGTGGTGCGATTCTGAGCTCGAAGGAACCACGAGCCCGTAAGGCTAGTAAACACGTAGGCCTTGATACCACGATCTGAGAAATCGTAAAGCGAGGAGAAGTTGTTGTGGCGGTGCATGGAGGATAACTGGCGGATCCTTTCACTAAGGGCCTTCGTGAGAGCTTTTGATAGGCGTGTGGAGGAATGGGGATCGGATGTATGGCACTTTGAGGGCCGGCGTAGTCTTTTAGTATAAGTGGGAGATTGTAGGGATGTATACTTAAAGTCTATTTTTTGTATGAGCAATCTTTATTTTGAAATAAGAATCACATGATCATTGTTTGCGTATTTTTATGGTTATGCTGATATTATGCAATACCTTACATTGTAGATAACGTGGTGTGTGGTGTCGCGCGGGAGATCGTGTTATCGGCTCCTTATAAAGTATAAGTAAAGGCTCATGGCCAAGATGACTTTGAATGAGCCGTGGAATGGTTATAGTGTGATTTGGTATTGGTTTTTGTCTTGACCGTAGAATCGCTCTAGTGCGCTTTGTGTGTATTGAGCGGGGCCAAGCGAGGTGATTCGATTTATTCGACTACATGTCGAATCGGACCTCGGATATTATTTAATCGTACTCTTAATCCGATATAATAGCAGACGTATATACTTAGTATTCATCTCTTTGATTTACCAATGGGCGAGATTTATAGATTAAATCGATAGACTCGGTAAGTTGGGAGATGATATTATTTATATGGTGTGCCGTTGATTATAGGAGGAAACCGTGTCCTATATATTAGGATGATGATGTCCCCTTGAGGAGCTCATGGGTTAAATCGTATAAACCCTGCAGGTGGACTTGGTCCGGCATGATGAAAAGGTTGAGTGGTACTACTCATGGAGTTAGATGTTGATTAATTAATGGTCAGTAAATTAATTAATCGACGGACCTTCGAGATCTTAAACACGGGGAGAAAATGTACAAATAATATATGGAGCCCATATTATCGTATGGGGGTTGGTGAGGTCGATCAATGATGGACCGTTAGTGGAGTGGATCATCATTAATGGCTCGGACGTTATGTGGGCTTGATCCATGGGTGACGAGACCCGACTCCTCCTCATGGTCCCTAATGTAGCCCATTAACACCTCAAGATGCTTAGATCCAATGGATAGAAACAAAACACTAAGATCCATTGGTAGAGATTAAATCTCTAAGATCCGACGGTTGAGATTAAATCTCTAGATCAAGCGGTTGAGATTAAATCCTAGAACGATGGAGGAGATTAATTTGGCTTATCCCCAGAACTACATAAAGGTGGCATGGGGTTGGCGTGAAGATCGTCGTAGAGAGGGAAGCGAGGCTTGGCGGCGAGAATAGAGGCGATCTAGTTGAGATAGGATTGGAATTAGGGTTAGGGTTTTGAGGCTAGGGTGGCACGAATAAGGAAGGTTCTTTCTCTCTTCTTCTTCCTCTTTGTGCAGCGTCCGTGACTTCTCGACTTTTTCGGCCTTGGCGGCGCCCTTCTTCTTCTCCTTAGGTGGTGGAAACAAGATATAGGGTTTCCACTAGGTATCTTGGTTGCTTCCACCACCGTCTCCTTCGTTACTTGGCCATGACAGAGGATTGATTCCTTGTTGGTTGAGTTTTGGAAGGAAAAACATTGTTTCTCTTCTTCCTCTTGCTTGGGAAAGCAAGGAAGGAAGTTTTGCGATCTAGGAGCTTCGACTTTTGGTGGATCGTCGCCATGCGGCGTCGAGGAGGAGGTCATCGTTAGAAGACGAGAGGTATAACTATTCTTATCTCTTTTTTTATTCGTTGCTTGTGTTTGTTTTTGAAATCTGAAGCATGTTATATTCGTAAATAGGCTAAATAATACTTGGATCCAGTCTGAGCGAAACCTGGCGATCAGGACGTAAATGCATTCATGACTCGTAGGATGAGGATGGTCGGCGAACAACTAGTTTGTTCAGTGACCTCTCTAAATGAATAACGGCGATGACTTGGTTGCTTTGGGAATCCCTTTTGCAGATTAAATTTTTAATCAGGGGACATCGAAGGGATCACCGTAGTCAATGCAATAGAGTGAAGAGGCGAAGTTTCCCCTCACGGATCAACCCCAACAAACAAAACCTCTACATGCAAATGATTTGTTCATTTTATATTATAACATGATTAGTTCATTTTATATTGGTATCATGATATGTTAATGATTAGTTCATTAGCTAGGGTGTATGTAATATAGTTGATCAATGTCGATCAGATTGGAACATACGAATAATGAGTGGAAGCATAGTTATCACTTGATTTTGTAAACCAATTTAGATTTACAATGAGTCAATCAGAAATTGCAAACATGCAACTTACACTAAATATCTAAATAATTTTTTTATTTATGATAAATTATGGCAACTAAAAACATTATAGCTGAACTCAACAAGGGTGAGAAATTAAATGAGGATAATTACAAGATCTGACACCTCAAAATACAATATATTCTTGAGGAACAAGAAGTTCTGAAGGTTATTCATCAGGTTATGATAGAACCTGTTGATGGTCCGACTGCACAGCACAGACGAGATCTCAATACCTATAATACATGGAAGAAAAAGGACTTCACTGCTAAGGCGATATTGGTAAGTTCAATAGTAGATGACCTAGAGTTTGAGTATGAGTCATATCCATCGGCTCATGCAGTCTGAGTAGCCCTTAGGGAGAGATACAGTGGAGTTAGTCTGAATAAGTTTCGACAGCTAATAATCAAATTTGATAGCTACGAGAAGTGCTCGAATGTTTCCATGGTTCAACACCTGAGGGAGATGTCCAATATGATTCGGGAGCTTAAAATTATTGGTCATGAGTTGACTAATGAACAACAGATTCAAACAGTGATATGTTCCTTTTCTGATTCTTGGAAGACATAAAGCAAAACCTAACTCACAATGAGAGTATCAAGACTTTCACTATATCTCAATTATGTAGAATTGGAAGCGAAGAGAGTGAAATCCACAAGGATTTCTGGACTAGCTTATGTAGATGTCGGTTCCGCTGAATCATCAAAATCCAAGAAAAAAAGTGGTACAAGAAAGGAAAGGGAAAGTCGAAGGAAGTTGTTGTTGCTGGTATGAGCCCAAACAAGAAGAAAGAAAAGAAGATTGAAAAAAAAATTAAAAGCAAGATGACTAACTTTAACTGTAGTAAGAAGGACCACTTCGCTAAGGAATGCACTGAGCCAAAAAAAGTAAATTCATGTCTGTCTTCTTTTCCTAAGCATTTTGTTACTAGTTTTGTGTTATTAGCTGATTCTTATCCTTTGTGGATTATAGATTCGGGAGCAACCAACCATGTAGCTCGGGAGTGAGTTACATTTGTGGAGTATCATCGGATACCAGCTGACAACAAGTGGATATATGTAGGAAATAATACAAAAGTCGAAGTCAAAGAAGTTGTCACTTGCAAACTCAACATTGGTGGTGGAAGTACTTTATTTCTACATGATGTCCTGTATGCTTCTGAGATTCGACAGAATCTAATTTCTATCACGTGTCTTCTTGATTTAGGATATTGTATTAATTTTTACAATCGATGTTGTTGAATTTAAAATTGACTCTGTGTCAAGTGAATATGATTTTTTAACAAATGATTTTATGATTCTTGATGTAGAACCAGATATCAATTGTGTTATTGATGGTTGTTTTTTAAACATTGTTTTTACTAGTGATGCAGATATAACTGATGAGGTTTAACATGTTAGATTATGACATATAGGATGAGAACGAATGAATCGATTAGCTAGAGAGGGTCTATTGGGCACTCATACTAAAATTAACTTGTCTATATGTAAGCATTGTCTTGTTGAAAAAGCAACTAGGAAATCATTTGGTAAGGTTATTAGGAATGAATTTCTATTGCAATTAATTTATTCGGATATTTGTGGTCCAATGAATGTGAATGCTAGGCATAGAGGTTTCTATTTCATTATATTTATTAATGATTTCACTCGTTTTGGTCATGTGTATTTGATTTCTTATAAATCTGAAGCATTGGATTGCTTTATTCATTATATGAATGAAGTTGAGAATCAATTGGAATGTAAGGTTAAGACCTTACGCACTAACTTGTAGTAAATATTTATCGATGCATTGAGAATGATATCACGATGATAAAGGGATTATTAGACAACTAACAATCTTAGGAACTCCGCAATAAAATGAGATTGTTGAAAGAAGAAATATGATTTTCTTGAAATGGTTAGGTCTATGATGGCTTAGACTAATTTGTCGATCTTCTATTGGAGAGATGCATTATTAGCAGCGGCTTATGTACTTAATAAAATATCTTAAATCGATTCTATCATCCCGTATGACGATGATGAATGAGAAAATCAGATTTAAATGTCTGAGACCACAGAATCATTTGCTATGTTCATGAAAGTTCTCACAAAGAGGTAAGAAATGTATCTTTGTAAGATATTCTGAAACCTCCGAAGGTTATATTTTTATTGGTGAGCAATTAAATAGAACGGTTATTTCATAACGAAAAGATACCCTATTACATGACGGAAGCCCTATTTATATACAAGATTAGGGTTTATTCAAAAGAATAAATCAAACCCTATTCTAGGAATAAATCAAATTCTATCCTAAGAAATAATTATTTCTAATGATATTTAGGGATAACAATTATCCCTAGTCATATCTACAATATTCTAACACTCCCCCTCAAGCTGAAGAATATAAATTATATGCACCCAACTTGTTATATATGTAGTTAATTCGGGGACCTCTCAGTGACTTAGTAAATATATCTGCTAGTTGATCATATGAGTTAACAAAACTAGTATATATTTCTGCAGATATGACTTTCTCTCTACAGTAATGATCGACTTGATATGTTTTGTCCTCTCGTGAAAAGCTGGAATCGGCGATATCATGTGGCTGGTTATCACGTATAAGTGACGTTTGTGTAACGTCTCGAACCTTAGCTCTGAGCGATTGTTTGAGCCTATAAGTTCTTAGCGGTATGGTCGTGGCTCGATACTCTGCCTACTGTGGCTGGATCTTGCCTGACGATTACCTTTTGCTTTTCGAAATAAGATTATCTTAATGAATATCTGAAAGCGAAGTAGATCTCTATCGATGGGAGATCTTGCGATCTATCGAATATCACATGACTCGAGTATGTCCTTTGTCTTTATCTGAAGACACTTTCTGGAAGCGCCTCGATATATCGAGCAATCACGAATCACTGACATCGATGTTTTTCGGAGAGTTGAGAAATTGACTTACTACGTTTCTGCCGAATGAGATATACAGGGATGTAACGATGGGTAACTTAGTCTTCCTCTTGTCGCTGTATCGTTCGGGATCTAGTAGAGGCTCCCCCAATTTGGTAGGAGCTTGACATTAGGATCCGTAGGGTTGTATTGTCTTTGAGTTTAACATTAGGTCTCTTACAGAATATTAGTTGCATATTTCCTTTGAGAAATAATGATCCCGTTTACGGGTATCTTTTATCAGAGTATTTAAGTCTGTAGAGATCCTTTATCTGGAAATGTTTGAAAAGATGTTATTTCACTGTGAGATCTCGAGATGATCACTTCTGTGATAATGATATCGTCAGCGTAAACCCTTTGAGGTAGATCTGACGGTAGATAAGTGGCGATAAAAAGCGAGAATGGTCGGCCTCGCTCAAATCGTGCCATTGTTGAATTACAATCTTAAATCTACGAACCGTACTCTGGGTATTGCTTGAGACCGTATAGAGATTTTAAATGCGACATCTGAGACCCGAAGACTCCCCTGACGAAAAACGGAGGTTGCTCATGTAGACTTCTTGGCGACGGTCACCGATGCGAATGCATTCTTGATGTCAGTGATAAAGACAGTGTTGAATCGAAGCGATAGGCGTGAATAAGCGTATAGAGGGCGTCTTGCGAAGAAAATGTATCTCCGTAATCGATTCGAATGCTCGAGAGTATAACCTTTAGCAGCAGGCAGGCCTTAAGCGCCGGTCAATGGGCCGAATCCGTCTGGACCCGATCTTGCTGTATATACCCAGCCAATGACAGCCAATGGCTTTCTCGGTGGTAGAGCGAGATCCCAGTCTGTGACTACGTAAGACACTGTTTTCGTCTAGTAACTTTGTTCCGTCTGGATGCGATGCATCTCCTGTAGTCTTTGGAAGAAAGCAGGCAGCGAGGAGGAAGAGCAAGAATAATAGGAAGAGAAAGGCGATGATAACAAGAAAGCATAATGTGGAGAAGGATTACGAGTGGAGCATTATACCTTTTCGAAGAGCGATGGGAATATCGATTTAGAAAGGCGGGCCAGGAGGAGGCGGAGGACACAGCTCGGCGATGATTCACGGCAGTGCGAGTGTTGGCCGTGAGCAGGCAGGATGATAAACTTAGGAGGAATTGGGTGGGGTGATAGAGAATCCTCGGAGGATCAGCGATCTGACGTAGAAGGATGAAATTCGACGATAACTCAAGACTGAAGAAAGGCTGAATCGAAAGAGCGTGGCGTGGTAGAGATGAAATACTACGAGAGTAGGAGAATAGCACTTATACCCTTTACGAGGCCGTGGGTATCGAAAATCACATTTATCGTGAGAGAGAGTTTATCTATGTCGGGATCGAAGCGTAAGCAAAATATGTAGAACCAAAACCCTAGGTGGTAAAGGATGAAGAGGCTAGCCGGATAAAGTCGTGATAAGGTATTTGACCACCATAAAGTAGAGGAAGGCGTCGATTAATGAGATAACATCACGATGAAATCTGCACGTCGCCTCGAAAATGAAGAGGAGCGTGAGAGTGGAGGAGAAGAGTCCAGGGTGGTCTCGAGAAGATGGCGATTCTTGTGTTATGACTCTCCGTTCTGTTGGGGGTATGAGGAATGAGACTTCGATGTAATATGCGATGAGATGCAGGTTTGAAATGGAGTAGATAGATATTCACGTGCATTATCACTCTGTAAGGATCGAAGAGGATACGAATGTGTTTTGACCGTTAAAAAGATTGGAAAATAAAAATAATTAGCGATCCTTCATCGATATAACCCAAGTCTGTGAGAAAAATCGTCTGAAAAGTAAAAATATCGTGACCCCGATGTAGAAGCGCACGACTCGGACCCCGAATATCGGAATGAACGAAAGCGAAGAGGCGTGGCGACTTATAATCGAGGAGAAAAGCGAACTACGTCGTATGTTTGCACAACTAATGACTCATGAAAAAGACTACAAGTGAGACGGACTAAGATGTAATTGTTTTAACTTATCGAGACCGGGATGTCCCAGTGAGCATGGATAACAAGTGGAGATGTTGTCGCCGCTGCAAGAGAGTTTTGGTGAAGTTGATATAGACCGTGAGATTCATCCGAGTCGTCATCCTCCGTACTCGGTCTATGATGAAACAAAAGATTTAATAAATGAGATGACCTGATCGAATCGCGAGAAGGCGGCTTATTGATAATAAATTAAAGAGTGCTCAGAGCATAAAAACGTTACGAATGGGAAGAGATGGAGAAGAATGAGCAATCTGACACCTTGGGGTGAGTTTGAGAACCATTGCACGTGGTGACAAAGGGTAAATATAGGAAGTAGATAGTGAGGAAAAAGAGATTTATTAACTTGATGATATGATCGGTGGCCCAGTCAGTACCAAGAACCCGAAGAGCGAGATATCGTGAAGGAATTACGGCTTGTGTAATGGCGTGAGAATTAGACTCACCTGTCGACCTCATACCACTTGAGAAAGTCATCATGGAAGGCGGTGGAGTTGGGTGGTGTCGATTGAGGCGGTGGAGTTGGGTGGTGTCATTGTGAACTAGAAGTCGAAGGCGTATGAGAACTCTGAGCGATCTGAAGCGATGCGAGGAGGTCGACCATGGAGACTCAACATTTATCAATCGTGTGTCACAGTCGGTGTATGATTACACGGGCGTCCTTTGCCATTCTTACGCGGTGGAAGTTTGTTCTTTGTTTCTAGAGACCCGATCTTTGAAGAGTCGGAGCGGAAGATCGTGAATGCTCCAAGACTTTGGTAGGGACACGAAGGAGAGTCGCCGGTAGAGTCCGTGGTGGCCTCTATGGGGTACGCGAATCGATCGCGAGCGTAGAGAGTAATCTCGTGGGCGGAACCGTATAGCAGACGTAAAAATTTCTTCTGATTTTCAAGCTCTGGAATAGGAGTGACCGCAAGTGGGAGCAGGTCATTGAACTCACACAGAAGACTAGAGACTGATCCCAAATAAGTTGACATAGACTCCTTGATCGTGGGCGTAAGGATGGTCGTAGAGGTCGTCATGAGCTTGATAAGTCGTAGAAGTATTCGTAAAAAGTTGTTGAGCTTGTATCCAAACATCCTTGCAGGTTTTATGAGTCCGGAAGATATCCCGGAGAGATAGATGGATGGTGGCTCGGATAATGCAACACAACTGAGCATCAATCTTTCTCCATAAAGGACGATCGGCCACTTGAATATCCTCTTCAGTTTGTGTGAGATATGTCTCATAACCCTGTCCAACAAGCCAAAGCTCAATGTAAGAGGCCCAAGAGGAGTAGTTCTTACCATCCAAGAGCTCAGATGAGAGCGGTGCCGTCACGTGGTTGGTAAAAATTGGGAACTCCGACTTCGAAGTGCTAGAGGTAGCCGTGTGAATGGCCAGCGGTATTGATCCAGAGGTTGGATGGTCGGAAGGATCTTTGGAAGATATCGTCTGTCTATCCGATCGAGGCATCTCAACTCCGATCTCTAGCGTTGGATGTTCACCGGTGAAGTTGGATTAACAATTCTGCCACTGAAGCTATGCAGTCGAACCACGGCTGCTGCGTTTCTCCGGTGCAGAAAGATGCTGAAAGATGTTGCGTTTCTCCGGTGGAAAGTCGGATGAATGGGAAAAGGATGTTGCTGTCGGAGAAACTCACACCACCAGGAGATTGCTGCTGATGGTGATCGTCGAAACTCCTTCGCCGCTGCTAATGGTGACTCCGCGACTCGTTGACAACGAGTGCCTGTGCTGCGAGATACCGACGAAACGGGATTGCGAGTTTTAGGGTTCGAGGAGGAAGCGAAGAAGCGCTCGAGGCAGGCGCTCGCTGGAGGTGAAGTCGCTGCTGGTTCGTGAGATCGAACCCTAGTCGCCACCAAAGACGTTCGAGGTGAAGTCGCCGATCGCCGCGCGTGAGGAAGAAGAGACGCGCGCTCGCTTGGAACGTGGAGGAAGATCACAGAGGAGACGCGCGCTCGCTTGGGAAGCGGAATGCGGCGGAAGACCGCAGAGGAGACGTGCGCTCGGAAGAAGAACGCGGCAAAAGATTACGAACGGTGAAAAATTAGGGCTCTGATACTATGTTATTTCATAACGAAAAGATACCCTATTACATGATGGAAGCCCTATTTATATACAAGATTAGGGCTTATTCAAAAGAATAAATCAAACCCTATCCTAGGAATAAATCAAATTTTATCCTAAGAAATAATTATTCCTAATGATATTTAGGGATAACAATTATCCCTAGTCATATCTACAATATTCTAACAAGAACTATCTCCGAAATAGAGCCGAGAGATGCTACTTTGCTCAAAACTAGGTTACCAGCTAAAGGTAATGTCGATAAGACAGTTCCTCTATTTGAGCAGAATGAGATATTATCAACAAGAGAGGTGTCACAAGGAATGCCTGAGCTTAGTCAACCGAGTGGGACTAATTTGCTTAATTATAAGTTGACTTCTCAACAGCTCAACTTACGAAAAAGTGTTCATAAGATCAAACCTAAGAAGAGGTTTGATATTGAAAATGAGGCAATGATGACACTCTCAGTTGACGATGATGAACCTCAATCTATTGAGGAAGCATTAGGATGTAGTGTTAGAGAAAAGTGGAAAATTACAATGGTAGAAGAGATTGAGTCTATGATAAAGAATCATGTTTGGGATTTAGTCGGTCTTCCTCCAGGCCGAAGGCTATTGGGAATAAGTGAATTCCCAAAATAAAGAGTAAAGCAAATGGATCGATTAAACGATACAAAGCTCGTTTAGTTGCAAAAGGATATATCCAACTGGAGGATATTGAAGAGACATTTCCTTCTGTAGTAAAGTTTGTGTCAATACGAATTATTTTGGCTTTTGTAGCTCATTATGACTTGGAATTACATTAAATGAATGAAACAATCACTTTCCTTAATGGTGAACTTGACGAGAAAATCTATATGGTTCAACTAAAAGGTTTCATTGTTAAAGGCCAAGAGAAGAAAGTATGTAGACTTAAAAAGTATATATATGGACTAAAGTAAGCGTCAAGATAATAGAACATAAGATTTAACGAAGTCGTTTTATCTTATAATTTCGAAATGATTAAAGAGGATCATTGTGTTTTCCTGAAAAAAAGGAAAATATGTTATTTTATCATTATATATTAATATGCTGATAATAGGAAATGACATAGAGTTTGTGATAGAAGTCAAAATATAACTTTCATCACAATTTGACATAATAGATATGGGAGAAGCTAACTACATCTTAAGAGTAAAGATCGAGAGAGATCGATATAAAAGACTTTTGGATTTGTCTCAAAAGACTTATATAAATAAGATGTCATAACATTTCGGCATGTCTAATTGCAACATTGAACAAACACTAATAGTGAAAAGTCATGTTCTAAGTAAAAGTATATGTCCTAAGACTCTTGAGGAAATAGTTGAAATGAAGAAAAGATCATATGTCAGTGCTATTAATAGTTTAATGTACACTATATTGCGTACGCATCCCGATATCAGTTATCTTGTTAGCTTAGTCAACTGATTCCAATCAAATCCGGGACGAAAACACTAGAAAGTAGTAAAGAAGATATTCAGATATTTGAAAGCGACAACAGATTATTGTCTCTATTTTCAAGGATCATATATGATCCTAAAGGGCTATTCAGATGCAAATTGGGTTGGGACCTGAATGATAGAAAATCCATATCAGACTATGCATTCTTGTTGAATGGCGGCATCATCTCCTAGAAGAGTAAAAATAGACTTGTGTAGCCTTGTCGACAATAGAAGCTGAATATGTGGCATGTTCAGTGACTGTGCAAGAAATTGTATGGTTAAAAAGGTTCCTGAAATATCTAAAGATTGCTGATGACAGTGAAAGTCCGACTATTGTCTATTGTGACAGTCAAGCTACCATAGCTTTTTCGAAGGATCCCAAATATCACAGCAAGGGTAAACACATAGCTATAAAGTATAACTCAAGGGATATTGTTGCTAAGAAAAAGGTGATTCTTGAGTATGCCCCTATACGTGTTATGTTTGCAAATCCTTTTACTAAGCTAATAACTAGGGAGTCATTTTATGAACATGTAAAATCTTTAGGATTTCGGAGAATGTAACAAAATTGTAATGACAATCAGATATTGTAATTTGATTGTGTGAAATGTCATAATCTATTCAGTGTACGTGTTCTTATTACATTCAAATAAGATCTCTATGAGCATGTTGGCAGGTTGAGATTGATCCACTCACATGGACAATCATCTCTATTTATTAAGTATGAATAGAAGCAAGATCATTGCTTATAGGATAGCTTATGAAGTTATATGTAAAGAGAGACATACCTGTAAGCTATGGACCTTGATACTTGTATCAAGATGAGATCATTTGTAGGTCAATAATCGAAGTAAATGTACCCACTATTTACTCAACTTATTTGGAGCCCGATTAGAATTCATGGGTTGAATTCAGGATTAGGCATTGGAAATGTCCATATCAAAATCTGTACGATATTAATTTGAGAAACACATGTGCTCTTTTTAGTAAAGAATAACATCGTAGCATATGATTCATACCATATGTGCTATGACGACAATAAAAGTAGTAGGAGCATGGATCTCTGCTTCTCTACTATGTAATCCCTTGAGATTATATGTTAATCTCAGTATTTGTCCTATGTGACTATTTAATTGTCTACTTGAAGTTCTAATCAGGGTCTGCTACTTTAGTATGTAAATCTATTGACTATGTATGATTCGGTCTATGAAACATAACTAGGAAAGCAACTAATTAAAATAAATGTATTCGAGCTAAAAAGAAAGATTAAATAGATTTGCATCTTTAAGGTTTAGTCACTAATCGACCTATTTCTGTTTAGTAAAGAAATGTAATTGTGAATATAAAATATATGGAACATGCTCTTGATATAATAATCATTATGAGATATTAGAAATGTTCATATTGATGTAAATATTTTAATCTGGATAAATAGCAAGACATTGAAGTCTCTTGGAGAACGGTTGTGTGCCATTTTAAGAGTGGTTGAGTGGCATTTGGTGAGCGGCTAAGTAAGGTGTAACAACTTTCATAGTATTGATCGCTTAATGAGTTGTATGTAAGGTGTAACAACTTTCTTAGTATTAATTGCTCAATATGTTTATTGTCACACAAACCATTTTTCTAAGTATAAATTAAATGTTCTATTAGTCTTTGTAACCATCTAGTCTCCGTGTTAAATACTGGAAAATTTAACATGTAAATTTAATGGCCAAATAATTAAGGAAATAATCCTGGAAATTTTTCGGGAATTTTAGGAATTTTTCCGGAATTTTTCCGGATTTAAACGGACTCCGTACGAGATTTTTACGGGGATAAAATAAATAGGCTTTAGAGGGGTCTATTTAAAGGGGATAAATACACGATAGAAAACCTAAAATTCTAATTTCTTTTTATTTCTTTTCACATGTGCCGTTCCCTCTTTCCCTTTCCCCTTCTGATTCGTCATGCTGACCTTATCTCGCGTGACTCACCGACGCCTTGACTTTCTTCGTGGCGACCCCCCCATCATCCTCGTCGCCCGATGCCCTCTCCTCTGCGCGAGCACCTACGCCGTCAGCAATTGCGTTGCCGCGCAGGATCGCAATGGCCGTATTCTCTCCGTCGCCGGCCGCTCGCCGCAGCGATCCGCCGCTCGTGGTCGCATCGCCCGTGGTTATCGCTCGGCGCGTTCGGCGACGACCGTCCAGCTGGAGTCTTGCGGTCGGCCGTCCCTCCGATCTTGCGTGGCCGCGTTCCGGTGCCGTCATTACTCTTCTTCGTGTCCAGTAGCCACGAGTCCTGCGTGTGTCCCTTATGGCCGTGATCACTTGCCTTCATGTGCGAGCTCCCTTAGTGTCACCAGGTGAGGTGGAGCTTGTAAATACCTAGATTTCCTCTTGTTTCCTTCTTTGTTGAGGATTACATGGGTTGTGGTGGGGCGATGATTAGAGGCGGCGAGAATTTAGGCCGGCTGAGAGTGGGTTGTGCAAGGTCGGATGTTAGTGGGCTATGGGTGGATGTATTTGTGAAAGTGCGAGCAGTTGGAGTAGGCAGGTTTGTGGGGAGTTGTAGTCGATTTGGGTTGATTTTGGTGTTTGGTAGTGTGATTTGGAGTTTTAACGAGGTTGAGAGTGTGAGGTTTTATTGGGTGTTGATGTGGTTGTAAATATCTGATTAGTCAATTTATGAAATTGAAGGTTGAGAATTTGGGATATAGTCAGACAGATTTTGGGCAACGATTAGGTCAGAGGCAGTTGGGCTTAAGGTGAGTCCTAAATTAACCCATAGTTGTTGGTTGTGAGATTTAAGATGGAAAAATTGGTAAGTTCAGATATGGGTGTTAATAAATGCATAATATGTTGTTAATTTGCTTAATGGTCGATAGGGATTGATGTGGAGGATTGATTAGGTTAAATGGGATAACTAGATCAATCTGGTTGATCGGGATTTTATTAAGCATTGGGTTAATTGGTTTAAGTCCGAAATCGGCTTAGGATTTGATTTGACAGTGGATCGTATTTTTATGCTTAACTATAGTTATGTTGTATGCAGGTTTCGGTCACGAGGCAGGTTCACGGTCGTGACGATATGGTTCTTTTTGCGGACATTTTATAGCAGGCGAGTATTTTGACTTGTCTTTTTGATATAGTCATGTTGATATGCTAGATAGTTATAGCTTGCAATAGTTTTCATGTTTATCTACCTTGCATGTTATTATACTATTGACACATGCATTTTGATCCGCTTATAGTTATACTTTCCACTGTTTTACTTGGATCGTGATATATGTACCTTTTTATTGTGCGTATTATTGGATCGTATGTTAGTTGGTATTACGTGCTTTAGTGTACGCACCGTCTTGCGTGATTGCATCTTTGGTGACCGAGTTCCATTATTGTTGAGCCCATGACGATTCATACTCTGCATCGCTCATGGGTTAGTGGTACATCGTGAGGAGGTGTGTCTGATTGCTCTGTCGAGCTCCATGGTCGCTCGTGGGTAGCGATGAGGCGTGGTAGCGGCGAGGATCCCTCCTGCAGTCTATGACAGGAGATGAGAGCTTAGCTCCCCCTATGTTTGGGCGAGAAGGATAGGTGTACTCCGGCGGCGTCCATCCGCTCGGTCGCTCGAAGCGATGATAGAGTCGCCGGATTATCGCCACTACCGCTCGGCCGCGTAGCGTGTGAAGCGGTATTAGCGTCGAGGTGACCGTGTCGTATACCTGACATGCTTTTGCACGGATTGCATTTGTATTGTGTTTCTTTGCATTATTGTATTGATGCCTTGGATGTTGCGTATGATTGTATCTCTTATAGTAGAGCGCGTACTCTATATCGAGTAGGAGATTGAGATAGTCTGATCCTTTTCGTTTATTTCTTGCTTACTATATATGAGTATCTTGGCTGATTAGTATTGTTTGCTATATCTTCTATTATATGATCGTGAATATCATTAAGTTCTTTGAACTTACCCGTAGTTTTATTTTTATTTGAGATGGTATCGGGAGAGTCAGATTGCCGTATCCCCCTCCCCCTCGTAGTAATGATTTATTAGTTGTTTGAGTTATGGTTTGAATTTTGTATAGAAGATATGTTTAGGCTTGGAATGGATTTATGTACTCGTGGATTTTGGGGTTCTTGTGGACCGTTGGTGGATCTTATTTTGATTGGTTTGGTTGGGTATTCTGCCCGGATGGCGAAGAGGTAAGTCTAGTTAGTGTAGACTTTTGTTTACCTAGATTTGTTGGCGAGGCCTTATTATTATCTGCGTGTGTTGTTTGGATTCTCGTGTTGAAGTGTATAATGTGTGTAGGCCTTGTATAAAAATTGGTATTATCACCCGTCATACGGGAGGTCTTTCGGATTTTTCGTCTGGCGGAGACTCCTCGAGCGTGACAATTATTTCATCGAGTCAGTTCGAGTTCCTTAGGGTCTTTGGGTTTTGTGAGTTTGCGCGTTTGGCGAGTTAACTGGTATTTTTGAGTTATGCGGATTTAAGCGATTTTTATGTTTGAAAATTGAGGTATTATTGGCGATAGTCGATATAGATTATCTAGAAAATTTTCTAGATTTAATACGTATTTATATTGGTTATCACGGTGATATCATGTTTTATGCAGTATTGTTTTAACGATATCTATTAATTTATTAGATTTTTAGGTTCTTTGGTTTATAGATAGCATTTGGTTATAAATTCTTATTCTTTGCTATCGTAGCTAGTTATCATTGTGATATAAATGATAAGATATTATTGGTAGATGTTTACCACTTGGATTTGACTAGTATTAGGATTATTAGACTAGTTGAATAATATGACTAAGATGGATAAATTAAGTAGAAAGCGTGAGGGCGTGATTCACATAGCTTATGTGAGTATATATAAGCATCGATGCTTTATTTATATATTACTTGACTTTGTTACGGCGTTGACTTTGTTCTGGCATGACCCTTTAGTAATACCTAATTAATTTCAGCGATTCCCATTAGTAGGACTATCTTTGTCGTTTATTAGGCGACTTGTTATACGCTTATATATGGTTACGTGTTTTTGTTTTGCGATGGACACCTGATAAAGATTAGTAGAGATAGAATAACTTAGATAAGGTTATTGGTAGAGCGGATCTCGGGAATGAAACAATATTAGTAGAACCCTAGGTGTGGAAACCACAGGTGTAATAACCGGATGATGCGTATTGGTATAGGTTTATCGTTTACTATTTATATGGTGATCGGATTAGTAGAGGTCATATGATTAGGATCGATTAATCCTTAGGGTATATAACGTTGTTCATATTTATCTACGCCAACAATATCACCCATTCGTGGTTGAGGAAAGTTAAAGTAGAGTTTCCTAAAGGGCTTTTGTGTATTTGAGGTCGAATAGGTCTCCCATATATGGTTGAGATAATCTCGTAGGTTATACTCTTGCGTTATTCGTTTAGAGTTGGTGATAATCGGATTCGTATGATGTGTAATAAGATAATAGCTACTTTACGGTCGTACTTACCACGAGATCTCGTGGTAGCATGTTGGAGCATCGTGATTGAGCTCAAGTAGACGGTATAATTTAGGCTTAATCCTCTTGAAGGGCTTGATAGTAGATTTGTGGTCCTTATCGCGGATAGGCGTTTCGCTAATCGGGATGAAACCCTATGATTACTCGTCTCGACGAGTTTATTAGTAGACGTATGACTTTTATCGACATTGATAACCGCTTTATATTAGAAGGGTTAGAACCTTAGACTAACCATCCGGAGGAATTTATTTATTAGTCGATGATCTTTTACCGACTTTGGTAAACATTTTTCGCTTTAGAGGTTTTTCAAACCCTCGCTTAACCGCCTCAACGTTTAATTGTAGATCGATGATCTTTGTCGGCGTTAAAGCCGATTATGCGGGATGTATTGGATAACCCTAGGCTTTGCAACCCTAGGATAATCACTCGCGCGACCTATTGGTGGTAATGCGCCGAGCGTCGCGATCGATAATTAGATATTTATATCGACTGTCATCCACGAGTCTCATTCGTGGTAGCGTATAGTTCTTGCGTGAAGCCGTCTTATTGATTGTCGACCCGTGGGTTACGTTCGCGTAGCTCATGATAGTTTTTCTTTGTCAGAGCCACGAGACTTTAATCGTGGTATCAGGATGTCTGCTACTTATTGCGTGGTTGTGTATATTCTTGGTATATTTGTTATCTGCGACCGGATATTAATAGGATATTGGTACTACGAGGTTGGGTTACACTAGCTTGTTCCTGTGGCTTCCATTATATGCGTTATGATTATGCACTATTATACATACAGCGAGTGGTTGTACTCCCTCCTCCTCACTTATCCTCTAGGTTAGCGATGGAGGCGTGTCGTGACTGACTACATTTGTGTTGCTCGAGAGTTCCTTTGTACTTATCCCTGCATCGTCAGAGATCTTTGCTTTGTTACTTTATACTTTATCGGTATTGCATTTTTGGTTATGCACTTTGGATTTTATCGCGATTTGATTTGGTGTCATAAAACTATTTTACTTTAATGGATATATGTTTAGTCGTGCGTAAATGCATTATTAAAATACTAGTATTTCTATAATTATTTTGAGGTTTTTACCGATTCGTCTATGTATTTGAATATTGTCACTAAGGGCTCCTCTGTTATTTGGATGTGGATATACGCCCCGTGACGTAACAATTTTATTGGTTTATAGTTTTGGTTTGTGGTTTGATGTTTTTTTCCTTGGATTTTTGGGAGAGCTCGTGTTTTGGGACCAAGCAATCAAGGATATCTCTCGAGCTATAGGAAAAGTATTGTCTTTAGTAGTTACGACTTTTGTGGCTAGGAAAACTATTGACTTAGTGAAATCGCCTTTACTAGGCGTGGGCGAGTTCGACGACGATTGATCTTGAGTAATCTAATGATGATTTGAGGTACGGATTCTTTAGAGGTGTCGGATGTCGAATTAGGAAGCTAGGAATATGGCACGTTAGTCATCCATTCAAGGTCGAGGAGTAAACCCTCGTAAAATATCAATCCCTACTATTAGTGATTTGGTTATGGATAAAGCGTGTATCAGTACACTAGTTAAGACGATGAAGATCGTTTTACCTTATTATAGGAGGTATTGGAGCGGATATTTATCTGTCCACGAATTTCTTCGAAAAGATCTAGGAACTCTTTGTTAAAGAGAGATGGACCTTTAAGGTTATCATCGATTATCGATGATAGAATCACGCGATAGTTGTGGAAGGAAAGGAATATCCTTCATTGTGGATATATATGATCTATTTAGATCACTATAGGATACCTATATATACTCTAGGATTGATTGGTGGCCGGTGTGATGATATTGTAGTGACATGGTGTCCTACAATTATCATTGTCGTTGTGATGATTTTTATATCATCGACTTAGAATAAAGAGAATACATGTGTGTAGCGATAGCGATTTCGTACTTGGTATGAATTGTTTGAGCTTTGATTATCTTATTAGACTTATTCGCGACTTAGTCGCCAGGGAATTGGGAAGTCGTGTATTCGGACACGATTGGCTCGATTGGTCGTGGGAGTCAGCGTAACTTGGCCATCGATGATGGTGGTAGTTGGAGGCGACTCGACCACCGTAGATGTGATTTTCTTGGTATTGATTTGATCATTACCATGGATATGAATAGGATGCTCTAGCGGTACTACATCGCTGATGGGTTGGACAAGGAAGGTGATGGAATTTATGTGGTCTGAAGCTTGTGAAACTAGTTTCAGGGCTCAGACGATGGTTGACTTTTACACTAGTGTTGATTTATCATTCTGGTTTAGATGGAAGGGTAGTGTAATGGATTTTGCAAATCGGGGACCACTGGGACCCATAGAACTCAGTATGAGACAGGGTTGGTCCGTACTATCAGACGTAGGATGACAGAGGCGCAGGTTCGCCAGAAGAGTTATGCTTTAGATCGAAGACGGAGACCTCTAGAGTTTTTTTTTTATTGGTGATCATGTATTCTTGCGAGTCTCACCCATGAAAGGGGTGAAGAGATTTGGACTCCTTGGTAAGCTAGCTCCTAGGTACATTAATCCGTTTGAGGTTTTGGAGAGGATCAGAGCAGCATCGTAGTGCTACCACCGTGCATTTGGTATCCACGCCTGTTTACGTGTGCCCATGTTGAGGAAGTATGTGTCATACCCTATACATATTCGGTCAGGTGTGTCAGGTTCTATTCAACCTGATGCTACTTACGCAGAGGTTCCGGTACGGATTTTGGATTACAAGGAACGACAGTTGCGGAACAAGGTTGTGCGACTTGTCAAGGTCGGGCGGAGTCACCACACCGACAAGGAGGCTACTTGGGAGCTCGAGGAAAAGATCAGAGCTCAATACCCCCACTTGTTTACTTAAGGTACGTGAGGTATATTATCAATACTTGTAGTATTTCTTACTCGTTGTGCATCTGAGTAGGAAATTTGGGGACCAAATTTTTATTAGTGGGGGAGAATGTTAAACACTGGAAAATTTAACATGTAAATTTAATGGCCAAATAATTAAGGAAATAATCCTGGAAATTTTTCGGGGATTTTAGGAATTTTTCCAGAATTTTTCTGGATTTAAACGGACTCCATACGAGATTTTTACGGAGATAAAATAAATAGGCTTTAGAGGGGTCTATTTAAAGGGGATAAATACACGATAGAAAACCTAAAATTCTAATTTCTTTTTATTTCTTTTCCCACAAGGCCATGTATCCCTCTTTCCCTTTCCCCTTCTGGCGATCGTCCGCGACCTTATCTCACGCGTGACTCACCGACGCCTAACTTTCTTCGCCGGCGACCCGTCTGTCCCTCCGCCGCCGATGCCCTCTCCTCTGCGCGAGCACCCCACCGTCGGCGTTGTTCCACGCCGCCTAGATCGCAGCCGGCCGATCGTTTCTCCGTCGCCGCCGCTCGCGACCACGCGGCAGTAGCCGCGTGGTCGCTTTCGCCGTGGTTGGCCGCCGATTCGTGGCGGCGACGCCCGTCGCTGGCAGCCGGTTCATGGGCTCGGCCATCCTCCGATAGCAGCGTGCCGCCTTCCGGTGCCAAGCCGTCGGCCATTTCGTGTCCGTAGCCCACCCGAGTCCTGCGGCCATTGTCTTCGCAGCGCCGACAATCGCTTGCCTTCGCCGCGAGCTCCTCGTGTCACCGGCTGAGGTGGAGCTTGTAAATACCTAGATTTCTCTTGTTTCCTTCATTGCCTGTGGATTCATGGGGTGGTGGGGGCGTGATTAGGGCGTGAGGAATTTGGGCGGTGAGTGGGTTGTGCAAGGCCTGATGTTAGTGAAAGTGGTGGGTGGATGTTGGTAGAAGGCCGCGATAAATGGGGGTAGATGCAGTTGATTGTGGGCCGGAGTTGTAGTCGATTTGGGTTGATTTTGGTGTTTGAGGCTAGTGATTTGGAGTTTTAATGAGTTGAGAGGGCGTGAGGTTTTATTGGGTGTTGATGTGTAAATACGCGAGTGAAATTGAAGGTTGAGAATTTGGGATATCTTTAAATTAACCCATAGTTGTTGTGAGATTTAAGATGGAAAAATTGGTAAGTTCAGATATGGGTGTTAATAAATGCATAATATGTTGTTAATTTGCTTAATGGTCGATAGGGATTGATGTGGAGGATTGATTAGGTTAAATGGGATAACTAGATCAATCTGGTTGATCGGGATTTTATTAAGCATTGGGTTAATTGGTTTAAGTCCGAAATCGGCTTAGGATTTGATTTGACAGTGGATCGTATTTTTGTGCTTAACTATAGTTATGATGTATGCAGGTTTCGGTCACGAGACAGGTTCACGGTCGTGACGATATGGTTCTTTTTGCGGACATTTTATAGCAGGCGGGTATTTTGACTTGTCTTTTTGATATAGTCGATTGATATGCTAGATAGTTATAGCTTGCAATAGTTTTTATGTTTATCTACCTTCGTGTATTATTACGCCTGTATTGTACACATTTGATCCGCTTTATAGTTATATTTTCCACTGTTTACTTGGATCGTATATGTACCTTTTATATTATGCGTATTATTCGGATCGTATGTTAGTTGGTATTACATGCTTTAGTGTCACGCACCATCTTGCGTGATTGCATCTTTGTTCAGACGGGTTCCATTATTGTTGAGCCGCATGATTCATGCTGCGCATTACCTCGTAGGTTAGTGGTACATCGTGAGGAGGTGTGTGCGGTTGCTCTGTCGAGCTCATTGTCGCTCGTGGGTAGCGATGAGGCGTGCGTGGTGAGCGAGGATCCCTCCTCATCTGACAGGAGATGAGAGCTTAGCTCCCAGCATGTTTAGAGCGGGAGGATAGGTGTACTCGACAAAGATCCTGTCCACTCAGTCGCTCGGGCGATGATGGCGAGTGTCTGTTATCACTACCCACTCACGCTCCCGCACCAGCGTGTGAAGGCGGTGAGCGTCGGGGTGACGTGTTACGCACGCGGCATGCTTTTTGCGGATTGCATTTGTATTGTGTTCTTTGCATTATTGTATTGATGCCTTGGATGTCATATGATTGCCATGCATCAGGATTTTCATATATGATGATGACTTTATCTCTTATAGTAGAGCGCGTACTCCTATATCGAGTAGGAGATTCAAGTAGTCTGATCCTTTTGCATTTATTTCTTGCTTACCATATATATGGTATCTTCGCAGTTAGTATTGTTTGCTATATCTTGCTATTCATATCGACAAATATCCGCTAAGTTCTTTGAACTTACCCCGTGGTTTTATTTTTATTTCAGGATGAAGCTGTCAGGAGAGTCCAATTGCCATATCCCCCCCTCGTAGTGACAGTTTATTAGTTGTTTGAGTTATGGTTTGAATTTTGTATAGAAGATATGTTTAGGCTTGGAATGGATTTATGTACTCGTGGATTTTTTGGGTTCTTGTGGACCATTGGTCGGATCTTATTTTGATTGGTTTGGTTAGGTATTCCTGCCCAGATGGCAGAAGGGGTAAGTCTAGTTAGTGTAGACTTTTGTTTACCTAGATTTGTTGGCCTGAGGCCTTATTATTATCTGCGTGTGTTGTTTGGATTCCGGTCGTGTTGACCGATGTATAGTGGCTAAGCCTTGTATAAAAATTGGTATTGTCACCCGTACAGGGGAGGTGCTGCCGGATTTTCGTCTGGCGGAGACTCCCTCGGGGCGTGACACTCCGTGACTAGTGACCTCTATTCTTATTGGTCTTTGTGACCATTTGCCTTCGTGGCTTAACTTAGACGAGTAGGAGATGTTGGCATTACTAGCTTTAGTTACTACTACATGAGCAGTAACCACCCATAAGTAGTGCACATTGTGCACTCATGGTGCATGCTCAACACTTCTCATTGATGCGTCCAAGTTATTATATAAGAGGAAGAACAGAGAAATAAAAGAGACTAAACAGTCACTACGGAAGCTCTACCAAAATTCTTTCCAAGGCTTTGTGTCTCGTGATTTGGATAGAACATCCAAGGAGTGACAGGAGCTTGGTTTGTAGAATCGAAAGGGCGGTTCGTTTGCGTGATCATCCTTCAGACGACAAGCACAAGATCGAAAGATCATGTTCTCTTCAGATTGGCAAGGTTCGAAGAAATCGACAAACTAATTGTAAGTGATTACAGTATCTATCAACAATTTTATAAATTCATGCAAAATTTCATAATCCTACACATTTGGTGTCCTCTACACTTTAGATTACAATAGATACTTAAACATGATCATCTAAGTGTAGAGGACATCATGCAATACTCATAACATAATGATTATATTATATAGAGGACACTATCCAAGCTCATTAATATTCATGAACAAAGTGCAGTGACATTGTACATAAATGATTAAATTGTTGATATTTTTTTTATTTGTTTGGGAAGTTTAGATTGGCCTCTAGCAAGGCATCAAGACTACACACCATATTTCAGAAGTGGAGGTTCTACAAAATCCTCTTATCACCTTATATCAAGATGCCTAAGATTAGTGTTTGTCCTGTTAGAACTAAATGTTCATTAGATATATCCATGACCAATTGAGAAGATATTTTTCGATTATATTCCACTATACATAGATTTAATCTTAGTAGTCACAAATCGGCCATGTGATATATTCTCCTTTTTATCAGAAGTTCTATGATGAGTAACATTTACAACATGCTCAATAGTAAATAGGGTTGTAAACGAACCAAGCGTTCATGAATAAGCTTGGAGTTCAGCTCGATAAGAGCTCGTTTACGTTCGTTTAATATGCATCAAAATCAATTAATAAACAAGCTTGAACAACTTGATAAATTAAATAAACAAACTTGAACACATATGTGTTCGGCTTGTTAATGTTCGTGAACAGTATTCATGAACAATGTTCATGAACAATATTCATGAACAAACTTATTTAAAAATTATTTATGAACTTATTTATACTCATTTATAAACAAGGATTAAAATATTAAAAGTTTAAAATAAACAAATAAGCTTAACTTAAAAATTTGATAACGTTTAAATAAATCGAACTTAAACAAATTTGAATCAAGCTTGATTCAATCTTGAATCGAACTTGATTAGAAGCTTGATATCCAATAAACAAGTCAAGTTCAAGCTCTAAAAAAAGAAACCAAGTCAAATTTGAATAGATTTTTCAATAGCTTGGTTAATTTTAGGCTCGGTTTGGCTCGGCTTATCAAACAAGTTTGAACACTGTAAAGTTTGGCTTGACTTGGCTCGTTTACAGCCCTAATAATAAGTGTACATACAACCCTTTTAAGAAACCATATGACAAGTGTTAAAGTATGTTGGCTCTCTTATGAATGTCAAGTTTAAAAATTAGTTCCACTCGTCTACATGAAATTCTCATAGACAATGGGTATGAATTTTCATTGTAAGTGTGTTGTTCCCAATGTACGCACCCATGTGTTTGTTTAGACATCGTTATGTGTCATGAGATTGTTTACTACTATTATATAGCAAAAATATAACATAAATTGGTTACACCATGAAGTTGATATCTTATTCTTAAGATCACTATGACTAGAAAAACAAAGAATCTTACCCAAATAAAATATATTAAAGATGAATCCAATAGGACACTAATGAAGGATGAGAAGATAAAGGAGCGATAGAAGAGATATTTTCATTAATTTTTTAATGAAAGATTAGGTGACCAATTTAATTTAGAAAAGTTAAGTAAATCAAAGGAGTATATAAATTTAAATTTTTATTAGAGAATTCAAATTTCAAAAGTAGAATAAGTATTAAAAGGGATAAAAAATGAAAAAAAAAAACAGTAGGATTAAATGATATTCGATTGAGCTTTGAGGTACGTAGAGAATTAGGGTATTGAATGACTTATGAAGTTATTCAATTTGAAATTGAAAACAAAGAAAATATACGATCAGTAAGTACTTTAGTGCCTTGCATAAAAATAAAGAGGTGCAAAATTTTGTGAATTATAGGGACATTAAGCAAATGATCACATCATGAAGCTTTGAAAAAAAAATATTAGAAAACAGATTAAGGAAGAATATCAAAGTGATTGAAAACCAATTTGGATTCATGCATCAAAAGTTGACGACAAAAGCTATACATCTTAGATAACTAATTGAAAAATATCAAGAAACAAAACTTACGCATAATATTTATTGATCTAGAAAAAACTTATGACAGAATCTTGAGAAAAATTATGTGAACAATTCTAGAAAAGAAAGGTGTTAGCGTAGCGTATATTGAGATCCCTAAGGATATGTACGATTAAGTAATGACACAAATGAAGACTATGAACAAAATAACTGATGAGTTTTCTATAAAAATAGGATTACATTAAGGATCAACTTTGAGTTCATATCTGTTTACACTAGTTACAATGACCTCACTAGACATATCCAAGATAAACTACGATGGTGCATATTATTTACAGATGACATTGTTTTAGTCGATGAAATTTATAGAGGAATAAATGATAGACTCGAATCTTAGCAGGAGAGATTGTAAGTAAAAGTTTTAAATTTAGCAAAGTAAAGACAAAATATATAGAATTTAAATTTATTAATAGTAGATGTACTATGAAAATTGTTAAGATAAGAGACGATGAGTTACCTACAATTCAAAATTTTAAGTATCTAGGATCATTTTTGCAAAAAAAAAATGGAGGGGTCGATAGAAATTTTTATATGGGGTATAGGCAACATGGTAATGGAGGAGGAAACCAAGTATTGTGATTGTAAGATACCTCTATACTTAGATAGAATTTTTATGAAACGACAGTTAGATCTATTATGTTTTATAAAACTAAATAGACTGTAAAGCGAGCACACGAGTAGAATATGAGTCACGGAGATGAAAATATTAAAGTGGATGTGCGAACAAATAAGAATAAACATAATAAAAAATAAAACATTAGAGAGAAAATTGAAATTGCACCAATTAAGAAAAACTTCAAGAGACACAATTAAAATGATATAGTCATCTACTTAGGCAACCAATAAATATCCTAATTAAGCGATATGAGACCATGATAAATATGCACATTAATCGAGGAAGGAGACTAAAGAAGACTTAGTCAGAAATGATAAAACACAATAAAATTTATTTAAATATAAATGATGATTCAGTAAGGAATCGAACCCAATGTCATAGGAGAATCTATATAGTCAACTCCACGTAGTGAGATAAAGACTTGGTTATTACTATATATGTTATATCATTGTTTAAAATCTCAACCTATACCGGTCGTATGGGCGAAATTTGCTATTCCATCTGTAGCCCAACATCGGTACCAAAACCAGTACAACGGGGCGTCGTGATGGCCTTTGCGGGGTCGCAAGGCCCCATGTGTTTATTTCTTTCCTTTTCTTTTTTAAAATTATTTTTTATTTTTTTTTGTATTTTTAATTTTATAAATAAAGTTAAGATTTTTTTAAATTAATATATTTTATATTTAAAAAGTGCTAAAACTGTATTGACATAGCTCGATATGGTACCGAAACTATATCGTTCCAGTCGCGGACCAAAATCTCGGCATGGGTCGAGATTTTAAAACATATATTATATATATATATTTACAAATAGTTTTTGTCTGTTGCCATAAAAAACCTGATGTGGCAATGCATGGAACATCAGTTTGTACTGTTAATTTGTAATTCAGGATTAAAACTTACATGAAAGAAGCCCTATTTATAGACAAGATTAGGGCTTATTCAAAAGAATAAATCAAACTCTATCCTAGGAATAAATCAAAACTCTATCCTAAGAAATAATTATTCCTAACAGATATTTAGGGATAATAATTATCCCTAATCATATCTCTGATATTCTAACACTCCCCCTCGGTGAAGAATATAAATTATATGCACCCGACATTACGTATGTAAGTCGATTGAGAGACCTCTCGGTGACTTAGTAAATATATCTCTCTAGTGATCATGTGAGTTAACAAAACTAGTAGATATTTCTCGGATATGACTTTCTCTCGAAAGTAATGATCGACTTATATGCTTTGTCCTCTCATGAAAAAGCTGGATTTGAGCGATATGCATGTGGCGGCTTAGTTATCACGTATAAGTGACATTTGTGTAACGTCTCAATTTTAGCTCTGAGCATTGTTTGAGCCGTATAAGTTCTTGGTAGCTAGCCGTAGCTCGATACTCTGCCTCTGCCTTTGGATCTTGCCACGATTACGCTTTTTGCTTTTCGAAAGCAAAGGTTATCTCAACAAATATCTGAAGCAGTAGATCTCTATCGATGGGAGATCTGCCCGATCTAACGTCAGAATATCCTATAACTCGAGTATGTCCTTTGTCTTCATCTGAGACCGCTTTCTGGGCGCCTACGATATATCGAGCAATCACGAATCCGGCGTCGATGTTCTTTACATGGTGAGTTGAAAGCGACTTACTACACTTCTGCGAATAAGATATTTGGGAGTATGATGAGTAACTTAGTCTTCCTCTTGTCGCTGTATCGTTCGGGATCTAGTAGAGGCTCCCCTGATTTGGTAGGAGCTTGACATTAGGATCCGTAGGGTTGTATTTGTCTTTGAGTTTAACATTCCTGTTTCTTACAGAATATCCATTCATACTTCCTTTGAGATATAATGATCCCATTTTTTTGTCTTACTTTTATTCCCGAAGTATTTAAGTCTGAGATCCTTTAATAAATGTTTGAAAAGATGTTGTTTCCTGTGAGATCAGATGATCACTACACCGTGATGACATGATATCATCAGCATAAACCCTAGGTAGATGCACCCGGTAGATGAGTGGCGATAAAAGGCGAATGGTCGACCTCGCTCAAGTCATCTGGCTGTTGAATTACAATCTTGAATCTCGAACCATGCTGCAGGTATTGCTTGAGACCGTATAAAGATTTTTGGCGACGCACAAGACGAGAAGACTGAGCAACAAAACATGGAGGTTGCTCCACGTAGACTTTTTCGAGCGGTCACACGTAAGAACGCATTCTTGATATCTAATCGATAAAGAGACCAGGTGTTGAATCGCAAAGAATGGGCGTGAGTAAAGCGATAGAGGACATCTTGACAACAGGAGAAAACGTGTCCCATAATCTAATCCAAAGATCCGAGTATAATCTTTAGCAACGACGAGCCTTAAGCCGATCAATCGTGTCGGACCACCTTCATCAGTGATATACCCATCGATAAACCAACAACCGACTTTCTCGATGGTAGAGGAACGAGATCCCAAGTTCCACAACTCAGAAAGCACTCATTTCGCCTAACATAGCATGTTTCCATCTGGATGGGCAAACATCTCCGCATCTTTGGAAGAGAAGCGAGAAAAGAGGAAAGACAAGAATAGGAAGGAGATAGGCGATGGTAACTCAAAGAAACATAATGTGGAGAAGGATTACGAGTGGAACGATACCTTCGAAGGGCATGGGAATATCGATTCGAATCGACCGGAGGAGGGAGCGGAGGATCTGGCTCCAGAGATGATTCCATGGCAGAGTCAGTGTTGGCCGGCAGCAAAGCAGAACGAGGACGACACTGATAAACCTGCAACGGAGGAGGAATTGGGGCTGGGGGTGATAGAGAAACTTCCGGATGATCAAAGACTGATACAGGCATAGAAGGATGAAACTCAGATGATGACTCTAAAGACCCAAAGAAAGGAACTGAATCAAAGAACGTGATATCGGCAGAGATGAAATACCAACGGAGAGTAGGGGAATAGCACTTATATCCTTTCTGAGACCGTGGGTACCCAAGGAAAACACATTTATGCGACCGAGGAGAGAGTTTATCAATGCCAGGATCAAGAGCATGAGCAAAGCATATAGAACCAAAGACCCTAGGTGGTAAAGGATGAAGGGACTGTTTCGGATAAAGTATATGATGAGGTATTTGATCCTGTAAAGTAGAGGAAGGCATGCGATTGATGAGATAACATGCAGTAAGTACGGCATCACCCCAAAAACGAAGAGGAACATGAGTGGAGGAGAAGAGTCCGGGTGGTCTCGAGAAGATGGCGATTCTTGGCTCGCGACTCCATTCTCGGGGTATGAGACAAGACTTAGATGTAATATGTCGCGAGATGCCAAAAAGGTTCAAACGGAGTAAATAGATATTCACGCATTATCACTCTGCAAGGATCGAAGAGGGATACCAAATCAGGTTTTTGACTTTCATTAAAAAGATTGAAAAATAGAAAACAATTGAGCGATCTTTCATCAAATATAACCAAGTACAACGAAAAATCGTCTACAAAAAGTAACAAAATATCGTGAATTCTAATGTAGAGGTAACACGATTTCGGACCCCAAATATCGAATGAACTAAAGCAAAGGGAGAAGTACGACTCAAACGCGAGGAGAAATGAACTACGACATGCCGCTTAATCGATACGTGACTACAAGATAAAGACTAAGTGCAGACTAGGATGTAATTGTTTTAACTTATCAAGACCGGGATGTCAACCGAGGCATGGATAACAAGTGGAGATCGCGCACGCACCAACAAGAGAGTTTGGTGAAGTTGATATAGACGTAGATTCACATCCGAGCCAATCATCCTCCTGCATCGGTCCCCGCAACGAAATGTAAGATTTAGTGAATGATGATACAATCAAGAGACCGAGTGGTGGCTTATTGATAATAAATTAAAGGGAGCTCGGAATATAAAGAACATTCTGAATGGGAAGAGATGGAGAAGAATGAACAATACCAACACTTGGGATCGAACGAGAACCATTCATGGATAAATGGTAAATAACTGTAAGTAGATAGTGAGGAAAAAGAGATTTATTACGGTTGATATGATCGGTGGCCCAGAGTCAAGTACCCAAAGACCAAGAGCGAGATATGCCAGTGAAAGGAATTACCAGTAATTCAAGAAGGGAATTAGACTCACGACCCTTATACCACTTCGTAAAGTCATCAGAAGCGGTGGAGTTGAGCCGTGTTGAGGCGGTGGAGTCGAGCCGATGTCAATCGCAACCGGCCAAGACGTGTAACTCGAGCGATCCGAGCGACGAGGAGGTCGACCATGGAGACTCCAACATTTATCAATCGTGTGTCTGTCGATTTACAAATGATTACACGGACGCCTTTCGCCGTTCTTACGCGGTGGAGGTTTGTTGTTATTTCCAGAGACCAACGTCAAGAGTCAACCGAATGGAAGATGGTAATGTCAATACTTTGGTAGAACACGGAGGAGAGTTGCCTGTGTAGAGTCCATGGTGGCCTCTCATGGGTCGCCAAGATCCGATCACGAATACGAGAGTAATCAAAGTGCACTCATATAACGCCAGAGACATAAAAATTTCTTCCGATTTTCAAGCTCGCAGCAGAGTGGCCGGGTGGGAGCAGGTCGTTGAACTCACACGAAGGCTAGAGATTGATCCCAAATAAGTTGGCATAGACTCCTTGATCCGATGGGTATTAAGGATGGTCGAGGCCATCACAAACTCGATAGAGTCGCCGAGAAGTGTTAGTAAAAGTTGTTGAGCTTGTATCCAAACATCCTCGCAGGTCTTATGAGAGTCCTAAGACATCCCGAGAGATGGATGGACGGTGGCTCTGATAACGCAAATACAACCTGAGCATCAACCTTTCTCCATAAAGGACGATCGGCCATTTGAATATCCTCTTCAGTTTGTGTGAGATGTGTTTCATAACCTTGTCCAACAAGCCAAAGCTCAATGTAAGAGGCCCAAGAAGAGTAATTCTTACCATGTGGCGTGGTTAGTAAAGATTGGAAAATCGGTTTGAAGTCGGAGGTAGCCATGTGAGTGAAGCGAAAATCTTGTCGAAGTTCTGGAGCAAATCTTGTGGGAGAAGAGGAAAATCTTTTCTGTGAGGTGGCGGAGAAGCGAAGGAGGCGGCAGCTTCTGGCGGCGGATGGACAAGAGTAACGCGGCTTCGCGGGAGGTGGAAGCGGAGTGGCGATGATGTTGAAGAATTCGATGGAGGACAAGCAGATCAACCTCGAAGCGTCGCTGCTCTCAGTGCGGAAACTATCGGTGGGGTCTGCGGCTTCTACGATGGAGGAGGGAGAAGGGCGTCCTCCGCCACCGAGAGGGTGATGGCCGTCGAGGCAGGTAGCACGAAGATACTGGGCGCGGGAAGGAGAGGATCGCGATGGCTTCTAGGATTTCTCTCCAGGCGAAAGGAAAGCAGAAGGCTGGCAAGGGATCCAAGCTCACGGCGCCGGAGGACCGATCGGCCGGTGGGTTCGCCCAAGAAACAGAGGCGCTGCAGGTGACGACGAGGATGTCCGGTGATCGGGCGCTGCAGGTGGGAGGCTCGACGGGAGCGGCCGCGGAAATCACGAGAACGTCGTGAGGTGCGCGCGCTGGAGAGGAGAAGATCACGATGAACACCGCAGTGGCCTACCGGAGAAAGAGAAGCAGAGGGCAGCGTAAAGGAGGCAGGCGCAGCGCGGGGGTCGGCGACGGCTAGGTTGATGCGCCGGGAAAGAAAAAAAAACCGGTGCTACGTAGAAGCGCGCGCGCCCGAGGAGATGCTCGCGTGAGAAAGTCGCGAGCAGGTGCGTCACAGCGAAAAAACCTAATGCTCTGATACCATGTTAATTTGTAATTCAGGATTAAAACTTACATGAAAGAAGCCCTATTTATAGACAAGATTAGGGCTTATTCAAAAGAATAAATCAAACCCTATCCTAGGAATAAATCAAAACTCTATCCTAAGAAATAATTATTCCTAACAGATATTTAGGGATAATAATTATCCCTAATCATATCTACAATATTCTAACACATTTGACTATATTTTGTGCTTCTCAAAGCCACAGTTAGACATGGTGGTTTATGGTAGATGGCAAACAATTTTTTTCAACTTAAGATCGCCAACTTCTTGATAGAATGAATTTTAAAAGTGTGATTTCTTGATAGAATGAACCTTAAAAGTGTGATGCGCATCCAAGAAACCTTTTCTAACAAAAAAGGAAATAATCTAGAGTCTAAGTAAATACCTTTCCATTGTTAAACTGTGCCTTGTACACACGACCATAAGAGCCTCCACCAACAAGATTATCTTCACTGAAGCTGTCTGTTGCAACTTGTAGGTCAGCTACAGAATAATTAACTGCTTTTACAGAGGTAGTAATGACCCTCTTTGCTATGGACTTGTTCAAGAAGTCATCTTCATCAGATGATCGGTAACGATCAAGTGGAGGAGGCTTAAGGCTTATTGGAGCAGGCTGTGGCAACCTTTCTGTATCAAACCTAGGGGGTGTCTGCATCATCCTCATGTCTGCAACCAATAATCATTTGATTTTTGCAAAATAAGCCATAACAAAGTTGTTTGTAACATTGCTGCCAAGTGATAAGATAACTAATAACTATGGAACTATTGTCATCTAAAATGCTGATAAATTCTAACAAACTAATCAGTGAAAAGAAAATGGAAAATGTTAGGTTGTATAAGCAGCATTTTTCAGAAATTGTCTTATTGACTGATTCTCCCTCTCACTTCTTGATTTCTTTATAATAGGACATCATTTGGTTTCTGTCTGTATGATAGACATAATTTCTTTCCACGTTATCTTCTAATGACAATCACATCCCTTTAATGATGGTTTGCTGACACAATCTCTCCATGGATTTCATAATACTATTTACAAAGCCCAAATTTGCAAACCACAGAAATGTTTTCAATATCACAAGATTTAGACTGGATCAGTTAACAATTCAATATACATCCCAAATACAGAACAAGTGGAACAAGCCATCGGTCTAAAACATTTATGCTCCACCAATGGAAGAACAAATATATGATTACACCACAAATCAATATAAAAACTGAAGGGGCATGGCCATAGTATTAAAGGCATCACATCATCCTAAAATATGTTCGGTTTCCCTAACCGAAGCATATATTTAATCATTACACGAGTTCTTGCTAAGATACTTTTCTATTTTACTATATGCATCATTATATGATGGTTCAACCTTTAGACAATTAACCACTTTGAATAACAAAGAACAAATTATAGAATGTTGCTCTAAAAGTAGGATTGTAAAGGAACTAGACCTTCATGAACAAAATGTAAAATAAACAATCTTGAACATTAATAAATTTGGTTCATTAATATTCATGAACAAAGTTCAAGTACAATTTATGAAAGAACTTACTGTTTAACTTATGTAAAATTTAATTGTAAATTTATTTCTTAATTTTTTTATTTAAATACATATAAAAAATACAGTAATTTATCAATTTTATAATCTTAAATTATTTATAATACGTTAACATTAATAAACTAAAATAAGTTTCATGAATTAGATAAATATTTAACCTAATATATAAGGACAATAATGCAGCTAGTCGAGCTCTATAAAAAGCTCAAGCTCGATGAGATAGTTAATAAACAAACTTGAATAAGTTCAATAAGTAAGTAAACAAGCTTAAGCACGGCTAAACTCAGGTCAGCTCAACTCGTTTGCACCCCTATCTAAAAGGTAGCCCAGGTGACAACCTAAGCATTTTCGTCAAGAGGCCGCTTAGCCTAGTCGTTAGGTGCCTCCCCAACTGTAAGACCAATGCTACTACCTTACATTTAATGAACTAGTTGTGAGATTGGCAAGCGCAATTAATAGAGCAAGCTAAACATAGCAGAGTGCATATTAACATGGGAAAGATGTTTGACTTTCAAGCAAATAGCCTTATAGATATACCTAAGCCCAACAGCAACTCCCTTTCAAAAAGTGGCTCAAGTGGATCACCAAGTAGCCCAAGTAGTACGCTTGGGTGGTCCAAACGAATTCAAAGATAAAAAATCACTTCTTTTCATAAGTTTTTAATTCATTTGGCATTAGTTATCTTATTATATATTTTAGCATGATACTAATTATATATTTTAAACTCCGCCCACGATGAATTAATCTTATTGTAGCCGGTCCCAAGCCCGGAAAAAGAAGAAGAATTGCATTAATCAACCAGCATAAAACTAAGGCAAATGTTCAATGATTAATTATATATTTTCTTACAATTTGGATTGGTAACTACAAATTATTGAATTTTATACTTTACCGTGATTTTTGTTTTTTAGCTACAATGTTAAATATGAAATATTTCATTGTTATTATATGTTTATTACTTATCAATTATGACTTGTCTATTTGTGATTGTAACATTGTTTTGATTGATTAACGATTCAATTGTTATAGATACACATTAATTCTAGCCATTCTTATTGTAATATATTTCTCTTTCCTATGCTAACATTTTTTTAATGCCAATTGTCTTGCCTACTGCCTAGGTGCTAGGCAGTGGGTTGATTACCTACTCCTTGGAATTTGCTATTATTACCTTAGTAGAATATCAAAGGAATTCATTTCAAAGTGAAACACTCAAATTAGAACATACATAGGACTCAATTTAGGTAAACTATGATATAAATGAGTTTAATCTACTGGGTTTTGTTACATTTGAACTAGATTAGGCTCAAGAAGGTCACATCTGAATTGATTTTAAGTGACCAATAGTTCAAGTTAATGTCTGAAATCAACATTGACAACATTTCACAGTAGGTTCAGCTAACTTAGCCCCTTAAGTAACTCTCGTCTTCTGTTTACAGGCTACTGTACACTTGAATTATGCCACAAAACCATGGACCAAGTGGCAAGTAAGTCAGAGAGTGGCACTTAGACAAATCTGTTGATATTTCATAAAAAAGAAAACCTACTTTATTACATGGAAGAAAGACCTATTTATATCCAAAGTTAGGGCGGAATTAATCAAACTCTATCCTAAGAATAAATTAAATTCTATCCTAGGAAAAAATAATTATCCCTAACATATTTAGGGATAACAAATTATCCCTAACCATATTTACAATATTCTAACACTCCCCCTCAAGCTGAAGAACATAAATTATATGCACCCAGCTTGTTATATATGTAGTCAATTCAGAGACCTCTCAGTGACTTAGTAAATATATCTGCTAGCTGATCATGTAAGTTAACAAAACTAGTAGATATTTCTCTAGATATGACTTTCTCTCTGACAAAGTGACAGTCGACTTCAATATACTTTGTCCTCTCAGGAAAAATTAGATTTGAGGTGATATGCATAGCGGCCTGGTTATCACATATAAGTGTCATTTATATAACATCTCTAAACCTTAGTTCCTGAAGTAACTGTTTGAGTCATATAAGCTCTTGACTGGCTATGGTCATAGCTCGGTACTCTGCCTTTGCACTGGATCTCGCCACAATATTCTGCTTTTTTGCTTTTCCAAGAAACAAAGTTATCTCCAATAAACATACAAAAACCAGAGGTAGATCTCCTATCAACGGGAGATCCTGCATAGAATACCCTATAACTCGAGTATGTCTTTTGTCTTCGTACAAAAGACCTTTTCCCGGAGTGCCTCTGATATATAGAACCATGTGAATCACAGCATCTCAATGTTCTTTACATGGAGAGTTGAGAAACTGACTTACTACACTTACTGCAAATGAGATATCTGGATGAGTAACAGTAAGGTAACTTAGTCTCCCTACTAATCGCCTGTATCATTCAGGATCTGGTAGAGGCTCCCCCTGATTTGGTAGGAGCTTGACATTAGGATTCATAGGATTGTCAACTGTCTTTGAGTTTAACATTCCTGTTTTTTCTAGAATATCCATTGCATACTTCCTTTGGGATATAATGATCCCATTTCTAGATAGTGTTACTTCTATCCCCAAGAAATATTTAAGTCTGTCGAGATCCTTTGTCTGGAAATGTTTAAAAAGATGTTTCACCTGTGAGATCCCGAGATGATCACTATCTGTGATAATAATATCATCAACATAAACCACTAGGTAGATGCAACCAATAGATGAGTGGCGACAAAAGACAGAATGGTCAACCTCGCTCCGAGTCATGCCGAACTGTTGAATTACAATACTGAATCTACCGAATCATGCTCTGGGTGATTGTTTGAGACCATATAAAGATTTTCGCAAGCGGCACACAAGACCAGAAGACTCCCCCTGAGCAACAAAACACGGAGGTTGCTCCATGTAGACTTCTTCAAGCAGGTCACCATGTAAGAACGCATTTTTGATGACCAACTGATAAAAAGGCTAGTGTTGAATCGCAACAATGGACATGAATAAACGTATAGAGGACATCTTGGCAACAGGAGAAAAAATATCCCCATAATCCAATCCAAAGATCTGAGTATAGCCTTTAGCAACGAGACGAGCCTTAAGCCGATCAATCGTTCCGTCTGAACCAACCTTCACCGTATATAGCCATCGACAACCAACAACTGACTTTCCTGGTGGTAGAGGAACGAGGTCCTCATTTCACAACATGCTTTGTTTCCATCTTGGATGGACAAATACATCTACAGTTTTCGGACGAGAAACAGACGACAAGGAGGAAAGAAAAGAATAATAGGAAGGAGAAAGACGATGGTAACTCAAAGAAACATAATGAGGAGAAGGATTATGAGTGGAACGTATACCTTCCGCAAGATGGAATATCGAGTCAGAAGATTGGACCGGAGGAAGGAGCAGAGGACACGTGCTCAGATGATTCCACGAAGGTCAGATTGGGTGGCGGCAGCGGGATGAGGCGAGGACCGATAAACCTACAACGGAGGAGGAATTGGGGTTGGTGGTGATAGAGAATTCTCCGAAGGATAAAAGACTGGTACAAGCATAGAAGGATGAAACTCGGACGACGATTCAAAAGACCCAAAGAAAGAAACCGAATCAAAGAACGTGACATCAGCAGAGATGAAATACCGATGGAGAGTAGGAGAATAACACTTGTACCCTTTCTGAGACCGTGGATACCCAAGGAAAACACATTTATGCGATCGAGGAGAGAGTTTATCAATGTCAGGATCAAGAGCATGAGCAAAACATGTAGAACCAAAGACCTTAGGTGGTAAAGGATGAAGGGACTGATCTGGATAAAGTACATGATGAGGTATTTGACCCTGCAAAGTAGATGAAGGCATGCGATTGATGAGATAACATGCAGTAAGTACGACGTCACCCCAAAAACGAAGCGAAACGTGAGAGTGGAGTAGAAGAGTCCGGGTGGTCTCGAGAAGATGGCGATTCTTGCATTCTGCAACTCCATTTTGTTAGGGGGTATGAGGACAAGACGTCCGATGTAACACGCCGTGAGACGCCAAGAAGGTCTGAAATAGAGTAGATAGATACTCACGTGCATTATCACTTTGCAAGGATCGAAGAGGGATACCAAATTGTGTTTTGACTTCATTAAAAAAAGATTGAAAAATAGAAAACAATTCCGAACGATCCTTCATCAGATATAACCAAGTATAATGAGAAAAATCATCTATAAAGGTAACAAAATATTATGATCCCAATGTAGAAGAAATACGACTCGGACCTCAAACATCGGAATGAACCAAAGCAAAGGGAGACGTAGCCCGACTTATAATGCGAGGAGAAAACGAACTACGAACATGCTTGCTTAACTGACACGACTCACAAGATAAAGACTCTAAGTGAGAAAGACTATGATGTAATTGTTTTAACTTATCAAGACCAGGATGTCCCAACTGAGCATGAATAACAAGTGGAGATGTCGCTGCCGAACCTACAATAGAGGATTGGTGAAGTCGATATAGGTTATGAGACTCACATCCGAAGTCAATCATCCTCCCCTTACTCCGGTCCTGTAATGACACAGAAGATTTAGTAAACAAGATGACACAATCAAGAAACCGAGTAAGCTGACTTATTGAAAACAAATTAAAGGGAGTTCCAGGAACATAAAGAACATTATAAATGAAAACAGATGGAGAAGGATGAACAATACCAACACCTTGGGACTGAGTTTGAGAACCATCTGCCATGGTGACAAAGGGTAAATAACCGGAAGTAGATAGTGAAGAAAAAAGAAATTTATTACCAGTGATATGATCGGTGGCCCCAAAGTCAAGTACCCAAGGAGTCGAAGAGCGAGATATGCCAGCAAAGGAATTATCAGCTTGTGTAACGGCAGCAAGGGGATTAGAATCCCGTCGATCCATTTCAGAAAGTCAACATAGGAAGGCTGTAAGATACGGCGGAAAAAAAAAATCGTATGGTTAGGAGTTAATTACATCTAACCTAGTTTAAGAAATTTTAATAGTTCAATTAATCTAGGGTTAATTGAATTTGGTTAATGGCTTATAGGGTTAAAACCCAACACAAACACCCGTTAAACAAACCAACCCGACTCACTTCTTCCCTTAAATCCCGATCCGAATGGATTTCTTCGCGATCGCCTTCCGTTCCTCTTCCCTTTCCCACCGCAGAATCCTCCAACTCTCGACGTTTCCCAGCTGCCCGCATGAATGCCACCGCTCCTCTCAGTAATCCATCTGCGGTTTCCTCCCACTCGCGATAATCTCTACCTCTTTCGTTCCCTTCTTCTCCGAAACGACCGCGATCGATCTCTCCAGCTCCCTGATTTCTCCCTCTCGTTGCTTTCTCCCCCTCCTCTGCAAACACGATCGCCCGTTGCTCGCCGGTACCCACGGACGATCCGGAGAAACAAGTGTGGGTCGACGGCGTCTCCGCATCGTTCCGGTCGGGAGTGGCTTCGCGATTCTGCCGGAGCAAGATAGGGCGATCTCTCCCATCGGTAAGTTCTTTTTCTCCCATCTACGATGAAATCCATCTTCGCCTGACATTCTTGCTCCCGTGTAGCTCACAAACCGAGGGTGATTAGTGCAGCGGTGTTGTCATTAGGTTTCCGACGAACCAAGCCGTCCATTGTCGGTTGTGGTCAGGGAAAGGTAAGCATCGATTTTGGTTCTCCTTACCTTGAACGAGAGTAAGATGTTTTGTGGATTTGTCGTGACCTAAATTGTGATTTGGGCAGGGATCGCGAAGGCCGATCGCACTGGAACCGAGCCGCCGCTTTAGGGAAGAAGCAACACGCGTGGTGTCGCGAACGTAGAATCGGGGCGTATATTCGGATTATCTCGCCTTTCGCCTCGTTGTCGTGTTTTGGCCACGGTCGCTGGGTGGTGATCGAAGACGGAGTTAGGAAGCAAGGGTTTCGGGCCTGCCAGACAACCGCGAGTGGAAGTGTTTCGGGCCGACCGAGGAATGGATCCGTCCTAAACTTGTTTAGGTCAGGGATGGAATTCCTTTCAGCCGAGAGTAGGTCAGACGGGACGCGATCGCGCGTACGCGGAATAAGGTCAGGCGATGTGAATAATAAAGTCGCGAACACCGCGATTGCCGCGGTACGAGCCGCGAACGGCTACGTAAGCGCGATCGTTGGTTTACATGATTGAGAGTTGTTCTGGGTCGTGGAATATCCGGTTAGTATGAAATCGAATGTATAGATTTGTGTAGTGGTTAATCGAAACGGGGGTTTTAATTACGATGTTAACCGTACACTGAGGGTCTAATGCCAAGGTTGGTTATAGTGAATCGACTCGATAATTTGAGGGATGTTCCTAAGTCGTAGTCGATAAAAGGACGCGACTATAAGAACGATATATAGTAATTAATTCGTATGTCAGAGTCCGCTGCACTAAAATATAATTGATGATATTCGCAGACGTGGATACGAGATAGTCCGCGCCACGAGGACTTCATTATTACGAGCATTACAAATAGGGGTAATTCCTACCTCAGTCGTAGTTTTACCGATGATTTAGATGTACGATCATCTTATATGCATCACGTTACTCGACTGCTTCTTATTTATCTTATGCTTGATACTTTACCTTTGGTTGTTAACTTCATTGCTGCTATCATGTTTATTTTACCATGATTAGGAGTTATATATATAGGTGATGTAAGTAACTTAGAATTTGTTTAAGTTAAGTGCAAATAGTAAAGTCCGGATGACAACCTGATTGTAAATTGAGCAAAGAGGTCATCTGTAGGTAGGTAATGTGTTGAAAGTAGGGTTAATTCTAATACCCTTAGGTGGCATATTTACTACCGACCATGTACTGTGTAAATGATCAGGTGAATTGTATTTAGGGTGTCGCTACGGACCGGTGGTCCTAGCTCATTATAATCCCGAGTACGACTCTGCAGATAGAGTGTCAACTGATCGATTGGTTTGACTCTCTGCAGGATAGAGAGTCATGGTGGATGTCTGTATGTGACATCGTGATTCATGTCATTTGCACGCACGTCGGGCGACGCAGGTCTCCTCGCGGGTTGAGAGGGTCGTCGGTCATCCTACTCCACCGCATTACTCATGAGGAGTAACCGTGTGGCGAGCATCACAGTGCCGCACTCTACCACTATAGACGATGGTAGCTGGATTTGCGTGTCGTAGTCCTGTGTGTGTGGCACTCGACCACTCATGGTAGTATGATCGGAGTGGCTAATGAGGGACCCCCATCGATAGCTTGCTCTTCACGCTTATACGCTACTCGATCATATCGCCCACTCGGCCACCGAGAGTAGTGGTTGAGTGTTGAGTTGGGAGGTTTGTACGCCGAGCCACCGAGGCCACACTAGGGTCGTGGTAGCTTTAGTGGCCGACACGACTACGTGACGCCGTGATCGTCACGACTTATAGATATCATTGCGTATTACGTATATATACATATACGTGTATATATATATGGATGATTGTGATTAGTATACATATAGATCGCAAATCAGATATATATGTTTATTGTGATGATGCATTTGTACGCATTTACGCTTATTGCATTTGTTTACATATTCATACATGCTATCGTGCATTTTCGTATAGAGTAGTAGACTAATGTATCGTGTTGGTTATTCACCGTGATACCTCGACCCATGCTCGAGGATGTAGTGGGAGTTAGTATTATTCTTTATACCTTATCTTGTGGATATATGCCAGTTGGATGAGGATAGAGAACCGACGCCGTATGTCAAAGATCGTTTGTTGTTGATTTACTTAGTGTATGCATGCATGTATACTTATTATCTTTGATGTATACCGATGCAGTTAAATCATTGAATGACATGTAATATCGATACATATATTTACAGTTTATCTTATTACCGAGTTTTACTCACCACCACGGATCTCGGTTTTTCGTCGCCTGTGTAACAGTTCAAGTCTTCGTGACGACTGAGTCGCTACGATTCACCCCATCTCCGTTTTTCTGAGTCTCCCGAGGATTTTTTTGTTTATGTTATGGAATTTGCTTTATGTCATAGACTTTGGTTTATGTATGGACTTAGTCTTTATATCGTGGACTTGTTTTGTGTCGATGTTTTATTTACGGTTTAGTATTGTGGACTTGTCAGGTGGTGTACACCTATGTGTTTTGGTTTGGATGTCAGTATATATGTTGTTTATGTTTCCGCTGTGTTTGATATATTTATATCTGCTTATTATGTTGTCGTTGTGGGCCTACGGACCTTGTATTAACCCGAAATGTTGCCACGTACAGGGGAGATGTCGTCCGTTTGCTTTTCGGCACGGCATACTCTCGGGGCGTGACAAAGGCGATGGAGTCGGATCCGGTGTCAACTGTGAAGTGGAAGCTGAAGAAGTGACAGAACTCTGGACAATTTGAGCAGCACTAGGTCGACCATGGAGACTCCAACATCTATCAATCGTGTGTCATGGTCGGTGACAATGATCACACCAAGGACATCCTTTGCCACCCTTACAAGGTGGAAGTCCGGCGAGGGGAAGATGTGAATTTGTTGATCCAGCCCAAGGGTGTTGTAAGGACGGTACTCCAGCAAAAAGCAACTGCGATTCGGGTGGTCCGGGAAAGGGTGATGGAGAGGTAGGCGGCCTGCCAAACGGCTGAGATACAGGTGGACCTACAAACGGCGTCGGGAGAGCTGCCCAGGAAGGCGGGCTCCCAGGATACGACTGTAGTCCCGATTCTTGAGCAGCGACAACAGACGGAACAGGCAGCCTGATCGATGACGAGGCAACCAAAGGCGGGGTCGGTTGTGCCAAAGGCGGAGGGAGGCGGGATGCGAAAGGGGTAGCGACTGCGACGGTGAGGAAGAGAGACGGTGAGGAAGAGAGACGGCGAGGAAGTTTCTGTGAGGAAGGAGAGAGGCGCGCGAGGAAGCGATGGGCGAGGCAGCCAGAGAAGCTGACCGCGAGGGAGGAGGCGTCGTCGCGTGACGCGAGGGAGTAGGCCGCGGGCGGAGGAAACTTGTCGCGTGGGGAAAGACGCGGGCAGAGAAGTTGTCACGTGGGGAAAGACGCGAGGAGCTTACGGTGAGTGGAGAGAAAAAAAAAACTGCTCTGATACCATGTTGATATTTCATAAAAAGAAAAACCTACTTTATTACATGGAAGAAGACCTATTTATATCCAAAGTTAGGACCTATTCAAAGGAATAAATCAAACTCTATCCTAAGAAAGAATAATTATCCCTAACATATTTAGGGATAACAAATTATCCCTAACCATATTTACAATATTCTAACAAAATCAATTAAACTCTTTATTATTCAATATTTATTCATGTCTATTATAGAGCACAAATCTTAATTCTGGTTTAACTATATCTTTAAGTATAGTTATGCGGCAAAATCACACTGCTACTGGTGGCCAAATATAGGCAAGTTATCCAATGTCAAAAGGGTCTTCCTAGGTGGGTTCACTATGTTCCTCAGTGCCTAGGTACTTTCAGGTGGGAATTATCCCTACCTTCTCTCTCACATGAACTGAAGGTTCAAATTTCAGAAAGACCTTTCATTTTCAACTAATAGAATGGCAGAGGTAATGTGTTACCAAATGAAAATAAAGAAAAGGATAAAGATGAAATTGACAAAAATAAAATAACCAAGAATGTTTTGGATAGATCATATTGCACGTACAGCAAACTGCACAATCTTGGTAAAAAGGAAATTTGAAACCGATGGCTACCAGAACCAAAAGGAGCAAGACCGTATGAAAATTTCTCTTGAGAAGTCCACAGTTCTTAAGGCCTCAAAAATCCCAACAAAAATTATTTACTCCTGTCTACTATTTTTTCCTCAAGACATTTTTCAGTTGCATGGCAAATATGCAAACGAGCAAAAGTGCAAAATAAGTAGAATCAGACACTTAACAGTTATAATGCACTAAAACATCTCAGACAGGACTCCCCGTCCAAGGTCAATTTATGAAATTGACAGAGTGGACATTCAACTACAACTACAGAATATCTCAGAAAGGTATTAGAATGGGTGGACATCTGCAATTGATCAAGACAATGAAGTAAGATTCATTCAACAGTTTGCCAAGGGTATAAATGATGAAGAATGGAAGTGTTAAGCCATATTAATAAAGAAACATGCATATACTAAAATTAGGTAGTTTATGGTAAAATATCTAAGTAGTCACAGTTAAACCCTCTCCACATTGCACATAATTTCCAAGTCCAACATACCATTAACTTCCTCTGGAGCAAGATGAGCAAAAGGTTGATCTTGGTTAAGATTTTCTTCAACCGAGTAGTTTCGTGATTTCCTCCTTATCACAAAAAGTGCAACTATTCCACCTACAACCAAGATAGATATAATGATTCCAGCTATTCCTCCACCACCAATACCCCCATGACCAGATTGCTGACCAGGGTTACTTTTTCGACCAGGTGGAGGAGGAGAATAAGGTGGAGGTGGAGGTGCTGGGCCAGAGCTCCACTGGTTGTTACTAGTCCTATAAAACAAGAGCCATAAAGCAGTTACCATAATCAACGTTTTAAAATATGAACATGCAGTATTTCACCACTTCCTAAATGTTTATGCAGTCAAATCTTGCTTTAATGTTTAATTGACTTAAAGAGACAGCCAGCTTTTAGTTTAAACAAATGTGATATCTTTGGAATAGACTAGATTACTAGAAGATGATAAGCATGGTGTATATTTAATGTAATCCAGATACAAAGAACCAACAAAAATAAAAAACAAGAGATCCCTTTATTCAAAAAGTGACAAGTGGTAAGTGAGTAGTGAGTTGTTGATTTATAAAGTAAAAGCATAGACATTACACGTTTTACATAGTGGCAAGCGTAAGAAACAAATAGAATTAGCAATTTGTTAATCACTCTGCAAGTGCAAATCATGTTAAATTTTTTTTATTTTTGTTAAGATATTTAAAATAACGTTAGTTTTATTTAATAGTTACTACTTATCTTCCAATATGAAGTAACCTGACAGTGCACATAAAGCCTTTAAGATGAAGTTGGTAATTAATATTTGCTGCCAACCGATAAGATGAGCTTCAGTTATGGTAATATCATATTAAATTAACATGAGATACATTTAACTTAATAAACATTATTGATACACATTTATCTTCATAAAAATTATTGATAGCTTACAGGTTCAGTTATTAGATACAATAATTACTACTAACCATGATAATTGATGATGATAAGTTTATCGAGAGGATCATAAGGTAGTGGCATATGTCAAAGCTCAACTATGTAAAGATAGATATGTTTGTAGTATAAATGCATAATTCACAAATTCTGATTAAATCTGCAAACACCCTTATAATGGTAAAGATCCATAAATACTCACTGAAGATTTGTTATCCCTTTTAATTGGTTAGGAATCCATCCATTGAAGTGGTTATTCTCAACATTCCTGAAAGGAAATATATGTATGCCTTAATATACAAAATGCATACCTCTTCCTCTTACATACCAACAAACTTATGAACTTACAGATTCTGAAGTGGAAGATTGGCAAGGACGTCTATGTGACCAGTGAACTGGTTGTTTTGCAAATAACTAAAACATTTAGAATAACATGTTTTTAAGCCAAAATCTACTGGAAAATAATATTAATATATGTGCACTGTTTTTCTTACAGGTTCCCCAAACTTGTTAAGCTGGTAGAACTCTGTGGAAGATCACCAGAAAATGAATTGAAAGACAAGTCCCTGCAGTACAATTTCCACTTTTAGGAAAGTTGAGAAGTCACATTTGTACACAAGAATATAATTTATATTTCATTCTATCACGAAAGGTTGCCTACTTTTGATGTGCAAAGGTCAACAAAACTTAGTGATGTAGAACCCAAGACTGAAGAGAGAACAAACTTGTAAAAGAGATTATTAAAAACTGAGATGATTGAAACAAGGGGTTAGGGACTCATTATAGGCCCAACAATAATCCCAAAATCCTAAAAACAAAGGTCTAACATTTATGAGGTTTGCTATGATTAGTAAAAACATAATAATAATAATGAGCACTAACAATATTTTTTAAAACAAAAAAAAATTGAAAAAAAAAATCTTAAACTAAAATTTCCAAACTTTGAACACCTATAATTTCATTACTGAGCAACCACATCTTAAAAATATTTCAGTAACTAAGAAACTAACATGGAAAGCAATAGCAGCAAGTATTATATGTAAAGAACCAAAATCATAATCTAGTCAGCAGCTATAGTGGAAATCAAATGAATTTGAACTATTGTCAGCAAATATAACAGCTTAAAATGATACTTACATTGTTTCTAGATTAGAGAGGCTTTGAAACAGTTCACCCAGATTATCTTGAAGATGATTGTGAGAAAGATTTCTACATCAATGTATGTATATTTAATGCAACAAATATGAGGTAAGATAGAAAATAAAATGAAAACTGTGCAATTCAAAAGGCCACTCACAGATATTCTAATGAGGTCATCTGTGAGATTATATAAGGTACTGTTTGACCAAATTGGTTATTGCTGAGGTCTCTGGAGATGGAATTATTGTAAGAGACACCAATAAGTGTACCATAGTATGCCATCAAGGTTAGACTAACTTACAGTTTTCGGAGATTTGTAGGAAGAGTATAAGGTATCGGAGCTCCATTTCCGAGGTTATTGTTGCTCAATTTACTGCATCAATACAAGGAAATCAGGACTCCAAAATTATTTTCATGCTATGAACACAGGAAAAAGGATTTGTCCAACTTACAGCTCAGTTAGTGAAGACAGTTGATTCATGTTGTACCCAAGTGTCCCAGTAAGGCCCAACCCTGACAATATGCTAAACAGAAAAAGAGACACACATAAAAATATGGCGCCTGAAAAAAAGAAGTCCTAGAATCAAGTACATCAGAAATGTCGTGAAAAAACAAAAGATACTGGAACAAGCATCCAGTTCATGGCAGTTTGTCTCACATTGCAGTAACTGCTGAACCAGAGCATGTAATTCCTCTCCACGATTCTCCACATGGATCACCACCACTTTGTTTCCAGCCTGTCAGTTGGGAGTTGGAGTTCAAGCTGCTGAACAGGACGTTGAGGGCCGAAGCTGCATAATAAGTGTCATAATAAGAAGATTTGCAAGATTGACTGTTGGATAAAGCTTCAAAATTTCATCACTCCTCTGAATCGGATCTAGAGAAATCTATGTCTAGACTTCGCAATCCTTGATTACGAGAAGGCCTGAGATTGATAGTGGAATACAGTTAGAGAAACAAAGTCTTCTATAAATTCCTGGAAATAGAGTAATTGCTTCAGTTCTCCTAGATCCTTTATCGGTAAAAGAAAACCTATACTTTTAACCCCGAACACCCACTTTTCCGTAGATTCAATCCTCTCCTATCGACGTACATCCTTTTTTCACAAAAATTTCAACATTTCAGTCAATTCCCCACAAAAACATCAACTGGTGGAGATTAGTCTGGCAATTTTCAACCAAAGACGGAACAAGAAACAGATGGAGAAGATATCTGCCCAACTCAAACAGTCAAATACAAAAACAAGCATCCAAAAAGTAACATTTAAACCCACAGGCACCAGCAATGATAGACATTCCCACTTCCCCCTAGCATCCACCCATCAACTCACCGTCATTCGGGTCGGTGACGGCGAAGACGAGGCTCGGATGCCACGCACAGACGCACGCAAGAATAACCCAAATCGCCAAAATTCCTCTACCTCTCATCCGCGCCATTATCCCCTGGATCGGAAGAAAAAGCTAGTCTACTTCTAGCTAACAGTGCGGTATAAAAAGGACCCCTTTTTGAACCGATCACGGAATAGCCGAGTAGGAAGAAGAAAGCCACCTGGCACCAACTGATAAAGAAATCGGAACCGAGAAAATATAAATATTATTTTAATAGGCTGGAGAGCATCACAGACTGTTGACGATGAAGATTACAACTGGGTTTTAATTATTATTTTAAAAATAAATTAAAAGTCATAAGTGAATTTTAAACTCATAAGCTATTGATTAGTAATCACTAGCTTATCCATCAAACCAACAATAGTTGCATGATTAGAATTAAAAAAAAAAATCCTCAAGAAAGAAAGGACCAAATAACTAGTAAAAATGGTAAAATTATTTTACAAAAAAAAATAATTTCTAAAAATTGTAAAAAATTTCAATGTATTTATTCGAACAAAAATATTTTTCATAATTTATTTTTCTTCATTTAATTGTGAGATCGACGATAAAAAATATCTGAATTGAATACATCATAAAATATAATTTTGAGCATCTAAAGTAAATTTTTATGTAAACTTAATTTAGATATATTTAAACTTCAATTTTCAATCATATACGTGTGCGATTGACTAGTTTGTATTTATAAACTTCACAACCAATAACTATTTTTGATATTTAAAAATTTTACCTTTATTATTTTGTTCAAAATACAGTTTAATGTATCATATAATTAAAATTATTAATTTTATACTTACTTTCTCTTTATCTAATTAGATAAATTAATATTTTTAATTTATCACAATTAAAAATTTTAATTAATTAATATAATTAATAATTCATTATTTGAGTAATCAATAAGTAAATTAATATTAATCTTTCTCAAATTACATACATCATGCTACACTTTATTTATATATATTTTAAGCGTAACAATATACTTATAGAGAGATATCATATTATATTCTATGGAATTAAGATATGCAATTAGGATATAATTATTGTTGGAGCTTCTCTCTCTATAGAAGGTTTATTACACTATAAAGTTGATATCATATTCTATGGGGATAAATTTCAACAATGAGGCATTAGAATTTAGGATTGTAATGAAATGTAAGTGCATTATAGCAATTTACTTATTACAATTCAATTATTTTTAGAGTAGTATCAATGAAAAATCTCTCATTTGCGTTATAGCCAATCATTCTTGTTAGTGCAATAATGCCCCAAATATTTATATATTTTAATGTTTGAATAATCATTTAGAGTTAGGTAATATTTGTGATCTAACCGTGAATGTGTTAAGTGACAGAAAAATTTAAGTATGAAGACTTGGTAAAGAGAGTCCAAGTGTGATCTTGGTAAGGAAAGTCCAAGGGAAAATTTTGACAGTATAAGTCTAAGCATGTAGTCTTGGCGGCGTAAAGTTCAAGTGGACATTGGGAAAGAAAGTCCAAAGGAAAAGTCTTGGCAGCATAAGTCCAAACATGTAGTCTTGGCGGCGTAATGTCCAAGCAAACTTTGGCAAGGAAGAAACCCAAAGTATGACGAAACCGAAGGAAGCTTTTGAAGACAAGCATAAAGATGGAGTCGTAGACTCGAAGGAATCCTAGAGGCGCAAGGCTGATGGAGAAGCTAGAAGGTTGAGTCTAGGCTTATGGTATAGTTTCAAGTATGAATTAGTCATACTTGAGGTGTGTCGGTCGACTGACATATTGTGCCAGTCGAATTGATCTCGAGTGTTCAACACTTGAGGTCCGAAAGACATTGGAAGTCGACTAGTGTTATGCCTCAGTCGACTAGTGGTAGTCGACTACGGACCAAATTATCGAACGTAAGCTGACAATCGACTGGTCAACATGGTTCAATGGTGCTCGTGTCTGATAGACTTGAACTCAGGTCTAGAATCTAAGTCAAGGTCTGACAGTCGACTGCCATTATGGACAGTCGACTGCCAAGAGCACAGAAAGGTTGGTAGCCGACTGATCAGTCGGCTAAGGAGGCACTAATCGATTGATGAATATGGTAGTCGACTGGTCAAGTATATGTCAAGCGATTTAAAAGCAAATTCGCCGCTTAGAAGCAAATTGGATTCGTCAACAGAATAGCAATGATCGATGGTATGCAATAGTGATCATATCGGGCCCAACCCGCAAAATAATCTTTCTCTATAAATAGAAGCTAGGAAGAGGTTAATGCTTTCATTCTAAACAATCATACTAAGCTCCTCAAGTCTTTTCTTTAGCTTCCACGTGTTCTAACCTCTTCTTCATAAGATCAAATCCATTACCTTATAAGAAGAAGAGGAGTGATTGTAAAAGGCTTCTCCACCTTGGTGATTGCATCAAAAGGATATTTCTAGTGGAAGATTGCTAGGGGTGATCTACCTTATGAATTGCTGTAGAGTAGGAGCGTCATCTCCAAACCACGTTAAAAATCCTTGCTAGTATTGTGTTCTTGTTTTCCTTTAATTGTAATTTTTCTATTGCTTCCGCTAACAATTCTTGTAGAAAACGAAGAATAGTTATTCACCCTCCTCCCTCTATCCAATCCTTAAGGTTCCTACAAGTGGTATCAGAGCCCAGATCACTTCGGAGGATTTAACAATCAACTGGAGCAAGATGGCATTTCAAAAGGGTTATAGCACGGCGTGACCTCCCTTCTTCAATGGAAACGACTTCACCTATTGGAAAGGTAGGACGGAGTACTATTTAATGAATAACATTGAAAATTGGTTTAGCATTGCAGATGACTTTGAAAAACCGAGAGATTAGTTTGGAGTGTCACTACCAACCAAAGATTGGACAAGGGAGATGGCGAAGAAGGCTTAAGTCAATGTCAAAGCAACAACCACACTCCAATGTGGTTTATCTAAAGAGCAATTGAGCAAGGTTGGGCCTTTCGATTTCGCAAAAGAACTTTGGAAGAAGCTCATTGAGCTTAATGAAGGATCCAAGGAGAGCTAAGAGAGACCTATTGATAGGTCAACTTCAAACTTTTAGCATGAAGACCAATGAGACCGTGATTCAAATGCACAGTAGGTTCAAGGAGATAGTAAATGGGCTACACGTCATAGGTGAGAAAGTGGAGAATCGAGATTTAGTAAGGTACATTCTTCAAGCCTTTCCTAGAACAACTCTATGGGCATCAATGGTATATGCTTATAAGATTTCTAGGGACCTTTTTTTAGTTAAGTTAGATGAATTATTTTGTGAGTTTGAATTGCATGAACAAGCTAGCACTTCATCAAAGGAGAAAGGTCAAGCTCTTGTTGTAGGAAAGAAGGAGAAGGCGAAGAAAGAGAAGAAGGAGGTCTATTCATCATCCGAGTCGGAGGATGAGTCTTCTAGTAGAGATGAAGAATTGTCGGCAAGTGAAGTGGCTCACTACGTCAAGAGGTTTGGTGGAAAATCAAGAAGGCTCACCAAGAAGGATGTTAGGAAGATGTTCCAATCCTCAAAAGGTAAATCAAGTAGCAATTCGGTTTCTAACACTAATGTTATTTGCTATGGTTGCAATAAAAAGGGGCACATCAAGTCAAATTGCCCGGAGCTAAAGAAGAAGGAAGAAAAAGAAAAGAATAAGAAGGAAATGACGGAGAAGAAGAAGAAAGAAGTCATGGTAGCACAAACATGGGACACACAAAGTATTGAAGACTCATCCGATGATGAGGATCTATGTCACATCACATGCCATGTGGAACTCATAGCTTTGGGAGAGGAAGCCGAAAGTTTAAGTCAAGAGGAGTCCTCATCAAGCGACGAATCGTCCTATAGTGACGATGAGGTAAAAGACTCTCCTAGAGTAGAATTGTTATATAAAACCGTTGCTTATCTAAAAAATTCTTTGGATAAATCAAAATCTAGGGTTAAGAACTTGAAGGTAGAAATTAAGGCAATTAGAAATGAAGAACCTTCATATAATGATGCATGCATGCTTAAGGATGAAAATGAAAAACTTAAAAAGGAAGTGTGTAAATTAAGAGCATGTTTAGAAAAGCTCACAAATGGATCTAAATATCTTGACATGATTCTTAGGGATCAAAGGGGTGTTTATAACAAGGTCGGCATAGGATATAAACCTAAGGACAAGGAAGTAACATATACCTCCTTTATTAGTAGAAAGACAACAATTAAGGGTAAGGTTAAGAAGTCATGGGTTCCCAAAAAGTTTTTTATTAATGTTACTGATCCAAACATTTGGGTACCTAAGGCATTTGTTTTTCATGTTGTTTAGGTAGAAGGACCAAGTATGTGGATAGCGGTTGCTCAAGACATATAACCAGATATGTGAACAAGTTTTCCACAATTAAATACATTAACAAGGGTACCATGTCTTTTGAAAATAGTAGAAAACTCAAAATTTTAGATAAAGACACAATTGAGGTATCCTCTAAAATTGTTATTCATAAAGTCTTGTTAGTTAAAAGCATGAAATTCAATTTACTTAGTGTTAGTCAACTTTGTGATGCTTGTGTTGATTTCAATTCCTCAAAATGCTTAATTAGGCACAAAAGCTTGAATGATTACATGTTAGTTGGATAGAGGAAATCAAATATTTATTATGTTGATTTATCCTATACTTCTAACATTTCCACTAAGTATCTTATGACAAAAGAAGAGGAAGGGTGACTATGACATAGAAGGCTAGGGCACATAAATATGAAGAACATAGCCAAGGTAGCTAAATTGGAGTTAGTGAAGGGGCTACCAAAGATCAAGTATGTTAAGGATAAGTTGTGTGATGCATGCCAAGAAGGAAAACAATCAAAATCATCATATAAAGGTAAAATCCTAACTAGTACCTCATTACCTTTAGAGCTTTTACATTTGAATTTATTTGATTGTCATAGCATTCCTTCTTTGAATGGTAGTAAATATTGTTTAGTCATAGTAGATGATTTTTCTAGATATACATGGGTTTATTTTATGAAACATAAGGATGATACCTTAGAAATAATCATAGGATTTAGCAAAAGAGTTGAGAATGAAAGAAATCTCAAAATCAATAGGATCCGTAGTGATCATGGTAGAGAATTTGAGAATTCTAACTTCTCAAAATTTTACTTAGAACAAGGGTACAAGTATGAGTTCTTTTGTCCTAGAACACCCCAACAAAATGGGGTGGTGGAAAGGAGAAATTATGTCCTACAAGAGGCGGCTAGGACTATGCTTAATGCATATTCTCTACCTAGTTATTTATGGGCGGAAGCGATTAATACCGCTTGTTATATCCAAAATTGAATCCTAATCCATAGGTTTTTAGGCAAAATATCATTTGAATTATGAAATGACACAATTCCTACAATTTATTATTTTAAAGTCTTTGGATGCAAAGTCTACATTTTAAACACCAAAAACAATTTAGGAAAATTTGAGTCCAAAGCGGATGAGGGAATCCTAGTTGGATACTCATCCACTAGTAGAGGATATAGAATTTACAACAAGAGGACCCAGAAGGTTGAGGAATTCTCTAATGTTCAATTTGATGAGACCTTTAGTATTTATCCTAGAAAATCCTCCATTGATAAAGATATCAATGACAATAATCAAGACATTATCCAAAAGTTTCAAAACTTGACCTTAGGGGGTAATGATCAAGGGGGAGGATTAGAAAGTAGCAATCAAAGGGGAGGAAGAGGAGACTCCGATGATGAGAGGAGGAAGGAGGATAACCATCATCTAAATCAATTTGATACACCTCCTAGAACATTAAGGGTTCATCAAAATCATCCCCTAGACCAAGTTGTAGGAGAACTATCCCAAGGAGTTAGAACTAGGTCCTTTCATAGAACTCCTACTAGTCAAGTAGCTCTTATATCACAAATTGAGTCCAATTTAATCAATGATGCATTACTTGATCCGGATTGGATTTTAGCAATGCAAGAAGAATTAGCTCAATTTGAGAGAAGTCAAGTGTGGGAGCTAGTTCCTAGACCCAATGATAGCACTATTGTTACCACAAGATGGGTCTTTAGGAATAAGCTAGATGATCAAGGAAACATAACTAGAAATAAATCTAGGTTAGTTGCAAGGGATTTCAATCAAGTTGAGGGACTTGACTATGATGAAATGTATGCCCCGGTTGCTAGGTTAGAGTCAATTATAATCCTATTAGGTTATGCTGCTCACATGGGGTTTAAGTTTTACTAAATGGATGTGAAATCAACATTCCTAAACGGTTTTATTAAGGAAGAAGTGTATGTAGAACAACCTCCCGGGTTTGAGAGTGTAGACTATCCAAACCACATATATAAGCTTAGAAAAGCTTTATATGGGTTAAAACAAGCTCCCCAACTTGGTATAAAAGATTATCATCTTTCTTAATTTCTAAGGACTTTAGAAGGCGCCAAGTAGATCAAACTCGATTCATTAAGTCAAAGTTAAAGGATATCTTTGTTGTCCAAGTGTATATTGATGACATCATTTTTGGGTCAACAAATGATGAACTTCAAGACTTTATCAAAAATATAGAAAATGAGTTTGAAATGAGTCTAGTTGGGGAGTTAAATTTCTTCCTAGGTCTACAAGTCAAACAAACCAATGAGGGAATCCACATATACCAAACCAAATATGCTAAAGAAATGATCAAGAAATTTGGTTTGGAAAATGCTAAACTAGTAAACACCCCTATGGCAATCAACACAAAAATTGACAATGATCAATAAGGCAAATTAGTTGACTTAAAACTGTATAGAAGTATGATTGGTAACCTAACCGCTAGTAGATCTGATATTTTGTTTGTGATAGATATGTGTGATAGATACCAATCATGTGCAAAAGAGTCTCACTTAGTGGCCGTTAAAAGAATCTTAAGGTATATTAAAGGCACACTAAGTGCAGGACTTTAGTACCTTAGGACTAGGTCTTTTGACTTGGTTGGGTACACCGATTCCGATTATGCGGGTTGCAAATTGAATCGGAAAAGTACTAGTGGTGGATGCCAATTTCTTGGATCCTCCTTAGTTAGTTGGAGTAGTAGGAAGCAACCTTGTGTTGCTTTATCCACCATTGAGGCGAATATGTCGCCATGGGTGATTGTGCAGCTCAATTGCTTTGGATGAGACATACTCTAAAAGATTATGAGCTACACTACTCCAACATTAAAGTTTATTGTGATAATGTGAGTACCATAAATTTGACCAAAAATCCAGTACATCACTCTAAGACAAAGCACATTAAAGTGAAAAATCACTTCATTAGAGATCATGTGGCAAGGGAAGACATTGAACTTAATTACATATAATCTAAGTCCAATCTTGCCGATATTTTCACCAAGGCTCTCCCCGAAGAGGATTTTTCATCACTTATGAGAGAACTTAGAATGTGCTTAGTAGAGTAGAGGTTTAGGTTTGCATGATCCTATAGAAAATCTAGGACTATACCTCTAAACATCTCACAAAACACCTAAGAATCCATGATTTTTGTATTGAACCACTTAGAAGTCATGTGAGATGTTAGGAAGATGTATTTGATTTATTATGCTTGTTATGATGCATGACTATGAACCAATATATCATCTAGAGACATTAATCCTTAATTGAACCAATCATTGGGAAGGCTTGTGTATAATTGATGTGCACATAGCTCTAAGAACATGATTAAAAATGTCAAATCAAATAACCTTTAAACTATGTTTATCATACTTTGAAAAACAGTTTGCACTTGATCGGCAAAAGTGGTACAAATTTATGAAAAAACTTTAAAGCTTTTGCTAGATTTCAAGTTTGTGTCAATCTTAAAATATGGAAAAAAAATATTTTTCAACTTATTTTTCTTTGATAGAAAATGACTTCACAAATATGTCCACAAAATTTCATGAATTTTTTTACCTCTCTTGAATTAGTTACACATTTCATAACTTAGCTAAAAAACCTATCAGACTGATAGCAGTCAACTGGAGTTTATCGTCAGTCGACTAATAAGTTTGTCCTGGATCGGTTCATTCTGGTCCATTGGACAGTCCACTACCACTTATGGCGATCGCTACACCTACGTAACACTTTGTAGACAATCGACGCTTCGATCGTCGCTAGCGATTGACTAGTGTATCACTGAATGATCGTTGTCATGGTTATTAGGGCCATCCGACCCAATTTGCCTCGCAAAAACTTGAACCCTTCTCTTTTTCTCCTTTGCAGTTTTCCTCCGTCAACACCTCCTCGCTTTTCCCTCTTTCTTGCCAACGCTCCCACCGTCTGTTCTCACGCGTTTGAGTCTTCTTCGGCTCGTGATCCCTCTCTTCCCAATGGTTCCGAGCTCTTGTCTTCGCGGCTTGCCCTTCGGCTAGGGTTCCATTGGACCTTGTTTTTAGCGTCGCTTTAGGCATTCCTTCTGCCATCTTCAACCATGCCACCTAGGTAAACCCTAACCCCTAATCTTGGATTACTTGTTTCTTTAACTACACTAACCACTGTTTTCTTTGTTGTGCATTCCTTCATGTCATTCATTTTCTTTTTCACTCTGCATGTTTAGAGCTAAGCATCTAACATCGAAATGTGCCCTTCCACCTGTCCGTGAGGGCTCGTCAAACCCTCTACCGATGCTCGTTTTCCCACTCTGGGCCATGAGCTAGCTTTTAACTCCAATAAATTTTAACTCATCCCTCCCCGATCCTTGGATCCTAAGTTCTTCCAATCCAACTATTTTGATATTGTCCAACTCATCCAATATTACAAACTAGAGTCCTTGGTCTTTTGTGAACACCCAATCAATTCTACTTTACTTTCTGAATTCTTCAACAACTTACGTTCGGTTGGAGATGGGCTGAGGTATCGGGCTTGCTCAACGCGATCTGGACTTCACTCCCCAGATCTGGGCAGACTTCCTCGGATGTCGCCCATCCGAGAATGAGTTTGTGTTCTATCCATCTCTCATTGAGCCACTCCCATCCCCTTTCGAGGCCATCTCTTTAGACTCACTGCATGATCACTTTTACCATAGCCCTCATCCATTATGAGTAAATCTTTTCCCTTCTAATGACCTTTCTGATTCTGACAATGTCCTTTACAAGGTCATTGTTCATTGCATCCTTCCTATAGTTACCCATGGGTTGGTTGTAGTTCGGCCTCCACACTTCTTTCTTACGCATGCACTCCATCAAGCATTAGATGTAAAAATTAGTCTTAACACATTTCATTGCATAGTCCACTTCATTAAGCCAAATAATGGCAAGGTCCACGTGTCATATGGTCATGTGATCAGTGAGTGGCTTGGTTCCGTCAGCATTGACATAACCAGGGGGGTCATTAATGTTGGCAACCGTGCTATTTCTCGGAATGCTCATAGGCTCCCATGTCCCCGGATTAAAATTTTCACTAATGAAAACTAATCCGGATGGGATGAGTTTCCTAAGCACAACCAATTCATCGTCGTGCTAACGACTTGAGCGATCGCTTGAACAAACTAGTTGTTCAAGCAACACAACTCTTCTAGTCGGTTAGCCGCGGAAGAGACGACGGACGGATCGCCGGTTTTTGTGTTTCTTATTCGGGGTCCATGATTATACAACTACATGCAAATGCAAACTAGTATAATCAACATATACTAACATAAAGAACATGAGCTAGCATATCAAATAAGAACATGAAAAGAACAATAATAAAAGTTGTGAAACTTTTATACCTCTTGATCTTCTATCGTATGTCCTAACCTCCTTGTAGACTTCGTGTGGGCGAAGATCCTCCACAAGTTGAAGCATCCTAGATCTTCTTCAATCCATAGAAAGAAGAACTCTCTTTCCCTTCTTGCTTGAGCCAACCACCAATCCACAAAGGATTGATGCCGCCGGCCCCAAGAATAGAGAGAACAAAATGGAAACAAAACTCATCTCTTGTCTAGGACCAACCATCAAGCTCCAAGCATGATGTTTGCTGCCGGTCCAAAGAGAAGATGGAATGGAGTATGGAAGCCAACCGAAAGAGAAACACCAAGGGTATGGGCGCCGGCCAACACTTGGAGAAAGGAAAGGAAAACATTCCTCCTCCTTGTTGCCGCCCAAACCCTAGACAAAGCTTTCCTAATTTCCGGCCAAGGATGAAGGGAAGGAGAATAGGTTGGGCTCCGGTCAAGGTATAGGGAACATGGATAGTGGCCGGCCAACACTTAGAAGGAAGAAGAAAAAGATCTTCATCTCCATGTTGCCGCCCACCCTAATCCCAAAACCCTAATCCTATCCGCCCAACCCCAATCCTATCCCATCTAGGTTTTGGTTGCCGCCCAAGGGAAGCCATCCTAATTCCATCCAACCTAAGCCATAGAAGGAAAGGAAAAGCTTGGACGCCGGCCAAACCAAGGAGGAAAAGAGAGGAAGGGTTGCCAGCCATCAATGGGAAGAAGAAGAAGCCTTGCCGCCCACCACAATGAACCAAACCCTAACCCTAATCTCCTTTTCTTTCTTGCCGCCCAAGCCACCTTGTCTCAATTAGGTTTTCCATCCCCTTGCCGCCCAAGCCTAAGCCCATATATATAGAGTTAGGTTTAGGCCTTGGTTTAATCTCCTCCATTGGTTCTAGAGATTTAATCTCAACCGTCGGATCTAGAGATTTAATCTCAACCGTCGGTTCTAGGGTTTTAATCTCCACCGTCGGTTCTAGGGTTTTAATCCCAACCATCAGATCTAGAGATTTAATCTCAACCGTCAGTTCTAGGGATTTGTTTTTCCATCATTTGATCTAGACTTCATGAGGTTTATATTAGGCTACGATAGGGACCATGAGGAGGAGTTGGGTCTTGGCCACCCGATGGATCGGAACCACACAAACTTGATCCATCAATGATGTTCCATTCCACTAGAGGATCATCATCGAACTACCTCACCAACCCCCATAAATTAATATGGGCTCCATATATTATTTGTACATCCATCTCCCCGTGTTTAAGATATCGAATGTCCGTCAATTGATTGATTTACTGACCATCAATCAATTAACATCTAACTCCTCGAGTAGTACCACTCAACCTTATCATCATGTTGACTAAGTCAACCTGCAGGGTTTACATGATGAACCTTATGAGCTCCTCAAGGGGACATCATCAACCTAATACATAGGACACGGATTCCTCCTATAATCAACGACACACCATGTAAATAATATCATTTCCCAACTTACCGGGCATATTGATTTAATCCATAGAAATCTCACCCTCTGGTAAATCAAAGAAATAAATACTAAGTACATGTGTCCGTTATTATATCGGGATTAAGAGCATGTACAACATAATATCCGAGGTCTGATTCAATTATGTAGTCAACAATAAATTGAATCACCTCTATGTCGGTCCTGCTCAATACACCTAAGTGTACTAGTGTAACTCTATGTTCAAGATAAAACAATACCAAGCTACACTACAACCATGCCAATGGTTTGTCCAAAACCATCTTGGTTGTGAGCCTCTACTTATACTCTACAAGGGACTGATAACATGATCTTCTGTGCCATCACCCAAGCACCATGTTATCTACAATGTAAAGTATTAGACAATTTTGCATAATCATAAAAATATGCAAACAATGATCATGTGATTCTTATTTAAAAATAAAGATGTTCATACAAAAGAGCTAGGCTTTCAGTATACATCCCAACAATTAAACCCATGACCACAAAATATGATCGCATAAATGCCAGGACTTTTTCTTTAGCGGGCTTAAAGCCCTCTAACAGCTCCATGATCTGGGAGGATGGGCGGCTAGAGGCGTGCTATCGAGAATGGACGTTGCGGGGATGTCGCCTGCGCGGACTCGGCCGCGCGACGCCTCGAGGCGTTCGAGGAGACCATGGATACCCGCTTCGAGGAGCTTCGTCTAGAGCACCAGGAGTTCCGAACATTGGTCCCTTTCTAGCTGGGCATGTTGGACCGACAACAGCAGGAGATACTGGCGCTTCTCTGCCCTCCTGCACCCGAACATCCGCCTCCTACCGACGGTTCACAGTCGATGGTGATGGATGACGATAACTAGATAGCCATTGATTATTGTTGGGAGTATGAGGAATACAATCAAAGTCCATATTAGTAAGACATGGAAAAGATCATGTGCTTATAAGATAAAAAGATATCTCTATTGACATGAGGCCTTTTGGGTAAAGCCCAAAAATAAAACCATGAGAGCTTAGGCCCAAAGTCGATAATATCATGCCATTGTGGAGATATATGATTCTTATACGCACTAACAATTGGTATCAGAGTCATGGTTCATGTCAAGCTATGAACCTTGAATGAAGGAAGTAGAGCTCCCATGTCCGGATCAAGAGAACCAAACACCAGGCAGGAAGTCCAGTTGGGTCGGGAGGATCGAACAAGTGGCAGGAAGTCCAGTTGGGCCAGAAGGATTGGACAACTAGCAGGAAGTCCAGCTGGGTCAAAAGGACCGGACAGTTGGTAGGAAGTCCTGATGGATTGAGGATCGGACATCAAGCAGAGGAAGTCTTTCGAGGAAGGATAGGCTTGAGGGGGCTCAATGTAGTCCTTCGTTTGAGGGAGGATTATTGGGAGTATGAGGAATACAATCAAAGTCCCACATTAATAAGACATGGAAAAGATCATGTGCTTATATAAGATAAAAAGATATCTTTATTGGCATGAGACCTTTTGGGTAAAGCCCAAAAATAAAACCATGAGGGCTTAGGCCCAAAGTGGACAATATCATACCATTGTAGAGATATATGATTCTTATAGGCACTAACAATTATATCTTTTTTTTTCTTTTTGTTTGATTTATGTAAGGCTTTGCCTGTGGAGTTTTTGTCAGTAACTTTTTAAATGAAATGCATATTTCTTTTGTTACATCTACTCTTGTTGATTCTTTTTGGAATGGTAATTCAAATTTAAGAGGTTGAACAGGGTTTACTAAGTATAATTGAAGCCTTGATAGAGTCAATAAATTTATCGCAATCTTCATTGATAATGTTGATACAATATCATCCAAACGAACTCACAATTTTTACCTTTTTGAATTTTGTGTCAAACCGTTGATATAATGAGTAAAGGTTTATTCTTCTATTTTTAACCCATTATATTAGACTAAGTAATGCGTATGCCAAGTTTCATGAAGTTTGGACATTCACAGAATTACTTACGCATTTCTTAAACTCGTCTGAATATCACTGATTTCAGAACTATCAGATATCAGTCGACTGCTCCTTATGGCGATCATTGTCAAATCATGATTGATGGTATTGCCTCGATCATTGTTACCTTGTGTTCATGATTTAAAAGTCGTATTCTAAGGTTTCTAACTCCATTTTATGCTTACTTTAGTGTATCATGATAACTTGTATGGGAAGTAGGACTAAATTAATGCACGGATTAAGGGGGAGTATTTTATCTATTCAAATAACCTAAAATTGTTGGTGCAAAGTTTTGGTTCAGATATTCTACTTTGCTCAACTTATCATTTACACATGGTAATCTATTAAGGGGGAGCTTTATGTACCTTAGTTCAAGGCATAACATATTTTCATCATTCATGCACTCATTCTCTATGTCCCTTTCTCTTTTTGATGTGTGTCAAAGGGGGAGAAAAGAGAATTTAAGTTAGAATGTATGATGCATTTATGGTTTACAATGCACTTATGATGCCCTATGCATTTATGGTTTATAATGCACTTATGATGCTTTCATTATTGCATATTTCAATACCTAACTTAAATGATTGTCAAACATAAAAAAGGGAGAGATTATTGGTGCAATACTGCCCCAAATATTTATGTATTTTGATGTTTGGATAATCATTTATAGTTAGGCAATATTTGTGATTTAACTATCAATGTGTTAAGTGACAGAAAAATCCAAGTATGAAGACTTAGTAAAGAGAAGTCCAAGTGTGATCTTGGCAATGAAATGATGGTTTTTGCTTATCGAGTCCGTGAGGGGAAACTTCGCTTCCCACTTCACCTCGGTCGCTTGTTCATGGCGATCCCATCGATGTCCCCAGATTAAAAAAAATTTAATCCTAGACAAAAGGGATTGCCCAAACAACCAAGACATCGTCGTACTATTCGTTTAGAGAGGTCACTTGAACAAACTCGTTTTTCAAGCGACCAACCTCTATTCTACAAGTAGCCGCGGAATAGACGATGTACGGATCGCCGACTTTTGTATTTACATTTGGGATCCAAGTATTATTTAGCCACAAACAGAATATATCATGCTCATAATTGGAAAAATAAATACAAGCAAGTAACAAAAGAGAATAGAGAATAGATATACCTCTCGATCTTCTAATGTATGACCTTCCTCCTTTCGGACGTCTTGTGGGCGACGATCTACCAAAAGTTGAAGCTCCTAGATCGCCAATCTTCCTTCCTTGCTCGTTCTGAGCAAGAGGAAGAATAGAAACAAAGCTCTATTCCTTCTTTCAACCAACCAACAACCTCCAAGGATGGAGCTTGCCGCCGGCCAAGAAGGAGGAGGAGATTATGGTGGAAACCGGCCAAGACACCAAGGGAAATCCCTATATCTTGTTTCCACCACCTAAGGAGAAAGAGAAGAGGGTCTTTGGCCGTCGGCCAATGGCTGGAAAAGGCTGGAGGGGCGCCGACAGCTTGAGGAAGGAGAAGAAGGCAAGGAAATCTTTCCTTATTAGGTGCCGCCCAAGCCCAAACCCTAGCTCCTATCTCTTGCCGCCAACCTCCAAAACCCTAACTTCTCTTGATTAAAACTCCACGCCAACCCCTTGTCCTCCTTTTATAGAGTTAGGGATAAGCCTCCTTTTAATCTCCACCATTGGTTCTAGGGATTTAATCTCAACCGTCGGATCTAGAGATTTAATCTCAACCGTCGGATCTTAGTGATTTAATCTCTACCTTTGGATCTAGAGTTTTGTTTCTATCCATTGGATCTAAGTTTCATGAGGTGTTAATAGGCTACATTAGGGACCATGAGGAGGAGTTGAATCTTGGCCACCCATGGATCAAGCCCACATAAAGTCCGATCCATTAATGATAATCCAATCCACTAAAGGATTATCATTGATCTACCTCACCAACCCCCATAAGTTAATATGGGCTCCATATTTTATTTGTACATTTTCTCCCCGTGTTTAAGATCTCGAATGTCCGTCGATTAATTAATTTACTGACCATTAATTAATCAACATCTAACTCCATGAGTAGTACCACTCAACCTTTTCATCATGCCGGACCAAGTCCACCTGCAGGGTTTACATGATGAACCTTATGAGCTCCTCAAGGGGACATCATCATCCTAATATATAGGACACGGTTTCCTCCTATAATCAACGACACACCATATAAATAATATCATCTCCCAACTTACCGAGCCTATCGATTTAATCTATAAATCTCGCCCATTGGTAAATCAAAGAGATGAATACTAAGTATATGTGCCCGTTATTATATCGGAATTAAGAGCATGTACAAAATAATATTTGAGGTCCGATTCGATTATGTAGTCAGCAATAAATCGAATCACCTCTAAGTCGGTCCTGCTCAATACACACAAAGTGCACTAGTGTGATTCTATGGTCAAGACAAACCAATACCAAATCACGCTACAACCATTCCGATGGTTTGTCCAAAGTCATCTCGGTTGTGAGCCTTTACTTATACTTTACAAGGAGCTGATAACATGATCTCCCGTGTGACACCACACACCATGCTATCTACAATGTAATGTATTAGACAATATTACATAACCATAAAAATGCAAACAATGATCATGTGATTCTTATTTAAAAATAAAGATGTTCATACAAAAGATAGACTTTTCAGGATACATCCCTATAATCTCCCACTTATACTAAAAGACTATGCTATCCTCAAACTGTCATACATCTGATCCCCATTCCCTCCACATGCCTATCAAAAGCTCTTGCCAGAAGGGCCTTAGTGAAAGGATCTGCCAGGTTATCCTCCGATGCAATCTTGGCCACAACAACTTCTCCTCTCTTTACGATTTCTCATATCAAGCGGTACTTACGCTCTATGTGTTTACTAGCCTTATGGGCTCGTGGTTCCTTCGAGTTTGCAACTGCACCACTATTATCACAATAAATTGTGATAGTTCTAGGCAAACCAGGAATCACATCCAAGTCCATCAGGAAGTTCCTGAGCCACACAGCTTCTTTGGCCGCCTCAGAGGCTGTCACATACTCAGCTTCCATGGTGGAGTCTGCCACGCATTTTTGCTTGACACTCCTCCATACAATGGCTCCACCTCCCAAAGTAAACACAAAACCTGAGGTAGACTTACTGTTATCCCTATCAGATTGGAAGTCGGAATTCGTGTAACTCACAGGGAGTAATTGGTCTGCCCGGTAAACCAGCATATAATCTCTAGTCCTTCTCAGGTACTTTAATATATGCTTTACCGTAGTCCAATGTCCCTATCCTGTATTACTCTGATATCTACTGACCATGTCCACGGCAAAGCAGATATCTGGTCTTGTACATAGCATCGCATACATGAGGCTTCCTACTGCCAAAGCATAAGGAACCACCTTCATCTCCTCTATCTCCTCAGATTATCTAGGACACATCTCCTTAGATAAAGGAACTCCATGCCTGAAAGGTAGAAAACCCTTCTTGGAGTTCTGCATGCTAAAACGATCCATAATCGTGTCTATGTATGAAGCTTGGGATAAGCACAACATCCTTTTCCTACGATCTCTTATAACATTGATCCCAAGGATGTGTCCCACCTCTTCCAAGTCCTTCATATCAAACTGTTTGGACAACCATACCCTTACGTCCGATAACACCTTGATATTGTTGCCAATCAACAAAATGTCATCTACCTATAGTACAAGAAATACCACTACATTTCTGTCACATCTCTTGTATACACAAGACTCATCCAGACTTTGAATAAATCCATAAGACTGGATTACCTCATCAAAGCTGATGTTCCAAGACCTCGAAGCTTGCTTCAATCCATAAATGGACCGATTAATCTTACATACAAGATGCTCTTTGCCCTTCACAGTGAATCCCTCTGGTTGCTTCATGTAGATGTTTTCCTCAAGACTTCCATTAAGGAAAGCTGTCTTGACATCCATCTGCCACACCTCATAATCCATATGAGCTGCAATGCATAAGAGAATCCGGATAGACTTAAGCATGGCTACCGGCGAAAAGGTCTCCTCATAATCGATACCCTCTTTCTGAGTATACCCCTTCGCAACAAGCCTTGCTTTGAAGGTCTCAACCTTCCCATCTATTCATCTCTTTCTCTTGTAGATCCACTTGCATCCAATGGTTTTTACACCATCGGATGGTTCTTCTAGCTCCCAGACCTGATTTGAATTCATAGATTCAATCTCAACATTCATTGCACTTTGCCAAGATACTGCATCTTTATCTTGGATTGTCTCGTCATATGTCCAGGGATCAGGTTCATGTTCGCCAGGGACCAAATCAAAAGATTCTCCCAAGAACATGAATCTATCAGGCTGTCTAACAACCCTCCCACTACGACGAGGTTTCTCCTGTGTATCCTCTGTGACACGCGGTGCAGTGACTTGTGGTATATCCTCTTGTACCGATGGTACTGAAGAAGTGACACCCTTAATTCCTCCAGAACAATTTTACTCTTGGGCTTATGGCTCATCACATAGTCTTCCTCTAGAATTCTGGTGTTCGTGCTAATGATCACCCTATGATCTCTAGGACTATAAAACAAACCACCCTTCGTTCCTCTAGGATACCCAACGAACATGCGTACTTCTGTATGAGGTTCCAACTTACCAGCATCTGCCTTCAGCACATGTGCTGGACTCCTCCATATCCGAATATGTCTTAGACTAAGCTTTCGCCCAGTCCACAATTCTGTGGGAGTAGAAGACACTGATTTAGATGGAACCAATTTTAGAATGTACACTGCCGTATCTAGAGCATATCTCCAGAACAAATCTGGCAACTCAGAATAACTCATCATCGATCTAACCATCTCCATAAGAGTCCTATTCCTTCGCTCTGCTACACCGTTCTGCTGGGGTGGGCCAGGTGTAGTCAATTGAGATTGAATCCCAGCCTCTGATAAGTAGTTCCTAAACTCTCCAAAGAGGTACTCACCACCACGATCAGATCGTAGTGTCTTGATACTTTTACCTTGACGTTTCTCCACATCAGCCTTGAATTCTTTGAACTTGTCAAAGCATTCAGACTTGTGGTGCATCAGGTAAATGTATCCATATCTTGAGTAATCATCTATAAAAGAGACAAAATATTCAAAACCACCTCTGTTGGATCGAAGCGGATTGCTAGAGGGGGGGGGGTGAATAGCGATAAAAACTTTTCTTTCGTTTCGTTCGTTAAAACTCGAGTAGACAATTAATTGCAGTGGAAAGATAAATGATAAATAAGAGGAGACAAATGTTTTTTTACTTGGTTCGTAGCCTTCGGCTACTACTCCAAGGCCCTAGTGATCCTTGATCACGCACGGAGGGCAATTCACTAAAAACACTCCTCCTCGTTGGAGGTAGGAGTTTGACGATTACAAAAAAACCTTCGAAAGAAAAGATAGAGAGACAAACCCTCTCTTCTATTAATGTAAAGTGCAATGATAGAAAACCTCGATTAATAAAAGGAATTGCAATATTTAAAGAGACGACAAATTAAAATATCAACAACTAAAGAGTAGAAACTAAGCTAGGGTTGTTGACAGCACTTCGTCGTAGAGTCGTCGAAGAATCGCGGAGTTGCAAAGGTTTTTGAGCACTTAGAGATAATGAAAAACCCTAGGAGAAGCCCTCCTTTTATAGCCTTTAAGCCCCTCATTGAATGGGTCTTCAACCAATAGGAATTGGGCATAAAACTCCTTGAAAAATGGTGATAAAGCTTGACTCCTCGAGGCTGATTTTTGACCATCGGTTGAACTGATTTCTTGGCCGATTGAACTGATGGCTCAGCAGTTGAACTGATCCTTGGCCGGTTGAACTGACGGCTCAGCAGTTGAACTGATCCTTGGCCGGTTGAACTGATTTCCAGACTTTTCAACTGTAATAAAGAGTTAGCTCGAAATATAAGTGAATTCGACGGTCACTTGCCGTCCGATCTCAACATAGACCTTCCATGGGAAGTCTTGGTCGGATTGTCACCTAAGGATGTCCCTGTATGAAGGACTCGACCTTACTTACGCTCACTCACACGAGCTTACCTCAACATTTACCTTTGAAGCCTTGCTTTTGGTCTCCAATTGATTCCTTCGGCTCCCTCCGAAGTCCTCCCGGTGTCGCCCGACCACTACGGTTCTCTCCGAGTGTCGCTGACCTTCGACTTAGCTTAGCATTTCTGCATACTTGATTCAGCTCGTGAGATAATGACATGAGCTTAACTTTGTATCATTTGCTATAATCAATACTCAGGTTCGACTTAGGTGCCTACTGCACCAACAATCTCCCCCTTTTTGATTTATGGCAAACCCATATACAAAGTTAAGAAAAATAAATTAAGTGCATTAAGCAAAATGAGTATGAGATATGCATGAATGAGCAGGAGTATATAAAAACTCTTTTTCAAGTGCTCCCCCTTGAGGAATCCTCCCCCTTGACCGAGGGTGAGTACTTGAGAAAGAGTTTTAACTCTCCCCCTTGATGTTTGCTACTAAAAAAGAATTAAGTAACCGAAATTACTTAATATTGGCCATAATGTTTAAAATAAGTTTTAAGTTAAGAAATCAAAAAAATTGATTTCTTAACCTTGGCCTTTACTTCCATTTTGTTAACAAGTTAACTTAAAGTTAAGTAATTTACTTTTTTGTTAACAAGTTAACTAAATGTGTTTAAGTTAAGAATTCTCTTAAGTTTTTTTTGTTAACTTAAAGTTAAGTAAGCCTTGGCCATAAAAAATTGATCCCTTAACTTTGACATTTTTCTCCCCCTTTTTCCATATATCGAAAAGAGTGAGGGTGTGTGTGGAATAAAAAATAAGTATTAATTTTAAAGTCCAAGCATGTTCCACATTATTTTGAAAATCATATACTAAAAATAAGTTGATCTATAAAATGTTCGACTCATATTTGGCTTGATTGATATGAAAGATCAACCAGTCCTGGACAGAGTCGGTTAGTGTGTATGATTATACTCTGTGGTTCATAGCGATGCACTAGCTCTACATCTAGAACCAGGAGTAAGGTCCTAACATCTCACGCCCATCTACGTGACTAAGTACACAAACACATTAGTCCTATGTGTTGTGAGATGTACTGGCTCCTTAAATCTATAGGTGCATGATATCTAAGGTATGTCCTATGCTAGTTCCATGAAAATGAAAAGTAAGAAATAGTAGTACGAAAATATAATTTGTAAGTTCCTATTCTACTACGCACATGCCCAATTTTCATCTTAATAGACTGAATTCGGCTTCGGGTAGGGGTTTAGTAAATAGGTCTGCCAAGTTAGACTTCGATTCGACGTATTCGAGTTGTATGACTCCGTTGGCCACATGTTCTCGAATGAAATGGTGTTTGACCTCTATATGTTTGGTCCTAGAGTGACATATCGGATTCTTAGTAAGATTAATTGAACTAATGTTATCTACGTGAAGTTTAGTATTTGTAAAGTCTAACTTAAAATCGCGGAGAGTGTGTTTCATCCAAAGAAGCTGAGTGACACACTCACCCATCGCGATGTATTCGACTTCGGTGGTAGATAAGGCAACACAGTGTTGCTTCCTACTGCACCAACTCACTAGACTCGAGCCGAGAAGTTGACAACAACCACTCGTACTCTTTCTATCGAGCTTACTACCGACATAGTCCAAATCGGAGTAGCTGGTTAGTTCGAACTCGGTAGATCTAGGGTACCAAATACCGTCATTAAGTGTACCCTTTAGATATCTAAGGATACGCTTGACTAGAGTTAGGTGAGACTCCTTGGCACAGGTTTGGAACCTTGCGCACATACTTACTGCAAATAAGATATCGGGTCGGCTTGCAGTTAAGTAAAGGAGACTCCCTGTTATGCTCCTATAGTATTTTAAATCAATTGAATTTCCGATTACATCTTCTTCTATATTCACATTAGTTGCCATTGGGGTATTAATAATTTTAGCGTCTTACATTCCAAAGTGTTTAATTAATTCCCTAGTATATTTGCGTTGATGTAGGTATATTCCATCTTTAGTTTTTTTAATTTGTAGACCTAAAAAGAAGCTTAACTCGCCTACTAAATTCATTTCAAATTCACTTTTCATAAGTGAAATGAACTCATTTAGTAGGATTGAGTTGGTGGTTCTGAAAATAATATCATCTATGTAGATTTGGACTATGAATATGTCTTTACCTAAGGTTTTTACGAAAAGAGTTGGGTCAACTACACCTTGGTTAAAACCTTTGGACTTAAGATAAATCGAAAGTCTCTTGTACCAAGCTCGAGGAGCTTGTTTAAGTCCATAGAGAGCTTTCTTTAACCTAAGGACATGGTCGGGTTTGTCTAAACTTTCGAAACGGGGGAGGGGGGTTGACTAACATAAACTTCTTCTTTAATGTATCCATTTAAGAACGCAGATTTCACATCCATTTGAAACAACTTAAATCCTCGATGTGCTGCATACGCTAATAGCATTCGAATGGACTCTAATCTAGCTACTGGGGCATAGGTCTCGTCGTAATCTAAACCTTCGACTTGACTAAACCCTTTAGCGACTAGTCTAGCTTTATTTCTAACCACTTCACCTTTATCATCAAGTTTATTTCTAAACACCCACCTTGTTCCAATGATTGTTTTATCTTTAGGTGGTGGTACTAATTCCCATACTTCGCTCCTAGTGAATTAAGCCAACTCTTCTTGCATTGCAATAATCCAATCGGGATCAAGAAGAGCTTGGTCAATAGTCTTGGGTTCAATTTTGGAAATTAAGGAGATTTGACTAAGGTTTCTGTATGAGGCTCTAGTTCGAACTCCTAGACTTGGATCACCTATCACTTGGTCGATAGGATGATTCGTTTGAGTCCTAGTTAGATTTGGGTTTGAGTCTACAACTTAATCAATAGGATGACTCGTTTGAGTTCTAGTTTTGTTAGAGTCATCTATCACTTGGTCATTAGAGTGACTTGGTTGACTTAGATTAGGATTAACACTAGACCTGATCTCCGGATCAGAGTTAGGTCTAGTATGAATTGGCTCTCTAATTAGGGTTGCCGAGGGTTTTGTAGGTTCGTGTCCTTCATCAAATACTACATTAATAGTCTCTTCGACTCTAAGGGTGTCATGGTTATATACTCTATAAGCTCTACTTGTAGTCGAGTATCCTAGAAAGATTCCGGTCGTGGTCTTGGATGTAAATTTCCCTAGGTAATCCTTAGTGTTTAGGATATGTACCTTACACCCAAATACCCTAAAGTACTTGATGTTAGGTATTTTATCGTGATAAATCTCGTATGAGGTCTTAAGGTGCCTCTTTACCATAAAGATCCTATTTTGGACATAGCATGCCGTACTCACGACTTCCGCCCAAAACCTATCGGGTAGGTTATACTCGTTTAACATTGTCCTAGCGACTTCTTGTAGGGTTCTATTTTTGCGTTCTACTAGGCCATTTTGTTGTGGAGTTCTAGGGCAAGAGAACTCATGGTGATATCCATTTAGGTTACAGAATTCTGTAAACCTATGGTTCTCGAATTCACCACCATGATCAGTCCTAAGTCTTTTGATCTTAATGCTTTGTTCATTTTTTATTAATTTAAATAGATTGATTAATTGATCTAGGGTATCACTTTTATGTTTGATGAACCTAACCCAAGTAAATCTAGAATAGTCATCAATTATGACTAAGCAGAATTTACTTCCATTAAGTGACTTAGCTCCGTGTGAATTAAATAGATCCATGTGTAGGAGCTCAAACACACTTTTGGTTAGTTCTTGATTAGTTAGTTGATGTTGTGTCCTAGATTGTTTACCTTGTTGACAAGCATTACATATTTTATTATCCAAGATATTGAGGTTAGGCAAACCTCTGACTAAGTCACTCTGACTCATCTTATGGATGAGTCTTGGGTGTGAGTGACCGAGTCGTCGGTGCCACAACCATGATTCCTCTTGCCATGTCATAAGACACTTAGTTGAGGAGTTAGTTAAGTTAATAGTGTAAATGTTGTTATTTCTAGTTCCCTTAAGAATTGTTTTAGAAGTTTCAATTGTATTAATTACACATTCATTTTCTAGAAATATGACCTTATAGTTATTATCACACAATTGGCTTACACTAAGTAAATTATATTGAAAATTTTCTACTAATAAAACATTTTGATTAACAAATTTGAGTTAAGCTCAATATCATCTGATCCGATGATTTTGAGCTTGCCGTTATTTTCGAAGGCTACCAATCCTTGTCGTTTGAATCGAAGCTTCGAAAACTTGAGTTGATCCCCGGTCATGTGTCGGGAGCAACCACTGTCCAACATCCATTGATCCTACATGCAAGATAGTTGGATCCGATATTGGATTTATTAATGATTGGTTGAAAATTATTAACTTAAATCATCTCACCCATGTCTACATGATCAAACACGTTAACCCTATATATTCTTGTGAGATGACTTCCAATTTTACTTGATTTAAATTTAATGACTTAAAAACTTGTCAACCTTGCGTTAGATTAAGATTTCACCTTAGGATCATCAAGTCACCTTTTCAAGATCATGACTTCCAGGTCATGGCGAGGCACAGATGCCTTCTTTGATCGGAACAACGACCACTTCCTTAGACAAAGCCATTTTCAAGAAAATAGAGACTTGACTACCTAAGACCACTTCCTGGTCTAACTAGTCTAGGATACGGCGAGGTAGCTTCAACTAGTTCCACTCGGTCAAGTGCACCAAACTAGATACGCCTTATCTAGCCCGAATACACAAGACTCCACTTTCCTAGCGTACTATCATCTCGCCGCGTCCTGGTACTATGTTATCAAGTATTGACGAGTTATAGTCCTATCTAACCATTCTAAAAAGGAAAATCAAACTAAATAAAAAAAACCTAAGCATGCAATTTCTAGGTTAAAACACAAACAAGTTTCGTACTAGCTCCCCCTAGACCGTTGAATCGATTCGGTCTCTCTACATAGTGGATTTGGTCCTTGGGAACCCAGTACTGGTTCGATCCTAAGTTTGAAATTAAGGTGGTCTTAGAGACCCATGCTTGAACATATTTTTTATGTCGACTTACAATCGACATATACGACTTGTTGGTCGTATTTGAGCTAAACCCTAGCCCGACCTTGTTGTACACGGCCTTTTGCGATCCAAGTAGGAGGTCAAGTCCTTTGGATCCCAAAGTAAACCTTTCCAACGTATTCCTAAGATCTTCGACTTGACTCTTCAAGAGTGAGTTCTCAACTTCGAGTTTTTCAACCCGAGTTGAGTCCTCCTCTTGAACTCGACTAGTCGAAGAGGTTAGGGAGACCTCGTGTTTGAGGAGTTTAACTTCCTCAACCAGGGTCTCGACCTTGGACTCAGACTTAGCTAACTTTCTAGTTAAAAACATAATTGCACTATAAAGCGTACTAATTAGAGATCGACTTACCTTGAGTGTATCTTTTGAACCGGATGCGTATCCGTGGCTTGTCTTGAATAGTGCTTCGCAGTCCGACTTGTCTTCGGTTTTCGATTCGTGTTCCAGTTTCGACTCCGTCTCCAATTCAACCGGTTTAGCCATGAGGACTCGATCATCGTCTTCTTCCTCAGACTCTTCTTCCCATGTAGCGTTGAGTGCCTTTTTGTATTTTGGTGCTTTGCTTTTGAGCTTTGGGCATTCGGACTTGATGTGTCCAAATCTGTTGCATTCGTAACACCTAATATTAGAACTTTTAGGCTTACCTTCGTTGGGTCGAGTGATGGTTCGCTTTTGGCCCTTGACTATCCTCTGAACTAGGTTGACTAGTTCGGCCTCCATTTCTGGGTCGACCTCCGAATCGGACTCATCCTCTTCTTCCTTTGGGGGTGGCTTGCTTGTGGTTTTCTTCCTTGAACCTGCAAAAAGTGTTATACCCTTCTCGGGTTCTGAGTTAGACTGCTCATGAAGTTCAAAATCAGAAAATAGTTCATCTAACCTAAGTTTCGAAAGATCCTTGGAGACCTTGTAGGCATCGACCATGGATGCCCACAAGGTAGTCCTCGGAAAGGAGTTTAGGACATACCTTATAAGGTCGCAGTTTTCGACCTTTTGCCCGATCACGTGTAGATTGTTGACTATGTCTTGGACGCGGGCGTGAAGTTGTGTCACGGACTCGTGTTCCTGCATTTTTAGATTATATAGTTTATTAAATAAAAGATCACGCTTACATACCTTGGCTTCATCGGTCCCTTCGTGTAGCTCCACTAGCTTTGTCCAAAGGTCCTTTGCGCTTATGAAGGGGCCGACGCGATTTAGCTCCTCCTTGGACAAACCGCATTGGAGAATTTGAGTTGCCTTGGCGTCGGCTTCGACTTGTCGTTTTGTCGCAATGGTCCATTGGTCATAACCCAAGGATTCACCCACTTCGTTAGTCGGAAGTGTGAAATCCGTTTGGATTATGATCCACATCTCGATTTGGGTTTTGAGAAAGCATTCCATCCGACCTTTCCAGTAACGGAAATCATCTCCGTTGTAAAATGGAGGTCGGACGGTGCTAAGATCCTCGAGATGGGTCATTTGGAAGGGAAACCTTGCACAAAAAAATACAAAAAAAAACACGAAAAAGGTTCCAAGACTTTGCCTTGGATTAGTAATGTAGGAAATGAAAAGAAACAAAAGGAATAAACGAGAAATAACCAACTAAAATAAAAGATGAGCACTTACAACCTTCGATGTCCTAGAAATGATACTAAACGATAGTTTTTGGGGATGAAGACAGCTTGTTATGAGGGTTTACCCCCATAAGAAGTGTAGATCTCTCCGAGAGCTTCGTTTTGGTAGGTAGCCCGTGTCGTGGGACAACTTGTACGAAAAGTTATGCCTGTTTGACCGTCGGCTACTCCAAAAGCGAATACTTGCAAAACAAAACCAAACGAAGAGTACCAAGACTTCGTCTTGGATTAGTAGTGCGGGAGAAAAATTTAAACGAATGAAAAATAAATCTGTAAAAAATGTTAGATTGGTGGTTTCACCAAATCTAAGCGCCCCCGGCTCTGATAACAATTGTTGGATCGAAGCGGATCGCTAGAGGGGGGGGGTGAATAGTGATAAAAACTTTTCTTTCGTTTTGTTCGTTAAAACCCGAGTAGACAATTAATTGCAGCGGAAAGATAAATAATAAATAAAAGGAGACAAATGTTTTTTTACTTGGTTCGTAGACTTCGGCTACTACTCCAAGGCCCTAGTGATCCTTGATCACGCACGGAGGGCAATTTACTAAAAATACTCCTCCTCGTTGGAGGTAGGAGTTTGACGATTACAAAAAAACCTTCGAAAGAAAAGATAGAGAGACAAACCCTCTCTTCTATTAATGTAAAGTGCAACGATAGAAAACCTCGATTAATAAAAGGAATTGCAATATTTAAAGAGACGACAAATTAAAATATCAACAACTAAAGAGTAGAAACTAAGCTAGGGTTGTTGACAGCACTTCGTCATAGAGTCGTCGGAGAATCATGGAGTTGCAAAGGTTTTTGAGCACTTAGAGATGATGAAAAACCCTAGGAGAAGCCCTCCTTTTATAGCCTTTAAGTCTCTCATTGAATGGGTCTTCAACCAAAAGGAATTGGGCACAAAACTCCTTGAAAAATGGTGATAAAGCTTGACTCCTCGAGGCTGATTTTTGACCATCGGTTGAACTGATTTCTTGGCCGGTTGAACTGACGGCTCAACAGTTGAACTGATCCTTGGTCGGTTGAACTGATTTCCAAACTTTTCAACTGTAATAAAGAGTTAGCTTGAAATATAAGTGAATTCGACGGACACTTGCCGTCCGATCTCAACATAGACCTTCCATGGGAAGTCTTGGTCGGATCGTCGCTTAAGGATGTCCCCGTATGAAGGACTTGACCTTACTTACGCTCACCCACACGAGCTTACCTCAACATTTACCTTTGAAGCCTTGCTTTTGTTCTCCACCTGATTCCTTCGGCTCCCTCCGAAGTCCTCCTGGTGTCGCCCGACCACTACGGTTCTCTCCGAGTGTCGCTGACCTTCGGCTTAGCTTAGCATTTCTGCATACTTGATTCAGCTCGTGAGATAATGACATGAGCTTAACTTTGTATCGTTTGCTATAATCAAAACTCAGGTTTGACTTAGGTGCCTACTGCACCAACAACCTCTAGCCTGGATAGACATAGGACCACACAAATCAGAATGAACCAATTCTAACATATCTTTGGCTCTATACCCCTTGGCCTTAAAAGGCCTCTTAGTCATCTTACCCTCCAAGCTAGATTCGCAGGTTGGGAGATCCTCCACCACTAGTGAACCCAAAAGTCCATCAGCTATCAACCTTTGAATTCTGCTTAGGTTAATGTGACCAAGCCTAAGATGCCAAAGATATGTTTGGTTCATCTTCGAAGGTTCTTTTCTCTTATTGGAATTAGAAGATGAGTTATTAATTTCAATATGCATCGTGGGAGCTTTTGGTTCAAGTGTGTACAAATTTCCTATCAATGCACCCGAACAGATAATGTCCCTATTCCTTTTTATAACAACTCTGTCATTAAAAGAAATAGAATATCCATCCATAAAAAATTTAGAAACCAAAATTAAATTCTTTCTAAATAAGGGTACATAAAGGCAATTTTTAAGAACCAAAAGTTTATTTTTCTCAAAAGATAAATGAACATCTCCCACTGCAACAGCCGCCACCTTCGTGGCATCGCCTAAGTATACGGTAATCTCCCCCTCAGCTAGTCTTCTGGTTTCCTAGAACCCCTGTAAAGTATTGCAGACATGATCAGTGGCTCTCGTATCTACACACCAGGTGCCGGTAGATAACACCGCTAAACATGTTTCAATGACTAGACTAAAAGATATACCTTTATTCTTGCGGTTGGGGCAGTCCTTCTTCCAGTGTCCAGTCTGCTTACAAGTGAAGCACTTGCCTTTCGGCTTCTTCACTCCTCCCTGAGTACCTCCCACCGCCTTTGCCCCAGTTTATTTCTTCTTCTTCTTGCCTTTTGGCTTAGAAGTAGAAACCTTTTGGGTCACCATGGCATGTGCCTGAGCACTCTGACGAAATATCCCCTCTGCCGCTTGGAGTTCTGTCAGAAGTTCGGCCAACGAATACAACCTCTTATTCATGTTGTAGTTCAGGCAAAACTGCTCAAAACTCCTAGGTAGAGACTGAAGAATGATATCGACCTGGGTTTCCCCATCGATCTCAGCTCCGAGGACTTCCAACTCATTCAAATGAGCCATCATCTTGAGAACATGAACCCTCACGAGTGTTCCCTCGATCATGGTGGCCGTCATCAAGTTTCTCATGGCTTCTTGCCTCGTAGCCCGATTCTGGTGTCCAAAAATCTCTTTGAGATTGAGCATCATATCATAAGCTGTGGGTATGACTTGATGCTGATGTTGCAGTACATTTGACATAGATGCCAAAATGTAACACCGTGCCATCTCATCGGCTTTTACCCACTTCTTATAACTCTCTCTCTCCTTTTCCCCAGAATCTTCTGCAGGCTTAGGAGGGCACTCTTCGAGGAGTACATATTTGTATTCCTCAGCAGTCAAGACAATGTCTAGATTCCTATTCTAATCAACATAGTTGGGTCCAGTAAGTTTGTTCTCTTTCAGTATCACAGCAAGTGGGTTGAAAGTCATTTTGAAAGAAAACCTAAGAATCACATAAATCAAAACATTAGATTTCAAAAAATTATTGATTCCTCAAACAATAAAATTTTAAAATCAACCAATACCTCAAAATACCGAGAATATTATGCCACGATAGTGTGGACGTATACGAATTCTACATTTGTAAGAGGAGGTTTTACCCATTAATTTTACTATCTTGTCAACCTAACTTTTTGACAAGTAAAATTAATAGTTGATTTCTCTTTGGCCCTACAAATAAAAGTAGTGACTCCGATGGGGAGGATACTTATATTTGTATCTATGTGTTCACCATTTCTCGGTACCAAGGTAATTATCTCGGGTTATGTGCCTTCTGATGGGGAAGTGTACACGCTCCTTAATAATTTCCTATAACCATATTTGACCTTGTGATCCACAAACAAACTCATCCGATGGGGAGGAAGGCACTCAGAGCCGACGCGCAAGTTTGTTTACATCACTTGTCAAATCGTAATGGAGGTCGTGGAAATTTTTAAAAATTTCCCTCTCCCACTTAGTAATTTGAAATTGAGGAATTTTCCTAGCCTATGACATGCATATCAAACAAAAAGCAATAAATATTAAAAATAAATTATTTTCTAACTATTTTGGCTTTTGTCTTCAATATGTCTCCCGTCGCATCGCCTTCTCGTCCGCTTCTCCTACTCCATGTACGAGCCATCCAGAGATCCGAGCCGAGACTAAAATCTATTTTAATTTACATCCATCGATCCTATACTCCACGAGGGAGTGTACATGAAATCTAGATCGAAAGTAAACTAAAATAAAAAGAATGGCTAAACAATGTCGTATCTAATTTACAAAAACTAAATACTAGCCTCGTCAACCCCGAGGATTCAACAAAATATACACATACAATCACATACACACATATGGTCATAATAGTCGGATCTTATGCCTGCAACCAAAGAGTTAAACTACGCATATCCTACTATTATCTGACACATTTAATATATGAAAAGTGCATAAAAATTAACCGAATCCTAAACACACAAAACCGGAAACCTTTGCTCTGATACCAATTGATGGTTTTTGCTTATCGAGTCCGTGAGGGGAAACTTCGTTTCCCACTTCACCTCGGTCGCTTGTTCATGGCGATCCCATCGATGTCCCCGGATTAAAAAAAATTTAATCCTAGATAAAAGGGATTTCCCAAACAACCAAGACATCGTCGTGCTATTCGTTTAGAGAGGTCACTTGAACAAACTCGTTTTTCAAGCGACCAACCTCTATTCTACGAGTAGCCGCGGAATAGACAATGTATGGATCGTCGGCTTTTGTATTTATGTTCGGGATCCAAGTATTATTTAGCCACAAACAGAATATATCATGCTCATAATTGGAAAAACAAATACAAGCAAGTAACAAAAGAGAATAGAGAATAGATATACCTCTCGATCTTCTAATGTATGACCTTCCTCCTTTCGTACGTCGTGTGGGCGACGATCTACCAAAAGTTGAAGCTCCTAGATCGCCAATATTCCTTCCTTGCTCATTTCGAGCAAGAGGAAGAATAGAAACAAAGCTCTATTCCTTCTTTCAACCAACCAACAACCTCCAAGGATGGAGCTTGCCGCCGGCCAAGAAGGAGAAGGGGATTATGGTGGAAACCGGCCAAGACACCAAGAGAAAGCCCTATATCTTGTTTCCACCACCTAAGGAGAAGGAGAAGAGGGTCTTTGGTTGTCGGCCAATGACTGGAAAGGGCTGGAGGGGTGCCGGCAGCTTGAGGAAGGAGAAGAAGGCAAGGAAATCTTTCCTTATTAGGTGCCGCCCAAGCCCAAACCCTAACTCCTATCTCTTGCCGCCAACCTCCAAAACCCTAACTTCTCTTGATTAAAACTCCACGCCAACCCCTTGTCCTCCTTTTATAGAGTTAGGGATAAGCCTCCTTTTAATCTCCACCATTGGTTCTAGGGATTTAATCTCAACCGTCGGATCTAGAGATTTAATCTCAACCGTCGGATCTTAGTGATTTAATCTCTACCTTTGGATCTAGAGTTTTGTTTCTATCCATTGGATCTAAGTTTCATGAGGTGTTAATAGGCTACATTAGGGACCATGAGGAGGAGTTGGATCTTGGCCACCCATGGATCAAGCCCACATTAAGTCCGATCCATTAATGATAATCCAATCCACTAAAGGATTATCATTGATCTACCTCACCAACCCCCATAAGTTGATATGGGCTCCATATATTATATGTACATTTTCTCTCTGTGTTCAAGATCTCGAATGTCCGTCAATTAATTAATTTACTGACCATTAATTAATCGACATCTAACTCCATGAGTAGTACCACTCAACCTTTTCATCATGCCTGACCAAGTCCACCTGTAGGGTTTACATGATGAACCTTATGAGCTCCTCAAGGGGACATCATCATCCTAGTATATAGGACACGGTTTTCTCCTATAATCAACGACACACCATATAAATAATATCATCTCCCAACTTACCGAGCCTATCGATTTAATCTATAAATCTCGCCCATTGGTAAATCAAAGAGATGAATACTAAGTATATGTGCCCGTTATTATATCGAGATTAAGAGCATGTACAAAATAATATCTGAGGTCCGATTCGATTTTGTAGTCAGCAATAAATCGAATCACCTCTAAGTCGGTCCTGCTCAATACACACAAAGTGCACTAGTGTGATTCTATGGTCAAGACAAACCAATACCAAATCACGCTACAACCATTCCGATGGTTTGTCCAAAGCTATCTCGGTTGTGAGCTTTTACTTATACTTTACAAGGAGCCGATAACATGATCTCCCGTGTGACACCACACACCATGCTATCTACAATGTAATGTATTAGACAATATTTCATAAATATAAAAATGCAAACAATGATCATGTGATTCTTATTTCAAAATAAAGATATTCATACAAAAGATAGACTTTTCAGTATACATCCCTACATGAAAGTCCAAGGGAAAGTTTTGGCAGCATAAGTCCAAGCATGTAGTCTTGGCGGCGTAAAGTCCAAGCGAACTTTTGCAAGGAAGAAACTCAAAGCATGACGAAACCGAAGGAAGCTTTTGAAGGCAAGCGCAAGGATGGAGTCGTGGACTCAGAGGAATCCTAGTAGCGCAAGGCTGATGGAGAAGCTATAAGGTTGAGTCTAGGCTTAAGGTATAGTTTAAAATATGAATTAATCATACTTGAGGTATGTCGGTCGACTGTCATATTATGGCAGTTAAACTGGTCTCGAGTGTTCAGCACTCGAGATCCGAAAGACATTAGCGATCGGGTTACGCCCTGATCGGGTGGTAGTCGACCCGGACCAAACCTACGAGCGTGCGGCAATGAATTGGTGTGTAATACCAGTCGACTGGTCAACATGGTTCGATGGTGCTCGTGTCTGACAGACTTGAACTCAGGTCTAGAATCTGAGTCAAGGTTTTGGTAGTCGACTGCCATTATGGGTAATCGACTTCCAAGAGCACAGAAAGGCTAGTAGTCGACTGATCAGTCGGCTAAGGTGGCACCAGTCGACTAATGAATATGGCAGTCGACTGACCAAGTATACGTTGGATAGTGACGAAAGCAAATCCGGCTCTATCAAAAGCCATTGGATTCAGTCAACAGTAGCAATAGTCGACTGATGGTATGCAGCAATCGATCGGAGATTTTAAGTGGAATATTGCTATGGGTGATCCACCTTACAGATTGTCATGGAGTAGAAGCGTCATCTCCAAACCACGTTAAAAATCCTTGTTAGCATTGTGTTCTTGTTTTCCTTTAATTGTAATTTTTCTATTGCTTCCGCTAACAATTCTTATAGAAAACGAAGAATTGCTATTCACCCCCTCCCCTCTAGCCAATCCTTAAGGTTCCTACAATTCTTGTATCTCTTATCAAATAACTAAACACATCCGTCATATTTCTAATAGAATAATATTTTCATCAATGCATTACCAGATAATATTTCTCAAAAATCATGAATAATATCACTTTCTCATAGGATCTAGGTTTGCCATTCCCTAAGAGAAGCATATTATCATGCATAGAGTCTTGAGCTATAGCTCTCAGAGTTGTCTCAGTTGTTAAGTGCAAAGGGGTAATTCTTAAGTGGGCAGAGGTTAATTCCCGGGGGTTTCATCGCCCTGGGCTATCGATCGACCTCCTCCTTTGCACTTGCCATCTGGGATCCTGATTTATCTCCTCCACCGATAGAGGTAGTGGGGGGAGGGGACCGCTAATGTGGCAGTTCCATAATTTTTTTGAGTTATATTTCTATCTATTAGTCTCCAAAGATATCCCAGTTGGTAAGTACAAAGAGATAATTCTTAAATAGGCAGAGGTTAATTCCTGGGAATTTCACTGTCTTGGGCTATTGACCGACTCTCTCCTTTGTACTTGCCATTTGGGATCCTGATTTACTTCCTCTATCGATAAGGACAGCTGAAAGAGACCGCTAATATAGCAATTCCATATTATTTTTAAAAGTTATATATCTATCAAGTTCCCTATGTGTTGGTGCAGGGGCACCAGATAATCGAACCTATGTTTTGATTATGGCAAAGACACAAAGTTAAGCTTATATTGTTATCTCACGAGTTGAATGAAGTGTGCAGGAATGCTAAGCTAAAGATGAAGGTCCAGCGACACCCGGAGGTTCTCGTGTTGAGAAACTGTGGTGGTCAGGTGACACCGGGAGGACTTCGGAGGGAGCCGAAGAAATTAGGTGGAGACTGGAAGCAAAAGATAAAAAGGTAAAGCTTGAGGTAAGCTCGTGTGAGTAAGTGTAAGTAAGGTCGAGTCCTCGGTACGGGGACGTCCTTAGGCGACGATCTGACTAAGACATCCCTGTAGAGGAAACGGTGACCGCTAGAGGGGGGTGAATAGCTCGTTTTCGTTGCGTGATGGAATTCAATTGTGTTTGTCTCTACAAGTCATGTTAGTGCAGCAGAAATAAAGCAATAACGAAATACGACAAACACAAATACACCAATACACAAGTATGTAACGTGGTTCGGAATCGAATGGTTCATACTCCACGGATCGAGCTCTAAAGAGCTCTAGTGATGCACACGCAACCACTAATCACAAATAACTCCTTCTCGGAATAATTCGGAGGCGGAGAAACCTCTTACAAGCGATTACAAAAGTAATACAATAAGAATACAAGAAGCTACACTAAAACGCAAGTAAAGAAAACTTTACACCGAGCTTTTGAATGCTTGCTTGCTAGGTTGATCAAGTAGCACTTGGAGACCCTGAATTGTAGCAGCAACTCGCCCCAAAACACCTCAAAGAACCTTGCTCCAAACCTCCTCCACGAGCTCCATTTAAAGCTGCTACCTAGGCTGGAAAATGCCGATCAGTCGATTGCACAGGACCATCAGTCGACTGATGATACTGTTGTTGTGAGACAACGGTGTGATCCACACTGGAAAAATCCAACGGATAGGACATCAGTCGACTGCTAACCCCAACAGTCGAGTTCGACTCCATTCTGTGCCCAAAATATCGAGCACCAGTCGACTGATCACACGATCACGATCGATGCTCCAGCAATGATCGCCCACCGCTGATTGGCTGCTACTCTTCGTAGTCAAACCCTAGTTGACTCACACCAGTCGACTGCCATATGACACCAGTCGACTGGCACACCTCAAGCATGAGGTTTTAACCCAAGTATGGTGCCCCATACTTGCTAGACCACCCTTAGCCTAGACCTAAGCCTTCTAGCCACCTCCATCAGCCTCGTGCCTATCGGATCCCTCCAAGTCATCCATGACTTGTTCATCCATACGCTAGCCTTCAGGTGCTTCCATCTGCTATGTCATGCTAATGGTGTCTACACCGCCAAGGCACATTGGACTTACGCTGCCAAGACTCCACTTGGACTTTACGCCGCCAACCATAGGACTTATGCTGCCAAGACTCCCGCTTGGACTTTACGCCGCCAATATCAAACCCCTTGGACTTCTCCAATGCCAAGACTCAAGCTTGGATTTTCCCTTGCCAACCCATGTTGGACTTTCTATGTCAAGACCCATGCTTGGACTTTTCCTTGCCAAAACCCATGCTTGGACTTTACATGCCAAGTACTCAAGACTTGGACTTTCCATGACAAGGTCAACTCCAGTCAACCATCAAAATCTCCCTCGAGTCAAACTCGAGTCCGGTCAATCATAACCCGGGTTGATTGTGCCAACAATCTCCCCAAAACATTATTAGACATCAATGTCAAACATCGATGTCAAACTTCCATGTCAAACATCAAAACATCGCTCGAGTCAAACTCGAGTCCGGTCAATCGTGAGCTACGCCGATTGCACCAACAATCTCCCCCTTTTTGATGTTTGACAAAAATATATACCTTTGAGTTAGAACACTAACTCAAATTCCCTTACCAATTATCCCAAATTGGTAATACATAAATTCTCCCAAAACATTCTGTTGGGATGTATACTGAAAAGTCTATCTTTTGTATGAACATCTTTATTTTGAAATAAGAATCACATGATCATTGTTTGCATATTTTTATGATTATACATATTGTCTCATACATTACATTGTACATAACATGGTGTGTGGTGTCACACGGGAGATCATGTTATCGGCTCCTTGTAAAGTATAAGTATTGGCTCACAACCGAGATGACTTTGGACAAACCATTGGTATGGTTGTAGTGTGATTTGGTATTGGTTTGTCTTTACCATAAAATCACACTAGTACACTTTGTGTGTATTGAGCAGGACCGACTTAGAGGTGATTCGATTTATTGCTGACTACATAATTGAATCAGACCTCAGATATTATATTGTACATACTCTTAATCCCGATATAATATATATTATTTGTACATCCATCTCCCCGTGTTTAAGATATCGAATATCCGTCAATTAATTGATTTACTGACCATCAATCAATTAACATCTAACTCCTCGAGTAGTACCACTCAACCTTATCATCATGTTGACTAAGTCAACCTGCAGGGTTTATATGATGAACCTTATGAGCTCCTCAAGGGGACATCATCAACCTAATATATAGGACACGATTTTCTCCTATAATCAACGGCACACCATGTAAATAATATCATTTCCCAACTTACCGGGCATATTGATTTAATCCATAGAAATCTCACCCTTTGGTAAATCAAAGAAATAAATACTAAGTACATGTGCCCGTTATTACATCGGGATTAAGAGCATGTACAACATAATATCCGAGGTCCGATTTAATTATGTAGTCAGCAATAAATTGAATCACCTCTATGTCGGTCTTGCTCAATACACCTAAGTGTACTAGTGTAAATCTATGGTCAAGACAAACCAATACCAAGCTACACTACAACCATGCCAATGGTTTGTCCAAAACCATCTTGGTTGTGAGCCTCTACTTATATTCTACAAGGGACTGATAACATGATCTTTTGTGCCACACCAAGCACCATGTTATCTACAATGTAGAGTATTAGACAATATGCACACATATAATAAATATAAAGTGCAAACAATGATCATGTGATTCTTATTTCAAAATAAAATGTTCATACAAAAAGAGCTAGGCTTTCAGTATACATTCCAACAATACTTAGTAGTCATTTCTTTGATTTACCAATGGGCGAGATTTATATATTAAATCGATAGGCTCGGTAAGTTGGGAAATGATATTATTTATATGGTGTGTCGTTGATTATAGGAGGAAACCGTGTCCTATATATTAGGATGATGATGTCCTCTTGAGGAGCTCATAAGGTTCATCATGTAAACCCTGCAGGTGGACTTGGTCCGGCATGATGAAAAGGTTGAGTAGTACTACTCATGGAGTTAGATGTTGATTAATTAATGGTCAGTAAATTAATTAATCGATGGACATTCGAGATCTTAAACACAGGGAGAAAATGTACATATAATATATGGAGCCCATATTAATTTATGGGGGTTGGTGAGGTAGATCAATGATAATCCTTTAGTGGATTGGATTATGATAGGACTTTATGTGGGCTTGATCCATTGGGTGGCCAAGATCCAACTCCTCCTCATGGTCCCTATTGTAGCCTATTAATACCTCATGAAGCTTAGATCCAATAGATAGAAACAAAACTCTAGATCCAAAGGTAGAGATTAAATCTCTAGATCCAACGGTTGAGATTAAATCTCTAGATCCGACGGTTGAGATTAAATCCCTAGAACCAATGGTGGAGATTAAAACAAGGTTTATCCCTAAACTCTATATAAGGAGCCTTTAGGGTTGGCGTGGAGATAATTAGAGAAGCAAGGGTCTTTGGAGTTGGCGGCAAGAAGCAAGGGGCTAGGGTTTGGAGCTTGGCGGCACCAAATAAGGAAACAATTTTCTTATCTTCTTCTTCCTCAAGCTTGCCGGCGCCCATACAGCCCCTTCCTCACTTTGGTCGGCGTCCAAACTCCCTCCTCTTCTTCTCCTTGGCCGGTGGAACCAAGGCTTAGGGTCCTCCCTTGGAGCTTTTTGGCCGGCAACCATTGTTTCCCTTCTCCTTGTTGGCCGGCGACAAGCAAGGTGCTTGTTGCTTGTTGGTTGGCTAAAGGAAAAAGAAGGATATTGTTTCTATTCTTCCTCTTGCTCGGAACGAGCAAGGAAGGAAGATTGGTGATCTAGGAGCTTCAACTTTTGGTAGATCGTCGCCCACACGACGTCCGAAAGGAGGAAGGTCATGCAATAGAAGATCGAGAGGTATATCGATTCTCTATTTTCATTTGTTGCATGTTTATATTTGTTTTTCAATTATATGCATGATATATATTCTGTTTTGTGGCTAAATATACTTGGACCCCGAACATAAACACAAAAGCCGGTGATCCGTACATCGTCTATTCCGCGACTATTCGTGGAATAGAGGTTGGTCGCTTGAACAATAAGCTTGTTCAAGTGACTATTCTAAACGAATAGCACGACGATGACAAGGTTTCTTGGGCAATCCCTCTTGTCGAGGATAATTTTTTTTTTATCCGGGGACGCAGAAGAGATCGCCATGAACAAGTGACCGAGTCGAAGGGGAAGCGAAGTTTCCCCTCCCAACACATTCTCCCCCAAATATTCTCCCCCTTTTTGACTAACATCAAAAAGGTTTTCTCTCCAAGGTGGTCAATGTCTCATGCCCCAGTGAGATCTTACAATCTCCCTCTTGGTCCAAAAATACCTAGGATGCTTACCATCTTTCTAGTGATAAGTCTCATATCACTCAATAGAGGCAATCCTATACACTCCCAATTTCCAAATTGGGTATCTTTTAATGCCATTTTTCCTTCATGAGGAAAAATACCATCCATCATCCCATGATGGATACCTCTCCCTAAAGTCTTGTTCCCCCTTGACCATTGCACCAACAATGTCCTTGGGAAGTTCCTAAGCCAATACGAACTCTAAACCATCAAAAATAAGGTTCAAAGTTCAAACTTGAACTCTCCACACCTTAAATTTGATACATCATCCTAACACCTCTCCTAATCCATATCCAATGGATTTTTACCCTTTATAATGCTTCCCAAAGCTTATCCTAGGGTTATGAGTGGTTAGGGAACTTTACCATGGCTGAAAATGGGCTAAACAATCTTGTTTTTCTCGAAATCAGCTTGGCAGTCGAGTCCTTCAGAAATCAGTTGACTGCCTTGTGTTGGTGCAGGGGCACTAGATAATCGAACCTGTGTTTTGATTATGGCAAAGACACAAAGTTAAGTTTACATCGTTATCTCACGAGCTATCTAGTGTGCAGAAAAGTATTAAAGATGGAGCTGAAGGCTAGCGACACCCGAAGGAAGCCGCGGTGGTCGGGCGACACTCGAGTGACTTCGGAAGGAGCCGAAGGAATCGAGTGGAAGGCCGAAAGCGAGAGCTACTATCGAGGTAAGCTCATGTGAGTGAGAGATTGTAAGGTCGTGTCCTCTTTACGGGGACGATCATAGGCGGCGATTCGACTAAGACTTCCTGTGGAAGGTCTAGGTCGAGATCGGACGGTTAGAAACCGTCGTATTTATCATTTTCCGAGCTAACCTCTTATTGCAGGGAAGTGGCCAAGCTGGAAGTCGACTGCTGGACATGGAGCAGTCGACTGATGCCCATCAGTCGACTGATGGGAGGCATCAGTCGACTGATGGTGACGATTCAGCTTTTGCGCTAGGTCAAACCGGATAATGTTTGACGTGGCCACTTCGCGATAAAATTTGGACAACTTCATGATCCATTCCGAAAAAAGAGGAGACAAATTCAGAGGCCAAAATCTATAAAATGAGAGGAGGATTCCACTCCAAACACATCAAGTTTATTCATCAAGTGCTCCTACAATGCCAACGCTCCAACACCATCATAACGCCGACGCGACGACAACCTCAGATCTTCTTCATCGGCAGCAACATCTAGTAATTTATTTTAATATTGTATTCATTGTTTTTATTCATAACGAGGTGAGGTAGGCTTGTTGCCTCATCCTCGTATTCCCGAATTTTGTGATCGTTGTCTCCTACCTCCAACGAGGAGGAGACGTTATAGTGCTTTGCCCTCCGTACGCGGTCTAGGACCGATATGGCCTTGAGTAGCAACCGCTGGGTTGTGAACCAAGTAAAATAAATGTGTCATTTTATTTTCCACTGTGCTTACTTATTTACTTGTGTCTCAACGAACGAATTCGACAAAAGATTTACGATCGCTATTCACCCCCCCTCTAGCGACGCTTCTCGATCCAACACCTTGCACATCAGTCGACTGCCACCAAGGGCAGTCGACTGATAACTGAAAAATCCGATTTTCAATTATCAGAAATAGATTTTAAAAATTCATAAATAATTATACGTATATAAAAAAATCATGAAAATTTATACGTATAATACTTATGACCAATACAATGGGTGAAAAATGATAGAAAAATATTTTACCCATAAAATACCGAAATTGGTACAAAGTTCAAAAGTGAAGAAAAACTTTAATGTTTTAGCTCACTTTGTACCAACTTCATCAATGGTGATTGCTATCAAAAGATAGACTTCACCAAGGTTTTCTAAATTGATTTTAAAATATTTTTGAAAACCTATATTTGATCATATTCCTTGGGCTCAATGTACATGATTTGTACACAAACTTTTCCAATGATCCACCTTTAGTTAAAGATGAGTTTTAGTTCATCTAGATGCAAAAACTATGCACGTTGAACTTAACTCATATCCTAACATCTCACATGTATCTAGGGTGTATAAATACACATACATGTCAATATAATGTGAGATGTGGGTTTTGTTCTCCTAATCTAGGGTTTCATGTATTTTTCTAAGGCAACCCTACTTGATTCCCTTATAAATGGGACTCCAAGTCATGCCAAAGTCCTTAACTCAATTTTAATCAATTTAGATGCATGAATGATTATGACATTAATGATGGTATAAATAAACACATGCTCATAATCATGATGTCATGGCAAAAGGTGGAATCTAAAAACACATGATATTAAACCTAATCCTAAAAACATGATCATGACATATTAAATGGTAAAAATAAATATGATGTCATAGTATGTTATATGGAAAACATAGCATGACAAATAAAATGTATGGGTATAATAATACCTAAATTTTAAAGTTAGTTTCCATTTGATATAATTAAGTATATTTTGCCATATTATCGCTTTTCTCCCTAGTGTGCCAAAAATCCAAAATGACACACTATTACCTCTAAACCTAAATTATGCCAATTTAATTGATTTTTTACAATCTTTAAGGTATATTGGCACATCCTAAAATATTTTAGGATTAACAATCAAATTTATTTTCAAGGTATCCATAACCTTGAAAATTACCTAAAGTGCCACCTTTACCATGGTTAGGTTAACTACCCATCCATTTAAAGTTGGCACACCTAAACCCATCTAGCATGAATCGATCACGCTCTTAGGAACCCAAAACCTATTTGAGCTTGTTGGGGAAATGTTGACCGCTAGAGGGGGGTGAATAGCTTCGTAGGATGCGTTGATGGAATTCAATTGTGTGCTTGTCTACAATTCGTGTTAGCACAGTGGAAATAAAACAAACACACAATTACACAATCATATAACGTGGTTCGGAACCGAACGGTTCCTACTCCACGGATCGAGCTCTAAAGAGCTCTAGCGATGTCAATCACACACCACTAATAAACACTCCTTCTCGACACAAGTCGGTGGTGGAGAAACCTCGTACAAGTGATCTTACAACAATAAAAAATAAATACAAGCAATATACAAATGAAATACACAACAAGTAAAGAAAGCAACACTTTACAATTGCTCTTGGATTGCTTGAATTGCACTTGGAGACCCTGATTTGCAAGAGCAAATCACCCCAAATCACCTCAAGAAATGCTGTTGATTTCCTCCTCCACGAGCTCCATTTAAAGCTTCTGCCTGGGTTGGAAATCGCCGATCAGTCGACTGCTCGAAATCATCAGTCGATCGATATCACTGTTATCGTGAGATAACAGCTAGATCCACGCTGGAAAAATCCAACGGATCCATCATCAGTCGACTGATCATGACCATTAGTCGACTGATCGAGCCTCCACTCGACTGCTAACCCCAACAGTCGAGTCAGACTCCATTCTGTGCCCGAAAAAAAATCGAGCACCAATCGACTGATCACACGATCAGTCGACTACTCGGCTAATCAGTTGACTGTCAAAGGCTGGCAGTCAACTACTGGGCTAATTTTCGCAGTCAAACCATAGTTGACTCATGCCAGTCAACTGCCACATGACACCAGTCGACTGATACACCTCAAACATGAGGTTTTAACCTCAAACATGAGGTTTAACCCAAGTATGGTGCCCCCATACTTGCTAGACCACCCTTAGCCTAGACCTAAGCCTTCTAGCCACCTCTGTCAGCCTCGCGCCTATCAGATCCCTCTAAGTCATCCATGACTTATTCATCCATTGCGCTAGCCTTCAGGTGCTTCCATCGGCTATGTCATGCTAACGGTGTCTACACCGCCAATGCACATTGGACTTACGCTACCAAGACTCCGCTTGGACTTTATGCTGCCAACCATTGGACTTATGCTACCAAGACTCCCGCTTGGAGTTTACGCCGCCAATATCAAAGCCCTTGGACTTCTCGAATGTCAAGACTCAAGCTTGAACTTTCCCTTGCCAACCCATGTTGGACTTTCCATGCCAAGACCCATGCTTGGACTTTTCCTTGCCAAGACCCATGCTTGGACTTTTTCTTGCCAACCCATGTTGGACTTTCCATGCCAAGTACTCAAGACTTGGACTTTCCATGACATGGTCAACTCCAGTCAACCATCAAAATCCCCCTCGAGTCAAACTCGAGTCCGGTCAATCATGACCTGGGTCGATTGTTCCAACAATCTCCACAAAATATTATTAGACATCAATGTCAAACATCAATGTAAACTCTTTATGTCAAACATCAAAACATCACTCGAGTCAAACTCGAGTCCGGTTAATCGTGACCTGGGCCGATTGCACCAACAGAGCTCCTAGGGTTTACTAGGTATTCCTTAGGGATAACCTCCCTAGATACCTTCCTAATGACCCTTCTAGGCCTGTTAGCCTTGGTCATTTGGGTCTTGCCATGGTTAAATCTAGGGGTGACTCCCCTTGTAACCTTCTTAGTGGCCACCCTAGGTTTCTTAGAAACCCTAGCTACTAGGAACACACCTTGGTTACCCTTAGGGATGACTTCCCTAGTAACCTTGGTCTTTCTAGACCTAGTTTGTGTTCCATAATCAAATGGAACACTATGATAAGTCACCTTAGGCTTAGGTTTGTGACCCAAACCTTTCTTGTCCTTGGTTGACTTTTGTCTCTTAGGCCCTAGGTGTTGTCTTTGACTTCTAGACCCTATGGTTTGACCATTTGACCTTTGCATTTGATTTATCATTTTTGCAAGGGTCTTTTCAAGTTTCTCAAGCCTTGACCTCAAGGCTTGGTTTTCCAATTCTAATTGCCCAATTTTTGATTTTTCATTTGGTCTTTGGGCATTATTTTTCCTAGGCATATGCCTAGTCCATTTAGGGTTTAAGCCTAGGTGCTCTTGTACCTTTTTAATTGTCTCCCTAGGTAGAATTTGTCTAGAATTATTTGACCTAGATTTGTCTTTAGATAAATTTATTTTAGGGACATTAGTCCCAAATTTCTCCTTATTATTGAAATGAATATTCTTAGCTCCTAGGCAAAAATATTTATTGTTCCTAGCATGCTTTTCATGATAAATAGCAAGTGAATTGAAATTCTTAGCATGCTTTTGTCTATTAACTAAAGAAGGAGCATTATTTAATTTTACCTTAGGGATTGCTTTAGAAGCTCCCCCTACATGTGATGCCCCCTCTTGAGTCTTCTTGCTCCCCCTAGGGCATTGACACCTATATTGCCCCTTTTGATGACATTTGAAGCACATCACATGCTCCTTTCTCTTCTTGGTAGGGACACCAGCATCCTTTGACTTTTCTTGACTCTTAGGCGCCGATGGAGCTTTCCTTACTCTTTTCGGACACTTACTCTTGTAGTGTCTGGATTCCCTACACTCAAAGCAAATTATATGATTTTTGTTTAATCCTAAATTGCTTGAGTTACCTAGGGTATTTATGGTGGTCGGAATGGATTCTTCATCTCTCCCGGAGGTGGATGGCTCCTCTTGAGGTTGCTCCGGTGTGGATGGTATCTCCTCCCCCTCAATCCTTGAAGTGGAGGCTTCTTCCACTTTTTCCTCTTCTTCCACCGATTTAGAGGTTGACTCCCTATCAACTTCTGAATCCTCACTCACTTGTGAGGATGAGGATTCATCTTCGGGCTCCTCTTCTTGAGTCGGTGATGGGTCTTCATGGAGCTTGGCCAATTCCTTCCAAAACTCCTTGGAATCCATGCAATCACCTAGGCTACACAAGAAGTCATTAGGAATTAAATCAAAAATAAATTTGATTACCTTCTTATTTTTCTCGAATTGTTGGAGTTGCTCCTCACTCCATCTTTTCTTTTTGAGGAAGCCACCTTTTGGTCCTCTTAGATATTCAAATCCTTCCATTAAGATGGATCACTCCTCAAAATCTTCAATTCTTCTCTTCCAAGAATTGAAGCCTTCTCGTCCATATAGGGTGTAAGGCACCGGTGTGTTTATGTCCCAACCTAGCTATTCTTCCAACTCTATCTTCACCCTCTAGCGTCTTTGTCTTTGCTCCCGGCGGTTATTCTGTAGAAGAGCCCCGGGGCTCTGATACAAATTGTAGAGGAAACGGTGACCGCTAGAGGGGGGGTGAATAGCTCGTTTTCGTTGCATGATGGAATTCAATTGCATTTGTCTTTACAAGTCGTGTTGGCGTAGCAGAAATAAAGCAATAATGAAATACGATAAACACAGATACACCAATACACAAGTATGTAACATGGTTCGGAATCGAATGGTTCCTACTCCACGGTTCGAGCTCTAAAGAGATCTAGTGATGCATACGCAACTACTAATCACAAATAACTCCTTCTCGGAACAATCCGGAGGCGGAGAAACCTCTTACAAGCGATTACAAAAGTAATACAATAAGAATACAAGCAGCTACACTAAAATGCAAGTAAAGAAAACTTTACACCGAGCTTTTGAATGCTTGCTTGCTAGGTTGATCGAGTGGCACTTGGAGACCCTGAATTGCAGCAACAACTCGCCCCAAAACACCTCAAAGAACCTTGCTCCAAACCTCCTCCATGAGCTCCATTTAAAGTTGCTGCCTGGGCTGGAAAACACCAATCAGTCGACTGCTCGGGACCATCAATCGACTGATGACACTGTTGCTGTGAGACAACGGTGTGATCCACGCTGGAAAAATCCAACGGATAGAACATCAGTCGACTGATCATGACCATCAGTTGACTGATCGAGTCTCCACTCGACTGCTAACCCCAACAGTCGAGTCCAACTCCATTCTGTGCCCAAAATATCGAGCACGGTCCGGTGATCACACGATCGGATCATTGCTCCAACTCAATGATCGCCCACCTCTGGCGATTGGATCGCTAGGACACTTCTCGTAGTCAAACCCTAGTTGACTCACACCAGTCGACTGCCATATGACACCAGTCGACTGGCACACCTCAAGCATGAGATTTTAACCCAAGTATGGTGCCCACATACTTGCTAGACCACCCTTAGCCTAGACCTAAGCCTTCTAGCCACCTCCGTCAGCCTCGCGCCTATCAGATCCCTCCAAGTCATCCATGACTTGTTCATCCATACACTAACCTTCAGGTGCTTCCATCGGCTATGTCATGCTAATGGTGTCTACACCGCCAAGGCACATTGGACTTATGCTGCCAAGACTCCGCTTGGACTTTACGCCGCCAACCATTGAACTTATGCTGCCAAGACTCCCGCTTGGACTTTACGCCGCCAATATCATACCCCTTGGACTTCTCGAATGCCAAGACTCAAGCTTGGACTTTCCCTTGCCAACCCATGTTGGACTTTCCATGCAAAGACCCATGCTTGGACTTTTCCTTGCCAAAACCCATGCTTGGACTTTACATGCCATGTACTCAAGACTTGGACTTTCCATGACATGGTCAACTCCAGTCAACCATCAAAATCCCCCTCGAGTCAAACTCGAGTCCGGTCAATCATAACCCGGGTCGATTGTGCCAACAATCTCCCCAAAATATTATTAGACATCCATGTCAAACATCGATGTCAAACTTCCATGTCAAATATCAAAACATCGCTTGAGTCAAACTTGAGTTTGGTCAATCATGACCTGGGTCGATTGCACCAACAATCTCCCTTTTTTTGATGTTATGACCTGGGCCGACTGCACCAACAATTCCATGGAAGGTCTATGTCGAGATCGGACGGTTGGTAGCCATCCAAAACACTTATTTCAATATGATTTTCGAGCTAACTCTTGATGCAGATGAAAATCTTGGGCATCAGTTCAACCGACCAGTTCAACTGCTGTTCAAATTTCAGCTTCGAGGAAAGTCAAGATAAGCTCCACTTATCTTAGGTAGATGAGGCTCTTTGACCATGAGCTGGGACTGAACATTGGGGGGCTTCAAAGGCTATAAAAGGAGTGTTCTTCACCATTTTCATCATTCCAAGTGCTCTCAAGTGCTCACGCAAAGCCGTGACTCTCCGATAACTCTACGATGATGAAGTGCTACCGAAACGTCAACGACACGAGTTCAACCTTCAACTCCTTAGTCGTCGCTAACTTCATAAGTCGTCAATTCAGATTGCTTGTATTTAAGTTTGTATTTCCGAACTTTTATTGTAACGAGGAGAGAGGGGTTTGTCTCTCTACCTCGAGTTTTCTCGTATCTTTGTAATCGTCAACTCCTACCTCCAACGAGGAGGAGTGTTTTAGTGAATTGCCCTCCGTACATGGTCTAGGACCGTTAGGGTCTTGGATTAGTAGCCGGTAGGCTATGAACCAAGTAAAAATAAAATTATTTTATTTATTTTCTGTTGCTACTCATGTTTTTTATCGAATAAATCGAAAAGATTGTTTTGCGTTATTCACCCCCCTCTAGCGCTCATTTCGAACACTATAAACCTTCCCAAACTTACATAGTACGTACTTGTGTCTCAAATACTATTGTACCACTTTTGACTATTCCTTAAAATGTTCAAGCCCCTTTGATAATTTCTTCGAGCTTAAATCCTTTTGTCATTAATCCTCACATATATATATTCATTTTTAAGAAATATTACATACTTTGTTCTTTTATGGGCAATGAAAATAATACTCTTTAATTTTTTTATTAAGAACTTATTTGTTTTGGAGTCAAATTTATCACCGTCTCACAATCTCAAAATTCTTAAGAAAAATTAGATTTCTTATTCTTTCATATCTCATATGGGATCTATTGAGAAATGTGTTAGTCCCTAATATGTCTTTATATATCAAGATACAAGTCATTCTAACTCATCATATACTGAAATATGTATAATAAGATTTGATTCCTTTTATAGACACATCATTTATTCATGGTATTCACAAAATAGTCCATTCAGGAAAAATTTCATTCTCTTTAAGATGATCTATAAACTCGCACTATATTTTTGCTATATAATACACTACAAAAATTATATGATTTGACGACTAATATTGTAACGAATTTTGAATAAAAATTCGTTCTAATTTTTTTGCAACAAAATTTGTAACGATTTTTTTTTCGTTGCAAATAATTTGCCGCTAAATTCTACAACGAAAAAAAAAATTCGTTGTCAAAATTGTAACGAATAAAATTTTCGTTGCAAAATTCGTCGCTAAATTTGGTGACGAAAATAATTATTCATCGCCAAATCTATGATGAAAAAAATAGTTCGTCACCAAATCTACGACGAAAAAATAGTTTGTCGTAAAAATTTGGCAATGAAAATATCTATTCATCGCCAATTTTGCGACGAAAATAACTATTCGTCGCCAAATTTGATGATGAAAATAAGTATTCATCGTCAAATTTTGTGATGAATATAATTTTCATCGTCAAATATGGCAATGAATTTAATTTTCATCGCTAAATTTGGCAATGAATTTAATTTTCGTCGCCAAACTTAGCGACAAATAGTTACATTCGTCGCTAAATCTGCGACGAAAATACAGTTCGTCGCAAAAGACTAATAAATATATTTTCATTAATAAAAATAAATTTGGTGACAAATATTTTTTCATCGCCAAATTTGCGATGAAAAAAAAATGCGTTGCAAAATATTCAAGGCAAGTCGACTGAAGGATTACATCAGTCGACTGGCGCTTGACCAATTTGACTGGTCAGTCGGTTATCAAACGTTCTATAAGGTGCTACAGTAATAACAATCGACTGATCATTTTGTTTAGTCGACTACTGAGTGAAGAGTCGACTGCTCGGTTGACTACCAAATGTTCTGTAAGGTGCTACAATAAAAGAAGTCGACTGATAAGGATAATATGCAACAAAAACTTTTTTCGATGTAATTTCTGCGATGAAAAAAATTTTTCATCGTAAATTTTCATGTATCAGTCGACTGATGGTGGTCATCGGTCGATTGGTAGTGGAGAAGCTAGTCAGAGAATCTTTTTTAGCCGACTGCCCACTCGACTGATAGTATACCAGTCGACTGGACACATGCGTCAGTCGATTGGTGCTTCATTTTTTGCAACGAAATTTTTTTTTCGTTTCCAATTCTGCGATGAAAAATATTTTTTCGTCACAAATCTGCGACGATTTTTTTTCATTGCTAATCTGGAAAAATTAAAAAAATATATTATGATAGCTTATGTAGGGAATCGATTGGCCGGCTAGAGGGGGGTGAATAGCCCTTTTCGTTTGGATGCCGGTATTTACTCGTCTACAAAACTAATTAGCGTAAGCGGAAGACTAATAAAGACAAGCAAATAGAAATACGGGAAAACAAGCGCTAACAAAGAATGTAACGTGGTTCACGGCTACGCCGCTAATCCACGATCCCGATTCGTCCAAGGTGAATCACTCCTCCAAAGCCAATCACTATTGGTCTCTCCTTTGCACCAAGCTAGGTGGAGGTAACCTTTACAATCAAGATCACTCTTCTTACAATAAGAATGGAGTAAAAACAAGCAAGAAGAGTTTAGAGCTTATGGGGAACTAGGAAGATCACTTAGAGCATAAGCATTAGCCTCTCAAAGGCTCACACCCTCTCTTTTTATAGAGAGGACTGATTTCTTCCCGTTGGCCGCCACCAGTCGACTGCTGCCCTTGGCAGTCGACTGCCGTCACTACAACGACCTCCGAACATGTCGGATCCCGACCGTTGTAGTCCAATGGAACTCTTGGCGGATCGATGGACCTCACCACGATCACATTTGCCTCGACGTAATCGCCCGAGCTCTGGCGGTTCTCGCGATATTCTTCGGCGATCGCCATTCCATGCGATCATGGCGCATAAACCCATCGATTGGATACCAACCACTCGACTTAGAGGCGATCGCTGCGTGACATGGCCCGATCGGTGCCGTGTGAAACTCAAACTTAACATAAGTTTGAGCTTCCGGCGGTCGGGTAAACCTTAACCCTTGCGGTCAAGTCTCCGACACTCAGCCATTCGGCCAAGTTCACCTAATGAGCTACTTACATTTCACTCATCCTCTCATCTCACTCGAAGTCCCTCGCCGAAGCTCTCTTCGTTCGCGGCCACGTCCCTCGGCAGCATCAGGCGCACGGCTCTGCAATGTTCCTTCGCGTCTCTTGCCTCCGAAGTCTGCTTCCTTGGCTTCACTTCAAGTCATCTCGTCCGGCGGTCCCTCGGATGCTCCAAGCGCACGGCTTCCGCAAAGTCATCCTTCACCGACTCAAGGACCGAGGTTGTGAGGGTGAACCCGCCAAGGCTCCATGTGCGAATTACTAAGTCCTGCACGACTTCAACGCACATATCAAATCAACATAACAAACTAACTTAAACCCTTTGCCACACCATCAAAACCATATTACGGCAAGAGATTGCCCTAACAGCTTATACTATTTTTCCTATTGTACAACAAACATATATAACAATATAAATTAATTCACACATCAAACTTCAATACCAAATCAATATATACATAACAAACATAAACATAACTTACAATACATAGGTATCATATGTGATAAGTCAAGTAACATTTAAATACAACAAATAAATTCAAATGTAACACCATCGTCACCACCATCATCATAAAAAAAATACATCATCATTGTCATTATTATAAGGATCAGAAGGAGGACCAGATCAAGAAGGAGAAAGTTGACTTGAACTCGACGTTAATTGAAGATGCTGCATAATGAACATCTATTGCCTCTGAAATTCGTTCATCTGTTCATTTAATTCTTTAACTTCCTGATCTCTTTGTCTCGATTCATTTTCCTTTTGCGCTAGTAACTCTCTCAAATGAATAACCTCTTCGGTTAATTGATTTACTTTTGCTCTTGATGATGGGGAGGATGAAGAAGAAGCACCAGGGACTTTATAGGATCGACTCAAAGAACCGAGTCCAATTATTCTTCCATTTTTCGCCCCTCCAATTGCTTTGAGCCATAAATTGATATTGCTAACAGAAGACTCAGATTCAACTGCATCATCACTTGCACTCAAATTTTTCTGTGCAAGTTTATCGTATTTCTCTTGTTTTTAAAGGAAAAAAGTTAAATACTAACATAAGAATTTAAAATTTTTAAATTACAAACCTTCATTGTTCTAGCTCTCTCCCCACTCCACGTCTTATCTTTCTTTTGGAATGTACGGGTGAAAGTGTCTATGAATAATGGCTCAACCCCCGTCTCCTGGGTCTAAACAAATAGTGTTGTAATTTATAAATTAGTGAGTATTAGATTACAAAATTATGATTTAAAAAAATTCACCAATCGATGTCTATGCTCATCGATATTGATTGAGCCTCCCGCATACGTGGCAGACATAGCACCAGAATTACAATGTTGATTTTTCTTATTCTGCTCACTCCTCCGTTTGCTATCCTTAGATCCCCAATATGCAACAATTTTATTCCAATTCTCCTCGGTTATACAGTGTAGCTTTTTATTTTTAGTTTTCACATGATTGAGTATGTTTCAGAAATGGTCGCCACACTTTTTTTTTTAAATCCTCATAATCTCTAGTGTTTCACTCTCCTCCCAAGTAAATAACCGCTGTAGTAGAGAAAAATTGAATTGATTATATTAACTACAATTTTATATATAAAATGATTTAAATAACTTACTTTGAATTATTCCACCATAAAACTTTTATTTCTTCCGGCGTGCTCGTATAAGTCATACAAGCTCCGCCCCAATGGTTATTCACTATTTTATTCACCTCGTGAATAACATATATAAAATTTGTAAATCTAACATAAAATAAAAATAAACTATGTTAGATACTTATAAAAATACATATTCTATTAAAAACATAGATAATTTAAAACTTGAATACTTATGAATCTCCGCGCGGAGATATGAACTCTTATGTATCTTCCCTCTTAACGAGTGATTGTTGTACTAGGGAAGATACATTAATTAGCAAGTATCTATTGAGAACCAGAAGATCCTGCAACTGGAGAAGAGATAGAGGGCACATTTTCTGAAAGAGCATCAGACTGTGCAGGGGCTAAAGCAGAGAAAGACTGTGATCTTCCATCGCTACTCTATTTATGACCGCCACATCGAAACTAACAATTATAATTATTAGAAGAATATGACAGTAAAAAAAAGAATTACATTTGCATATCAAATTTATAATATGAACAATATGAAAAAATTATCATATTCATAGCAACTGGATAACCTACAAAAAAAGACAGTTTATTAATATATCAAATATATGGAATTTAGAATTAGATAGTAAATTGAAACATAATTGGTACTCAATAAAAGTTACCCATAATTATAAATCGAAGTCCACATTGCGATTTTCATCCTGGTCATACGTCTATTTAATATCGTCATCGTCATTGTCATCCTCTAAATTAAATTCCTCGTCTTCATCCTCATTCATTTTACTTGCATCAACGACTATTACTACATCGTTGGGATCACATAACGTTGAAATATTATATTCTTCGATATGAAATGTATTGACAACTTCATCTTGTTGATATGCTATGTCTTCTCAATGTTCCTTAATTTTTTTACGTGCTTTTGTTTTATAAACAACCCACCAATCACTTTTGTCTTGTCTCAAACTAGGATATGAAGCATAAAATACATGAAACGCTTGTTGTGCTAACATAAATGATTCATACCTCTTGTATAATTTTTTGTAATTTATTTCAACCAAATTAAATTGTTGATGCACCCTCATGCCTTTGATAGGGTCAAATCTGTTGGATCGAGTGAATCGCTAGAGGGGGGGTGTGTGTTGGGTTTTTCGAGCCGCAAAAATCGCTTTTTACGTTGCGGAAATCTCAGAAGCCCCGGCCACGGATCCGTGTGAAGTATAAAATATAAAACTAACATGTATGTGTTTAATACCTTTAGATATACTCTAGATCTACATGATAAGAAGTTACCCTCGATGCGACGCCCTTCGCAAATCCCGCTCGTCCAAAAGGTTCGCCGGAACTCGAGAGTGTCAAGTGCACACTCCTCTATTCGTATCCACACAAGCAATAGGTGGAGAAAAATACCTTAGAGTGTGCTATCACCTTTTAGGAATTTCGGCCAAGGAGGTTGGGAGAGCTTGAGAGGGTGATCCAAGGAAGAAGATGAAGTTGTGTAGCTCACAAAAAAATCAATTACCCATCTAATGGAGTGGCCGACCACTTCAAGGCTTGGGAGGCTACATGCATGCATGTAACTCCTCCAAGAGCCAATGACTCTTGGTCTCCCTCATGAGGTGGCACCACATGCTAAGTCAATGATGATGTGGAGCATCATCATTAGCCGACCATGCCAAGTTATCATCATGACATGGCATTTGGTCAAGTCAAACTTGACCTTTCATCTTCCCTCTCAAGTCAAGTCAAACTTGGCCTCTTATCTCCCATGGTTGATCAAATCCAACCATTTGATTCAAGTCAATTTAATTTAATGAATCTCTATTCATTAATTTAAATTGATTTGATGAATCAAATCTAAATTAGACTCATTCAACACTTGAATCAAATTGAGTCCAACTCAATTAGTCTAATTAGGATTACTCTTAATCCAATTTGGTTCATCCCATGAACCTAATCCTCATAGTTCATCATATGAACCTAATCTCCATCTAATTTCCCTTAGTGTGTGACCCTATAGGTTCTTGTAACGTTGGCAATGTCCCTAAACCGATTTAGGAACATAAGGAATGAGCGGTATCTAGCAACACATCATTGCTACCCAAGTTGCAAGAATGTTGAGCTCCAACATCACCTTTGTGACTACTAATTGTGACTCTCACAATATGTGACAATGTCCCTCTATCCTTGATATCTAGATTGACCAATTGAGGCATAGACCGTGTCATCCTCGGTACAATCTATATCTTGAACTCCAAGTAGACTCACTGTAATCAAATGAGCTCAATATCTCATATTGACTCATTTGGGCATGGCCATGCACTTCGTGGTCTCACTCTATCAAGAATATTGATGTCACCCCCGTCATATAGGAGGGATAGATCTCATCTACATCACTCATATCCCTCCGCATAATTTATTACATACCCAGTAATCGCCTTTATAGTCCACCCATTTATGGGTGACGCTTGACGAAGCCAAAGTATGCAACTCCTTATGTAGGGAACCATGGTGACTTCAGGTCTAAGGACTAATAGTCATACTAATAGCCACATGAGAAAGTATATGACACTCATATAACGATCCATGATACTTTCTCATGGTGGGTCATTCAATATACATTCTCCAATGCATACCCATGTGTCAACTTGATATCTCATATCCATGACTTGTGAGATCAAGTCATCGTGTTGACCTACATGCTAGTCTCTACGCATTAACATTGTCCCCGAATGTTAATACTCGACTAGGAATGATTAAGAGTAGTGTTCTCTATATCATCTCATTATCGATTCAACCAATCGATTAATATAGATAAGAACCTACTACTCAAGGACATTATTATATTTAGTTATTTGGCACCAATACAAGTAAATATAATAACCATGCCTCTATAAATAGGAATATGATACAATAAAGTCCATACAACAATCATCACATGATTGACTCTAGGGCTTTCACTAACAATCTCCCACTAGCACCAGTGCCAATCACCGTAGTATCTAATACCCAATGACCTAGTGTGACCATCATGCTTTTTCTGTGCCAAAGTCTTGGTCAAGGGATCTGCGATGTTAGCCTCTGTGGGTACTCTGCAAATCTTCACATCTCCTCTATCGATAATCTCTCGAATGAGATGGAAGCATCGTAGTATGTGTTTGGTGCGCTGGTGTGAGCGAGGTTCCTTAGCCTGTGCAATCACTCCATTGTTGTCACAATAGAGCTCTATAGGATCTGCAATGCTAGGAACCACCCCAAGATTAGTAATGAACTTGCGGATCCAAACTGCCTCCTTTGCTGCCTCAGATGCAGCGATATACTCGGCTTCTGTTATAGAATCAGCAACTGTGTCCTACTTCGAACTCTTCAAGCTCACAGCGCCACCATTCAAGCAAAACACGAACCCTGACTGCGATCTATAATCATCCTGGTCAGTTTAAAAGCTGGCATCGCTGTAACCCTTTACAGCTAGCTCCTCATCGCCTCCAAATATCAAGAAATATTCTTTAGTCATTCTCAAGTACTTAAGAATATTCTTGACTGCTATCTAGTGACGTTCACCTAGATTTGACTGGTATCTACTCGTCATGCTCAAAGCATATGAGACATCAGGACGAGTACACAGCATGGCGTACATGATAAATCCTATAGCAGATGCATAAGGGATCTTATCCATGTGGTCTCTCTCCTCTCTAGAAGAGGGACTTTGAGTCTTCGAAAGACTCACACCATGTGACATCGGTAGAAGTCCCTTCTTGGAATTCTGCATGGCAAACTGTAGTAATACCGTGTCAATGTATGTACTCTGACTTAGGTCAAGCAATCTCTTAGATCTATCTCTATAGATCTTGATGCCTAGAATACAAGCTGCTTCACCTAAGTCCTTCATTGAGAAGCATCTCCCCAGCCAAGTCTTCACAGATTGTAGTGAAGGGATGTCATTCCTAATGAGCAGTATGTCATCCACATACAATACAAGGAATACAACTATATTCCCATTAACCCTTTTGTAGACACAGGGTTCATCTTCATTCTTGATGAAACTAAACTGTTTGATCGCATCGTCGAATCGAAGATTCCAGCTCCGAGAGGCTTGCTTTAGCCCATAAATGGACCTTTGCAGCTTGCATACTTTCCCAATATGCTGTGGATCTTCAAAACCCTCAGGTTATGTCATGTACACATCCTCGAGTAAGATTCCATTCAGAAACGCAATTTTGACATCCATTTGCCAGATCTCATAATCGTGGTATGCTACAATAGCAAGCAAGATCCGAATGGACTTAAACATCGTCACTGGAGAAAAAGTTTCATCATAGTCAATACCATGAATCTGCTTGAAACCTTTAGCCACCAATCGGACCTTATAGGTATGCGTAAGTCCATCCATGTCAGTCTTTCTCCTAAAGACCCACTTACACCCAATGGGTCTGACCCCTTCAGGTGGATCAACCAAAGTCCATACTTGGTTGGTGTACATGGATTCCATCTCGGATCTCATGGCCTCTAGCCATTTCTTATAATCTGGGCTCATCACAGCTTCCTGATAGGAGGTAGGCTCATTCTCAATGAGCATAATGTCATCATGGTTAGACAAGAGAATTGAGTATCTCTCAGGCTGACGACGTACCTTATCAGACCTGCGAAGAGGTAGGTCTACTTGAACAGGTGGTTGTTCCACAACTCCTTGTGCAACAACCTCATCACCCACAACACTTTGTGGTTCCTCTTCAACCTCCATCAAGGCCTCAGTGCTATGGTTCTTATCTTGAATTTATTCAAGATCGAACATACTCCCACTAGTTTTTCTAGAAACAAAATCCTTTTCTAGAAAAACCCCAGTCTTTGCCACAAACACTTTGTGCTGACTGGGAATGTAGAAGTAATATCCCTTTGTATCCTTGGGATATCCAACAAAATAGCACCTATCGGATTTGGGTCCCAGTTTGTCTGAGACTTGACGTCGAACGTAAGCCTCACAACCCCAAATCCTCATGAAAGACATCTTGGGATTTCTCCCTGTCCATATCGTATATGGTGTCTTTATGACAGCCTTGGATGGTACACGGTTAAGGGTAAAGGTTGCTGTGTCTAGAGCATATCCCCAAAAGGATATAGGAAGATATGTGTGACTCATCATATATCATATCATATCTAATAGAGTACGATTCCTCCTTTTGAATACACCATTCCACTGTGGTGTTCCAGGAGGAGTGAGTTGGGATAGAATCCCACACTCAGCTAGATAGTCACAAAACTCATGGCTAAGGTATTCACAACCTCGATCTGATTGAAGTATCTTAATACTCTTGTCAAGCTGGTTTTGTACTTCATTCTTGAATTCTTTGAACTTTTCAAAGGATTCTGATTTATGTGTCATAAGATACACATAACCATATCTACTGAAGTCATCAGTAAATGTAATGAAGTACCTGTAACCACCTCTAGCAGTAACATTGAAAGGACCACATACATCACTATGTATAAGTCCTAACAAATCTGTTGCTCTTTTGCTGTGTCCACTAAAGGGAGTCTTGGTCATCTTGCCTAAAAGACAAGACTCGCATGTCTCATATGATTCAAAATCAAATGAGTCTAGCAGCCCATCCTTATGGAGCTGAGATAAGCGACTCTCATTTATGTGACCTAAGCGACAATGCCAGAGATAGGTTTGGTTCAACTCATTTGACTTGAACCTCTTGGTACTTATGTTATAGATAGAGCTCTCTAAGTCTAGAAAGTAGAGTCCGTTCAATAGAGGTGCACTACAATTGAACATATCATTTAAATAAACTGAACAACATTTGTTCTTTATTATAAATGTAAATCCTTTCTTGTCCAAACAAGAAACCGAAATTATGTTCTTATTCAAAGCAGACACATAACAATATTCATCTAATTCTAGTACAAGCCCAGAGGGCAGAGATAGATCATAAGTTCCTACAGCAACAACAGCAACCCTTGCTCCATTGCCTACTCGTAGGTCCACCTCGCCCTTTGTTAATGCCCTGCTATTTCTCAAAGCCTACACATTGGTACAAATGTGAGATGCAAATCCGGTATCTAATACCCATGATGAAGAAATAGATAGATTGACTTCTATAACATTTATACCTGAAGTAGAAGTCTCACTTCTTTTCTTCTTAAGATCTTCCAGATAAGCTTTGCAGTTACGCTTCCAGTGTCCAGCTTCCTTGTAGTGGAAGCAAGTCCCTTCCTTGGCTACCCCTCCTTTGGGTTTAAGTTCTTTGCCTTTGCCCTTGGCTTGAGACTTTCCCTTACCTTTAGGCTTTCCCTTGCCTTTCTTTTTGTGCACCATCAAAATGGTGTCAGATTCTCCCTTCTTAAGGTTAAGCTCAGCAGTTCTCAACATGCTGAGCATCTCAGGCAGTGGCTTATCAATTTCATTCATGTTGTAATTCATGACAAATTGATTGTAGGCTTGTGGCAAAGATTGCAAGATCAGGTCAGTGGCCAGCTCTTGGCCAAGTGGGAGTCCCAACCTTTGTAGGTTTTCTACGTACCCAATCATCTTGAGTACATATGGACCTACGGGAGTCCCATCTTGCATTTTGGACCCAAACAATGCCTTAGAGACTTCATATCTCTCATGCCTTGCTTGTCCTTGATATAGTTGACGAAGATGTCCAACCATATCATAAGCATTCATGAACTCGTGTTGCTTCTGAAGCTCAGAGTTCATGGTCGCTAGCATTAGACATGACACATCTAATGCATCATCTTGAAGCTTCTTGTAAGCATCTTTGTCAGCTCGCGAGGCAGTGGCAGGAGGTGCCTCCGGAATGGGCTGCTCTAGGACGTACATCTTCCTTTCTTGGGTGAGAACAATTCTCAGGTTCCTGTACCAGTCCAGGAAATTTGCTCCATTGAGCTTGTCCTTCTCAAGGACAGAACGCAGAGAGAGAGTGTTCGTGTTTGTCAACATAGTAATCTACAACATACAATGCAGAGAATTAATATCATATTCCTTTTATCATTTAATTAGGCCTTTAATCAAATGATGCTCCCACTGAATTATAGGAATTTTGTAGAATCGAGTTATGGATGTGGTTAAACCACATTACTAGATTCATACAAACTAGTTATAATTCTTGCGGGACAAGATCCACATCATACTAAGCCTTGAGTTAGCTTTGGCTAAATCGCCCAAGACTTAGTACGATCGGTGGGTAACTCATTACCGATTACATCTCTATGCAACTCTTGTTTATAGAATCAAGACCCACATTTACAAAAGACCTTGAGTTAGCTTTGGCTAAATCGCCCAAGATTTAGTGTAAATGCGATCTTATCCTATCTTTCCAAAGATTGGAATATGCCTATAGTTCTACTCGATCAAATTGAGTTTACTAGTTTTACTCAATCTAATTGAGCTTACTCTAACCCAAGCCGTGATAGGCGGGACCAAGATTGTCCCTCCGCACCCTACCAAGATAATATGCATTACTATGCTTTGGCAGATTCAACAACTACAAATGATCGAGGTAGTGATGGGTATCAAGGACCTGGTAGGCATTTACGAGTTGATTCGATTAAGATCTAATCTAATCGTAATGTGTATCATATACGCATTAAGACCTTTATTATCCTATATTAGCATGCATCACATACATACATACATTATTCTAGCATGCATCATATACATACAAGAAAATTATCCTAGCATGCATCATATACATACAAGCATTATTCTACTAGCATGTATCACATACATACAAGCAAAATCAAATATATATATATATATATAAAATTAACTGTGATGTAGTCATGACTCTACTACGATCTTCTCAAGCCAATGAGAAGATCGGACGGTCAACCTAAGGCTAGCGGCTTCTCCAAGCGCTTCCTTTGACCGCCATGTGTCGTCGGCACCCTTCTCGTAACTTCGTCTACAAGTGGACTTTCCAACGTTCCATTTTATACATTACAAATATGAAACTCGAGTTATATTCGAGTCTAAAACTATTTACAACTAGAATTTTAAAAGAAGAGGTACGACGCGCAGGTCGCATACACTATACAACACGCACAATCACAAAAACGACACGTAGGCCATATTATGAATTACAACACATTATAATCCAATCAAATTGGGGTCATTGGGCCATGACAATCACAGAATTATATATAATTCTAAATTATGTATTTTTATAGAAAATATCTATAATTTTTCCTATTTTTTTCAATTTTATGAGTCACCTCTCCGTAACGGTCCAGCAAAGCGGCTTCCGGGCGTGATCGCGGGACAAGGCCCATTTCGGGGATAGGGGCAGCGCCCCTACTCGCAAAATAAACTTTACGAGTGCCCCTACTATGATCTTACAGTGACTTAAGTCACTGTCCCAAAAATCTAAAGCGAGAACTTACCGTTTCGGAGAGTTTTTCTCGGTAGTTGAAGCCGACAAGTGTCCCAACACTCGTTGCTTCGACTCTTCGAGAAAAATACCCAAAAATTCTATAAAAATAGGAAATTTAAAGAAACATAAAATTCTATAATTTTTATATCTAATATAAAAACCACAAAAACGAAACACATACATGCTTCGCACGTGGCTCTGTTGGGTTTTCCGAGCCGCAAAAATCGCTTTTTGCGTTGTGGAAACCTCGGAAGCCCCGGCCACGGATCCGTGCGAAGTATAAAATATAAAACTACCATGTATGTGTTTAATACCTTTATATCTACTCTAGATCTACATGATAAGAAGTTACCCTCGATGCGACGCCCTTCGCAAATCCCGCTCGTCCAAAAGGTTTGCTGGAACTCGAGAGTGTCAAGTGAACACTCCTCTATTGGTATCCACACAAGCAATAGGTGGAGAAAAATACCTTAGAGTGTGCTAGAACCCTTTAGGAATTTCGGCCAAAGAGGTTAGGAGAGCTTGAGAGAGTGAACCAAGGAAGAAGATGAAGTTGTGTAACTCACCAAAAAATCAATTACCCATCTAATGGAGTGGCCAACCACTTCAAGGCTTGGGAGGTTACATGCATGCATTTGGAGCATCATCATTGGCTGGCCATGCCAAGTCATCATCATGACATGGCATTTGGTCAAGTCAAACTTGACCTTTCATCTTCCCTCTCAAGTCAAGTCAAACTTGACCTCTTATCTCCCATGGTTGATCAAATCCAACCATTTGATTCAAGTCAATTTAATTTAATGAATCTCTATTCATTAATTTAAATTGATTTGATGAATCAAATCTAAATTAGACTCATTCAACACTTGAATCAAATTGAGTCCAACTCAATTAGTATAATTAGGATTACTCTTAATCCAATTTGGTTCATCCCATGAACCTAATCCTCATAGTTCATCATATGAACCTAATCTCCATCTAATTGCCCTTAGTGTGTGACCCTATAGGTTCTTGTAACGTTGGCAATATCCCTAAACCGATTTAGGAACATAAGCAATGAACAGTATCTAGCAACACATCATTGCTACCCAAGTTACAAGAATGTTGAGCTCCAACATCACCTTTGTGACTACTAATTGTGACTCTCACAATATGTGACAATGTCCCTCTATCCTTGACATCTAGATTGACCAATTGAGGTATAGACCGTGTCATCCTCGGTACAATCTATATCTTGAACTCCAAGTAGACTCACTGTAATCAAATGAGCTCAATATCTCATATTGACTCATTTGGGCATGGCCATGCACTTCGTGGTCTCACTCTATCAAGAATATCGATGTCATCCCCGTCATATAGGAGGGATAGATCCCATCTACATCACTCACATCCCTCCGCATAATTTGTTACATACCCAGTAATCACCTTTATAGTCCACCCATTTACGGGTGACATTTGTCGAAGCCAAAGTATGCAACTCCTTATGTAGGGAACCATGGTGACTTTAGGTCTAAGGACTAAAAGTCATACTAATAGCCACATGAGAAAGTATATGACACTCATATAACGATCCATGATACTTTCTCATGGCGGGTCATTCAGTATACATTCTCCAATGCATACCCATGTGTCAACTTGATATCTTATATCCATGAATTGTGAGATCAAGTCATCGTGTTGACCTACATGCTAGTCTCTACGCATTAACATTGTCCCCGAATGTTAATACTCGACTAGGAATGATTAAGAGTAGTGTTCTCTATATCATCTCATTATCGATTCAACCAATCGATTAATATAGATAAGAACCTACTACTCAAGGACATAATTATATTTAGTTATTTGGCACCAATACAAGTAAATATAATAACCATGCCTCTATAAATAGGAATATGATACAATAAAGTCCATACAACAATCATCACATGATTGGCTCTAGGGCTTTCACTAACAGGGTGAATAGTGATCGTAAAAACTTCTTTTCGTTAGTCGAAAACTCGAGTATTGCAGCGGAAGTAAAGACAATAAAATAAAGATAAACACCTTTGTTTTTACTTGGTTCGAAATAGAAAGGTTGCTACTCCAAGGCCCCGCGATCCTTGACTACGTACGAAGGGACAATTCACTATAAGTCTCCTCATTAGAGGTAGGAGACAACGATTACAATGAAAACCAAATTGAGGATGAGGCAACAAGCCTACCTCACCTTGTTACAATGAAAACTTTAAGTACAATAAAGTATAAATAAATTAAAATACTATTAATCTACCGACGAAGATTAATTGGAATCTCAGCGTGTCGTCGGCGTGTCAGCGTCGTAGCATTGTCGTCGAAGTGTAGCATCGTTGGAGCACTTTGGGAGCAATGAATGATGATCCAAAAGGGTGAAACTCCTCTTCTTTTATAGCCCTTCAAACCCTAACTCGTTGAGATTTGGATCTGGGTCAAAGAGCCTCATCTCTCCAAGATAAGTGGAGCTTATCTTGACTTTCTTCGAGCTGACCAGTTTGAATAAAAGTCGAGTGATGACCTTCATCAGTCGACTGATGGGAGCAGCAGTCGACTGCCAATAGCCAACAGTCGACTGTTAGCTTGGTCACTCCCCTACAATAAAGAGTTAGCACAAAATACACAAGTAATGGATATTTCGACGGTTTCTTACCATCCGATCTCGACCTAGACCTTCCTTGGAAGTCTTAGTCGGATCGCCGCCTAAGTTCGTCCCCGTATAAAGGACACGACCTCACCATTACTTCATACTCGTGCTTACCTCCTGTCCTTCCCGACCCGTCGCTTAGCTTTCGGTCTTCCACCTAGGTTCCTCGACTCCAAGAGGTTCTCCAGTGTCTCCCGACCACCATAGTTTCTCGTCCCGAGATTCTCTGGGTGTCGCTGACCTTTAGCTTAGCTTAAACACTTCCTGCACACTTAACACAGCTCATGAGATAACAATATGAGCTTAACTTTGAACCTTTGCCATAATCAAAATCCAGGTTCGATTATCTGGTGCCCCTGCACCAACAAAACCAGCAACACTTGAATAAAATAACTCGCAAATCTGAACCTGGGTACGCTACCTCTACAATTTTATCTAGCAAGTCATAAAAATCATTCCTTGTACCTCCATCATTAGATGACTGAACATAAACTTCACTATTCATTGTAGCTTTCCCAGTTCTATATTCTTGAGTATGAAAATTATATCCGTTTATGAAATATGTCGGCCAAGTTTTCATCACTGAGTTTAGACCCCATGATAGATGCTTTACTAGTTCTTGCTCAATGTGAGCGTGATTATCAAGAACCTAAAGTCAAATAAGTATGTGTTAAAGTCAAGATTTATCAAATTTATTATCATAGACTACTTACATATTTTTTGAACCATAGTATAAATTCTTCATCGCAGAAACGATCAAACTCATGCTTCTGAAGCTAAGAATATAGGGTTTGGAAAATCCTACCATAAAATTAAATATAACACAAACAATAATTTATGATATATAAAATGTATAATATAACATTTATATACTCACTTGAAATACAGTGTTACTTCTGGACAGTTTAGTAAAATATATGTGTGGGCTGCTCGCCACTCTTGACTAATTAAGTATCTACTTGTACAAGTTCCACTCGGTCGACCAAGATAATAAAAAATTGAGAATGACTTCAAATAGGGATCAACAAGACCCTCATTATTTCTTCCTTCTCTACGACTTTTGCATTGAACGTGAGGTCCAAAATAATATGATGCAAAAAGTTATAACTTCCTTCACAATATATGCATTAACAATAGAAGCCTTAATATGAGTCTTATTTTTCACTTTTTTTTCAAGTGATAGAGGAATCTAATAGTAATAAAAAAATAATTTATACAAAAATTGATCAAATACACTAACAATGATAAAAAAAGTTTACCTTTCAAACGGATACATCCATCGAAATTGCATAGGACCTCCAACTTTAGTCTCATATGACAAGTGAACCAAAAGATGTTCCATGAAATCATAAAATGCCGATGGAATATTCTTTCTAAGTTATACAAAATGATCGGAATGTCTCTCTCTAATGTCCCCATGTGTGAATGACTCAATACTGTCAAGCAAATATCATGAAGGAAAATGCTTAATTCCATAATTTCACCCCATATAAAATTTGGTTACAATTCCTTAAAAGCAATAGGAATTAGTCTTTCCATGAATATATAACAGTCATGACTTTTCAAACCAATGAATTTGCATTCCTTCAAATCGACGCATCTGCCAAGATTAGAGACATAACCATAAGAAAATCTCAATGATTTAAACCATACACAAACAATCTATCTCTGATCCTTATTCACTGTATAAATTGCTTTTGGTTTTTGTCCCCTACTATTTTCATCAACATCAAGGGCGGGTCATTTACAGATGAGACGCATATCTTTTCTTGCATTCAGATTGTCTTTTGTTTTTCCAGTAATATCCATCACCGTATTTATTAGATTATCAAAAATATTCTTCTCAATATGCATTACATCAAGACTGTGATGAATCGAATTACTCTACCAATACGGTAAATCCCAAAATATACTCTATTTAGTCCATTTATGCGTAATTCCACAATCGTATGTTGTAACATTTGGTTCTTCAATAACAGATGGAAAGTTAAGCACTCTATGTCATAAGAATTGACCGGTGAATCTCAATGGTGGAGGTGTTCTTTCAATTCTATTCTTAGTGAATTCTTCTTTATTTCTTCTGAATTTATGATTTGGCGGTAAAAATTGTCTATGACAATCAAAATAACTCGATTTCTTTCCATGTTTCAATCTGAATGACTTTGATCTCTCTATACATATTGGACACCTAAAATTCCCTCGGTACTCCATCCCGATAACATACCATAGGCAGAAAAATCATTTACAGTCCAAAGAAGCACAACTCTCATTGTGAACATCTGATTAGTATGTACATCATATATAAAAACACCCTCATCCCATAGTTGTTTTAGCTCGGCAATCAACGGTTGCATGTAAACATCTATTAACTTCTTAGGATTATGAGGGTCAGGTATAATCAATGGTAAAAACATATACAGTGTTTTCATACACATACCGGGTGGAAGATTATATGGAGTTATGATAATTGACCATCAAGAATAAGTTCTTCCTGATTTGCCAAATGGAGCAAATCCATCAGCATATAGACCCAACCTAATGTTTCGAGTTTCATTTGCAAACTCAGGATATATTCTATCAAAATTTTTCCATGTCTTTGCATCTGATGGATGACACATTAGCCCCTCCTCTGTTTCATGATTTGCATGCCAAGTCATGTGTTCAGTAGTGATCTTTGATGCATAAAGCTTTTGCAATCTAGGAGTTAAAGGCAAATAAAATATTTGTCAGAATAATTTACATCGCTTATTATGATTCGATCTCATGGTACTCTTGTACCTACATTGATTACAAAATTTACAAGTCTCTAAATCTGCATTATCTCCCCAATATAGCACATAACCATCTCTGCAAACATCAATTCTGTTAGTGAAAGCCCTAGAGCCAATCATGTGATGATTGTTGTATGGACTTTATTGTATTATATTCCTATTTATAAAGGCATGGTTATTATATTTACTTGTATTGGTGCCAAATAACTAAATATAATAACGTCCTTGAGTAGTAGGTTCTTATCTATATCAATCGATTGGTTGAATCGATAATGAGATGATATAGAGAACACTACTCTTAATCATTCCTAGTCAAGTATTAACATTCAGGGACAATGTTAATGCGTAGAGACTAGCATGTAGGTCAACTCGATGACTTGATCTCACAAGTCATAGATATGAGATATCAAGTTGACACATGGATATACATTAGAGAATGTATACTGAATGACCCGCCATGAGAAAGTATCATGGATCGTTATATGAATGTCATATACTTTCTCATGTGGCTATTAGTATGACTATTAGTCCTTAGACCTGAAGTCACCATGGTTCCCTACATAAGGAGTTGCATACTTTGGCTTCGTCAAACGCCACCCGTAAATGGGTGGACTATAAAGGCGATTACTGAGTATGTGACAAATTATGCGGAGGGATGTGAGTGATGTAGATGGGATCTATCCCTCCTATATGACGGGGGTGACATCAATATTCTTGATAGAGTGAGACCACGAAGTGCATGACCATGCCCAAATGAGTCAATATGAGATATTGAGCTTATTTGATTAGAGTGAGTCCACTTAGAGTTCAAGATATAGATTGTACCGAGGATGACACGGTCTATGCCTCAATTGGTCAATCTAGATATCAAGGATAGAGGGACATTGTCACATATTGTGAGAGTCACAATTAGTAGTCACAAAGGTGATGTTGGAGCTCAACATTCTTGTAACTTGGGTAGCAATGATGTGTTGCTAGATACCACTCATTGCTTATGTTCCTAAATCGGTTTAGGGACATTGCCAACGTTACAAGAACCTATAGGGTCACACACAAAGGGCAATTAGATGGAGATTAGGTTCATATGATGAACCATGAGGATTAGATTCATGGGATGAACCAAATTGGATTAAGAGTAATCCAAATTAGACTAATTGAGTTGGACTCGATTTGATTCAAGTGTTGAATGAGTCTAATTTAGATTTGATTCATCAAATCAATTTAAATTAATGAATAGAGATTCATTAAATTAAATTGACTTGAATCAAATGGTTGGATTTGATCAACCATGAGAGATAAGAGGTCAAGTTTGACTTGACTTGAGAGGGAAGATGAAAGGTCAAGTTTGACTTGACCAAATGCCATGTCATGATGATGACTTGGCATGGCCGGCCAATGATGATGCTCCACATCATCATTGACTTATCATGTGGTGCCACCTCATGAGGGAGACCAAGTACATGCATGCATGTAACCCCCCAAGTCATGTGGTGGTCGACCACTTATTCCATTAGATGGAATTGATTTTGTGAATTACTCCAACTTCATCTTCTTCCTTGGATCATCTTCCTCTCAAGCTTGCTCTCCCATCCCTCTCTTGTTTGGCCGAACCATCCAAAGAGTGCTAGCACACTCAAGGTTGTGTTTTTCTCCACCTATTGCTTGTGTGGATACCAATAGAGGAGTGTTCACTTGACACTCTAGAGTTCCGGCAAGCTATTTGGACGAGCGGGATAAGCGAAGGGCATCACTTCAAGGGTAACTTCTTATCTTGTAGATCTAGAGTAGATCTAAAGGTATTAAACACATACATGTTAGTTTTATTTTTTATACTTTGCACGGATCCGTGGCCGGGACTTCCGAGGTTTCTGCAACGCAAAAAGCGGTTTTTGCGGCTCAGAAATCCCAACAAATTCTTTGCACCGGAAGACCTAAATCTTTCACAAGTATTTTCATACTGTAAAAATCATTCGGCATTATGTGATCACACGATAATATTTCTCCAATAACTTGAACAAAATCATTAAAACAATCTTCGGAACATTATGCTCAGTTGTAACATTCAGCAATCTTGCGGTGAGAGATAATTTAGTATGATTGTCACAACCAGACCATACAGGTTCATTTGCAGCTCTCAAAACTTCTTGAAATTTGAGATATGGTTCATTGTATACATTTTCATGAATACTAGTTACTTCTACCTCCTCCAACGGCGATAAATAACTAGTATACATGTGTTAAAATTTTTGAGGACAACTAGACTTTACAGCATTTGATTCGGTATTCAAATTATGACCAACTACATCAACTATCATTTTATGATATGGATTGAATTGATCATAATATCTTTGATCTCCACTAACTGTCCTTTGTATGTTTTGCTCAACCTCTTCATCGGATATGAACGGTTCACCATTGTTGGATCGAAATGAGCGCTAGAGGGGGGGGGGGGGTGAATAGCGCACAAGAATTCTTTCATTTTGTTTGATTAAAACACGAGTGCACAGCGGAGAATAAATAAGACAAATTCTTTTTTTACTTGGTTCACAGTCTACTAGCTGCTAATCCAAGGCCCTAGTGGTCTGAGACCACGTACGGAAGGCAATTCAATAAAATGTCACCTCCTCGTTGGAGGTAGGAGACAACGAATACAAGACTTAAAGACATTGAGGTAGAGGGACACTCCCCCTCTCCTTGTTATGATAAAAACTCGATAAAGATGAATTACAAAAACTTTAGAATAGACAACTCAAGAAGTAAGCTATACCGACGATTGATGGAGAGGAAGTTGAGTTTGTGTTGTCGGCGTTTCGACAACGCTTTATTGTCGTAGAGTTGTCGGAGAGTCGTGACATTGTGGGAGCACTTGGAATTGATTAAAATGGTGAAGAACACTCCTTTTATAGCCTTTGAGAACCCTAAATGTTGAGCTCAATCCTTATCACCAAAGACCACCTCACCCTAAGATAAGGGGATGAAGTTTGACTCTCCTCGAAGCTGGAAATTCAAATGGCAGTCGACTGTTCACCCTCATCAGTCGACTGATTCACCATTAGTCGACTGATATAAGACATCAGTCGACTGTTAGCTAGGGTTTTCGACTGCATCAAGAGTTAGCTCAAAAATGATACTAAACTAAGTGTTTTCGACGGCCACCAACCGTCTGATCTCGACATAGACCTTCCATGGGATGTCTTAGTTGGATCGTCGCCTAAGGACGTCCCCGTACCGAGGACTCGACCTTACTTACACTTACTCACACGAGCTTACCTCAAGCTTTACCTTTGTAACTTTTGCTTCCGGTCTCCACCTGATTTCTTCGGCTCCCTCCGAAGTCCTTCCAGTGTCGCCCGACCACCACAGTTTCTCAACACGAGAATCTCCGGGTGTCGCCGACCTTCAGCTTAGCTTAGCATTCCTGCACACTTAATTTAGCTCATGAGATAACAATATGAGCTTAACTTTGTATCTTTGCTATAATCAAAACTTAGGTTCGATTCTAGTGCCTACTGTACCAACAATCTCCCCCTTTTTGATCTATGACAAATTGATGCAAAGTTAAGGGAAATTTAAAGCATAAGACATAAAACAAGTAAAGTAAATAATAAACTCACTTTAAAGAACTCCCCCTTAACCCTTGGTGAGTTTTGAAAGAAACACTTTAATTGTTTAAATTTAAAATTTTATGGTACTCCCCCTTAATTTTTGTGGTACTCCCCCTTAACTTACGCTCTTCTCTCCCTTTTGCCATAAATCAAAAATAAGGTTGGGGTTTTTTATAAAAAAATAAGGGGTTTGAAAAACATAATAGTAAAGCATGCATAAAAAAACCAAATTGAGTCCAAGCATGCATCTCTAACTTGGTTAAATCAGTTCAAGGTTTATCCCTCTGCACCAACAATAAGTTTTTTTTGAAACATTTTTAATTTACAAAATACTTATAAGTGATTTTTTAAGGAAAACTTTAAAGATTTTGTGATACAACCCTTAAGATTAGTTTGCTCTCCCCCTTAGTCAAATATATAAGGTATAAGAGAGTTAGGGGGCGCTAAACTTTGGCCTAGAGAGTTGTATAGTTAGTATTGATCAATTATAATTATTCGTTTAAGCGCAATTGAAAGAATAGGTATATTTTTGAAAAAGTTATGTCAAGTATATTTTATAATTACTCCTTAATCATTTCACCCATTCTATGTGTCTCAAAATGTGTTAGTCTTATATGTTTTATGAGATGGTTTTATCTTGATTTGAAGTTAGTCAACCTTGGGTTAGATTCGGATTTAACCCTAAGCTCGTCAAGTAACCTTTTCGAGAGATTGGCTTCCAGGTCATGGCGAGGCACAGGGGGCCTTCTTTGATCGGAACAACGATCACTTCCTTAGACAAAGTCAAGTTCAGGAAAATGATAACTTGAGTTACTTAAGACTACTTCCTGGTCTAACTAGTTTAGGATACAATGAGGTAGCTTCAACTAGTTTCACTCGGTCAAGTGCACCAAGCTAGATACACCTTATCTAGCTCGAATACACAAGACTTTGTTTCCTTAACATACTATCTGTTGGTGCAATTGGCCCAGGTCACGATTGACCAGATTCGAGTTGGACTCGAGTAGTGTTTTGATATTTGACATTGATGTTTTGACAATGTGTTGGGGAGATTGTTGGTGCAATCGACCCAGGTTATGATTTTGATGTTTGACGATGGTTTGACCATTGTCATGAGAAAAGTCCAAGTCTTGTGTACTTGGCATGAAAAGTTCAAGTTTGAGTCTTGGCATGGAAAGTCCAACATGGGTTGGCAAGGAAAGTCCAAGCATGGATCTTGGTAAAGGAAAAGTCCAAGTCTTGTGTACTTGGCATGAAAAGTCCAAGCTTGAGTCTTGGCACGGAAAGTCCAACATAGTGTTGGTACAATCGGCCCAGGTCACGATTGACCGGACTCGAGTTTGACTCGAGCAATATTTTGATGTTTGACATGAAGGTTTGACATTGATGTTTGACATTGATGTCTAATAATGTTTTGGAGAGATTATTGGTGCAATCGACCCGGGTCATGATTGACCGGACTCGAGTTTGACTCGAGGGGGATTTTGATGGTTGACTGGAGTTGACCATGTCAAGGAAAAGTCCAAGTCTTGAGTACTTGGCATGTAAAGTCCAAGCATGGGTCTTGGCAAGGAAAAGTCCAACATGGATTGGCATTTGGAAAGTCCAAGGGTGTAGTCTTGGCCACGTAAGTCCAAGGGTGTGGTCTTGGCGGTGAAAGTCCAAGTCATAGGTACTTGGCATTTGAGAAGTCCAAGGGGTTTGATATTGGCGGCGTAAAGTCCAAGGGTGAAGTCTTGGCAGTATAAGTCCAATGGTTGGCAGCGTAAAGTTCAAGCAGAGTCTTGGCAGCGTAAGTCCAATGTGCTTTGGTTGTGTAGACACCGTTAGCATGACATAGCCAATGGAAGCACCTGAAGGCTAGCGTATGGATGAACAAGTCATGGATGTCTTGGAGGGATCCGATAGGCGCGAGGCTGACGGAGGTGGCTAGAAGGCTTAGGTCTAGGCTACGGGTGGTCTGGCAAGTATGGAGGCACCATACTTGGGTTAAACCTCATGTTTGAGGTTAAAATCTCATGTTTGAGGTGTATCAGTCGACTGGTGTGAGTCAACTAGGATTTGGTCATGGAGTGCCCTAGCCGATCGCCAGAGGTGGGCGATCACCGACTGGGCAATGCGATCGATCTTGTGATCAGTCAATTGATGCTTGGTATTTCGGGCATAGAATGGAGTCTAACTCGACTGCTGGGGTTAGCAGTCGAGTGAAGGCTCGATCAGTCGACTGATAGACATGATCAGTTGACTGATATCCTATTCGTTGGATTTTTCCAGCATGGATTGCACCGTTGTCTCACAGCAACAGTGTCATCAGTCGACTGATGGTCCCGATCAGTCGACTAATAGGCGATTTCCAACCCAGGCAGCAGCTTTAAATGGAGCTCGTGGAGGGTGTTTGGAGTAGTTTTTCTTGAGGAGTTTTGGGGTGAATTGCTGGTATAATTCAGGGTCTCCAAGTGCAACTCAAGCAACCACAAAGCAAGCAATACAAAAGCTCTTATAAAGTTCTTTTCTTTACTTGTATTGCATTATATTATTGTATCTTGCTTGTTTTTGTTTCTTACTATTGTAAGATCATTTGTACGAGGTTTCTCCGCCTCCGATGTGTTGTCGAGAAGGAGTTTATTGTTTAGTGGTGTTTGTGGCATCGCTAGAGCTCTTTAGAGCTCGATACGTGGAGTATGAACTATTCGGTTCCGAACCATGTTATATCTTGTGTAGTGTTTGTGATTGTGTATTGTGTTATTATTTTCATTACTATTCTGCTGCGTACTAACATGATTTGTAGACGCAATCGCAAATGAATTCCATCGAGCATCGAAACGCTATTCACCCCCCTCTAGCGGTCATCGAATCCTCAACACATGGGTTGGCAAGGGAAAGTCCAAGCTTGAGTCTTGGCAATTGAGAAGTCCAAGGGGAATATTGGCGACGTAAAGTCCAAGGGTGGAGTCTTGGCAGCATAAGTCCAATGGTTGGCTGCGTAAAGTCCAAGCGGAGTCTTGGCAGCACAAGTCTAATGTGCCTTGACGGTATAGAACAACTTAGCATGACAATAGCCGATGGAAGCACCTGAAGGCTAGCGTATGGATGAACAAATCATGAATGACTTGGAGGGATCCGATAAGCGTGAGGCTGACGGAGGTGGCTAGAAGGCCTAGGTCTAGGCTAAGGGTGGTCTAGCAAGTATGGGGACACCATACTTGGGGTTAAAACCTCATGTTTGAGGTGTATCACCGATCGACTATGGTCATCATCGATGTGAGTTGACTAGAGTTCGATCAGTAGGAATCGGCCTAGCAATGACCGCCAACATCGGCCGATCGATGGCACGAGCGATCGGCCCGATCCGAGATCAATCGACTGCTGGTTGGGTATTCGGGCACAGAAGGTTCCCGAGTCGATTGTTAGGATTTGACAGTCGACTGATGGTCTATCCATTGAAACTTATCCAACGTGGCTCATGTCGTTGTGAGACAACGACTATAGGAGCAGTCGACTGATGGTTCCGATCAGTCGACTGCTAGGCAAAAATCAACCCGAGTTGTAGGTTTAAAAGGAGCACGAAGGGAAGATTTTGGCTAAGGTTTCTTGAAGAGTTTTGGGGCAATTTACTGCTGCAATTCAGGGTCTCCAAGTACAACTCAAGCAACCAAACAAGCAAGCATCAAAAAGCTCATTTGTAAAGTTCTCTTTACATAGATTGTTGTATTCATACTTGTATTTGCTTGTTTGTGTTGATTACTTAGTGTAATATTTGTACGAGATTTCTTCACCTCCAAGTTGTTGTCGAGAAGGAGTTTATTGGATTAGTGGTGTGTGTTTGCATCGCTAGGGCTTTTAGAGCCCAATCCATGGAGTAGGAACCATACGGTTCCGAACCGCGTTACATCTCGTGTTGTGATTGTGTTTGTACATTTTATAGTGTTATTTCTATTTCCGCTGCGCTAACACGATTTGTAGACACGAACGATCAAATTCCATCATCAAGAATGTCGAATCGCTATTCACCCCCCTCTAGCGGGTGCACAGGTCCTAACACTATCATCTCGCTGTGTCCTAATACTATGTTATCAAGAGTTGACTAAATACTTGTCCTATCTAGCCGTTCTAAAAAGTAAAATAAAAGTTTGATCATGCTAAGGTAGTGGGTATACTATTTTGGTATTAGCTCCCCTTGGATCATTGAACTAATTTGGTCTAGCCAAAAAATGAGCTTGATCCTGGGGAATCCAATACCTATTGGTCATTATATGTGAATTTAAGAGAATTTTAGGGACCCAATCTTGGACTCATTGATGACTACGATTTATGATTGACATATACGATCTATTCGTAGTATTTGAGCTAAACCCGAGTCCGGCTTTGTTGTATACAACTCTTTGAGTTCCAAGAAGTCGGTTAAGATTCTTGGACCCCATTGAGAACCTGTCCAACTGAGCCTCATGCTCTTGGACTTGTCCTTTCAAGAGGGAGTTCTCTTCTTCGAGTTTTTTAAACTCGAGTTGAGTCCTCCTCTCGAACTTGACTAGTCGAAGAGGTTAGAGTGGCTTCTTGCTTGAGGGTTTCAACTTCCTCAAGCAAGGATTCGACCCTAGACTCGGACTTAGTTAATTTCCTACTTAGCATTTTAATTGTATGATAAAGCATACTAATTAAAGAACGACTAACCTTAACTTTCTCTTTCGGCTCGGCTTTGAGTCTCTTCTCGAAGTAGTCTTCAGGGTCAGAGTCGGAGTTGTAGTTGGATTCGGCTTCAAACTTTGCCTCGGACTCTTCCTGTCACGCCCCGAGAGGGGTACTTGTCTGACGAAAATCAGACAGCACCTCCCCTGTACTGTGGACAATTGAAACCTGTATACAAGGTTCACACGACCCACTATACATCGGCCAACATGGCCGGAACATAAAACACTACAATACATATAATATATGGGCGTCAGGCCAACAACCAAAGTAAATAAGAAGCCTAAAACCTTTAGACTTACCTCTTCTGCCATCTGAGCAGGAATATACAACCACACACATAATCAAAACAAATCGAACAAAAAGTCCATAAGGACATAATCAAGTACCACCAAAACAACCACGAGTATAAAGATTACAAGTTTAAAACATAGAGTACTAGTGATAAAAATACAGAAACTGAAATCAAAATAACGGAGTCGTCAGATCATGGGATTGGCAACTGGACCCTCCGGAAGGCTTCATCCTGAAATAAAATAGATATCAACGGAGTGAGTAAAACTCAGCGGATATCTAATAGTCATGCATAGTAAACTATAAGTAGCAATAACAATCATGCTGGTATAGTTTCTCGACAAAAAATACATACCTGAAACTGTACATATTAGAATCACCTAAGGTGACATAAGATACATCCATACAAGCAGATGTAGAATCACCAAAACAAACTACATAATACCTCTTGTATGTGCATGACAATCATATGCAACAACCAAAAGTACAACAAACAATGCATATAGTAAAAGTGTATGTACATGATGCTATGACCTGTGTCACCCCTGACGCCAGTCAAGCCACCGACATGTCATGTGTGCCGGCCGAGTGGGTAGGGTTGTGACAACTGTGCACTCTGCTGTCACTACACATATGTGACGAGTGGACAGGATGCTGGCGGAGTATCACCCTCCTACCCCATGTATATATATGGGGGACATTACCTCGTCTCATCTCCTCGTCTCACAACAAAGGAGGGATCCCTATCTGCTACCACGCCGCAATACCAATATCCTGAGCGACCACCGTGGAGCCCTGACAGAGCAACTACACACACCCTCCTGAAATACCACTAACTCACGAGTGGTTGTGTGTGTAGATAATGTAACTGACGATGAGCTCAACTACCAAGTAGTATCACCTCCTAAAAAGGAGCCGATGATCGTCAGTCATGCAATAATGCAAGGTGGTGCATGCCACTAATGCACGATACACTTGTCAATCCATGGCTACCTATGATATGTACCAATAGGAGCTCATATCAAATAATCTAAGTACATAAGTCTATGTACACATGCAAGGTATATCCATTATTCATTCAATGCCCAGTATGTAAGGTATGTCACTACTCTTAGTGCCAAATAAACAAATGACAAGTATTAAAATGATAGAGCACCAATATAATAAGCATATGAAAAGGCTACAACACGTACTAGGTAATAACATACCAGGGCAGTTAAAAGCATAGAAAACTATTACTAGCTATAGTAAACGATGCACAACAATATGACAATATCTAAAAGAAGATAAGTTAAAAATACCCGCCTGCTATGAAGAATACCAACTGTCTTTATGCCCGTGGATCGACCTCGTATCCACGTCCTGCAAATATCATCAACTACTATTAATTCAAGCACACGACAACATATGAATTAACTACTACGTCATCCTCATATTCATATCCTTTATCGAATATGAATTATAATCTCGATCACACATCCTATATAATCCCAGTGTTAACACCATCGATTCTAATTAGCAAATATGCTTACCTACATATTCAACGAGATCCACCAAATTCACCGTCCACAGGACAGATCAAGACCCAAATAGCTACATCACAGATCAAAACACATCTGAACAACTCCTGGATAAAACACACCCCACTCAAATAGCTATCAACCACTTAAATCTTTCATTTACTACTCCATCACAAGCACAACCCGAACATATCTCCAACACCAACACCATCTTTATCCACTCCATCAAAGCTTATTTACAGCCAACAAACCCTTTGCTCACAGCCATTACAACCATTCTACAACTAACAATCTCATATCCACACTAAACACATCTCTATTCATAGCCCAGAACAGAGCTACTACTTCACAGTCGGCCAAACTCCAACTCACAGCCGCACAAACATTATTCATAGCCCATCCACGGCTCACACAACTCGTTTTCACATCCACCACTTCCTTCACAGCCGACCAATGCTCCAATTCACAGCCTTCACAGCCGACCAACTCATAGCCACCTTCACAGCCGACCCAACTCAAACACATAGCCGACAGTAACACATCCGACCCATAATCATGGACAAAACACAGAAATCAAACAACAACGGATGAAGAGAAAGAGACAGATCGTGACATACCAGTGACTGAGACCTCACCAGCGACTAGTGTTGCCCGGAAAGCGGCTAGTACTAGCCGATCATGGTGACAAGTGCGCGTGGCGATGGCCTGGTAGTCGGCGTGTGTGGCTCGAGCAACGCGCGAGGAGAAGGCGATAGTGAGTCGACACTGGGGGGGCTGAGGGCGGCGAGCGAACGAGCACTGATCCCTTTAATTGCGTCTCCTGCATGGGTGTAGCAGAGGTGTCAGAGGTCGAACGCAGGGCTGGTGGCGTCGAAGCTAGGCGATCACTGCCAAGGAGGGGACGCACAATTTCATTGTGTGTGCAGTAACCAAACAAGGCGGCGCAAGAGGGGATGGGACAAAGAAATCGGGGAAGTGCTCGGGAGGAAGAGAAGAGTCGCGCACGAGAAAAGGAATTGTCGCGGTGAGGAAGGACTCGCGACTGCTGCTGGGAGGAAAATCATGAAGAAGATCGGGATCGGGGAAAATAAACATAGGGTTAACTTATAACCTAGGTTAATTAACCCAATTAATTCTTTAATAGCGGATAGTCTAAACAAGCTTCCCAAAAACCTATTTTCTTTATCCCCATAAAATATCTGTAAAACTTCCGTTTAATTCTAGAAAAATTCCTAGAAAATTACCTAAGATAATTTCTTAATTAACAATGGGTATTTTTATTTTTCGATATCTCACACTTCTGGTCTTACCATGTATGCTACGCCGACGGCTTCTTCTTCGTTGTCCCAAGTTGCATGAAAAGCTTTCCTTGCTCCCTTTTGCTTTGGTTTGAATTGCCCCCTCTTCTTGTTCTTCGATTGCCCCCTTTCTTGTCAAATTATTCTCCGCACTATGTTCACTATTGCGACCTCCTCTTCGGATTCGGACCCGGATTCATCCTCGGGTTTGGATCCATCTTCTTGCTCAGAAGGTGCCTTGCTCTTTCCCTTTCTTCTTTGACCTGCAAGAAAGGCAACTCCTTATAAGGTCCCGATTTTCGACCTTATGTCCGATGGAGTGCAGGTATTGACGGTGTCTTGTATGCGAGCGTGTAGTTGGGTTACCATCTCGTGTTCTTGCATCTTAAGGTTATACAATTTATTAAACAAAAGATCTCTTTTGCATACCTTTGCGTCGTCGGTTCCTTCGTGTAGCTCTACGAGTTTGTTCCATAGGTCCTTCGCACTGATGAAGGGGCCGACGCGATTGAGTTTCTCTTTAGACAAACCACACTGTAGAATTTGGGTAGCCTTGGCATCGACTTCCACTTGGCGCTTCATGGCATTTGTCCATTGATCGTAATCCAACGATTCACCAACTTCATTAGTAGGAAGTGTAAATCCGATTTGGATTACGATCCACATCTTGATTTGGGTTTTTAGAAAGCATTCCATCCAACCCTTCCAGTAACAGAAGTTGTCTCTGTTGTAAAATGGAGGTCAGACGGTGCTAAACCCTTCGAGATGGACCATTTAAGAAAAAAATATCTCGCAATGACAAAAACAAAAAAATGTACCAAGACTTTCATCTTGGATTCGTAGTGCAGGAGAACGAGTTTAAATGGAACGAAAAAGTCTTAAAACCCAAAATGAAAAGAAAAACTTTAAAAAGTTGCTAGATTGGTGGTTGCAAGAAATCGTAGCGCCCCCGCTCTGATACCACTTATTAGATCGAAATGAGCGCTAAAGGGGGGGAGGTGAATAGCGCACAAAAATTCTTTCATTTCGTTTGATAAAAACACGAGTGCATAGCGAAAAATAAATAAGACAAATTCTTTTTTTACTTGGTTCACAGCCTAGCGACTGTTAATCCAAGGCCCTAGTGGTCCGAGACCACGTACGGAGGGCAATTCACTAAAATGTCTCCTCCTCATTGGAGGTAGGAGACAACGAATACAAGACTTAAAGAGATCGAGGTAGAGGGACACTCCCCCTCTTCTCATTACGATAAAAACTCTATAAAGATGAATTACAAAAACTTTAGAATAGACAACTCAAGAAGTAAGCTATACCGACGACTGATGGAGGGGAAGTTGAGCTCGTGTCGTCGGCGTTTCGACAGCGCTTTGTTGTCGTAGAGTTATCGGAGAGTCGTGGCGTAGTGGGAGAACTTGTGAGCACTTGGAATTGATTAAAATGGTGAAGAACACTCCTTTAGTAGCCTTTGAGAACCCTAAACGTTGAGCTCAATCCTTATCACCAAAGGCCACCTCACCCTAAGATAAGGGCATGAAGTTTGACTCTCCTCAAAGCTGGAAATTCAAATGGCAGTCGACTGTTCACCCTCATCAGTCGACTAATATAAGGCATCAGTCGACTGTTGGCTAGGGTTTTCAACTGCATCAAGAGTTAGCTCAAAAATGATACTAAACTAAGTGTTTTCGACGGCCACCGATCGTTCGATCTCGACATAGACCTTCCATGGGATGTCTTAGTCGGATCGTCGCCTAAGGACGTCCCCATACCGAGGACTCGACCTTACTTACACTTACTCACACGAACTTACCTCAAGCTTTACCTTTATAGCTTTTGCTTCCGGTCTCCACCTGATTTCTTCGGCTCCCTCCGAAGTCCTTCCGGTGTCGTCCGACCACCATAGTTTCTCAACACAAGAACCTCCGGGTGTCGTTGACCTTTAGCTTAATTTAGCATTCCTGCACACTTGATTCAGCTCATGAGATAACAATATGAGCTTAACTTTGTGTCTTTGCTATAATCAAAACTTAGGTTCGATTCTGGTGCCTACCGCACCAACAACCATGACATGTCCAATTATAATAATTTGGAATAAAACCAAATTTACAAAGATGTTCTCGAACTTTATCACACTGAAAAAATTTACCATTATGATTTTTTTATATGAACACCTTAATTTATTCTCATCCATAAACTTAACATTGCTACTAGCAAAATTAAAAAATTATTCCAGCCCAATAATAAATTCATCGATTAAACCACGACGTTATGATAAATTCTTTTTATACATCCAACTTCTTTCTCTCTCCATTTGTCCTGTTTTCAAATTTATATCAAGGATTAATTCTATTTTTCCATATTTCATCCATATTAATTTAATAATAAATTTATACTCAAAATAAATTCTTCTAGTACTTACTGTGCTTTTGTATGATATTGAATTTCAAACTATAACATATCGAACAAATATTATATATTTATAGTAAAAAAATTACTTAAAATCAAAAATTAATTATATATATTATAAAATGATAATGCTATAAATTTGTGAATATACACTATATATACTTGCCCCGGTGGAAGCAACGGATGAGCTCACAGCTGAAGACTTCACGAACATATGGATCACCTGAAGGATGAAGTACAAACCTATGAAAAATAAAACATTAGTTTTGTATTTAAATTACACATTACTGATTTAATTTGAATAACATGTTGACTCTACTGTGACCGAGTACATAATGCATGGGGATGGGGTCATCACAACAATTGTGCGCAATCCAAGGACGACAATGAATGACCCATCTCAGTCATGTGGAGCCTGAAACAAATTAAATTAAACGCTCCAGCTAGGTCGGTAATGAACCGCCCAAGTGCGCGATCCAGGGGCAGCGATGAAACCCCTCCCCCTTATCGCGTCATTGTGGCCCTACGACGTGTGTGCTCGCGGCAGCTGCCAGCTAGCAGGTGCTCGCGACAGCTGCCAGCTAGAAGGTGCCCGCTGCCAGTTGGCACCACAGTAGTTGTCGCGAGGCCATGGCGGCTGGCAGGTGCCTGCTGCTGCGAGGTCGCGCATGGCAGCTGCTGCGAGGTCGCGACAACTATTGCGAGCCTCGTGGCGTGATGCGTCGGTCGCCGCGTGGCGTGATCGTGGTCGCGCGTGGAAGCGATCGCAAGGTCACACCACGGCGATTCTGCGAGGTCACGCGGTAGACCTCGTCTTGCCACGAGCTCGTGGCGGCGGCCACGCAAGCTCACGCGGCGGGCGTCACTATGAGCTCTGGCGGCTTGCTCCGGTGGAAGAGAGGAGGAGGCGTACCGACGGATCGAGCGGCAAGAATGAGAATGTGAGGAGGGAGGAAAGGAGGAGAGGATGATAATTAGGGGAAAATCGACGACGATTTCTAATTCGTTGCAATATTCGTCACCGATTTGGTGACGAATACAGTATTCGTCGTCGATTTGGGGACGAATAATCTATTCGTCGCCAACTAAAATTACCAACGAAAAAATTTTCGTCGCTAAATTATCGCAAAATTTGCAACGAATTACTAAATCATTGTAAATTTTGCGACGAAATTTATTTTTTGTTGCAAAATTGGCGATGAAAATTAAATTTGTCGTCAAATTAGCGACTAATATTAAATTCGTCGTAAATTTTTTAATTCCCGCCATTGGTTTTTTCCCAAATAATTGAAAATATTCGATGAAAATATTTCATTGCCAAATTTATCGCAGAATTTGCAACGAATTATGAAATCGTTGCAAAATTTTTCAACGAATTCATAATTCGTGTCAAAATTTTGCAACGAATTCATAATTCGTTGCAAAATCTTGCGACGAATTTATATTTCGTTGCTAAATTTTGTAACAAAATTTATCTTTTTACAAATGTAAATAAGTTTGCAACAAAAAAAAATTATTGGAAATTTCGTTACTAATTTGCGATGAAATTTATATTTTGTCGTAAAATTTGTTGCAGATTTGTAACAAATTATTTTCGTTGCTAGATTTCATCATTATTTTGATATATTTTTGTAGTGATAGTAGCGTATGATCTAACATCTATAAGAATGCTAAGACAAATACACAGATAATATTACTAGAGGAACAACTTAAGACTGACACCAAGAAAATTTATTTGGCTTGCTACTTGGTATCTATACAAGTCTCGTAGAGGATAGCCCAAGTGCAATTAGTTCTTAGACTTGTGATTGTTATTGTCATCTCATAAAAAGATCAACATGCTTTGACATTTATAGATCAAACTCTTAAAAGAGTTGCAGTTGCATATACACTTGTGGTTAGAAATAATGTTCGCATTACAAATGCAAGTGACTAATTAACATAACACTTAGCACTCTTGATAAACAAGAAAGAAAATTTTACATGATAACTAATTAACATAACACTTAGCACTCTTGATAAACAAGAAAGAAAATTTTACATGATCGATTTGATAGATGATTAATTAGATAAATTTATGTATAGTAAAAATCAATTGAGAAGATTCTTGAGTTGGTGTTCCTTCAAATGAGTCATGCTGATTAACTCTTAGACATCTCCTCGGTCGACATTCTTATATGGTCTTCCTCCATCAGTCTCTCGATGCAGCACACCATCTCTTTTTTGCCGAGAGATCCCAGTTTTATCGAGTACTATCCTAATTGACGGGGAGGGAGGGGCCTTCGTGGCGACCCTTCTGCCTAAAGTGCTTCCAGGCTGCTAGCACCTGGGTTTGCCCTCGAATTCCATCGACGCCTCTCGACAACTCTATTTCCGTCACGATCCTCCTTCATAGCTTGGAGAAGAAGCATCCGTTAAATTCGACGCAGATTGCTAAGTTGGCCCTGAAGAACATGGAGATTGCCCCGGGCACCGATGTGAACTTTCATGCTCAGCTAGTTCTTCGTCCTCTCGAACCCTCCATGGGAGCCCATGTGAAGTCAGAAGGAAGTTTGAATTTATCTGAAGCTAAGTACTGCAATGGTTTCCGTTCTGCACATTTATTCAAGCCCCGAATCCATTGGAAAGAGGAAGGAATTACAGCCGACCAAGGAACTTGAAGACTTAGAAGAAGTTGATATCAGGATCCCTCCCGGAGCTGCCCTCCTTTTTCCTACCGATAGGGCTATCAGTTTAAAGGAAGTGAATTTCGAGGTGAAGCAATTGGTCATTTAGATGGTACTAGGGCTAAGGGAAAGAGGATTTATCATGAGAATCCATGGTTGCAACTTTTGCCTCATCTGAAACTGGATTCAGGGAGAGAGAGCTTGTATGTTGAAGTGAGACATGAGCCTAAGGCAGGTTGTTTTTCCCACCGTTGAAAGCATTGTTTGCGTCGTGAAAGAATTAAGGGGTGCCATGGAAGGTTTGGACATGCTTTTGGATGTATTTAGATCAATGGTTGAGGATTAAAGAGTCTGTAAAGATAAGATCAAGGACAAGGGTGATAAGCTATATTCATAATTCACAATTCTTTCTCCGAGTGGGATATCCAACGACTGTGAAAGGTTCATGCAAACAAGGAGAGCTATACAAGGAGCATAGATTGTCTCGTCCAGTATGCAAATTGGAATTTCTCTTCTCGCTATCTGACAATTTTTTTTCTCTTATGGCATTATTTAAATATTCTTTTATAGTCTTTTACATGTTTCTAACTATACGAGATAAGTTTTCTTTTTTATTATTTTATATTACCTTTACTGTATTTATTATATTTTTCTTCCATATGAATCCTGTCTAATTTAAGCATCAAAGGGCCCCCATCGGGTAGGTCGACGGAGATTTAACATGTGTTAACTTTCTCATGATATTTACTATTACGGTCGGAGAAAACTCCTCGGTGGCACAAGATCGAGGACAAAAAAGCTGAGCTGCATCATTTAGCAATGTTTGTGGAAACTCTGAGCAAGACGTCAAGATGCACTGTAAGGAGTTCCTTCCATAGCTTCCTCATTGGAGGAAACCCCATCACCATAACACATGATCTGCGGGAAGTAACCATGCAATATGCTCCCTGTCGATCAATCGAGGTAAGCTCTGACTCACTCGGTCATTTAATTGCACAAGTTGATCAATTGGTTGCATAACTAATTGGAAACTTGGTTGCATAGCCAGTTGGCCACCTAGTTGGCCACCTAGTTGCATAGCAAGTCGGCCACTCTGCCGTATAACTAATTGGCCACTCTGTCGTATAGTAAGTCGCCCACTCGGCGGCATAACCAATCGACCACTTGACTGCATAGTCAGTTGGCCACTCGGTTGCATAACTAGTAGGGCATCTATCTATATAGTGGGTCGGCTACTCGATTGCATAACCACTCAACCACTGACCTGAGTTAAGTTGTTCAATTCGGTAACTCGTCTGAGAACATATTTCATCTCTTCTAGCCACTCGGCCAGGGTAATTACTTGCACTCAGCCTTTTGACCGAGTTAAGTTATTTTACTCAGTAGCTCGGTCGAGTTAACAAACGTTATTCCTTCTAGCAACTTGGCTAGGGTAATTACTTGTGAAGGGTTGGTTTCATTGATCCGTGAGGGGAAACTTCGATTCCCACTTCAACTCGGTCGCTTGTTCATGGCGATTCCATCGATGTCCCCGGATTAAAAATTTAATCCTAGACAAAAGGGAACACCCAAGCAACCTTGTCATCGTCGTGCTATTCGTTTAGAGTGGTCACTTGAACAAACTTGTTGTTCAAGTGACCTACCTCTATTCTACGAGTAGCCGCGGAATAGACGATGTATGGATCGTCGAGTTTTGTGTTTATATTCGGGATCCAAGTATTATTTAGCCACAAACAGAATATATCATGCTCATAATTGAAAAAACAAATACAAGCAAGTAACAAAAGAGAATAGAGAATAAATATACCTCTCGATCTTCTAATGTATGACCTTCCTCCTTTCGGACGTCGTGTGAGCGACGATCTACCAAAAGTTGAAGCTCCTAGATCGCCAATCTTCCTTCCTTGCTCGTTCCGAGCAAGAGGAAAAATAGAAACAAAGCTCTATTCCTTCTTTCAACCAACCAACAACCTCCAAGGATGGAGCTTTGCCGCGGGCCAAGAAGGAAGAAGAGATTAAGGGTTGCCGGCCAAAAGCTTCAAGGGAGGACCCTAAACCTTTGTTCCACCGGCCAAGGAGAAGAAGAAGAGGGAGTTTGGACATCGGCCAAGGGTTGTAAGAGCTTCAAGGGGCGCCGATAGCTTGAGGAAGAAGGAGAAGTCAAGGAAAACTTTCCTTATTAGGTGTCGCCCAAACCCAAACCCTAGCTCCTCTTCTTGCCGCCAACTCCAAAACCCTAGCTCCTCTTGATTGATTCTCCATGCCAACCCCTCAAACTCCTTTTATAGAGTTAGGGATAAGCCTCCTTTTAATCTCCACCATTGGTTATAGGGATTTAATCTCAACCGTCGGATCTAGAGATTTAATCTCAACCGTCGGATCTTAGAGATTTAATCTCTACCTTTGGATCTAGAGTTTTGTTTCTATCCATTGGATCTAAGCTTCATGAGGTGTTAATAGGCTACATTAGGGACCATGAGGAGGAGTTGGATCTTGGCCACCCATGGATCAAGCCCACATAAAGTCCAATCCATTAATGATAATCCAATCCACTAAAGGATTATCATTGATCTACCTCACCAACCCCCATAAGTTAATATGTGCTCCATATATTATTTGTACATTTTCTCCCCGTGTTTAAGATCTCGAATATCCGTCAATTAATTAATTTACTGACCATTAATTAATCAACATCTAACTTCATGAGTAGTACCACTCAAACTTTTCATCATGCCGAACCAAGTTCACCTGCAGGGTTTACATGATGAACCTTATGAGCTCCTCAAGGGGACATCATCATCCTAATATATATGTCACGAATCAACGACACACCATATAAATAATATCATCTCCCAACTTACCGAGCCTATCGATTTAATCTATAAATCTCGCCCATTGGTAAATCAAAGAGATGAATACTAAGTATATGTGTCCGTTATTATATCGGGATTAAGAGCATGTACAAAATAATATCTGAGGTCCGATTCGATTATGTAGTCAGTAATAAATCGAATCACCTCTAAGTCGGTCCTGCTCAATACACACAAAGTGCACTAGTGTGATTCTATGGTCAAGATAAACCAATACCAAATCACACTACAACCATTCCGATGGTTTGTCCAAAGCCATCTCGGTTGTGAGCCTTTAGTTATACTTTACAAGGAGTCGATAACATGATCTCCCGTGTGACACCACACACCATGTTATCTACAATGTAATGTATTAGACAATATTGCATAACCATAAAAATGCAAACAATGATCATGTGATTCTTATTTCAAAATAAAGATGTTCATACAAAAGATAGATTTTTCAGTATACATCCCTACAATCTCTCACTTATACTAAAAGACTATGTTGTCCTCAAACTGCCATACAACTGATCCCCATTCCCTCCACATGCCTATCAAAAGCTCTCGCCGAAAGGGCCTTAGTGAAAGGATCTATCAGGTTATCCTCCGATGCAATCTTGGCTACAACAACTTCTCCTCTCTTTACGATTTCTCGTATCAGGTGGTACTTGCGCTCTATGTGTTTACTAGCCTTATGGGCTCGTGGTTTTTTAGAGTTTCAACTGCACCACTATTATCACAATAAATTGTGATAGTTCTGGGTAAACCAGGAATCACATCCAAGTCCATCAGGAAGTTCCTGAGCCACACAACTTCTTTGGCCGCCTTAGAGGCTGCCACATACTCAGCTTCCATGGTGGAGTCCGCCACGCATTTCTGCTTGACACTCCTCCATACAATGGCTCCACCTCCCAAAGTAAACACAAAACCTGAGGTAGACTTACTGTTATCCCTATTATATTGGAAGTCGGAATCCGTGTAACCCACAGAGAGTAATTGGTCTGCCTAGTAAACCAGCATATAATCCCTAGTCCTTCTCAGGTACTTCAATATATGCTTTACCGCAGTCCAATGTCCCTGTCCTGGATTATTCTGATATCTGCTGACCATGTCCATGGCAAAGCAGATATCTGGTCTCGTACATAACATCGCATACATGAGGCTTCCTACTGTCGAAGCATAAGGAACCGCCTTCATCTCCTCTATCTTCTCTATCTCCTCAGATGTTTTAGGACACATCTCCTTAGATAAAGGAACTCCATGCCTGAAAGGTAGACAACCCTTCTTGGAGTTCTGCATGCTAAAATGATCCATAATCGTGTCTATGTATGAAGATTGGGATAAGCACAACATCTTTTTCCTACAATCTCTTATAACCTTGATCCCAAGGATGTGTCCCACCTCTCCCAAGTCCTACATATCAAACTGTTTGAACAACCATACCCTTACGCCCGATAACACCTTGATATTGTTGTCAATCAACAAAATATCATCTACGTATAGTACAAGAAATACCACTACGTTTTCATCACATCTTTTGTATGCACAAGACTCATCCGGACTTTGAATAAATCCATGAGACTGGATTACCTCATCAAAGCGGATGTTCCAAGACCTCAAAGCTTACTTCAATCCATAAATGGACCGATTAAGATTACACACAAGATGCTCTTTGCCCTTTTCAATGAATCCCTCGGGTTCCTTCATATAGATGTTTTCCTCAAGACTTCCATTAAGGAAAGCTGTCTTGACATCCATCTGCCGCACCTCATAATCCATATGAGCTGCTATGCATAAGAGAATCCTGATAGACTTAACATGGCTACCGGCGAAAAGGTCTCCTCATAATCGATACTCTCTTTCTGAGTATACCCCTTCGCAACAAGCCTTATTTTGAAGGTCTCAACCTTCCCATCTATTCCTCTCTTTCTCTTGTAGATCCACTTGCATCCAATGATTTTTACACCATCGGGTAGTTCGACTAGCACCTAGACCTAATTTGAATCCATAGATTCAATCTCAGCATTCATTGCACTTTGCCAAGATACTGCATCTTTATCTTGGATTGTCTCGTCATATGTCTAGGGATCAGGTTTATGTTCGCCATGGACCAAATCAGAAGATTCTCCTAATAACATGAATCTATCAGGCTATCTAACAACCTTCCCACTACGATGAGGTATCCCCTGTGTATCCTCTGTGACACGCGGTGCAGTGACTTGTGGTATATTCTCTTGTACCGGTGGTACTGAAGAAGTGACTTCCCCTTTTAATTCCTCCAGAACAATTTTACTCTTGGGCTTGTAGCTCATCACATAGTCTTCCTCTAGAAATCTGGCGTTCGTGCTAACGATCACCCTCTGATCTCTAGGACTATAAAACAAACCACCCTTCGTTCCTCTAGGATACCCAACGAACATGCGTACTTCTATACGAGGTTCCAACTTACCAGTATTTACCTTCAGCATATGTGCTGGACTCCCCCATATCCGAATATGTCTCAGACTAGGCTTTCGCCCAGTCCACAACTCTGTGGGAGTAGAAGGCATTGATTTAGATGGAACCAAGTTCAGAACGTACACCGCCGTATCTAGAGCATATCCCCAGAACAAATCTGACAACTCAGAATAACTCATCATCGATCTAACCATCTCCATAAGAGTCCTATTCCTTCGCTCTGCTACACCAATCTGCTGGGGTGTGCCAGGTGTAGTCAATTGGGATTGAATCCCAGCCTCTGATAAGTAGTTCCTAAACACTCCCAAGAGGTACTCACCACCACGATAAGATCGTAGTGTCTTGATACTTTTACCTTGACGTTTCTCCACATCAGCCTTGAATTCTTTAAACTTGTCAAAGCATTCAGACTTGTGGCGCATCAGGTAAATGTATCCATATCTTGAGTAATCGTCTATAAAAGAGACGAAATACTCAAAACCACCTCTAGCCTGGATAGACATAGGACCACACAAATCAGAATGAACCAATTCTAACACATCTTTGGCTCTATACCCCTTGACCTTAAAAGGCCTTTTGGTCATTTTACCCTCCAAGCAAGATTCGTAGGTTGGGAAATCTTCCACCACTAATGAACCCAGAGGTCCATCATCTATCAACCTTTGAATTCTGCTTAGGTTAATATGACCAAGCCTAAGATGCCAAAGATATGTTTGGTTCTTCTTCGAAGGTTCTTTTCTCTTATTGGAATTAGAAGATGAGTTATTAACTTCTATTTGCATCGTGGGAGGTTTTAGTTCAAGTGTGTATAGATTTCCTATCAATGCACCTGAACAGATAATATCCCTATTCCTTTTTATAACAACTCTGTCATTAAAAGAAATAGAATATCCATCCATAAACAATTTAGAAACCGAAATTAAATTCTTTCTAAATAAAGGTACATAAAGGCAATTCTTAAGAACCAAAAGTTTATTTTTCTTAAAAGATAAATGAACATCTCCCACTGCAACAGCCGCCACCTTCGTGGCATCGCCCAAGTACACGGTAATCTCCCCCTCAGCCAGTCGTCTGGTTTCATAGAACCCCTGTGAAGTATTGCAGACATGATCAGTGTCTCTCGTATCTACACACCAGGTGCCGGTAGATAACACCGCTAAACATGTTTCAATGACTAGACTAAAAGATATACCTTTATTCTTGCGGTTGCGGCAGTCCTTCTTCCAGTGTCCAATCTGCTTACAAGTGAAGCACTTGCCTTTCGGCTTCTTCACTCCTCCCTGAGTACCTCCTACCGCCTTCGTCCCAGTTTGTTTCTTCTTCTTCTTGCCTTTTGGCTTAGAAGTAGAAATCTTTTGGGTCACCATGGCATGTGCCTGAGCAATCTGACGAAATAGCCCCTCTGCCTCCTGGAGTATTGTTAGAAGTTCCGCCAACGAATACAACCGCTTGTTCATTTTGTAGTTCAGGCAAAACTGCTCAAAACTCCTAGGTAGAAACTGGAGAATGATATCGACCTGGGTTTCCCCATCGATCTCAGCTCCGAGGACTTCCAACTCATTCAAATGAGTCATCATCTTGAGAACATGATCCCTCACGGGTGTTCCCTCGATCATGGTGGTCATCATCAAGTTTCTCGTGGCTTCTTACCTCGCAGCCAGATTCTGGTGTCCGAAAAGCTCTTTGAGATTGAGCATCATGTCATAAGCTGTGGACATGACTTGATGCTGATGTTGCAGTACATTTGACATAGATGTCAAAATGTAAACACCGCGCCATCTCATCGGCCTTTACCCACTTCTTATAACTCTCTCTCTCCTTTTCCCCAGAATCTTCTGCAGGCTTAGGAGGGCACTCTTCGAGGAGTACATATTTGTATTCCTCAGCAGTCAAGACAATGTCTAGATTCCTCTTTCAATCAACAAAGTTGGGTCCAGTAAGTTTGTTCTCTTTCAGTATCACAACAAGTGGGTTGAAAGTCATTTTGAAAGAAAACCTAAGAATCACATAAATCAAAACATTAGATTTCAAAAAATTATTGATTCCTCAAACAATAAAATTTTAAAATCAACCAACACCTCAAAACACCGAGAATATCGTATGCCACGATAGTGTGGACGTATACGAATTCTACATTTGTAAGAGGAGGTTTTACCCATTAATTTTACTATCTTGTCAACCAAACTTTTTGACAAGTAAAATTAATAGTTGGTTCCTCTTTGACCCTACAAATAAAAGCAGTGACTCCGATGGGGAGGATACTTATATTTGTATCTAAGTGTTCACCATTACTCGGTACCAAGGCAATTATCTCGAGTTATGTGCCTTCCGATGGGGAAGTGCACACGCTCCTTAATAATTTACTATAACCATATTTGACCTTGTGATCCGCAAACAAACTCATCCGATGGGGAGGAAGACACTCAGAGCCGACGCGCAAGTTTGTTTGTATCACTTGTCAAATCGTAATGGATTTCCCTCTTCCACATAGTAATTTGAAATTTAGGAATTTTCCTAGCCTACGACATGCATATCAAACAAAAAGCAATAAATATGAAAAATAAATTATTTTTCAACTATTATGACTTTTGTCTTCAATATGTCTCCCGTCGCATCGCCTTCTCGTCCGCTCCACCTACGCCATGTAAGAGCCATCCGGAGATCCGAGCCGAGACTAAAATCTATTTTAATTTACATCCATCGATCCTATACTCCACGAGGGAGTGTACATGAAATCTAGATCGAAAGTAAACTAAAATAAAAAAGAGTGGCTAAATAATGTCATATCTAATTTACAAAAAATTAAACACTAGCCTCGTCAACCCCGAGGATTCAACAAAAATATACACATACAATCACATATACACATATGACCATAATAGTCGAATCTTATGCCTGCAACCAAAGAGTTAACCTACACATATCCTACTATTATCCGACACATATAATATATGAAAAGTGCATAAAAATTAACTGAATCCTAAACACACAAAACCGAAAACCTTGGCTCTGATACCAATTGAAGGGTTGGTTTCATTGATCCGTGAGGGGAAACTTCGCTTCCCACTTCAACTCGGTCGCTTGTTCATGGCGATCCCACCGATGTCCCCGGATTAAAAATTTAATCCTAGACAAAAGGGAACACCCAAGCAACCTTGTCATCGTCATGCTATTCGTTTAGAGTGGTCACTTGAACAAACTTATTGTTCAAGCGACCTACCTCTATTCTACGAGTAGCCGCGGAATAGACGATGTATGGATCGTCAACTTTTGTGTTTATGTTCGGGATCCAAGTATTATTTAGCCACAAACAGAATATATCATGCTCATAATTGAAAAAACAAATACAAGCAAGTAACAAAAGAGAATAGATATACCTCTCGATCTTCTAATATATGACCTTCCTCCTTTCGGACATCGTGTGGGCGACGATCTACCAAAAGTTAAAGCTCCTAGATCGCCAATCTTCCTTCCTTGCTCATTCCGAGAAAGAGGAAGAATAGAAACAAAGCTCTATTCCTTCTTTCAACCAACCAACAACCTCCAAGGATGGAGCTTTGCCGCCGGCCAAGAAGGAAGAAGAGATTAAGGGTTGCCGGCCAAAAGCTTCAAGGGAGGACCCTAAACCTTTCTTCCACCGACCAAGGAGAAGGAGAAGAAGGAGTTTGGACGCCGGCCAAGGGTTGGAAGAGCTTCAAGGGGCGCCGGCAGCTTGAGGAAGAAGGAGAAGTCAAGGAAAACTTTCCTTATTAGGTGTCGCCCAAGCCCAAACCCTAGCTCCTCTTCTTGCCGCCAACTCCAAAACCCTAGCTCCTCTTGATTGATTCTCCATGCCAACCCCTCAAACTCCTTTTATATAATTAGGGATAAGCCTCCTTTTAATCTCCACCATTGGTTCTAGGGATTTAATCTCAACCGTCGGATCTAGAGATTTAATCTCAACCGTCGGATCTTAGAGATTTAATCTCTACCTTTGGATCTAGAGTGTTGTTTCTATCCATTGGATCTAAGCTTCATGAGATGTTAATAGGTTACATTAGGGACCATGAGGAGGAGTTGGATCTTGGCCACCCATGGATCAAGCCCACATAAAGTCCGATCCATTAATGATAATCTAATCCACTAAAGGATTATCATTGATCTACCTCACCAACCCCCATAAGTTAATATGGGCTCCATATATTATTTGTACATTTTCTCCCAGTGTTTAAGATCTTGAATGTCCGTCGATTAATTAATTTACTGACCATTAATTAATCAACATCTAACTCCATGAGTAGTACCACTCAACCTTTTCATCATGCCGGACCAAGTCCACCTGCAGGGTTTACATGATGAACCTTATGAGCTCCTCAAGGGGACATCATCATCCTAATATATAGGACACGGTTTCCTGCTATAATCAACGACACACCATATAAATAATATCATCTCCCAACTTACCGAGCCTATCGATTTAATCTATAAATCTCGCCCATTGGTAAATCAAAGAGATGAATACTAAGTATATGTGCCCGTTATTATATCGGGATTAAGAGCATGTACAAAATAATATCTGAGGTCCGATTCGATTATGTAGTCAGCAATAAATCGAATCACCTCTAAGTCAGTCCTGCTCAATACTCACAAAGTGCACTAGTGTGATTCTATGGTCAAGACAAACCAATACCAAATCACACTACAACCATTCCGATGGTTTGTCCAAAGTCATCTCGGTTGTGAGCCTTTACTTATACTTTACAAGGAGCCGATAACATGATCTCCCGTGTGACACCACACACCATGTTATCTACAATGTAATGTATTAGACAATATTACATAACCATAAAAATGCAAATAATGATCATGTGATTCTTATTTCAAAATAAAGATATTCATACAAAAGATAGATTTTTTAGTATACATCCCTACAATCTCCCACTTATACTAAAAGACTATGCTGTCCTCAAACTGCCATACATCTGATCCCCATTTCCTCCACATGCCTATCAAAATCTCTCGCCGAAAGGGCCTTAGTGAAAGGATCTGCCAGGTTATCCTCCGATGTAATCTTGGCCACAACAACTTCTCCTCTCTTTACGATTTCTCGTATTAGGTGGTACTTACGCTCTATGTGTTTACTAGCCTTATGGGCTTTTGGTTCCTTCGAGTTTGCAACTGCACCATTATTATCACAATAAATTGTGATAGTTCTGAGCAAACCAGGAATCACATCCAAGTCCATCAGGAAGTTCCTGAGCCACACAACTTCTTTGGCCACCTCAGAGGTTGCCACATACTCAGCTTCCATAGTGGAGTCCGCCACGCATTTCTGCTTGACACTCCTCCATACAATGGCTCTACCTCCCAAAGTAAACACAAAACCTGAGGTAGACTTACTATTATTCTATCAGATTGGAAGTCGAAATCCGTGTAACCCACAGGGAGTAATTGGTCTGCCTGGTAAACTAGCATATAATCCCTAGTCCTTCTCAGGTACTTCAATATATGCTTTACCGCAGTCCAATGTCCCTGTCCTGGATTATTCTGATATCTGCTGACCATGCCCACGGCAAAGCAGATATCTGGTCTCGTACATAGCATCGCATACATGAAGCTTCCTACTGCCGAAGCATAAGGAACCACCTTCATCTCCTCTATCTCCTCAGATGTTTTAGGACACATCTCCTTAGATAAAGGAACTGTATGCCTGAAAGGTAGAAAACCCTTATTTGAGTTCTGCATGCTAAAACGATCCATAATCGTGTCTATGTATGAAGCTTGGGATAAACAAAACATCCTTTTCATGCGATCTCTTATAACCTTGATACCAAGGATGTGTCCCACCTCTCCCAAGTCATTCATATCAAACTGTTTGGACAACCATACCCTTACCTCTGATAACACCTTGATATTATTGTCAATCAACAAAATGTCATCTACATATAGTACAAGAAATACAACTACGTTTCTGTCACATCTCTTGTATACACAAAACTCATCCGGACTTTGAATAAATCCATAAGACTGGATTACCTCATCAAAGCGGATGTTCCAAGACCTCGAAGCTTGCTTCAATCCATAAATGAACCGATTAAGCTTACACACAAGATGCTCTTTGCCCTTTTCAATGAATCCCTCTGGTTGCTTCATATAGATGTTTTCCTCAAGACTTCCATTAAGGAAAGCTGTCTTGACATCCATCTGCCATACCTCATAATCCATATGAGCTGCTATGAATAAGAGAATCCGGATAGACTTAAGCATGGCTACCGCCGAAAAGGTCTCCTCATAATCGATACCCTCTTTCTGAGTATACCCCTTCGCAACAAGCATTGCTTTGAAGGTCTCAACCTTCTCATCTATTCCTCTCTTTCTCTTGTAGATCCACTTGCATCCAATGGTTTTTACACCATCGGGTGGTTCTACTAGCTCCTAGACCTGATTTGAATCCATAGATTCAATCTCAACATTCATTGCACTTTGCCAAGATACTGCATCTTTATCTTGGATTGCCTCGTCATATGTCCAGGGATCAGGTTCATGTTCGCCAGGGATCAAATCAGAAGATTCTCCCAAGAACATGAATCTATTAGGCTGTCTAACAACCCTCCCACTACAACGAGGTATCTCCTGTGTATCCTCTGTTACATGCGGTGCAGTGACTTGTGGTATATCCTCTTGTACCGGTGGTACTGAAGAAGTGACTTCCCCTTTTAATTCCTCCAAAACAATTTTACTCTTGGGCTTGTGGCTCATCACATAGTCTTCCTCTAGAAATCTAGCATTCGTGCTAACGATCACCCTCTGATCTCTAGGACTATAAAACAAACCACCCTTCGTTCCTCTAGGATACCCAACGAACATGCGTACTTCTGTACGAGGTTCCAACTTACCATCATCTGCCTTCAGCACATGTGCTGGACTCCCCCATATCCGAATATATCTCAGACTAGGCTTTCGCCCAGTCCAAAACTCTGTGGGAGTAGAAGGCACTGATTTAGATGGAACCAAGTTCAGAATGTACACCGCCGTATCTAGAGCATATCCCCAGAACGAATTTGGCAACTTAGAATAACTCATCATCGATCTAACCATCTCCATAAGAGTCCTATTCCTTCGCTCTGCTACACCATTCTGTTGGGGTGTGCCAGGTGCAGTCAATTGGGATTGAATCCCAGCCTCTGATAAGTAGTTCCTAAACACTCCCAAGAGGTACTCACCACCACGATCAGGTCGTAGTGTCTTGATACTTTTACCTTGACGTTTCTCCACATCAGCCTTGAATTCTTTAAACTTGTCAAAGCATTCAGACTTGCGGCGCATCAGGTAAATGTATCCATATCTTGAGTAATCGTCTATAAAAGAGACGAAATACTCCAGTAAGTTTGTTCTCTTTCAATATCACAGCAAATGGGTTGAAAGTCATTTTGAAAGAAAACCTAAGAATCACATAAATCAAAACATTAGATTTCAAAAAATTATTGATTCCTCAAACAATAAAATTTTAAAATCAACTAACACCTCAAAACACCGAGAATATCGTATGCCACGATAGTGTGGACGTATACGAATTCTACATTTGTAAGAGGAGGTTTTACCCATTAATTTTACTATCTTATCAACCTAACTTTTTGACAAGTAAAATAAATAGTTGGTTCCTCTTTGGCCCTATAAACTAAAGCAGTGACTCCGATGGGGAGGATACTTATATTTGTATCTAAGTGTTCACATTACTCGGTGCCAAGGCAATTATCTCGGGTTATGTGCCTTCCGATGGGGAAGTGCACACGCTCCTATATAATTTCCTATAACCATATTTGACTTTGTGATCCGCAAACAAACTCATCCGATGGAGAGGAAGGCACTCAGAGCCGATGCGCAAGTTTGTTTGCATCACTTGTCAAATCGTAATGGAGGCCGTGGGAATTTATAAAAATTTTCCTCTCCCACTTAGTAATTTGAAATTGAGGAATTTTCCTAGTCTACGACATGCATATCAAACAAAAAGCAATAAATATAAAAAATAAATTATTTTCCAACTATTATGGCTTTTGTCTTCAATATGTCTCCCATCGCATCGCCTTCTCGTCCGCTCCTCCTACGCCATGTACGAGCCATCCAGAGATCCGAGCCGAGACTAAAATCTATTTTAATTTACATCCATCGATCCTATACTCCACGATAAAGTGTACATGAAATCTAGATCGAAAGTAAACTAAAATAAAAAGAGTGACTAAATAATGTCGTATCTAATTTACAAAAAATTAAACACTAGCCTCGTCAACCCCAAGGATTCAACAAAAATATACACATACAATCACATACACACATATGGCCATAATAGTCGGATCTTATGTCTGCAACCAAAGAGTTAACCTACGCATATCCTATTATTATCCGACACATATAATATATGAAAAGTGCATAAAAATTAACCGAATCCTAAACACACAAAACCAGAAACCTTGGCTCTGATACTAATTAAAGGGTTGGTTTCATTGATCCGTGAGGGGAAACTTCGCTTCCCACTTCAACTCGGTCGCTTGTTCATGGCGATCCCACCGATGTCCCCGGATTAAAAATTTAATCCTAGACAAATGGGAACACTCAAGCAACCTTGTCATCGTCGTGCTATTCGTTTAGAGTGGTCACTTGAATAAACTTGTTGTTCAAGCAATCTACCTCTATTCTGCGAGTAGCCGCAGAATAGACGATGTACGGATCGTCGATTTTTGTGTTTATGTTCGGGATCCAAGTATTATTTAGCCACAAACAGAATATATCATGCTCATAATTGAAAAAACAAATACAAGCAAGTAACAAAAGAGAATAGAGAATAGATATACCTCTCGATCTTCTAATGTATGACCTTCCTCCTTTCGGACGTCATGTGGGCAACGATCTACAAAAAGTTGAAGCTCCTAGATCACCAATCTTCCTTCCTTGCTCGTTCCAAGCAAGAGGAAGAATAGAAATAAAGCTCTATTCCTTCTTTCAACCAACCAACAACCTCCAAAGATGGAGCTTTGCCGCCGGCCAAGAAGGAAGAAGAGATTAAGGGTTGCCGGCCAAAAGCTTCAAGGGAGGACCGTAAACCTTTGTTCCACTGACCAAGGAGAAGGAGAAGAGGGAGTCTGGACGTTGACCAAGGGCTGGAAGAGCTTCAAGGGGCGCCGACAGCTTGAGGAAGAAGGAGAAGTCAAGGAAAACTTTCCTTATTAGGTGCCGCCCAAGCCCAAACCCTAGCTCCTCTTCTTGCCGCCAACTCCAAAACCCTAGCTCCTCTTGATTGATTCTCCACGCCAACCCCTCAAACTCCTTTTATAGAGTTAGGGATAAGCCTTCTTTTAATCTCCACCATTGGTTCTAGGGATTTAATCTCAACCGTCGGATCTAGAGATTTAATCTCAAACGTCGGATCTTAGAGATTTAATCTCTACCTTTGGATCTAGAGTTTTGTTTCTATCCATTGGATCTAAGCTTCATGAGGTGTTAATAGGCTACATTAGGGACCATGAGGAGGAGTTGGATCTTGGCCACCCATGGATCAAGCCCACATAAGGTCCGATCCATTAATGATAATCCAATCCACTAAAGGATTATCATTGATCTACCTCACCAACCCCCATAAGTTAATATGGGCTCTATATATTATTTGTACATTTTCTCCCCTTGTTTAAGATCTTGAATGTCCGTCGATTAATTAATTTACTGATCATTAATTAATCAACATCTAACTCAATGAGTAGTACCACTCAACCTTTTCATCATGCGGGACCAAGTCCACCTATAGGGTTTACATGATGAACCTTATGAGCTCCTTGTTGGGTTTCCGGCACCGCGGCGTGTGTGTGTTCGATCATGTTTCGTAAACATGAGCACAGCGGAAGCAATAAAAATAATAAATACTCCTATTTATTACAACACACACAACACACGCATGCTATTATAACAAGTGTAGACATAACCGTAAATTAAAATTGCAATAAAAGAAATTTAAACTACGTTATACCTTCCGTATGACGTGTAGCGGGAACGGCATCAACCGGAACGATTCTCGTAAGAATCGTCTCTATCCGTATCCACGCCGAGCTCCTCGGGATGACTTCGCCAAGCCACGAGCTTCGTCTTCGTACGGGTTACTAGCCTCGTGTTGAAGACGACGTGATCGAGAGATGATCACGGTCCGAATCCAAATTCGGACCTAAAACAAGTCCTCAAGACTTGCTTCTCCGGAGAGGTATTCGTCAACCGATTGACGAATCCTTCGTCCTCCACCTCAGAGGATTACCGGAGATCAAATCCCGTATGTTAGCCACTGTCGAGCACTAACCGCCGCCCAAACGACGCCCGACGAGAAGAAGCTGTCCAGAAAACTGGACAGCTTGGTGGAGGAGTAGGCGCCGCCAAAACCAAGGAAGCAAAGTGCTCACCTTGATGCCAAACCTAAGGAGGATGACAGGAGGAAGGAAGCAATCTTCGGACGCCGTTGAGGACTTTGGCTGGGCGGCAAGGCATGAAGTTGGGCGCCAATAGGAGAGGGAGGGTTGGGCGCTACTATTGATTAGGGTTTGGGATTAGGTTTAAGCCCTATTTTATAGAGAACTAATTCTCTTAATGGTTAATGGATCATATCCATAAAGCCCGTTAACCCGCTCCATTAAGATAAGTTAAAATAAACCAAACCATGATGGTTTATTTTAAGTTAAAACGAACCTAACCAACCTTTGGTTCATTCGCTTAATATAAACCAAACCCTTTGGTTTATTCTCATCCATTGATTAGGACCAAACCATTTTGGTCCATCCATTATGTCTTCATAAGACACGCCCATCCACGCCTCCATTGCGCATCAAACAATTTCATGCTCGCTTATGTTTGGTCCAACCAAACATAGTTTCTCTCCCGAGAATCCCATTCTCAAGCTCGCTTTTAAATCCTTTGGATTACACTCGCAGCGCGGTGTGACCAAATAGGTTCTCGGTTTATGTTGGCCGCCTATAATTAACCATTAATTATAGAACGATCATGAGTGGCACCTAGTAGTACATCATGATCCCCAATTAACCAAAAGATCAACGCTGATCCGTAACTATTTCTCAACCCTTCAAGAGTTGAATGAATCGTGCCCCATTCCTTCACTCATCTTATACCCACTTGGTTCAGACATGGTCTATTGTGTCAGCCCTCACTAGGTCGACTCACGCCACACCTAGCCCAAGTATCATTTCCTCGTCCCTACGGATTCTAGTTACTCCACATGTATCAAGAGTACCTTACTCTAAACATGTAATGCTTTGCCAAAGACTTTAGTAACAATCCGACGAGGCCATGGGTATACTTCTCTCGCAAGGAGTGGTGAATCCTTTATAGGCTATTCAAACACCTTCGATCACTTCGACTTATACCCAATCATCCCGGGTCCACATCTCCTTAGAGATGTTTGCATAAGATGTCAAAGCATAAGTCTCCATGATCAAGATGACTTGAATACCGCAAGTCAAAGGAACATCGCACTTAAGCCACAGTAAGAACTTCATTGACATATCTATATATGCAGAAAACCATATGAAGTCTTACGGCTGGTCACTCCAATGAACTAGTTACCATAACTAGCATCCACGATTAACTCCGGACATCACAATGTCTCCAGCCAGTGAGAATCAGCTGCTTGGATACACCAAGGAGTATACCTCGTTAGTCTCGATGTAATCGATGGTGTCCAAATCCATCAATTCATCGACTAGGATAATTCCGATACATCACAATTACACATGTAGAGATACTCACTAGTTGTGATCCAATCACAAATTCTCTCATGCTGTGAATCGTATCGTGGACATTCAGTAAATGAGTTTAAGATCCAATCAAATACATAAAATATGTATACTCAAATAGTGAATCTTCATTTATAATATAAATGGTTCATACATAAGGCGATTGCCTTAGGACATCTCTCATATATTACTAACATACTCACACTTGGCCTAATGCCAATCGCTACAGATCGAATACCATAGTCTCTAACATGACCCTCAAACTTGCTTTGAGGTAATGCTTTAGTCAAGGGATCCGCTAAGTTCCTTTCAGTGGGAATTTTCTCGATTTGTATTTCGTTCCTACTGATGATCTCTCTGATAAGATGATAGCGGCGAAGCACATGTTTGGATCGTTGATGAGACCTTGGCTCTTTCGCGCAATTGCTCCATTGTTGTCGCAGAGACCGGTATTGCTTCAACAATGGTCGAATCACACCAAGTTCATGAACGAACTTCGATCCAAACCGCCTTTGTCGCTCCGGCCGCAATATATTCCGCCTCAGCAGAATCCGCCATGCCTCTTGTTTGGAACTTTTCTAACTCATCGCGCTTCTATTCAAGGTGAACACGATCCGTGATCGAGACTGAATCATCCTTGTCCGTCTCGAAGCCGCATCCGTGATACCCGCCAGATCACCATGTCCCTTCTCCATATATTAGAACACATCCTTAGTTCTTCTCAAGTACTTAAGGATCGCCTTAATACCACCCAATGATCCATTCCTCGGATCGGGATCGTATCCGCCGTGACACTCGAGAGCATACGATACATCGGGCCTCGTATATAACATAGCATACATGATAGATCCTATTGCGGATGCATAGGGAATCTTACTCATGCAAATCCTCTCGCCTTCTCGGCGGACACATAGACTTGAAAGGTGTACCCCATGCCCGATGGGCGATAACCTTTCTTGATTCCGACATGCTAAACCTCTTTAGCACTTGGCCTATATATGTAGACTGAAGACCAAGCAACCGCTTCGATCTATCTCTATAGATCTTAATCCCAAGGATGTAGGTTGCTTCTCCCGTGTCTTTCATGGAGAATGTCTTGGATAACCAAACCTTAATCGATCAGAAGATGGACACATCGCTTTCCTATAAGTAATATGTCATCGACATACAATACTAGGAACACGATCGCACTCCCACTAACCTTCTTGTACACACAAGGTTCCCTCGATTTTGTGAGAAATCAAACTTTTGATCGTCTCATCAAAACGGATATTCCAGCTCCTGGATGCTTGCTTCAATCCATAAATGGACCGTCGCAATTTGCATACCTTGGTTTTATCAACCGATGTGAAACCCTCAGGCTGTATCATATACACGCCCCTAGCAAGTTTCCATTAAGGAAAGTCGCTTTACATCCATCCGCCATATCTCATAATCATAATGAGCCGCTATGGCCGTGAGCATCCGAATGGATTTAAGATAGCTACAAAGTAATAGGTTTCGCCATAATCAACACCTTGTTTTGACGATATCCTTTCGCCACCAATCTAGCCTTATAGGTAATCACATTACCATCCATGTCGGTTTTCTTCTTGAAAACCCACTTGCACCCTATAGGCTTTATGCCTTCAGTGGGTCAACCAAGTTCCAAACTTGGTTTTCGACATGGAATCCATTTCACTTCATGGCACCAAGCCACTTATCCCTTTCTCAACTTGTCAAGACTTCTTCATAACTCGTAGGCTCTCATCATCAATGAGTAACACGCCGCTCGATTCACTTACGAGAAATCCATATCTCTCGTGAATATTGCGTGTTCTACCAGATCTACGAAGATGTGGTGTTACAATAGGTCCAAATTGATTGCTCATCACTATGAGTTGCCTACCGCTGTGCTTCACCGTCATCTCATCAATGTCTATTTGAGTCTCTCGAGCCTCCTCAAGCTCGACTTACACTCCCACTGCTTTCTTGCAAGAGAAACTCTTTCTAGAAACACAAAGATGCCTTGAAACAAACACCTTTGTTCCACAGATGATAGAATTGGTAACCCTGTTTCCTTAGGGTATCCAATAAATAGACATTTATCGACTTAGCATCCAATTTGTCCGATACAATCCGTACATAAGCAGACAACCCCATATCTTCAAGTAAGATACATGAGGTTTCTACCATTCCATATCTCATATGGAGTAGTTGAGACTACTGTAGGCATTCTGCTTAACAAGTAAACACCGTCTCAAGTGCATAACCCCAAAAGGACTTGGGAAGAGTCGATGATTCATCATTGACCTGACCATGTCCAACAAGGTCCTAAGACGCCTCGATACACCATTATGTCATGGTGTATAGGGCGGAGTCCATTGAGACAATATGCCATTGTCTCTTAGATAATCAAGAAACTCTTGACTTAAGTATTCACCACCTCGATCCGATCAAGTATTTTAATACTTTTGTCATGTTGTTTCTCTACTTCATTTCTGAATTCTTTGAACCTTTCAAAGGCTTCAGACTTGTGTTTCATCAAGAACACATACCCAAACCGTGAGTGATCATCGGTGAAGGTAATGAAGTAGCTATAGCCTCCTAAAGCTTGAGTTGACATAGGTCCACATACATCAGTATGTACTAGACCTAGTAACTCTCCCACTCGTTCACCTTTTCCAGTAAAAGGTAACTTAGTCATCTTGCCTTTTAAGCATGATTCGCATGTATCGTCTGAATCCAATTCAAACGATTCCAGAATTCCACATCGGTGTAATTCGGACATGCGTTTCTTGCTTATATGGCCAAGACGACAATGCCACATATAGGAGTCTATGTGATTATCCTTCGAGCACGCTGTTGCTCGCTCGATATTGAAGATGTCACCGATACGCCCAACGATAAAATGCCATTACTCAAAGTTTCCAGTTCCATAAAGTACGCCATTCAAAGTTATATAACAACAATTGTTACTAAAGCGTTAAATGGAAACCATTTCTATTTAAGCGAAAAGAAACAATGTTCTTTATTAGAGAAGGAACATAATAGCAATTGTCGGTTCAAGACTAGTCCACTAGGGAGCTTCAAAAATAAGTTCCGATGGCGATCGCAGAACCTTTGCTCCATTGCCAACTCGCAAATTTGACTCCCCTCGACAAGTCTTCTTCTATTCCTTAGCCCCTGATGTCATTACATATATGTGAGCCACACCCAGATCCAATACCCAAGTGTCTAAGGAAATAGAATGACAATCAATAACGAAGATACAAGAGGATGGGGCATCGGATGCCTTCTTCTTCTTCATGGACTCAAGATAAATCTTGCAGCTTTCTTCGCACGGGCCTTCCTTGCCACAGTGATGGCAAGTGCCCTTTATACCGGTTCCGCCTTCTTTGCCTTTTTCTTTCCTTTCTTACATTCTTTTGCCTTCCTCTTAGAACCTTTCTTTGAGGAATCAACTAATGAACCGCCTTCTCCTCATGCTTCACGAAGGCTCCACGGTCTTCAACATATTGAGGAGCTCGGGAATGGTGGATTCCAATTTGTTCATCCGATAGTTCATCACAAATTAGAAACTCTTGGGCAAACAATGCAGAATTAAGTCAATACTTAACTCATGATCCATCACAAAACCGAGGGTAGCTAGCCGCTCGATGTACCCGCTCATCTTTAGCACAAAGCATTACTCTAGACGAACCTTCTTGCATCTTCGTGGTGAAGAGGAGCCTAGAGACCTCGAACCTTTCTTGATCTCTGCTCATCGAACAACTCATGAAGATGGAAGACCATAGTGTTAGCATCCATATGCTCATGCGCTCGCGGCTCGTACCATCGCCGCTAGCATGATGCAACTCGCCACCGAGAACCGCCACATGCTTCGATAGACCAACATTTGTCCGAGTTGCATCGTCCTTAGGACGGTCAGGAAGAGGCTCTTCAAGGACATATGCAAGCTTTTCCGCCTTGAGAACAATTATCAGGTTTCTAAGCCAGTCCAGGAAGTTAGGCCCAGACAGTTTGTTCGAATCCAAAATAGTGCGCAAATTCAAAGACGTCATGATCAATTTATTGACCTAGAAATACAAAACGAGCATATATGAGAAAAATGATTTTAAAATGCATCAATATACATTTATAAATCCCATTCATTTTTCGAATTTCAAAAACCCCAAAATCACTTCGGGAGATTGTAGGTCCATCTCCGAATGGGCTGATATCCATCATAGTTATGAACAACCTTGGAGAGAGTCCAACAAGCCATTCATAACTACGACGGTAGGTATCATCTATACCGATTGCATATCTCGTATATGCAACTATCACAATGTGCTATCAACTAATTGAATGTTCACACATACATCGGGTTGTTAACACATTAACAAGTATGCATCTTATGCATAGCACCCAACTTCACCTCCCTTAACATCGACCTTGGAGAGAGTCCAACAAGCCGATGCTCCAGGTTAAAGCCTACCCATGAATCTAGAATAGTTTTAATAGGGTTAGAGCACATTCAACCAATTAGCCCAGCTTGGAGAGAGTCCAACAACCAAAGCTAACGATTGACCTCTGACTCTTACCATATTAGTATTAAACTATTCCATGGTTTGAACATGTTCGGGTTCGAGCCGGGCTTGGAGAGAGTCCAACAACCCAAATAAGAAACAGAACTCTGGTTCTAACCATATTAATGGAAGGTGTAGGCTTTAATATTGAGTTAGGGTTTTATGTCTCATCCTCTTTGCATGCAAATAACTATTATCTACATGGCATGGCATACATGGCATACATCTACATGTCACGACACGCATGGCATTATGTTATGCATCTAATGCAACTACATGTCATACAATTATGTCATGTACAATATTTCCTTATATGTCATAACTATTTATGGAAATAAAATATGTTTAAGATTTGATTCTCCAAATCAAATCATAATTAAATTAGGAAACAAATTTCCAAATCTAATCACATATTTTATTCATGGAATTATTTGATTAAGGAAAATCTATTTAGGAAACCAATTTCCTAAATCTTCAAAACTACTTATGGAAATAAAATATTTTAAAGATTTGATTTCCCAAATCAAATCAAGATTAAATTAGGAAACAAATTTCCAGAATCTAATCAAATATTTTATTTATGGAAAATATCAATTTCCATAAATACTTCCAACTTTCCAAAAGTGGAAGATTTCCATAAATACTTCTAGACTTTCCAAAATTGAAAAATTTCCATAAATACTTCTAAATTTCCAAAATTTAGAAAATTTCAGAAATACATTATGACTATCGCAAACCAATTTTACGATTATGTCGAAACACAACACGGGCTCGATACCCTTTGTTGGGTTTTGACCATGGCAGGTGTGTGTTCGATCATGTTTCGTAAACATGAGCACAGCGGAAGCAATAAAAATAATAAATACTCCTATTTATTACAACACACACAACACACGCATGCTATTACAACAAGTGTAGACATAACCGTAAATTAAAATTGCAATAAAAGAAATTTAAACTACGTTATACCTTCCGTATGACGTGTAGCGGGAACGGCATCAACCGGAACGATTCTCGTAAGAATCGTCTCTATCCGTATCCACGCCGAGCTCCTCGGGATGACTTCGCCAAGCCACGAGCTTCGTCTTCGTACGGGTTACTAGCCTCGTGTTGAAGACGACGTGATCGAGAGATGATCACGGTCCGAATCCAAATTCGGACCTAAAATAAGTCCTCAAGACTTGCTTCTCCGGAGAGGTATTCGTCAACCGATTGACGAATCCTTCGTCCTCCACCTCAGAGGATTACCGGAGATCAAATCCCCGGTATGTTAGCCGTTGTCGGAGCACTAACCGTCGTCCAAACGACGCTCCGACGAGAGGAGAAGAAGCTGTCCAGAAAACTGGACAGCTTGGTGGAGGAGTAGGCGCCGGCCAAAACCAAGGAAGCAAAGTGCTCACCTTGATGCCAAACCTAAGGAGGATGACCGGAACTCTTCCGGCAGCAGCTCGACGCCGGCGAGGAGGAAGGAAGCAACCTTCTGGACACCGGTTGGAGGACCTTTGGGCTGGACGGCGGCAGCTTGAAGTTGGGCGCCGAATAGGAGAGGGAGGGGTTGGGCGGCCACTATTGATTAGGGTTTGGGATTAGGGTTTAAGCCCTATTTTATAGAGAACTAATTCTCTTAATGGTTAATGGATCATATCCATAAAGCCCGTTAACCCGCTCCATTAAGATAAGTTAAAATAAACCAAACCATGATGGTTTATTTTAAGTTAAAACGAACCGAACCAACCTTTGGTTCATTCGTTTAATATAAACCAAACCCTTTGGTTTATTCTCATCCATTGGATTAGGACCAAACCATTTTGGTCCATCCATTATGTCTTCATAAGACACTGCCCATCCACGCTTCCATTGCGACTGAAACAATTTCATGCTCGCTTTATGTTTGGTCCAACCAAACATAGTTTCTCTCGGTCTGAGAATCCCATTCTCAAGCTCGTTTTAAATCCTTTGGATTACACTCGTTGTGCGTGTGACCAAATAGGTTCTCGGTTTATGTTGGCCGTCTATAATTAACCATTAATTATAGAACGATCATGAGTCGCACCTAGTAGTACATCATGATCCCCAATTAACCGAAAAGATCAACGGTTGATCCAGAACTATTTCTGAACCCTTCAGTAGCTTGAATGAATCGTGCCCCATTCCCTTCACTCATCTTATACCCACTTGGTTCAGGACATGGTCTATTGTGTCAGTCCCCACTAGGCTGACTACGTCACACCTAGCCCAAGTATCATTTCCTCGTACTACGGATTCTAGTTACTCCACATGTATCGAAGAGTACCTTACTCTAAACATGTAATGCTTTGGCCAAAGACTTTAGTAACAATCCGACGAGAGGCCATGGGTATACTTCTCCTCGCAAGGAGTGGTGAATCCTTTATAGGCTATTCAAACACCTTCGATCACTTCGACTTATACCCAATCATCCCGGGTCCACATCTCCTTAGAGATGTTTGCTTAAGATGTCAAAGCATAAGTCTCCATGATCAAGATGACTTGAATACCGCAAGTCAAAGGAACATCGCACTTAAGCCACAGTAAGAACTTCATTGACATATCTATATATGCAGAAAACCATATGAAGTCTTACGGTTGGTCACTCCAATGAACTAGTTACCATAACTAGCATCCACGATTAACTCCGGACATCACTATGTCTCCAGCCAGTGAGAATCAGCTGCTTGGATACACCAAGGAGTATACCTCGTGCTAGTCTCGACAGAATTGATGGTGTCCAAATCCATCAATTCATTGACTAGGGATAATTTCGATACATCACAATTACACATGTAGAGATACTCACTAGTTGTGATCCAATCACAAATTCTCTCATGCTGTGAATCGTATCGTGGACATTCAGTAAATGAGTTTAAGATCCAATCAAATACATAAAATATGTATACTCAAATAGTGAATCTTCATTTATCATATAAATGGTTCATACATAAGGCGATTGCCTTAGGACATCTCTCATATATTACTAACACTCCTCAAGGGGACATCATCATCCTAATATATAGGACACGGTTTCCTCCTATAATCAACGACACACCATATAAATAATATTATCTCCCAACTTACTGAGCCTATCGATTTAATCTATAAATCTCGCTCATTGGTAAATCAAAGAGATGAATATTAAGTATATGTGCCCGTTATTATATCGGGATTAAGAGCATGTACAAAATAATATTTGAGGTCCGATTCGATTATGTAGTCAGCAATAAATCGAATCACCTCTAAGTCGATCCTGCTCAATACACACAAAGTGCACTAGTGTGATTCTATGGTCAAAACAAACCAATACCAAATCACACTACAACCATTCCGATGGTTTGTCCAAATCCATCTCGGTTGTGAGCCTTTACTTATACTTTACAAGGAGCCGATAACATAATCTCCTGTGTGACACCACACATCATGTTATCTACAATGTAATGTATTAGACAATATTGCATAACCATAAAAATGCAAACAATGATCATGTGATTCTTATTTCAAAATAAAGATGTTTATACAAAAGATAGACTTTTCAGTATACATCCCTACAACTTGCACTTAGCCTTTCGATCGAGTTAAGTTGTTTCTGTTAGGGATCGTTTGGAACGGCTAGAGGGGGGGGGTGAATAGCGTTTTTCGGTTTCTACAAAAATGATTAGCGGAAGCAAACACAATGATATAAGTAAAAACAATAGCAAACGCAAACAAAGCCTTTTACGTGGTTCGGAGATAGCGCTCCTACTCCACGGCGATCCTTAAGGTGGATCAATCCAAGCAAATCCACTAATAAGCTTTCTTTACACACAACTCCTCTTCTTTACAAAGAATGAAGATCTACGCTTAGAGAGAAGAGGAGGAGATTTAAATCACTTAGAAAGCTAAAGAATTCGTGGAGGCTCTTGAGAAAGATTAGGAAATAAGCATTAACCTCAAAAACCTCCACCAGCCCTCTTTTTATAGAGAAGAGGCTGATTTTCCCGTTGGAGCATGATCGATCGATGTACGGATCATCGATCGGCGCGTGGTTAACGGCTTCAATAGTCGACCAGGGATTGAGTCGTTTCATCCAACGACACTTTCATCATCGACCGATCCTCCATCGATCGCGATGGAGTGATCGATCGAGTGATCACGGCCCGCAATGAGTGCGACTCCATTACGTACTCGTTTTATGTCTATCGATCGGTGATACTATTGGCGTCGGGATTGCAACATCGATCGATCGCCTTGGTCACGGCCGATCGCTAGTCGAGTTTCACCGACTCAGTCGAGCACCTGACCACTCGATTGATACATCGTATCAGTCAAGTGTGAATATTTCACACTTGATTTCTCCCCCTAGACCTAGACTTAACCTCCTAGCTCTTCCTTAAGCCTTGCGCCTTCAAGATCCCTCCGAGTCCGCGACTTGTTCATCCTTTGCGCTTTGCTTCCAAGAGCTCCTTTGGTTTTGTCATGTCTAGAGTTTTCCTTTGCCAAAGCGTGCTTGGACTTTACGCCACCAAGTCTACATGCTTGGACTTACGCTGCCAAGACTTGCTTTTGGACTCCCTTTGCCAAGGTCCGTTTGGACTTAATGCTGCCAAGACAACATGCTTGGTCTTATGCCGCCAAACCTTTACCTTGGACTTTTCTTTCACCAAGTCTTCATACTTGGATTTCCCTATCACTTAGATATCATCACAATTTAGATCACAATTTGTTGCCTAACTTAGATGATTATCCAAACATCAAAACATACAAATGCTTGGGGCATTGTTGCACCAACAGTTTCGTCTGTCAGCTCATTCGAGGGCATACTTTACTCGCCTCATCTACATGAGATTCATCTCCGATGATCTCTATGATAGTCGCCAAGTATATTGGATTCCTATCTACAGAGAAGGTCTTTCTTAGTTGTTCATTCACTTTGGAGTTAATTTATTACCCACTGGTATTCTTAACTCCGGGATTTCTAAGTATAAGCAGGTTTTCATAAAGTTCTCAGTTAAGTAACTCTGAACATAATGTATTTTGAACTACTCTTACTTATCATACATGAACTATTATTTTCTTTATAGGGTCTAGAGCTACATATGATGTCTTTAGGGTTTTCTTATTCCCTGTGTGGTGGTAGATGGAAAGAGTAGGGTTTAAGGTAGAAATCACATATGAAGAACGACAGAGTATATTATCATGATTGACTCAGGCAGCTCATAAGCCCTCAGGTCAGTCCATATTCTTATTACAGCTCGGCATTAGCCGAAGCTTACTTTCCCCTTGCGGTGGTGGAATGGAGGAGTCGGATTTAAGATAAATTTCACTTTGGAAGAACAACAGAGTATATTATCACGACTAACTAGGGCAGTTCATAAGTCCTCAGGTTGGTCCATATTCTTATTACAACTTGGCATTGACCGAAGCTTACTGTCCTTATGTGGTGGTGGATCGGAAGAGTCAGATTTAAAGTAGAATCCACTTTGGAAGAACGATGAAGTATATTATTTTTTCACTCTTATTACAGCTCGGCAATGACCAAAGCTACTGTCCTCGTGCAGTGGTGGAACGGAGGAATCGAATTTAAGATAGAATTCACTTTGGAAGAACGACGGAGTATATTTCTTTACTTTTATTACATCTTGGCATTGGTCGAAGCTTACTGTCCCTGTGGAGTGGCGGAACGAAGGAGTCGGGTTTAAGGTAGAATTCACTTTGGAAGAACGATGAAGTATATTTTTTCACATTTATTATAGCTCGATATTGATCGAAGCTTACTGTCCCCGTGCGATGGTGGATTGGAGGAGTTGGGTTTAAGGTAGAATTTACTTTGGAAGAACGATGAAGTATGTTTCTTCACTTTTATTACAACTCGACATTGGCCAAAGTTTACTATCCCCGTGCGGTGGTGGATCAGAGGAGTTGTATTTTAGGTAGAATTTGTAGGGATGTATACTGAAAAGTCTATCTTTTGTATGAACATCTTTATTTTGAAATAAGAATCACATGATCATTGTTTGCATATTTTTATGTATATTGTCTAATACATTACATTGTAGATAACATGGTGTGTGGTGTCACACGGGAGATCATGTTATCGACTCCTTGTAAAGTATAAGTAAAGGCTCACAACCGAGATGACTTTGGACAAACCATCGGAATGGTTGTAGTGTGATTTGGTATTGGTTTGTCTTGACCATAGAATCACACTAGTGCACTTTGAGTGTATTGAGCAGGACCGACTTAGAGGTGATTCGATTTATTACTGACTACATAATCGAATCGGACCTCAGATATTATTTTGTACATGCTCTTAATCCCGATATAATAACGGGCACATATACTTAGTAGTCATCTCTTTGATTTACCAATGGACGAGATTTATAGATTAAATCGATAGACTCGGTAAGTTGGGAGATGATATTATTTATATGGTGTGTCGTTGATTATAGGAGGAAACCGTGTCCTATATATTAGGATGATGATGTCCCCTTGAGGAGCTCATAAGGTTCATCATGTAAACCCTGCAGGTGGACTTGGTCCGGCATAATGAAAAGGTTGAGTGGTACTACTCAAGGAGTTAGATGTTGATTAATTAATGGTCAGTAAATTAATTAATCGACGGACATTCGAGATCTCAAACACGGGGAGAAAATGTACAAATAATATATGGAGCCCATATTATCATATGGGGGTTGGTGAGGTAGATCAATGATGAACCTTTAGTGGATTGGATCATCATTAGTGGATCGGACTTTATGTGGGCTTGATCCATGGGTGGCCAAGACCCAACTCCTCCTCATGGTCCCTAATGTAGCCTATTAACACCTCATGATGCTTAGATCCAATGGATAGAAACAAAACTCTAAGATCCATAGGTAGATATTAAATCTCTAAGATCCGACGATTGAGATTAAATCTCTAGATCCAACGGTTGAGATTAAATCCCTAGAACCAATGGAGGAGATTAAATCATGGCTTGAGCCCAACTCTATAAATAGAGCCATGAAGTGGGCGGCAAGAATAAGGATGGATGAGGGGATTAGCTTGGGCGACAACCAATCCTAATTAGATTAGGATTGGGAGTGGTGGCTAGGGTTAGGGTTTTGAGAGCTAGGGGTGGGCGGCAACTCAAAGAGGTGTTCCTTCTTCTTCCAAAGGTTGGCCGGCTCCTATTCTTCTCCTCTCTACCTTGGCATGAGCTCATCCTATTCTTCTTCCCTTCATCCATGGCCGGCCATAAGGAGAGCTAGGATTAGGGTTTGGAGGCTTAGGGTTTAGGAGGCTTGGGTGGCACCAAATAAGGAAAGTTTTCTTTCTTCTTCATCCTTTGGTGGCCGGCATCCACAGCCCTATCCCAGCCCTTGGGTGGCATCCAAAGACCCCTTCTCCTTCTCCTTAGGTGGTGGAAATAAGATATAGGGCTTTCCCTTGGTGTCTTGGCCGGTTTCCACCATTATCTCCTTCTCCTTGTTGGCCGGCGGCAAGCATTTCTTTTGTTGCTTGTTGGTTGGCTATAGGAAGGAGATGAGCCTTGTTTCTATTCTTCCTCTTGCTTTGGATGAGCAAGGAAGGAAGATTTGCAATCTAGGAGCTTCGACTTTTGGTAGAGCATCGCCCACACGACATCCGAAAGAAGGAAGGACATACATTAGAAGATCAAGAGGTATATCGATTCTCTAATTTTATATGTTACATGTTTGTATTTGTTTTTCATTTATGAGCATGATATAAATCTGTATATGACTAAATAATACTTGGATCCCGAGCATAAACACAAAAATCGGCGATCCGGACATTGTTTATTCCGCGGCTACTCATAGAATAGAAGATGGTCGCTTGAACAACTAGTTTGTTCAAGTGACCTCTCTAAACGAATAACATGATGATGCCTTGGTTGCTTTGGCAATTCCTTTTGTCTAGGATTAAATTTTTTAATCCGGGGACATAGAAGGGATCGCCATGAAGGAAGCTACCGAGGTGAAGTGGGAAGCGAAGTTTCTCCTCACGGACTCGATAAGCTAAAACCTACAATTAGTGGGAGAGCTTTCGAAGCAAAACCCTTCAGAATTCACTTTGAAAGAACGACGGAGTATATTTCTTAATTTTTATTACATCTCGACAATGGCCGAAGCTATTGTCCCCGTGCGATGGTGGATCGTAGGAATCGGGTTTAAGGTATAATTCACTTTGGAAGAACAATGGAGTATATTTTTCTTCACTCTTATTAAAGCTTAGTAATGACTGAAGCTACGTCCCCGTGCGGTGGTGGAACGGAGGAGTCGGGTTTAAGGTAGAATTCACTTTGGAAGAACGGTGGAGTATATTTCTTCACTTTTATTATAGCTCGGCATTGGTCGAAGCTTACTGTCCCCGTGCAATGGTGGATTGGAGGAGTCGGGTTTAAGGTAGAATTTACTTTAGAAGAATGACAAAGTATATTTCTTCATTCTTATTATAGCTTGGCAATGACCGAAGCTACTGTTTCCATATGGTGGTGGAACGAAGGATTTAGGTTTAAGGTAGAATTCACTTTAGAAGAAAGGCAGAGTATATTTCTTCACTCTTATTACAGCTCGACAATGGCTGAAGCTACTGTGCCTGTGTGGTGGTGGAATGGAGGAGTCGAGTTTAAGGTAGAATTCACTTTGGAAGAATGACAGAGTATATTATCATGGTCGACCGAGGTAGTTCATAAGCCCTCAAGTCGGTTTACATTCTTATTCAGCTCGGCACTGGTCGAAGTTTACTGTCCTCGTGTGGTGGCAAACCGGGAGGAGTATGGTTTGATATTCAGTCGGTCGAGGAGAAGGGTATTCCACTCGCCTACTTATGAGATGTTGTTACAGAGAGATATCTTATTTTATTTAGTCTACATATTTCTTGAGTAACCGAGGCATTCCGGTTTAGTTATTATTGTATTCCATTAAAATGTTCTGAGGCGGGTATCAGTCAGTCGGGACGTTTCGACTTAATTATTATTTTATTCCATTAATATGTTCTGAGGCGGGTATCAATCAGCCGAGGCGTTCCGATTCAGTTATTACTTTATTCCATTAACATGTTCTGAGGCAGGTATTATTCAAGTTAGGCATTGTTGGGTTAATTCTTATGTTATTCAATTGAAGTGTTATGTGGCAAGTATTATTTTATACAGTCTAGTCGAGGTATGATGGGATGGTTGTCATTTTATTTCCTTATTCCAAATTGGTCCGAGTCAAGCCGCTCTAAGTCAGTTGTTATTTTATTCAGTCGAATTGAGCGGAAGTAGGTATTATTTCTTTCCATTGAGATCTTTGAGTTGGACATTATATTATTCATTCGAGGTGTTCTAAAATGGATATTATGTTATTCAGTCGAGGCACTTTGGGTCATCTCTTATTCTATGTAGCCTAAGTGTTATGAGACGGGTATTATTTTATTCAACCCAAGTATCTCAGGTCAGCTTTTATTTTATTAGGCTGAAGTGTTCTTGAACTAACTGTTATTTCATTTAGCCGAGGCATGTCGAGCTGGTTGTTATTTTATTTCCTTATGTCAAATTGGTCTGAGCCAAGCTATTCCAGGTCAACTGTTATTTTATTCGGTTAAACTGAGCTGGAGTAGATATTATTTCATTCTACCGAGGATATTATTCATTCAATGTATTATTCATCCGATGTATTCTGAAATGGATATTATTTCATTCGGTCAAGGCCTTCCTAGCCAACTCTTATGTTATTCATCCGAGGTTTTCTAAAAGGGGTATTCCGTTATTCGGTTGAAGCGATTCGGGTCAGTTCTTATTTTATTCAACTTAAGTATTCTGAGGCGAATATTATTTGTTGGGGATCGTTTAATTCACAAGATGGGGGTGAATAGCAATTTTAGATTTCGTCATTTGATTCGATTGCGTGTTCGTGTCTCTACAAGTTGTTAGCACAGTGGAATACAAAATGCAAATAACAATAAACACAAGAGAACACAACACATGCAATACAAGGTATTTTACGTGGTTCGAAACTAGGATTTCTACTCCACGACGGTACTATAGTGATCTACCCTCACTATGAACCTCTCTTTCTCGGTATGACACTAGAGGTGGAGAAACCTTGTACAAGTTCTTACAACAACAAGAAATAAGAGTACAACCAAATACAAGAATGAGGCAAAAACAAAAGTAAAGAATACTTTACAAAACTTGATTGCTTGCTTGCTTGTTGGTTGCTTCGAGATGCCTTGGAAAGTCTGGAATACAACAACAATTCACCTTCCAAATCTCTAAGAAATTCGCTGCCAAAATCCTCCCTTTGCTGATCCTTTTATAACTTGGATCGAGTTGATTTTGCGCCTAGCAGTTGATTGCTTACCTATCCATTGTCTCACAACGACTTAATCCACGTTGGCTTACCATCCAATGGATACCCCAACGTCGACTGCCCTTATCAGCAGTTGACTGCTGCATCACTAGTCGACTACTCTGAGCTAGCAGTCGATTGCCAAACATTCTGTGACCTGGCCACTTAATTCTAGTTAATTGCTCAACCCTAGCAGTCGACTAATATAGGCCAATCGACTGCCCACAACTAGCAGTCGACTACTAGAGCCACAGTCGAGCAGTCAAGCCTCAGTCGACTCCTCGACCAGTCGATTGGTCATAATCCAAGTCGACTGCTCGAGTCAAACTAGGCTCTCGAGTGTTGAACACTCGACCAGTCGACCGTCTCAACGTTCTAGTCGACTGATAAACCTCAATCATGAGGATCTTTGGACTTCCTTGCCAAGATTCATTTGGACTTGTGCCGCCAAGACTACATGCTTGGACTTTACACTGTCAAAACTATATCCTTGGACTTTCCCATTGCCACGCCTCAATGCTTGGACTTTCACCGCCAAAGCTACACACTTGGACTTACGTGGCCAAGACCATTCTTGGACTTCCTAATTGTCAAGCATCCATACTTGGACTTTCCTTGCCAAGACCATTCCTGGACTTTTCATGCTAAGTATCCAAACTTGGACTTCCCTTGCCAAGACCATTCTTAGACTTTTCATGTCAAGTATCCAAACTTCGACTTCCCTTGCCAAGACCATTCTTGGACTTTCCATGCCAAGTATCTAAACTTGGACTTTTGAGGTTGATTGCTCCAACAATCTCCCTCAAATAATCTCCCCCATATGACTTTAGATATTCAATCATCCACTACTCATATGGTCAATATATGGTCAAATCATATTGTCAAACCATGAACAAATCCATTATTAAATATCAAAATCCTAATCGAGTCCTACTCGAGTTTGGTTAACATTGACCTGAGCCTATTTCACTAATAATCTCCACTTTTTTGATGTTTGACAATACCTTTAAGTCAGGCTAATAATAACCCAAACTTAACTCTTCCAATGCCAAAGCATAGTGAAGGTTTACCTAACTTAAACTTCACTTCTCCCCCTTTGACATACATAAAAAAGCCTACCAAGATTTTCATGTCTCATCTCCCAAATAGATCCTACATTCTCTCTCTTGGTCTAAAATCATCTTGGATGTCTTCATTCTTCATAGTGATAAAATCCATATCACTAAATGAGAGGCAATCCACAATGAAGGTTTACTTTAACCCTCACTTCTCCCCCTTTGTAATCAAAGGTTATCCATCATACCAAGATGGATAAAACTCCCTCTAAAGGCTTGCTCCCCCTTGACCATTGCACCAACAAGGTTCTTGGAGAGTTCCTAAGCCTATAGGAAACTTAAACCTTCTAAAATAAGGGTAAAAGTTCAAACTTGAACTTTAACCTCCCTTAAAATTCGATACTCTACCCTAAATAACTCTTCTAATCATTTTCAATGATAATTTCACCCTTCCAATGTTTTCCATAGCATATCCTAGGGTTAGAAGACATTAAAGTAACCTAACATTGCTGATAAATGGCTAAACAAATCTTGTTTAGTCAAAATCAGCTTCAGCAATCGACTAGGTCAGTAACCAGTCGACTACTTCAAGCAACGGTCGACTGATTTCTGCAATGTGCAGAAAATAGGTTTTAGATACGAATTTTAAAAATTCATAAGTAATTATACGTATTTTGAAAAATCATGAAATTTTATACATACATTACTTACATGAAATAAATAGATGAAACATAATTTTAAGTTAAAATACCCATTATTTTAAGAGATTGATACAAAATTCAAAAGCATTGAAAACTTTCAATGTTTTGCGTAACTTTGTATCAATATTCTCAATGGTGTTGCTATCAAAAGATAAGCTTCACCAAGATTTTCTGAAATGGTTTTAGAATGTTTTTTAAAATCTTATATTAACTCATGGTTTATGGACTAGATATACATGACTTGTACATTAGCTTTCCTCATGATTCCTCTATGTTATATTATGAGTTTGTGTTCATCTAGATGCAACATCTATGTACCTTGAACTTAACTCATTTTTTAACATCTCACATGTATCTAGGTATGTCAATACACACATATCAATTTATAGTCCTTGTGAGATGTGAGTTTAGGTTCTTTTCTAATCTAAGGCCTCATGCATTTTATCTAGGCAACTCTATTTGATTCCCTTATCTTGAGACTTCAAATCATGTCATTGTCCTTAATTCAATTTTATTAATCTTAATGCATGAAATACGATCATGGCATATAATGATTGTATAAATTAAAGTATAGCCAATGATGCATGATGTCATATTATTATAAAATTTTAACCTAAGTATTATCATGATATTATAAAATGATCGTATTAAGCATGATATCATGACATGACATATGAGAAATAAAGCATGACAAATATAAAATACAATGGTATAGTATATCTAAGTTTTAAGTTTAATTGCCATTTCCTAGGATTATGTTCATTTTTCCATAATGCTAATTTTTCCTCAAGTGTATCAAACACCCAAAATGACACACCATGACTCTAAAATCTAATTATGTAAATTTTGATCAATTTTTCAAACTTCATAATTTCTATTGGCACATCCTAAAATATTTTAAGATATATTTCTAATTTTATTTTTAAAGTATTACAATACTTCGAAAATACCTTAAAGTACTACTTTTACCATGGTTAGGTTAACTATATATCCATTCAAGGTTGACACATCTTAAACCCATCTAGCGTGAAGGGATCACATTCCTAGGAACCCAATACCTATTTGAGTTCCTTGGATTAACTAGATACTCACTAGGGATAACCTCCTTTAGTACCTTCATAATGACTCTTCTAGGCTTATAAGCCTTGTTCATTGTGATCTTTTCAAGGATAATCCTAGGGTTAACTTCCCTTGTAACCTTGTAAATGGCTTTTCTAGGTTTCTTCGAAACCTTAGCCACTAGACACTTATCATGATCAACTCTAGGGATAACTTTCCTTGTGACCTTGATTTTCCTAGACCTAGATTTAATTCCATAGTTAAATGGAACGTTATGGTAGGTTGGCATAGATTCTTTGGACTTAGGTTTGTAACCCAAACCTTTCTTGTCCTTATATTGATTTTGACTACTAGATCCTATAATCATATTTTCTATCTTCCTAAGGGTGCATTTGGTTCAAGTAATCATACATAATCTTAGTTATGTGATTACTAGGGAATAAAATATAACCTTGGAGGAATAAAGTATAACCTTTGATAAAAACCTTGTTTGGTTGGAGATTTTAATATATACCTTAGTTTAATATTTTACTAAATTATCCTTTGTCTTTTGCTCAATCAATTCAACGACGATGATGAAAATATTAATGACGATGGCAGTGATCGGTCAACGGCAGTGCTTGGCCGGCTGGTGATGGCGGTGACCGACCAGCGGCGGGTCGGTGGCGGCGGTGACTGCCGATAGTCGATCGGTCGGCGGCGATGACGGTCGATCGGCCGGCGGCGATGACGGTCGATCGGCCGGTGACGACGAAGGTGGTCGACCGATCAGCGGCAGCAATGGCGATCGATTCGATCGATCGACAACCATGATAATGATGGCGCGATCGACGGCGGCGACGGTGGATCGCCGGCGACGATCACGGCGATCGGCGGCGATAGGTGGCGGCAGGCGACGGCGACCGACGGCGGGTCGAGCAATGGGTGGGCGGTGAGTTTCAACAAATTGACATTTAATATATTGCTAGGGGTAATATTGGAAAACATTTCCTTAACTCCGAGAATCAACAAAAACCTTGGTTCTCCAAGGTTTTTCGATTCCCCCTAAAAAGGTTTTTGTTCATAACCAGGTAATGAACAATTACCAGGTAATTGTTCATAACCTAAACCAAACAAGGTTTTTGTTGATAACCTAACAAGGTTATCAACAAAAACCCCCAACCAAATGCAACCTAAGGGTCTTCTCCATTTTCTCAAGCTTTGATCTCAAAGCTTGATTTTCAACCTCTAATTTTTCAATTTTTGATTTTTCATTCATCTTTTGGGAATTGTTCTTCCTTCTAGACATATGCCTACTCTTCTTAAAGTTAATGCCTAGGTTTTTGTTGTTCTTAGATGAAGTAGTCATAGAGTTAATGGGTCCAAAATTAATAGTTTTAGGATTGTCCTTAGGTAAATTGACATGATTAGCATCGAAACAATAATATTAATTTTTATTAGCATGCCTTTTATCATTAACAATCACAAGTAAATTGTGAGCATGATTTTCATCATTTATAATTGAAATTGCATTATTAAAGGTTACATTACGCTTTGTCTTAGACGTGTTGGGATGTATAGTGAAAAATCTATCTTTTGTATAAACATCTTTATTTTTGAAATAAGAATCACATGATCATTGTTTGTATATTTATGGTTATGTATATTGTCCAATACATTACATTGTAGATAACATGGTGTATAGTGTCACACGGGAGATCATGTTATTGGCTCCTTGTAAAGTATAAGTAAAGGCTCACAACCGAGATAACTTTGGACAAACCATTGGCATGGTTGTAGTGTGATTTGGTATTGGTTTATCTTGACCATAGAATCACACTAGTACACTTTGTGTGTATTGAGCAGGATCGACTTAGAGGTGATTCGATTTATTGCTGACTACATAATCAAATCGGACCTCAGATATTATATTGTACATGCTCTTAATCCTGATATAATAACGGACACATATACTTAGTATTCATTTCTTTGATTTACCAATGGGCGAGATTTATAGATTAAATCGATAGACTCGGTAAGTTGAGAAATGATATTATTTATATGGTGTGTCGTTGATTATAGGAGGAAACCGTGTCCTATATATTAGGATGATGATGTCTCCTTGAGGAGCTCATAAGGTTCATCATGTAAACCCTGCAGGTGGACTTGGTCCGGCATAATGAAAAGGTTGAGTGGTACTACTCATGGAGTTAGATGTTGATTAATTAATAGTCAGTAAATTAATTAATCGACGGACATTCGAGATCTTAAACACGGGGAGAAAAATATACATATAATATATGGATCCCATATTAACTTATGGGGGTTGGTGAGGTAGATCAATGATAATCCTTTAGTGGATTGGATTATCATTAATGGATCGGACTTTATGTGAGCTTGATCCATTGGGTGGCCAAGATCCAACTCCTCCTCATGGTCCCTATTATAGCCTATTAATACCTCATGAAGCCTAGATCCAATGGATGAAAACAAAACTCTAGATCCAAAGGTAGAGATTAAATCTCAAGAATCGACGGTTGAGATTAAATCTCTAGATCCGATGGTTGAGATTAAATCCCTAGAACAAATGTTAGAGATTAAAACAAGGCTTATCCCTAACTCTATAAAAGGAGGCTTTAGGGTGGGTGGCAAAAAGGAATTTCAATTGAGATAGGATTAGGGTTTGGGAGGCTTAGGGTTTGAAGGCTCGGGCGGCACCAAATAAGGAAATTAATTCCTTTCTTCTTCTTCTTCCTTGGTGGCCGACGACCATCTCCTTCTTCCCTCCCTTGGCCGGCATCCAAATCAAGTCCTTCTCCTCTCCTTGGCCGGTGGAAAGAAGTCTAGGGTCTCTTCCCTTAGAGTCTTGGCTAGCGTTCACTCTCCTTGATCTCCTTCTTGGCCGGCGGCAAGCACCAAGCTTGGAGCTTGGTGGTTGGTTGAAAGAAGGAGAAGTGTTTTGTTTTTTATTCTTCCTCTTGTTCGGAGCAAGCAAGGAAGGAAGATTGGTGATCTAGGAGCTTCGACTTTTGGTAGATCGTCGCCCATACGACGTCCAAAAGGAGGAAGGACATACAATAGAAGATCGATGTAATGCCTGTAAAATTCCTAGTAATTTTACAAGAATTTTTGGCATGATTATAATGAGTTTTATGTGGGCTCTTTCAAAAATAAAAGAAAAGGAGCCAAAAAGGATGCAAGGCCTAGGAATTGAACCCCAAACCTCTAGTAGATAGCTAAGCCCTAAAGATGCATCCAATAACCAGAAGCCCAGCAGGGTTGTACTATTAGAGGAATATGGGAAATTATAGTTAGGGGTAAGGGAGGCTAAGGGACACTTCAAGTGAATAAATAGGGGGAATGAGGAGACATGAGAAACCAAATTGTTTTTCTCTCCTTCTCATCTTCTTCCTCACCAAACCCTAAGCTCCCCTTTTCATCCATTTTTCGAGATCCATCCAAGCAAGAAGAAGGCTAGGTTTGGCTTCCCTTAGGTTATCTTCAAACTAATAGCAAAGCGAAGGATGTAAGTATCCCCCTCACCTGCGTACAAGTAGTTTTCGATTGATGTATTTGTGTCAATCCCTTTTAAACCATTCGGCCAAGACCTTTGTTTGAGTTTTCCATGAAGATCCATGCCATATCTTGTATGAACATGATGAAGATAGGATGCTAGATGGATTAGGTTAAGTGTTTAACCTTAAAAACCCCAAGGAAATTTCGGCCAAGACCAATATTTGTGCTCTCCATGAAAATCCATGCTAAAACTTGTGTTAATATGAAGATGATAGATGTTTAGATGAGTTTGGTTAAGTGGTTGATCCTCAACCTCCCCTAAAACTCTCGGCCAAGACCATCTAGACCCCTAAGGTGATTTTCTATGCCATGTTTTAGATGAGCTTATGCTATGTTTTGATGCTAGATGAAGATAACATGTTCTATGCTAGGTTTTAAATGAGTTCATGCCATGGTTGATGTTAGAAGAAGATAACATGTTCTATGCTATGTTTAGATAAGTTCATGCTATGTTTTTTATGGTAAATGAAGATAACATGGTGTTTGTTTAACCTAGGTTTAAGTGGATGAACCTTTAGGCTCCTTGAACCATTCGGCCAAGTCCATCTAGACCCCTAAGGTGTCTTTCTATGCTATGTTTTGGATGAGTTCATGATGACTTTTGGTGTTAGATGAAGATAACATGCTCTATGCTAGGTTTTAAATGAGTTCATGTCATGTTTGATGTTAAAAGAAGATAACATGTTCTATGTCATGCTATAGATAAGTTCATGCTATGTTTTGAAGGTAAATGAAGATAACATGTTGTTTGGTTAACCTAGATTTAAGTGGATGAACCTTTAAGCCCTTTGAACCATTCGGCCAAGACCCCTAATATGTTTCTATGCCATGTTTTGATTGAGTTCATGATGACTTTTGATGTTAGATGAAGGTAACATGTTGTTGGTTAACCTAGAGTTAAGTGGTTGAGCCTTATGTTCCTTAAACCCATTCGGCCAAGACCCATTTAAGCCTAACATGCTATGATCTATAAATTACCATGTTATGTTTTGAATGTAGATATAGGTAACATGTGAAAGCTAAGCTAGATTTAAGAAATGGATCTTAGGTTGTCTTGGAACTCTCGGCCAAGGTTTATTTAAAACCCTAAGTGCCCTCTTATGCCATGCTTTATATGTTAAAGAATTAATATGTGGTTAGTTAGACCATATATAAGTTGTTTGGTGTTTAAAACTTTGATAAAACTCCATGAAGTTTAGGTCATTCCATGTATACTTGTTCATGATGTTTATGCCTTATGCCATGCTTATATGTGTGTGATGTTGTGATCATGTTATGCTCATTACCTTGTGATTATATGAATGTATGATGTGTTATAAGGAAGGAACATGATGTGCATGAAAAGAAACATGATATGATATGAAGAAGAAATATGTTATGAAAGCCATATGATATGTTATGATATGAAGAAGAAAAATATGATATGCCATGATAAGGAACATGATATGTTTATGAAATGAAATATGATATGTTATGATAAAAAACATGTATGTATTTTACTTTATGCATGGCTTGTACCAGGACCCTAACAAGGTCCAAAGGGATAGGCTCCTAAGATGTCCTAGGCCGACGGACTTAGTACGGGCCTAGGATGGGCTTCTATGTTATGATTGCCCCTAGGTTGACGGTCATAGTACGGACCTAGTACGGGATGGGCTCCCAGATGCCCTAGGCCGACTAAGCCCTAGGATGGGCTTCTATGTTATGATGATGGCCCCTAGGTCGACGGACATAGTACGGGCCTAGTAACCTAGTAGGTTTGAGACTTGCTACCTCGGGTCTATTTAGGGATGCGTGCTATGATGATGATGATGTGGTACAATGTCGGGCCCAATATATTGAGATTTATGTTCAAATACCTATAATATATGTTTCGAAGAGCATCCTGCATATACCTTTATGTTATGTCTGCTTATGTCTATGATGTTATGTTTATGTTATGTCTACTTATGTTCTACGATGTTATATTCATGTTATGCTTGCTTATGTCTATGATGCTATGTTTACATTATGCCTGCTTATGTCTATGATGTTATATTCATGTTATGCTTGCTTATGTCTATGATGTTATGTTTATGTTATGTCTGCTTATGTTCTACGATGTTATATTCATGTTATGCTGCTTATGTCTATGATGTTATATTCATGTTATGCTTGCTTATGTCTATGATGTTATGTTTATGTTATGCCTGCTTATGTTCTACGATGTTATATTCATGTTATGCTGCTTATGTCTATGATGTTATATTCATGTTATGCTTGCTTATGTCTATGATGTTATGTTTATGTTATGTCTGCTTATGTTCTACGATGTTATATTCAAGTTATGCCTGCTTATGTCTTTGTATATTTACATGTTATGCTTACGTATGATTTTTGTGAGTAGGACAGGATCTTATTAAGCCTACGTGTTTATAGTTTATGTTCCCTTGTACTGCAGATAAGGATAAAGGGTGGCTAAACTAAAGGGAGCAACATGAGGGGCAAAGTGTGTGTGGTAGTGGCATGGTGGAGGAGATTTGTTATGTTCTTTATTCATGTTTTCCCTAAGATGATTTAGTTTATGAATTTGAACTAAGTACTTATGAACTGATGATGCATGCCCTATGTTTAAGAAGAAGTATCTATGAAATAATGATCATGTTCTATGTTAAGAAGAAGTATCTATGAAATGATGATGTATGTTTATGTTTAAAAGAAAAAAAAATAAGTCTAAAGTCTTCCGCTGTAAGAAGTATAGGTAGTCTTCCGCTGTAATGTAATGTATGTATGTACGGTCGCATCACGCGCCGCCCCTCCGAACCCCTGGGAAGGGGTGGGCGTGACAATCGAGAGGTATATCTATTGCCTATTCTCTTTTGTAACATGTCTATAATTGTTTTTCAATTATATATGCATGTAGTATTCTATTTTTATGGCTAATATAACGTGGACCCCGAACATAAATACAAAAGCCGACGATCCGTACATCGTCTATTCTGCGGCTATTCGTAGAATAGAGGTTGGTTGCTTGAACAACAAGTTTGTTCAAGTGACTACTCTAATCGAATAGCACGACGATGAAACAGTTGCTTGGGTAATCCCTCTTGTCATGGATAATTTTTTTTTATCCGGGGACGTAGAAGGGATCGCCATGAACAAGCGACCGAGTTGAAGTGGGAAGCGAAGTTTCCTACCTTCAAGTGGTATTAGAGCCACAGTTTTCGGTTTTGTGTGTTTAGGATTCAGTTACTTTTATGCACTTTTCATATATTATATGTGCCAGATAATAGTAGGATATGCGTAGGTTAACTCTTTGGTTGCAAACATAGGATCCAACTATTATGGCCATATGTGTGTATGTGATTGTATGTGTGTAATTGTATATTTTGTTGAATCCTTGGGGTTGACGAGGCTAGTATTTAATTTTTGTAATTAGATACGACATTGTTTAGTCACTCCTTTTATTTTAGTTTACTTTCGATCTAGATTTCATGTACACTCCCTCGTGGAGTATAGGATCGATGGATGTAAATTAAAATATTTTTTCTCAGCTCGGATCTCCGGATGACTTGTACATGACGTAGGGAGGAGCGGACGAGATGGCGATACGACGGGAGACATATTGAAGACAAAAGTCATAATAGTTGGAAAAATTTTATTTTTCATATTTATTGCTTATTGTTTGATATGCATGTCGTAGGCTAGAAAATTCCTCAATTTCAAATTACTAAGTGGGAGAGGGATATTTTTATAAATTCCCACGACCTCCATTACGATTTGACATGTGATGCAAACAAACTTGCGCGTCGGCTCTGAGTGCCTTCCTCCCCATCGGATGGGTTTGTTTGTGGATCACAAGGTCGAATATGGTTATAGAAAATTATCAAGGAGAGTATGTACTTCCCCATCGGAAGGCACATAATCCGAGATAATTACCTTGGTACCGAGTAATGGTGAACACTTAGATACAAATATAAGTATCCTCTTATCGGAGTCACTGCTTTTATTTGTAGGGCCGAAGAGGAACCAACTATTAATTTTACTTGTCAAAAGATTAGGTTAACAAGATAGTAAAATTAATGGGTAAAACCTTCTCTTATAAATGTAGAATTCGTATACGTCCACACTATCGTGGCATATGATATTCTCGGTGTTTTGAGGTGTTGGTTGATTTTAAAATTTTATTGTTTGAGGAATCGATAATTTTTTGAAATCTAATGTTTTGATCTATGTGATTCTTAGGTTTTCTTTCAAAATGACTTTCAACCCGCTTGCTGTGATACTGAAAGAAAATAAACTTACTGGACCCAACTATGTTGATTGGAAGAGGAATCTTGATATTGTCTTGACTGCTGAGGAATACAAATATGTACTTCTTGAAGAGTGCCCTCCTAAGCCTGCGGATGATTCTGGGGAAAAGGAGAAGGAGAGTTATAAGAAGTGGATCAAGGCCGATGAGATGGTGCGGTGTTACATTTTGGCATCTATGTCAAATGTACTGCAACATCAGCATCAAGCCATGCCCACTGCTTATGACATGATGCTCAATCTCAAAGAGCTTTTCGGACACCAGAATCGGGCTGCAAGGCAGGAAGCCATGAGGAACTTGTTGACGACCACCATGATCGAGGGAACACCCGTGAGGAATCATGTTCTCAAGATGATGGCTCATTTGAATGAGTTGGAAGTCCTCAGAGCTGAGATCGATGGGGAAACCCAGGTCGATCTCATTCTCTAGTTGACAGAAAGGCTTGCTCAGGCTCAGGCCATGGTTTCTCAGAAGGTTTCTACTTCTAAGCCGAAAGGCAAGAAGAAGAAGAAACAAGGTGGAGTAAAGCTGGTGGGAGGATCTCAGGGAGGAGTGAAGAAGCCGAAAGGCAAGTGCTTCACTTGCAAGCAGACTGGACATTGAAAGAAGAACTGTCCCAATCCAAAATAGAACAAAGGTATATCCTTTGGTCTAGTCGTTGAAACATGTTTAGCGGTGTTATCTACCGGCACTTGGTGTGTAGATACGGGAGCCACTGATCATGTTTGTAATACTTTGCAGGGGTTCTAGAAAACCCGACGACTAGCTAAAGAGGAGATTACCATTTACTTGGGCAATGCCACGAAGGTGGCGGCTGTTGCAGTGGGAGATGCTTATTTGCCTTTTGAGAAAAATAAAATTTTGGTTCTTAAGAATTGCCTTTATGTACCTTTATTTAGAAAGAATTTAATTTCGATTTCTAAATTGTTTGTGAATGGATACTCTATTTCTTTTAATGACAAAGTTGTTATAAAAAAGAATAGGGAGATTATCTATTCTGGTGCATTGATAGGAAATTTGTATACACTTGAACCAAAAGCTCCCACGATGCAAATTAAAGTTAATAACTCATCTTCTAATTCCAATAAGAGAAAAGAACCTTCGAAGATGAACCAAACATATTTTTGGCATCTTAGGCTTGGTCATATTAACCTAAGTAGAATTCAAAGGTTGATAGCTGATGGACCTCTGGGTTCATTAGTGGTGGAAGATTTCCCAACCTGCGAATCTTGCTTGGAGGGTAAAATGACCAAGAGGCCTTTTAAGGCCAAGGGGTATAGAGTCAAAGATGTGTTAGAATTAGTTCATTCTGATTTGTGTGGTCCTATGTCTATCCAGGCTAGAGGTGGTTTTGAGTATTTCGTCTCTTTTATAGACGATTATTCGAGATATGGATACATTTACTTAATGCGCCGCAAGTCTAAATGCTTTGACAAGTTCAAAGAATTCAAGGCTGATGTGGAGAAACGTCAAGGTAAAAGTATCAAGACACTACGATCTGATCGTAGTGGTGAGTACCTCTTGGGAGAGTTTAGGAATTACTTGTCAGAGGCTGGGATTCAATACCAATTGTCTGCACCTTGCACACCCAGCAGAATGGTGTAGTAGAGCGAAGGAATAGGACTCTTATGGAGATGGTTAGATCGATGATGAGTTATTCTGAGTTACCAGATTCGTTCTGGGGATATGCTCTAGATATGGCGGTATACATTCTGAACTTGGTTTCATCTAAATCAGTGCCTTCTACCACAGAATTGTGGACTGGGCAAAAGCTTAGTCTAAGACATATTCAGATTTTGGGGAGTCTAGCACATGTGCTGAAGGCAGATGCTGGTAAGTTGGAATCTCGTACAGAAGTACGCATGTTCGTTGGCTATCCTAGAGGAATGAAATGAGGTTTGTTTTATAGTCCTAGAGATCAGAGGGTGATCATTAGCACGAACGCCAGATTTCTAGAGAAAGACTATGTAATGAACCACAAGCCCATGAGTAAGATTGTTCTAGAGGAATTAAAAGGGGAAGTCACTTCTTCAATACCACTGGTACAAGAGGATATATCACAAGTCACTGCACCACGCGTCACAGAGGATACACAGGTAATACCTCGTCGTAGTGGGAGGGTTGTGAGACAGCCTGATAGATTCATGTTCTTGGGAGAATCTTCTGATTTGATCCCTGGCGAACATGAACCTGATCCCTGGACATATGACGAGGCAATCCAAGATAAAGATGCAGTATCTTGGCAAAGTGTAATGAATGCTGAGATTGAATCTATGGATTCAAATCATGTCTGGGAGCTAGTAGAACCACCCGATGGTGTAAAAACCATTGGTTGCAAGTGGATCTACAAAAGAAAGAGAGGAATAGACGGGAAGGTTGAGACCTTCAAAGCAAGGCTTGTTGCGAAAGGTTATACTCAGAAAGAGGGTATCGATTATGAGGAGACCTTTTCATCGGTAGTCATGCTTAAGTCTATCCGGATTCTCTTATGCATTGCATCTCATATGGATTATGAGGTGTGGAAGATGGATGTCAAGACAGCTTTCCTTAATGGAAGTCTTGAGGAAAACATCTATATGAAGCAACCAGAGGGATTCATTGAAAAGGGAAAAGAGCATCTTGTGTGTAAGCTTAATCGGTCCATTTATGGATTGAAGCAAGCTTCGAGGTCTTGGAACATCCGCTTTGATGAGGTAATCCAGTCTTATGGATTTATTCAAAGTCCGGATGAGTCTTGTGTATACGAGAGATGTGATGGAAACATAGTGGTATTTCTTGTACTATACGTAGATGACATTTTGTTAATTAGCAACAATGTCAAGGTGTTATCGGATGTAAGAGTATGGTTGTCCAAACAGTTTGATATGAAGGACTTGGAAGAAGTGGGACACATCCTTGGGATCAAGGTTATAAGGGATCACAAGAAAAGGATGTTGTGCTTATCTCAAGCTTCATACATAGACACAATTATGGATCGTTTTAGCATGCAAAACTCCAAGAAGGGTTTTCTACCTTTCAGGCATGGAGTTCCTTTATCTAAAGAGATGTGTCCTAGAACGTCTGAGGAGATAGAGGAGATGAAGGAGGTTCCTTATGCTTCGGCAGTAGGAAGCCTTATGTATGCGATGCTATATACGAGACCAGATATCTGCTTTGTCTGGGCATGGTCCGTAGATATCAGAGTAATCCAGGACAGGGACATTGGACTGCGGTAAAGCATATATTGAAGTACCTGAGAAGGATTAGGGATTATATCCTAGTTTACCAGACGGACCAATTACTGCATGTGGTTTATACAAATTTTGACTTCCAATCAGATAGGGATAACAGTAAGTCTACCTCAGGTTTTGTGTTTACTTTGGGAGGTAGAGTCATTGTATAGAGGAGTGTCAAGCAGAAATGCATGGCGGACTCCACCATGGAAGCTGAGTACGTGGCAGCCTCTAAGGCGGCCAAAGAAGCTGTGTGGCTCAGGAACTTCCTGATGGACTTAGATGTGATTCTTGGTTTGCCCAGAACTATCACAATTTATTGTGATAATAGTGGTGCAGTTGCAAACTCGAAGGAACCACGAGGTCATAAGGCAAGTAAACACATAGAGCGCAAGTACCACCTGATACGAGAAATCGTAAAGGAGGTAGAAGTTATTGTCGCATGATTGCATCAGAGGATGACCTGGTAGACCCTTTCACTAAGGCCCTTCTAGCGAGAGCTTTGATAGGCATGTGGAGGGAAGGGGAATCATATGTATGGTAGTATGAGGACAACATAGTCTTTTAGTATAAGTGGGAGATTGTTGGGATGTATACTGAAAAGTCTATCTTTTGTATGAACATCTTTATTTTTGAAATAAGAATCACATGATCATTGTTTGCATATTTATGGTTATGCATATTGTCTAATACATTACATTGTAGATAACATGGTGTGTAGTGTCACACGGGAGATCATGTTATCGGCTCCTTATAAAGTATAAGTAAAGGCTCACAACCGAGATGACTTTGGACAAACCATTGACATGGTTGTAGTGTGATTTGGTATTGGTTTATCTTGACCATAGAATCACACTAGTACACTTTGTGTGTATTGAGCAGGACCGACTTAGAGGTGATTTGATTTATTGCTGACTACATAATCGAATCGGACCTCAGATATTATATTGTACATGCTCTTAATCCCGATATAATAACGGACACATATACTTAGTATTCGTTTCTTTGATTTACCAATGGGCGAGATTTATAGATTAAATCGATAGGCTTGGTAAGTTGGGAAATGATATTATTTATATGGTGTGTCGTTGATTATAGGAGGAAACCGTGTCCTATATATTAGGATGATGATGTCCCCTTGAGGAGCTCATAAGGTTCATCATGTAAACCCTGCAGGTGGACTTGGTCCGGCATGATGAAAAGGTTGAGTGGTACTACTCATGGAGTTAGATGTTGATTAATTAATGGCCAGTAAATTAATTAATCGACGGACATTCGAGATCTTAAACACGGGAAGAAAAATGTACATATAATATATGGAGCCCATATTAACTTATGGGGGTTGGTGAGGTAGATCAATGATAATCCTTTAGTGGATTGGATTATCATTAATGGATCGGACTTTATGTGAGCTTGATCCATTGGGTGGTCAAGATCCAACTCCTCCTCATGGTCCCTATTGTAGCCTATTAATACCTCATGAAGCCTAGATCCAATGGATGAAAACAAAACTCTAGATCCAAAGGTAGAGATTAAATCTCTAGAACCGACGGTTGAGATTAAATCTATAGATCCGACGGTTGAGATTAAATCCCTAGAACCAATGGTGGAGATTAAAACAAGGCTTATCCCTAACTCTATAAAAGGAGGCTTTAGGATGGGCGGCAAAAAGGAATTCCAATTGAGATAGGATTAGGGTTTGGGAGGCTTAGGGTTTGAAGGCTTGAGCGACACCAAATAAGGAAATTAATTTCTTTCTTCTTCTTCTTCCTTGGTGGCCGGCGCCCATCTCCTTCTTCCCTCCCTTGGCCGGCGTCCAAATCAAGTCCTCCTCTCCTTGGCCGGTGGAAAGAAGTCTAGGGTCTCTTCCCTTAGAGTCTTGGCCGGCCTTCACTCTCCTTGATCTCCTTCTTGGTCGGCGGCAAGCACCAAGCTTGGAGCTTGGTGGTTGGTTGAAAGAAGGAGAAGTGTTTTGTTTCTTATTCTTCCTCTTGTTTGGAGCGAGCAAGGAAGGAAGATTGGTGATCTAGGAGCTTCGACTTTTGGTAGATCGTCGCCCACACGACGTCCAAAAGGAGGAAGGACATACAATAGAAGATCGAGAGGTATATCGATTGTCTATTCTCTTTTGTAACATGTCTATAATTATTTTTCAATTATATATGCATGTAGTATTCTATTTTTATGGCTAATATAACTTGGACCCCGAACATAAACACAAAAATCGGTGATCCGTACATCGTCTATTCCGTGGCTATTCGTAGAATAGAGGTTGGTTGCTTAAACAACAAGTTTGTTCAAGTAACTACTCTAATCGAATAGAACGACGATGAAACGGTTGCTTGGGTAATCCCTCTTGTCAAGGATAATTTTTTTTTATCCGGGGATGTAGAAGGGATCGCCATGAACAAGCGACCGAGTTGAAGTGGGAAGCGAAGTTTCCTACCTTCAAGACGCTCCCCCTAGACTCGAGTTCTCTCCTTTTTCCTTTTTAGGATGTCTTCCCCTTAGGTACTAACTTTTATAATGTCCTTTTTGATTGCATTTGAAGCACACAAAGTGCTCCTTTCTTTTGCGTGTTGGGGCTCCGACCTCCTTTGTCTTCTTCTTCCCCTTTGACACTACGGGAGCCTTCTTCTTGATCAAATTAGAGAACTTACTCTTGTAATGCCCTCATTCCTTACACTCAAAGCATATAATATGATTTTTATTTTTACAAATAATGCTTGAGTTACCTAGAGAAGAACTTTAAGCTTGTTCTTCATGGGCTCCGGAGGTAGAGGGTTCTTCTTGCTCTTGCTCCGACATTGAGGATGATCTCTTCTCCCCCACAATCATAGAGGTGGAGACTTCTTCAACCTCTTCGACTTCTTCTAATTCGGATGTCGAGAACCTCTCGACCTCTGATCTCTAAGCTCTTGAGTGAATGAGCTTTCTTCCTTGGTCTCATCCTTCTTGTCATCTTGGGTCGGCGAGGGTTTTTCGTAGAACTCAATCAATTTGCTCCACAATTCCTTTGTGTCATAGCATTCTCCTAGGCTATACAATAAATCCTTAGGAATTGATTAGCTAATATTAACATTATCTTTTTTTATTAATTTTGTATTTTCGATTTTATTCCTTGGTCCAGATCTTCTTCTTGAGAGCTTTTCCTTCTTTGTCCTCGGAGAGATTAAATCCATGCACAATGCAAAGTCAATTATCAAAATCGTTCATTAAAAAATATGTCATCCTACCTTTCCAATAAACGAAGTCTTCGCCATCGAAGATAGGTGGAACTGTGATGTCATAGCCCAATCAATCTTTGGGCAATTCCATCTCCTCTAGCATTGCTCTTGTGGCGATGATTCCGGTGAAGAGTGCTCCACTATGATACCACTTGTTAGGGATTGTTTGATGCACTAGAGGGGGTGAATAGAGATTTTAGGTTTCGTCGTTTGATTCGATCATGTATTCGTGTCTCTACAAGTTGTTAGCAAAGCGGAATACAAAATAAGAATAACAATAAACACAAGAGAACACAAACATATGCAATACACGGTATTTTACTAGGTTTGAAACTAGGGTTCCTATTCCACGGCGGTGCTATAGTGATCTACCCTCACTATGAATCTCTCTTTCTCGGTATGACACTGGAGGTGGAGAAACCTCATACAAGTTCTTACAACAATAAGAAACAAGAGTACAACCAAATACAAGAATGAAGTGAAAACGAAAGTAAAGAATACTTTATAAAACTTGATTGCTTACTTGCTTGTTGGTTACTTCGAGATGCCTTGGAAAGTCTTGAATGCAACAGAAATGTCTCTTCTAAATCTCTAAGAAAATTGCTACCAAAATCCTCCCTTTGCTACTCCTTTTATAACCTACATTGGGTTGATTTCGCATTTAGCGGTTGACTTCAACTAGTCGATTGCTCGCCTATTCGTTGTCTCATGACGACTTAATTCACGTTGGCTTACCATCCAACGGATACCCCAGCAGTCGACTACCCTTACCAATAATCGACTGCTCCGAGCTAGCAGGCGACTGCCAAATCTTCTATGCCCTGGTCACTTAATTCCAGTCAACTACTCAACCCTAGCAGTCGACTGATATAGGCTAGTCGATCGTCCACAACTAGCAGTCAACTGCCAGAGCCACAGTCGAGTAGTCGAGCCTCAGTCGACTCCTCGATCAGTCAATTGGTTATAATCCCAATCAATTGCTCGAGTTAAATAAGACTCTCGAGTGTTGAACACTCGACCAGTTGGCTGACCCAAAGTTCCAGTCGACTGATAAAACTCAATCATGAGGTTTAACCCAAGTATGTCCCCTCATATTTGATCGATCACCCTTGGCCTAAACCTAAGTCTTCTAGTCACCTCCATCAATCTCACGCCTCCATAAGGGTCCGTCAGAGTCCTCCATAACTCGTTCACCCTTCACGCTAATTTTCAAATGCTTTCATTGACTATGTCATACCTTCAGATATCTTTGCTAAGGTTCATTTGGACTTATACAGCCAAGACTCCATGCTTGGACATTACGTTGCCAAAACCTTACCCTTAGACTTCCTTGTCAAGGTCCGTTTGAACTTTACACTGCTAAGACTACATGCTTAGATTTATACTGTCAAGACCTCACCCTTGGACTTCCTTGTTAAGATCCATTTGGACTTACGCCGCCAAGACTACATGCTTAGACTTTATGCTGTCAAAATTATATCCTTGGACTTTTCCACTACTAAGCCTCAATTCTTGGACTTTCACCATCAAGACTACACACTTGGACTTACGTGACCAAGACCATTCTTGGACTTCCCAATTGACAAACATCTATACTTGGACTTTCCTTGCCAAGATCATTCTTGACTTTTCTATGCAAAGTATCTAAACTTGGACTTCCCTTGGCAAGATCATTCTTCGACTTTCCATGTCAAGTATCTAAATTTAGACTTCCCTTGCTAAGACCATTTTTGGACTTTCCATGCCAACAAGTATCAAATTTGGACTTCCGAAGTTGATTGCTCTAACAATCTCCCCCAAATAATCTTTGAATATTCCAATCATCCACTAGTCATATGATCAAATCATATTGTCAGACAATGGCCAAACTCATTGTTAAACATCAAAATCTTACTCGAGTTTGGTCAATATTGACCCGGGGCCTATTGCACCAATATTATTTTATTCGGTCGGGATTTAGGGTCTTTCTCTTATCTACTTGAGGTGAGCAATTGAGTCATACGAAGTGTTGTCTTTCACTCCTAGCAGGCGAGTAGTGCAGTCATACGAAGCTTTATTTTTCACTCTTGGTAGGCGAGCAACGTAATTATACGAAGCATTGTTTTTCACTCTGGACAGGTGAGCAACGGAATTATACAAAGTATTATTTTTCATTCTCGATAGGCGAGCAGTATAGTTATACGAAATATTATTTTTCATTTCTGATGGGCAAGAAGTGGAGGCATATAAAGCGTGTGGTATTCTTCCTATTTGGTGAGAAGTGAAGATATGTGCAGTGTGATCTTTTCCTTCGGATAGGCAAGAAGTGGCGAGTGATAGAGGTGTCGATCATTTTATTATATCCATTTGAGATAATTCGTAAACCCTTACTTCGATCATTCCCATATTTGACCGAGGACATTCATAAGTCCTCAAATTGGTTATTTTATTATACTCATCCGAGGCAATTCAGAGCGGAGATATGATCCGACTTTAGGTGATGAAGTGATAAAATTAAGGTCAGACTCATCAGAATGACTCGTCTGACTGTTTAGGAGGTTATCTCTGATATGCATGAATTTTGGCTCACATATGAGAAGTCAGGCCCCGACTCATCTAAGGAGGAATAAAAGGAATGCTAGGGTTTAGAGAAAGAGGGAGATCGGCTCATGACTGGAGGGATGTCATCAGAGAGAGGGGGAGGAGTCTCTAGCTCTGTGGTCGACATTCTTGTGGTCTTCCTTCATCCGTCTCTCGATGCAACACACAATCTCTTTTTCGCCAAAAGATCCCAGTTTTATTGAGTACTATCCTTATTGACGGGAAGCGAGGGGCCCTTCTCCCTAAAGCGCTTCCAAGCTGCCAGCACCTGGGTTTGCCCTCGAATTCCATCCACGCCTCTCGACAACTCTATTTCCTTCATGATCCTCCTTCATAGCTTGTAGAAGAAGCATCCGTTAAATTCGACGTAGATTGCTAAGTTGGGCTTGAAGAACATGGAGATTTCCCCGGTCACCGATGTGAACTTTCATGCTCAGCTAGTTCTTCGTCCTCTCGAACCCTCCATGGGAGCCCATATGAAGCCAGAAGGAAGTTTGAATTTATCTGAAACTAAGTACTGCAATAGTTGATGATTAAAGAGTCTGTAAAGATAAAATCAAGGACAAGGGTGATAAGCTATATTCATAATTCACAATTCTTTCTCTGAGTGGGATATCCAACGACTGTGAAAGGTTCATGCAAACAAGGAGAGCTGTACAAGGACCTTGGATTGTCTCATCCCGTATGCAGATTAAAATTTCTTTTGTCGCTATCCGACAATTTTTTTTTCTCTTTTGATATCATTTAAACATTCTTTCCTTCTTTCGTAATTTCTTACATGTTTCTAATTACATATAAGATAATTTTTTTTTTCATTATTTTTATTGTATTTCATATAACTTAAATATTGAAGAATTCGCACGGAGATTTAACATGTATTAACTTTTTCAAAACATTTATTGTTATGATAGAAGAAAAACCCTTGATGGTTTCAGCTGCATCAAGTTAAATATAAAAACAAGATTAATTTATGTAATTGAAATTTTAAAATTTAGGGTTATATCCTATTCCACTTTCTAATTAGTTAGATTTACTAAGGGGCGATAGTTTTAGAGACAAAAAAAACATAAAAATTCTAGTCACCTATTGTTCTTCTCTCTCCTCCACGTTACCACCACCACTTGCTCGTTCCATCGCCGCTTATCATTCTCCTTCCTCTCATCTCTTGAATACAAATGAGATTTCAAAGCCACGTGCACAAGGAAAGATAAATAAATTCTTCCACGAAATCAGAAATAGTATATATAAAATTTATTTTATTTATTCTCTCATATTGATTTGATCTAATAATATTCTAGCAAGTAAAATTAAAATAGGTCATTTTCATGATCCTAAATACATTCCCGATGAGATGAGACGAGAGACGAATCCTCCGTGTACTAGCAAGCATATTTCTTCAAGCACCAAAGAATTAACTTTGTTCAATATCTTAGAGAATAAAGGTGCATTCTTGTTTGAGATAATTAATCAATCAAAGGATCGATTAGTTGGCTAAAGAGGTCCCCTCGTCGAAGGTTATTGTGCCATCAATTGGCAAGTCCTTGCACATAGCCAAAGCAAATTATATTTAAAAACTATATTATAATGCACCATGTGACTAATAATTTTTTATTTCTTAATTTATATTGAAGTGTAAAGAGGGCCTACCATTGCATATAATTATAATTTAATTTAATTTAATAAAATATAATTATATGTCATCTAGAAGTTCGTAGAAATAAAAATATTTAGATACCACTATATTATAGACTCGAATTTTACAAAAATAATTGCTATCTAAATTTCATAACTCATATTAAATGACATAAAAATATATTAAAATTTAAAGAAAGAATATGAATATAATTAATGATATCTTTTTTATAGTAAATCTATCAAATGATGTGAAAAATATTAAATTCAAAACAAAAAAAATGAAATGAAGATAATTAACCATATTTTATTATATTTATTTATGAAAACAAAGCGTACAATATCTCTGTGACATAAAAATATATTGTTCTTAAAATATAATTGAAATAAATTACATATAGTACACATCGAATTTTAATGAAAAAATTAGATAGGTCGGTGATTGGTTAATAAATAATTCTTCTTTGAGAAGAGTTAAAATGTCCAAAGCTCTTCTCAGACATGGTATTGATATACCGAGTGTAAAACAATTAACAGATTGTGACATGGATAGATCTTATCTTCTGGCCTCTGCTGGATTCGCAGGATGAGGTGGGTCAACGATACAAAAATATTCGCTTAAAAAAAAAATTCTAATGCTATAAAAATAAGTTTTCTTTTATGCCATTCTTTAATAACCTTATGGTTTGTCTCTAGTCGTTCTGGGAGATACAGATAAGATAATAATTTATTAGTGACCATGGATCTAGTGTACAGCCGTCTAATTAACAATCATTCTCTAAAAAAAGATGAAGCAACTTTTGTTGTTTTGATTTCCAAACTCCAATCCTTTCTGAATTCCAAGTAATTTAGCTTGGAGGGGGAAATGATGGAACTGTGAGTGGCAAACCTCCCAGAATGTTTGACAAATCACAAATGCCGCCGGTGCCAATTTATTCTGCTGAGTAGCCAAAAAAAAAAAGCGGCATTTGTATCGATTTCGATTGAAACCTGGGTAGGAGGTGGATTCAACTTGGTCTCCCCTGGTTCCTACTGTCCTTCACTGCCACCTTTCCAGCCCATTGGTATCCGAAAGATGGATCGGGGATGAAAGAAAGACATTTTAAATAGAAAAAAAACTTGTAAGGGAAAATAATTTTAAAGGAAATAAAGAAATATAAAAAGAAAAAAAAAAATCAACCACGCACAATTGGGGCATCACTAGAGCCAGTGAGGTACCGCTCGCCACTCGTCTATGGTGGTCGTCCCTCCTGCCTGCCTGAGGTGAGTCACCACCTGTAGCGGTCGCTCGCCCACCAGTGCGAGGAGAGGAGAGGCATCGCCTAAGGAGGTCGCTCCTTGTGTGAGGCAAGATGTCCGCTCACACGAGGCAAGGCGAGGTGGCCACTCGCCCACCAGCCTACCTACGACGGTCGGTTGCTCACCCGAGAGGAGGCTAGCTCCACCCACAGCGGTCGAATGTCTGCGCAAGGTGAGGTTGACCCATGCGACCACTCGTTCTCTCGGAGCAACCTCCGCCGCAGGTCGTATAAAAGAATAATTTGAATGAGATTGTAGCCCGCGATGGATGTCGTGAATGATAAGTGTATATCGTATTGAGATTATAATTTTAATGGTAATTTATCAAAGAGCGCATCTCAAATTTGAAATTGTTCGAATACAATTTTATAATTTTATATTTATCAAAGGATATATCTCATTCTTTTTTTATCCCTCCTGACAAACGTGAATATCAAGCTGACCGAAAAAATATAGTGTTGGAAATTATATTCCTAGAAACACAGTGGTTCTGAGATTTAAATTTTCAGTATTACTTTTTTTTCGGCCAGTTGATATTGTACGTGATACTGAAAATTTAAATTCTAGCACTACTGTATTCCTGAAAATATAATTCCCAACACTACTGTTGTTAAATACTTAAATTTAAAATACTGAATTTAATGGTCAAAATTTAGGAAGAATTATTTTTTCATTTTTAGAGAATTTTAGGAATTTTTCCAGAATTTTTCTGGAATTAAACGGGGCGTATACGAGATATTTACGGGGATAAGAAAAATAAGTTTTTAAAGGGTCTGTTTAGATTATTTAATGGGTTTAATTAACCTAAGTTATAAACCTAAGTTTTTGTATTCCTATTTCCCCATCTCTCACGCCGTAGCCGCCCGAGCCCTTCCCCTTTCTCGCGACGCCTCCTTCTCTCGCGTTTTTCTTCTCGCGATGCTCATCCACGAGTCGCCGCCCCTTTCTGCTCCTCTCGTTCGCGCCTCCACTACTGCCGTCTCCTCCCCGTTGGCGGTCCCGCCGAAGCCAACCCCTCCGCGCGATCAGCTTCTCCCTCGCGACTCCCACTTCCTCGCGTCTTCGACTCTCTTCGTCTCTGCCTCGAGGGGGGGGGGGGAGCTGCTCGGTTGGATTCGGATCGGCTCAAGACAAGCGGACTAGGAGGAGGGAGAGCAAGCTGCCACATCTCCCCACCGACGCCGTCGCATTTCCATTTCCTCACGACCACAACCACAACACCGCGCTTGCCTCTCGTTGACGCTGCTCACAAGCAACGCCAACCACTCCCAACTCGCTGTCGTCGCATTTCGCTGCAAGATTGCCGTCGCGGTGTGACAAATAGGCTACCCCTCTCTTTTCCTTCCTCCGCGCGAGCTGGATCGTCGCCTCGCCCTCGTTCCCGATCCACCGCCGTTTTTCCTGCATCGCATCGTTGCACCCAAAATCTCCAACCAGCATCGTCGACCGTTATCCTCGGGACCTCTCGATGGACGTCGAGAAGACCTGAAGCCTGCCGGATTTCCTCCGCTCGACTCGGCCACACCGCCGCCGCCGAGCCTTTCACGCCACCTCCTCCTCTGCCATAACCGTCGCCGCCCGAACTCGAGCCGACGGCGAGCGAGTGGATGGAAACTGGATTCGGCAGCTTCCTGGATTGCGGACTGCCATTGACCTCGCTGGAGCAAGGTGAGGCAGTGTCTCCTCCTTGCTTTAGACGAGATCTAAGTTTAAAATGGAAATTTTCTTTGATTGAGTCGGTTTGTGATTAGGGCAGCGATCTTTTTCCGGCGAACAGTACAGATTTGGGGGAAGGATTGGCTGCTGGTGGAGTGCAGGGCTGGTGAGTATGTTCTATTCCCTCTCTTATAGCTGTAAATTGCTAATTTAGGTTGTGTGATCTGTGGAGTGGGGTTTTCCTATCAATAGAGGGGCTGCCGTGTTGTGGTTCTGGCCTGGCACGTGAGGAGCAATGAATGAGAGATTTAGGTGGTTGATAGCCATTTGGATTTCGTTTGGTGAATGTATTCAATATACAGGCTGAAGGTTCAGGGGGGGGGGTTTAATTCGTATTCAATATAAGGATGCGAATATAGAAACTATATAGTAGTGAGTTAGCACGTTGTTGTGTGCTAGAACTTAATCATAATGGTCGTTATATGCATGTTTCGATCACGAGATAGGACCCCCGGGCGTGAAGATAGTTATCACGAGTTTCATAGCAGGCGGATATTTTGACTTATCTCCTAGATATAGTCATGTTGATATGCTAGTTAGGATAGCTTACAATAATTTTCATGTTTATATGTCTAGTATGTTTTTGTGCCTACTTGATACATGCATTGGATCAGTTATGATTATATCTTCCCTGTTTTACTCGGATCATGGATATGCACTTATTGATTGTGCATATTATTCGGTTATGCATTTTAGTTAGATTTACATACTGTAGTATCATGCACCATCTTGCATGATTGCATGCTGGCTGGACGGGGTTCCTTTATAGTTGAGCCCGCAGCCAGTTACATGGTCTGCACACGCTGCCACTCATGGGTTAGTGGTACATCAGGAGGATGTGTGCAGTTGCTCTGTTAGGCTCTTCTAGTCCGTTCATAGGTAGCGATGAGGCGGCATGGTAGCGGGCAGGGATCCCTCCTCTGGTCTATGACACCGGGAGATGAGAGCTTAGTTCCCCCACTCTGTTTAGGGCAAGAGGATAGGTGTACTCCGACAGCATCCTGTCCACTCGGTCACTCAGGAGCAGCGATGGCAGAGTGCACAGTTGTCATAGCCCTACCCACTCGGGTTCACCATCGCGTGTGAGGCGGCTGACTGGAGTCAGGGGTGACCATGTCATTTGCACAACATGCACTTTGCATGGATAGCATTTGTATTGTGTTTGCTGCATTTTTATTGATGCCTTGGATGTTGCATATGATTGCCATACATACAGGATTCATATTTGTATATGGTGATGACTTTATCTCTTATAGTATGTCACATGCTCCTGTTTCAGGGCAGGAGATTCAGGTAAGTACTGTCCTTTTGTATTTCTTTCTTACATACCCTATTTATATGAGACTATACTGGCATGATTCTTATTGTTAGCTATATCTTGCTATGCATATCGACTATTATCCGCTAAGTTCTTTGAACTTACCCCGTTGCTTTACATCTGTTTCAGGTTGAAACTGCAGGAGAGTCCAACTGCCAATCCCCCCTCGTCGAAATGGATAGGTTTTATTGGTCTTATGGTTTTGGTTTTTAACTAGATGAAGTGTGTAGGATTTGTGTTTGTTTTGGTTATGTAATTGTGGAGGTTTGGAGATATTTATTGTGTCCTTATGGACTATTCGATTGGTTTGGTTGTATATTCCTGCTCAGATGGCAGAAGGGGTAGGTCTCGATGTTTTAGATCTTTTATTTATTTTGGTTGATGGCCTGAGGCTGCATATGGTGTTGTGGTATGTTCCGGTCGTGTTGACCGATGTATAGTGGCCGTGTAGGCCTTGTATGCAAGATTGGTATTATCACCCGTACAGGGGAGATGCTATCGGATTTTCGTCTGGCGGGGACTCCTCCGGGGTGTGACAATTTATTTGGTATCAGAGCGTAGGTTCCGAGTTCCTTAGGGTCTTTGGGTTTTCGAAGTTTGCCATGTTTGGCAGGTTAACTGGGGTATTTTCGGATTGGTACGGATTTTCGACGATTTTTATGTTTCGAAAATTCGGGGTATTATTGACGAGGTCAATATGGGGATTTGGCGGTGACAGGACATCTCCAGATGGCTAACAGGTGAATAAATTCTAGAAAAATTTCTAGATTTAGTGCATATTTGTATTGGTTATATTGGTTATGCGGTGGTATCATATTTTGTCTAGTATTATTTTAACTTTATATCTGTTAGACTGTTAGATTTTTAGGTTGCTGGTTTATCGTTAGCATATGGTTATTAATTGTTATTACTGCTATACGTAGCTAGTTTTCATTGTGATATAAATGATTGGATATTATTGGTAGATGTTTACCTCTTACTTATTGGACTAGTATTAGGATTAGACTAGTTGAATAATATGACTAAGATGGATAAATTCGTAGAAGGTATACATAGAAGTTCTTTGACTCTCTAGATCCTAGTGCATGATGACATGATTATATTGCTTACGTAGTTTAGGGTATATATAGGCATCTGATGCTTTATTTAGTATTGCCTTGACTTTGTTCTGGCATGACCCTTTAGTTATACCCTAATTAATTTCAGTCATTGATTGCCATTAGTATGACTATGCTGTCGTTTATTAGACAGCATGTTATGTGATTATATGGTTATGTGTTTTTGCGGTGGATACCATGATTAAAACTAGTAGAGATAGAATAACTTAGATAAGGTTATTCTGTAGGAGCGGATCTCAGGAATGAAACAATATTAGTAGAACCCTATGTGTTGGAAGCCTAGGCGTAATAACCCGGATGTGCTTAATGGTATATGGTTATCCATTTACTATTTCAGTGATATGGTGATCGGACTAGTAGAGTTCATATGGTAATGATGAGATTAATCCTTACTATATCTCTCATTCTTGGTTGAGAGAGAGTCTGCAGTAGAGTCTCTCTATGGTTGTTTTTGTATATTTGTGGTCAATCATGTCCCCTATACATGGTTGAGATAATCTACTGTAAGGATATACTCTTGCGTTATTCGTTCGGAGTTGGTGATAATCGGATTCGTATGACGCCTGTAGCTAGATAACTACTTTATAGGTTAAGTACCCACGAGATCTGTTCGTGGTAGCATGTTGTAGCATACATGATTGAACTGGTAGGATGGTATAATTTAGGCTTAACCCTCTTGTCGTGCTTGTTAGTAGAGGGGTTGTCTTTATTGGCCTTGATAGGCGTTTCCTGTTAGCTGGGATGAAACCTTATGAGCAATCGTCTCGACGTGTTTGTTAGTGGACTTGTGATTTTTATCGACTTTGATAACCGATCATGTTAGAAGGGTTGGAACCCTAGACTTAACCATCTCGACTTATTTATTAATAAGTCGATGATCTTTATCGGCTTTGGTAAATATTTCGCATTAGAGGTGTTGAAACCCTCGCTTGACCGTCTCAATGGGGTTAATGGTAGATCGATGATCTTTGTCGACGTCGATGGTCGTTTTATGCTAGATGTATTAGATAACCCTAGGTTTAACAACCTAGGATAATCGACTGTCCACACGACCTATTAGTGGTAGTATGCTAGTGCGTGTAGTTAATAATTAGATATTTATATACTGTCTGTCTATCCACGAGTTCTATTCGTGGTAGCATGTAGTTGCGCGTAGACAGTGCTATTGATTGTCGGCCCACGAGTTACGTTCGCGGTAGCTCATAGACAGTTCCCTTTGTATTACCTCGAGAGTCACGAGGCTTTGTCGTGGTATCTGGATATGCATTGCTTGTAGATTGCAGTGGTTGTGTATGTTACGGGTATATTTGTTATACCGCCGACCAAGTTAGTAGCAGACTGATATTGGTACTCTGAGGGTTGGGTTACTCTAGTTGTTTCCTTTGACTTCCATTATGTGCATTATGAGTATGCACTATTGTCTATCCATCCACTGAGTGGTTGTACTTACCTCCTCCTCACTTATCCTTTAGGTTAACTGATGGAGGACGTGTCCTGTTGACCTACCTTCGAGTCGCTCAGAGAGTTCCTTGTCGTGCTTGTTCTACTGCATCGTCGAGATGCCGCTTTGTTTACTTTATCGGTATTGCATTTTGGTTATGCACTTTGGATTTTGTCGCAATTTGTTTTGGTGTCATAAAAACTATTTTACTTTAATGGATATATGTTTAGTCGTGCATGCATGCAGTTAATAAAATACTTATATTTCTATTATTATTTCGAGGTTTTTACCAGATCTAGTCTAGGTATTTCTGAATATTGTCACTAAGGGGCTCCTCTGTCATTTGGATGACGGATATGCCCCAGGACGTGACAATTTTATTGGTTTATGATTTTGGTTTGTGGGTTTTGTGTTTCGTGTTTCGAGGATTTGATTTTCCTTGGATTTTTGGGAGTTCTCGTGATTTGGGACCAGGCAAGCTGAAAGATATCTCTGAGCTATAGGAAAAGTATTGTCTTTAGTGGTTACAGTACTTTAGTGGTTAGGAAAAGTATTGACCTAGTGAATTGCCCCTACTCATGGTCGGGGACGAGGTCGATGACGTATTGACCTTGCGGAACCTAACGATGATTTCGGAACTATGGACTCTTTAGAGGTGCCGACTGATGTCGAATTAGGAAGCTAGGGATTCGGCTTGCTAGCCACCAATTTGAAGGATAAGGAGTAAACCCTCAGAGAGTATCAGTCTCTACTAATAGTGATTTGGTTATGGATAAGGCGTGTATACCTACACTGGTCAAGACGATGGAAGATCGTTTTACCTTATTATAGGAGGTGTTGGATGGGATATTTATCTGTCCTAGAATTTCTTCTAGAGAAGATCCGGAACTCTTGGTTAAAAGAGAGATGGACCTTTGAGATTATGCATCGATTATCGATGATAGAATACGGTAGTTGTGGAAGGAAATGAATATCCTTCATAGTGGATAGAGGATCTATTTAGATCAGCTATAGGACATCTGTGTATACTCTAGGATTGATTTGTGACTGGTGTGATGATATTGTAGTGACATGGTGTCATACAATTATCATTATCGTTGTGATGGTTGTTATATCATCAGCCTAGAGTAAAGAGAATGCAGTTGTATAGCGATGACAATTTCATACTTGGTATGAATTGTATGAGCTTATGATTATCTTATTAGACTTATTGGCGACTTAGTCGTCCAGGGATTTGGGAAGTCATGTATTCTGGACACGATTGGATCAGTTGTAGTCATTAGAGTTGCGTTACTTGGCCACTGTTGATGGTGGTAGTTGGAGTTGCGCACTTGGCCACCGTAGATGGTGGTTTTCCTAGTAGTGATTTGATTATTATTATAGATATGGATAGGAATGCTCATGGGGTTTTGGACGGTAGATGAACTTCTCTTGTGAAAAGATAATTCCTCGTCTCTGACTCCGAGGAGGATAATGGTTTCCGGAGTTGCATTAGTTTAAGGAACAGATGCTTCAGGAAATTCCGATTCCGGAATGGAAGTGGAAGCATATTATTATAGATTTTGTGGTGGGTTTGCCTAGGACATGTCAAAGCCATGACGCGATTTGGGTAGTCATAGACCGACTAACCAAATCCGCACACTTCTTAGCGAGTCGGAAGACCGACTATTTGGATCATTTGACAGAGTTATATTGTCGGGAGATCATCAGATTTCATGGTGTTCCTTTAAGCATTATATCAGATAAAGATTCCCGGTTCACGTCTCGGTTCTAGCAGCATCTACAGCAGACCTTAGGCACACAACTTTGTTTTAGTACTGCATTCCATCTGCAGACAGGTGGACAGTCTGAGCGGACCATTTAGACTCTAGAAGATTTGCTGAGGTCCTGTGTTATGGATTTTGGGGACAACTGGGAGGACCACTTTGTTGGTGCAATCGACCCAGGTCACGATTGACCAGGACTCGAGTTTAACTCGAGTGATGTTTTGATGTTTCGACAAAAACATATGACAATATGATTGTCATGGGAAAGTCCAAGTGGGACACTTGGCATTTGGGAAAAGTCCAAGAATGGGTCTCTGCAAGAAAAGTCCAAGTCATGGGTATTTGGCATGGAAAGTCTAACATGGGTTGGCAAGGGAAAGTCCAAGCTTGAGTCTTGGCACTTGAGAAGTCCAAGGGGTTTGGTATTGGCGGCGTAAAGTCCAAGCGGGAGTCTTGGCGGCGTAAGTCCAATGTGCCTTGGCGGTGTAGACACCGTTAGCATGACATAGCCGATGGAAGCACCTGAAGGCTAGCGCGATGGATGAACAAGTCATGGATGACTTGGAGGGATCCGAGAGGCGTGAGGCTAATGGAGGTGGCTAGAAGGCTTAGGTCTAGGCTAAGGGTGATCTAGCAAGTATGGGGACACCATACTTGGATTAAAACTTCATGTTTTCGATCGACCGATGCCATGGCGATCGACCGGCGAGTCAACTAGGGTTTGACTGGGAATTGCCTAGCAATGATCGCCATAGGTGGTCAATGATCGATTGATGAGCAGCGATCGATCGATCATGTGATCGATCGTGATGCTCTGATTTTAGGCACGAATCGGAGTCTCACTCGACCGCTGGGACAAGCAGTCGAGTGATGCTTCATCAGTCGACTGATGTGTATGATCAGTCGACTGATGTCCTAGCCGTTGGATTTTTCCAGCGTGGATTACACCGTTGTCTCACAGCAACAGTGTGTTCAGTCGACTGATCGACCTTTTCCAGCACAGGTTGAAGCTATAAAAGGAGCTCGTGATGGAGGAAAAGGAAGTGATTTTCTTGGGCAAAATTGAAGGGGAAAGTTGGTGCTTTCCAGTCCTTCAAAGCTAGTTCAAGGCAATCAAAGATCAAGCAATCAAAAGCTCTTGTAAAGTATTTTTCCTTTACTTGCATTTGTATTTCATTATCGTATTTGCTTGTATCTATTTGATTATTGTTGTAATCATCTTGTACGAGGTTTCTCCGCCTCCGGATTGTTCCGAGAAGGAGTGTTTATTAGTGGTTGCGTGTGCATCACTAGAGCTCATAGAGCTCGATCCGTGGAGTAGGAACCGTGCGGTTCCGAACCACGTTACATACTCGTGTTCTTGTTGTGTTTGTCGTATTTCGTTATTGTATTATTTCTATTTCCACTGCGTACTAATGAAATTGTAGAGACGACCACGATCGAATTCCAACTACGAACAAATTCTACGCTATTCACCCCCCTCTAGCGGCTTCAAATATCCTACATTTGATATCAGAGCCCGGGGCTCTTCTACGGATTAATCGCCAGGAGCTAAAAGGCTAGAGGGAAGATGGAATTCCAAAACAAGCTTGGATGGGACATCAATACTCCACCGCCATATGATCAAGAAGACTTTTCAGCGTGGAGAACAAGAATGGAGACATTCTTTATGATGGATATAGAGGATTGGTTCATCCTCGTAGAAGGTTTTGAACCTCCTCGGGATAGAAAGGGATAAGTCCTCAAGTTGAAGAAATGGATCCAAGAGCAACGGCAAAAATTCAAAACCGAAGTCAAGGTAACAAAACTCTTAGAAGACTTGATACCTAATGATGTTTTGTCTAGGCTAGGTGAATATCTTGATGCAAAGGAGCTATGGGACAAATTAGCCAAATTCAATGAGAAGCCCCACTTGACACAAGTAGAAGAAGATAAAGAAGAGGATGAAGAGAGTTCATCTTCCTCAAGAGCAAGTGAGGAATCGAAAGTTGAAGAGGAGTCAACTTCCAGATCGGTGGAAGAAGAAGTAGAAGACACCTCCACCTCTAGGATTGAGGGGGAGGAAAGAATTTCCACTCCGGAGCAACAAGAGAAAGCTTCGACATCTAGTCAAGATGAAGAAGATCCAATTCTGGTCTCAATTAACCTAGGTAACTCAAACACTCTAATTTTAAATAAAATCCATATATTGTGTTTTGAGTGTAGGGAGTATGGGCACTACAAGAGCAAGTGCCCAAAGAAGGTTAAGAAGGCTCCTCCGGCGCCTAAAAGTCAACAAAAGTCAAAGGATGTCGGTTCTCCATCACCTAAAGACAAGGAGCACATCATTTGCTTCAAATGTCGACAACCAGAGCATTACCGAAATCAATGTCCTAGGGGGAGCAAGAAGACCCTAGAAGGAGCATCACAAGTAGGGGGAGCTACTAAGGCAAACCCTAAGGTACATTGTCATAATGCTCATTCCTTAAATTCTAAGCAAAATCATGCTAGAATTAATTCAAATAACTTTGCTATTACTCATGATTCAAAGCATGCTAGGAATGATAACTCTAGATCTATTTCAAAGAAGGAGAAATTTGGGACTAATGTCCCTAGAAATGTCATTCCTAAGAAAGCAATTAAGAAAATCGAAAACCATTTAGGTATCAATCCCAATAAGGGTAAACATATGTCTAAAGTAAATGGTAATGCCCAAAAACCTAATCAAAAATCATTTGAGCAATTAGAATTAGAGAACCAAGCCTTAAGGTCAAGGCTTGAAAAACTAGAAAAGACCCTAAATAAGATACAAAATCAATTTAGAGGGTCTAATGGTCAAAGTCAAGGGTCAATATCTCAAAGTCAACATCTACAACCCAAAAGACAAAAGTCAACCAAGGGCAAGAAAGGTTTGGGTCACAAACCTAAGCCTAAAGTGGCTTATCATTGTGTTCCATTTGACTATGGAACACAAACTAGGTCTAGGAAGACCAAGGTTGCAAGGGGAGTTACCTCTAGAGTCAACCTAGGTAAGACCACAATGACCAAGGCTAACAAGCCTAGGAGGGTCATTAGAAAGGTATCTAGGGAGGTTATTCCTAAGGAATACCTAATTAATTCAATGAGCTCAAATAGATTTTGGGTTCCAAAGAGCGTGATTGATTCACGTTAAATGGATTAGAATGTGCCAACCATGATTGGATGAGTAGTTAACTCAACCATGATAAAGGTGACACTTTAGGTTATTTTCAAGGTTATGGTTACCTTGGAAATACATTTGAGCTTTAATCCTAAAAGATTTTAGGATGTGCCAATATATATTTCTAAAAATATGAAAATTAATAAAATTGGCACAATCTAGATTTAGAGGTCATAGTGTGTAAATTTGATCTTTGGCACACTTTAGGAATCAATGTATCAAGAGAAGTGTGTTTAAGATGTAGAAAGAACATCAAGAGTGATACTCAAGTGCCACATACCTTGATGTCTTGCACTTACCATGCTTCATGTGGTTCACCATGTGTTTGCATGGAAGGAATGTCTAGGGTGGATTGCATCTCACAAAACAAGTCTTTTACCTTGATTGTGTATTTCAACACTTAGAAAGGGTGAGATGTTAGACTTTTAAAACCATTGGATGTTAATGTTTGCTAAAATGAAATAAGATATCAAAATACATTAACGAATCCATGAACATAAGCATAACATCAATATACAAGATTAAAACATGAGAAAATGGAATTGTTGGATAAAGAAATCGATATAGTTCGATCCATCATAGCGCGATACGATGCGTCCAGCAGTCTAGTGCTGTTTCCGGGACTCGACTGCTTGAACATCAGTCGACTGATGGGATACATCAGTCGACTGATGGTACCGTTCATCGAGGCTAAGGATCATCAGTTGAGTGCTCGCTGAGCAGTCGAGTGGTGATCGATCGATCGATCGATGCTAACAGCACGACACGAAGACTCGTGATCGATTGTCGAGCCGAGCGATCGTATCGGTTCGGTAAACCGCTCATAAGCGCGCGATCGATCGGATGCCGCACATCGGCCGATCGTGTCGCGATTTTATAACACCGAACCGCTAGGGTTCGGCGTCTTCATGCGACGATTCTTCACTTCCTTCTCCTCTCCGGTCGCCGCTACCTTTCTCCGACGAGTTTTCCGACCGAGCCAGCCACCTAAGTCTTAGGTTTGATAGCCACTCTCTTCCACTCATGCTTTCACTCGTCTCACAACCCTAATCCACTCACTTCCAACGGTTGTTTTCTTCTTTTTCGATTAGGGTTCCAGTGTCCAGTCCTCCGGCGAACTTTCCGGCGGCCCCTTCAGTGATATCCGACTATTCTCTCATCATCCCTCCAAATGGCACCGAAGTAAAATTTTCTTACTAAAAAAACCCTAATTTTTCTTTTCCATTGTAATCTATTATAATCTAATCGTGTATTGGTGCCCTTGCATTTCATATCGTTGCATTACATTCATATAGAAATGATCCACCCGAGGGTGAATCACGATTGTACCAACCTATGTTGGTTAGGTACATCGATAGAGACTTCTTTACACGTTACTGTAGTGACGTCATGGACATATTTGCATATTATCATCTTATGAAAATTGTCTTATGCACACATGCCATCAATGATGATCTCCTTAAGGAGTTCTATCATAACTTAAAGAAGGTAGACGATGGCCCTACCTACACTACTCGCATTGCAAAATGCGATTTAGAGTTCACTCCTGCGATATTGCAGGAGTTTCTTGAGTGTAAGCCATCGGATGACACCTTCATTTTCTACCCTACTTTTGATGCCCCTTTACCCGAGCCATTTGACCATATCTCTTTGGACTCCATGCATGAGCATGTTTTTGGTCATCCTCGTCCACCAGCTCAGAATTTATTTCCTATCACTGAGCTATCTGCACATGACAATGTACTCTACAAGGTCATTGTTGGGTGTTTTCTTTCGATCGTGACTCGGGGTCTGGCCAAGATTCGGCCTCCCCATCTCTTTTTACTATACGTCATGCGTAATAGATTAGACATAAACATTGCATTGAACATGTTTCATTGCATTGTGCATTTCATTTCCCCTGTACAAGGGAAAGTGCATATGCCTTATGGCCATATTATCACTGCATGGTTAGAGTCAGTAGGCATCAACATTCATAGGGGATCACTGAGGGCGCTATCCGAGGTGTACGATCAGATATCGCCAGAATTTCGTTAGCGAAGCTGCGGATGGGGCGTGGGCAGATGGAGTTGGCACCTCGACCACCGCCCAGGGCACGTGGAGAGCCGCCTCTGGTGCCTAGAGAGGCTGGAGAGGACTATGAGGATGCAGACGCCGCTGATGAGGAGGATCAGATGCTAGCAGATGCATCAGCGGTGGGTCCATCAGATCGTCTTGGCCAGCTGGAGTCCAGATTCCAGGACTATCAGCAGACAGTCGACTCACGGCTGTCAGAGCTCTTAGTAGGGCAAGCCTCCATGGGCGCACATCTTCGTCGAATGGAGGAGAGATACATTCAGATTGCAGAGTCCCAGAGTCAGATCGAGCAAATCACCGATATGTATGAGATGATACGGACCTGGACTTTGAGCCAGCAGCCTCCTCCACCTTCACCTTCTGCAGACGACTAGATCTAGAGGATGTTAGATTTTTTTTTTGTTTTTCAGTTTTTGTAGTGAGATTGAGCATATCAAATCTCTATTTTGGATGTAATAAACTAAAATCTTTTTAAATTGAATGAAATTTCTGTTTGTGAAAATCATGTGTGTTTGAGTGTGTATTTGTATTAATGTATTGGTTTATGAAAATTGCTATATCATGACATGAAATTTCATCTTATCATATAACATGTCATGTCATTGGTTATGATTATTTTAGATGTCATGTTTGTTTTTAGATTATATCATATGCCATGACATCATTGTCCATGCATTATTATTGATATCATTTATGCCATGATCATTTCATACATTTAATTGTTTAAAATTGATTCAAGGATAATGGCATGACTTGGAGTCCCATTTATAAGGGAATCAAGTAGAGTTGCCTTAGAAAAATGCATGAAACCCTAATTTAGGGAGAATAACTCCACATCTCACATCACATTGACATGTATGTGTATTTATACACCTTAGATACATGTGAGATGCTAGGATAATAAGTTAGGTTCAAGGTGCATAGGTAGTGCATCTAGATGAACTTAAACTTATTTTAATCATCACCAAGAATCATAAGGAAAGCTAATATACAAGTTATGTATATTTAGCCAATAAACCATGGTTCAAAATAGGTTTTCAAAAACATTTTAAAATCAATTTAGAAAACCTTGGTGAAGTCTATCTTTTGATAGCCATCATCATTATAGAAGTTGATACAAAGTAGATCAAAAACTTTAAAGTTTTAATAGTTTTTGAACTTTGTACCAATCTCCTATTTCAATGGTAAAAATATTTTTCTAAAATTTTTCACCGATTGTATGTGTGATAAGTAATGTACGTATCAAGTTTCGTGATTTTTTGATTTACATAGAATTACTTATGAATTTCCAAAAGTCGAGTCTGATATCTGAAAATCAGGTTTTCAGTTATCAATCGACTGCCTCTACAAGGCAATCGACTGATGGGCAGCGTTTGGACTTGATCGCAATATGATCACTCGATCAAGTTGCTTTGTGCACCGATGATGGACACATCACCGATCGTAGCTGACATAGTCGAGTGTCAATACTGATTTCGGGAAAACTAGATTTGTTTAACCCGATTTCAGCTATAGTTAAGGTCCCTAATCACTCCTAACCCTAGGATATGCCTTGGGAAGCATTATAAAGGGTGAAAATCCATTGGCTATAGATTTGGAGAGGTGTTTAGGGTTTGTATAAAATTTAAAGTGTTGGAAAGATCAATGTTGAACTTCTAACCTCATCTTTGATGGTTCAGAGTTCCTATTGGCTTAGGGACTTCCCAAAGACATTGTTGGTGCAATGGTTAAGGGGGAGCAAGCCTTTAGGGGGAGGTATCCATCATGGTATGATGGATGAGTTTTTCACATACCCAATTTGGAAATTGGGAGAGTATAGGATTGTCTCTCTTGAGTGATATGAGACTTATCACTAGGAAGATGGTAGACATCCTAGGTATTTTTTGGACCAAGGGGGAGATTGTAAGATCTCATTGGGACATGAGACATTGACCTCCTTAGAGAGAAGACCTTTTTGATGTTAGTCAAAAAGGGGGAGAATGTTTGGGGGAGAACATTTGGAGAATGTTTAAGATTACCAATTTGGGATAATTGGTAAGAGATTTGAGTTAGTATTCTAACTCAATGTTTTGTTTGATTTTTGTCAAACATCAAAAAGGGGGAGATTGTTGGTGCAATCGGCCCAGGTCACGATTGACCAGGACTCGAGTTTAACTCGAGTGATGTTTTGATGTTTCGACAAAAACATATGACAATGTGATTGTCATGGGAAAGTCCAAGTGGGACACTTGGCATTTGGGAAAAGTCCAAGCATGGGTCTTGGCAAGGAAAGTCCAAGTCATGGGTACTTGGCATGGAAAGTCCAACATGGGTTGGCAAGGGAAAGTCCAAGCTTGAGTCTTGGCACTTGAGAAGTCCAAGGGGTTTGGTATTGGCGGCGTAAAGTCCAAGCGGGAGTCTTGACGGCGTAAGTCCAATGTGCTTTGGCGGTGTAGACACCGTTAGCATGACATAGCCGATGGAAGCACCTGAAGGCTAGCGCGATGGATGAACAAGTCATGGATGACTTGGAGGGATCCGAGAGGCGTGAGGCTGATGGAGGTGACTAGAAGGCTTAGGTCTAGGCTAAGGGTGATCTAGCAAGTATGGGGACACCATACTTGGGTTAAAACTGTTGGATCGAGAAGCGTCGCTAGAGGGGGGGGGGTGAATAGAGATCGTAAATCTTTCGTTCGAATTCATTCGTTGAGACACAAGTAAATGAGTAAGCACAGCGGAAAATAAAGTGACACGTTTATTTTACTTGGTTCACAACCCAACAGTTGCTACTCCAAGGCCCTATCGGTCCTAGACCGCGTACGGAGGGCAAAGCACTATAACGTCTCGTCCTCGTTGGAGGTAGGAGACAACGATCACAAAATCCGAAAGTACGAGGATGAGCCAACAAGCCTACCTCACCTCATTACTAATAAAAACAACGAATACAATATTAAAATATATTACTAGATGCTGCTGTCGACGAAGAAGATCTGAGCTTGTTGTCGCGTCGGCGTTATGACGGTGTTGGACCATTGGCGTTGTAGGAGCACTTGATGAATAAACTTGATGATCTTTGGAGTTGGAATCCTCCCCGCCTTTTATAGATTTTAGCCTATGAATTTGTCTCCTTTTTTTTCGAAACAGATCACAAAGTTGTAATAAATTTTATCGCGAAGTGGCCGCGTCAAACTTTATCCATTTTGACCTAGTGCAAAGGCTGATTCGTCGCCATTAGTCGACTGATGACTCCCATCACCGATCGATGAGCATCGATCGCGCCCAAAGTCCAAGCAATGCCACCGCCACTTCCTGCAGTAAGAGGTTAGCTCGAAAAATGATAAATACGACGGTTTCTAACCGTCCGATCTCGACCTAGACCTTCCACAAGAAGTCTTAGTCGGATTGCCGCCTACGGTCATCCCCGTAAATAGGACATGACCTTACAATCTCTCACTCACATGAGCTTTCCTCGATACTTACCTTGTAGCTCTCGCTTCCGACCTTCCACTCGATTCCTTCGGCTCCCTCCGAAGTCACTCGAGTGTCGCACGACCACCGTGGCTTCCTCCGGGTGTCACTAGCCTTCAGCTCCAGCTTTAGTACTTTTCTGCATACTCGATTTAGCTCGTTAGATAACGATGTAAACTTAACTTTGTGTCTTTGCCATAATCAAAACACAGGTTCGATTATCTAGTGCCCCTGCACTAACAATCTCCCCCTTTTTGATCTATGACAAACCAACACAAAGTTAAGGAAATTAAAACATAAAATAAGTATAATAGATGATGAATGTCATTCCCAAAAGCTCTCCCTTAACCAAAACTCCTCCTTAACCCTAGGTGAGTTTTGAAAGAGATACTTTAGTTTTCAAAATCAAATTTTGTGTTACTCCCCCTTAACTTTCGCTCTTCTCCCCCTTTTGCCATAAATCAAAAAAAGTTTGGGGTTTTTTGTATAAAATAGGGTTTTTAAAAAACAATGTCATATATGCATGCATATAGATAAATCAAATATGAGTCCAAGCATGCGTCTAGCAGTAGTTAGATATGGTTCGAGGTGTGTCCCTCTGCACCAATAATCTAAAGGTTTATAATATAACCCTTAAGGTTAGTTTGCTCTCCCCCTTAGTCAAATATATGAAGTATAAGAGATGTAGGGGGCGCTAAACTTTGGCCTAAGAGTTGTTAAGTACAACAGTTGAGAAAATAAGTAGTATCTTGAAGAGATTGTTTTAAGTATATTTCAATTATCCTTAACATCTCACCCATTCTATGTGTCTCATAATTTGTTCACCTTATATGTTTTGTGAGATGATTTTAAATTGATTAAAGATAGTCAACCTTGGGTTAGATTCGGATTTAACCTTTAGATCGTTAAGTAACTTTTCGAGAAACTGGCTTCCAGGTCGTGGCGAGGCACAGGGGCCTTCTTTGATCGGAACAACGACCACTTCCTTAGACAAAGCCAAATTCAAGAAAATATCACTTAAGTCACTTAGGGTTACTTACTGGTCTAACTAGTTTAGGATACGGTGAGGTAGCTTCAGCTAGTTCCACTCGGTCAAGTGCACCAAGCTAGATACGCCTTATCTAGCTCGAATACACGAGACTTTGTTTCCCTAACGTACTATCATCTTGCCGCATCCTGATACTATGTTGTCAAGAGTTGACTAACTATTTTCCCTATCTAGCCATTCTACAAATTAAAGTAAAATATTCAATGGTTTTGCTAAGTAAGCGGGTATACTATTTTAGTGTTAGCTCCCCCTGGACCATTGAACCAATATGGTTTATTCAAATAATGAATTTGATCCTGGGGAATCCAAAACTTATTAATCTTTATATGTGAATTCAATAAAACCTTTGGGACCCATGCTTTGACTCTTTGATGACTACGATTTACGATAGACATATAAGACTTATTCGTAGTATTTGACTTAAATCCGAGTCCGACTTTGTTGTAGATGACTCTTTGGGTTCCAAGTAGTCGATTAAGGTTCTTAGATCCCAACGTGAACTTTTCCAACCTAGCCTCAACCTCTTGAACTCGGTCTTTCAAGAGAGAATTCTCCTCCTCAAGTTTTTCAATTTGGGTTGAGTTTCCCTCTTGAACTTGACTAGTTGAAGAGGTTAGAGTAGCCTCTTGCTTGAGGGTTTCAACCTCCTCAAGTAACTACTCAACCCTAGACTCGGACTTAGTTAATTTCCTATTAAGCATTTTAATTGTATTGTAAAGCGTATGAATTAGTGAGCGGCTAACCTTAATTTTCTCTTTTGGTCCAGCTTTGAGTTGCTTCTCGAAGTAGTCCTCGAGTTCGGAGTCGGTGTTGTAATTGGATTCGGATTCGGACTCTTACTCGGACTCTTCAGGTCTTGCCATGCATGCTATGCTACCGCCTTCTTCGTTGTCCCATGTTGCATGAAAAGCCTTCTTTTGATTTGATTTGATTTGTGCCCTCTTTTGATTCTTTAGTATTCTCCTTTCCCTCCGAACGATCTTCTGCACTACGTTCACTATTGCTTCCACCTTTTCGGATTCGGACTCTAATTCATCATTGGGTTCGAGTCCATCTTCTTGCCTGGTAGGTGGTTTGCTTCTTTGTCCTGCAAGTAGAGCAATACCTCTCTCGGCCCGGACCATGTTAGTTTGCTCGTGAAGTTCAAACTCGGAAAATAATTCGTCTAACCTAAGCTTCGAAAGGTCCTTAGAGACCTTGTAGGCATCGACCATGGATGCCCACAAGGTAGTCCTAGAAAATGAATTAAGAATGAACCTTAGTAGGTCACGATTTTCGACCTTGTGTCCGATGGTGTGCAGGCCGTTGACAATGTTCTGGACACGGGCGTGTAGTTACGTCGCCGTCTTGTGTTCCTGCATCTTAAGGTTATACAACTTATTGAAAAGAAGGTCACGTTTACATACCTTAGCATCGGACGTTCCTTCGTGTAGCTCGATTAATTTGTTCCATAGGTCCTTGGCGCTAATGAATGGTCCAATGCGGTTGAGTTCCTCCTTGAACAACCCGCATTGCAATATTTGAGTTGCTCTTGCATCGACTTCAATTTGCCTCTTGGTTGCGTTAGTCCACTTGTTGAAATCCAAGGGCTCTCCTTGATCATTGGTGGGTAGAGCAAAGCCGGTTTGGATTATTATCCAAGTCTTGACTTGTGTTTTCAAGAAACACTCCATCCGACCTTTCCAATAACGGAAATCATCTCCGTTAAAGAACGGAGGTCGGGTGGTGCTATACCCCTCAATGTGAGCAATTAAGTATCTTGCAAAACACGAATAAAAACCAAAGGGAATTCCAAGACTTGGTCTTGGATTAGTAATGCGGGAAATAAATAGGAAATAAACAGAATTAAATGAGAAAAATAAGAAACTAACAAAAACTAACAACTTACGACCTTTGATATCCCCGAAAGGGTACTAGACGTTGGATTTTGGGTCTGGAAACAGCTTGTTACGAGGGTAAACCCTCGTAAGAAATGTAGATCTCTCAGAGAGCTTCGATTTGGTAGGTAGATCGTTATGTGAGTCCACTTGTGCGAAAAGTTATGGCCGTTTTACCGTCGGCTACTCCAAGAGAGAAAACTTGCAAGCCCACAACCAAAAGAAACGTACCAAGACTTCGTCTTGGATTAGTAGTGCAGGAGAAAAAAGACAAAAAAAAAATACGAATTGAAAAATACGAACAAAAAACCAAAACGTGCTAGATCGGTGGTTTCACCAAATCTTAGCGCCCCCGCTCTGATACCAATTGTTGGATCGAGAAGCGTTGCTAGAGGGGGGGTGAATAGCGATCGTAAATCTTTCGTTCGAATTCGTTCGTTGAGACACAAGTAAACGAGTAGGCACAGCGGAAAATAAAGTGACACGTTTATTTTACTTGGTTCACAACCCAGCGATTGCTACTTCAAGGCCCTATCGGTCCTAGACCGCGTACGAAGGGCAAAACACTATAACGTCTCCTCCTCGATGGAGGTAGGAGACAACGATCACAAAATCTGGAAGTACGAGGATGAGGCAACAAGCCTACCTCACCTCGTTACGAATAAAAACAATGAATACAATATTGAAATATATTACTAGATGTTGCTGCCGACGAAGAAGATCTGAGCTTGTTGTCGTGTCGGCGTTATGACGGTGTCGGAGCGTTGGCGTTGTAGGAGCACTTGATGAATAAACTTGATGATGTTTGGAGTTGGAATCCACCCCTCCTTTTATAGATTTTGCCCTCTGAATATGTCTCCTCTTTTTTCAGAACAGATCACGAAGTTGTATAATTTTTATCGCGAAGTGACCGCGTCAAACCTTATCCATTTTGACTTAGCACAAAGGCTGGTTCGTCGCCATCAGTCGATTGATGACTCCCATCAGTCCACTGATGAGCATCAGTCGACTTCCCAATGTCCAGCAGTCGACTGCCAACCTGGCCACTTCCCTGCAGTAAGAGGTTAGCTCGGAAAATGATAAATGTGATGGTTTCTAACCGTCCGATCTCAACCTAGACCTTCCACAGGAAGTCTTAGTCAGATCGCCACCTACGGCCATCCCCGTAAAGAGGACACGACCTTACAATCTCTCACTCACACGAGCTTTCCTCGATACTTACCTTTGTAGCTCTCGCTTCCGGCCTTCCACTTGATTCCTTCGGCTCCCTCCGAAGTCACTCGAGTGTTGCCCGACCACCGCAGCTTCCTCCGGGTGTCGCTAGCCTTCAGCTCCAGCTTTAGTACTTTTCTACACACTTGATTTAGCTCGTGAGATAACGATGTAAACTTAACTTTGTGTCTTTGCCATAATCAAAACACAGGTTCGATTATCTAGTGCCCCTGCACCAACAAAAACTTCATATTTGAGGTGTGCCAGTCGACTGATGCCATGTGGCAGTCGACTGGCATAGTCAACTAGGGTTTGACTGCGGGAATTGCCCTAGCAGTCCACTTCCATAGGTGGTCAGTCGACCGATGCTCGAATTTTAGGGCACATAATGGAGTCTCACTCGACCGCTGGGACAAGAAGTTGAGTGATGCTTCATCAGTCGACTGATGTGTATGATCAGTGGACTGATGTCCTAGTCGTTAGATTTTTCCAGCGTGGATTACACCATTGTCTCACAGCAACAGTGTGATCAGTCGGCTGATGGTCTCGAGCAGTCGACTAATCGACCTTTTCCAGCACAGGTTGAAGCTATAAAAGGAGCTCATAATGGAGGAAAAGGAAGTGATTTTCTTGGGCGAAATTGAAGGGGAAAGTTGGTGCTTTCCAGTCCTTCAAAGCTAGTTCAAGGCAATCAAAGATCAAACAATCAAAAGCTCTTGTAAAGTGTTTTTCCTTTACTTGCATTTGTATTTCATTATCGTATTTGCTTGTATCTATTTGATTATTGTTGTAATCATCTTGTACGAGGTTTCTCCGCCTCCGGATTGTTCCGAGAAGAAGTGTTTATTAGTGGTTGTGTGTGCATCATTAGAGCTCGTAGAGCTCGATCCGTGGAGTAGGAACCGTGCGGTTCCGAACCACGTTACATACTCGTGTTCTTGTTGTGTTTGTCGTATTTTGTTATTGTATTATTTCTATTTCTGCTGCGTACTAACGAAATTGTAGAGACGACCACGATCGAATTCCAACTACGAACGAATTCTACGCTATTCACCCCCTCTAGCGGCTTCAAATATCCTACACACTTGCCATTAGTGGAATTCGCCTACAACATCAGTTATCATTCGACTATCCAAATGACCCCGTTTAAAGCATTGTATGGTTGACAGTGTTGTACACCCACCCTCTGAGAGGAGGTTGGGGAGGCTCAGTTGCTAGAACCCCAGAGAGCTCAACATTGAGGCAGAGTTGGTCCGTACTATCAGATGTAGGATGACAAAGGCGCAGGATCGTCAGAAGAGTTATACGGATCGGAGATGGAGACCTATGGAGTTCTCTATTGGTGATCATGTATTCCTGTGAGTCTCACTCACGAAAGGGGTGAAGAGATTTGGCCTCCGTGGTAAGCTAGCTCCTAGATATATTGGTTCGTTTGAGATTTTGGAGAGGATCGGAGCAGTTGCTTATCGCCTAGGGCTACCACCGCCCTTGACGGGTATTCATAAGGTGTTTCATGTGTCCATACTGAGGAAGTATATGTCAGACTCTACATATTCTGTCAGATGTGTCAGGTTCCATTCAACCTTATGCTACTTACGAAGAGGCTCAGGTACGGATTCTGGATCACAAAGAACGACAGTTGCGGAATAAGATTTTGCGATTTGTCAAGGTCGGGTGGAGTTACCACACCGATGAGGAGGCTACATGGGAGTTTGAGGAAAAAAGGATCATAGCACAATACCCCACCTATTTACTTAGGGTGCGTGAGATATATTTTCAGTACTTGTGGTATCTCTTACTCATTAGGCATTTGAGTAGGAAATTTGGGGACCAAATTTTTATTAGTGGGGGAGAATGTTAAATACTGAAATTTAAAATACTGAATTTAATGGTCAAAATTTAGGAAAAATAATCCTAGGAATTATTTTTCCATTTTTAGAGAATTTTAGGAATTTTTCAAGAATTTTTCTGAAATTAAACGGAGCATGTACGAGATATTTACGGGGATAAGAAAAATAAGCTTTTAAAGGGTCTGTTTAGATTATTTAATGGGTTTAATTAACCTAAGTTATAAACCTAGGTTTTTCTATTCCTATTTCCCCATCTCTCACATCGTAGCCGCCCGAGCCCTTCCCCTTTCTCGCGACGCCTCCTTCTCTCGCGTTTTTCTTCTCGCGACGCTCATCCATGAGCCGCCGCCCCATTATGCTCCTCCCGTTCGCGCCTCCACTACCGCCGCCTCCTCCCCATTGGCGGTCTCACCGAAGCCAACCCCTCCACGCGATCAGCTTCTCCCTCGCAATTCCCACTTCCTCGCATCTTCGACTCTCTTCGTCTCTGCTGCGGGGGGGGGGGGGGGGAGTTGCTCGGTTGGATTCGGATCGGCTCAAGACAGGCGGACTAGGAGGAGGGAGAGCAAGCTGCCACATCTCCCCACCGATGCCGTCACATTTCCCTTTCCTCGCGACCACAACCACAACACCGCGCCTGCCTCTCGTCGACGCTGCTCACAAGCAACGCCAGCCACGCCCAACTCGCTGTCGCTGCATTTCCCGGTGCCAGTACTCGTCGTCGCGGGTGACAGCGACGTCACCTCTCTTTTCCTTCCTCCGCGGCGAGCTCGGACTGCTGCCGCCCTGCCCTCTGGTTCCCGATCCACCGCCGTCTTTTCCCCGTGCACTGCCACTGTCGTGCACCCAAAATCTCCAACCAGCATCGTCGACCGTTATCCTCGGGACCTCTCGATGGACGTCGAGAAGACCTTGAAGCCCAAGCTGGATTTCCTCTACTTCGACTCAGCCTCACACCGCCACCTGAGCCTTTGCTGTCACCTCCTCCTCTACCAGAACCGTTGCCGCCCGAACTCGAGCCGACGGCGAGTGAGTGGCTGGAAACTAGATTCGACAGCTTCCTGGATTGTGGACTGTCGTTGACCTCGCTGGAGTAAGGTGAGGCAGTGTCTCCTCCTTGCTTTAGACGAGATCTAAGTTTAAAATGGAATTTTTCTTTGATTGAGTCGGTTTGTGATTAGGGTAGCGATCTTTTTCCGACGAACAGTACAGATTTGGGGGAAGGATTGGCTGCCGGTGGAGTGCAGGGCTGGTGAGTCTGTTCTATTCCCTCTCTCATAGCTATAAATTGATAATTTAGGTTGTGTGATCTGTGGAGTGGGTTTTTCCTATCAATAGAGGGGCTGCCGTGTGTTCTGTGTTCGGTCTGTGCTTATGAGGGAGCAATGAATGAGAGATTTAGGTGGTTGCTAACCATTTGGGTTTCATTTGGTGAATGTATTCAATATACAAGCTGAAGGTTCAGTGGGGGGGGGGAGGTTTAATTCGTATTCAATATAAGGATGCGAATATAGAAACTATATAGTAGTGAGTTAGCACGTTGTTGTGTGCTAGAACTTAATCATAATGGTTGTTATATACAGGTTTTGGTCATGAGATAGGACCCCGGGCGTGAAGATAGTTATCACGAGTTTCATAGCAGGCGGGTATTTTGACTTATCTCCTAGATATAGTCATGTTGATATGCTAGTTAGGATAGCTTGTAATAATTTTCATGTTTATATGCCTAGTATGTTTTTGTGCCTACTTGATACATGCATTGGATCGGTTATGATTATATCTTCCCTGTTTTACTCGGATCATGGATATGCACTTATTGGTTGTGCATATTATTCGGTTATGCATTTTAGTTAGATTTACATGTTGTAGTATCTGTTAGTTAAAGCCCTAGAACCAATCATGTGATGGTTGAATAGGGAACATTTTGTATCATATTCTATAAAGGCAAAGGATTGGTTATTATATTTACATCTTGCTTGTGCCAGCTAATTTAAATATAATAATGCCCTAGAAAAGTAGGTTCTTATCTACAGCACATCAATTGGCAGAATTGATTATGAGAGGCTGTAGAGAACACTTTCCTAAATGTTCCTAGTCGAGTATTAATATGCAAGGGCAATATTAATACATAAAGACTAGCATGTAGGTCAATTGATGACTTGATCTCACAAGTCATGGATATATGATATCAAGTTGACACATGGGTATATATTGGAGAATATATACTGAACTGACCCGCCATGAGAAAGTTTCATGGATCGTTATATGAGTGTCATAAACTTTCTCATGTGACTATTGGTATGAATAGTCCTTAGACCTGAAGTCACTATGGTTCCCTACATAAGGAGTTATGTACTTTGGTATCGTCGAAGCGTCACGTAGCAGGTGGACCATAAAGCGATTCTTGGGTATATGTAACAAATTATGCGGAGGGATGTGAGTGATGTAGATGGGATCTATCCCTTCCATATAGCCAGAGTGATATCGGTGGGCCCCTTGATTGAGTAGAACTACTAAAACGCATGGCCATGCTCGAATGAGTCAATATGAGCTATTGAGCTCATTTGTTTGAGTTAGTTTACTCAGGGATCAAGAAACACATAGATTGATCGAGGATGACACGGTCTATGCCTCATTAATCAATCTGATATCAAGGATAGAAGGACACAGTCATATATTATAGTAGTCACGGAAAGGTTAGTCGGATCTTGACTTATCTCGTAACTTGGGTAGCAATGATGTATTGCTAGATGCCGCTCATTGCTTGTGTATCTAAAAGAGTTTAGATCCACTGCCAACGTTATGAGAGCCTATAGGGTCACACACAAAGAGCATGATAATTAGAGGAATTAGAGTATTCTAGTTTGACTAGAATAATTTGGGAATAAGCTTAAGTACAAAATGGTTTTTGGACTTTAAGCTTAATGAGAATTTTAGCTAATTGATTTAATAAGATTAATTCAATATGTTACCTTATTGATTTAATAAGATTAATTCAATATGATAACATAAGCTTAATTGAATTAATAAGATTAATTCAATATGATTGAATTAATAAGATTAATTCAATATGATAACATAAGCTTAATTGAATTAATAAGATTAATTGACATGCATGAATGCCACATAAGAATGCCACATAAGCATGCCACATAAGCATGCCACCTAAGCATCCACCTAAGCTAGTTAAGGTGGAAGGAAACAAAATGGTTTTGTCTCCTTAAGTGGCCGGCCAAACAAGGATATGTCTCAATGCAATGGATTGCATTGAATGTGTGGAGGTGAAAGGGTTTTTCCAACCCTATAAAAGACACCCTAAGTGGCCGGCCAAATAGAGCATTGGCTTTTGTTGTTGGTGGAAGCTTTGGTTGTGTTAGTGGTGAGAGAGCTTGGTGGAAGCTTTGGTTGTGTGGGTTTGTGAGTGTAGGCTAGCAAGAAGAGGAGTCTTCTTCTTCCTTTCTCCTTTTCCCTCTCTTCCTCTCCTTTAGGGACTTCTCTAGCAAGAAGTAAAGGAGAGCTCCTCTAGTTTTTCTTTTGTGAGACAAGAGCTTGCTCGTGTGGATACATATAGAGGCACGGACATTTGAACGTGCTAAAAGATCCAACACATCCAAGGAAAAGCGGGATTGCAAAGGGCACGCAACAAAGGTAGAACTCTCCTATAAGATAGGCTTGGTTTAGAGAAATTTATTTTATACGAGTTTGCTTTCGCATGGATCACTTGGAAGGGATCCTAATTTTTTCCGTTGCGCATATGCCATTTGGCATAAAGAATTCCCTACAGTATCATGCACCATCTTGCATGATTTCATGCTGGTTGGACGGGGTTTTTTTATAGTTGAGCCTGCAGCCAGTTACATGGCCTGCACACGCTGCCACTCATGGGTTAGTGGTACATCAAGAGGGTGTGTGTAGTTGCTCTGTCAAGCTCCGCTGGTCCGCTCATGGGTAGCGATGAGGCAGCATAATAGCGGGCATGGATCCCTCCTTTGGTCTATGACACTGGGAGATGAGAGATTAGCTCCCCCACTCTATTTGGGGCAAGAGGATAGGTGTAATCCGATAGCATCCTGTCCACTTGGTCACTTAGGAGCAGTGATGACAAAGTGCACAGTTGTCATAGCCCTACCCACTCGGCTTCACCATCGCGTGTGAGGCGGCTGACTGGCGTCAGGGGTGACCATGTCATTTGCACGACATACACTTTGCATGGATAACATTTGTATTGTGTTTGCTGCATTTTTATTGATGCCTTGGATGTTGCGTATGATTACCATGCATACAGGATACATATTTGTATATGGTGATGACTTTATCTCTTATAGTATGGCACATGCTCCTGTATCAGGGCAGGAGATTCAGGTAAGTACAGTCCTTTTGTATTTCTTGCTTACATACCCTATTTATATGAGACTGTACTGACATGATTCTTATTGTTAGCTATATCTTGCTATGCATATCGACTATTATCCGCTAAGTTCTTTGAACTTACCCCGTTGCTTTACATCTTTTTTAGGTTGAAACTGCTAGGAGAGTCTAGCTGTCAATTCCCTCTCGTCAAAATGGATAGGTTTTATTGGTCTTATGGTTTTGGTTTTTAACTAGATGAAGTGTGTAGGATTTGTGTTTGTTTTGGTTATGTACTTGTGGAGGTTTGAAGATATTTGTTGTGTCCTTATGGACTATTCGATTGGTTTGGTTGTATATTCCTGCTCAGATGGCAGAAGGGGTAGGTCTCGATGTTTTAGATCTTTTATTTATTTTTGTTGATGGCCTGAGGCCGCATATGGTGTTGTGGTATGTTCCGGTCGTGTTGATCGATGTATAGTGGTCGTGTAGGCCTTGTATGCAAGATTGGTATTGTCACCCGTACAGAGGAGATGCTGTCGGATTTTCGTCTGGCGGGGACTCCTCCGGGGCGTGACAACTATATTCCTGGGAATATAATTCCTAGCACCGTCTTTTTTCTAAGATAGCTTGATATTGTATGTGGTGCTGAGAATTTAAATTTCAGAACCACTATTCTCAAAAACATCATGAGTTTGATATTATACGTGGTGCTGGAAATTTAAATCCCAGGACCATTGTGTTTCTGGGAAGATAATTCCCAGCACCATATTTTTTTCATCAGCTTGATATTCACATTTGGCGGCAGGGATAAAAAAGGAATGAGATGTGTACTTTGATAAATATGAAATTATATGACTGTGTTTGAGCAATTTCAAACTTGATGCGCCATTTGATAAATTACTGTAATTTTAATTTAGTTACCGGTGAATGCAATGATAAAATAATAATTTTGGGATTAATTAATTCATGACTAAATATTTTTGAGATTTGAGATTTTTTAATTATAAATGAGAGTTTTTCAAAGACATCAAAATGAACAAGAAGTAAAATCAGAATTAAAAACTACCTATCCTAAGTAAGAACCAATTCATAAAAGAATGAAATTAAGAAATTTAACTAATCTAAATTATTGAGCTCAAAGAAACAAAGTATAACTAGATTCATTATAATCCTAATGGCTTCAATTCGCCCAATCAAAAATCAAATTATTAATGAGAACTGTGGTATGAATAGGAACTTAAACTGAGTAACTGTCCAAAACAAAAGGGACAGGAAAATTCAACTATGGTATGATCTATCATTGACAACTTGAACAAAATTATAACTCAAACAAAAATAATTCAAGTTGTCTCTCATGGATCAAGCGAAGGCAACCCCAATCTTGTATTTTGATTGATGATCGGAGAAAATAGGGAAGAACAGAGTCAGCGGCAATAAATTCAAATGAAGCTTTGATTGCACAACTTAACACAGAATTGAGCGGAAGGAGAAGTGATTTGAGCTCTTTTACTTCTTTCTAAAGCTCGTCGGCGGCTCGATGAAGCTCGACGGTGGCAGATGAAACTCGACAACAATGTCGGCAATGGAAAGAAAACAAAGGTTGATCGGATACCGAGGTTGATCAGGAAAAGCTCATAGGAGGTGGAAAATCCCTTTCCTCTCCAATGATTGAATTTGATTGGATGGGAGCTCCGGTGGAGGCCAACGAACTCCTCTCCTATTGTTATGTGTCGGCGCACGAAGAAGGTGCCAAATTTGAGATGAACATTAATCCACAGCTACAATACCCTTAATTTACTGTATACTCAAATTAAATCCAATGGCTGAGATGACTCTAAATTGTAATGGGTGAATTTGATCAGAGCTGGATGGATGGTCAATATCAACTTAATCTAGATGAAGAGCCAGGAAGTATGGATCTCGGACATATGATCAGGATCATTCAGATATGGACAGATGATTCATATTCAATCAGATCTTAATAGACAATATGGCTTGCTCTAATATGATCCTTTGATCAAAGTGCCTGGATGAAGTGCACATATTAAATCAGCTTGAACTCCTCCTTTGTACTCCTGAATTAAGTCATATTTAATTCAGTTTGAGACGAACCATAACTCATTCTTGATCTCCTACAAATAAAGTGTAAAATTTACATATAAATTCATAACTTTAGGAGAGATTATAATAAGACTCAAAATGAATCCAAACTCGTAAAATATTATATAAATTGTAAATAATAACACAAGAGGTTTAAAATCATCAATACTAAGAGCCAAAATAATATATCAAAATAGCAGTTATCAAATTTCCCTCACTTATTCTTATGCATCCCATGCAAGTAAATAAAACCACAAAAAATAAATTCACCTTCCAAATAATTTCTTAGTAATACCTTGAAAATAGTAAAATGTAGTTACCTAGTGAAGGCAGAGAATAGAAAAGAGAGAGAGATCAAGGAACTTAGGGAAGAAGGAGAAGATTATGAAGCAAAATGGTTTCTTTAGAATTGGATTTTTTTTGGTACCTCACGTTCCAAAACACTAAACATTTTATCCCTATTTATACATTTTTGGATGACATGCAAATCAACAAGACATTAAATTCAATAACTGATAGATTCATGATGTTAAATACTGAAATTTAAAACACTAAATTAAATGGCTAAAATTAGGAAAATAATCTTAGAAATTAATTTCGAAATTTTTGGAGAATTTTATAAATTTTTCCGGAATTTTTCGAGAATTAAATGGTGCTTGTATGAGGTATTTTCGGGGATAAGGAAAAAAATCAATTTTTAAAGGGCCTATTTGAAATATCAAATTTTTTTGAGGGTTAAATGTGTTAACTTAAACCTAGGTCATTTCCTTAGCATGAGCCGCCGTCGTTTTTATTCTGGGGCAGTTCACTTTCACGATAACTTTCTCTCCACCGCGCCCGACTCCACCCCACGATCCTTTTCCTCACCGTTTCTTCTCGCGACTCAAATTCTTCGCGATCCAATGCCTCGCACAGTTTCCCTCACCGCGCCGTAGCCAGCGATTGCTACAACCCGCAGCCACCGACGCTGTCGTCCGAGCTATTGCGGTCGGGCACTCCTCCGTGCCGGCATCTCCGCTGGTTTTCCACGCGCACGCACCGCATGCCTTTGACACCGCCGCCGCCGCCGCCACCGCGATCGAGCTGTCGTCGTCTTCTCCCCGCGTGCGCCTGCTGCCAGGCCAGAAGTCGGTGGCACCGCCTTGGTCGTTGTCGTCAAGTGGCCAGCCGCTGCCGCCAGGAGGTTTATCCGAGGCCATCGCTGCCTCCCCGAGCCAACCGTTGCCTTCTTCCTTGCGCCGCCGCAGTCTGTCGCCAGCGATTTTTCTTGGGCAGTTCTCCCAGTCACAGCGACATCTCCTCCTCTCCTCCGCTGCGACTGACATCTTTCCGGTGGGAGGTTCGGCTTGAGGGCAGAACGTCGTTTGTGCAGTCGGGTGAAGGCCCTTCTTTGGAAACAAGTGTGCTGCCCTGTCCGGCGGTCGCCGGAGCAAAGGTGAGGATGCTCTTTCCCTCAAATTTGGATGGAATTGAATTCCCTACTGCGATTTTCCTTTGGTTGAACAGGGATGGTGTTTGAGCAGTGGTTTTCTGGCAAACAGGGTGGATTTTGGGAGGGGGGGTTACTGCCGGCGAGGTTTCAACCGCTGGTAAGCATGATCTGTTTCTTTTCTTTGTGCATATGGTAGTTAATTTTGGTTATATGCAGTTGGATTTTTGATCTGTAGAGTTGGCTACGAGTTTGAGTTGGTTTGGTCGTTTAAGTTGCTGTGAGTGAGAGGAGAGGACTCGTTTGGGTTGTTTTGGTGAATAGAACAGGTTGTGCAATTTTGTTTGGATGTGATATACATGATTATAGGGGTTGTAAAATCATATTTGCTTAATTGGATGAAACGATAGTTATATTAGGTGGGATGTGACCGGAATTTTATTAAGCATTTGAGTTAATTGGTTTATGTCCGAAATCGGCTTAGGATTCGATTTGACGATGGATCGTATTTTAGTGCTTAACAATAGTTATGCTATATGCAGGTTTCGATCACGAGGCAGGTCCCCGGTCGTGAAAATCTGGTTCTTTTTGCGGATATTTTATCAGGCGGGTATTTTGACTTATCTTTTAGATATAGTCATTGTTGATATGCTAGTTAGGATAGCTTGCAATAATATTCATATTTATATGCCTAGTATATTTTTGTGCCTATTGGTACATGCATTTGATAGGTTATGATTATATCTTCCCTATTTTTATTTGGATCATAGTTACTTGGATTATGGATATGTACATATTGATTGTGCATATTACTCGGATAGGTATTTTTAGTTGGATTTACATGCTTTAGTATCATGCACCATCTTGCATGATTGCATGCTGGCTGGATGGAATTCCTTTATAGTTGAGCCCGCAGCCAGTTACATGGCATGCACACACTGCCACTCATGGGTTAGTAGTACATCAGGAGGGTGTGTGCAGTTGCTCTATCATGCTCCGCTGGTCCGCTCATGGGTAGCGATGAGGCAACGTGGTAGCGGGCAGGGATCCCTCCTCTAGTCTATGACACCGGGAGATGAGAGCTTAGCTCCCCCACTCTGTTTGGGGCAGGAGGATAGGTGTACTCCGACAGCATCCTGTCCACTCGGTCACTCAGGAGCAGTGATGGCAGAGTGCACAATTGTCATAGCCCTACCCACTCGGCTTCACCATCGCGTGTGAGGCGGCTGACTGGTGTCAGGGGTGACCATGTCATTTGCACGGCATGCACTTTGCACGGATCACATTTGTATTGTTGTTGCTGCATTATTGTATTGATGCCTTGGATGTTGCATATGATTGCCATGCATACAGGATTCATATTCATATATGGTGATGACTTTATCTCTTATAGTAGGGCACATGCTCCTATATCAGGGTAGGAGATTTAAGTGAGTACAATCCTTTTACATTTATTTCTTGCTTACCCTATATGTGAGACTGTACTGGCATGATTTTTATTGTTAGCTATATCTTACTTTGCATATCGACCATATCCGCTAAGTTCTTTGAACTTACCCCATTGATTTTTATCTATTTCAGGATGAAGCTGTCAGGAGAGTCCAGCTGCCAAACCCCCTCGTCGCGAAAGTTTAATATTTATTTGTTTTATGGTTTTGGATATTTGGATTAGAAGATATGTTTAGGATTGGAGTTGGATTTATGTACTCGTGGGTATTTGGTGTCCTTATGGACCTTTATTCGGATTTTATCTTGATTGGTTTTGGTTGGGTTATTCCTGCCCAGATGGTAGAAGGGGTAAGTCTAGTTAGTGTAGACTTTTGTTTACCTTGATTTGTTGGCCTGAGGCCTATTTTATTACTTGCGTGTGATGTTTGGATTCCGGTCGTGTTCACCGATGTATAGTGGCCGTGTAGGCCTTGTATGAAAATTGGTATTGTCACCCGTACAGGGGAGGTGCTGCCCGATTTTTGTCTGGCGGGGACTCCCTCGAGGCGTGACAATTTATTTGGTATCAGAGCGTAGGTTTCCGAGTTCCTTAGGGTCTTTGGGGTTTTTGGGAGTTTGCCACATTTAGCAGGTTAACTGGGGTATTTTCGGATTGGTACGGATTTCCAACGATTGTTATGTTTCAGAAATTCGAGGTATTACTGACGAGGTCAATATGGGGAATTTGGCGGCAACAGGACATCTCCAGACGGCTAACAAGTAAATAAATTCTAGAAAATTTTCTATATTTAGTGCATATTTATATTGGTTATATTTGGTTATGCGGTGATATCATGTTTTATCTAGTATTATTTTAACCTGATATTTGTTGGACAATTAGATTTTTAGGTTGCTGGTTTATAGATAGCATTTGGTTATAAATTGCTATTACTGCTATAGGTAGCTAGTTATCTTTGTGATATAAATGATTAGATATTATTGGTAGATGTTTACCTATTACTATTGGGACTAGTATTAGGATTGGACTAGTTGAATAATATGAATAAGATGGATAAATTCGTAGAAGGTATACATATAGGTTATTTGACTTTCGAGATCCTAGGGCATGATGACATAATTACATTGCTTACGTAGTTTAGGGTATATACAGGCATCTGATACTTTATTTATTATTGCCTTGACTTTGTTCTGGCATGACCCTTTAGTTATACCCTAATTAATTTCAGCCATTGATTCCCATTAGTAGGACTATGCTGTCGTTTATTAGACAGCTTGTTATATGTTTATATGGTTCTGTGTTTTTGCGGTCGACACCATGATTAAGACTAGTAGAGATAGAATAACTTAGATAAGGTTATTCGGTAGGAGCGGATCTCAGGAATGAAACAACATTAGTGGAACCCTAGGTGTTGGAACCCTAGGCATAATAACCCGGATGTGCATATTATGTATATTGTGTTGTAGCATGCATGATTGCACTGGTAGAATGATATAATTTAGGCTTAACCCTCTTGCCGGGCTTGTTAGTAGATTTGTTGTCTTTATTGGCCTTGAAAGGCGTTTCCTGTTAGCTGGGACGAAACCCTATGATAATCGTCTCGACGTGATTATTAGTGGACATATGACTTTTATCGACCTTGATAACCGTTTATATTAGAAGGGTGGGAACCTTAGACTAACCATCTGGAGAAATTTATTTATTAGTCGATAATCTTTACCGACTTTGGTAAACATTTTGTTTTAGAGGTGTTGAAACCCTCGCTTGACCGCCTCAATGAGTTTAATTGTAGATCGATGATCCTTATCGATTTTGATAGACGTTCTACACTGGATGTATTGGATAACCCTAGGCTTAACAACCTAGGATAATCGACTACTCACGCAACCTATTAATGGTAGTATGCTAGTGCGTGCAGTCAATAACTAAATATTTATATACTGCTTGTTTACCCACGAGTCTCATTCATGGTAGCATGTGGTTGCACGTAGACAGTGCTGAGTATATTGATTGTCGACACATGGGTTACGTTCGCGGTAGCTCATAGATAGTTCCCTTTTTGTGTGAGAGCCACGAGGCTTTGTCGTGGTATCCGGATGTGCACTGCTTGTTGCAGTGGTTGTGTATGTTGCGGGTATATTTGTTATACCACTGTGATGGTAGTAGACCGATATTGGTACTGAGGGTTGCTACTTTAGTTTGTTCCCTGTGACTTCCATTATGTGCATTATGATTATGCACTATTGTCCATACATCCACAGAGTGGTTGTACTCACCCTCTCCTCACTTATCCTTTAGATTAACTGATGGAGGACGTGTCCTGTTGACCTACCTTGGTGTCGCTCAGAGAGTTCTTTGCCGTGCTTGTCTCCCTTCATCGTCGGGATGCCGCTTTGTTTACTTTATCGGTGTTGCATTTTGATTATGCACTTTGGATTTTTGGTCGCAATTTGATTTAGTGTCACAAAACTATTTTACTTTAAGTGATATATGTTTAGTCGTGCATGCATGCAGTTAATAAAATATTGATATTTATATAATTATTTCGGAGTTTTTACCAGATCTGGTCCATGGATTTCGGAATATTGTCACTTAGGGACTCCTCTGTCATTTGGATGATGGATATGCCCCCAGGACGTGACAATTTTATTGGGTTGCGGTTTTGGTTTGTGGGTTTTGTGTTTCGAGGATTATCTTTTCCTTGGATTTTTGGGAGTTCTCGTGTTTTGGGACCAGGCAAGCTGAAGGATATCTCTGAGCTATAGGAAAAGTATTGTCTTTAGTGGTTACAATACTTTAGTGGTTAGAAAAAGCATTGACCTAGTGAATTGCCCCTACTCATGGTCGGGGACGAGTTCGATGATGTATTGACCTTGCAGAACCTAACGATGATTTCAGAAGTACGGACTCTATAGAGGTGCCGACTGATGTCGAATTAGGAAGCTAGGGATATGGGCCACTAGCCACCAGTTTGAAGGACAAGGAGTAAGCCCTCAGAGAATATCAGTCCCTACTAATAGTGATTTAGTTATGGATAAGGCGTGTATACCTACACTGATCAAGACGATGAAAGATCATTTTACCTTATTATAGGAGGTGTTGGATGAGATATTTATCTGTCCTAGTATTTTTTTAGAGAAGATCCAGAACTCTTTGTTAAAAGAGAGATGGACCTTTGAGATTATACGTCGATTTTCGATGATAGAATGCGGTAGTTGTGGAAGGAAAAGAATATCCTTCATTGTGGATAGAGGATCTATTTAGATCAGCTATAGGACACCTGTGTATACTTTAGGATTGATTTATAACTGACTTGTTGATATTGTAGTGACACGGTGTCATACAATTATCATTGTCATTGGGATGATTGTTATATCATCAGCCTAGAGTAAAGAGAATGCAGTTGTATAGCGACGACAATTTCATACTTGGTATGAATTGTATGAGCTTGTGATTATCTTATTAGACTTATTGACGACTTAGTTGTCCAGGCGTTTGGGAAGTCGTGTATTTTGGACACGATTGGCTCAGTTGTGGTTGTTGGATTACGTAACTTGGCCACTGTTGAGGGTGGTAGTTGGAGTTGCGCACTCGGTCACTGTTGATGGTAGTTTTCTTGGTATTGATTTGATTATTATCATAGATATGGATAGGATGCTCTAGCGATACTACAATCGCTGACTAGTTGAACCAGGAAGGTGATGGAATTTATTTGGTCTAAAGCTTGTGAAACTAGTTTCAGGGCTCAGATGATGGTTGACTTTTACGCCAGTGTTAATTAATTATTCTGGTGTGGATGGAAGGGTAGTGTATATGGATGCATCATTTCGGGGATCGGAGCGATTCCGATGCTATTGAATAAGATGTATCCTAAGCTTACGACAATTAAAGGACTGCGAGATAAGTCGTCATATATATGACGTGGACTTCGCAGTTATTATGTTGTTTTGAATAGGTGAGGAGCAGGAATGCTCATGGAGTTTTGGCTAGCTACTGGATAGCTACTATAGAGTAGCTGGAACACAAACGGTTGTAACAAGGAAGTTTGATTGCGATAGCCTCCCATGCACTTACAGAGTGTGTGGTGGAGTGAATTTATGACGGTAGATGGACTACCGTCTCTGACTCCGAGAAGGATAATGGTTTCCGGAGTTGCATTAGTTTAAGGAACAGATGCTTCAGGAAATTCCGATTCCAGAATGGAAGTGGAAGCGTATTATTATGAATTTTGTGGTGGGTTTGCCTAGGACACATCAAGGCCATGACGCGATTTGGGCAGTCGTTGACTGACTAACCAAATCCGTGCACTTCTTAGCGATTCGGAAGACCGACTCTCTGGATCGTTTGGTAGAGTTATATTGTCGGGAGGTCATCAGATTGCATGGTGTTCCTTTGAGCATTATATCAGATAGAGATCCCCGATTCACGTCTCGGTTCTGGCAGAGTCTGCAGCAGGCCTTAGGCACGTAGCTTCGTTTTAGTACTGCGTTCCATCCGCAGATAGATGGACAGTCTGAGCGAACCATTTAGACACTAGAGGACTTGCTGAGGTCCTGTGTTATGGATTTCGGGGACAATTAGGAGGACCACTTGTTGTTAGTGGAATTCGCCTAGAATAACAACTATCGTTCGGCTATTCAAATGGCACCGTTTAGAGCATAGTATGGTAGACAGTGTCAGATACACACCCTCTGGGAGGAGGTTGGGGAGGCCCAGTTGCTAGGACCCCAGAGAGCTCAGCATGAGGCAGAGTTGGTTCGTACTATCAGACGTAGGATGACAAAGGCACAGGATCGTCAGAAGAGTTATGCGGATCAGAGATGGAGACTTCTGGAGTTCTCTGTTAGTGACCATGTATTCCTGCGAGTCTCACCCACGAAAGGGGTGAAAGATGTGGTCTCCGTGGTAAGCTAGCTCCTAGGTACATTGGTCCGTTTGAGATTTTAGAGAGGATAGGAGCAATCGCTTACTGACTAGCGCTATCACCGTCTTTGGTTGGTATCCATGATGTGTTTCATGTGTCTATGCTAAGGAAGTATGTGTTAGACTCTACGCATATTCTATCAGGTGTGTCAGGTTTCATTCAACCTGATGCTACTTATGCAGAGGTTCTGGTATGGGTTTTGGATCACAAGGAACGACAGTTGCGAAACAAGATTATGTGACTTGTCAAGATCGGGTGGAGTCACCACACTGATGAGGAGGCTACTTGGGAGCTTAAGGAAAAGATTCAAGCTCAATACCTCACCTGTTTACTTAAGGTACGTGAGATATATTTTCAGTACTTGTGGTATCTCTTACTCATTATGCATCTGAGTAGGAAATTTGGGGACCAAATTTTTATTAGTGGGAGAGAATGTTAAATACTGAAATTTAAAGCACTAAATTAAATGGATAAAATTAGGAAAATAATCTTAGAAATTATTTTCGGAATTTTTGGAGAATTTTATAAATTTTTCCGGAATTTTTTGGGAATTAAATGGTGCTTGTATGGGGTATTTTCGGGGATAAGGAAAAAAAATCAATTTTTAAAGGGCCTATTTGAAATATCAAATTTTTTTGAGGGTTAAATGTGTTAACTTAAACCTAGGTCGTTTCCTTAGCATGAGCCGCCATCGTTTTTATTCCGGAACGGTTCACTTTCACGATAACTTTCTCTCCACCGCGCCCAACTCCACCCCACGATCCTTTTCCTCGCCGTTTCTTCTCACGACTCAAATTCTTCGTGATTCAACGCCACGCACAGTTTCCCTCACCGCGCTGCAGCCAGCGATCGCCGCAGCCCGCAGCCACCGATGCCGTCGTCCGAGCTATTGCGGTCGACCACTCCTCCGTGCCAGCATCTCCGCTGGTTTTCCACGCGCACGCACCGCGTGCCTTTGACACCGCCGCCACCGCGATCGAGCTGTCGTCGTCTTCTCCCCGCGTGCGCCTGCTGCTAGGCCAGAGGTCGGTGCCGCCGCCTTGGTCGTTGTCGTTAAGTGGCCAGCCGCTGCCGCCAGGAGGTTTATCCGAGGCCATCGTTGCCTCCCCGAGCCAACCGTCACCTTCTTCCTTGCGCCGCCGCAGTCTGTCGCCAGCGATTTTTCTTGGGCAGTTCTCCCAGTCACAGCGACATCTCCTCCTCTCCTCCGCTGCGGCTGACATCTTTCAGGTGGGAGGTTCGGCTTGAGGGCAGATCGCCGTTTGTGCAGTCGGGTGAAGGCCCTTCTTCGGAAACAAGTGTGCTGCCCTGTCCGGTGGTCGCCGGAGCAAAGGTGAGGCTGCTCTTTCCCTCAATTTGTGATGGAATTGAATTCCCTACTGCGATTTTCCTTTGGTTGAACAGGGATGGTGTTTGAGCAGTGGTTTTTCGGAGAACAGGGTGGATTTTGGGAGGGGGGGTTACTGCCGACGAGGTTTCAACCGCTGGTAAGCATGATGTGTTTCTTTTCTTTGTGCATATGGTAGTTAATTTTGGTTATATGCAGTTGGATTTTTGATCTGTGGAGTTGGCTACGAGTTTGAGTTGGTTTGGTCGTTTAAGTTGCTGTGAGTGAGAGGAGAGGACTCGTTTGGGCTGTTTTGTTGAATAGAACAGGCTGTGCGATTTTGTTTGGATGTGATATACATGATTATAGGGGTTGTAAAATCATATTTACTTAATTGGATGAAACGATAGTTATATTAGGTGGGATGTGACCGGAATTTTATTAAGCATTTGGGTTAATTGGTTTATGTCCGAAATCGGCTTAGGATTCGATTTGACGATGGATCGTATTTTAGTGCTTAACAATAGTTATGCTATATGCAGGTTTCAGTCACGAGGTAGGTCCCCGGTCGTGATGATCTGGTTCTTTTTGCATATATTTTATCAGGCGGGTATTTTGACTTATCTTTTAGATATAGTTATTGTTGATATGCTAGTTAGGATAGCTTGCAATAATATTCATGTTTATATGCCTAGTATGTTTTTGTGCCTATTGGTACATGCTTTTGATAGGTTATGATTATATCTTCCCTGTTTTTATTTGGATCATAGTTACTTGGATTATGGATATGTACATATTGATTGTGCATATTACTCGGATAGATATTTTTAGTTGGATTTACATGCTTTAGTATCATGCACCATCTTGCATGATTGTATGCTAGCTGGACGGGGTTCCTTTATAGTTGAGCCCGCAGCCAGTTACATGGCCTGCACACACTACCACTCATGGGTTAGTAGTACATCAGGAGGGTGTGTGCAGTTGCTCTGTCAAGCTCCGCTGGTCCGCTCATGGGTAGCGATGAGGCAGCGTGGTAGCGGGCAGGGATCCCTCCTCTAGTCTATGACACCGGGAGATGAGAGCTTAGCTCCCCCACTCTGTTTGGGGCAGGAGGATAGGTGTACTCCGACAACATCCTGTCCACTCGGTCACTCAGGAGCAGTGATGGCAGAGTGCACAGTTGTCATAAGCCTACCCACTCGGCTTCACCATCGCGTGTGAGGCGGTTGACTGGCGTCAGGGGTGACCATGTCATTTGCACGACATGCACTTTGCACGGATCGCATTTGTATTGTGGTTGCTGCATTATTGTATTGATGCCTTGGATGTTGCATATGATTGCCATGCATAAGGATTCATATTCGTATATGGTGATGATTTTATCTCTTATAGTAGGGCACATGCTCCTATATCAGGGTAGGAGATTTAGGTGAGTACAGTCCTTTTGCATTTATTTCTTGCTTACCCTATATGTGAGACTGTACTGGCATGATTTTTATTGTTAGCTATATCTTACTTTGCATACGACCATATCCGCTAAGTTCTTTGAACTTACCCCGTTGATTTTTATCTATTTCAGGATGAAGCTGTCAGGAGAGTCCAGCTGCCAAACCCCCTCGCCGCGAAAGTTTAATATTTATTTGTTTTATGGTTTTGGATATTTGGATTAGAAGATATGTTTAGAATTGGAGTTGAATTTATGTACTCATGGGTATTTGGTGTCCTTATGGACCTTTATTCGGATTTTATCTTGATTGGTTTTGGTTGGGTTATTCCTGTCCAGATGACAGAAGGGGTAAGTCTAGTTAGTTTAGACTTTTGTTTACCTTGATTTGTTGGCCTGAGGCCTATTTTATTACCTGCGTGTGATGTTTGGATTCCGGTCATGTTGACCGATGTATAGTGGCCGTGTAGGCCTTGTATGAAAATTGGTATTGTCACCCGTATAGGGGAGGTGCTGCCGGATTTTTGTCTGGCGGGGACTCTCTCTGGGCGTGACACATGAATTCATGAAGAGTTGCATCAATCAATGAATTCATGAAAAGTCACTTTAGATGAAATTGCATTTTGCATCTTGAAGAAGTAGAGGATAATTTAGACTTTGCTTCTTGTAGAAGTAGAAGAGATATTTGATTCTTGAATTTTGGTTTAATCCAACAATGCCTCCCGTAAACCAAATATTGATTTTACTCCTAGGGCTGCAAGATTTCTTGAAAATATAGATCCTCCAAGCGTCTTTGTAAAAATATCAGCCAATTGTTCATTGCTAGGACAATATTCTAGGTTGATTTCACCTTCATTAACAAGTTCTCTTAGAAAATGAAATCGTAGGCGGATGTGCTTTGTTCTTCCATGCAGTACTGGGTCCTTTGATACAGAAATTGAAGAACTGTTATCACAATATAATACGGTTGGGTCTTTTTGCTTGCATTTTAAATTTTCAAGAACTCCTCTTAACCATAAAGTTTGACATCCTACTGAAGAAGCTGCTATATATTCTGCTTCGGTAGTTGAAAGTGCCACAATTGGTTGCTTCTTTGAACACCAAGAGATTGCCCCACTTCCAAGGTTGAAAATATAACCAGATGTACTTCGAGAATCATCAATATTTCCTCCAAGATTGCTATCTGTATAACCAACAAGTTTGATGGGCACATGTGCTTTGTAGAAAATGTCATAATCAATGGTTCCTTTAATATATCGAAGAATCCTTTTTGTAGCTTCCCAATGGTTTGAATAAGGTTTTTCCATAAATCTGCTAATCAAACTCACTGCGAACATAATATCAGGTCTAGTGGTAGTAAGATACATCAGGTTCCCAACCAAGCTACGAAACATAGTTGGATTTACCATCTTTCCTTCACCAATCTTACTTAGTTTCAAACCTATGATGCAAGGAGTTGAGACTGGGTTTGCATGTTCCATCTTGAACCTTTTAAGAATTTGAGTTGCATAGAATTCTTGTGAGATAAAAATTCCTTCTCTTGATTGTTGAACATTAATGCCCAAAAATTGATGCAGCTCACCCAAATCTGTCATTTCAAACTCACACATCATAGCATTCTTAAATTCAGTCAATATCTCCAGATTATTTTCAGTAAAAATAAGATCATCAACATAAAGACTCACAAGCATAAAACCACCTTCAGAATTTTGTTTGACATATAGTGTATGCTCAAAAGGACATCTTTGAAAATCATATTTAATAAAATAGTCATTAATTCGGTCATACCATGCACGAGGTGATTGCTTTAACCCATAGAGAGCCTTTCTGAGCTTATATACTTTGTCCTTATCGCTAATGTTCACAAAACCAGGTGGTTGTTCAATATAAATTTCTTCACGAAGAAAACCATTTAAAAAGGCTGATTTGACGTCCATTTGACATAATTTCCAACCATTTTGAGTAGCAAGGGCAATAATTAATCGAACTGTATCAAGTCTAGAAACAGGAGCAAATACCTCATTATAATCTTCTCCTTCTTTTTGCTTGTATCCCTTTGCAACCAATCTTGCTTTATATTTATTAATGGAGCCATCTGGATTGGTTTTGGTCTTGAAGATCCATTTAACTCCAATTGCAATTTTGTGCGATGGTAAAGTAGTGAGCTCCCATGTATCATTCTTCTCAATAGAGCTTATTTCTTCATTCATGGCATGAACCCATTTTTTTCTCTTTTGATGCTTCTTCATATGTAATTGGATCTTCTCCTGCAAAGAATGCAAAAAAGACTTGATCTGTCATATTTACCTCTTCAATCTCATCATAAATATCTCTTAGACTCCTTGTTTTTCTTTGCGACGATGATGGTGAATTTTGTGGAGAATTACTACTTTCAAAATTATCAGGTTGCAAAGGGGAGTCTTCATCAAAGTCAAGAAATTGCCAATTTGATAAACCTGTCAATTCTGAAAAACTATAAGAAGCCTTTTCATCAAAATGAACATCCCTGCTAATCACAATCCTTTTTGTTTTTGGATTATAAAGTTTGTAAGCTTTGCTCCTTTCACTATAACCAATGAAGATGTACTTTTCAGACTTGTCATCCAGCTTCGTTCTTAAAGAATCAGGAATATGGGCATATGCAAGACAACCAAAAGTTTTTAAATGATGAACATTTGGTTTCTTTCCATACCAGGTCTCATTTGGAGTAGAATTTGGTAACCTTTTTGTAGGTGATCTGTTGATTAGATAGACGACACATGTGTTGCTTCGGCCCAGAATTCAGCTGACATATTGTTCTTCTTCAACATACATCTGACCATATCCAAGATTGTCCTATTTTTCCACTCTGCAAAACCATTTTGTTGTGGCGAATAACGAGTTGACAATTCATGTCTAATGCCATGGCATTGACAAAATTCTTCAAATAAAGAAGATAAAAATTCACCTCCGCGATCACTTCTCAAATTTTTCTACTTGAGTTTTGAAAACTTTAAAGCAAGAGAGAGCTTCTGATTTTTCTTTAACAAAATATATCCAAGTCTTTCTAGTGTAATCGTCAATAAATAATAAGAAGTATGAGTTACCTCCAAGAGATGGTACTCGCATGGGTCCACGCAGATCAGTGTGAACAAGTTCTAATGGTGAATGTGATTCCCACTTAGATTTAGATGGGAATGGCTCTCGGTGTTGTTTTCCAAGTTGGCATTCCTCACATACTTCACTTATACTATCAATTTTCGGTAGCTCTTGAACAATATTTTTGCTTGATAATTCTTTCAAACTCTGAAAATTCAGGTGCCCAAATATGTCGTGCCACAACTTAAAAATTTCTTCATTAGCTATAAGATAGCAGGTAGCATTTATAACATCAAGTTTGAGAGGAAATAAATTATTTGAACCCATACCAATCCTTGCAACATCTTGATTTTTCTTCTTCATGGTGCAAAATTTACCAACAAAGTGTATATCAAAACCTTTTTGTAAAAGATGTCCAACACTAAGGAGATACTTCGTAAACCAGGAACATAAAATACCTCAGACATCTTTTCAACTTTTCCAAACTTTGTCTTGAAAGTGATTTCTCCTACTCCTTCTATTTTGTAGGATTTAGCATCTCCAAAAGTTACCTGCCCATAGTTAGTTTCCACAATAGTCGAAAATAAGCTTCTATTTCCGGTCATATGCCGACTTGCACCACTATCCAGATACCAAATATTTTCCACATTTCCATCACAAGCAATTAATAAAGTTTCAGAATTTTGAACTTCATTTTCATGTACTAAGCCAGCTTCACGTTTTTTCTCTGGATATTTTTCCCAACAATCATTTATTTTATGTCCTAGCTTATGACAATAACGACATTCAATATAAGGTTTTGTACCTTTGTAATTTCCACGTCCTCTTCCTCTTTGGGAATTGTAAGAGAATGATTTCTCCTCCTTTTGAGACTCTTCGTTTCCTTTTTCTTGTGACTGTTGGTAAGAATGTCTACCACCTCTTCTTTGATTCCAGCCTCTTCCACATCCACGATAAGAACCACGACCTCCCATGGATGTGTACTGGTATTTCAAAGCTTGATTTGAAGAAGAAATAAGAGGGCTTCGGTGAAGGATTCTAACCTCATGAGCTTCCAATCTTCTTTGCAAACTTTCCAAGGACATCAGTGAAAGATCTTGTGATTCTTCAATAGCGACTACCACATGATCAAATTTGCTAGGTAGACTTCGCAAGATTTTCTCCACCACCCTTTGGGTCTCCATGATTTCTCCATTTGATGCCATTTGATTCACAATTGAACTGGTTCATGTGAAGTATTCTGAAACTTTTTCATTGTCTTTCATCTCTAACTTTTCAAAATCTGCTCATAGAGACTATAAGCGAATTTTTTTTACTTGGTCTTGTCCGGAATAAGTTGTTTGTAAAATCTCCCATGCTCTTTGAGCACTTGTTGCTTTTGAAATCCTTTCATAAATCGGAATTTCAAGGGCTTGATAAATTTGAAAAAGAGCTTTTCTATCCTTTTGCTTCCTGCTCTTCAAAATATTTCTTTGTGCTTCGGTTAGATGATCTTCCTCCTCTGGTAAATTTACTCCTTCTATAACACTCCATAAGTCTTGTGATTCAAGACATACCTTCATGAGATTGCTCCAATAATCAAATTTTTCACCATTGAATCGAGGTACAAGGGAAACAAGGTTGTTGGCCATTTTTTTTAGCTTCAATAGTTAAAATAGAAGCAATCAAACGATGGAGTTTAACACATGGGATTTTCCAGTAGTTTTGTGAAGAAAATTTGCTCAACTTGTTGTCTTCCAAATAACCAAGCTCTGATACCAGTTTGAAGGCAGAGAATAGAAACGAGAGAGAGATCAAGGAACTTAGGGAAGAAGGAGAAGATTATGAAGCAAAATGGTTTCTTTAGAATTGGATTTCTTTTGGTACCTCACGTTCCAAAACACTAAACATTTCATCCATATTTATACATTTTTGGATGACATGCAAATCAACAAGACATTAAATTCAATAACTAATAGATTCATGAATTCATGAAGAGTTGCATCAATCAATGAATTCATGAAAAGTCACTTGAGATGAAATTGCATTTTGCATCTTGAAGAAGTAGAGGATAATTTAGACTTTGCTTCTTGTAGAAGTAGAAGAGATATTTGATTCTTGAATTTTGGTTTAATCCAACACCTAGGACCATCAAATTTGCAAAGATAAAAGCATTTATGAATCTAATTCTTACCATAGTCAATTAAGCATGTTAACTTCAAACTACTTGAATAAAGTAAGACTAAAATCTTCACAAGGTAGAATTTCCTCTTGCACTTTCAAAGACATATGTATAAGTAAAGTTTCACTCAGGGCTACTCACAACACTTCACTCTCATAAGCTTACTTATTTTCTACTTCTTCACTACTATAAATGCATAACAACATGAATCAAAAGGATTTATCAAGAATATAAATAAAATTGAAAAGAAATCAAAAGAAACAGACTTAGTGACAAGAGCAAAGAAAACAATGAGAGAATGAGAATTTTAGAAGAATAATCCTAATGAGTTAACCCAATGATGGATGTATCATGCATCATATCAAATCCCTAATTTTACCCAAATAATTCTGTGAAATTGAATTGAATCCACATTTTATTCTCCATAAGCATTTCATATCCTTTAAAAACCCATCAACTCAAGTAAAGTAAAAGATATAACTCATCATTACACCTCCTTATTCACCACATTTACATTTCACTCTTATCGATTTAAATCATGGAAAATAAATTAAAAATGAGAGAGAAACTATTATCAGTGATATAACAAGGATTTCTTGAAGTCTCTCAATGATTAAAATGACTGTAAAAGAATTTTGAGACATCACACTTCAAGTTGATACTTAAATGATAATATTTGACCAATTCACATTTCAACTTCTTTTAAACTTTGTTTTTTTTAATTTTTCTCTGTAAATAACCTTTGTTTCTAGCATATATTGAAGTTATCATTCACTTTTCATCAATTAGGAATCAAAACAAAATTTTTGAAACCTAAACGACCCCTTGAAACCCAATTCACAGATTGAACAAAATCTATTTTTGGCTAACTTCTTCCTTTGCTTTGTGCCATGAATCAGCTTGGAATTCTTCCCTAATCTACCTCATATGCTTCTCAATATAAGCTTGTTGAATTGCTGAAATTTCTAGATTTTAAAGCTCAAACTCTTAAACATTCAAATTGGACAACTTCTGAAAATCTGATTTGAGTTTCAAGATCTGAATTTCCAGTGAATTTTGGCTCAATTCATGCAGGATTAAACTTTGAATAAGATCTCATTTAGCATTACATTGATAAGGAATTAAATTCAACTTGATTCATATCATAAAAAATGTTGTGAAGTTGACACAAATAGGCCTCTTGGTTTAGGACAAATTCAGTAGTTGCTGACTTTACTTCTAAACTCAATTTCAACCATCCCCTTTGGTATTTCTTCTAATTCTGAGGTTTGAGAATGCACTGTTGGGACCGCTAGAACGCTAGAGAGGAGGGGGGGGGGGGGGGAGGGGAGGGGAGGGTGAATAGTGTTCGTCGATTTGCCCTTCGATTGCATTCGTACTTGTCTACAAGTTGTTAGTAATACGCAGCAGAAACACAATAACACATAAACAAAATACAAGCAAGACAATCACATGCACAACACCAAGTTTTATGTAGTTCGGAATCTATGGTTCTTACTTCATGACCGAGCTAATGATCCACACCCACTATACTTTTCTCCTTCTCGGCAATACACCGGAGGTGGAGAAACCTCATACAAGAGTTTACACAAATACAACAACCAAAATGCAAAATGTAAGCAGAAAAAAATGCAAAGAAAACTTTACAAGAAAGCTTTTGAACGGTTGTTGATTTGGTCGATGTTGAACGTTTCTGAAGCCTAGGAATGCAACAACACTTCTTTTCAAAAATCCTAAAGAATCGATTTTGAAATCCTGCTCAAGCTCCCTTTCTTATAGGTTTCACGTCAGGCTAATTTCTAACCGTTTCTACTCAATGGTAAGTTTGCCAGTCGAGATGCCGCCTCGACTTAGCCTTGGTCGAGGCGTTGGTCAAGTGCACCTTGCTTATGACTTGCCATTGTCAAGCCTCTAATCGACTGCTCTACCACAACAATCGACTGCTTATTGAAGCTACTATTTTTCACTTTGCTCGACCACCCTTCAAACTTCCTGAGCACCTATAAGTCGATTGCTCTTCCATAGAAATCGACTACTGAGCACCTAGCTCGTTTGTTGACTCACCAAGTGCCGAGCACTTAGTCCGAATCCTGAGCCGCATGCGGCCAGTCGACTATGTCTATACAATAGTCGACTGTCGAGAACCCAGTTTGAAAACCGAGCCACACAGCGGGAGTCGGTCACACTGAACCAGTCGACTGCCGTACCTCAAATATGAGTTTTACCCCAAGTATGATCCCTTCATACTTGATGCTTACCCTTACCCTAGATCTAAGCCTTCTAACCACTTCCATCAGCCTCACACCTCTAGGATCCATCTGAGTCCTCCACGACTCTTTAATCCTTGCGCTAGTCTTCAAGTATTTTCATCGTCTATTATGATGCTCTTGGGTCTACTTTTGCCAAGAGACCGTGCCTCCGGAACTTCCATTGCCAAGGTTTCACTTTTAGGCTTTCCCTTTGCTAAGTATCCATACTTGGACTTTCCTTGCTTGCTTAACATCCAGTCAACTGTGAACTACTAGGACTTCTACTGCTAAGCTCGATCTCTCTGATTAGTCGGGTCTTCCCTTGCTAAGCAAGGTCTCCCCGACATGCCAAGACTTCCCTTGCCAAGCACTGTCTCCCTGACCTACCGAGTCTTTCCTTGCCTAGTTATCTGATCACTCTTGACTTACCAGGACTTTTTCTCTTCCCGTGCCAAGTATCTATGCTTAGACTTTCGCTGTCAAGGCTACATACTTGGACTTACATGACCAAGACTCCACTCTTGGACTTTCCATCACTAAGTTCCACTTGGATTTTCTCTCGTCAAGTATCTAGTTAACTTTGACCTCCTTGACTTCACGCTCATCTCCATATGACTACTGATGTCCCATACCATCTTATAGTCATACTATCATCCACACTCAAGCACATTGTCAAACATCAAAATACTACTCGAGTATGGTCAATCGTAACCTGGGTTGCACCAATATGCACTACTTCTTATGTTAGTATTAGCCTTAAGTGCCGATTATGAGATGATTGGTAAAGGAACTTTTGTATCATATTTCATAATAAAGGTAAAGTTTATGGTTAATGTATTTACTTCATTGATATTCCATTTGAATAAATATAATAATATCCAAGGGTAGTTGGTTCTAGTCTACGATGTGACTTGAAAGTTGGATACTGTAGATATATATAGAACACTACTCGTAACTATTCCTAGTTAGGTATTAATATACAAGGATAATATTAATACACTGAGATTAGCATATAAGTCAACTGATGATTTAATCTCACAAGTCATAGATATATAATATCAAATTGACACATAGATATATATTAGAGAATATGTACTGAACTGACCAACTATGAGAATGTTTCATAGATTGTCATATGAGTGTCATAAACATTCTCATAGTAACTATTGGTATGAATAGTCCTTAGACCTGAAATCACTACGGTTTCCTACATAAAGAGTTGTATACTTTGGTATAGACAAACATCACCTGTAATAAAGTGGACTATAAAGTCGATCACTGGGTATGTAATAAATTATGTGGAGGGATGTGAGTGATGGAGATGAGATCTATCCCTTCCAAATGACGGAAGTAATATATGTGGGCCCCTTGATAAAGTAAGACTACTAAATGCATGACTATGCTTAAATAAGTCAATATGAGATATTGAGCTCATTTGATTGGGGTAGTCTATTTGGAGATCAAAAAACATAAAGATTGATAAGAGGATGACACGGTCTATGCCTCATTGATAAATCTAGATATCAAAGATAGAAGGATTGAGTCATATAAGATAATAGTCACAGAAAGGTTATGTCAAATCTCGACATTCTTGTCACTTGGGTAGTAATGATGCATTACTAGATGTCACTCATTTCTTATATCTCTAAAATGATTTTTAGGGACATTGCTAACGTTACGAGAACCTATAGGGGCACACACAAAAACTATGTTGTTTTGGAGATGGGTTCAATTTAGTTCGACTAAAGGAACCGTAGACTCATTGAATGGACTAAATTGAGTTAGACTCATAGCTTGGCCGAAACTTGAGTTAGACTCAAGTTGGATCAATTTGAGTTAGACTCAAATTAAACCAATTGAAGAAGATGAATGGATATGGATTCATCATGCATGATTAATGTGGATTAATCATGAATAGAAGAAGATGAACGGATTTGGATTCATCATGCATGATTAATGTGGATTAATCATGCATTGAAGAGAGAATACAAAAGGATGCAAAACCTTTCATATTCATAGGATGAATATAAAAGGTCTTTGGATGATGATGCATATGTGGTTTTGCCTTTTGTTCTTCTTGTTGGTGCAATTGGCCCAGGCCACGATTGACTAGGACTCGAGTTTGACTCGAGAGATGTTTTGATGTTCGACAAAAACATATGACAATGTGATTGTCATGGAAAAGTTCAAGTCTTGAGTACTTGGCATGGAAAGTCCAAGTGGGATACTTGGCATTTGGGAAAGTCCAAGTGGGGCACTTGGCATTTGGGAAAGTCCAAGTCTTGAGTACTTGACATGTAAAGTCCAAGCATGGGTCTTGGCAAGGAAAAGTCCAAGCATGAGTCTTGGCACGGAAAGTCCAACATGGGTTGGCAAGGGAAAGTCCAAGCTTGAGTCTTGGCATTTGAGAAGTCCAAGGGGTTTGATATTGGTGGCGTAAAGTCCAAGAGGGAGTCTTGGCAGCATAAGTCCAATGGTTGGCGGCGTAAAGTCCAAGAGGAGTCTTGGCAGCATAAGTCCAATGTGCCTTGGCGGTGTAGACAACGTTAGCATGACATAGCCGATGGAAGAACTTGAAGGCTAGCGCGATGGATGAACAAGTCATGGATGACTTAGAGGGATCCGAGAGGCGTGAGGCTGATGGAGGTGGCTAGAAGGCTTAGGTCTAGGCTAAGGGTGGTCTAACAAGTATGGGGGAACCATACTTGGGCTAAAACCTCATATTTGAGGTGTGCCAGTCGACTGGTGTCATATGGCAGTCGATTGGTGAGAGTCAACTAGGGTTTGACTGCGGGATGTGTCCCAGTAGTCGACTGCCATAGCTTGGAAGTCGACTGATTGGACAAGTAGTCAACTGATCTTATGATCAGTCGACTGATGCTCGGGTTTTGGGGCACATAATGGAGTCTCACTCGACCGCTGCGGTAAGCAGTCGAGTGATGGCTTGAACAGTCGACTGATGGTCATAATCAGTCGACTGATGTCCTAGCCGTTGATTTTTCCAGCGTGGATTACACCGTTGTCTCACAGCAATAGTGTGATTAGTCGACTGATGGTCCCGATCAGTCGACTGATCTGCATTTTTCAGCACAGGTTGAAGCTTTAAATGGAGCTCATGAAGGAGGAAAAAGCCATGATTCTTTGGGGGATTTTGGGGCGATTTGCTACTGCAAATTAGGGTCTCCAAGTGCAATCCAAGCTACCAAACATTCAAGCAATCAAAAGCAAAGTGTTGTAAAGTTCTCTTTACTTGTTTTCGTATTTGCATTGTATTTACTTGTTTGTCTTTCGTATTACTATTGTAATTAATTGTACGAGGTTTCTCCACCACTGACTTGTTGTTGAGAAGGAGTTTATTGCTTAGTGGTGTTTGTGGCATTACTAGAGCTCTTTAGAGCTCGATCCATGGAGTAGGAATCATTCGGTTCCGAACCACATTATATTCTTGTGTTCTTGTGTGATTGTCTATTTCGTTATTATTATTATTATCTATATTCCGCTGCGCTAACGAAGCTTGTAGACGAACACGCGAAAGAATTCCATCACGCATAGCACAACGCTATTCACCTCCCTCTAGCGTTCCAACGATCTCCAACAAGTGGTATCAGAGCGAGGCCGCTCTTTAAAGTTTAACAACTAAGGGAGCACACTAGAGGGTGAAGATGGAAGTTCAAGAGCAACTAGGATGGGATATCAACACACCTATCCCATATACCTTATATGGACAAGAAGGGTTTAGACAATAGAAGGCGAGAATTGAGGACTTCCTGATGATGAGGGACTTCGAAGAATAGTCCATTTTGATGGATGGATTTGAGTATCCGAGAGGACCAAAAGGTGGATTCTGTTGGTGCAATCGACCCAGGTCACGATTGACCAGACTCGAGTTTGACTCGAGTGATGTTTTGATGTTTGACAAAGGGATTTGACAAAATGGATTGACATTGATGTTGGACATTGATGTCGGTTAATATGTTGGGGAGATTGTTTATACAATCGACCCAGGTTATAATTGACTTTGATGGTTGACTAGGGTTGACCATGTGATTATGGGAAAGTCCAAGCATGGGTCTTGGCAAATGGAAAGTCCAACATGGGTTGGCAAAGGAAAAGTCCAACATGGGTTGGCAAGGAAAAGTCCAAGCATGGGTCTTGGCAATGTAAAAGTCCAAGCATGGGTCTTGGCAATGTAAAGTCCAACATTGGTTGGCAAGAAAAGTCCAAGCATGGTCTTGGCATGAAAAGTCCAACATGGGTTGGCAAGGGAAAGTCCAAGCTTGAGTCTTGGCATTTGAGAAGTCCAAGGGTTTGATATTGGCAGCGTAAAGTCCAAGCGGGAGTCTTGGCAGCATAAGTCCAATAGTTGGCGGCGTAAAGTCCAAGCGGAGTCTTGGCGGCGTAAGTCCAATGTGCCTTGGCGGTGTAGACACCGTTAGTGTGACATAGCCGATGGAAGCACCTGGAAGCTAGCGCGATGGATGAACAAGTCATGGATGACTTGGAGGGATCCGAGAGGCGTGAGGCTGATGGAGGTGGCTAGAAGGCTTAGGTCTAGGCTAAGGGTGGTCTAGCAAGTATGGGGGCACCATACTTGGGTTAAAACCTCATTCTTGAGGTTGGCAGTCGACTGGCATTATGGCCGGTTCGACTGTCGTAAGTCGACTTGAGTTCGACCGCCGTTAGAGCCGGATTGCTCTGCAATGATCGCTCATGGGAGCGATCGTGATGGCTCTGCGATCGCCGCTAAGGGATGGCATCATCGCCAATCAGTGTCGAGCACAGACGCTCCGTGAGCCGATCGGCGATCGACTATGGCGTTAGCGATCGACAATGTTGGCAATCATTCGCCAAGAGATCCGTTGGAGTTTTTCCAGCGTGGATCGATCCGTTGTCTCACGACAACAGTGGCATCAGTCGACTGGTGACTTATGGCAGTCGACTGATAGGCGGAAATCCAGCCCGACGCAGGTTATAAAGGCAGCTCGGAATGAGGGTTTTGGCAGCGATTTCTTGGACGTTTTGAAGCGATTTCTTTGCCTTCAACTACGATTCAAGCGATCAACAAGCAAGCGATCTAAAGAGTTTTTGTAAAGTGTTCTTTACTTCTCTTGTTGTATTTCCTATTATATTTGCTTGTTGTATTTAGATTATTATTGTAATCTTATTGTAAGAGGTTTCTCCACCTCCGACTTGTGTCGAGAAGGAGTTATTTGATAGTGGTGTGTGTTTGGCATCGCTAGGGCTCGTTTGAGCCCGATCCGTGGAGTAGGAACCGTTACGGTTCCGAACCACGTTATATCATCGTGTTCGTGTGTGATTGTATTTCGTGTATTGCTTTTATTATTATTATTCCGCTGCGCTAACACGAATTGTAAACAAGCACGCGAACGATTTCCATCTACGTACGGTCATCTACGCTATTCACCCCCCCTCTAGCAGGCGTCTAATTCCCAACAAGTGGTATCAGAGCCTGGTGGCTCTTCAACGGATTAACAACCGGGAGCAAGACGCTAGAGGGTAAAAGATGGAAGTCCAAGATCAATTAGGATGGGACATCAACACACCAGTCCCTTATTCATTCTATGGACGAGAAGGTTTCAATTCTTGGAAGGCGAGAATTGAAGAGTTTTTGATGATGAGAGACCTTGAGGAATGGTCCGCCTTGATGGAAGGATTTGAGTATCCTAAGGGACCAAAGGGAGGGTTTCTCAAGAAGAAGAAATGGAGTGAGGAGCAACTCCGGCAATTCGAGAAAAATAAGAAGGTAATCAAATTTATATTTGATTTAGTACCTAATGACATCTTGTGTAGCCTAGGTGACTATGTGTATTGTAAAGACGCCAAAGAGGTATGGAACATTTTGGCGAAATTCCATGAAGAACCTCATTCAATCCAAGAAGACAAGGAGGATGAAGAAGAGAGCTCATCCTCAAGTGAAAGTGAGGAATCGGAAGAAAGTGAGTCAACTTCCGGATCGGAAGAGAAAATAGAAGAGGTGGGAGAAGCATCCACCTCCGTGATTGAGGGGGAGAGACCATCTACACCGGGGCAACCTCAAGAAGTGCCTTCAACATCCGGTCAAGATGAGGAAGCTCAAAATTCAACTCCGGCACCTACCACGGACCTAGGTAACTCGAGCATTTCAAATAATAATAAAATTCATATTATATGCTTTGAGTGTAGGGAGCAAGGACACTACAAGAGTAAGTGTCCTAAACGGGTTAAGAAGGCTCCACCGGCACCAAAAGTCAAGGATGCCAGTTCCCCAACACCTAAAGGCAAGGAGCACATCATATGCTTCAAGTGCAATTCGAAGGGGCATTATCGGAGTCAATGCCCTAGGGGGAAGAAGAAGGGGCAAGAAAGAGCATCATATGTAGGGGGAGCCTCCAAGGCAAACCCTAAGGTATATTTCAATAATGCACCTTCTAGATTTAATAGGCAAAAGCATGCTAGAAATAATTTTAATTCTCTTGCAATTTATGAAAAGCATGCTAATAGGAATGAATATTGCTTAGGAGCTAAAAATATTCACTTAGATAATAGGAAGAAATTTGGGACTAATGTCCCTAAAAATAATTCATCTAAGGATAAACCTAGGTCAAATAACACTAGACCAATTTTATCTAGGGAGACCATTAGAAAGGTGCAAGAGCACCTAGGTATTAACCCCAAATGGACTAGGCATATGCCTAGAAAGTCCCATGCCCATGGTCTAAATCAAAAATCTAAAATTGGGCAATTAGAATTAGAGAACCAAGCCTTGAGGTCAAGGCTTGAGAAATTGGAGAAGACCCTTAAAATTATACAAAATCAATTTAAAGGGTCAAATGATCAAAAGTCAAGGTCCAAAAGTCAAAGTCAACACCAAGAACCTAAGAGTCAAAAGTCAACCAAGGGCAAGCAAGGTTTGGGTCACAAACCTAAGCCTAAGGTAGCTTATCATAGTGTTCCATTAGATTATGGAACACTAACTAGGTCTAGGAAGACCAAGGTCAATAGGGAAGTCATCCCTAGAGTTGACCAAAGGGTGTGTCTAGTGGCTAGGGTTTCAAGGAAACCTAGGGTGGCCACTAAGAAGGTTGCAAGGGGAGTTACCCCTAGAGTCAACCTAGGTAAGACCCAAATGACCAAGGCTAATAAGCCTAGGAGGGTCATTAGGAAGGTATCTAGGGAGGTTATCCCTAAGGAATACCTAATTAACCCTAGGAGCTCAAATCGGTTTTGGGTTCCTAAGAGCGTGATTGATTCACGCTAGATGGGTTTAGGGTGTGCCAACCTTGATTGGATGGGTAGTTAACTCAATCATGGTAAAGGTGGCACTTTAGGATGTTTTCAAGGTTATGGATACCTTGGAAATAGATTTGAATTATCATCCTAAAAGATTTTAGGGTGTGCCAATATTATTTGAGAAGCTTGATAAAATGGTCAAATTGGCACAATTTAGGTTTAGAGTGTTAGTGTGTTATTTTGGGTTGTTGGCACACTAGGGAGATTAATGATAATATGGCAAAATATATCTAACTATATCAAATGACAATTAATATTAAAATTTTGGTATTACTATACCTATATATTTTATATGCCATGTTTTGATTGTCATATGCCATGTCATGACATCATGCCTATTTCTATGATTTTATATGTCATGTTCATGTTTAGGATTAAGGATTAAATGTCATGTGTTTTTAGATTTCATATTATGCCATGACATCATGATTATGAGCATGTGTTTATCTATATCATCTCTAATGCCATAATCACTCATGCATTTAAGATAATTTGATTGAAATTGATTTAAGGACAATGACATGACTTGGAGTCCCATTTATAAGGGAATCAAGTAGGGTTGCCTTAGAAAAATGCATGAAACCCTAGTTTAGGGAGAACAAAACCCACATCTCACATCCAATTGACATGTATGTGTATTTATACACCCTAGATACATGTGAGATGCTAGGATATGAGTTGAGTTCAAGGTGCATAGTTTTTGCATCTAGTTGAACCAAAACTCATCTAATTTTTATTGGTGGATCATTGGGAAAGCTTGTGTACAAGTCATGTACTTAGAGCCCAAGGAATATGATCCAAAATAAGGTTTTGAAATCTTTTTAAAATCAATTTAGAAAACCTTGGTGAAGTCTATCTTTTGATAGCAATCACCATTGATGAAGTTGATACAAAATAGGGCCAAAACATTGAAAATTTCAATAGTTTTGAGTTTTGTATCAAACTCACTATTTTATGGGTAAAATATTTTTCAAACATTTTTCACCCATTTTTTTGGTCATAAGTATTATACGTATCAAATTTCGTGATTTTTCGATATACGTATAATTAGTTATGATTTTCTGAAATTTGATTTCGATACGAATTTCGAAAATTCAGCCTACCGATCATTGCCATTGGTGGCAGTCGACTGATGTATGTGGTAGTCGACTGATGTATGTGGCAATCGACTGATTACTATCAGGAGTCGACTGCCAGGTCTGATTTCGGGTTAACAAGGTTGTTTAGCTCATTTTCAGCCATGGTAAAGGTCCCTAACCACTCCTAACCCTAGGATATGCTTTGGGAAGCATTATGAAGGGTGAAAATTCATTGGATATGGATTTGGAGAGGTGTTAGGTCAAAGTATCAATTTGAGGTGGTGGAAAGTTCAATGTTGAATTTCCAACCTTAATTTTGATGGTTTAGAGTTCCTATTGGCTTAGGGACTCCCCAAGGACATTGTTGGTGCAATGGTCAAGGGGGAGCAAGCCTTTAGGGGGAGGTATCCATCTTGGGATGATGGATGTGTTTTTCTCCTTGAAAAGGAGAAGTTATTGGGAAAGTATCATCAATTGGGAAAATTGATGATTTTTGATACCCAATTTGGAAATTGGGAGAGTGAATAGGATTGCCTCTCTTGAGTGATATGGGACTTATCACTAGGAAGATGGTAGGCATCCTAGATATTTTTAAAATCAAGGGGGAGATTATAAGATCTCATTGGGACATGAGACATTGACCTCCTTGGAGAGATAACCTTTTTGATGTTAGTCAAAAAGGGGGAGAATGTTTGGGAGAACATTTGGTTTACATTTTCACTTGAATGTTTGGGGGAGAACATTTGGTGAGTATTTACCAATTTGGGATAATTGGTAAGGGATTTGAGTTAGTGTTCTAACTCATGATTTGATTTGGTTTTTGTCAAACATCAAAAAGGGGGAGATTGTTAGTTAAAGCCCTAGAACCAATCATGTGATGGTTGAATAGGGAACATTTTGTATCATATTCTATAAAGGCAAAGGATTGGTTATTATATTTACATCTTGCTTGTGCCAGCTAATTTAAATATAATAATGCCCTAGAAAAGTAGGTTCTTATCTACAGCACATCAATTGGCAGAATTGATTATGAGAGGCTGTAGAGAACACTTTCCTAAATGTTCCTAGTCGAGTATTAATATGCAAGGGCAATATTAATACATAAAGACTAGCATGTAGGTCAATTGATGACTTGATCTCACAAGTCATGGATATATGATATCAAGTTGACACATGGGTATATATTGGAGAATATATACTGAACTGACCCGCCATGAGAAAGTTTCATGGATCGTTATATGAGTGTCATAAACTTTCTCATGTGACTATTGGTATGAATAGTCCTCAGACCTGAAGTCACTACGGTTCCCTACATAAGGAGTTATGTACTTTGGTATCGTCAAACGTCACCCGTAACAGGGTGGACCATAAAGGCGATTACTGGGTATGTAACAAATTATGCGGAGGGATGTGAGTGATGTAGATGGGATCTATCCCTTCCATATGACGGGAGTGATATCGGTGGGCCCCTTGATTGAGTAGAACTACTAAAACGCATGGCCATGCTCGAATGAGTCAATATGAGATATTGAGCTCATTTGTTTGAGTTAGTTTACTCAGGGATCAAGAAACACATAGATTGATCGAGGATTACACGGTCTATGCCTCATTGATCAATCTGATATCAAGGATAGAAGGACACGGTCATATATTATAGTAGTCACGGAAAGGTTAGTCGGATCTTGACTTATCTCGTAACTTGGGTAGCAATGATGTATTGCTAGATGCCACTCATTGCTTGTGTATCTAAAAGAGTTTAGGTCCACTGCCAACGTTATGAGAGCCTATAGGGTCACACACAAAGAGCATGATAATTAGAGGAATTAGAGTATTCTAGGTTGACTAGAATAAATTAGGAATAAGCTTAAGTACAAAATGGTTTTTGGACTTTAAGCTTAATGAGAATTTTAGCTAATTGATTTAATGAGATTAATTCAATATGTTACCTTATTGATTTAATAAGATTAATTCAATATGATAACATAAGCTTAATTGAATTAATAAGATTAATTCAATATGATAACATAAGCTTAATTGAATTAATAAGATTAATTCAACATGCATGAATGCCACATAAGCATGCCACATAAGCATGCCACCTAAGCATCCACCTAAGCTAGATAAGGTGGAAGGGGACAAAATGGTTTTTGTCTCCTTAAGTGGCCGGCCAAAACAAAAGGGTTCTCAATGCAATTGATTGAATTAAATTTTAGTAGGTGAAAGTGTTTTGCAAACCCTTTAAAAGGCCCCATGGAGTGGCCACGACCAAAGCATCATTTGGATTGTGATTGTGGTGTGGTTGTGAGAGAGAGCTTGAGAAGCTTGGTGGAAGCTTTGGTTGTGTGGCTTTGTGAGTGTAGGCTAGCAAGAAGAGTAGTCTTCTTCCTCCTTTCTCTTCTTCCCTAGATTCCTCTCCTTTAGGGACTTCTCTAGCAAGAAGTAAAGGAGAGCTCTTCTAGTTTTCCTTTTGTGAGACAAGAGCGTGCTCGTGTGGATACGTATAGAGGCACGGACACTTGAACGTGCTAAAGATCCAACAAACCGAAAGGAAAAGCGGGATTGCAAAGGGCACGCAACAAAGGTAGAACTCTCCTATAAGATAGGTTTGGTTTAGAGAAATTTATTTTATACGAGTTTGCTTTCGCATGGATCACTTGGAAGGGATCCTATTTTCCGTTGCGCATATGCCATTTGGCATACGAGATTTCCCTACAGAGATTGTTGGTGCAATCGGCCCAGGTCACGATTGACCAGACTCGAGTTTGACTCGAGTGATGTTTTGATGTTTGACAAAGGGATTTGACAAAATGGATTGACATTGATGTTGGACATTGATGTCGGTTAATATGTTGGGGAGATTGTTTATACAATCGACCCAGGTTATAATTGACTTTGATGGTTGACTAGGGTTGACCATGTGATTATGGGAAAGTCCAAGCATGGGTCTTGGCAAATGGAAAGTCCAACATGGGTTGGCAAAGGAAAAGTCCAACATGGGTTGGCAAGGAAAAGTCCAAGCATGGGTCTTGGCAATGTAAAAGTCCAAGCATGGGTCTTGGCAATGTAAAGTCCAACATTGGTTGGCAAGGAAAGTCCAAGCATGGTCTTGGCATGAAAAGTCCAACATGGGTTGGCAAGGGAAAGTCCAAGCTTGAGTCTTGGCATTTGAGAAGTCCAAGGGTTTGATATTGGCGTAAAGTCAGCGAAGTCTTGGCAGCATAAGTCCAATGGTTGGCGGCGTAAAGTCCAAGCGGAGTCTTGGCGGCGTAAGTCCAATGTGCCTTGGCGGTGTAGACACCGTTAGTGTGACATAGCCGATGGAAGCACCTGGAAGCTACCACGATGGATGAACAAGTCATGGATGACTTGGAGGGATCCGAGAGGCGTGAGGCTGATGGAGGTGGCTAGAAGGCTTAGGTCTAGGCTAAGGGTGGTCTAGCAAGTATGGGGGCACCATACTTGGGTTAAAACCTCATTCTTGAGGTTGGCGATCGTGGCATTATGGTAGGATTCATTGCGTAAGTCGACGAGTTATTTGCGAGTTAGAAATTTGGGATTGCTCTGGCGATCATTGCTCATAGGAAGCGATCGTGATAGCTCTGTGATCGGCGATGGCAATGATCGCCTACGAGTGTCGAGCGTAACGCTCAGAGCCGTCGGGCGACTAGGCGCGGTAGTCGCCAAGAGATCCGTTGGAGTTTTTCCAGCGTGGATCGATCCGTTGTCTCACGACAACAGTGGCATCAGTCGACTGGTGACTTATGGCAGTCGACTGATAGGCGGAAATCCAGCCCGACGCAGGTTATAAAGGCAGCTCGGAATGAGGGTTTTGGCAGCGATTTCTTGGACGTTTTTGAGGCGATTTGCTGCTGCAAATCAGGGTCTTCAACCACGATTCAAGCGATCAACAAGCAAGCGATCTAAAGAGTTTTTGTAAAGTGTTCTTTACTTCTCTTGTTGTATTTCCTATTATATTTGCTTGTTGTATTTAGATTATTGTTGTAATCTTATTGTAAGAGGTTTCTCCACCTCCGACTTGTGTCGAGAAGGAGTTATTTGATAGTGGTGTGTGTTTGGCATCGCTAGGGCTCGTTTGAGCCCGATCCGTGGAGTAGGAACCGTTACGGTTCCGAACCACGTTATATCATCGTGTTCGTGTGTGATTGTATTTCGTGTATTGCTTTTATTATTATTATTCCGCTGCGCTAACACGAATTGTAAACAAGCACGCGAACGATTTCCATCTACGTACGATCATCTACGCTATTCACCCCCCCTCTAACAGGCGTCTAATTCCCAACAGATTCCTCAAGAAGAAGAGATAGACCGAAGAGCAAGTCCAAGCCTTCGAGAAAAATAATAAGGTAATAAAATTTTTGATTGATTTAATACCTAACAATATTTTGTGTATGTTAGGTAATTATGTAGATGCCAAGGAGCTATGGAGCCAAGTGGCTAAGCTCCATGAAAGTCCATCACCGGTCTAAGAGGAAGGGACCAAAGAGGCAAGCACATCATCCTCACAAGGAAGTGAGGACTTGGAGGTTGAGAGTGTTAGTAATATATGAGAGATGTCCTAAGGCAATCACCTTATGTATGAACCATTTATATGATAAATGAAGATTCACAATTTGAGTATACATGGTTTCATGTATTTGATTGGATCTTAAAATCATTTACTGAATGTCCGCGATACGACTCACAGCATGAGAGAATTTGTGATTAGATCACAACTAGTGAGTATCTCTACATGTGTAATTGTGATGTATCGGAATTATCCCTAGTAGATGAATTGATGGATTTGGACACCATCAATTCTATCGAGACTAGTACGAGGTATACTCCTTGGAGTATCCAAACAGCTGATTCTCACTGGCTGGAGACATTGTGATGTCCGGAGTTAATCGTGGATGCTAGTTATGGTAACTAGTTCATTGGAGTGACCAACCGTAAGACTTCATATGGTTCTCTGCATATATAGATATGTCAATGAAGTTCTTACTGTAACTTAAGTGCGATGTTCCTTTGACTTGCGGTATTCAAGTCATCTTGATCATAAAGACTTATGCTTTGATATCTTAAGCAAGCATCTCTGAGGAGATGTGGACCCGGGATGATTGGGTATAAGTCGAAGTGATCGAAGGTGTTTGAATAGCCTATAAAGGATTCACCACTCCTTGCGAGGAGATGTATACCCATGGCCTCTCGTCGGATTGTTACTAAAGTCTTTGGCCAAAGCATTACATGTTTAGAGTAAGGTACTCTTCGATACATGTGCAATAACTAGAATCCGTAGGATGAGGAAATGATACTTGGGCTAGGTGTGACGTAGTCAACCTAGTGGGAACTGACGCTATAGACCATGTCCTGAACCAAGTGGGTATAAGATGAGTGAAGGGAATGAGGCACGATTCATTCGAGCTGCTGAAGGGTTTCAGAAATAGTTCTGGATCAACCGTTGATCTTTTCGATTAATTGGGGATCATGATGTACTACTAGGTGCCACTCATGATCGTTCTATAATTAATGGTTAATTATAGACGACCAACATAAATCGAGAACCTATTTGGTCACACGCACAATGAGCGTAATCCAGAGGATTTAAGACGAGCTTGAGAATGAGATTCTCAGACTGAGAGAAACTAAGTTTGGTTGGACCAAACAAGAAGCGAGCATGAAATCGTTTCAGTCGCAATGGAAGCGTGGATGGGCCATGTCTTATGAAGACATAATGGATGAACCAAAATGGTTTGGTTCTAATCCAATGGAGGAGAATAAACCAAAGGGTTTGGTTTATTTTAAACGAATGAACCAAAGTTGGTTCGGTTCGTTTTAACTTAAAATAAACCATCATAGTTTGGTTTATTTTAACTTAAATTAAGGAGCGGGTTAATGGGCCTTATGGTTATGATCCGATAACCATTAAGGGAATTAGTTCTCTATAAAAGAGGGCTTAAGGGTTTGTTAAGCCCTAATCCAAAAAGGCCTGGACCTAATTGTTGCCGCCCCCCTTCCTCTCCTTGGAGTAGTCGGCGCCAACCTCCATTGTCGCTGCCCACCCCCTTGTGCCGCCGTCCAAATTGTTGCCGACGTCCAAGCTTCGGCCGGTGATCCTCCGGCAACTCTCCGGTGATCTCCTTTGGGTTCGGCATCAAGGTGAGCTTCATCCTACCCTTTTTGGCCGGCCCTTACTCCTCCACCAAAGCTGTCCAGTTTTCTGGACAGCTTGTTTCCCTCTCGTCGGAGCATCGTTTGGACGACGTTTGGAGCTCCGACAGCGGAAGCCTTGCCGGGGATTCAATCTCCGGTAATCCTCATAGATGGAGGACGAAGGGTTCGTCAAACGGTTGACGAATACCTCTCCGGAGAAGCCAGTTTTGAGGACTCGTTTTTGGATCCGAATTTGGATTCGGATCGTGATCTTCTCTCGATCACATCGTCTTCAACATGAGGCTAGTAACCCGTATGAAGATGAAGCTCGTGACTTGGTGAAGTCATCCCGAAGATACTCGGCGTGGATACGGATAGAGACGATTCTAGCAAGGATCGTTCCGGTTGATGCCTTTCCCGCTACACGTGATACGTAAGGTATACGTAGTTAAATTTCCTTTTATTGTAAAATTTAAATTTACGGTTATGTCTACACATGTTGTACTATGCATGCGTGTGATGTGTGTGTTGTAATAAATGTAGATTTATTATTTTTATTTCTTCCGCTGTGCACATGTTTACGAAACATGTTCGAACACACACTCGCCGCGGTGCCGGAAACCCAACAGTAGTATCAGAGCCTAGGTTGTGTTTCGACATAATCATAAAATTATTTTGCGATAGTCATAATGATATTTCTGGAAGTTTTCTACTTTTGAAAAGTTAGAAGTATTTATGAAAAATTTTCAATTTTGGAAAGTCTAGAAGTATTTATGAAAATCTTCCACTTTTGGAAAGTTGGAAGTATTTATGGAAATTGATATTTTCCATAAATAAAATATTTGATTAGATTTTGAGAATTTTTTTCCTAATTTAATCATGATTTGATTTGGGAAATCAAATCTTAAAAATATTTTATTTCCATAAGTAGTTTTGATGATTTAGAAAATTGGTTTCTTAAATTGACTTTCCTTAATCAACTATTTCCACAAATAAAATATGTGATTAGATTTGGAAATTTATTTCCTAATTTAATCATGATTTGATTTGGAGAATCAAATATTAAACATATTTTATTTCCATAAATAGTTATGACATATAAGAAAATATTGTACATGACATAATTGTATGTCATGTAATTGCATTAGATGCATATCATTATGCCATGCGTGTCGTGACATGTAGATGTATGCCATGCCATGTAGATAATAGTTATTTGCATGCAAAGAGGATGAGACATAAAAACCCTAACTCAATATTAAAGCCTACACCTTCCATTAATATGGTTAGAACCAGAGTTCCGTTTCTAGTTCGGGTTGTTGGACTCTCTCCAAGCCCGGCTCGAACCCGAACATGTTCAAACCATGGAATAGTTTAATACTAATATGGTAAGAGTCAGAGGTCAATTGTTAGCTTTGGTTGTTGGACTCTCTCCAAGCCGGGCTAATTGGTTGAATGCGCTCTAACCATATTAAAACTATTTCTCGATTAATGGGTTGGCTTTAACCTGGAGCATCGGCTTGTTGGACTCTCTCCAAGGTCGATGTAAAGGGAGGTGAAGTTGGGTGCTATGCATATGATGCATACTTGTTAATGTGTTAACAACATGATGTATGTGTGAACATTCAAATAGTTGATAGCACATTGTGATAGTTGCATATACGTGATATGCAATCGATATAGTTGATACCTACCATCGTAGTTATGAATGGCTTGTTGGACTCTCTCCAAGGTTGTTCATATCTATGATGGATATTAGCCCATTCGGAGATGGACCTATGATCTCCCAAAGTGATTTTGGGGTTTTTGAAATTCAAAAAATGAATGGGATTTATAAATGTATATTGATGAATTTTAAAATTATTTTCTCATATATGCTCGTTTTGTATTTCTAGGTCTATCGATTGATCATGACGTCTTTGAATTTGTACACTATTTTGGATTCAAACAAACTGACTGGGCCTAACTTCCTGGACTGGCTTAGAAACCTGAGAATTGTTCTCAAGGCGGAAAAACTAGCATATGTCCTTGAAGAGCCTCTTCCCAACCGTCCTAAGGACGATGCAACTCCAGACCAAATGTTGGTCTATCAGAAGCATGTGGCAAATTCTGAGCTGGCGAGTTGCATCATGCTAGCGGCGATGGTACCTGAGCTGCAAAAGAAGCATGAGCATATGGATGCTAATACCATGGTCTTCCATCTTCATGAGTTGTTTGATGAGCAAGCGAGACCCGAAAGGTTCGAAGTCTCCAGGCTCTACTTCACCACGAAGATGAAAGAAGGTTCGTCTGTAGTGCAGTTTGTGCTAAAGATGAATGGGTACATCGAGCGGTTAGCCACCCTCGGGTTTGTGATGGATCATGAATTAAGTATTGACTTAATTCTGCATTGTTTTCCCAAGAGTTTCTCACAATTTGTGATGAACTATCGGATGAACAAATTAGAATCCACTATTCCTGAGCTCCTCAATATGCTGAAGACTGTAGAGCCTTCTGTGAAGCATAAGGAGAAGGCGGTTCTGTTAGTTGATTCCTCAAAGAAAGGTTCTAAGAGGAAGGCAAAAGAACAGAAGAAAGGGAAGAACAAGAAGGCAGAACCAATACAAAAGGGCACTTGCCATCACTGTGGCAAGGAAGGCCACTGGCGAAGAAACTGCAAGATTTATCTTGAGTCCATAAAGAAGAAGAAGGCATCCGATGCCCCATCCTCTTCAGGTATCTTCGTTATTGATTATCATTCTATTTCCTTAGACACTTGGGTATTGGATACTGGGTGTGGCTCACATATATGTAATGACATACAGGGGCTAAGGAATAGAAGAAGACTCGTCAGAGGGGAGGCAAATTTGTGAGTTGGCAATGGAGCAAAGGTTGCTGCGGTCGCCATCGGAACTTATTTGCTGAAGCTCCCTAGTGGACTAGTCTTGGAACTGGACAATTGCTATTGTGTTCCTTCTCTAATAAAGAACATTGTTTCTATTTCCTGCTTAAATAGAAATGGTTTCCATTTAACGTTTAGTAACAATTGTTGTTATATAACTTTGAATGGCGTACTTTATTGAACTGGAACTTTGAGCAATGACATTTATACGTTGGACGTATCCAGTGACATTTTCAATATCAAAGCGAGCAACAAGCGTGCTCGAAAGGATGATCTATTAGACTCCTACATGTGGCATTGTCGTCTTGGCCATGTAAGCAAGAAACGCATGTCCGAATTACACCGATGTGGAATTCTAGAATCGTTTGAATTGGATTCATACGATACATGCGAATCATGCTTAAAAGGCAAGATGACTAAGTTACCTTTTACTGGAAAAGGTGAACGAGTGGGAGAGTTACTAGGTCTAATACATACTGATGTATGTGGACCTATGTCAACTCAAGCTTTAGGAGGCTATAGCTACTTATTACCTTCACCGATGATCACTCACGGTTTGGGTATGTGTTCTTGATGAAACACAAGTCTGAAGCCTTTGAAAGGTTCAAAGAATTCAGAAATGAAGTAGAGAAACAACATGACAAGAGTATTAAAATACTTCGATCGGATCGAGGTGGTGAATACTTAAGTCAAGAGTTTCTTGATTATCTAAGAGACAATGACATATTGTCTCAATGGACTCTGCCATATACACCACAGCATAATGGTGTATCTGAGAGGCGTAACCAGACCTTGTTGGACATGGTCGATGATGAATCATGAATCTTCCCAAGTCCTTTTGGGGCTATGCACTTGACAGAGTTGTTTACTTGTTAAATGAATGCCAACCAAGGTAGTCTCTACTACTCCATATGAGATATGGAATGGTAAGAAACCTCATGTATCTTACTTGAAGATATGGAGTTGTCACTTATGTGAAGCGAATTTGTAGACAAATTGGATGCTAAGTCTGATAAATGTCTATTTATTGGATACCCTAAGGAAACAAGGGGTTACCAATTCTATCATCCTGTGGAACAAAAGGTGTTTGTTTCAAGGCATGCTGTGTTTCTAGAGAAAGAATTTCTCTTGCAAGAAAATAGTGGGAGTGTCATCGAGCTTGAGGAGGCTCGAGAGACTCAAATAGACATTGATGAGATACCTGGTGAAGCACAACAACCGATAACTCATAGTGATGAGCAATCGGCTGGACCTACTGTAACACCACATCTTCGTAGATCTGGTGGAACACGCAATATTCCTGAGAGATATGGATTCCTCGTAAGTGAATCGAACGATGTGTTACTCATCGATGATGAGGAGCCTACCAGTTATGAAGAAGTGCTGACAAGTTCAGAAAGGGATAAGTGGTTTGAAGCCATGAAGTCGGAAATGGATTCCATGTATGAAAACCAAGTTTGGAACTTGGTTGACCCACCTGAAGGCATCAAGCCTATAGGGTGCAAGTGGGTTTTCAAGAAGAAAACCGACATGGATGGTAATGTGATTACCTATAAAGCTAGATTAGTGGCGAAAGGATATCGTCAAAAATAAGGTGTTGATTATGACGAAACCTATTGACCTGTAGCTATGCTTAAATCCATTCGGATGCTTCTGGCCATAGCGGTTCATTATGATTATGAGATATGACAGATGAATGTGAAAACAGTTTTCCTTAATGGAAACCTGCTCGAGGACGTGTATATGATACAACTTGAGGGTTTCACATCGGTTGATAAAACTAAGGTATGCAAATTGCGACGGTCCATATATGGATTGAAGCAAGTATCCAGGAGCTGGAATATCCGTTTTGATGAGACAATCAAAAAGTTTGATTTCTCACAAAATTCAGACGAACCTTGTGTGTGGGAGTGCAGTCGTGTTCCTAGTATTGTATGTCGATGACATATTACTTATAGGAAACGATGTTTCAATCTTACAGTCAGTTAAGGTTTGGTTATCCAAGACATTCTCCATGAAAGACTTGGGAGAAGCAACCTACATCATCGGGATTACGATCTATAGAGATAGATCGAAACGGTTGCTTGGTCTTTCGCAGTCTACATATATAGACCGAGTGCTAAAGAGGTTTAGCATGTCGGAATCCAAGAAAGGTTTCCTACCCATCAGGCATGGGATACACCTTTCGAAGTCTATGTGTCCGCGCACAGAAGATGAGAGGATTTGCATGAGTAAGATTCCCTATGCATCCGCAATAGGATCTATCATGTATGCTATGTTATGTACGAGGCCCGATGTATCGTATGCTCTGAGTGTCATCGGCGGATGCGGATCGATCGAGGAATGGATCATTGGGTGGCTGTTAAGACGATCCTTAAGTACTTAAGAAGAACTAAGGATGTGTTCCTAATATATGGATAAGGGGACATGGTAACTAGTTCATGGATAATTTGGACGACGTTTGGAGCTCCGACAGCGGAAGCCTTGCCGGGGATTCGATCTCTGGTAATCCTCATAGGTGGAGGACGAAGGATTCATCAAACGGTTGACGAATACCTCTTCGGAGAAGCGAGTTTTGAGGACTCATTTTTGGATCCGAATTTGGATTCGGATCATGATCTTCTCTCGATCACATCGTCTTCAACACAAGGCTAGTAACCCGTACGAAGACGAAGCTCGTGACTTGGTGAAGTCATCCCGAAGATACTCGGTGTGGATACGGATAGAGACGATTCTAGCAAGGATCGTTCCGGTTGATGCCTTTTGCGCTACACGTGATACGTAAGGTATACGTAGTTAAATTTCCTTTTATTGCAAAATTTAAATTTACGGTTATGTCTACACATGTTGTACTATGCATGCGTGTGATGTGTGTGTTGTAATAAATGTAGATTTATTATTTTTATTTCTTCCGCTGTGCACATGTTTACGAAACATGTTCGAACACACACTCGCCGCGATGCCGGAAACCCAACAGAGAGACCATCAACATCCAAGGAGGAAGAGGAAGTAGAATCGGAGGAGACCTCCACCTCTAAGATTGAGGGGGAGGAGATTAGAGCATCCTCAACACTGGAGCAACAAGAGGAGCCATCCACATCCGGTTGAGAGGAAGAGAAAGCTCAAGAGACCCTCACCACCGAACTAGGTAACTCAAGCAATTTGATTTTAAATAAAAAATATATAATTTGCTTTGAGTGTAGGTAAAGTGGGTACTATAAGAGCAAGTGTCCAAAGAGAGTAAGAAAAGCTCCTCCGGCGCCTAAAAGTCAACAAAAGTCAAAGGATGCCGATCCCCCAACAACTAAAAGCAAAGAGCACGTGGTGTGCTTCAAATGCCGACTACCGGGACATTATCAGAATCAATGCCCGAAGGGAGAAAAGAAGAGGCAAAATGGAGCATCACAAGTAGGGGGAGCCACTAAGGCAAACCCTAAGGTATATCTAAATAATGCTCTTTCTTTAGTTAATAGACAAAAGCATGCTAGGAATTTTAATTCTCTTGCAATTTATGAAAATCATGCTAGAAATAATAGATATATTTGTTTAGGTGCCAAAAATGTTAATATTTCAAAGAAGGAGAAATTTGGGACTAATGTCCCTAGAAAAGTTTTACCTAGGGAGTCTATTAGGAAAATAGGAGAACACCTAGGTCTTAATCCCAAATGGACTAGGCATATGCCTAGAAAGGACAATGCCTAAAGACCAAATCAAAATTCTAAAATTGGACAATTAGAGGTTGAAAACCAAGTCTTGATGTCAAGGCTTGAAAAACTTGAGAAGACCCTCAAGATTATGCAAAATCAACTAAAAGGGTCAAACGATCAAACTTCTAGGTCTAGAATTCAAAGTCAACTAAGGGCAAGAAGGGTTTGGGTCACAAACCTAAGCCTAAGGTAGATTATCATAGTGTTCCATTAGATTATGGAACACAAACTAGGTCTAGGAAGACCAAGGTCAATAGGGAAGTCATCCCTAGAGTTGACCAAGGTATATGCCTAGTGGCTAGGGTTTCAAGGAAACCTAGGATGACCACTAAGAAGGTTGCAAGGGGAGTTACCCCTAGAGTCAACCTAGGTAAGACCCAAATGACCAAGGCTACCAAGCCTAGGAGGGTCATTAAGAAGGTATCTATGGAGGTTATCCCTAAGGAATACCTAATTAACCCTAGGAGCTCAAATAGGTTTTGGGTTCCTAAGAGCGTGATTGATTCACGCTAGATGGGTTTAGGGTGTGCCAACTTTAAATGGAAAGGTAGTTAACCTAACCATGGTAAAGGTCGAACTTTAGGTTATTTTCAAGGTTACGAATACCTTGGAAATAGAATTGATATTATGATCATAAAAGATTTTAGGATGTGCCAATACATTCTTTGGATTATGAAAAAAAAAAAAAATCAAATTGGCACAATTTAGGATTAGAGGTTATAGTGTGCCATTTTGGGTTTTTGGCACACTAGGGAGAAAAGTGATAATATGGCAAAATATATTTAATTATATCAAATGACAATTAACATTAAAATTTAGGTATTATTATACCTATATATTTTATTTGTCATGCTTTGTTTGCCATATAACATGCCATGACATCATATTCATTTTTATCATTTATATGTCATGATCATGTTTAGGATTAAGTATAAAATGTCATGTGTTTTTAGATTTAATCATATGCCATGACATCATGATCATTGACCATGCTTAATTATTGCTATCATTATGCCATGATCATTTCATATATTTAAATTGATTAAAATTGATTTAAGGACAATGACATGACTTGGAGTCCCATTTATAAGAGAATCAAGTAGTGTTGCCTATAAAAATACATGAAACCCTAGTTTAGGAAGAACAAAACCCACATCTCACATCAAAATGACATGTATGTGTGTGTATACACCTTAGATAACATGTGAGATGTTAGAAAAATAAGTTAAGTTCAAGGTGCATAGGTAGTGCATCTAGATGAACTTAAACTTATTTCAATCATCAATATGAATCATGAGGAAAGCTAATGTACAAGTCATGTACATTTAGCTAAGAGCCCATGGTTCAAAATAGGTTTTAAAAAAAAACATTGTAAAATCCCTTTAGAAAACCTTGGTGAAGTCTTTCTTTTGATAGCAATCACCATTGAAGAAGTTGATACAAAGTAGATCAAAAACTTTAAAATTTTAATGGGTTTTGAACTTTGTATCAATCTCCTATTTTAATGGTTAAAATATTTTTCCAATATTTTTCACCAATTGTATGTGTTATAAGTATTATACATATGAAATTTCATGATTTTTCAAGCTATGTATAATTACTTATGCTTTTTCAAACTTGGATTCTTGATAATCAAAATGGTTTTCATCATCGAGAGGCCGATCATGGGCTGATCCCGGCTGGCAATGGTCGCGCAAATCGCTCGTAAGGCAAATAACCGCTCGAACGGCGCACGGCGAAATCGCGACGAAACCGCTCGCGAAAAATCGCTCGCGAAACCACCGGGTGGAAGTGGCTCGGCGACCGCCGTAGATTACCATTTGGAGCAATACGTAACTGGAATGATCGTTTCTGAATGACTCGACTGATAGCCTGATTTTGGGATAAACAAGGTTGTTTAACCTGATTTCAGCTATGGTAAAGGTTCCTAACCACTTCTAACCCTAGGATATGCTTTGGGAAGCATTATAAAGGGTGAAAATCCATTGGATATGGATTAGGAGAGGTGTTAGAGTGATGTATCAAAATTTAAGGGTGGAAGAGGTCATGTTTGAACTTTGAACCTTATTTTTGATGGTTTAGAGTTCCTATTGGCTTAGGGACTTCCCAAGGACATTGTTGGTGCAATGGTCAAGGGGGAGCAAGCCTTTAGGGGGAGGTATCCATCATGGGATGATGGATAATATTTTTCCTCATAAGGAGGAAAATGGGATTTTGAGATACCCAATTTGGAAATTGAGAGAGTGTATAGGATTGCCTCTCTTGAGTGATATGAGACTTATCACTAGGAAGATGGTAGACATCCTAAGTATTTTTGGACCAAGGGAGAGATTGTAAGATCTCATTGGGACATGAGACATTGACCTCCTTGGAGAGAACCTTTTTGATGTTAGTTAAAAAGTGGGAGAATGTTTTGGGAAGAACTTATTGAGAGAATGACATCAATTTGGAAAATTGATGGGGATGATTGGTTTGAGTTAGATGGTCTAACTCAATGGTTTGTTTGGTTTTAGTCAAACATCAAAAAGGGAGGAGATTGTTGGTGCAATCGGCCCTGGTCACGATTGACCAGGACTCGAGTTTGACTCGAGAGATGTTTTGATGTTCGACAAAAACATATGACAATGTGATTGTCATGGGAAAGTCCAAGTTTTGAGTACTTGGCATGGAAAGTCCAAGTGGGACACTTGACATTTGGGAAAGTCCATGTCTTGAGTACTTGACATGTAAAGTCCAAGCATGGATCTTGGCAAGGAAAAGTCCAAGCATGGGTCTTGGAAAGGAAAAGTCCAAGCTTGAGTCTTGGCATTTGAGAAGTCCAAGGGGTTTGATATTGGCGGCGTAAAGTCCAAGCGGGAGTCTTGGCAGCATAAGTCCAATGGTTGGCGGCATAAAGTCCAAGCGGAGTCTTGGCGGTGTAAGTCCAATGTGCCTTGGCAATGTAGACATCGTTAGCATGATATAGCCGATGGAAGCACCTTAAGGCTAGCGTGATGGATAAATAGGTCATGGATGACTTGGAGGGATCTGAGAGGCGTGAGGCTGATGGAGGTGGCTAGAAGGCTTAGGTCTAGGTTAAGGGTGGTCTAGCAAGTATGGGGGAACCATACTTGGGCTAAAACCTCATGTTTGAGGTGTGCCAGTCGACTGGTGCCATATGGAAGTCGACTGGTGAGAGTCAACTAGGGTTTGATCAAGGGATGTGTCCCAAGAATGACGCCATAGCTAAGTCGATCGATTGACGAGCAAATGATCGATCTTGTGATTAGTCGACTGATGCTTGGGTTTTGGGGCACATAATGGAGTCTCACTCGACCGCTGTGGTCAACAGTCGAGTGATGGCTTGAACAGTCGACTGATGGTCATAATCAGTCGACTGATGTCCTAGCCATTGGATTTTTCTAGCGTGGATTACACTGTTGTCTCACAGCAATATTGTGATCAGTCGACTGATGGTCCCGATCAGTCGACTGATCGGCATTTTCCAGCACATGTTGAAGCTTTAAATGGAGTTCGTGAAGGAGGAAAAAGCCATGGTTCTTTAAGGGCTTTTGGGGTGATTTGTTGCTGTAAATCAGGGTCTCCAAGTGCAATCCAAGCTACCAAGCATTCAAGCAATCAAAAGCAAAGTGTTGTAAAGTTCTCTTTACTTATTTTCGTATTTGCATTGTATTTGCTTGTTTGTCTTTCGTATTACTGTTGTAATCAATTGTACGAGGTTTCTCCACCTCCGACTTGTTGTCGAGAAGGAGTTTATTGCTTAGTGGTGTTTGTGGCATCACTAGAGCTCTTTAGAGCTCGATCCATGGAGTAGGAACCATTTGGTTCCAAACCACGTTATATTCTTGTGTTCTTGTGTGATTGTCTATTTCGTTATTGTTATTATTATCTATATTCTGCTGCGCTAACGAAGCTTGTAGACAAACACGCGAAAGAATTCCATCACGCATAGCACGATGATATTCACCTCCCTCTAGCATTCCAACGATCTCCAACACATCTTGATCTTCTTGGCCGAAACTCTTCCTTTACCTAGACCCCTTGTGTTGTGTTGCTAGCACAACTTTGATTCTCCAAGGTGTGTGTTCGTGTGGATACCATAGAGGCATGACCATCTTGATTGCGCTGAGATCCATTGGAAGAGGTTGCTATCGGGATTGCGAAGGGCTACACATCAAGGGTAATCTCTCAACTAACTGTAGTTGTAAGAACAATTTTATGTATACACATGGATCTCTGGAGGGATCCAATTTTTCGCTGAGTTTTTGTGATGGTTTTTCGCATAAGATCCCTACAGTGGTATCAAAGCCACTTGTGTATACATAAACACATTGTATGGTTATTTTATATATGATATAAATCTACATGAACTGTTTATTATGAGTGCATGATTGTTTAGATGATTTTTTTTCGATAAAACGTGCTTTGCAACAATACTATTCGAACAAGGGTGCTATCCGATCAGCAAGTGTGTTGATTGTTGATGGATGGTTTTGTTTATTGCTGAACGTTTGTTCAATCACCAACGTTTACTAATTTGTCATCAATGGATGCTAATGGTTGCTGATTTTTAGCAATGGTTGGTAATTATTGATGGACAACAACCTTTGTCGATTGATCTGTAGCCAAAATTGCTTGTTGCTACGAATAGCGGTTGTAAGGTTCTCAGGTTCATTCTGATGGACTAAGGGCAGCAACTCAGTCAATGAGTTAGTGAAATTTTTTTGCTTCGGGGGTTCTGCCCCCTGTAACCCCGCAAGGGGATCACCATAGCATAGCGGCTTATAAATCATGTTTTGCATCATAATAAACCTTACATGTCATAGATCTTTGTGAATGATGTATGCTATGGTGCATGGTTATGGCCCCTTACCCCAATGTGATTGGATGTATGTGTGTGTGTGTGTGCATGCTGTAATTCATAATACGACCTACGTGTTGTGCCTTCCACTTATATATATTTTTGGTTATACTATTAATTTATCCTCGAATGTAACTCGAGGTTTCTCCATTGTAATGTACATGTAAACTAGTACTAGTCTACTGGATGAAGATGAGAGAGGAAGATATAATCAACATCACACAACAATTAAAGGACACACATAGAGAAGATGCTATCCCTAGGTTAACCCATCGATCTTCTCATTGGCTTGAGAAGATCGTAGATTACGGGCCATAACCATGTCATATTTTTTTATGCATATATGCGATATGTGTCATGATAATAATTGTATGTGATGCATGCATAATTAAATTAGTTATCATAATTAGGTCAACAAATATATACCTAACAAAGTTTAGTACTCATCACCACCTCGATCAATTGAAGTCATGTTTGCCAAAGCGAAGTGACTCGATTTATCTTGGTAGAGTGCGACTGGATAATTGTGATGTTTGACTATTGAACTTTGGGTGTGACCTAATTGAGTTATCTCAATTAGATTGAAAAACTTAGAGGCATATCTCATACGTGTTGCGGAATTGATCGTCGCTAGAGGGGGGGGGGGGTGAATAGCGTTTCATCGTGCTTGATGGATAATGATCGCGTGCTTGCTACAATGTCGTTAGCAGAGCAGAATATAGAATAATAAAAATAAAACACGACACAAGCACACAATACACAAGATATAACGTGGTTCGGAACCTTAGGGTTCCTATTCCATGGATTGGGCTCGAATGAGCCCTAGCGATGCAAACAACACCACTAATCAATAATACTCTTTCTCGACAATAAGTCGAAGGTGGAGAAACCTCTTACAATGATTACAATAGTAATACAAAGTAAATACAAGCAAATACACTAAAATGCAAGTAAAGAAAACTTTACAACGAGCTTTTGATTGCTTGATATTTGATTGCTTGAGAGTCTTGAAGGTCTGGATTGCAACAACAAATCCACTTCAGATCGCCTCAAGGAACCTTGGCAAAAACCTTCTCCACAAGCTCCTTTTAAAGCTTCACCTAGGGTTGGATTCCGTGTTAAATACAGGAAATTTAAAATATAAAATTTTATTGCTAAAATTTAGGAAAAATAATCCTGGGAATTATTTCTGGATTTTTGGAGAATTTTCAGAATTTTTCTGGATTTAAACGGAGTATGTACGAGATAATTATGGGGAAAAAAATAGGCTTTTAAAGGGCCTATATGATATTTAGGGATTAATTGAACTAAACCTAGGTTAAGCTTTTGGTTTTATTTCTCCCCGCCGCACCCGACACCCACCTCGTGATCCGCTCGTTCTTTCCCCTTGCGACTCTATTTCTCGCGTAACTTTCCCAATCTCGCTCAACTGCCGCCTTCTTCTCCGCCCTCTCCCCGATTCTCCTCTTCTCGCGTCGCATCCACTGTTGGATCGAGAAGCGTCGCTAGAGGGGGGGGGTGAATAGTGATCGTAAATCTTTCGTTCGAATTCATTCGTTGAGACACAAGTAAACGAGTAAGCACAGTGGAAAATAAAGTGACACATTTATTTTACTTGGTTCACAACCCAGCAGTTGCTACTCCAAGGCCCTATCGGTCCTAGACTGCGTATGGAGGGCAAAGCACTATAACGTCTCCTCCTCGTTGGAGGTAGGAGACAATGATCACAAAATTCGGAAGTACGAGGATGAGGCAACAAGCCTACCTCACCTCGTTATGAATAAAAAAAATGAATACAATATTAAAATATATTACTAGATGCTGCTGCCGACGAAGAAGATATGAGCTTGTTGTTGCATCGGCGTTATGACGGTGTTGGAGCGTTGGCGTTGTAGGAACACTTGATGAATAAACTTGATGATGTTTGGAGTTGGAATCCTCCCCTACTTTTATAGATTTTGGCCTCTGAATTTGTCTCCTTTTTTTTGAAACAGATCATGAAGTTGTCCAAATTTTATCGCGAAGTGGCTGCGTCAAACGTTATCCGTTTTGACCTAGCGCAAAGGCTGATTCGTTGCCATCAGTCGACTGATGGCTCCCATCAGTTGACTGATGAGCATCAGTCGAATGCCCAACGTCCAGCAGTCGACTGCCAGCCTGGCCACTTCCCTGCAGTAAGAGGTTAGCTCGGAAAATGATAAATGCGACGGTTTCTAACCGTCCGATCTCGACCTAGACCTTCCACAGGAAGTCTTAGTCGGATCGTCGCCTACGGTCATCCCCGTAAAGAGGACACGACCTTACAATCTCTCACTCACACGAGCTTTCCTCGATACTTACCTTGTAGCTCTCGCTTCTGGCCTTCCACTCGATTCCTTTGGCTCCCTCCGAAGTCACTCGAGTGTCGCCCGACCATCGTGGCTTCCTCCGGGTGTCGCTAGCCTTCATCTCCAGCTTCAGTACTTTTCTGCACACTCGATTTAGCTCGTGAGATAATGATGTAAACTTAACTTTGTGTCTTTGCCATAATCAAAACACAGGTTCGATTATCTAATGCCCCTGCACCAACATCCACTGCCTCCTTCGTCTCCCGTGTGATCGTCGACCTGCGCGTCGTGCGCACGCGGCCAGCAGCCGTAGTTCTGCGTGCTCGCCACCCTCAATCTCTCAGAACTGATGCACTGTCGCCTTCTCCTCGCGGCAGGCAGTGACGGTGAGCGATTCACCCCGGCGGTGCCACGATTGAGCTAGAGTAGTGCTTTATCTTCCTCGCGTCTGTAGCCACAGGGTCATCGCTCTTGGTTCTTCTTCCCCAGCGCACCTGCAGCCATCGGATCGCCGCCGTGAGCCCCTCTACGTCGCCGATGATCATGGTATCTAGGTCAAAAATTGGGGATTCTGCCGGTGAGATTCCAATCGGTGGTAAGCTCGGTTTGTTTCTCTTCGTTGACACCGCGTGCTAATTTTAGGGCTTGGATTTCTTCCGGAAATAGACGGTGGCTTGGCAGCAGCTGTACGCAATTCGGAACTAGGGTTGTGATTTTCGGTCGGAGCAGGTAAGCGGGCGAGCTAGGTCCCTGTCGATCGGTGTCGGAAGAGGTGAGCGCTGCTCTGCTCCTTATTTTGGATGGCTGTGACTTCTTTTGTCTTAACGAGGATCCTTGTCGGGCAGGTGATTGTGAACAATGATCGCAGCCGACGAATAGAGGAGTTGAGGATATTGGTTGCCGGTGGAATTCTAAGATAGGTAGGCAACATTCATAACATGATTTGATTGTGTTATTTGGTTAATTGTAATTATTCAGTGGATATTAGATTGTTGGTTAATTTCGGATAAATTTTGATCTGTGGGATGGATCTACTTTGAGTGGGTTGGCTGTGAGGGTTGAGGTGTTCTATTTGGGTGGTTTTGGTTGACTGTGTAAGGGTTGGATAAATTAGTGAAATTGGAAGTTGATTTGGGTTAATTGGATTATGTAAGAAATCGATTAAGTATTCGATTTAGCGGAGGATTGCATTTTGTGCTTAACAATAGTTATGCTGTACGTAGGTTTCGGTCACGAGGCAGGTTCACGGTCGTGACAATTTGGTTCTTTTGTGGACATTTTATCAGGCGGGTATTTTGACTTATCTCCTAGATATAGTCATGTTGATATGCTAGTTAGGATAGCTTGCAATAATTTTCATGTTTATATGCCTAGTATGTTTTTGTGCCTACTTGATACATGCATGTGATCGGTTATGATTATACTTTCCCTATTTTACTCGGATCATGGATATGTACTTATTGGTTGTGCATATTATTCAGTTATGCATTTTAGTTGGATTTACATGCTTTAATATCATGCACCATCTTGCATGATTGCATGCTGGCTGGACGGGGTTCCTTTATAGTTGAGCCCGTAGCCAGTTACATGGCCTGCACACGCTACCACTCATGGTTTAGTGGTATATTAGGAGGGTGTGTGTAGTTGCTCTGTCAGGCTCCGCTGGTCCGCTCATGGGTAGCGATGAGGCAGCGTGGTAGCGGGCAGGGATCCCTCCTCTGGTCTATGACACCGGGAGATGAGAGCTTAGCTCCCCCACTCTGTTTGGGGCAGGAGGATAGGTGTATTCGACAAGATCTGTCCCACTTTCGGTCACTCAGGAGCAGTGATGGCAGAGTGCACAGTTGTCATAGCCCTACCCACTCGGCTTCACCATCGCGTGTGAGGTGGCTGACTGGCGTCAGGGGTGACCATGTCATTTGCACGACGTGCATTTTGCATGGATAGTATTTGTATTGTGTTTGCTGCATTTTTATTGGTGCCTTGGATGTTGCATATGATTGCCATGCATACAGGATACATATTTGTATATAGTTCAGCGACTTTATTTCATCTAGTATGACACATGCTCCTATATCAGGATAGGAGATTCAGGTAAGTACAATCCTTTTGTATTTCTTTCTTGCATACCCTATATATGAGACTGTACTAGATTGATTGTTATAGTTAAATATATCTTACTTTGCATATCGACTATATCCGCTGAGTTCTTTGAACTTACCCCATGGTTTTATATTTATTTCAGGATGAAGCTGTCAGGAGAGTCCAATTGCCTACCCCCCCCCTCGTCGTGATAGTTTATTAGTTATTTGAGTTATGGTTTTGGATTTTGTATAGAAGATATGATTAGGTCCTAATATTTTGGTTATGTACTTGTGGAAGTTTGGAGATATTTGTTGTGTCCTTATGGACTATTCGATTGGTTTGGTTGTATGTTCCTGCTCAGATGGCAGAAGGGGTAGGTCTTGATATTTTTAGATCATTTGGTTCTTTTGCGGACATTTTATCAGGCGGGTATTTTGACTTATCTCCTAGATATAGTCATGTTGATATGCTAGTTAGGATAGATTGCAATAATTTTCATGTTTATATGCCTAGTATGTTTTTGTGCCTACTTGATACATGCATGTGATCGGTTATGGCTATACTTTCCTTGTTTTACTCGGATCATGGATATGTACTTATTGGTTGTGCATATTATTCGGTTATGCATTTTAGTTGGATTTACATGTTTAGTATCATGCACCATCTTGCATGATTGCATGCTGGCTGGACGGGGTTCCTTTATAGTTGAGCCCGCAGCCAGTTACATGGCCTGCACACGTTGCCACTCATGGGTTAGTGGTACATCAGGAGGGTGTGTGCAGTTGCTCTGTCAGGCTCTGCTGGTCCGCTTATTGGTAGCGATGAGGCAGTGTGGTAGCGGGCAGGGATCCCTCCTCTTGTCTATGACACGGGAGATGAGAGCTTAGCTCCCCCACTCTGTTTAGGGTAGGAGGATAGGTGTACTCCGACAACATCCTGTCCACTCGGTCACTCAGGAGCAGTGATGGCAGAGTGCACAGTTGTCATAGCCCTACCCACTCGGCTTCACCATCGCATGTGAGGCAGCTGACTGGCATCAGGGGTGACCATGTCATTTGTACGACATGCATTTTGCATTGATAGCATTTGTATTGTGTTTGCTGCATTTTTATTTCTGCCTTGGATGTTGCATATGATTGCCATGCATACAGGATACATATTTGTATATGGTTCAGCGACTTTATTTCATCTAGTATGGTACATGCTCCTATATCAGGATAGGAGATTCAGGAAAGTACAGTCCTTTTGTATTTTTTTTCTTGCATACCCTATATATGAGACTGTACTGGCATGATTGTTATAGTTAGCTATATCTTACTTTGCATATCGACTATATCCACTGAGTTCTTTGAACTTACCTCGTGGTTTTATATTTATTTCAGGATGAAGCTGTCAAGAGAGTCTAGTTGCCATACCCCCCCCCCTCGTCGTGATAGTTTATTAGTTATTTGAGTTATGGTTTTGGATTTTGTATAGAAGATATGATTAGGTCCTAATATTTTGGTTATGTACTTGTGGAAGTTTGGAGATATTTGTTGTGTCCTTATGGACTATTCGATTGGTTTGGTTGTATGTTCCTGCTCAGATGGCAGAAGGGGTAGGTCTCGATGTTTTTAGATCTTTTATTTATTTTAGTTGATGGCCTGAGGCCGCATATTGTGTTGTGGTATGTTTCGGTCGTGTTGACCGATGTATAGTGGTCGTGTAGGCCTTGTATGCAAGATTGGTATTGTCACCCATACAGGGGAGATACTTTCGGATTTTCGTCTGACGGGGACTCCCCCGGGGCATGACAATTTATTGGTATCAGTGCGTAGGTTTCTAAGTTTCTTAGGGTCTTTGGGTTTTCGAAGAGTTTGCCTCGTTTGACAGGTTAACTGGGGTATTTTCGGAGTTGTATGGATTTTCGACGATTTTTATGTTTCGGAAATTCGAGGTATTATTGATGAGGTCAATTTGGGGGATTTAGTGGTGACAGGACATCTCCAGACGACTAACAGGTGAATAAATTCTAGAAAATTTTCTAGATTTAGTGCATATTTGTATTGGTTATGTGGTGGTATCATGTTTTGTCTAGTATTGTTTTAACCTTATATCTGTTAGACTGCATATGGTTATTAATTGCTATTACTGCTATTTGTAGCTAGTTATCATGGTGATATAAATGATTAGATATTATTGGTAGATGTTTACCTCTTAATTTTTAGACTAGTATTAGGATTGGACTAGTATTGGAATTAGACTAGTTGAATAATATGATTAAGATGGATAAATTCGTATAAGGTATACATATAGGTTCTTTGACTCTCTAGATCCTAGTGCATGATGACATGATTACATTGCTTACGAAGTTTAGGGTATATATAGGCATCTGATGTTTTATTTGGTATTGCCTTGACTTTGTTCTGGCATGACCCTTTAGTTATACCCTAATTAATTTCAGCCATTGATTCCTGTTAGTATGACTATGCTGTCGTTTATTAGACAACGTGTTATATGTTATTGAGGTGGATACCATGACGAAGATTAGTAGAGATAGCATAACTTAGATGAGGTTATTCTGTAGGAGAGGATCTCAGGAATGAAACATTAGTAGAACCCTAGGTGTTGGAATCCTAGGCGTAATAACCCGGATGTGCATATTGGTATATGTTTATCCATTTACTATTTCAGTGATATGGTGATCGGACTAGTAGAGTTCGAATGATTAGGATGTGATTACTCCTTCGAGAGTATATATAACATTGTTCATATCTCGGCTGCCAACTATATCTCCCATTCTTGGTTGAGAGAGAGTCTGCAGTAGAGTCTCTCTATGGTTGCTTTGGATATCTGTGGTCGATCATGTTCCCCATGCATGGTTGAGATAATCTACTGTAAGGTTATACTCTTGCATATCCGTTCGGAGATGATGATAATCGGATTCGTATGACATCTGTAGCTAGATAGCTACTTTACATCTTAAGTATCCACGAGATCTGTTCGTGGTAGCATGTTGTGGCATGCATGGTTAAACTGGTAGAAATGATATAATTTAGGCTTAGCCTGCTTGCCGGTCTTGTAAGTAGATGTGTTGTCCTTATTGGCTTTGATAGGCGTTTCCTGTTAGCTGGGACGAAACCCTAAGATTAATCGTCTCGATGTGTTTATGAGTGGACTGAACTTATGATTTTTATCGACTTTGATAACCGATCATGTTAGAAGGGTTGGAACCCTAGACTTAACCATCTTGACTTATTTATTTATAAGTCGATGATCTTTACCGACTTTGGTAAACATTTTGTATTAGAGGTGTTGAAACCCTCGCTTGACCGCCTCAATGGGTTTAATTGTAGATCGAGGATCTTTATCGACATTGATAGTCGTGCTATGCGAGATGTATTGGATAACCCTAGGCTTAACAACCTAGGATAATCGACTGCCCACGCGACCTATTAGTGGTAGTATGCTAGTGTGTGCAGTCAATAACTAGATATCTATATACTGCCTGTCTATCCACGAGTCTCATTTGTGGTAGCATGAAGTTGCGCATAGACAATGCTTAGTATATTGATTGTCGACCCATGAGTTCCATTCGCGGTAGCTCGTAGATAGTTCCCTTTGTAATACCTCGAGAGCCACGAGGCTTTGTCGTGGTATCTGGATGTGCATTGCTAGTAGATTGCAGTGGTTGTGTATGTTACGGGTATATTTGTTATACCGCTGACTAGGTTAGTTGCAGACTGATATTGGTACTCTGAGGGTTGGGTTACTCTAGCTTGTTCCCTGTGACTTCCATTATGTGCATTATGATTATGCACTATTGTATATACATCCACAGAGTGGTAGCACTCACCCCCTCCTCACTTATCCTCTAGGTTAACTGATGGAGGACGTGTCCGGTTGACTTACCTTCGTGTCGCTCAGAGAGTCCCTTGCTGTGCTTGTCCCACTGCATCGTCGAGATGCCACTTTATTTACTTTATCGGTATTGCATTTTATTTATGCACTTTGGATTTTGTCGCAGTTTGATTTGGTGTCATAAAACTATTTTACTTTAATTGATATATGTTTAGTCGTGCATGCATGCAGTTAATTAAAATATTTGTATATCTATTAATATTTCGAGGTTTTTACCAGATCTGGTCCATGTATTTCTGAATATTGTCACTAAGGGGCTCCTCCGTCACTTGGATGACGGATATTCCCCCGGGACGTGACAATTTTATTGGTTTACGATTTTGGTTTGTGGGTTTTGTGTTTCGAGGATTTTCTTTTCCTTGGATTTTTGGGAGTTCTCGTGTTTTGGGATCAGGCAAGCTGAAGGATATCTCTGAGCTATTGGAAAAGTATTGTCTTTAGTGGTTACTGTACTTTAGTGGTTAGGAAAAGTATTGACTTAGTGAAATTGCCCCCACTCATGGTCGGGGATGAGGTCGATGACGTATTGACCTTGCGGAACCTAACGATGATTTCAGAAGTATGGACTCTTTAGAGGTGCCGACTGATGTCGAATTAGGAAGCTAGGGATTTGGCCTGCTAGCCATCAATTTGAAGGACAAGGAGTAAACCCTCAGAAAATATCAATCCCTACTAAAAGTGATTTGGTTGTGGATAAGACGTGTATGTCTACACTGGTCAAGACGATGAAAGATCGTTTTACCTTATTATAGGAGGTGTTGGATGAGATATTTATTTGTACCAGTATTTCTTCCAGAGAAGATCCGAAACTCTTTGTTAAAAGAGAGATGGACCTTTGAGGTTATGCATTGATTATCGATGATAGAATACGGTAGTTGTAGAAGGAAATGAATATTCTTCATTGTGGATAGAGGATCTATTTAGATCAGCTTAGGACACCTGTGTGTACTTTAGGATTGATTTATGACTGGCTTGTTGATATTGTAGTGACATAGTGTCATACAATTATCATTGTCGTTGTGATGATTGTTATATCATCAGCCTAGAGTAAAGAGAATACAGGTGTGTAGCGAAGACAATTTCATACTTGGTATGAATTGTATGAGCTTTTGAATGTCTTATTAGACTTATTGACGACTTAGTCATCCAGGGATTTGGGAAGTCGTGTATTATGGACACGATTGGATCAATTGTGGTTGTTGGAGTTGTGTAACTTGGCCACTGTTGATGGTGATAGTTGGAGTTGCGCACTCGACCACCATAGATGGTGGTTTCCTGGAATTGATTTGATTATTACAATAGATATGGATAGGATGCTCTAGCGGTATTACATCTCTAACTGGTTGAACTAGGAAGGTGATGGAATTTACTTGGTCTGAAGCTTGTGAAACTAGTTTCAGGGTTCAGACAATGGTTGACTTTTATGTCAGTGTTGATTAATCATTTTGGTATGGATGGAAGGGTGGTGTACATGGATGCATCATTTCGGAGATCGGAGCGATTCCGATGCTATAGAATAAGACGTATCCTAAGCTTACGACAGTTAAAGAACTGCGAGATAAGCCATCATATATATGACGTGGACTTAGCAGTGATTATGTTGTTTTGTAGAGGTGAGGAGCAGGAATGCTCATGGGGTTTTGGGCTAGCTACTGGATAGCTACTATAGAGTAGATGGAACACAAACGGTTGTAACAAGGAAGTTTGGTCGCGATAGCCTCCCATGCACTTACAGGGTGTGTGGGGGAGTGGATTTTGTACGGTAGATGGACTTCTCTTGTGAAAAGATAATTCCCCATCTCTGACTCCGAGGAGGATAATGATTTCCGGAGTTGCGTTAGTTTAAGGAATAGATGCTTCAGAAAATTCTGATTCCGGAATGGAAGTGGAAGCGTATTATTATAGATGTTGTGGTGGGTTTTCCTAGGACACGTCAAGGCCATGATGCGATTTGGGTAGTCATGGACTGACTAACCAAATCCGTGCACTTCTTAGCGATTTGGAAGACTGACTCTTTGGATCGTTTGATGGAGTTATATTGTCGGGATATCATTAGATTGCATGGTGTTCCTTTGAGCATTATATCAGATAGAGATCCCCGATTCACGTCTTGGTTCTGGCAGAGTCTGCAGCAGGCCTTAGGTACGCAACTTCATTTTAGTACTGCATTCCATCCGCAGATAGATGGACAGTCTGAGCGGGCCATTTAGACACTAGAGGACTTGCTGAGGTCCTGTGTTATGGATTTCGGGAGCAACTGGGAGGACCAGTTGCTAGGACCCATAGAGCTCAGTATGAGGCAGGGTTGGTCCGTACTATCAGACAAAGGATGCCCGAGACGCAGGATCGTCAGAAGAGTTATGCAGATCGGAGACAGAGACCTCGAGAGTTCTCTATTGGTGACCAGGTATTCCTGTGAGTCTCACCCACGAAAGGGGTGAAGAGATTTGACCTCCGTGGTAAGTTAGCTCCAAGGTACATTGGGCCTTTCGAGATTTTAGAGAGGATTAGAGCAGTCGCTTACCGACTAGCGCTACCACCGTCTTTGGCTGGTATCCATGATGTGTTTCATGTGTCCATGCTGAGGAAGTATGTGCCAGACTCTACACATATTCTATCAGATGTGTCAGGTTCCATTCAACCTGATGCTACTTATGCAGAGGTTCCGGTATGGATTTTGGATCACAAGGAACGACAGTTGCGAACCAAGATTGTGCGACTTGTCAAGGTCGGGTGGAGTCACCACACCGATGAGGAGGCTACTTGGGAGCTTGAAGAAAAGATCAGAGTTGAATACCCCCACCTATTTACTTAAGGTACGTGAGATATTTTCAGTACTTGTGGTATCTCTTACTCATTATGCATTTGAGTAGGAAATTTGGGGACCAAATTTTTATTAGTGGGGGAGAATATTAAATACGGGAAATTTAAAATATAAAATTTTATGGCCAAAATTTAGGAAAAATAATCCTGGGAGTTATTTCGGGATTTTTGGAGAATTTTAGGAATTTTTCTAGAATTTTTCTGGATTTAAACAGAGTCTGTACGAGATAATTACGGGGATAAAAAAAAAAGGCTTTTAAAGGGCCTGTATGATATTTAGGGATTAATTGAACCAAACCTAGGTTAAGCTTTTGGTTTTATTTCTCCCCGCCACACCCGACACCCACCTCGTGATCCGCTCGTTCTTTCCCCTTGCGACTCTATTTCTCGCGTAACTTTCCCAATCTCGCTAGACCACCGCCTTCTTCTCTGCCCTCTCCCCGATTCTCCTCTTCTCGCATCGCATCCACTGCCTCCTTCGTCTCCCATGCGATCGTCAACCTGCGCATCGCGCGCACGAGGCCAGCAGCTGCAGTTCTGCATGCTCGCCGCCCTTAATCTCCCAGCGCCGATGCACTGTCGCCTTCTCCTCGCGCCAGGCGGCGACAGTGAGCAATTTGCCCCGGCGGTGCCACGACCGAGCCAGAGCAGCACTTTATCTTCCTCACATCTGCAGCCACAGGATCGTCACCGCTGGTTCTTCTTCCCCAGCGCACCTGTAGCAACCGGATCACCGTCGTGAGCCCCTTTGCGTCGCCGGTGATCATGGTATCTAGATTAAAAATTGGGGATTCTGCCGGTGAGATTCCAATCAGTGGTAAGCTTGGTTTGTTTCACTTCGTCGACACTGCGTGCTAATTTTAGGGCTTGGATTTCTGTCAGAAACAGACGGTGGCTTGACAGCAGTTGTATGCAATTCGGAACTAGGGCTGCGATTTTCGATCGGAGCAGGTAAGTGGGCGAGCTAGGTCCCTGTCGATCGGTGTCGGAAGAGGTGAACGCTGCTTTGCTCCTTATTTTGGATGGCTGTGACTTCTTTTGTCTTAACGAGGATCCTTGTTGGGCAGGTGATTGTGAACAGCGATCGCAGCCGATGAACAGAGGAGTTGAGGATATTGGTTGCCGGTGGAATTCTAAGACAGGTAGGCAACATTCATAACATGATTTGATTGTGTTATTCGGTTAATTGTAATTGTTCAGTGGAGATTAGATTGTTGGTTGATTTCGGATAAATTTTGATATGTGGGATGGATCTACTTTGAGTGGGTTGGCTGTGAGGGTTGAGGTGTTCTATTTGGGTGGTTTTGGTCGAATGTGTAAGGGTTGAAAAAATTAGTGAAATTGGAAGTTGATTTGGGTTAATTGGATTATGTAAGAAATCGATTAAGTATTCGATTTAGCGGAGGATTGCATTTTGTGCTTAAAAATAGTTATGTTGTACGCAGGTTTCGATCACGAGGACGGTTCACGGTCGTGACGATTTGGTTCTTTTACGGACATTTTATCAGGCGAGTATTTTGACTTATCTCCTAGATATAGTGATGTTGATATGCTAGTTAGGATAGCTTGCAATAATTTTCATGTTTATATGCCTAGTATGTTTTTGTGCCTACTTGATACATGCATGTGATCAGTTATGGTTATACTTTCCCTGTTTTACTCGGATCATGGATATGTACTTATTGGTTGTGCATATTATTCGGTTATGCATTTTAGTTGGATTTACATGCTTTAGTATCATGCACCATCTTGCATGATTGCATGCTGATTGGACGGGGTTCCTTAATAGTTGAGCCCGTAGCCAGTTACATGGCCTGCACACGCTGCCACTCATGGGTTAGTGGTACATTAGGAGGGTGTGTGCAGTTGCTCTGTCAGGGTCCGCTGGTCCGCTCATGGGTAGTGATGAGGCAGCGTGGTAGCGGGCAGGGATCCCTCGTCTAGTCTATGACACCGGGAGATGAGAGCTTAGCTCCCCCACTCTGTTTGGGGCAGGAGGATAGGTGTACTCCGACAGCATCCTGTCCAGTCGGTCACTCAGGAGCAGTGATGGCAGAGTGCACAGTTGTCATAGCCCTACCCACTCAGCTTTGTTGGGTTTTCGGCATCGCGGCGAGTGTGTGTTCGAACATGTTTCGTAAACATGTGCACAGCGGAAGGAATAAAATAATAAATCTAATTTATTACAACACACACATCCCATGCATGCATAGTACAACATGTGTAGACATAACCGTAAATTCCAATTTTTGCAATAAAAGGAAATTTACACTACGTATACCTGATGTATCACGTGTAGCGGGAAAGACATCAACCGGAACGATCCTCGCTAGAATCGTCTCTATCCGTATCCACGCCGAGTATCTTCGGGATGACTTCACTAAGTCACAAGTCTCGTCTTCGTACGGGTTACTAGCCTCGTGTTGAAGACGACGTGATCGAGAGAAGATCACGATCCGAATCAAAATTCGGATCCAAAACGAGTCCTCAAAAACTTGCTTCTCCGGAAAGGTATTCGTCAACTGTTTGACGAATCCTTCATCCTCCACCTATGAGGATTACCGAAGATCGAATCCCCGGTAAGGCTACCGCTGTCGGAGCTCCAAACGTCGTCCAAACGACTCTCCGACGAGAAGGAAACAAGCTATCCAGAAAACTGGACAGCTTTGGTGGAGGAATAGGGCCGGCCAAAAGGGAAGGTTGAAGCTCACCTTATTGCCGAACCCAAAGGAGATCACCGGAGCTTCTCCAGCAGCAGCTCGACGCCGACAAGAGGGAAGGTCAGCACCTTCTGGACGCCGGCAAGGGAGCTAGGTGGTGGGCGGCGGCAAGGGGGGCTGTTGGCGCCGACTTCACCAAGGAGAGGAGGGGGCGGCAACTTTAGGTTAAGGGAATTTGGATTAGGGCTTAACAAAACCCTTAAGCCCTATTTTATAGAGAACAAATTCTCTTAATGGTTATCGGATCATAACCAAAGGCCCGTTACCCCGCTCCATTAATTTAAGTTAAAATAAACCAAACCATAATGGTTTATTTTAAGTTAAAATGAACCGAACCAACTTTGGTTAATTCGTTTAAAAAAAACCAAACCCTTTGGTTTATTCTCCTCCATTGGATTAGAACCAAACCAATTTGCTCCATCCATCATGTCTTCATAAGACATGGCCCATCCACGCTTCCATTGCGACTGAAACGATTTCATGCTCGCTCCATGTTTGGTCCAACCAAACCTAGTTTCTCTCGGTCTGAGAATCTCATTCTCAAGCTCATTTTAAATCCTTCGGATTACGCTCGTTGTGCGTGTGACCAAATAGGTTCTCGGTTTATGTTGGCCGTCTATAATTAACCATTAATTATAGAACGATCATGAGTGGCACCTAGTAATACATCATGATCCCCAATTAACCGAAAAGATCAACGGTTGATCCAGAACTATTTTTGAAACCCTTCAGCAGCTCGAATGAATCGTGCCCCATTCCCTTCACTCATCTTATACCCACTTGGTTCCGGACATGGTCTATAGTGTCAGTCCCCACTAGGCTGACTACGTCACACCTATCCCAAGTATCATTTCCTCGTCCTACGGATTCTAGTTACTGCACATGTATCGAAGTGTACCTTACTCTAAACATGTAATGCTTTGGCCAAAGACTTTAGTAACAATCCGACGAGAGGCCATGGGTATACATCTCCTCGCAAAGAGTGGTGAATCCTTTATAGGCTATTCAAACACCTTCGATCACTTCGACTTATACCCAATCATCCTGGGTCCACATCTCCTTAGAGATGATTGCTTAAGATGTCAAAGCATAAGTCTTTATGATCAAGATGACTTGAATACCGCAAGTCAAAGGAACATCGCACTTAAGCTGCAGTAAGAACTTCATTGACATATCTATATATGCAGAGAATCATATGAAGTCTTACGGCTAGTCACTCCAATGAACTAGTTACCATAACTAGCATCCACGATTAACTCCGGACATCACAATGTCTCCAGCCAGTGAGAATCAACTGCTTGGATACACCAAAGAGTATACCTCATGCTAGTCTCGACAGAATCAATGGTGTCCAAATCCATCAATTCATCGACTAGGGATAATTCTGATACATCACAATTACACATGTAGAGATACTCACTAGTTGTGATCCAATCACAAATTCTCTCATGCTGTGAATTGTATCGTGGACATTCAGTAAATGAGTTTAAGATCTAATCAAATACATGAAAACATGTATACTCAAATAGTGAATCTTCATTTATCATATAAATGGTTCAAACATAAGGCGATTGCCTTAGGACATCTCTCATATATCACTAACAAACTCCCACTTGACCTAATGCCAATCGCTACGGTATCCAATACCATAAGCTCTAACATGACCCTCAAACTTACTTTGAGGTAATGCCTTAGTCAAAGGATCCGCTAAGTTCCTTTCAGTGGGGATTTTCTCGATTTGTATTTCCTTCCTACTAATGATCTCTCTGATAAGATGATAGCGGCGAAGCACATGTTTGGATTGTTGATGAGACCTTGACTCTTTCGCCTGTGCAATTGCTCCATTGTTGTTGTAGTAGACCGGTATTGCTTCAACAATGGCTGGAATCACACCAAGTTCATAAATGAACTTCTTGATCCAAACTGCTTCCTTTGTTGTTTCCGAAGCTGCAATGTATTTTGCCTCAATAGTAGAATCCACTACAGTGTCTTGTTTAGAACTTTTCCAACTCATTGCGCCCCCATTCAAGGTGAACACGTATCCAGACTGAGACCTGGAATCATCCTTGTCTGTCTGGAAGCTGGCATCCGTATACCCGCGTATCACCATGTCCCCTTCTCCATATATTAGGAACACATCCTTAGTTCTTCTTAAGTACTTAAGGATCGTCTTAACAGCCACCCAATGATCCATTCTTGGATCAGACTGGTATCTACTCGTGACACACAGAGCATACGATACATCGGGCCTTGTACATAACATAGCACACATGATAGATCCTATTGCGGATGCATAGGGAATCTTACTCATGCAAATCCTCTCGTCTTCTGTGAACGGACACAGACATCAAAAGGTGTACCCCATGCCTGATGGGTAGGAAACCTTTCTTAGATTCTGACATGCTAAACCTCTTTAGCACTCGGTCTATATATGTAGACTGTGAAAGACCAAGCAACCATTTCGATCTATCTCTATAGATCTTAATCTCGAGGATGTAGGTTGCTTCTCCCAGGTCTTTCATGGAGAATGTCTTGGATAACCAAATCTTCACTGACTGTAAGACTAAAACATCGTCACCTATAAGTAATATGTCATCGACATACAATACTAGGAACACGACTGCACTCCCACTAACCTTCTTGTACACACAAGGTTCGTCTGGATTTTGTGAGAAATCAAACTTTTTGATTGTCTCATCAAAATGGATATTCCAGCTCCTGGATGCTTGCTTCAATCCATATATGGACCGTCGCAATTTGCATACTTTGGTTTTATCAACTGATGTGAAACCCTCAGGTTGTATCATATACACGTCCTCGAGCAGGTTTCCATTAAGGAAAGCTATTTTCACATCCATCTGCCATATCTCATAATCATAATGAGCCGCTATGGCCAGGAGCATCCAAATGGATTTAAGCATAGCTACAGGCGAATAGGTTTCGTCATAATCAACACCTTGTTTTTGACGATATCCTTTCGCCACTAATCTAGCCTTACAGGTAATCACATTACCATCCATGTCGGTTTTCTTCTTGAAAACCCACTTGCACCCTATAGGCTTGATGCCTTCAGGTGGGTCAACCAAGTTCCAAACTTGGTTTTCATACATGGAATCCATTTTCGACTTCATGGCATCAAGCCACTTATCCCTTTCTGAACTTGTCAGCACTTCTTCATAACTGGTAGGCTCCTTATCATCAATGAGTAACACATTGTTCGATTCACTTACGAGAAATCTGTTGGAAATCGATTGGCCGGCTAGAGGGGGGTGAATAGCCCTCAAACGATGGAAGTCATAATTTGCTTGTCTACAAAATGTTAGCGCAAGCGGAATATGCAAATACAAATAAAGACAAGCAAATAGAAATACAAACAATACAAACACCGAGATGTAACGTGGTTCACGACCACGCCGCTAATCCACGGTCCGATTCGTCCACGGTGAATCACTCCGCAATCTATCCACTAGATCTCTCCTTTTCACAAAGCTAGGTGAAGGTAACCTCCTTACACAAAAACACTCCTCTTACAAATATAATGGAAATAAGCTCAAGTAAGAGGATGGAAAGCTTTAGGGAACTTTGGGAGAAGATTAGAGCATAAGCATTAACCTCCCAAAGCCCCATCCTCTTCCTTTTTATAGAGGAAGAGGGTTTCTTCCCATTGACACAGGAGCAGTCGACTGATTCCCTCGATCAGTCGACTGGTCCTGTAGCCGTTGCCCAATAACGACCGCTTTCCACGTTGGACTTCATCCAACAGTACTGGCATCAGTCGACTGATACTACCATCAGCCGACTGATGCTCGATCAGTCGAGTGCTCAATGGAGTCGACTCCATTCTGTGCCCGTGCACAGTGCCATCAGTCGACTGCCATTCCCTGGCAGTCGACTACTGTCGACATCAGTCGACTGCCAGTCCATGGCAGTCGACTGCCAAGCACTAAACTGGTCTTATACCAGTCGATCGAACCATCGACTCAGAGCAGTCGACTTCCATGACATGGCAGTCGACTGGTGTCGGGAAAACTCATCCGACACTTTGCCAAATGGCCAAGTTTCACCTAAGAGCTACCCCTTCCTGGGTTACATTCGCTCACTCTCATCTCTCGGAGTCCCTCGCCTTCGAAGTTCTCTTCGTTCGCGGCCACGTCCCTCGGCAGCATCAGGCGCACGGCTCTGCAATGCTCCTTCGCGTTTCTTGCCTCGAAGTCTACTTCCTCCGGCTTCACTCCAAGCTCCTCGTCCGGCGGTCCCTCGGATGCTCCAAGCGCACAGCTTCCGCAAAGCTATCCTTCACCGACTCAAGGCACGAGTCATGAGATGTGAAACTCGCCACGGCTCCATGTGCGAATTACTAAGTCCTGCACGACTTCAACGCACATATCAAATCAACTTAACAAACTAACTTAAACCCTTTGCGACACACATCAAAACCTTATCACGGCAAGAGATTGCCCTAACAATCTTCCCCTTTTTGATGTGTGACAATCCGTTTAAGTTAGGTAAAAATATTTGATAAAAATTTTAAGGTAAGAAATCATGTAAACATAAACATGATATAGCAACATGCAACTCCCCCTTAATCCATGAAACTCCTCATACAAATTTTCTCCCCCTATCACAATTTACTTAAACATAATTATTTCTCCCCCTTTGACACCATCAAAAAGATTAACACTAAGTTATAAACTCATGGCATCAAGTCTAATAGGAGAAAAATACCAAAAATTATGTTAAAACCTGAAATCAGCCTTTACTGTTCGGAATATCAAGCCACCAGTCGACTGGTTCAGACTACCAGTCGACTGTCACAAGGTTTTTCAGGAATTCCTGATTTTTGGACCTAAATTCAGAAATGCATTAAAAATTTCAAAAAATTCTAAAAATCATGAAACTTGGGGAACATATTTCTTGTAAGTATATCTATCAATAAAAAATAGTTTTTCATGAAAAATCATTATATTTTCTGATATTTGCCAAAAATCCAAAAGTTTTAAAAACCACTAGGTTTTTGATCATGTGAGTATCAAGTTTAACACCTAGTTTTGGTTCCAATTGTTTCAAAACATGAATACATAGTTTTTAAAGTAAGAAATTGTTTTGAAAACATATGAAATATCCAATCATAATCTTTGGGAAATATGTCTATGAATTAAACATAAGTCTTCCCCATGATTGGTCTATTATTGCTATTTTGATACTTCAAATGGCCATCTAAATGCCATAGGCATTAGTGAACATTTGTATCATCCTAACATCTCACCCATGCTAAGTTTTTAATCAAGGTAGCCTATTGTGAGTGTGAGATGTATCCTAGAGGGTATTTGTGTACACTTAACCATTATATTCATGCGATTCTATCAAGGTTAAGTATCAACCTAACAATCCTCATGATCATAAAGGCATATATCAATTAATTCTACATTATGATCATGAACCTAAAGTATTCATCAATTAATAATCATGCATTAGGTATTATATCATGATAATAAGCAAAGTATCACCTAAAGCATGATTTAACCCTATTTCTCATGATTATGTGCCAAATATCAAAATCATAAATCATGATTGCAAACATACATAGCAATTACATTAATCATCATGATTTAAGCATTATTAACTATTTATAGGCACGTTATCATCACCTAACACTATTTAAAAATGTTGTCCCGCCATCCTAAGTCAACCAAAATATGATATAGGTCAATTGCATATGGTTGACTACCCTAGGGTTTTTCTAACCCTTAAGGATGGATTTTGAAATCCAAAATAAGTTCTTTCCTATTGGGTTCACTAAAAACTCCTTAGGGATCCATTTTCTAGCAATTACTTTCTTTTTATCTTGTCCCCTAGCTATTAGACATTTATAGGCCTTTTCATTTTTCTTTTCTTTATAACCTAGGCCTTTTTTGTTAAAGCTAGCTCTTTGGCTCCCTATGATCATGTTCAAGGTGTTGGAGCCTATAGTGAATTTTTCTAGGGATTTTGTTAAATAGTCTACCTTTTCCCTTAAAGCCCTATTTTCATCCATACATGCATCACTAACATTAAATGGCATATATTCATGTGAGCATGCATCATTTAAGCTAGAAGAGATATTATCATCATTTAAGCATGCTTTTTCTAGTTTATTTTCTAAGTCCTTAATTTGATCTAGCATGCTTTTCTTCTTCTTCTTAGCTCTAAATAAATCTCTAGTTAAGCTAGAAACCATGGAAACTATTTTCTTAGGAGTTAGATTCGTTACCATAGTTTTCATGTCCTCTTCTTCTTCTTCGGATGAGGAGGATGTGGAGGCTCCCCCTTCACTTGAGCTCTCTTCACTTGAGCTTGATTCTTCATTTTCGGTGGAGGAGCAATCCAAGTCATCGAAGGCCATCAATGCAAGGTTGGAATAGACTTGTTCCTCTTCTTCGGATGAGGAGGAAGAAGCAAGGTCATCCCATGTCTTTGCTTTGAATGCCATGGCCTTTCCCTTTTCCTTTGCCGTCTTCTCCTCTTCCTTCTTTCTACTCCCCTTTTTCTTCTTCTTTTCTTCTTTCTTCTTCCTTTCTTCCTTGCTCTTGTTTAGGAGGGGAATATTATCCCTTATATGTCTCTCTCCTTGGCAATTGTAACACATCACCTTTCCTCTTGGTCTTTTCCTCCTATCATTAGATTTATTAAAATGAAAACCTTTTAAAGCATGCCTTACCCTCCTTACCATATATGCTTCTTCCGTGCTATCCATGGAAGAGGAGGAGGATGCTTCATCATCGGAGGAGGAGGGGATCTCCACCTTCTTCTTCCCCTTATTTGCCATCAATGCTACTCCCCTTGAAGATTGGATTCTAGGCTCTTCTTGTATTCCTTCAAGCCTTGTCTCATGGAGCTCCATTGTTGAGAAGAATTTCTCCAAGGTGCTTACTTCTAAGTTCTTGGAGATGTAAAATGAATCCACCATGGAGCTCCATCTTGAGGACCAGGGAAAGGCATTTATGACCTTCATTACCATATCCCGGTTGGAGAGCTTTTCTCCTACACTCGTTAGCCCAATTAAAATTTCTTTAAATCTAGAATGCAATGAAGTTACCTTTTCTCCCTTTTCTAATTTTATGTTGGATAGTTGGGAGCGGAGGAGGTCTCTCCTTGCAAGTTTGGCTTCCGAGGTGCCTTCATGAAGCTCCACTAGCTTCTCCCACATCTCCTTCGCACTAGAACACTCCCATATCCTATTTACTTCTTGTTGAGGGAGCACATTGTAGAGGTGGTGCTTGGCCTTTGAATTTGCCAAATACTCCTCTCTTTGTCTTTTGCACCATTTCAATTTTTCCAAAGGCTCCCCATCATCGTTCCTAGGCAATTCGAAACCATTTTCCATGATTAAAAGAATTTCAAAATCGGTCTCGAAAAATACCTCCATTCGCTTCTTCCACCAAGCGAATTCCCCTTCGAACTTTGGAGGATGAATGTTTGAGCCGACCATTTTTGATGTAGAGCTTGTTGCGGCGGTTAGTTGAGTGACAAACAACCTGGCTCTGATACCACTTGATGGAAATCGATTAGCCGGCTAGAGGGGGGTGAATAGCCCTCAAACGATGGAAGTCGTAATTTGCTTGTCTACAAAATGTTAGCGCAAGTGGAATATGCAAATACAAATAAAGACAAGCAAATAGAAATACAAACAATGCAAACACCGAGATGTAACGTGGTTCACGGCTACGCCGCTAATCCACGGTCCCATTCGTCCACGGTGAATCACTCCACAATCTATCCACTAGATCTCTCCTTTGTACAAAGCTATGTGGAGGTAACCTCCTTACACAAAAACACTCCTCTTACAAATATAATGGAAATAAGCTCAAGTAAGAGGATGGAAAGCTTTAGGGAACTTTGGGAGAAGATTAGAGCATAAGCATTAGCCTCCCAAAGCCCCATCCTCTTCCTTTTTATAGAGGAAGAGAGTTTCTTCCCGTTGACACAGGAGCAGTCGACTGATGCCCTCGATCAGTCGACTGGTCCTGTAGCCGTTGCCCAATAATGACCGCTTTCCACGTTGGACTTCATCCACGGTATGCGGCATCGATCGATACTACCATCGATCGGTGATGCTCGATCAATCGAGTGCTCAATGGACCGATCGCCATTCCCCGATCGCTATCTACATCGGGCCGATCGCCAACCATGGCGCATCGCTAAGCACTAAAGCGGTCTTTACCACCGATCGAACCATCGATTAGAGCTGATCCGCTATGACGGCAATGACGGTCGTGTGTCGGGAAAATTCATCTGACACTTGGCCAAATGGCCAAGTTTCACCTAAGAGCTACCCCTTCCCGGGTTACATTCGCTCACTCTCATCTCTCGGAGTCCCTCGCCTTCGAAATTCTCTTTGTTCGCGGCCACGTCCCTAGGCAGCATCAGGCGCACAGCTCTGCAATGCTCCTTCGCGTTTCTTGCCTCGAAGTCTACTTCCTCCGGCTTCACTCCAAGCTCCTCGTCCGGCGGTCCCTCGGATGCTCCAAGCGCACGGCTTCCGTAAAACTATCCTTCACAAACTCAAGGCATGAGTCATGAGATGTGAAACTTGCCACGGCTCCATGTGCAAATTACTAAGTCCTGCACGACTTCTGTTGGTGCAGGGGCACTAGAAAATCGAACCTTGGTTTTGATGATGGCAAAGATTCAAAGTTAAGCTATTTTGTTATCTCATGTGATATGCTAAGTGTGCAGGAAGTGTTTAAGCTAAGCCGAAGGTCGAGCGACATCCGGAGAATCTCAAGTTGAGAAACCGTGGTGGTCGAGTGACACCAGGAGAACCTCGGGGAGTTGAGGAACCTCGGTGGTGACCGAAAGCTAAGCGATAGGTCAAGAGGACCAAAGGTAAGCTCCATGTGTGGAGCAGTGGTAAGGACGCGTCCTTGGTTAGAGGACAATCCTAGGCGTTGATCCGACTAAGGCTTCTGGAGGAATGCTGAAGTCGAGATCGGACAGTCAAAGGACTGTCACACTGCATGGCATTATGCATCTATTATGCTAATCTTGTATTGTAGGAATCTGGAGATGTCGCAGATGTCGATCAAGGCGATCAGCTAAGAGGATCGACTGATGTAGACGAATCAACCCAGTGCACAAGGTCAAAGAGATAGAGATTGATGCCACCACCTTAGGATAAGATAAGCCGCCACCTCAAGATAAGATAAGCTGCCACCTCAAGATAAGATAAGCTTCCACCTCAAGATAAGATCCACGAGTTTTAGATCTGGATCGGGATAAATTCTAAGGTGCAAATCTATAAAAGGAGGGGAGGACTCAAACCCAATTAAAGAATCTCTCAAGTGCTCGTGCTCTCTACAACGCTACTCCGACTGTGTGTCATCTTCTAATTAATTGTCGGTATTATTATATTTCTATACTTAATTTGTTTAAGGACCGGTATGGTTGTTACCGGCCTTATAATCATTGTAATCGTCTTGTCTCTTACCTCCAACGAGGAAGAGACTTTTAGTGATTGCCCTTCGGAAGCGATCAAGGATCGCAGGGCCTTGGATTAGCAGCCGGTGGGCTGTGAACCAAGTAAAAAGCTTTGTGTCTTTTTTGTGTTTATCTTTTGTTTTCCGCTGCATACTTGGTTTTAATCGTCGAAAAAGAAAAGTTTTCACTAATGCTATTCACCCCCCCTCTAGCGTTTCAAATCGATCCAACAATTGGTATCAGAGCGGGGGCGCTCAGATTCGGTGCAACCACCGATCAAGCATTTTATTTTCTTTATTTTTATTTTTTTATTTTTATTTTTTTATTTTTAATTATCTCCTGCACTACTAATCCAAGACCAAGTCTTGGGACTTTTTTGTTTGTTTTTTTTTTGCGAGTATTAGAAGATCGTTGACCGAGCTAACCATGGAAGAGTATCGCTCAATGCCTAAAGGTAACAATGTCAATTTAAATTTTAAATTCCATATTATTTGTTTCAAGTGCAGGGAGAGAGGACACTATAAAAATAAGTGTCCTACTCGTAAGACTCGAATGACATAACCGGCGGCAAAGGAGACACCATTGTCAGGAGTACGGAAGAACAAGGAGCACATCAAGTGCTTCGGGTGCAGAAGATTCGGTCACTACAAGAATCGATGTCCGGAGAAAAAGGTTAGTAAAATTAATAATTTTGAAAAGTTGAGTTTTAGAATATATGATAATTTAGATAAATTATGTAATTGTTGTCAATTAAATAATACAATTAATAATTCAACTAATAAAAAATTAATTAATTCAGATTTAATTAGTTTAAATAATAATAATAACAATATCATTGAAGAAAATGATCAAATTAATCTTACATTTGATAAAATTAACCAAGAGATTAATCAAATTTTTAGTTTAATTAACATAGATCTAGATCAAGTTAAGGATAAAACCAACCTAGGACTTAATCAGAATAATCAAAACCTTGATCAGAATAATCAAACCATAGGACAGAATCATCAAATCCTAAATATGATTAATCTAGATAATTCCGAATTAAAAAAATTCTATTTTGAAAAATTCAACCATAAAAAATTCGAAATTAACTTTAAAAAATTCCAAAGATAATCTAAATACTTCTAATAATAATTCTACCTTTAAAAACTCTAATAATCTTATCTTAAATAATTCTAATAATAATTCTCCCTTTAAAAACTCTAACAATCTTATCTTAAATAATTCTAATAATAATTCTACCTTTAAAAACTCTAGCAATCTTATCTTAAATAATTCTAATAATAATTCTACCTTTAAAAACTCTAACAATCTTATCTTAAATAATTCTAACAATAATTCTACTTTTAAAAAGTCTAATAATCTTATCTTGAAAAAGTCTAATAATATTATTTTGAAAAATTCTAATAATCCAATTTTAAATAATTCACAATCTAACTTAATTAAAAATTCAAAATTAGTTAATCAAACCAATAAAATTAATTATAATAGAGTATCATTTGATTATACACAAATTAATAATCTAGCAATTAAACCTTCAACTTTTAAAAATTCAACTAATAAATATGTAGACTTGGGTTACAAGTCTAAGCTAACCAAAAATCAAGACACTAAAATTTGTAAACCTAATTATAATAAAGTATCTTATAACTATGAAACAAATAAAAGTCCACCCAAGAAAATAACCATTTCTTTAAATTGATTGAATGTAGCTTGCTCATGCATACATATCATTATCATGCTTATTTTGTCATGTCATACATACTAGTTAACTCTCATAGAATGGTTAGATAGGAAATAATTAATTAATCTTGACAACATAGTATCAGGATGCGGTGAGATGATAGTACGTTAAGGAAACGAAGTCAAGTGTATCCGAGTTGGATAAGGAGTATCTAGCTTGGTGCATTTAACTAAGTGGAACTAACTGAAGCTACCTCACCACATCTTAAACTAGTTAGACCAGGACGTAACCCTAAGTGAATTAAGTGTGTAATTTTCTAAGTTGGCTTTGTCTAAGGAAGTGGTCGTTGTTCTGATCAAAGAAGGCCCCTGTGCCTCGCCACGACCTGGAAGCCCTCTTTTGAAATGTTCACTTAACTAACTAAAGGTTAAATCTGAATCTAACCCAAGATTAATTAATTTCTAAGGCATTAAATTAAATTCATCTCACAATACCTATAAGGATAACTTGGTTGATCATATAGAATGGGTGAGATGGTAAGGACAACAAATTAAAAATGATTTTGAAAACGATTTCAAATTTTATATACACATAAATAGATTCTTAAAACTATTCTTATTGGTTGCCATGATTATTGTGTGTAGTTATATGTAGTTTTCAAAACAACTATGCTTCTTAAAATGATGGTTAGTTGACCAATACTAAAAATCTAAATCTTTAGGTCAACTTTAGATACCTAGACCCTTTGGACACTTAGGTGAGCCTTCCTTATGGCCAACAAGGATGTCCTAAGAGTTTGTCAGACAAAAGGGGAGACCCTCTAGATAAGCCTTCCTTGTGGCTAACAAGGATGTTAGGTTAAGGGGGAGGTTCTAATTGGATAATCATCATAGAAGTTGTTAAAAAATATTTTGTTTTTAAAAAAAATCACCAATATTTTCTAAATTTAAATCCTTCTTTTGATAATATGCCAAGGGGGAGAGAAGACTTAAGTTGGACAAACTTAGTATCTAGCTACCTCCAGTTTGGCATAAAAACCAATAGACATGAGCCTTTAAAATGTCCTTTTTCTTTCTCAAAATTTTATAACAATGTTAAAGGTTAGGGGGTCAAATTCTAACCTAGGATATACATTGTTGGTGCAGGATCTAGAAACCTAAACTCCTAAGTATTAAAGGAAGTTGAACATATTAAATCAACTTGATTAGCATGTTTAAAAATTCTATTTCTTGGCAATGTACCCAATATAAAGTTATTTTTGATATATGTCAAAGGGGGAGAGAGAATAAAGTTAAGAGGTTACTTATTTTTTCTTTCCCAAAAAGTAATTGTTTTTCAAAAATCACCTAGGGTTAAGGGGGAGGTACCCTTAAGGGGGATGTTTTGAAAAATGACTGTTCAATGTTTACAGCTTATTTTCTCTTAACTTTGAATTGGTTTGCCATAGATCAAAAAGCGGGAGATTGGTGGTGCAGGGGCACTAGAAAATTGAACCTTGGTTTTAATGATGACAAAGATTCAAAGTTAAGCTATTTTGTTATCTCATGTGATATGATAAGTGTGCAGGAAGTGTTTAAGCTAAGCCAAAGGTCGAGCGACATCCGGAGAATCTCAAGTTGAGAAACCGTGGTGGTCGAGTGACACCAGGAGAACCTCGGGGAGTTGAGGAACCTCGGTGGTGACCGAAAGCTAAGCGATAGGTCAAGAGGATCAAAGGTAAGCTCCATGTGTGGAGAGGTGGTAAGGACGCGTCCTCGGTTAGAGGACAATCCTAGGCGTTGATCCGACTAAGACTTCCAGAGGAATGCTGAAGTCGAGATCGGATAGTCAAAGGACTGTCACACTGCATGGCATTATGCATCTATTATGCTAATCTTGTATTGTAGGAATTCTCAAGTACAACAGTCAACTGGAGATGTCAGTAGTCGACTGAAGGCAGTCAACTGCTAAGAGGATCAGTCGGCTGATGTAGACGAATCAACCCAGTGCACAAGGTCAAAGAGATAGAGATTGATGCCACCACCTCAGGATAAGATAAGCCGCCACCTCAAGATAAGATAAGCTGCCACCTCAAGATAAGATAAGCTGCCACCTCAAGATAAGATCCACGAGTTTTAGATCTGGATCGGGATAAATTCTAAGGTGCAAATCTATAAAAGGAGGGGAGGACTCAAACCCAATTAAAGAATCTCTCAAGTGCTCGTGCTCTCTACAACGCTACTCCGACCATGCGTCATCTTCTAATTAATTGTCGGTATTATTATATTTCTATACTTAATTTGTATAAGGACCGGTAAGGTTGTTACCGGCCTTATAATCATTGTAATCATCTTGTCTCTTACCTCCAACGAGGAAGAGACTTTTAGTAATTGCCCTTCGGAAGCGATCAAGGATCGCAGGGCCTTGGATTAGCAGCCGGTGGGCTGTGAACCAAGTAAAAAGCTTTGTGTCTTTTTTGTGTTTATCTTTTGTTTTCTGCTGCGTACTTGGTTTTAATCGTCGAAAAAGAAAAGTTTTCACTAACGCTATTCACCCCCCCTCTAGCATTTCAAATCGATCCAACAACTTCAACGGACATATCAAATCAACATAACAAACTAACTTAAACCCTTTGCCACACACATCAAAACCTTATCACGGTAAGAGATTGCCCTAACAAAATCCATATCTCTCAAGAATGTTGCGTGTTCTACCAGATCTACGAAGATGTGGTGTTACAATAGGTCCAGCCGATTGCTCATCACTATGAGTTATCGACTGTTGTGCTCCACCAGGTATCTCATCAATGTCTATTTGAGTTTCTCGAGCCTCCTCAAGCTCGACGACACTCCCACTGTTTTCTTACAAGAGAAACTCTTTCTCTAGAAACACAGCATGCCTTGAAACAAACACCTTTTGTTCCACAGGATGATAGAATTGGTAACCCCTTGTTTCCTTAGGGTATCTAATAAATAGACATTTATCAGACTTAGCATCCAATTTGTCAGATACAGTCCGCTTCACATAAGCAGGATAACCCCATATCTTCAAGTAAGATACATGAAGTTTCTTACTATTCCATATCTCATATGGAGTAGTAGAGACTACCATGGTTGACATTCTGTTTAACAAGTAAATAGCTGTCTGAAGTGCATAGCCCCAAAAGGACTTGGGAAGATTCGCATGATTCATCATTGACCTGACCATGTCCAACAAGGTCCGGTTACGCCTTTCAGATACACCATTATGCTGTGGTGTATATGGCGGAGTCCATTGAGACAATATACCATTGTCTCTTAGATAATCAAGAAACTCTTGACTTAAGTATTCACCACCTCGATCCGATCGAAGTATTTTAATACTCTTGTCATGTTGTTTCTCTACTTCATTTCTGAATTCTTTGAACCTTTCAAAGACTTCAGACTTGTGTTTCATCAAGAACACATACCCAAACCGTGAGTGATCATCGGTGAAGGTAATGAAGTAGCTATAGCCTCCAAAAGCTTGAGTTGACATAGGTCCACATACATCAGTATGTATTAGACCTAGTAACTCTCCCACTCGTTCACCTTTTCCTGAAAAAGGTAACTTAGTCATCTTGCCTTTTAAGCATGATTCGCATGTATCGTATGAATCCAATTCAAACGATTCCAGAATTTCACACCGGTGTAATTCGGACATGCGTTTCTTGCTTACATGGCCAAGACGATAGTGCCACATGTAGGAGTCTAATTGACTATCCTTTCGAGCATGCTTGTTGCTCGCTTCGATATTGAAAATGTCACTAGATACGTCCAACGTATAAATGCCATTGCTCAAAGTTCCAGTTCCATAAAGTACGCCATTCAAAGTTATATAACAACAATTGTTACTAAATGTCAAATGGTAACCATTTCTATTTAAGCATAAAATAGAAACAATGTTCTTTATTAGAGAAAGAACACAATAGCAATTGTCCAGTTCCAAGACTAGTCCACTAGGGAGCTTCAGCAAATAAGTTCCGATGGCGACCGCAGTAACCTTTGCTCCATTGCCAACTCGCAAATTTGACTCCCCTCTGATGAGTCTTCTTCTATTCCTTAGCCCCTGTATGTCATTACATATATGTGAGCCACACCCTGTATCCAATACCCAAGTGTCTAAGGAAATAGAATGACAATCAATAATGAAGATACCTGAAGAGGATGGGGCATCGGATGCCTTCTTCTTCTTCATGAACTCAAGATAAATCTTGCAGTTTCTTCGCTAGTGGCCTTCCTTGCCACAATGATGGCAAGTGTCCTTTTGTGCTGGTTCTGCCTTCTTTGCCTTCTTGTTCTTCCCTTTCTTTTGTTCCTTTGCCTTCCTCTTAGAACCTTTCTTTGAGGAATCAACTAATAGAACCGCCTTTTCCTCATGCTTCATAGAAGGCTCCACAGTCTTCAGCATATTGAGGAGCTCAGGAATAGTGGATTCTAATTTGTTCATCCGATAGTTCATCACAAATTGTGAGAAACTCTTGGGCAAACAATGCAGAATTAAGTCAATACTTAATTCATGATCCATCACAAACCCGAGGGTGGCTAGCCGCTCGATGTACCCGTTCATCTTTAGCACAAACTGCACTACAGACGAACCTTCTTGCATCTTCGTGGTGAAGAGGAGCCTAGAGACTTCGAACCTTTCGGATCTCGCTTGCTCATCAAACAACTCATGAAGATGGAAGACCATAATATTAGCATCCATATGCTCATGCTGCTTTTGCAGCTCAGGTACCATCGCAACTAGCATGAAGCAACTCGCCAGCTCAGAATCTGCCACATGCTTCTGATAGACCAACATTTGGTCTGGAGTTGCATCGTCCTTAGGACGGTTGGGAAGAGGCTCTTCAATGACATATGCTAGCTTTTCCACCTTGAGAACAATTCTCAGATTTCTAAGCTAGTCCAGGAAGTTAGGCCTAGTCAATTTGTTTGAATCCAAAATAGTGCACAAATTCAAAGACGTCATGATCAATCGATTAACCTAGAAATACAAAACGAGCATATATGAGAAAATATTTTTAAATTGCATCAATATATATTTATAAATCCCATTCATTTTTTGAATTTCAAAAACCCCAAAATCACTTCGGGAGATTGTAGGTCCATCTCCGAATGGGCTGATATCCATCATAGATATGAACAACCTTGGAGAGAGTCCAACAATCCATTCATAACTACGATGGTAGGTATCAACTATACTGATTGCATATCACGTATATGCAACTATCACAATGTGCTATCAACTAATTAAATGTTCACACATACATCGGGTTGTTAACATATTAACAAGTATGCATCATATGCATAGCACCCAACTTCACCTCCCTTTACATCGACCTTGGAGAGAGTCCAACAAGCCGATGCTCCAGGTTAAAGCCAACCCATTAATCGAGAAATAATTTTAATATGGTTAGAGTGCATTCAACCAATTAGCCCGGCTTGGAGAGAGTCCAACAACCAAAGCTAACGATTGACCTCTGACTCTTACCATATTAGTATTAAACTATTCCATGGTTTGAACATGTTCGGGTTCGAGCCGGGCTTGGAGAGAGTCCAACAACTCGAACAAGAAACGGAACTTTGGTTCTAACCATATTAATGGAAGGTGTAGGCTTTAATATTGAGTTAGGGTTTTTATGTCTCATCCTCTTTGCATGCAAATAACTATTATCTACATGACATGACATACATGATATACATCTACATATCACGACACGCATGACATAATGATATGCATCTAATGCAATTACATGACATATAATTATGTCATGTACAATATTTCCTTATATGTCATAACTATTTATGGAAATAAAATATGTTTAAGATATGATTCTCCAAATCAAATCATGATTAAATTAGGAAATAAATTTCCAAATCTAATCACATATTTTATTTGTGGAAATAGTTGATTAAGGAAAGTCAATTTAGGAAACCAATTTCCTAAATCATCAAAACTACTTATGGAAATAAAAATATTTTAAGATTTGATTTCCCAAATCAAATCATGATTAAATTAGGAAACAAATTTCCAAAATCTAATCAAATATTTTATTTATGGAAAATATCAATTTCCATAAATACTTCCAACTTTCCAAAAGTGGAAGATTTCCATAAATACTTCTAGACTTTCCAAAATTGAAAATTTTTCATAAATACTTCTAACTTTCCAAAAGTAGAAAATTTTCAGAAATATCATTATGACTATCGCAAAACAATTTTATGATTATGTCGAAATACAACCGAGGCTCTGATACCACTGTTGGGTTTTCGGCACCGCGGCGAGTGTGTGTTCGAACATGATTCGTAAACATGTGCACAGCGGAAGGAATAAAATAATAAATCTAATTTATTACAACACACACATCGCACGCATGCATAGTACAACATGTGTAGACATAACCGTAAATTCAAATTTTTGCAATAAAAGGAAATTTACACTACGTATACCTGACATATCACGTGTAGCGGGAAAGACATCAACCGGAACGATCCTCGCTAGAATCGTCTCTATCCGTATCCACGCCGAGTATCTTCGGGATGACTTCACTAAGTCATGAGCCTCGTCTTCGTATGGGTTACTAGCCTCGTGTTGAAGACGACGTGATCGAGAGAAGATCATGATCCAAATCAAAATTCGGATCCAAAACGAGTCCTCAAAAACTCGCTTCTTCTGAAAGGTATTCGTCAACCGTTTGACGAATCCTTCGTCCTCCACCTATGAGGATTACCGGAGATCGAATCCCCGGCAAGGCTACCACTGTCGGAGCTCCAAACGTCATCCAAATGACGCTCTGACGAGAAGGAAACAAGCTGTCCAGAAAACTGGACAACTTTGGTGGAGGAATAGGGCCGGCCAAAAGGGAAGGTTGAAGCTCACCTTATTGCCGAACCCAAAGGAGATCACTGGAGCTTCTCCGGCAGCAAATCGACGCCGGCAAGAGGGAAGGTCAACACCTTCTGGATGCCGGCAAGGGAGCTAGGTGGTGGGCGGCGGCAAGGGGGGCTGTTGGCACCGACTTCACCAAGGAGAGGAGGGGGCGACAACTTTAGGTTAAGGGAATTTGGATTAGGGCTTAACAAAACCCTTAAGCCCTATTTTATAGAGAAAAAATTCTCTTAATGGTTATCGGATCATAACCAAAGGCCCGTTAACCTGCTCCATTAATTTAAGTTAAAATAAACCAAACCATGATGATTTATTTTAAGTTAAAACGAACTGAACCAACTTTGGTTCATTCGTTTAAAACAAACCAAACCCTTTGGTTAATTCTCTTCCATTGGATTAGAACCAAACCAATTTGCTTCATCCATCATGTCTTCATAAGAAACGGCCCATCCACGCTTCCATTGCGACTGAAATGATTTCATGCTCGCTCCATGTTTGGTCCAACCAAACCTAGTTTCTCTCAGTCTGAGAATCTCATTCTCAAGCTCGTTTTAAATCCTTCGGATTACGCTCGTTGTGCGTGTGACCAAATAGGTTCTCGGTTTATGTTGGCCGTCTATAATTAACCATTAATTATAGAAAGATCATGAGTGACACCTAGTAGTACATTATGATCCCCAATTAACCGAAAAGATCAACAGTTGATCCAGAACTATTTCTGAAACCCTTCAGTAGCTCGAATGAATCGTGCCCCATTCCCTTCACTCATCTTATACCCACTTGGTTCAAGACTTGGTCTATAATGTCAGTCCCCACTAGGATGACTACGTCACACCTAGTCCAAGTATCATTTCCTCGTCCTACAGATTCTAGTTACTGCACATGTATCAAAGAGTACCTTACTCTAAACATGTAATGCTTTGGCCAAAGACTTTAGTAACAATCCGACGAGAAGCCATGGGTATACATCTCCTCGCAAAGAGTGGTGAATCCTTTATAGGCTATTCAAACACCTTCAATCACTTCGACTTATACCCAATCATCTCGGGTCCACATCTCCTTAGAGATGTTTGCTTAAGATATCAAAGCATAAGTCTTTATGATCAAGATGACTTGAATACCGCTAGTCAAAGGAACATCGCACTTAAGCTGCAGTAAGAACTTCATTGACATATCTATATATGCAGAGAACCATATGAAGTCTTACGGCTGGTCACTCTAATGAACTAGTTACCATAACTAGCATCCACGATTAACTCCGGACATCACAATGTCTCCAGCCAGTGAGAATCAGCTGCTTGGATACACCAAAGAGTATACCTCGTGCTAGTCTCGACAGAATCAATGGTGTCCAAATCCATCAATTCATCGACTAGGGATAATTCCGATACATCACAATTACACATGTAGAGATACTCACTAGTTGTGATCCAATCACAAATTCTCTCATGCTGTGAATCGTATCGTGGATATTTAGTAAATGAGTTTAAGATTTAATCAAATACATGAAAACATGTATACTCAAATATTGAATCTTCATTTATCATATAAATGGTTCAAACATAAGGCGATTGCCTTAGGACATCTCTCATATATCACTAACAGGCTTCACCATCGCGTGTGAGGCGGCTGATTGGCGTCAAGGGTGACCATATCATTTGCACGGCATGCATTTTGCATGGATAGCATTTATATTGTGTTTGCTGCATTTTTATTGCTGCCTTGGATGTTGCATATGATTGCCATGCATACAAGATACATATTTGTATATGGTTCATCGACTTTATTTCATCTAGTATGACACATGCTCCTATATCAGGATAGGAGATTTAGGTAAGTACAGTCCTTTTGTATTTCTTTCTTGCATACCCTATATATGAGATTGTACTGACATGATTGTTATAGTTAGCTATATTTTACTTTACATATCGACTATATCCACTGAGTTCTTTAAACTTACCCCATGGTTTAATATTTATTTCAGGATGAAGCTGTCAGGAGAGTCCAGTTGCCATACTTCCCCTCGTCGTGATAGTTTATTAGTTATTTGAGTTATGGTTTTGGATTTTGTATAGAAGATATGATTAGGTCCTAATATTTTGGTTATGTACTTGTGGAAGTTTGGAGATATTTGTTATGTCGTTATGGACTATTCGATTGGTTTGGTTGTATGTTCCTGCTCAGATGGCAGAAGGGGTAGGTCTCGATGTTTTTAGATCTTTTATTTATTTTGGTTGATGGCCTGAGGCCGCATATTGTGTTGTGGTATGTTCTGGTCGTGTTGACCGATGTATAGTGGTAGTGTAGGCCTTGTGTGCAAGATTGATATTGTCACCCGTACAGGGGAGATGTTGTCGGACTTTCGTCTGGCGGGGACTCCCCCAGGGCGTGACATTCCGCCTAGCAGTCGACTGATCGCGACCATCGGTTGATTGCTTCTGTAGCCATTGTGAGACAATGGCTTAATCCATGTTGGATAAGTTCTAACGGATACACTAGCAGTCGACTACCATAACCCAAAGAATTGATCGCGGCGTATCCGACCGATCGCCATCGAGCATTCGCTCCGTAACCACGAATCTCGACTCCATCCGCCATCCATGGCCATGATCATTGCCATCACCGATTTTGCCGCGCATGATCGCCGGCTATTTCTGCAATCGAACACGATACCAACTACGGCGGTTCGACTAGCCATAATTCCAGTCGACTGCCACGAGTCAACTTGACTGTCAAGTGTCAAAACACGTGACTAATCGACTGGTCCAAATCCCCAGTCGATTGATGACCTCAAACATGAGGTTTAACCCCAAGTATGATGCCCTCATACTTGCTAGACCACCCTTAGCCTAGACCTAAGCCTTCTAGCCACCTCTGTCAGCCTCACGCCTATCGGATCCCTCTAAGTCATCCATGACTTGTTCATCCATACGCTAGCCTTCAGGTGCTTCCATCGGCTATTGTTATGCTAAGCTAGTCTATCCCGCCAAGGCACATTGGGCTAAGCTGGTCCCATATCACTTAAGAGAGGCTTTCTATAAACTCTCCCAATTCTCCCCCTCATGAGGAAGTAAAACATTCATCATCCCATGATGGATACCTCCCCCTAAAGGCTTGCTCCCCCTTGACCATTGCACCAACAATGTCCTTGGAGAGTTCTTAAGCCTATAGAAACACTAAACCATCAAAATTAAAGGAAAAAGTTCGAACATGAACTCTCACACACCTTAAAATTGATACACACTCTAAACAACTCTCCTAATCCATATCCAATGGATTTTCACCTTTTTAATGCTTTCCAAAGCATATCCTAGGGTTAGGAGTAGTTAGGGTAACCTAACATAGTTGAAATATGGACTAAACATCCTTGTTTACCCAAAATCAGCTCTGACAGTCGACTCTTACAGTCACCAGTCGATCGACGGAGATGCCAGTCGACTGCCATATGCGGCAGTCGACTGATTTCTGCAAATGTAGAAATCAGAATTCAGAAATGAACTTTGGAAATTCATAAGTAATTATACATAATACGAAAAATCCTGAAAATTCATATGTATAATACTTATGACAAATACAATGGGTGAAAAATATTTTAAAATTAATGTACCCAAAAAATAGTGAAATTGATACAAAGTTCAAAATAAGAAAAACTTTAATGTTTTGAACCCTCTTTGTATCAACATCATCAATGGTGACTTCTATCAAAAGATAGACTACACCAAAGTTTTCTAAAATGATTTTAAAATATTTTTGAAAACCTATATTGGATCATGATCAATGGGCTCAATGCACATGACTTGCACATTAGCTTTCCCCATGATCCACCCATGATATACGATGAGTTTGAGTTCATCTAGATGCAAAAACTATGCACCTTGAACTTAACTCATTTCCTAGTATCTCACATGTGTCTAGGGTGTTTGAAAACACACACATGTCAATTTGATATGAGATGCGAGTTTTGTTCATCCTA